>CM072161.1:7927974-9153630 GCA_036850595.1 Rhyacichthys aspro
CATCAAACATTGTTTTGGGCAAGTTTATTTCTTGAATGAGCAAGCAGATGCCTCTTCCTCTTCCCGCCATAAAAGGTGTGTTTTCTTAGTCACCGTCGAAATAGTTGCTCAACACGCCCCGGTGCATGGTCTATAAAACCTGTGCCTCCAACACAGAAACACAAGTCAATCCAAGACAGAACCATGAAGACATTTAACCTGAGCTTGCTGCTACTGAGCCTGGCCGCTGCAGTCTACTGTATGCCAGTGTCAAAGATGACGGAGCAGGAGGAAACCTTTGCAAAGGTATGTGTTCCTACATTGTCTTCTGATGCATTTATATTTGAATATTGTGTTGTATTAAGATGATCCATTATCATTTAGCTGTGAACTAACATCTCTGTCATTTTACAGGAATACCTCAAGAAATTCTACAACCTAAAAGAGGAGAGAGACCTATCAGCCAAACGCATCAATCCAATGTACACGAAGCTGAGTGAGATGCAGAAATTCTTCGGCCTCAAGATCACTGGGACACTGGACGCTAAGACACTGGCCGTGATGAAGAAGCCTCGCTGTGGAGTTCCAGATGAAGAAGTCGCCAGTTTTACCATCTCGACAAACAACCTCAAATGGGCGAAAAACAGCCTTACTTACAGGTAAAGAACTGTTAAGACATGCAACACTAACAGAGTATTTTAACAAGCATTTCATAACCATCTGTCATTCTGTGAAACAGGATCGAGAACTACACTCCAGACATGACTGTGGCAGAGGTCGATGACTCTATTAAGAAAGCCCTCCAGGTTTGGGCTAAAGTGACTCCTCTGATATTCACCAGGATCTACAGTGGCATTGCAGACATCATGGTCTCCTTTGGCCGCGGTTGTAAGTAGAACCTCCAACAAGTCGTTATCAAAACAGAAAATGGTAGCTTTCCTTTAATGGGCAGAGATCCTAAAAGTATGTTGTCAACAGCTCATGGTGACTCTTACCCGTTTGATGGTCCTGGTGGAACCCTAGCCCATGCTTTTGCCCCTTCTACTGGTACTGGAGGAGATGCCCATTTTGATGATGATGAGACCTTCACCTTCCGCTCAACTTCTGGTAAATTTACTAAAGCTCTATTATCTCATGCTATTTTTACCTAGAGTTAAAACAACTCACAAATCCTCCTGTGTGTCTTGTCACAGGTTACGTCCTGTTCATGGTGGCTGCCCATGAGTTCGGTCACTCTCTGGGCCTGTCCCACTCCAATGTCCCTGGTGCCCTCATGTATCCCACGTACTCATACAGAAACCCAGACACCTTTGTTCTTCCTCAGGACGATGTCAGTGGCATCCAGTTTCTTTATGGTAAGAACAAATTTGTCCTTAATACTTCCAATAAAATCCCAAAGTATTATAGAGACATAGACACTGATTTTATTGAACCCCTACATCCAAAACCTGATGTCAATCCAGGACCTGGGCCTAATCCCCTGCCTCTCACCACCACCCCTGATGCCTGTGACTCCACCCTGGTCCTGGACGCTGTTGCCACCCTGCGAGGAGAGATGCTCTTCTTTAAAGACAGGTATGGGACATTATTTTTATCAATAGGCAAGGCAAGGCAAGTTTATTTGTAGAGCACAATTCATACACAAGGCTATTCAAAGTGCTTTACAGTAACAGTACATAAAATTAACAGAAAGCAAATAAAATCATTACATAAAACATAAATATAATCATTAATTAAAACAAAATTAAAAGGCGAAGAGTGCAGGTAAAATACTTTCAGTTGTCATATGCAGAACTGTTTTCAGTCTGGATTTGAACATTATACAATAGCCATACAGTATTTAGCACTATTCTGGTCAACTTAGCTGCCAATTATACATGTTTTCTTCCTACATCTCAAATCTGATGAATATACTGTTGGCATTTTATATCTTGCCCAGGGACTGCAGTTGGAAACTAGCTCTGTAGCTAACACTGGCACATTTACAGAAATGTTTATTAATGTGTACTGTCCCTGTTCAAATAAACAAACAAATAAAACAAATATATATAACTTGTCTCATTCTGTATTCCAGCTTCTTCTGGCGCAGCCACCCACAGAGCCCTACCCCTCAGCAGAGTCTCATCACAAGCTTCTGGCCAAATGCTCCTGCCACTGTGGATGCAGCTTATGAAAACCAGGAATCAGATAAACTCCTGCTCTTTAAAGGTAAATGTAGTTCATGATTGTACCTTGACCATGTTTTTATAGTTTTACATTCCTATTTCTAACATATTCTTTTTCAAATTTTCACAGATCGCCAGGTTTGGGCTTTCCGTGGCAATGATCTTGAAGCTGGTTATCCAGTATCTATTTCCGCCTTTGGTCTGCCCAAAACTGTAAAGAAAATCGATGCTGCTCTGTATGATGTGGATTCTGGCAAAACGCTGTTCTTTGTTGGAAACCAGTATTACAGGTGTGTATTTTGTACAAGACTTATTCGATGCCTTGTGGTGATAATGTGATGGCTGATTGGTCTAATTATTGAACTGTTTTTAGTTATAATGAGATCACAATGAAAATGGACCAGGGGCCTCCTAAAAATGTGGAGGACACCTTCTCAGGCCTGACCAGTAAAGTGACTGCAGCGTTCCAATACGGAGGTGAGTGCTTTGAACATGTAGAAAAAGTGAATTAATCAGCTTGTTGTCTTTAGAACTAAGAGTGTTTGTCTGTGGCACAGGTTTCTCGTACATCTACAGCGGGCCCTACATGTTCGAGTTCAGCCTGAAGAGTGGACGTATGCTCCGAATGCTGAGGAGCAACTACTTCCTGTCCTGCAATGACATTTAAACCAGCCATGAAGTTCAAAATGAAGGCCACATGTTGCACTGTTACAGTTCAATACTGTATTCTTTAAGCTCCTTAATTTATCTGCATTTTATTAAGTATTTATGTATTTCACTCATTTTGTTTTGTTATTTATGTGCTTTAAAAAAAAAAGTCTGGAACTTAATATAAATTAATGTTGTGTACCATTTGAATATGTCAGTAGTATTGTCAGTCTCCAAATAAAATGTGATTACAAATATTTGAATGTATTGTTTGGTGTTATTTGGTGGTAACACTTTAGATTACAGCCCGGTACTTCCTGGTTACTTATGGTGTAATACAGCGTGAGTTTTCTAGGACATACTGGTCACAAATTGTAATTAAGGGGTATACAGTAGTCCCTCACCATAACGTGGTTCACCTTTCGTGGTCTCGCTGTTTCGCGGATTTTTTTAGTGCAATTTTGCATGCTTTTTTTTTTTTTTTTTTACAGCGCATTGTGTTCTGCGTCCTGACTGGCTAAGGGATAACTCGCGCATTGTGTTCTGCGTCCTGATTGGCTAAGGGAGAACTCGCGCATTGTGTTCTGCGTCCTGATTGGGTAAGGGACTGTAGACCATTGTCAATCAATCTCCTGTACAGTACAGAATGCATTTGGCTTGCTAAATTTACATGAATGTTCGATCGCTAGCAGTGTGAGTCTGAAGTGCTGTATGTTTGCAAGTTTTCTCCCGACAAAACCCACAATGTCGACGAAACGTTCTGCACCAACAAAGGCACCTGCAGTCACACCCAAAAAGCTGAGGAAGATGCTAAGGTTTGAACTTTGAGAGTGTTTAAACAAGAGAGAAATGTGAGAAAATGTTAATGCCTGTCTGAGAAAATTGTATAAAGTGTGTGGTGAGGGGTTTTACAGCCTTAAAACATATATAATAATTGTAAAAAATAAAGCTGACTACTTCGCGGATTTTGCCTATTGCGGGTTATTTTTAGAACGTAACCCCCACAATAAACGAGGGACCACTGTGGCCTGTAATTAAGGGGTACAGAGTGTAATTGAGGGGTACAGCATGTAATTAAGGGGTACAGAGTGTAATAAGGGGGTATAGTGTGTAATTAAGGAGGACAGAGTGAGTTTTTTTCAGCTTTAATCTTTAACAATGTATCTAAAGTGTTAGAAGGTTAGCCAAGATGATGTATTTTTCTTGTAAATGTTTATTGTAAATGTAAAACAAGAAGGCAAAAATAATAGCCACATTTATTCCATTCAGATATTTTATTCCAAAAATAACACAAAAACAACATGCATATCCATAAATCAATATTTGCTCATAATACAGAGCATTTACAATTCAAGTACCAGTACTTTCAGGGGGACTTAGGCGTATTTGCAGCCTTAGTCCCCCTTGGACTATTATAAAGAAGGGACTTTCGCCTTAGTACTAGTACTTTCAGGGGGACTTGCAGTACAAACTCAAATCAGCATCACACAACTGGAGTCCATTTGAGGCCCCATACCAGCAGTATTGTGCAGTAGACAATACTACAGGGCTATGAGGCTATGAATCAAAATGATGACAAATTCATTTTGGATTGTGAACAGACTCTTTGTCACTTAAGTCAAATTATGCAGCTTTAAGGGTGTGACCAGGAAATATTTGTTTTTCAAGCTGCTGACATCAAATTGTTAGTGTCAAAACAACAAATAAAAAGACTAAATCTTGAGCACACTACCTCCTTATTTACATGTAAGGGTTTTGCTCAAAGAAAGACTGCATAATGTAGTTTTCATAACGCAACTTCACATAAAATGGACAGTTACATCTTAGGAAATGTAAAGATTTGATAAGGATCTTCATCAGTGGCTTCATCTTCTCCTCCTGTGCTTTGGACCACTGTGTGTTAAGACTGTTCTGCACAAAGGTATGTACTGCAGTGTTAATTTCGTTGACAAATAATTTTCGTCATAGTTTTCGTCAACAACATATTTTTGCAGCCAGACGCAAACATTTGTTAGAGCCGCAGGAAGACAACAGGTGAGAAAAAGAGAGCGGCTTTAGAATATCAAACTATGTTAACGCTTGGGAGGAAAACAAGGGGGACAAAAGGACAAGGTGAATACACAAGTGATGATTCATGTTATTAAACCTACTATACAGATAATTTTACAGTATTTAGTTTGTAAAAACATGTTCATTATTCAGGGAAAGCAGACATCTAATCATTTTATTATTATTGAGATGCTCTGTTTTTTCCATTTTAAATAAAGGTATATTTGTGTTTGGAATAACTAGAGTGAAATATGTGTGTGTTGCACATTTAGACCTCAATACCAGCTGTAACAGGTTATTAGTAGTTTCATTTTATTCAGGTAGAATTACTTAAGAAGAAAAAAAACACTGAAAATGCATTTCCCTTTATATTTTAGTGACTAGAAATCTATTGGAGATATCGTCAACTAAATTCTTATGATATTTAGTCTACTAAAACTAGACTAATATTACTAAGGATTAGATGACTATATGATGACAAAAACTAAATTGCATTTTATTCAAAGGTTAAGACTAAAACTCAGTTAAACTTTGCTGTCAAAATTAACAGTGTTCTACTGCAACCACAAAATGGCGGCTGCACAGACATGTAAACAAGTGAATACATGCTCAACAGTTATTCTTGAACCTTACACGTGGTCAACTATTTAAAGCACATTTGAAAATGAGTTAGCATGCTGACGTCAGCGTGCTAATCAATAATTATAATGCTAACAGTCAAACAGACTTCACATTAGTGCATTCACAAGTTTAAACCAACAGAAATATTACGTCTTACACGTGTGTTTAGACTCATTAACAGACGCATATAAACTAATTACAGGCGGTGCTAAGCTAAGGGCTAAGGGCTGCAGGCGATCCTTGAGCCACTCAGGCATCATTTCGGTAACTCTACATCATACCATTTAAAATAGCCAGGACACAGATCAATATACAATAAAATATATAGATGGATGGAGGTATAGACAGTGTTCTTGCTCCTTAAGAGCTACGTTTTAGTTACTTTTTTGGTCCATTTTAATTTCCAATGTATTATACATGCCTTTGAATACAATGTCATAATTTAGTCGTCTAATCCTACTACTACCACTACTAAGGGTAATGCATTTTCAGTGTTTGTTTTTTTGTTTTCTGAAGTAATTATTTCTACCTGAATAAAATGAAACTAATAACCTGTTACAGATTGTATTGAGGTCTAAATGTGCAACACACACAGATTTCACTCTAGTTATTCCAAACACAAATATATCTTTATTTAAAATGGATAAACACAGCATCTCAATAATAATAAAAGGATTAGATGTCTGCTTTCCCTGAATAATGAACTTGTTTTTACAAACTAAATACTGTAAAATTATCTGTATAACAGGTTTAACAACATCAATCATCACTTGTGTATTCACCTTTTACATTATGCAGTCTTTCTTAGAGCAAACCCCTTACATGTCTTTTTATTTGCTATTTTTACTCTAACAATTTGATGTCAGCAGCTTAAAAAACAAATATTTCCTGGTCACACCCATAAAGCTGCATAATTTGACTTAAGTGACAAAGAGTCTGATCACAATCCAAAATGATTTTGTCATCCTTTTGATTCATAGCCTCATAGCTGGAAGTCCCCCTGAAGGTACTGGTCCTAAGGTAGAAGACCCTTCTTTATAATATGTCCACGATACCCGGTTAATTACCTCTTAATTAAGGGGGGGCTAAGGCTGTAATTAGCCTATATGTCCACCTGAAAGCACCGGTACTAAGCCCAAAGTCCCACTTTAGAATATGGCCTGGGTGCTTGGTTAATTAACCCTAAATTAAGGGGGACTAAGGCTGTAATTACGCCTAAGTCCCCCTGAAAGAACTGGTACTTGAATTGTAAATGCTCTGTATTATGAGCAAATATTGATTTATGGATATGTATGTTGCACTTGTGTCATTTTTGGAATAAAATATCTGAATGAAATACATTTCTGTCAATTATTTTTGCCTTCTTGTTTTTCATTTACAATAAACATTTATATGAAAAATACATCATCTTGGCTAAGCTTATAACACTTTCATACATTGTTAAAGAATAAAGAATAAAGCTCATTAAATAAATTGAAAGATTCTATCTAATACATCAATTACACTCTGTGCCCCTTAATTACAGGCTATACCCCTATACCCCTATACAAACCAATATGTCCTAGACAACTAACGCTGTAAATACACCGTAAGTAACCGGGAAGTACCGTTTTTTCAAAATCAGCCATTTCTATTTTTATTTTTGAATTGTAAACCTATAAATGTTTGTGATAGCCCCTTTCCAACACTGAAAAAATAAAAGCCAAACAGGAAGTCATAATCATAATCATTAACGTGGAAATCATGACTTTCTAAATTTGTTCCAGAGAATAGTATGATTTTCAATGACTCATAAACTTAAGCCTTTTTGGACTCGTGCCATATATTTCCCTGTAAATGTGTGTGTCAGATAAACTTTGTGGATGACTTTTGTTTTGACATGCAGTTTTGTTTTGGGAAAGTATTTTTCTTGAATGAACAAGCAGACACCATAAAAGGTGTGTTTTCTTAGTCACCGTCGAAATAGTTGCTCAACACGCCCCGGAGCATGGTCTATAAAACCTGTGCCTCCAACACAGAAATACAAGTCAATCCAAGACAGAACCATGAAGACATTCAACCTGAGCTTGCTGCTACTGAGCCTGGCCGCTGCAGTCTACTGTATGCCAGTGTCAAATATCACAGAGCAAGAGGAAACCTATGCAAAGGTATGTGTTCCTACATTGTCTTCTAAAGCATTTATATCTGAATATTGTGTTGTATTAAGATGATCCATTATCATTTAGCTGTCAACTAACATCTCTGTCATTTTACAGGAATACCTCAAGAAATTCTACAACCTAAAAGAGGAGGGAGACCAATCAGCCAAACACATCAATCCAATGTACACGAAGCTGAGTGAGATGCAGAAATTCTTCGGCCTCAATATCACTGGGACACTGGACGCTGAGACACTGGCCGTAATGAAGAAGCCTCGCTGCGGAGTTGCAGATAGAAAAGTTGCCAGTTTTACCACTTCGAAAAACAACCTCAAATGGGCGAAAAACAGCCTTACTTACAGGTAAAGAACTGTTAAGACATGCAACAATAACGGAGCATTTTAACAAGCATTTCATAACCATCTGTCATTCTGTGAAACAGGATCGAGAACTACACTCCAGACATGACCGTGGCAGAGGTCGATGACTCTATTGAGAAAGCCCTCCAGGTTTGGGCTAAAGTGACTCCTCTGAGATTCACCAGGATCTACAGTGGCATTGCAGACATCATGGTCTCCTTTGGCCGCGGTTGTAAGTAGAACCTCCAACAAGTCGTTATCAAAACAGAAAATGGTAGCTTTCCTTTAATGGGCAGAGATCCTAAAAGTATGTTGTCAACAGCTCATGGTGACTCGTACCCGTTTGATGGTCCTGGTGGAACCCTGGCCCATGCTTTTGCCCCTTCTACTGGTACTGGAGGAGATGCCCATTTTGATGATGATGAGACCTTCACCTTCCGCTCAACTTCTGGTAAATTTACTAAAGCTCTATTATCTCATGCTATTTTTTAAGTTAAATCAACTCTCAAGTCCTCTGTGTGTCTTACCACAGGTTACGTCCTGTTCATAGTGGCTGCCCATGAGTTCGGTCACTCTCTGGGCCTGTCCCACTCCAATGACGCTGGTGCCCTCATGTTTTCCACGTACTCATACAGAAACCCAGACACCTTTGTTCTGCCTCAGGACGATGTCAGTGGCATCCAGTCTCTTTATGGTAAGAACACATTTGTCCTTAATGCTTCCAATAAAATCCCAAAGTATTATTAGAGACACAGACACTGATTTTATTGAACCCCTAGGTCCAAACCCTGATGTCAATCCAGGACCTGGGCCTAACCCCCTAATTCTCACCACCCCTGACCCCTGTGACTCCACCCTGGTCCTGGACGCTGTTGCCACCCTGCGAGGAGAGATGCTCTTCTTTAAAGACAGGTATGGGACATTATTTTTATCAATAGCCATACAGTATTTAACACTATTCTGGTCAACTATGCGTTTATATTTATATTTATAACTTGTCTCATTCTGTATTCCAGCTTCTTCTGGCGCAGCCACCCACAGAGCCCTACCCCTCAGCAGAGTCTCATCACAAGCTTCTGGCCAAATGCTCCTGTCACTGTGGATGCAGCTTATGAAAACCAGGAATCAGATAAACTCCTGCTCTTTAAAGGTAAATGTAGTTCATGATTGTACCTTGACCATGTTTTTATAGTTTTACATTCCTATTTCTAACGTATTCTCTTTTTCACAGGTCGCCAGGTTTGGGCTTTCCGTGGCAATGATCTCATAGCTGGTTATCCAGTATCTATTTCCGCCTTTGGTCTGCCCAAAACTGTGAAGAAAATCAATGCTGCTCTGTATGATGTGGATTCTGGCAAAACGCTGTTCTTTGTTGGAAACCAGTATTACAGGTGTGTATTTTGACTCATTCGATGCCTTGTGGTGATAATGTGATGGCTGAATTGATCTAATTATTGAACTGTTTTTTTTAGTTATAATGAGATCACAATGAAAATGGACCAGGGACCTCCTAAAAATGTGGAGGACACCTTCTCAGGCCTGACCAGTAAAGTGACTGCAGCGTTCCAATACGGAGGTGAGTGCCTGAACATGTAGAAAAAGTGAATTAATCACCTCGTTGTCTTTAGAACTAAGAGTGTTTGTCTGTGGCACAGGTTTCTCGTACATCTACAGCGGGCCCTACATGTTCGAGTACAGCCTGAAGAGTGGACATATGCTCCAAATGCTGAGCAACAACTACTTCCTGTCCTGCAATGACATTTAAACCAGCCATGAAGTTCAAAATGAAGGCCACATGTTGCACTTTTACAGTTCAATATTGTATTCTTTAAGCACCTTAATTTATCTGCATTTATTATGTTTTAATGTATTTCAGTCATTTTGTTTTGTTATTTATGTGCTTATAAAAAAAAGTCTGGAACTTAATATAAATTCATGTTGTGCACCATTTGAAATATGTAGCAGTATTGTCTTGAAATAAAATGCGATTACAAATATTTCAATATATTGTTTGGTGATATTAAACTCAAATCAGTATTACACAACTGGAGTCCATTTGAGGCCCCATACCATTGAGCAGCAGTATTGTGCAGTAGACAATACTACAGACAATACCACTGAGGCTATGAATCAAAATGATGACAAAATCATTTTGGATTGTAAACAGACTCTTTGTCACTTAAGTCAAATATGCAGCTTTAAGGGTGTGACCAGGAAATATTTGTTTTTTAAGCTGCTGACATCAAATTGTCAGTGTAAAAACAACAAATAAAAAGACCAAATCTTGAGCACACTACCTCCTTATTTACATGTAAGGGTTTTGCTCAAAGAAAGACTGCATAATGTAGTTTTCATAACGCAACTTCACATAAAATGGACAGTTACATCTTAGGAAATGTAAAGATTTGATAAGGATCGTCATCAGTGGCTTCATCTTCTCCTCCTGTGCTTTGGACCACCGTGTGGCAAGATTGTGCTGCACAAAGGTAAGAAGAGAAAAAATGAGTGTGTAGTTAGAAGCACATATTTTGGGTTTATTAACATGTCACCAATTATGCCTACTTATCTTCATATTTTAAGAAGTACTGCTGTTGTCCTCTTTGGGTTGTCTCTAGGTGGGTTCAAGACAGGGTTATTTCAAGCCTAAGATTTAAGTGAAATTACATAGTCACAAAGAATGACAAGATTTAATAACACCACTACTGCAGTGTTAATTTCGTTGACAAATAATTTTCGTCATAGTTTTTGTCAACAACGGCCAGACGGAAACATTTGTTAGAGCCATCGGAAGACAACAGGCGACAAAAAGAGAGCAGCTTTTGAATATCAAACTATGTTAACGCTTGGGAGGAAAACAAGGGGGAAATATGGACACAGATTTCAGTTGTGGAAATGTAAAAGGTGAATACACAAGTGATGATTGATGTTATTAAACCTATTTTACAGGTAATTTTACAGTATTTAGTTTGTAAAAACATGTTCATTATCCAGGGAACGCAGACATCTAATCGTTTTATTATTATTGAGATGCTCTGTTTTTTCCAATTTTAAATAAAGATATATTTGTGTTTGACTACTAGAGTGAAATCTGTGTGTGTTGCACATTTAGACCTCAACAACCAACAGGTTGTTAGTCGTTTCATTTCATTCAGGTAGAAATAATTACTTAAGAAAAAATAAATAAGGACACAGGACACAGATCAGTATACAATAAAATATATAGATGGAGGTAGAGACAGTGTCCTTGCTCTTTAAGAGCTACGTTTTAGTAATTTTTTTGGTTCATTTTAATTTCCAATGTACTATACATGCCTTTGAATAAAATGTAATAATTCAGTCGTCTAATCCTACTGTAGCGTGTGGGGAGCAAATAGGACCCAGGAGTGGAAACGGTTCAAGTTGAGATAATTTATTTACAGGTGCAGGGGGTTCACAACCGAAATCCACGAGTGCAAAGAAAAACCAAAGAGAACTGCAGGAGAGTGCTGGGCTGTGGGGGCAACGGGAGGCACTGGAAAAAACAAAAGAGAGGCACAGGTTAAATATAATCACAAGAGATCGCTCTAGATTTACCAAACGCTGAAAAAGGAGCCAAGCTGATACCACGGAGGTGATCTGTATACTCTGGCGTCGAGGAGTGTCTCTGCTGGCCTTAACTCCCGATCAGGCTTGATGACAAAGCAGGAACAGGTGTGTTCAATCAGTCCTCAACGCCGCGGGGGAAGGGAGCCACCACACCTACTACTACCACTACAAAGGGTTTCAGTGGGTTTTTTTTCTGAAGTAATCATTTCTACCTGAATGAAATGAAACTATTAATAACCTGTTACAGCTGGTATTGAGGTCTAAATGTGCAACACACACAGATTTCACTCTAGTTATTCCAAACACAAATCTATCTTTATTTAAAATGGAAAAACAGAGCATCTCAATAATAATGAAACGATTAGATGTCTGCTTTCCCTGAATAATGAACATGTTTTTACAAATCAAATACTGTAAAATTACCTGTATAATAGGTTTAACAACATCAATCATCACTTGTGTATTCACCTTTTACATTATGCTTATGTCTTTCTTTGAGCAAAACCCTTACATGTAAATATGGAGGTAGTGTACTCAAGATTTAGTCTTTTTATTTGCTGTTTAACAATTTGATGTCAGCAGCTTAAAAAACAAACATTTCCTGTTCACACTCTTAAAGCTGCATATTTGACTTAAGTGACAAAGAGTCTGTTGACAATCCAAAATGATTTTGTCATCATTTTCATTCATAGCCTCATAGCCCTGTAGTATTGTCTACTGTGCAATACTGCCGCTCAATATTATGGGCCTCAAATGGATTCCAGTTGTGTAATGCTGGTACTAAGACGGAAGTCCCTTCTTTATAATATGTCCACTGTACCCAGTTAATTACCTCTTAATTAACGGGGACTAAGGCTGTAATTACACCTAAGTCCACACTTGAGATACATTGTTAAAGATCAAAGCTGAATAAAGCTCAATAAATAAATCACTGTCTATCAATTCTATATATCTTGACAGATTCTATCTAATCCATCAATTACACTCTGTACCCCTTAATTACACACTATACCCCTTAATTACTCTCTGTACCCCCTTATTACACTCTGTACCCCTTAATTACAGGCTATACCCCGCCTACACACCAGTATGTCCTAGAGAACTTATGCTGTAAATACACCGTAAATAACCAGGAAGTACCGGGCCATAATCTAAAGTGTTACCGAGAAATCTAACATAAACAACTTTTTCAGTTTTAAAATCAGCCATTTCTAGTTTCATTTTTGAATTGTAAACCTTTAAATGTTAATGATAGCCCCTTTGCAACACTTAAGAAATAAAAGCCAAACAGGAAGTCATTATCATGAATTAAAACGTGGGAATCATGACTTTCTATATTAGTTCTTGAAAATAGTGTGATTTTCATTGACTCATAAACATAAAGCCTTTTTGGACTCATGCCATATATTTCCCTGTAAATGTGTGAGTCAGATAAAGTTTGTGGATGACTGTTGTTTTGATATGCAGTGTAATAAAGCTATTGCAGCAGTACACATTATATATTTTTTATTTATAAAGGACGTTTAAAAGTGTACAGTCAGCCGAAGTGCTGTACACAAGCAATAAATAAATAAAGAGATAAAACACAAAACACAGTACAATACAGACACAATGCAATAAAAGACATAAAACAGAATAAAAGCAACATAAAAAACACACAATTGATAAATATCTCAAGTTAAAAGCACAAAAGCTCTAGAAAAATTAGTTGAAACATCATATAATTAGAATTTAACCCCCAAGACAATGTTGAACAGTGTGTCAGTTCAAAGTAATAGTTCAATGGTAACTTTGTAGGATTTGCACCTACTAGCGGACTTTCTGTGCAACTGCAATGATGCTAACTCACAGGTGCATGTCATATCTTCACGTGTTTTATAAATAACGTGTGTATTATTTTGTTGATCCAATAGATATATTTTGCTAAAAGATGGTAACATGCCCCACATTACAATTACTTATGGTTACTCTTCTTTATTCATGTCAGAGAACCAACAAAATGACTTGAGATGAAATATTGTAAGGCTTCAAGGCTCTTTAAATTATATATATATATATATATATATATATATATATATATATATATATATATATATATATATATATATATATATATATATGCCTACAATACTGAATAAAAATCTTCATGATATCCATTTTCCAGTCACAACTGATCATGTCATCAAACATTGTTTTGGGAAAGTTTTTTTCTTGAATGAGCCAGCAGATGCCTCTTCCTCTTCCCGCCATAAAAGGTGTGTTTTCTTAGTCACCGTCGAAATACTTGTTCAACACACCCCGGTGCATGGTCTATAAAACCTGTGCCTCCAACACAGAAACACAAGTCAATCCAAGACAGAACCATGAAGACATTCAACCTGAGCTTGCTGCTACTGAGCCTGGCCGCTGCAGTCTACTGTATGCCAGTGTCAAAGATGACAGAGCAGGAGAAAACCTTTGCAAAGGTATGTGTTCCTACGTTGTCTTCTAATGCATTTATATCTGAATATTGTGTTGTATTAAGATGATCCATTATCATTTAACTGTGAACTAACATCTCTGTCATTTTATAGGAATACCTCAAGAAATTCTACAACCTAAAAGAGGAGGGAGGCAAATCAGCCAAACGCATCAATCCAATGTACACGAAGCTGAGTGAGATGCAGAAATTCTTTGGCCTCAATATCACTGGGACACTGGACGCTGAGACACTGGCCGTGATGAAGAAGCCTCGCTGCGGAGTTCCAGATGAAGAAGTTGACAGTTTTACCATCTCGAAAAAAACCAACCTCAAATGGGCGAAAAACAGCCTTACTTACAGGTAAAGAACTGTTTAGACAAGAAACAATAACGGAGCATTTTAACAAGCATTTCATAACCATCTGTCATTCTGTGAAACAGGATCGAGAACTACACTCCAGACATGACTGTGGCAGAGGTCGATGACTCCATTGAGAAAGCCCTCCAGGTTTGGGCTAAAGTGACTCCTCTGAGATTCACCAGGATCTACAGTGGCATTGCAGACATCATGGTCTCCTTTGGCCGCGGTTGTAAGTAGAACCTCCAACAAGTCGTTATCAAAAAAGAAAATGGTAGCTTTCCTTTGATAGGCAGAGATTCTAAAAGTATGTTGTCAACAGCTCATGGTGACTCTTACCCGTTTGATGGTCCTGGTGGAACCCTGGCCCATGCTTTTCCCCCTTCAACTGGTATTGGAGGAGATGTCCATTTTGATGACGATGAGACCTTCACCTTCCGCTCAACTTCTGGTAAATTTACTAAAGCTCTATTATCTCATTCTATTTTTACCTAGAGTTAAAACAACTCACAAGTCTTCCTGTGTGTCTTGTCACAGGTTACGTCCTGTTCATGGTGGCTGCCCATGAGTTCGGTCACTCTCTGGGCCTGTCCCACTCCGATGACCCTGGTGCCCTCATGTATTCCACGTACTCATACAGAAACCCAGACACCTTTGTTCTGCCTCAGGATGACATTAAAGGCATCCAGTTTCTTTATGGTAAGAACACATTTGTCCTTAATACTTCCAATAAAATCCCAAAGTATTATTAGAGACATAGACACTGATTTTATTGAACCCCTAGGTCCAAACCCTGATGTCAATCCAGGACCTGGGCCTAACCCCCTGCCTCGCACCATCACCCCGGATGCCTGTGACTCCACCCTGGTCCTGGACGCTGTTGCCACCCTGCGAGGAGAGATGCTCTTCTTTAAAGACAGGTATGGGACATTATTTTAATCAATAGCCATACAGTATTTAGCACTATTCTGGTCAACCATGCGTTTATATTTATATATATAACTTGTCTCATTCTGTATTCCAGCTTCTTCTGGCGCAGCCACCCACAGAGCCCTACCCCTCAGCAGAGTCTCATCACAAGCTTCTGGCCAAATGCTCCTGCCTCTGTGGATGCAGCTTATGAAAACCAGGAATCAGATACACTCCTGCTCTTTAAAGGTAAATGTAGTTCATGATTGTACCTTGACCATGTTTTTATAGTTTTACATTCCTATTTCTAACGTATTCTCTTTTTCACAGGTCGCCAGGTTTGGGCTTTCCGTGGCAATGATCTCATAGCTGGTTATCCAGTATCTATTTCCACCTTTGGTCTGCCCAAAACTGTGAAGAAAATCGATGCTGCTCTGTATGATGTGGATTCTGGCAAAACGCTCTTCTTTGTTGGAAACCAGTATTACAGGTGTGTATTTTGTACAAGACTTATTCGATGCCTTGTGGTGATAATGTGATGGCTGACTGGTGTAGTTATTGAACTGTTTTTAGTTATAATGACATCACAATGAAAATGGACCAGGGACCTCCTAAAAATGTGGAGGACACCTTCTCAGGCCTGACCAGTAAAGTGACTGCAGCGTTCCAATACGGAGGTGAGTGCTTTGAACATGTAGAAAAAGTGAATTAATCAGCTCGTTATCTTTAGAACTAAGAGTGTTTATCTGTGGCACAGGTTTCTCGTACATCTACAGCGGGCCTAACATGTTTGAGTTCAGCCTGAAGAGTGAACGTATGCTCCGAATGCTGAGCAACAACTACTTCCTGTCCTGCAATGACATTTAAACCAGCCATGAAGTTCAAAATGAAGGCCACATGTTACACTTTTACAGTTCAATACTGTATTCTTTAAGCACCTTAATTTATCTGTATTTATTATTTTTTAATGTATTTCAGTCATTTTGTTTTGTTATTATTGTGCTTATAAAAAAGTCTGGAACTTAATATAAATTCATGTTGTGCACCATTTGAAATGTGTAGCAGTATTGTCTTGAAATAAAATGTGATTACAAATATTTGAATGCGTTGGTTGGTGATATTAAATCAATGTTCTGGTTTTATATTACACAACAGACAGGGGTAGAACTGGAAGGGTACCAAATAAAAATAAAAACAAAAACATAAAACCTAATCAATAATGCATGAAAGAAATCGGTAACACTTAGATTACAGCCCGGTACTTCCCAGTTACTTACGGTGTATTTACAGCATAGGTTTTCTGGTACTGGTCACAAATTGTAATTAAGGGGTATAGCCTGTAATTAAGGGGTACAGAGTGTAATAAGGGGGTACAGATTGTAATGAGTGGGTACAGCGTGTAATTAACAAGGACAGTGTAACTAAGGGGAACGGAGTATAATATAAGAAATAATGAGTCCTACCACAACTATGCAGATAACACTCAGATCTACATGTCACTGACGGCAGGTGATCTTGGACCTATAGATTCACTCTGTCTCTGCATTAAACAGATCAGTGTTTGGATGCAAAATAACGTCCTCCAGCTAAGCTCAGACAAAACTGAAAACTGAAATTATTGTCTTTGGCCCACAGAAACAAAGAGAAAGTGTTGTAAGTCACCTTGAGTCTCTCTCTTTAAAACCAAAAAATCAGGTTAGAAATCTGGGGGTAATAATGGACTCAGACCTGAACTTTAACAGCCACATAAAATCGATAACATCAACAGCTTTCTACCATCTCAAGAAAATTGCCAAGATCAAAAGTATAATGTCCAAACCAATCCATGCGTTTGTCTCCAGCAGGTTAGGCTACTGTAATGGCCTCTTCACTGGTCTCCCTAAATGAGCTGTGAAACAGCTGCAGAACATCCAGAACGCTGCTGCTCGTGTCCTGACCAGAACCAGGAAATATGACCATATTAGTCCAGTGCTCAGGTCTCTACACTGGCTTCCTGTCGCTCAGAGAATCGACTTTAAAACAGCTCTGCTCGTGTATAAGTCTCTTCATGGTCTCGCACCAAAATACATCTGTGACATGCTAGAGCCTTATGAACCACCTCGGGCTCTGAGAAGCTCAGGGAGTAGCCTGCTGCTGGTTCCCAGAGTCAGGACGAAACATGGTGAGGCTGCATTCCACTTTTATGCAGCTAAAATCTGGAAAAGTCTTCCTGAAGATGTGAGACAGGCCTCAACTCTGACAATGTTCAAATCCAGGCTGAAAACAGTTCTATTTAGCTGTGCATATGACAAATGAAAGTATTTTATCTGCACTCTTCGCTTGTTAATTCTGTTTTAATTAATGAATGATTATATTTATGTTTTATGTAATGATTTTATTTGGTTTCTGTTAATTTTATGGACTGTTACTGTAAAGCACTTTGAATTGCCTTGTGTATGAATTGTGCTCTATAAATAAACTTGCCTTGCCTTGCCTTTATTCCAAAAATGACACAAGTGCAACATGCATATCCATAAATAAATATTTGTTCATAATACAGAGCATTTACAATTCAAGTACCAGTACTTTCAGGGGGACTTATAGGCATAATTACGGCCTTAGTCCCCCTTAATTAACTGGTAATTAACCGGACACAGTGGACATATTATAAAGAAGGGTCTTTCGCCTTAGGACCAGTACTTTCAGGGGGACTTGCAGTACAAACTCAAATCAGTATTACACAACTGGAGTCCATTTGAGGCCCCATACCATTGAGCAGCAGTA
This sequence comes from Rhyacichthys aspro, assembly GCA_036850595.1. Taxonomy (NCBI): domain Eukaryota; kingdom Metazoa; phylum Chordata; class Actinopteri; order Gobiiformes; family Rhyacichthyidae; genus Rhyacichthys; species Rhyacichthys aspro. Next base: position 7,946,009 of record CM072161.1, read on the forward strand.
TTGTGCAGTAGACAATACTACAGACAATACCACTGAGGCTATGAATCAAAATGATGACAAAATCATTTTGGATTGTAAACAGACTCTTTGTCACTTAAGTCAAATATGCAGCTTTAAGGGTGTGACCAGGAAATTTTTGTTTTTTAAGCTGCTGACATCAAATTGTTGGTGTAAAAACAACAAATAAAAAGACTAAATCTTGAGCACACTACCTCCTTATTTACATGTAAGGGTTTTGCTCAAAGAAAGACTGCATAATGTAGTTTTCATAACGCAGCTTCACATAAAATGGACAGTTACATCTTAGGAAATGTAAAGATTTGACAAGGATCTTCATCAGTGGCTTCATCTTCTCCTCCTGTGCTTTGTACCACTGTGTGGCAAGATTGTTCATTTGTTGTTCATCAATTTGTATTCACATCACTTTTGTTTAAGGTGAATACACAAGTGATGATTGATGTTGTTAAACCTATTATACAGGTCATTTTACAGTATTTAGTTTGTAAAAACATGTTCATTATTCAGGGAAAGCAAACATCTAATTGTTTCATTATTATTGAGATACTCTATATAGTATATAATATAAATATATAGGCCTACAATACTGAATAAAAATCTTCACAATATCCCTTTTCCAGTCACAACTGATCATGTCATCAGACATTGTTTTGGGCATGTTTTTTTCTTGAATGAGCAAGCAGACGCTTCTTCCCACCATAAAAGGTGTGTGTCCTTAGTCATCATCGAAATACTTGTTCAACACACCCCGGAGCATGGTCTATAAAACCTGTGCCTCCAACACGGAAACACAAGTCAATCCAAGACAGAACCATGAAGACATTCAACCTGAGCTTGCTGCTACTGAGCCTGGCCGCTGCAGTCTACTGTATGCCAGTGTCAAAGATGACGGAGCAGGAGGAAACCTATGCGAAGGTATGTGTTCCTACGTTGTCTTCTAATGCATTTATATCTGAATATTGTGTTGTATTAAGATGATCCATTATCAATTAGCTGTGAACTAACATCTCTGTCATTTCGTAGAAATACCTCAAGAAATTCTACAACCTAACAGAGGAGAGAGACCAATCAGCCAAACGCATCAATCCAATGTACACGAAGCTGAGTGAGATGCAGAAATTCTTCGGCCTCAAGATCACTGGGACACTGGACGCTGAGACACTGGCCGTGATGAAGAAGCCTCGCTGTGGAGTTCCAGATGAAGAAGTAGCCAGGCTTACCACCTCGAAAAACAACCTCAAATGGACGAAAAACAGCCTTACTTACAGGTAAAGAACTGTTTAGACAAGAAACAATAACAGAGCATTTTAACAAGCATTTCATAACCATCTGTCATTCTGTGAAACAGGATCGAGAACTACACTCCAGACATGACTGTGGCAGAGGTCGATGACTCCATTGAAAAAGCCCTCCAGGTTTGGGCTAAAGTGACTCCTCTGAGATTCACCAGGATCTACAGTGGCATTGCAGACATCATGGTCTCCTTTGGCCGCGGTTGTAAGTAGAACCTCCAACAAGTCGTTATCAAAACAGAAAACGGTAGCTTTCCTTTAATGGGCAGAGATCCTAAAAGTATGTTGTCAACAGCTCATGGTGACGATTACCCTTTTGATGGTCCTGGTGGAACCCGGGCTCATGCTTTTCCCCCTTCAACTGGTATTGGAGGAGATGTCCATTTTGATGATGATGAGACCTTCACCTTCCGCTCAACTTCTGGTAAATTTACTAAAGCTCTATTATCTCATTCTATTTTTACCTAGAGTTAAAATAACTCACACGTTCTCCTGTGTGTCTTGTTACAGGTTACGTCCTGTTCATGGTGGCTGCCCATGAGTTCGGTCACTCTCTGGGCCTGTCCCACTCCAATGACCCTGGTGCCCTCATGTATCCCACGTACTCATACAGAAACCCAGACACCTTTGTTCTGCCTCAGGACGACGTTAAAGGCATCCAGTCTCTTTATGGTAAGAACAAATTTGTCCTTAATACTTCCAATAAAATCCCAAAGTATTATTAGAGACATAGACACTGATTTTATTGAACCCCTAGGTCCAAACCCTGATGTCAATCCAGGACCTGGGCCTAACCCCCTGCCTCGCACCATCACCCCGGATGCCTGTAACTCCACCCTGGTCCTGGACGCTGTTGCCACCCTGCGAGGAGAGATGCTCTTCTTTAAAGACAGGTATGGGACATTATTTTTATCTATTGCCATACAGTATTTAGCACTATTCTGATCAACTATGCATTTTTTTAAATTTAGCTGCCACTTATACATGTTTTCTTCCTACATCTCAAATCTGATGAATATATATAACTTGTCTCATTCTGTATTCCAGCTTCTTCTGGCGCAGCCACCCACAGAGCCCTACCCCTCAGCAGAGTCTCATCACAAGCTTCTGGCCAAATGCTCCTGCCACTGTGGATGCAGCTTATGAAAGCCAGAAATCAGATAAACTCCTGCTCTTTAAAGGTAAATGTAGTTCATGATTGTACCTTGACCATGTTTTTATAGTTTTACATTCCTAATTCTAACGTATTCTCTTTGAAATTTTCACAGGTCGCCAGGTTTGGGCTTTCCGTGGCAATGATCTCATAGCTGGTTATCCAGTATCTATTTCCACCTTTGGTCTGCCCAAAACTGTGAAGAAAATCGATGCTGCTCTGTATGATGTGGATTCTGGCAAAACGCTCTTCTTTGTTGGAAACCAGTATTACAGGTGTGTATTTTAACTTATTCAATGCCTTGTGGTGATAATGTGATGGCTGAATTGGTCTAATTATTATTATTTAACTGTTTTTAGTTATAATGACATCACAATGAAAATGGACCAGGGACCTCCTAAAAATGTGGAGGACACCTTCTCAGGCCTGACCAGTAAAGTGACTGCAGCGTTCCAATACGGAGGTGAGTGCTTTGAACATGTAGAAAAAGTGAATTAATCAGCTCGTTGTCTTTAGAACTAAGAGTGTTTGTCTGTGGCACAGGTTTCTCGTACATCTACAGCGGGCCTAACATGTTTGAGTACAGCCTGAAGAGTGGACATATGCTCCGAATGCTGAGGAGCAACTACTTCCTGCACTGCAATGACATGTAAAGCAGCCATGAAGTTCAAAATGAAGGCCACATGTTGCACTGTTACAGTTCAATATTGTATTCTTTACTAGCACTAACTATTTGCCTAAAGCACCTTGATTTATCTGCATGGATTATGTATTAATGTATTTCAGTCATTTTGTTTTGTTATTATTGTGCTTATAAAAAAAAGTCTGGAACTTAATATAAATTAATGTTGTGCACCATTTGAAATATGTCAGCAGTATTGTCGGTCTTGAAATAAAACGTGATTACAAATATTTGAATGTATTGTTTGGTGTTATTCAATCAATAATCTGGTTTTATATAAACAACAGAAAGGGGTAGAACTGGAAGGATGCCAAATAAAAATAAAAACATAAAACCTAATCAATAATGCATGAGAGAAATCCGTAAGACTTTAGATTACAGCCCGGTACTTCCTGGTTACTTACGGTGTAATTACAGCATGAGTTTTCTAGGACATACTGGTCACAAATTGTAATTAAGGGGCATAGTCCCCCTTAATTTAGGGTTAATCAACCAAGCCCACGGGCCGTATTCTAAAGCGTGACTTTCGCCTAAGTGCCGGTGCTTTAAGGGGGGCTTAGGCGTAATTACGGCCTTAGTCCCCCTTAATTAAGAGCTAATTAACTGGGCACAATGGACATATTATAAAGAAGGGACTTTCACCTTAGTACCTTTTCTTTCAGGAGGACTTGCAGTACAAACTCAAATCAGTATTACACAACTGGAGTCCATTTGAGGCTCCATACCATTGAGCAGCAGTATTGTGCAGTAGACAATACTACAGGGCTATGAGGCTATGAATCAAAATGACAAAATCATTTTGGATTGTGAACAGACTCTTTGTCACTTAAGTCAAATTATGCAATAATTAAGGGTGTGACCACGAAATATTTGTTTTTTAAGCTGCTGACATCAAATTGTTAGTGTAAAAACATCAAATAAAAACACTAAATCTTGAGCACACTACCTCCTTATTTACATGTAAGGGTTTTGCTCAAAGAAAGACTGCATAATGTAGTTTTCATAACGCAACTTCAGATAAAATGGACAGTTACATCTTAGGAAATCTAAAGATTTGATAAGGATCGTCATCAGTGGCTTCATCTTCTCCTCCTGTGCTTTGGACCACTGTGTGGCAAGATTGTGCTGCACAAAGGTAAGAAGTGAAAAAATGAGTGTGTAGTTAGAAGCACATATTTTGGGTTTATTAACATGTCACCAATTATGCCTACTTATCTTCATATTTTAAGAAGTACGGAATATTTTTGATTTTAAAAACTACCTATTAATCAGTAATAACAATTTTGCAAGTGGACATTTGTGACATTTCTGTGTATGTAGCGACCTAGCATTACTTGTTGCTTTTATTGATTTTTGAGCCACAAAATTAAACATATTGCGACTTATTTGGCGTTTTCCACTGTAGTTATAGGTTTAAGTCTTGAAATTTTTGTGGTAAGTGGTCAAATCCTATAATAGCCTAATACGATCCAAGTGTTAGCTGACAGTGTTAGCTGCTGCACAATGCTTCATTGACTTGGCTTATGTGTGAAAGCTTAAAAAGAATCTCGCCTTATCAAATATTATGTTGTCATTGTCAAAGTGGGCTAGGTGCTAAAATTGCGTAAATGAAGTTATAAAATAGAATTGAATAAACTGACATTTTTTTATTGTACTCATCCTAATGCTAACTCGTTTTTTTTCTTAAACAACTTTGGAATCTTGGTGGCCGTTACAAATATCAGTGATAAATTAGCCTACATTTAAAGTTAAAAGTAGTTAAAATAAGTGGAATGTGTATTGCACCAACGCCGAGAACAGGGCCTGAATGCCTCGTTAAAACGGTGACAGTGTGCATGGTTTGTTCTTTCTGGCAGTCTGTAAACCCATGGTAAAATGCACTACATGTTGTAGTTTAAATCAATCTTCAACAAGTCTGTGCTGTTAAAGGACGTGTTGCTCGTGGAGAATGTAATCTCTCTACAGGCGTATTTTCGAGTAGGTAAGCACGTGAATTGTGCCTTACACGCTATACCACAAGCTAGCTTGCTTGTCTTTCATGCCTGCTAAACTGCATAAAATTATGCCGACTGGAATTTCACTGCCTAGATCCACTTCTAAATCTCATTGTGCGTCATTGTCTGCTTTCATTTCTAATGCAGTGAGGTTACAATTTTAACACCAGCTCTCTGTTATAGTACAATATGTGCTCTAAACCAGTAGCTCTCACACTTTCCTGCTCTAAAGTCATTGGTAATATTATTTTTTATATGCTTTTCTAGTAGGTGAGACTATTTTTGGTCATTTATATTGTTTGAAGTAACACTTGACAACTGTGTCTTGTATTTTTTTGCCAGTCTTGAGGATTTGCCATCATATTGGTGAAGGTGAAATACCGAAGTACAAAGAAGTACATCAAATTGCAGTCAGACTTCACCTATTTGGATTTCACCACTGAAGGTGAGATGCAAAAAATATTTTTTAAATTAAAAGTTAAATGACTTTCTACTTAACTTGTGTGTCTATTTTGTATGTTATTGTACTGTATCTATATGTCTGTTTATATAGTTAAAAACAAGTTTGGGTTTCCTGATTCTACTGAGCTGTTGGTCCTGGATGAGAGTGATACAGAAATTGAGGAGGATGTGTTTTTGGAACTGATGGAGTCCAATCCTGACATTTGTCTTAAAGGTGGAATAGAAGATGTTTGCGAACATTCAGACAGCAGCGACTGTTACCCAGTTTTTGAAAAATGCGCATGCGCAAGACGAGCCGACTTATTTCACAGTTCTTTCCGAGATCCGCCTCCAAAACAACACACACGCGCCAGAGACTAACAGACGGCGCTTCACAGCTGACTGGCCCCGATTCTCTCCATACAATGTCACAAACGCAGGTTTCTGTCCATTGATTGTTAGAAAATTGAAATAGAGTAGCCCTGCCTGTAACGTTTTACAATAACAAGAAATAACTTCTAACTTCTGCCCACCAAAAAGAACAGCGATCAAACATTACATGTGTCTAACAATATACAGTGACAAAACACCAGATAATACTCCCAACTAGCAGTTTTTAATATTACAACCAAACATTGAGCCTAAAACTTACCTGTCGAGCAGTTTATTCCTCGCTGTGCCTTCAGCGCTTGCTATCGCTCAAACGATGTACCAAGAACAACTCTGGTTTTGTTTCTTTCTGCCATCTTTTTCCTTTTCGCAGCCACCTCAAACATAGTCTTTCTTTTACAGTTACATCAGTGTTCTTCACAGCCATCGTGTAAAACCTTGCTAACAACAAAAAATATTAACTAGATATAAATGTAGCCTGAAGCTAACGAAGAGTAGCTAGATGAACAAACTAAAGCTAACGGATGGAGCTAACGCTAGTTAAACAGACTGTCCCCCATCTACACAAATAAATAAAGAGAAAAAGAAAAAACGGAAATAAATGACTATGTGGTCCTGACAATGGAGCTGCACGAAGGAGCAGTCTGTGCCTGACAGTGGAGCTGCACAGTGAGGCTGTTCAACGGTAGCAACGCAAAAGCAGCTGTAAACAGAACACGGGAACGCGCACGCTTCCGGCCTCACGTAGCAGGAGTGATTGACAGGCTGATTGACCAATAGAACACGCGATGAGAGCGTTTTTGATTGGTTAATGTTTTTAAGGCACCACCACTTCCACAATTGACATATAATAAATTTGCAAGTAAAAACAAATTTATAAAATATAACAAGAAATGTTTACAAAAACATCTTCTATTCTACCTAAGATACAGGAAAGTGTTTCAGATAAATGTAAGTTTATTGCATCAATGTGGTCAAACATAGATAATGCATGTTTTTCTCCAAATATATCTAACTTCTCTTACTTTGTTTCTAAGCTCCTTCGCCTATGAATAGCTCCTCATCATCTCTTACGGACACCTTTTCACCTTCAAGTGACGCGGACCACTATAGCCAATCAGAATGGGGATCACCAATAAGCAGAAGAGTTTCACCAGTCACTGCTGCTGCTAGACCTAACATGGAGTCTTCTGAGTCAGAAGATACAAAAGAGGTATTTTTTATTTCAAGAATGAGAAAAAAAGCTTTTATTGTCATTGCACAAGGTTGCTTTTTGGATTATAATTTATTAGTCACCCATTTGTAGTAGCAAAACTAAAAAAAATACTCAAAGTAAACAAATATTTTTCCCCAAATAGAATACGACTACTCCACATGGTGACAAAATATATATTAAACATGAATTTTATTGTGTGCAGATGGTGAGAGACGTGCTATCTCTTAAACCCGGAGGTGAAGAAATTCTAGAAGAGTACAAAATGGAGAAATCACTGAGTGACCGGTCTCGCAGACAACTTGTCAACATACTGGCTAGCGAAATGACGGAAAGACATGGGTAAGACTTTTCCATGTATTTATTTCATTTTATACATGAAATTTAAAACTTTAATATACTTAAATGCACACTGTTTATTCATGTTTAGCATCTAACCAGGAAAATTTTATGCTCCTTTTTAGCTTTTGTGTTTTTTGCTCATTAATTATGATGATATCTAAGTCATCTGTATTTACATTGTTTCTTAATTCATCATTTCTATTTTTCAAAAGGAGAATGCCGTCTCGTACACTAAAAGAAAAATATGCACTAGGAATTGTCACTCTGTTTCCCTCACTGAAGGACCCCTTTTCCCCAAAGGGTTATGTGAGTAAAACATTTTGACTTCATTGTGTCAGAGATTTGGCTTCATGTTTTGTGGCTGTCACTCATGAGTGATTATGTTGTATGTACAAAACTGTTACAGGAGCACTTTTATGATCCAGAAAAAGGCACAGGATATTTGGCATGGCGTCTAAAGACAATGTCCAGAAGCAAGTTCAAGCGGCCCATAAAGGAAGTCACTGCATCTCAGGAACAAGGGCCAAAACGCAGAAGAACCGCCACCACAGCAGCAGGGGAACAGCTACAAGGAGATGCCTGCAGAGAAGCAATATCATTCCTTTCCCACTGCACTGATGAGTGAAGTGTGTTTCAGAAGATGAAAATGACCATAGAATATCGTCAGGAGCTTGTGCATGATCCTGAGAGGACCACAGATTCTATCCAAGATGGTGCCGCCGATGGCAGCCTCGGTACTGCGCTCTCTAGTACTTTGCGTGTTTTTGTACTTATTATGTGGACCTGCGTTCTCAAACCACATCTCCTACAGCAGGGATGAGCTCCTAAACATTAGGAAGCTATCTATGGACTCATTTCCAGCCTTTTATTCGGAACCGGACAGTCTTTGTGAACTTCTTGTTGGAGGAGCGGCGGCACTCTACGGGCTGTGGAGGAGACAGAGACGTGGGAAACGAGCCGGCATGCTAGTGAAGCTCAGACAGCGGGGCTTCCGCATCGCGCTCCCAGCGATACATCTTGCCAATGTCCGTTCTCTGCTTAACAAGATGGATGAGCTGCTTCTCCTGACTAGGACCAACAGAGACTTTGCTCATTCTACGGCTCTTTGTTTCACGGAAAGCTGGCTCTGTGACACTATCCCGGACAGCGGTCTGTACCTGCCAGGTTTCCAGCTGCTGCGCGCGGACCGCGTCGCTGAGCAGTCAGGGAAAACTAAGGGCGGTGGAATATGTTTCTACATACACGAAGGCTGGTGTAAAGATGTCACAGTGCTTCATAAACATTGCGACTCGGAACTAGAGTTCCTCGTTCTGAACTGTAAGCCGTTTTATTCACCGCAGGAGTTTTCCTCCTTCATCCTCGTCGGTGTTTACATTCCACCTCAGGCCAACGTGAATGAGGCTGTACAACGGCTGGCTGAACACATCACGTGTTTAGAACGGGAACACACGGACTCTCTGTTTATCATTCTAGGGGACTTTAACAGAGCAAAACTAAACCACGAACTGCCAAAATACAAACAGCACATTAAGTGTCCCACCAGGGACAATAACACTCTGGACCATTGCTACACCACTCTGAAGCATGCTTATAGCTCTGTTCCCCGTGCAGCTTTAGGACACTCTGACCACTGTCTGGTCCACCTTATTCCGACCTACAGGCAGAAATTAAAATCTTCTAAGCCTATTGTTAGGACAGTGAAGAAGTGGACCAGTGAGGCGAAACAGAAACTCCAGGACTGTTTTGACACCACCGACTGGAGTGTTTTCGGAGCTGCAGCCACCAACCTCAACGAACTCTCAGACACTGTGACATCCTACATCAGCTTTTGTGAGGATTTATGTGTGCCAACCAAATCATTCCGCACATATAACAACAATAAACCCTGGTTCACACCAAAACTTCGCCACCTTCGCAAGGCCAAGGAGGACGCCTAAAGGAGTGGAGACAGGGCCCTGTACAGGCAGGCCAGAAACACACTGACAAAGGAGATCAGAGTGGCCAAGAGGCGCTACTCTGAAAAACTGAAGGACAATTTCTCAGCTAACGATCCAGCAACAGTGTGGAGAGGCCTGCAGGAGATCACCAACTACAGGAGACGCCCTCCCCCCACTGCTGGAGGTGACAAAGCCCTGGCTGACGACCTCAACAACTTTTACTGCAGATTTGAGAGGGACCACTTCACACCTGCCCCTCACCCCTCTGCAGATCCTCTTCCTGCCCTCCTTCCTCCACCACCCATCAACACTGACCCTGGCACCACAGCACTCACCTCACCACCTTCCCCCTCCCGCTGCCCTGACCCACTGACGCTCCAGTTCAGCGAGGGAGAAGTGAGCCGGTTGCTCCTCAGGCAAAAGACAAGAAAAGCTCCGGGCCCGGATGGAGTGTCCCCCTCCTGTCTGCGGGCCTGTGCAGAACAACTGGCTCCCATCTTCACCCAGCTCTTCAACAGATCTCTGGAGCTGGGTGAAGTTCCCTCCTGCTTCAAGTGCTCCACCATCATCCCAGTCCCAAAGAAACCCTCCATCACAGGACTGAATGACTACAGACCCGTCGCTCTGACATCTGTGGTTATGAAGACCTTTGAACGCCTGGTGCTGAACCACCTGAAGTCTCTCACGAGCGACCTGCTAGACCCCCTGCAGTTTGCCTATCGGGCAAACAGATCAGTGGACGATGCAGTTAACATCGGACTGCACTACATCCTGCAGCATCTGGATCGCCCGGGGACTTATGCACGGATCCTCTTTGTAGACTTCAGCTCGGCGTTCAACACCATCATCCCCCACACCCTCTGCTCCAAACTGTCCCAGCTCACTGTGCCACCTGCCCTCTGTAAGTGGATCTACAGCTTTCTCACGAACAGAAGCCAGCAGGTGAGGCTGGGACAGTTCACCTCGGACACTCTGACCACCAACACCGGCACCCCCCAGGGATGTGTCCTCTCTCCACTGCTCTTCTCCCTTTACACCAATGACTGCACCTCCTCTGACTCCTCTGTGAAGCTCCTGAAGTTTGCAGATGACACCACTGTCATCGGTCTCATCCAGAACGGCGACGAGTCTGCTTACCGACGGCAGGTGGATCAGCTGGGGCTCTGGTGCAGTCAGAACAACCTTGAGCTGAACACGCTCAAGACAGTGGAGATGATAGTGGACTTTAGGAGACATACCCCCCCCCCAGTCCTCAGCAGCCCTGTATCCACTGTGGAGAGCTTCAGATTCCTGGGCACAACCATCTCACAGGATCTGAAGTGGGAGCAGAACGTCAGCTCCATCCTCAAGAAGGCCCAGCAGAGGATGTACTTCCTGCGGCTCTTGAGGAAACATGGTCTCCCCCAGGAGCTGCTGCTGCAGTTCTACAATGCAGTCATTGAGTCTGTCCTCTGCACCTCCATCACAGTGTGGTTCGGAGCTGCCACTAGGCAGGACCAGACTAGACTGCAGCATACACTGAGGACTGCTGAGCGCATCATCAGTGCCCCCCTGCCCTCTATCCAGGACTTGTACTCCTCTAGGGCTCGTAAGAGGGCAGGGAACATCATAAAGGACTCCTCTCACCCCGCACATAGACTATTTGAACTGCTCCCATCAGGAAGGCGCCTCAGAGCCCTCCAGACCAGAACCAGTAGACACCGGAACAGCTTCTTCCCCACAGCAGTCACTTTACTTAACAGCACAATATAATTTTGCACTAATATCACTGCACTGATTCCACTTACCTCAATGATCATGCTGCACTTTATTGTATATTGTATATTTGTATTTTTAGTTGTATATAGATTTGTTTGGTTTTTTTTCAACTAGAGAGACAACAACTGCCGGCGAAAAATTCCTTGTTTGTATTTGGATACTTGGCAATAAAGATGATTCTGATTCTGATGTCTTCAAAACATTTCCACGGTTTTTAGATATCAAAGGACTGGTAAGAAAAACTTCAAACCTCAGTAAACAACTTCTAACCTTATGTGTATTTTACTTTAATAATTTTTCAATGTTTTGTATTACAGGTGAACCAAGACTTTTTACTGCTGTTTGGAGCTGAAATTGCCTCCAAGATGCTGGAGAAATGGGATACAGTCTTCAAACCCAAGGTTATTGCCGAAGCCAAACGCCTGGTTGAGACAACAGAACTTTTCCGACTTCTGGCAGCTGCTGAGAAACGTGAAGAAAATGATAATAGTAAGTTTTAATATTGTTGTATAGATTCATTCATAATAATTATTCATTCATTCATCTTCTACCTTATCCCACTCGTCTGGCTGCACCTATCCCAGCTGCTTAGGCCTAGGCGGGGTACACCCTGGACAGTGGCTGGATCGTCGCAGGGCTGACACTTAGACGTACATTGACAGACAACCATTCACTCTCACATTCATCCACTAGGGGCACTTTAGAGTCACCAATTCACGCATGTCTTTGGACGGTGGGAGGAAGCCGGAGATCCCGGAGAGAACCCACGGTGACAGACTCCTCACAGAAAGACCAGAGTTAGCCAATGATGTTTTGGGTCGGCCGGGATTCGAACTCACGACCTTCTTGCTGTGAAGCAGGAGCACTAACCACTCTGCTACCGTGCACCCACCTGGTTACAACTTTCCAACAATAAATCATACCATGTAAAATAGCCAGGACACTGATCAGTATACAATAAAATATATAGATGGAGGTAGAGACAGTGTCCTTGCTCCTTAAGAGCTACGTTTTAATTTTTTTTTGGTTCATTTTAATTTCCAATGTACTATACATGCCTTTGAATAAAATGTAATAATTCAGTCGTCTAATCCCACTGTAGCGTGTGGGGAGCAAATAGGACCCAGGAGCGGAAACGGTTCAAGTTGAGATAATTTATTTACAGGTGCAGGGGGTTCACAACCGAAATCCACGAGTGCAAAGAAAAACCAAAGAGAACTGCAGGAGAGTGCTGGGCTGTGGGGGCAACGGGAGGCACTGGAAAAAACAAAAGAGAGGCACAGGTTAAATATAATCACAAGAGATCGCTCTAGATTTACCAAACGCTGAAAAAGGAGCCAAGCTGATACCACGGAGGTGATCTGTATACTCTGGCGTCGAGGAGTGTCTCTGCTGGCCTTAACTCCCGATCAGGCTTGATGGCAAAGCAGGAACAGGTGTGTTCAATCACTCCTCAACGCCGCGGGGGAAGGGAGCCACCACACCTACTACTACCACTACAAAGGGTTTCAGTGGGTTTTTTTTCTGAAGTAATCATTTCTACCTGAATGAAATGAAACTATTAATAACCTGTTACAGCTGGTATTGAGGTCTAAACGTACAACACACACAGATTTCACTCTAGTTATTCCAAACACAAATCTATCTTTATTTAAAATGGAAAAACAGAGCATCTCAATAATAATGAAACGATTAGATGTCTGCTTTCCCTGAATAATGAACATGTTTTTACAAATCAAATACTGTAAAATTACCTGTATAATAGGTTTAACAACATCAATCATCACTTGTGTATTCACCTTTTACATTATGCTTATGTCTTTCTTTGAGCAAAACCCTTACATGTAAATATGGAGGTAGTGTACTCAAGATTTAGTCTTTTTATTTGCTGTTTAACAATTTGATGTCAGCAGCTTAAAAAACAAACATTTCCTGTTCACACTCTTAAAGCTGCATATTTGACTTAAGTGACAAAGAGTCTGTTGACAATCCAAAATGATTTTGTCATCATTTTCATTCATAGCCTCATAGCCCTGTAGTATTGTCTACTGTGCAATACTGCCGCTCAATATTATGGGCCTCAAATGGATTCCAGTTGTGTAATGCTGGTACTAAGACGGAAGTCCCTTCTTTATAATATGTCCACTGTGCCCAGTTAATTACCTCTTAATTAAGGGGGACTAAGGCTGTAATTACACCTAAGGCCACACTTTAGATACGTTGTTAAAGATTAAAGCTGAATAAAGCTCAATAAATAAATCAGTGTCTATCAATTCTATATATCTTGGCAGATTCTATCTAATCCATCAATTACACTCTGTACCCCTTAATTACACACTATACCCCTTAATTACACTCTGTACCCCCTTATTACACTCTGTACCCCTTAATTACAGGCTATACCCCTATACCCCGCCTACACACCAGTATGTCCTAGAGAACTTATGCTGTAAATACACCGTAAATAACCAGGAAGTACCGGGCCATAATCTAAAGTGTTACCGAGAAATCTAACATAAACAACTTTTTCAGTTTTAAAATCAGCCATTTCTAGTTTCATTTTTGAATTGTAAACCTTTAAATGTTAATGATAGCCCCTTTGCAACACTTAAGAAATAAAAGCCAAACAGGAAGTCATTATCATGAATTAAAACGTGGGAATCATGACTTTCTATATTAGTTCTTGAAAATAGTGTGATTTTCATTGACTCATAAACATAAAGCCTTTTTGGACTCATGCCATATATTTCCCTGTAAATGTGTGAGTCAGATAAAGTTTGTGGATGACTGTTGTTTTGATATGCAGTGTAATAAAGCTATTGCAGCAGTACACATTATATATTTTTTATTTATAAAGGACGTTTAAAAGTGTACAGTCAGCCGAAGTGCTGTACACAAGCAATAAATAAATAAAGAGATAAAACACAAAACACAGTACAATACAGACACAATGCAATAAAAGACATAAAACAGAATAAAAGCAACATAAAAAACACACAATTGATAAATATCTCAAGTTAAAAGCACAAAAGCTCTAGAAAAATTAGTTGAAACATCATATAATTAGAATTTAACCCCCAAGACAATGTTGAACAGTGTGTCAGTTCAAAGTAATAGTTCAATGGTAACTTTGTAGGATTTGCACCTACTAGCGGACTTTCTGTGCAACTGCAATGATGCTAACTCACAGGTGCATGTCATATCTTCACGTGTTTTATAAATAACGTGTGTATTATTTTGTTGATCCAATAGATATATTTTGCTAAAAGATGGTAACATGCCCCACATTACAATTACTTATGGTTACTCTTCTTTATTCATGTCAGAGAACCAACAAAATGACTTGAGATGAAATATTGTAAGGCTTCAAGGCTCTTTAATATATATATATATATATATATATATATATATATATATATATATATATATATATATATATATATATATATATATATATATATGCCTACAATACTGAATAAAAATCTTCATGATATCCATTTTCCAGTCACAACTGATCATGTCATCAAACATTGTTTTGGGAAAGTTTTTTTCTTGAATGAGCCAGCGGACGCCTCTTCCTCTTCCCGCCATAAAAGGTGTGTTTTCTTAGTCACCGTCGAAATACTTGTTCAACACGCCCCAGTGCATGGTCTATAAAACCTGTGCCTCCAACACAGAAACACAAGTCAATCCAAGACAGAACCATGAAGACATTCAACCTGAGCTTGCTGCTACTGAGCCTGGCCGCTGCAGTCTACTGTATGCCAGTGTCAAAGATGACGGAGCAGGAGGAAACCTATGCAAAGGTATGTGTTCCTACATTGTCTTCTAATGCATTTATATCTGAATATTGTGTTGTATTAAGATGATCCATTATCATTTAGCTGTGAACTAACATCTCTGTCATTTTACAGGAATACCTCAAGAAATTCTACAACCTAAAAGAGGAGAGAGACCAATCAGCCAAACGCATCAATCCAATGTACACGAAGCTGAGTGAGATGCAGAAATTCTTTGGCCTCAATATCACTGGGACACTGGATGCTAAGACACTGGCCGTGATGAAGAAGCCTCGCTGCGGAGTTCCAGATGAAGAAGTTGACAGTTTTGCCGCCTCGACAAACAACCTCAAATGGGCGAAAAACAGCCTTACTTACAGGTAAAGAACTGTTAAGACATGCAACAATAACGGAGCATTTTAACAAGCATTTCATAACCATCTGTCATTCTGTGAAACAGGATCGTGAACTACACTCCAGACATGACCGTGGCAGAGGTTGATGACTCCATTGAGAAAGCTCTCCAGGTTTGGGCTAAAGTGACTCCTCTGAGATTCACCAGGATCTACAGTGGCATTGCAGACATCATGGTCTCCTTTGTCCGCGGTTGTAAGTAGAACCTCCAACAAGTCGTTATCAAAAAAGAAAATGGTAGCTTTCCTTTAATGGGCAGAGATCCTAAAAGTATGTTGTCAACAGCTCATGGTGATGATGACCCGTTTGGTGGTCCTGGTGGAACCCTGGCCCATGCTTTTCCCCCTTCAACTGGTATTGGAGGAGATGTCCATTTTGATGAAGATGAGACCTTCACCTTCCGCTCAACTTCTGGTAAATTTACTAAAGCTCTATAATCTCATGCTAGTTTCACCTAGAGTTAAAACAACTCACAAATCCTCCTATGTGTCTTGTCACAGGTTACGTCCTGTTCATGGTGGCTGCCCATGAGTTCGGTCACTCTCTGGGCCTGTCCCACTCCGATGACCCTGGTGCCCTCATGTATCCCACGTACTCATACAGAAACCCAGACACCTTTGTTCTGCCTCAGGACGATGTCAGAGGCATCCAGTCTCTTTATGGTAAGAACATATTTGTCCTTAATACTTCCAATAAAATCCCAAAGTATTATTAGAGACATAGACACTGATTTTATTGAACCCCTACGTCCAAACCCTGATGTCAATCCAGGATCTGGGCTTGACCCCTGTGACTCCACCCTGGTCCTGGACGCTGTTGCCACCCTGCGAGGAGAGATGCTCTTCTTTAAAGACAGGTATGGGACATTATTTTTATCAATAGCCATACAGTATTTAGCCCTGTTCTGGTCAACTTAGCTGCCAATTATACATGTTTTCTTCCTACATCTCAAATCTGATGAATATATATAACTTGTCTCATTCTGTATTCCAGCTTCTTCTGGCGCAGCCACCCACAGAGCCCTACCCCTCAGCAGAGTCTCATCACAAGCTTCTGGCCAAATGCTCCTGCCTCTGTGGATGCAGCTTATGAAAACCAGAAATCAGATACACTCCTGCTCTTTAAAGGTAAATGTAGTTCATGATTGTACCTTGACCATGTTTTTATAGTTTTACATTCCTATTTCTAACGTATTCTCTTTGAAATTTTCACAGATCGCCAGGTTTGGGCTTTCCGTGGCAATGATCTCATAGCTGGTTATCCAGTATCTATTTCCGCCTTTGGTCTGCCCAAAACTGTGAAGAAAATCGATGCTGCTCTGTATGATGTGGATTCTGGCAAAACGCTGTTCTTTGTTGGAAACCAGTATTACAGGTGTGTATTTTGTACAAGACTTATTCAATGCCTTGTGGTGATAATGTGATGGCTGAATTGGTGTAATTATTGAACTGTTTTTAGTTATAATGAGATCACAATGAAAATGGACCAGGGACCTCCTAAAAATGTGGAGGACACCTTCTCAGGCCTGACCAGTAAAGTGACTGCAGCGTTCCAATACGGAGGTGAGTGCTTTGAA
This sequence comes from Rhyacichthys aspro, assembly GCA_036850595.1. Lineage (NCBI taxonomy): Eukaryota > Metazoa > Chordata > Actinopteri > Gobiiformes > Rhyacichthyidae > Rhyacichthys > Rhyacichthys aspro. The sequence continues at coordinate 7,962,998 of CM072161.1, forward strand.
CATGTAGAAAAAGTGAATTAATCAGCTTGTTGTCTTTAGAACTAAGAGTGTTTGTCTGTGGCACAGGTTTCTCGTACATCTACAGCGGGCCCTACATGTTCGAGTACAGCCTGAAGAGTGGACATATGCTCCGAATGCTGAGGAGCAACTACTTCCTGTCCTGCAATGACATGTAAAGCAGCCATGAAGTTCAAAATGAAGGCCACATGTTGCACTGTTACAGTTCAATATTGTATTCTTTACTAGCACTAACTATTTGCCTAAAGCACCTTAATTTATTTGCATTTATTATGTATTAATGTATTTCAGTCATTTTGTTTTGTTATTTATGTACTTATAAAAAATAATATAAATTAATGTTGTGCACCATTTGAAATATGTCAGCAGTATTGTTGGTCTTGAAATAAAATGCATTTACAAATATTTGAATGCGTTGGTTAGTGATATTAAATCAATAATCTGGTTTTATATTACACAACAGACAGGGGTAGAACTGGAAGGGTACCAAATAAAAACAAAAACATAAAACCTAATCAATAATGCATGAAAGAAATCTAACATAGACAACTTTTTCAGTTTTAAAATCATTTCTAGTTTAATTTTTGAATTGTAAACCTACAAATTTCTATGAAAGCTCCTTTAGAGTTAAAAAGTGAGAATCATTATTTTCTTTTCTTATATTTACAACTTTAAAAGTAGAAATTATTACTTTAAAAAGAAGAAACTATGAGATACAAAAAGTCATAATTATCACATAGAAATTCAAAAATAAGTCATAAATAGTCATAATTAAAAAGGTTAGTGGGTAAATGGGTACTCCATGAAGCTGAAGGGTACATTCTGATCTGACCTTCCAACTTTGGATGTTGTAATGTCCAAGATAGGGGCATCGCAAGAATAAACTAGGCATTGGAAAGAAACATATTGTTGTTCATATTGTGTCAAGTTGATTAATGTCAAGCTCAGACTGAGCTTGTTGGAATGACTGACATTACAGTTGAGGACCAATGTACAGCAACATGTGCAGAAATGTCTGCGTGGTCATGGCAGGACAGACAGTGATTGTATACATTCAATTTAAACTTTATTTCAGACACCAAAATTGGTCCAGAAGAGACAATCAAAAGAATACATTATAAAGTTGAAAACACTGCTCAGTCCATCATACAAAGTCAACATGAAGTCTCTTAACCCAGTGTTTTCTCAAAGCAGATGTATTTCTGTAACAGCTCAGAACAGGATTAGTCAGCGTCTCTATGATGGAGTTTTCCGACTCCTCTAACCGACTCAAAATTTAAAAAATTGATTGTATTAGCAGTGCCTCACTTGTTGGTGTTTGAGAGTTCACAAACAGTTGGCTGGCACTGTGCCATCTTGGGACCTTAAGCAACAATCTAAAAGCATCATTGTGGGCGACGATGAGTTTGTGTAAACTGCTTCTATTATAGCTCCACCAAAGATGAGTCGTATATAGTGGTGTACAAAAAGCTCTAAACAAAGAACGTGTGACATTAAGAGAGCACATACCAAACAAATCAACATATTGGCCTGTGCATAGAGTTTACAACACTGTCTGTGAATATCCCTGTTATCAGTCCACTCATCTGTTAAAAAGTGACCAAGGTATTTGACTTCTTTGCATGTCACAAGAGGGTTGTCACACCGGTAAAAGGCAGGAAATTTGAATGCCCTATCATCGCTGCTTCTAACGACCATGACATTGCTTTTCTTAGCATTGAATTTAACATCAAACACTGTGCCGTATTCTAAGCACACCTTTAGTAGCTGTTGCATCCCAGCACTGTATGGACTAAACATATATAATATATATTAAATAGTATAAAGCATGCATAAACACCAGTTGGTTTTAAAGGCTAATTCTTAAGTAATAAATTCTTCCTCTTTTTCTCAAATGTGTACTCTCTAAACAGAAATATGTCTGTCCTTGCCCATTTAATCAGGTCTCTCTGAGTTGGCAGCCTATATGATGGCCACTAGATGGTGGCATCTGGTAGAGTCTCACCCTCCCCAGGATTACTATGAAACCTTAAGGCACTCTTCCAAGACTAAATGTAGGATTGGTTCAGTAAAGAAAAATGGCTTTTTAGTTTTGAAAGTAATTGGTCGGGGTTACTGCTTGTACAGTGCTTTCAGAAATCAAAAGTTACACAGCATGTTTTAAAAATCTGCATCAGTTACAGAGAAGGTAGCCTCGAAATCAAGTGTGACTTTACAGTAAATAAATAAATAAATAAATAAATAACATTAATGATGGTAGAGTCATGAGTCAGAGTTCATGAGAAAAAATATGTCTAACAATACTTTGTGTATAATGTTGGGGGAAGTAAATGTGTCAACCCCAGCTGGTGTCAGTGGTGGTGACAGTGTCGCAATTCAGGATTTTTGTTTCAGTTTATTGACCTAATAATCCGCAGCCACAGGGCCTGGTGTTTGTTCTGCCTCTGTTCACACAGGTCTTCTCCAACACATGAAAACATGGATATTACCATGTACCATTTAAATTAAGTCCATGACCATGTTTCAGGAGTTGGACCATAGTCTAATCTAATATCAATTTCACGTCTTTATGTGGTGCTGCTTTCAACACGTCAAAGAAAGAGCTGAAGAATCCATTTAAATAGTACATAATGTTATAATATTTCAATTGTCACTTGTTACCACACTCATTACAATCAGTGCAGTGTGATTTTTTTTTCCAACCTGAATTTGACAAGCACATACGTCAACTTATCTGCTGTAGGGCATGGAGCATATTTAAGTGACACTTATCCCTATGACTGGAGATGGTTTGTTTGTGCAAGAGGAATGATGACAATACATTACTGTGACATATTCATATAAAAAAATCAAAGCAGCTCGTGTGTGAATGTGTGAATAGACTTAAATACATGTAACATTAACCACAGTCTGTGCAGTAAATGGTGATTAATGCAAACGTCAGTTGGTCGGTGTTACAACTTGTCTGCTGTTGACTATATACATCACTTTATATTAGGTATTAGCATAAAGTCTGGTCTATAAATGAAGAATACTTATGATATATGTGTTTACTGTTAATTTGATATTATATCTGTGGTTATATGTTAATGTTTTTTACATCACATACAGCACAGCAGCAATTATTTGTATGGGCCAGTACCTTGGTTAAGTCTTTAATATGGAATAACAGCTGCAGTATAGTTTCATAGAACACTGATCTGAATCATGTAGTTTCTTGATTAGAAATGTTAATGTTTCTGGAAATATATTTATATATAGAACAATTAACAGTCTGACTTTTTTGTAAAGATGTGTGAGTCATTAAAGGCCACAGGTTATTTTTTCATCTCTGACATGACACAACCTGCCTGTGTTTACTCACATGGTGCTTCATTGTCACAGCCTGGGGTTATTGATGGGTGTAGGGATGCATCAAACACCACAACTGAGACTGCTTTACAACACAGATTTATGTAATAATGCAATTAGAAATGTACGCACCAAACATAAAACAATAAAAATATTACATTTATTTTAGAATGAGGGATTAATTGACAAATGTCTTAATTATATGTGTGGGTGTTATTGTGGTACTTTTTGTCTGAGTAATGAATGCTGATTGTCATCTTTAAATGGAGTTTTCCATTTATGGAAGTTGAGCAACTAATCCATGTTTGGTAGTTCCTCAGTACGCCCACTCTTGAAGCGTCCGTATATAACAGCTGTTTCTGACCAGAGACAACACATTCCACTGAGGAACCATGACATGCACCACTTCTCTCACTTTGAGTGTTCTAGTAACACTAGCAGTCACAGCGTACTGTGTCCCTGTGCCTGAGATTACTGTAAAAGATGAGCATCTGGCAGAGGTATGTAGTGTTTTCTTTATTTTGGATGAATTACTGTCCTTTTATGAAAACTGTCCTCAATGCATGGCTGGACATCTAATCTCCTTCTTCATTCTAGGACTACCTGAAAAAGTTTTTCAACTTGACAGAGGAGCGCGGGCCCTCATCCCGACGTGGGATCAGCCCAATCAGCAAGAAGCTGAGTGAGATGCAGCGGTTCTATGGCCTCCACATCACAGGGACACTTGATAATGAGACTTTGGCCGTGATGAAGAAGCCTCGCTGTGGTGTTCCAGATGGCCACATTGCCAGATTCTCCACTTTTGGAAGTGATCTCAAATGGCAGAAAAACAGCCTGACCTACAGGTATTCATCTGCGGTGATGTGATGGTGGATGTTAGATATTTACATGTGCTATCCCTGAACATTTACATTGTATGTTTCTGTGCTAAAGGATCGAGAACTACACTCCAGACATGTCCAAGGCAGAAGTTGATGACTCGATTTATAAAGCCCTTCAGGTTTGGGCCAAAGTGACGCCTCTCAAGTTCACGAGGATCTACAGTGGCACAGCAGACATCAGGATCTCCTTTGGCCGCCGTTGTAAGCATTATGCTTCACTGTGTTGTTGCAGCAAATATCAATGACCTCAGTTGAGTTGCAACTTGACTGACACATGCGCCATTGGACACAGTGCATATTTGAGTGACACTGATCCCTAAATCACTGACATTAGTATATCATACAGATGTTACATCATGTTTCTCCACATCACACAAACACAGCAACCATACCATGAGCATGTCAGCTCATGTGTCTATATGAAATATTCAGAAGAGGTACACAGAAGAGGTACATGTCTCAACCCCACCTGGTATAGGGCACACTGACAATAATGCAGTCTCTGTCTTTACGTCATTATGTTTTAACCTTAAACCTTAATCATAATTTGACTTTATTAACAGCCCACGGTGACTATTACCCGTTTGATGGTCCTGATGGAACCCTGGCCCATGCTTTTGCCCCTTCTTCTGGTATTGGAGGAGATGCCCACTTTGATGATGATGAGCGTTTTACTTTCCACTCTCGCTCAGGTGTGTTTTTTAATCATTTTTACCTGCTTCAAATAAAAATGTGCAATATTTGAATTTGTCTGTTTTGATCAGTTTTTTTCCCACACTAACAAATGATCCTATGTGTCTTGTCACAGGTTACGTCCTGTTCATGGTGGCTGCCCATGAGTTTGGTCACTCTCTGGGCCTGTCCCACTCCGATGACCCTGGTGCCCTCATGTATCCCACGTACTCATACAGAAACCCAGACACCTTTGTTCTGCCTCGGGACGATGTCAGAGGCATCCAGTCTCTTTACGGTAAAAACTAAGCTTAATCTAAACGTTTTCAGAACCCTCACCTATACTTGGCTCTCACAGTTTAGTGTCACCTGCAGGTCCAAACCGTGAAAGGCTTCCTGAAACATCTGAACGTGTTCCCCAGCCTCCTGAGACTCCTGATTCCTGTGATTCCACTATGGTTTTGGATGCTGTCACCACTTTGCGAGGAGAGATGATTTTCTTTAAAGACAGGTATTTATTAATTTCTTTGAACAACTCAAAACACTCAAACATCTCAATGCAGAAACATGAAGGAAGTGGTCTTTTTACAACTGACTTAACCTTTTGTTTTTTGCCTTTTGTTAGCTTTGTTTGGCGCAGCAACCCACAAAGCAGCAGAACTCAACAGAGTCTCATTACAGGCATGTGGCCCAGTGCCCCTGCCAACCTGGATGCTGCTTATGAAAGCCTCCAATCAGACAGGGTCTATTTATTTAAAGGTACAGACTGTCTTCCCTAGTCAGACATTTCCTCTAGTGTCACTGTAACTGCCTTGCTACCCAAATTGACCAGCAGATGGCAGCAATCTGTACATTTTGAACAACTGAGGCCACATCAAATGCAGTACACAACCTTAGATATAAATAACAGAACAGAATTGTTTCCTCCACAGGCCGTCAAGTGTGGGCCTTCACCGGATACACTCCAGTCCAGGGCTTCCCAAAAAGACTCACCAGCTTCGGCCTGCCCAGATGGGTGAAGAGAATCGACGCTGCGCTCTATGATGTGGAGACCAGAAAAACACTGTTCTTCTCTGGAGACTACTATTTAAGGTATGTCTTTTCTCTAATCTCTAATGATCTTTCCACTAACATGTATTTATAAGGTAACATTGTGCTTTGTGTTGTTAGTTTTGACGAGAACCAACAGAGAATTGACTACGGATATCCCAAACGAGTGGGAGACACATTCCCAGGCCTGAGCACCAAAGTGACAGCTGCCTTCCAGTACAGAGGTAAGGAGCGTACACAGAAAACTGTAGTAAACCAGCATATAGTGTTTTTTTCCCTCCCTGACAAATCTTCTCTGTTGTCCAGGTTTCACATATATCTACAGTGGTCCCTACATGCACGAATACGACCTGAAGACTGGGAGATTGTTCCGAGTGTTGAGGAACAGCTACTTCCTGCGCTGCACCAACCCTTAGACAAGCTGGATTCTGGGATTTAGAGGCACTTAAGACCTTGTATTTAAATCAGGCATTATGTTCACTCTACACTGTGGATTGTGAGTGATTTGCTTTGGATTGTACTTCCTGTTTGATGATCAATAGCGATAGTTTGAATGTATGTATGTATGTATGTATTAATATTGTAGTTTACGTGAAGAGTTTTGGGAGTAAAATGTTAATCATGTAGCACAAATTATAGTATTGTATTACAAAATGATGTTACTTTCAACAATAAAACGACATTCCTCAAAGTTATGATGTGACGGTGGATTGGTTTAGCTTGTGTTTTGCAAAGGATAGAAAAAAAAGAAAAACATCAAAACTTCACAAGATCTTTTGAATGTTATTTGACACTTTGACCCTCTCCCGTTGTCTGTCGCTTCTCATCAAATCATGTTTCTTAATGTGGCGCAGTTTCAAGGGGGGCCTGTTCAGACACTCGTCGGAATGTTTTGTTGCACAATCGCTCTTCATTTTTCTGCCCACATTTTGCAGTTTGAAGAAAAGCTAGTGGGGTGAGAAGAGAGAGGGATTAGAAAACAGTCATTAAAAGGAGTTGTTGCCGCATCTGTGCAGGAAAAAGGAATCATGGAGGTGGCATTGGGTGTTAAAACAATGCTTTTGATTGTATTTTTGGGTGCATTCTGCAGAGCTGTACCCACAGTGTCACCCACAGAAGAGGATGTATCTAAGGCTCAGGTAAATACACAATGCATAAGCAAAAGAAAATCTATAATTTGTGGAAATACTGTTTGCATTTTTCTTCTGCAAAATATGCTGTGAATAAAATGTGTTCACAATGTTGCATACTATACTAATGTACTGTACCCATGTGTGCATTATTCATTTGCACTTATCACATAAAGAAGTTGAGTGTGCTGTTTGTGAATTGTTCAGGACTACTTGTCTAGGTTTTACTCTGACGTGGGAGTGAGCGCTCCTGGCAGTGTCAGCCGAAGCTCCTTTGACTCGTTTGAAGAAAGTCTCAGGAAAATGCAGGAGTTTTTTGGAATAGAGGTAACAGGGCAGTTGGATTCCAATACGCTGGATGTGATGTCCCGTCCCCGCTGTGGCGTCAATGACGTGGCCCGATATGGCCACTTTGATGGTCAACCCAAGTGGGAAAAGAATGTGATCACATACAGGTGAATGACTATATTGACCAGTAAACCACATCTACAGAGACAGCACCGTAAACTGTGCTGATTGTTTTTAGGATAACTGACTACACGCCAGACTTGAGTCAAAGCAATGTGGACGCTACAGTTGTAAAAGCTCTGAGGCTCTACAGTGATGTCACTCCTTTGAATTTTCAACAGATCCACAGTGGAACAGCTGACATCATGATCATGTTTAAGAGCAAAGGTAACAGTGGACGCTTCATTAAACAGTAATATGGATTTGTTTTAATGTGTCACTGCTCTGTTTGATTCCCCACACCAGCACACGGAGACTTCTTTCCCTTTGATGGGCCAAATGGTACCCTGGCCCATGCATTCTCCCCCGGAGAGGGCCACGGGGGTGACACTCATTTTGATGAGGATGAAACATGGACTTTGACTTCTGCAGGTTCTGATGCTAAGAAAAACTTGTTTACTTTAATTTAAGGTCATTGCTGGTGAATAAAATAAATATTTTCCTTTTGTTAATGTAGGAACCAACCTGTTTTTGGTGGCAGCCCATGAGTTAGGTCATGCTCTGGGACTGGGTCATTCCCAGGTTCAGTCAGCTCTGATGTTCCCAACATATCAGTATGTAAACACAGAGGGATATTCTCTACCAGACGATGACAAACAGGGAATACAAGCTCTCTATGGTGAGTTCACAAACAGAGATACGTGTAATAAACATAATGTTTAGAACTACCTCAATAGATCCATGTTTTACATCCTAAAGGTGTCAGAGGAACATCACCTGAACCAACAAGGACGTCTGACCCAGAGCCACAGCCAGGGCCTACTCCCACACATGAGCCAGTTCCAGATAGATGCAGCAGGGACCTGGTTTTTGATGCTGCAACATCCATTCATAACACTCTTTACTTCTTCAAAGATGGGTAAGACAATGCTGAGTCATTGAATGTATTTGAAATGTTCGGAATGAATACATACAGTGCATACAGTTTAGAGCCGAAATGTTTCTTTCAGCTATTTTTGGAGAAGAAGATCATTTTGGGATGTCATCAGTACAAAGAAAATCCAGTCTCTGTGGCCAGGAATTAATAAAGTTGATGCTGTTTATGAGCTCAGAAGACACAACACTGTTATTGTCTTTGAAGGTACAGAATGACACATGTATTTTTAGAGTGAAACTGTCTGTGACAATAAGCAGTTCCCATCTTTCTCAGGTAATCGTTATTGGAAAATCAGGAGACACACCATTCAACCTGGTTATCCCAAACCTCTCCGACACCTTGGCCTCCCTTTGTATGTCGCCAGTGTGGATGCGGCCGTTCATTTGTCATTTTCAAGCAAAACTCTCTTATTTGTGAAAAACAAGTTTTGGAGGTCAGTCCAATGTCAAATACAAATAAAACATACACTGTACAGTTGATGAGCAAAAGAAATCTAAGGATGTTTTCTTAATTTTGCAGCTATAATGAGCGGCGGGATAAAATGGATCGTGGCTACCCTAAATACATTCACAGAGAGTTCCCTGGAATTGGCCTCAAAGTGGATGCGGCTTTTGAGAACAGAGGTAGGTTATGTGAAACGTGTACACCACTGTTACAAAAATAGTCTTATCCTGTTGTGGGTAATAACAATGATGTATATCTCATTTTAGGATACCTGTATTTGTCCTCTGGATCCATTCAGACAGAGTATGACTACAAAAGAGGGAGAGCAATTCGCACTTTGTTAAATAATAGATGGATGGATTGTGACTAAAATGCTTATATACGCTTAAAACTTCACTTTTGACACTTTTGAGTAGTAATAGTTCTTTTCTTTTATATTAGTTTATAAACACAGCTACTTTGGAATGCTCTGATAGAAATATAATTTTATGCAGTTCTTTTGAGACTATCCTTAATACATTTCAATAAAGTAATGCATTGATTTACCTTTGGATAAGTTTTTATTTACTCTTACTAGAAAATAATAGCATGAGATGTAGGCCTACACTGCCCTACTGAAAAATAATAAGAATAAATATGAAAAGAATAAATATCAGAATGAATATGACACATTAACAATTGTGACTTTTATGTATTTATTGCTGGGAAGGTGAAACAAAACTTGTGTAGTCAAGTATGTAAGACAAAACTACCTCAACCATAATGCACAGCGGTAGATTACGTCATGGGAGCACACACCTCTCGCTGTGATTGGCTGATGTTTTTATCTCTCGCCCGCTGTTTGGCTGAAGACTGAAGCAGGCTGAAGGTGAAGTGGGTCCGAGTCAAGGGGCGTGTGAGTCGGACTGTCCCGTTTCTTAGTTCAACATGTCAACCACTGGACTTTTAACTATGCGTTCCCACGTTTGCAGACGCTTGGTAAGTGTAGAAGAGGCCTCTGTGTCTGCTTTGTTGCTGTATTGTGCTGCAGAAATCCAGTAGCTTCATATCACCGCTATGCTAACAATAAACACAGGCCCGATTCAATTAGCAGCAGTGTTGCTAACCTGTGTATGTCGGTGCATAGCGTCCTTGAACATTGAAAGACATTCAAGAAACACATCATAGTTGGGTCTGTGACATAAATCTGCGGGAACACCTCATATTAGGGTCAGGTTTCTTCAGTATTACTCTCTGTCCTTACAGGTGTTGGCTTACCACACAAACTGAGAGATTCTTAACCTAAAACAAGTAAACAGTACGAAAGGATGAAATATAACACCTCCCCAGTGTTTTAAGCTTGTTGAAAGAACTTTTTCTATAGTCATATTATGTTCCAAAGCAAATAATTATATTCTACTATTGCAGGCTCACAACTACTTTTCAAGAACGTACACATCTCGCCCCTCACTAAATGTAAGTACGGGAACTTGTATTATATTTTGTCAATATATATTTGTTTGGCATGTGTGTGCTACGTAATTTAAAAAACGTTTTCACATCTTTTTCAGGAAGTTGTCATTGTCAGTGCAGTCCGCACTCCAATGGGCTCCTTCAAAGGCAGTCTGGCAGCAGTACCCGCCACCAAACTGGGCTCCATAGCAATAAAGGGAGCCATAGACCAAGCAGGTAGGTGTACTTATGATGTGAAGTCATCATTAGTTGTAAACATTTTTTAATTCATTTGCAAGAAAAAGCATAAACGCTATAAATGATATTTAAATATTTTAGTCTTCATCAGTCATGTAAGTCCTGTTACTGGTACATATTAAGAAGCACCTGGCTTTGAACATTAGTTATTTTGTTAAAAGCATTTATGTTTTATCTACTAATTTAATTTATTGCTCAAATAAAGGTCAAATAAATAAAATAAAGGTCAAATAAATAAAACTGCTGTAATCCCTTTTGAGCTTATATTCAGAAATGTTTGTTTATTGTTTCTGTGTTAAGGAATTGCACCTGAAGATGTGAAGGAGGTCTACATGGGCAATGTGCTTCAGGCAGGAGAAGGACAGGCTCCTACAAGACAGGCACTGCTTGGGGCAGGTAGGTTCAGGCTGCTATATCTTTTCTCTTGCTGATTAAGAACATGCAACATGCATGTCGTTGCTGCACAGATCATCATTGTTTTATCTGAAACACACACATATACCTATATCACAGGTTTGACCCTTGGCACTCCAGCAACAACCATCAACAAAGTGTGTGCATCTGGTATGAAGTCCATCATGATGGCTGCCCAGAGTCTAATGTGTGGACACCAGGTAACCTCACATTAATACCATATACTTTTGATCCGTTGTTTTTCAAAAAATAAAAAAGCATAAATCTCATTCTTGATACAAAGGTTTGTTGTGCTATAAGCCCTGGATCATTACTTTTTTGCAGTAAGGCTTACTTATGTTTTACCTACTAAAATAAAATAACGTAATATTACAAACATTTTTTACTCAAACACGTTATAATGTGGTTAATAATAAGAGAGTGTGTGGTTCTGTATGTATTTTGTGTTTTAGGATGTCATGGTGGCAGGAGGCATGGAGAGCATGTCCAATGTACCTTATGTAATGGCCAGAGAGACCCCAGCCTATGGAGGAGTGAGAATGGAAGACCTCATTGTCAAGGATGGACTCACTGATGTCTACAACAAATTCCACATGGTAAATACACACCAGAAATTGTGTGGTACAGTTATTTTTGACTTCACATAATTAAGTGAGCATTTTATATAATGTAGTTTTATCCTTTTAAATTTGATTGAATTAAGTGAAATTGGTAGATTTGCTCAATTGAGCTATTGATACATTAAAAACTGTCCTTGTCTGATTGGACAGAAAGAATTTCCTTGATCCAGTTCTGTATATTAGTTGTCAGTTATTTTGCAAAAGTTTTATGATCTGCTGTTTTGCGGAAAATGCTTTTTTAGATGTTTGAGTTCTATTTTTCTCTATTAATCAAAAAATTAGGGATAACTTTAATTTCACAGAAATGCATAGAATGTGTTATTTAATTTAATTTAGTTTCACAAAGAGTAACATGCTCAATTCAATTTCAAATGCTAAATTGTTTTGTACCATCAAATACTTGAAACTTATTATATTTCATATTTTATTTCTTTTCTGGCTTTGTCCTTGTGGACTCCAACAGGGCAACTGTGCAGAAAACACCGCCAAGAACTCCAACATCACCAGAGATGAACAGGACGCCTATGCAATTGGTTCTTACAGCCGCAGCAAAGCAGCACATGAGTCTGGTGTCCTGGCCAAGGAGATTGTACCAGTTAGCATTCCCCAGAGAGGTACAGGAATCATGACTTAGTGTTTGCCTGTAGATTTTACAGGCTCAAGATAAAAGACAATGATACAAATTTGTACCTTGTTCTGTAGGTAAACCTGATGTGGTCGTATCTGAGGACGAGGAATGGAGGCGAGTTGACTTCAGCAAAGTCCCCAAACTTAGGGCTGTCTTCCAAAAAGAGAATGGTAACAGTCTAATCTCACATACCTAATAAATTGGTTAAATCACAATGCCTCTACAAAGTGTTATGTAGAAACGTATATTGTTTGTCATAATGAATGTCTTGTTTAGGCACAGTAACAGCAGCCAATGCCAGCACTCTGAATGATGGAGCTGCTGCTCTTGTTTTAATGACAGCTGATGCTGCAAAGAGACTGAATGTCACTCCTCTGGCCAGAGTTGTCTGTAAGTAATGCAAAAAAAAAACCTCATAGAAAAGCCATGGAGTCTATCTATTAATAGTTAACACTGTTGAGTTATGGCCATCTATGATTTGAAATTTTAACAGTGAAAGCTTTAGATTTGAGTTTTGTTTTTTTATTTTTTAAATTTCCTTCTCTTCAAGCTTTTGCTGATGCTGCAGTTGCACCCATCGATTTCCCAATTGCTCCTGCATATGCTGTACCAAAGGTGAGTGAAATGGCTGCACTGTTGTGCTTTGATAAATCTATGTCATATAGAGCTTCTATCAGTGATGTAGACATTAACTTTACTTGATACTGTTGGGTTTCTTTGTGTGGTTAGGTCCTGGATGCAGCAGGACTGAAGAAGGATGATATTGCTATGTGGGAGATCAATGAGGCTTTCAGCGTGGTCGTCCTGGCGAACATCAAGATGTTAGATATTGACCCTGCGAAAGTGAATGTAAACGGAGGAGCTGTGTCTCTTGGGCATCCCATTGGGTAAGAAGCTAGAAAGAACCTAGTCCAGAAAACTGGCATTTAATATCAAGCAAAACATCAAATCCTTTCCTGTTTCTCACCAGGATGTCTGGAGCAAGGATTGTAGGTCACATGGTACACAACCTGAAGTCAGGACAGTATGGACTGGCTGGTATCTGTAACGGAGGTGGCGGAGCTTCCTCAATTCTCATCCAGAAGATGTAGGAATTATCCTTCACCTGTACACTCCTGTTAAGCTTGGACTGTTTTACGACCTGGTATTGCAAAACGTGAAATGTGAAAATAAATAGCTAAACCGACTGTTACTGGGAGGAATCTGTCTCTGGAGAATGACTTTTAAACTGCCTTCAATTGAACTGAGTAACAGGACTCATCCTAATGACATCATGACTCCAGTCTTTAACACTCCTTTGTTTGGAAAGTGTTGCAAAAAACAATTAATATTTAACAGAAACTGGTAAATAAATATTTTGTGAAACTGGTGCCTTTATGTGGTTTTATGACCAGTTGAAGGGCATTAACTATTTACCAACATCAGATTTGGAATCATTTCATGTACTGTTTATTTAACACTGATCCTGCTGCGTGTCTATTACATAAGCTGTCCTATTGAAGGTTGGCCACTAGAGGCTGAAATTTCCTTCATATTAAAATTGATTGGGCACAGTTTTCATTGATTACTGCACTTTGTTGTAGTTGGTTTCAGAATATTGTTTAGAAATAACCTCTTTGAGATTGGAGAGAGATGTATAATAATCTGCTCAGTTTCTTCAGTACGTGATGTTCGATGCATTGTGACTTGATGTCTTTTTTTCCCTGCCATTTAACACAGTTAAACAGTGGGTTAAACATTAATGAGGCCCGAGAGCCTTTCAAATGTCATGTTTTCTATGTCTTTCTAAATCCACTTGCACATTTGTTCAGTCATTACTCATTAAACCACAGCTCCTTTCAGTATGAACAGAGAGGTGAGTCAGAGCGAAATCTACCTAACGTGACCTATATCGTATTGCTATAAACATATTCCTATCTAAAAGCATTTGTCATGTTTCACAACTTTTACAATAATCCTAAAAGGAAGGGCAGACATTTTATTTTCCAGGAAGTCAATCATAACTCAACCTGTGAATGCAATGGATTATCAGCAAGCTTTAAGAGATTAGGTCAGTGGGATCAGTTTCAGGTTTCTGTATTTGTATTTCTGTAAGAAATTTCTGTGACATTAAATAATAAACAGAATAATAACATGTCATAGAGGGATTTTAGCTGCTCTGCTATAAATCCATATAGAAGTAATATTGTTTGCTCATTAATTACTGTTTGTTTTGCTTATCTTAAAGAGTGACTGCAAAATGCCGGCCTGTTTCAATGGTTGTTGAGTGGTTGTTTGCCTTTGTCATTGGAAGTGCTGTATAAATCAAGTGCTGAACAACAGGTTGGTCTGTGCACACAGTTAAAAAAAAAAAAGAGGGTGTGGCCTCGGCTGTTAATTGCATTGAGGCATAGACTGGGCATAACACAAAGCAGCAGAGTGAAGGACAGACGCAACTGGAGAGCTGTAGGAACTATTAGGACTTTAAGGTATGTACAATGTGTATTCTTATTTATTTCTATTCAAATTTAGTTTTAATTTAGTTTTTATGTGGTCAACACCAAACATGGCTATGTAAGATCAGGACTATTTTTTAATGTTTTGCTTAATGCTTACTTGGCCTACCACTTTATATTTATATAGTGTCAAATACCAGTTTATAAAGTGTCTTTTCTGAACAAACATGACATTTTCCAGGTTGGACAGTTTCTAAGGCAGTGTAACCAGTTTCAGCATGAATAATACTCAGGTAAGGAAGGTTTGTCATTGAATTATTTGATATTTCAACACTTTACACACACACAGCAGCCACTGTGTTTGTTCTCTCTGCCCAGGCTACCTCTCCTACGGCGTACGACAACATCGGTTTTCGGCACGACGAAGGAAGACCCCCTCCATATGCCCCGCCACCGAGTCTATACCTTTCCGTCCCACACAGTACCCCACAATACGTCCCCTCGAATCCTAACACTATCAATACCCACCACACAACCACACCTGGAGTTTCAGACACCAGCAGACAAAAGAAAGGTGCAAACATTTTTTTATTGTTTTTTTTATTTTTTATCACATACCTTTGGGACTTGACACTGTGGGGAAAGAAAGGGTGGGTAAACTTTTACCCGCAGCCAGTCAAACATCTATGGACGTTAACAAAAGTGACGTGTACTTTCCTCCAATCATTAACTTATTTTTTTGCTGTAAAGGTATTTGACTAAGGTAACAACTTTGAAAAGCGCTTCAATTGTATTTAATGGTTTTTTTATTTATTTAAGGGAGCACATTAAGAGTTCACCTGTTGTGTGCTTCCATATATAATAGTAATAGTACATTTTTTCGTTTGGAGCATGTAAATCTTGTGGTGTAGCTATACAATTTGCATTACTTCTCTTTTCCATTCAAATGATCTCAAGCCAACTATAGTTTTAGTTTTTGTCTTTGTTACTTCGCAGGTATAAGGAAATGTCACTGGAGGCAGATCCTGTGTATCTTGCTGTGTGTTCTTCTGGTATTGGCTGTGGTGTCCCTCTTGCTGTGGTACTTCTGTAAGTTCATCACAAGGACACAGAAACACTATTTCAAATACAACTTTTCCAATGCATTTTTCTTTCTAAATATTACTAATTACACTGCAGAATCATGTCATCAAGCATATTCAGTTGTCTTGGCCTACACATCATTCGGTATGGACAATGTTACGATATAAAGGATTGAAAAAACAAAGGAAAGGGTAGAAAAACTTGTTGGATCACTTAAATGTCCACACCAAAGTCAACCCTTCTCCCTCGGGCATTTCAGCTGATACTTTATTTGCGTATGACCTCACGAGTCTCCTCTCTGTTGCAGTGTATTACCAGTGTTTTCTGGGGAAGTCTTGTGGTGGGAAGTGCCTAAGCCTGTCGCAGTGGTGCGATGGCGTAAAGGACTGCTCTGACGGAGAGGATGAAAACCAGTGTTGTAAGACATTAACGCACTTTCAACATATCGCTCCCACCCACTGTCTGTAGAGACGGTTATTAGATGTTTTGCTTTTTGCTTTGCAGTCCGCCTCCAAGGCACTAACTTCCTGCTGGAGAGTTACTCATCAGCCAGTCAGACATGGATGCCTGTTTGTGCGGATGGCTGGGACAACAACCATGGGAGGGCCGTGTGTGAGCAAATGGGTTATGAGAGGTGACACATCTTTACTACAGTGATATAGTTTAGTTTAAGGCACTGACACATACTATTACCTGAAATAATGAAGGTAGTTTTTTTTGTAAAATCACACTAAAATGCTCTGATCAATGTGACACCAGTGTATTCTAAAAGGTATTGTATAAATGGTAAAGTATAGTTTAGTATAATAGAAAAATAAGATTTTATTTTGTAATAAGATTTTATTTAGGAAAAAATGAAAAAGAAAAAAATGTGGGCAAAACAAAAGTGAACACATTCAACAGCTTGTAGCTGCACTTTTAAAAGCCATAAGTAGCAGTAATTGTTTCCTGTGTAACTTTATCCATGTATCACATTTTGGAGGAATTGAGCCCATTCTTCTTTACAGCTCCAGTTCATTGAAGTTTGGGGTATTCAGTTATGACTTAAATTTATACCACAGCTTTTCCAGTTGTTTAGAATTTCCCATTGGAGAGCCAAGAGTGTTATGTTTGTAACTACCACTATGACAATGTAGTTTCCCTCATGGATTAATGAAGATTAAAACAATAAATTAAATTCATAAACTGTACACTGCTGAAGTAGCACTGAAATATTCGTTTGAAAAGGCACTGAGGTGCCAGGGTTGTTGAACTCTGCAACTCTCTGATACTTGCACTCTTATCAGATAGGTAAATATGTTGGTCACATATGTCTTTGTCTGTCTGACAGGCAGGATTATGAGAGTTTCACCCAGACTGGTGCAGGCCCCCTCGCTTCCAAAGGGTACATGAAGCTGAATCCAGGAGGTGACCAGGGATCACGTACCCAAGCCCAGCTTAGTCCCAGGTTTACCACCAACCCTTCATAATCATTGTTTACATTAAAGATCTCTGATGCGACTGATGTTTTAACACAATATTGACCCAGCTTATATGTTTTACAGTCAATTCTGCTCATCCACAGCTGTTAGACTCAACTGTATTGGTGAGGTTCTAAATCACTTTCGTAAGATTTTTTTTTCGTAAGAGGAAGTGGTCCTTTGACATTTAGAGTAAAAGGGAACAGCTGTCTTGTTCAGGTTGTGGAGTGAGCTCAGCAGCACCCAGCTCTCGTATTGTTGGTGGAACAGAGGCAGTGAATGGCGCCTGGCCATGGCAGGTCAGTCTGCAGATTAATGGACAGCATGTTTGTGGAGGCTCCATTATCAGCTCCATGTGGATCCTCTCTGCTGCACACTGCTTCGAAAAGTGAGATTCCACAATTGTCCATATCACTTTTTAAAATCAAATGATTGGATCCTTTTGCTTAATGTCCTCCTGGCTTCTCCTGTTATCACCAGATACACTAGACCTACCATGTGGAAGGTACAAGCTGGAGACACCAGCTTGCTCAGAATGAGCTCCAATCTGGGCAAGTCAGTGGATAAAATCATCAGTCATAAAAGATATGACCCAGAAACTAATGACAATGACATTGCTCTTCTAAAGCTGAGTTCACCTTTAACATTTACATGTAAGTACTGACTGCATGTACATTGACCTATTTTGATTATTATATGTGTTTGACTCTTTATTTGATTATCAATTGTACTTCCCCAGCCACAGTAAAGCCAGTGTGTCTCCCTAACGTTGGTGTGGACCTATCACCAGAACGTCAAGCCTGGATCACAGGATGGGGATCCCTGCGCTCATCTGGTGAGACAGTCATGTAGAGGCATCCGTCTATGTGGATTATTAAAAAAGGCAATGGATTTTGAGAAAAATCATTTAGGGGTCACCTTTGTGTAGCTACTTTAACTCACACAATATAGTATAGCTTAATGACTAACAGAGCTAACTGTTATTCCTCAATCATTAATATTTCTCAGGGTCATCACCTGACAAACTGAACCAGGCTGAGGTGACCATTTATAAAAGAAACACCTGCAACCAGCCTTTGATATTGAACGGAGCAGTCACAGAGTCCATGATCTGTGCCGGCAAACTTTCAGGAGGAGTTGATTCGTGTCAGGTTTGGTCACTTTCTTTCTCAGATTCTTTTGACTGTGCTTCAGCAAACACTCTCCAAATAAACACAACTCCTGTACACTGCAGGGAGACAGCGGCGGGCCCCTGGTGGTCAAGCAGGGAGGTGTCTGGTGGCTGGCAGGGGACACCAGCTGGGGGATTGGATGTGCATGGAAGAACAGACCAGGAGTCTATGGAAATGTCTCCTATTTGATTAACTGGGTTCACGAACAGATGCAGGTAAACTGTCACCATCAACCATACAATACAGAATATCTCCTATTGTGTATCATGTTCAAAATGTCTTCTGATGTGTTCTTTTTCACAGAATAAATAAGAGAGTGGCGTTCACACAGCAGTATCACACCAGCACTTTGATAGAAATGTCACAAATGATGCAATAAGATTACCCTTTTCTCTTTGTTTAAACCCACTGAATGTATTTTTGTATGTTTATATGCTTTTCACACATGAAATTTTTTTATTTATTTGTTCAAATAAAATAATTCACAAGTACTTCAGTTTGAATTTGGCCTTGTGTTATAAATGACCCTTGAGACATTAAGCTTGGCATTTACATATCACTTTTTCTTGGTCACTGAGGTCATTTGACTTCTGACATACCCTCTCCTTAGATTTACAAAGAGGACACATGCTAATTTCCAGACTACTCTATTGTAAAAGGCAGGCTAGGGAGGCATTACAACCTTAATTACATCTATTTATCAACTATTGTCTCCTCCACAAATAACCAAAGAGTGTCTCTGTGAGTGGAATTGTATTTTAAAATATGAAGCCTTTTATGTAGAGCACACATTTTACTTGAATCATTAAAAAGCATTAAAACCACCATCTTCGTCAAAGTCAGATGCTCTTGATGACTCCATTTTTACATATTTAAATAATAAAGTCTGCTATAGTATGACACGGCCTCTTTAAAATAATGTAATTGGGTAAAATTGAAATTAAAGTAATGAAAATGTCAGATTAGATTATTGTTTTTTGGGTTTTTTATTGAATGATAATGGTTCTTCATATGTAGCTGGACTCTGTAACAGTTGTCCTCATAAGGCAGATGAGATGAGAGCGTGTAGTTTAGGTGCAGCTTGTTTACACGTAATCTTGACCAACTGTTTTTTTTTATGGATTATGTCGACGATCCTTTCAAGACCTCGAGTCTCATCTGCAACTACAAACACACATTTCTAAGTGAGAAATGTGCTATAAATAAGAAAGATGCTGTCTGCAAGAATATGATCAAATTGCGTAAACTAATTGTGCTAAATGCTCTACTTACCACTGTTGTTTGAAGCAGTGCTTTCTAAGATGGCGTCCAAACAAAACGAAATGCTCCATCTTGTTGCTCCATTTTAAAAACAGAATATTACGGCTCTCAGTCCCTCTGGCTTTAGCAGAAGGGGTTTAGCACAAGCATCGTCCTTTAAGTTTACCCTAAAAAACAAATGAATGTTTTTGCACTGACACAACAGCAGCAGGAAATAAAAAGATGTGATGATAAATATTCTTAATTTTACTTGCAGTGTATAAAAGTTATGATTTTAACAGCATACCTGTCATAGTCACAAGATGCTAAAGGGTTGTTCAGATGTTGTCCAATCAGTCCACATGTTTCCCTGTGTCACTCATAGCCTCCTGTGTGTGGTGCTCTGAGAGGAAGGGGTCCGGGCCCCTCAGAGGCAGGTTCTCAAAAAGAAATTAAGTTAATTAAGTTTTCATTGCTGCCATTAAGTCAGACTTGTTACTGGTGCATATTTGATTTTCCCAGAGCTGCTGTTTTTCTGTATTTTCTACAGGTTTTGTAGCCATAGCCATGGGGTGGAGCTAGTCATGTGCAGCAGCTTCACGACTGCAGGACCTCCAGCTTGTTTTAAAAAAGTTTGCAGCAAAGTGTGAAGCACCTCCAAGTCTGTGGTCATGGTTTTCAGTTAAAAATGGAGTGCATGGTCCTTTCTGTGTTTGAGAAGACTTGCTGCCTCCAGCAAAGGCTGACTGTAGGTTGGTCTGGAAATTATTTGGAGCGTTGGGATGGTGGAGGTGTCTGTGAAGAGGTGTCTAGTTCTATGGCCCAGGAAAAATAAGTACAGCTTCAAATATGATCTGATCAAATTTAGCCAAACGTGCAATGCTGCTTCTTCCTGGTCAAGTGGGTTGTCTATATCTTCACAAGATGTTTGAGGTTTCTTTGGTGAATCTGGTGTGTTCTGTCTCTTCTCTTGTTACTATGTGGATTTCTCAGTTGTAAATTTAAAGAAGCACATAGTAACTAAATAGGCCCTGGATGAAGGTGTTAAAGCAGGGCCTTCCTGAGTCCATATTAGTCAGACTCGGAGTCAGACTCGGAGTCAGACTCGTGGAAATGCAGGGGGCGAAAGAAGTATCTGTAAGATGTGCCACTGCCTGAAGTCCCAGCAGATGTCCCAGTTAACAGGTCTTCATCATGGCTATCTTCTGATGAGCTCACACAAGGCTTCTTGGGAGCTGCCTCATCACTGTCACTGTCATCTTCTCTGCTTCTTTTGTTCTTGCAGGCTTCAGAGTTTGGATGGTCGGCCTGGTTTTCGTCTGACAGGCGTCGCCTTTTAGAAGCGACGTACTCACTGTCGTCTTCTCGAGATCTTTTCCTGGATGCTCTAAAGTCTTTTGTAAAAACATGGTATGTGTTAATTTTTTTTTTACTGCCTCAGCTACAGCTTTTCTATACTGTAGCTGAGTCAACAATTTAGCTCTTTCATGTATTAATAAGTATAAAAGACAATAAACTGAACCTTGATCATCAAGGCCTTCAAGATGAGCCCTGAAAGGAGCACTGTTTTCTACTATCTCATCCTCATATTCATACGAAGACTCATCTTCCTCCGAGGAGTCGTAATCAAATTCCTCGTCCTCAGAAGAATCATCATCGTACAAGAGGAAGTTGGGGCTGGGGTCACGGATAACAGGACCAGGTGGATCCAACACAAGCTCATGTGCGTCCTCTTCATCAGAGATGACGATAGGTACGTCATGAGCTTCACCGTAAGGACCATGATTAACAGCTTGAGGAAAGACATCCTGATGAGGGAAGTCACCTGAGGACAGAGCAATCTTATTACAACATCAAGTATTAGAAGAAACAACAGCTATTACTACTATAAATAACAATAATACATTTGTTAAATGCACACACATTTCAGCGTTCCACTAAGACTTTGTTAAAATGCATTACAATAAATTAATCAAAAATACAAATGTTCTTTGATATTTACATTAATAATAACAAATTTCACACCTGTTACGATGTATACAACATATTTTCATTGAGTATTGATTCCTAATAAGTGAAAAATCGTCGAGTGAAATCATTTAAAAGATTGTTAGCTTAAATTCTGGCTATCTCTACTTGAACATTTGAGATTTTTCCTTAATTAGCCTAACAGTTATTTTCTGAATTTATCTTAAGAAATGAATTCGTATTATTTTACCTCCTCCAATGCTGAATATTTCATGAAGATTGACCAGATGAGGGCCAAAGGGTGGTTGATTGTAGTCTACCATTTTCAGTTTTCTCAATGTACCTTGAAAATATGTCAACAAGATATGAGTTAATATTAAAGGTCAAATATAAATGCATTTTCAGCAACAAGTTGATAACAGAATCACCTTTAGTTTTTGCAGTTTAGCTAGCAGTATGCCTGAACAATGTCGCTCTCCAAGTGTCCACTCGACCGTCGAAGTGAAAAGTGTGGAATTCTTGCCGCGCTTCGACTTTTACTACGTAACTTTATATCCATTGACAACGACGCACGGTCACGCAAAGTGGGAGGTGCTTTAATGATAACTAATATCTTGTTGACATTTTCAAGGGAAAATTTAGAAAACAGAAAATGCTAGATTACTATCAACCCCCCTTTTACCCCCATCTGGTCAATCCTACCGAAACATTCAGCTTTGGAGGAGGTAAAAATTCATTCCTTAAGATAAATTCAGAAAATAATTGTTAGGCTAATTGGATAAATCTCAAATGGTCAAGTAGAGATAGCCAGAATTCATGACAAAAAAACTTTTAAATGATTTCACTCGACGATATTTAACTTATTAAGAATCAATATTCAATGAAAATGTACTTTATTTATTGTTCTCTAATGCTGTGACCGTAAACGTGCAGATAAGCGTATGTAATTGTAATGTTGTCTCAATAGATAGTACCAGCCAGTGTCCGCCAGGTGGAGACAGTGTGCAGGGTTGGAATGAATATAGATGCGAGAGACAACCAAAAAGTCATGTACAACTGGAAGAGTCTTGATCTAGGTAAGACTGAAACTTGAAAACACACAGCAAAGGGGAGACATTTTTCTTTTTAATTTTGCAAATATATGCAAAAACATACAAACAATTGTGCATATTTTTTCTTATTTTCTCTCTAAACCCTTCCTTACTACATCACGGCCAGACACAAAAAAGAGGAAAAAAAATCAAAATAAAATGAAATGATAAAAATCCCTTTTTATTATTGTGCAGAGCACAATTGTCTGGCGACCTGTGACGAGGACCAGATAAGATCCAGGTACATCCAGGATTCATGAATCTGCCAAAAGGGTAAACACTGTCACAAATTTGGATACTAAAGCAAGTGGTTGGCAAATTGTCTTGCTATTTCTGACTATTTGCATTTCTTTGTGTGTACTAATCTAGTAAATAAGTAAATACAGTTTACTGATTCATTTAACATTGTGTAGTATTACAGTCATACATAAATCTTTTGTAATGCCTCTGTGTTTCTAAATTGACATTTCTGCGCACACATGGTTGACTGCCTACACACATACATACACATATTTGTCTCAAAAGTTTCTGGGCTACTTCACTGTACAAAATAGCCTGAGGCTGTCCAGCAACAGCAGTACCATCTGCTGGCAGGGGCAGTACAGATATCTTAATCTCAAATAAGATAATTCTGTAGTTATTTGTAATTTGGTCTGTCTTTACTGAGGTTTTCAGTGTTTTGTGTGTATATTTTTGTCACTTACTTGTACTTGTATTACTCTTGTTTCATGTCTCTCTGTCTGCTTGCCTGTCTAATCAGCACTCGCGGAGGTTGGCTCACTAATTGGCAGATGCTCAATCCCAGAGCCTGCATCTGCTACCTGTTTGTACCAATTAACAGACCCATGATACTGCACTGACACCTCTTCAATGGGTTAACAGATGCCACAATTAGCCACTCATTTGAATAGCTGCCTGTTTAGCGTGAGGACCCTTGTTGCCTCATCTCCAACTGTGGGGCGAGCCGCCTTTCATCTATTTGCCTTTTTTCTTGTTGCCTCTCAAATGAGGCGTAGGCAGGCTGAGGAACCCTGGTGTGTTGAGCAAACAGTCTTTCACTAGATCCCCAAATTAGCTCTTGAGATTCAGCTTAGGCAATAATGCATCGTCACATGGAAATTTCACA
This sequence comes from Rhyacichthys aspro, assembly GCA_036850595.1. Lineage (NCBI taxonomy): Eukaryota > Metazoa > Chordata > Actinopteri > Gobiiformes > Rhyacichthyidae > Rhyacichthys > Rhyacichthys aspro. The sequence continues at coordinate 7,986,853 of CM072161.1, forward strand.
ATACCTGCAACATATGCTATACTTCTGTATGTTTCATGTAACGCCAAACACAAGGAAAGGGCTCACTCTTTAAGTGATTTTATGTGCTGTTGTTATATAACTTCTGGTGCATGACAGTAAATCCTGCCAAAATCCAATGGCATTTGCTAACGTTTAGGCCCATTTAGTGTAATGTAAATAATTTTAGTGGAAATAAAATGGAATAATAAAATTGATCTCTGTAAAACCAGCATGTGCCATTAGACACTGTGTGCATATGTGGGATCATAGCATGTACAGTTATGTAGGGAATCACAGAGTAGCTCATCATACCAACATATATCATTATAACTAATATATATGATGACATGTGTAAATAAATAAAATGTGCCTCTGCATGGTATTGTCCAATTAACAGAATCTGATTATTATGAAACAATGTACAAAAAAGTGCAAATACAATTTTGAGTAAAGGCCTCTTATCTCTATAATGTTGATATTTTTCCCATGTATATATATCATATAGTGGTGTAGACATTACCTAGATTTAAAAGCACAGAAAACACACTTAACTATGGTATGGTCATTACATGCCACAACACAAGTGATTCTTATATAAAAATAATTTAGTTAGGAGTGTATTCTATACAGCTCAAAATGCAACAGAGATGATTTGGCCATGTGAGTCCTGCAGTCCTGTCCATTTAAACTGCTGCTGTGCAACTGAATTGCTGAGGAAGAAACAGTGTTGATGGTGGGTGACGTGCAACAACAAAATGACAGCACTGTTACTAGGGGCTAAGTGCTAATCTTGGGTAGGGGGGTAAGATGAATTCTTAGAGCACACAGGAGTAAAAAAAAATAAGCTTAGTGGTGTGATTCTGCCCTGGTTCTCAACACCAGCACTTTGTTGTGTTTGTGAGGTGTGTTTGACAGGAAGTGCATGTATTTGTGCATGTGTAAGCCTTGGGCTGTGCTTGTGGATACACAGACTGCTGCTGTGAGCGGGCATGTTTCTGTAATCCTGCACGTGTGCGTGTGGATCCAAAGCACATGTGTCATTTTTGCACAAAGAGTATGATCAATGCAACATTCTTGAGCAGCCAATGAGGAGGGAGCCCTTGTTACTGGGCAGTTATGTGTTTATTTTTTCCCCCTGTTCATTCGTGAGGTCGATGTCACGCGTCAAGCCTCATAGACTCTCAGATCAGCGTGAGTCTTTACGACACACCAGGGTCCTGCGGTTGTGATGAACATCAGCACTCTCTCTGGTTTTGTAGGTCAACTAATATTGAGCTACGGGTGCGACACATGTACTCGTCTGTGTGCCTTTTCCGCAGTGTACACGGAGCAAAGGTCAGATGTGAACTTTCATTCACAAAGATCCTGTATTGGCTGCATTTGATAAAGAAAAATCTCCATAGATTTTTTTTTTAATCTGCAAGTCTGATTTTCCTGTAAATATTTAAAAAAGCAGCGCTTCCCAAATGGTATTAGTATTTCTGGAACATACTAGACTAGTGTGGTCATTTGTAACATAAATATCTGTCTGTCCAGCTGCATATGTTCATTGGATCTTAAGGTTTAGAGGTACCTCAACTATTTGATGTTCGTAGGTAAAATTTGACAAATGATAATATGCTATATCTAGGATGAAACAATAATCCAAATTCTTTTAATTACTAACAGGCCTCAGAAATGATTTTTTTGTGATTTATATTTATGTTCACATATTTAGAGGTTATGTTTATTATAGGTGAAATTAATTTGTTATCCCTTTATTTTAACCTGTACATTTCACGTTCACATTATAGCTTTGAGACTATTTGAAACGAATATTTGTTCACAAGTTTGTTGTACATATAAAATCAGCAGCATGATTCATATTTTAAAATGTATGTTTTATAATAATTATAAAAAAGAATCAGAAATAAATTAGATCAGATGTTGAAATGTCGATCCCAAACCCGAGGCATATTTTTTTATTGAGGTTGTGGCATCACAATCTAACAATATGACAATACATCACTATAACATTTTATTGTGATATTGAAGCGATGTAACAATATAAAAAAAAACGTACAATATAGTTCCTCAAAAAGACCTGCCTGCCTGATATTTTGTCGTTAATATATAAAAAAATAGGGAGAAGATGTCTCAAATTTCAATATCAAATGATAACAACACTGCATTTGAATATTTTGACGGTATAATATTTTATGAACACATAAAAAAAACCTAAACATATCCACCTGAACTCTGAAAAAAGGACCCTGCAAATAACTAAATCACAAATCCTTACACCTGTGACATAGATAACTCTTGGGCATTATCTCTCTGTGAAGAATACAAATCATCTTCTCAAGACAATACAGAAAACTGACATATTCCTTAGTCCCTTTAGCCTTCTGCAATACCTCCTCTGTCCACATGGTGTCATCATTCTCTCTCTCACTAACCAGCGTTTCGGTGCCATTGATGAGCTCAACATAAAGGAAATCCTCTTTACTGGCAGGCTTCAACTTTAATCTTAACAATCTCTTTTGCCCTCTTTGGAAAAACCATACGTCAGTGACAATAAGATGAAAACAAAACATCTGCTTAAACCGATCAAATAAGTCAACAAGATGAATAACAAAGGGATTTAGATGTAACCTAGGTAATAAACAGATACCAGTTTATTCTTCTGTTGACATATTTCTGTCTTTGTATCCAGAGTGAACGATTTATATTGGAGTATCTTCTAAATGATAAGTTAGAAACAACATTATAGTAGGACACTCGTTTTCCCAGTTGAGGCATTTAAGGTAAAGCGGAGTTAAACGTTTGTTTCCCCAGTGTCCTCTTTTGGTTGGTAGTGTTGTATTGCTGTTGACAATTTTGTATTTAGGTCAGTGTGGCCCCCTCAGGGTCTGACAAACCACTTTCTCCCTGAGTCCCTGTGATTGACACATTCCCTTATTGCAAATGAAGTCCAGCTCCTCCAGTTTTAAATTCTTGATGAGTAATATGTTATAAAATACAAACGCTGCTGTGGCTGCCTTCTCATTTAGGCATCTCTGAATACTATTTAGTTCAAAATAAAGTCATAAAAATCTATATGTATGAGGAATATGTATCCCATGTGTGCTAATCTCATCACTTTGTGTGCTAGTGCAAACAGACAGATGTCCCCCCGTGGCTCTTGAGGGTCTTGTTTTGCTTGGACTGCAGCATCACGTGACCCATGCAGCAGAAATGGCTACCTGTTGTCCTCGCACGTCCTCGCCAACGCTAGACAGTGGGGTAATAATCAGCGGGCCGGCAAAAACCTGAATTACCAGGACAGCCTCTAAGAACATAATGCCTGTCTTAGACACTGGGCATCTGGTGGCATTTCCTCGCGATATGCTGGATGCAGGGGGGAGGGAGTGGAGGGGAGGTAAAGCCAGTGAGGGGAGGGGACGGAGGGAGGGAGCTTCTGACTGGGATTAAGAGAAGACGAAGACGAAGGGGGTGGAGTGAAGGAGAGGAGATAGCCTGACTGACCACATGCTCCATCTGTAAAGAGCTTTTCTTGTGCGCTGGCCCTCTGCCCTGGACAGGCAGTCCGGGTCAGAGCCAGAGCCCCCGCTGAGTGAAGCCCACGCTGTAGGATCTGCAGGGCGCTCTCTAAGATTCACTGCCTTGACCATGTAGTAGTTTTACAGAGCTATTCTGGTCCTTTAGATCATCTGGTAAGTGAGAAAAACGTACAGACACTGGGGCTAACATGCAGAAACCACCATTTGATCTTGAAACCATTGGTCTACTGTAAGGTGCATTTGTACAAAATAGTATACATCACTCAAAAGTATGTTAGGCTTAGATAAACCTTTTGGATCCACCACAGGAGTTGGTCCTTTTTTTCCCTTCGACTTTTCCCTTCAAGGATCGCCACAGAGAATCATCAGCCTCCATCTAGCCATATTCCCTGCATTCTCTTTCTCTATCACACCTTCCTCCTCTCATTCTTCAACCAACAGTTTCCATCAGTGGGTCAACCGCACTGATGTCAGTTGTTGTTAACCCGCACCGACCGATCCGGGATGGAAGTCCGGGATGTTAGTGATTGGAGTGAAAGTTTTACGTCGGATGCCATTCCAGACACAGCCCTCTGTATTAATCCGGGATTGGGACTGGCACCAAAAGTACACTGGCTTGTGACTTCCTGTGGCTAGATTCACCACAGAAATTTCTGAGTCGAATATTATAAAATGATGTAGAAGGTATTATAATTAAAGCTCATAGAATGCTTTAAGGAACTGTATTTACATTTTTAAGTTAAATTAGTCTCTGGTGTTGTTCATAAACAACTACAAAGTTAAAAGGAGGAGTGTGAGACGTGGAATTGCAGTCTGCACTAATGCCACCAGATGTTGCCAAAAAGGCCAAAGACACTCCACACATTGAGAAAAACTGTGAAATACTACCAGTGGATAAAGATTTCACCAATATATATCAATGTAAACCTGGGCCGAGTTTGTTCCCCCACAATTCCTAGTATGGAATTGCTCTGATTCTATGCAAACACAAAAGAAGATAGTTTAGGAGTGCTTTTTAAGGCAAGGTCAGACAAGTTGAAATCACTGAATGCGCTAATGCTAAGCTCAATCTTCTGTCTTCTTGGTTTAACCTCAGTGCCTTATTAAAAACAGTTAGTGAAGCTCATAATTCATTAATGTATACACGTATTAAAGCCGGGCGGCCTTAATTGACCCAAATGTGCACTTTTCTGACTCTAGTGACGTGTCAGCAGCACATTACATGACACACCACATTTTCACCTCCGCCGGCTTCCTCCTGAGTGTTTATGACAGGACACGGCTAATTAGATAGTTGTGAGATTGCAACATAAAACCTGACCAGAATGGGGCTTTTGTGAAAACATGGGCGAGTCGCTGTCTGGGGATTAATTAGTTCTCCCATTCTCTTTCTTCCACTGTCTCTTGAAATTACCGCAGACTGCATCGTTTCATTCCCATCCCCCTCTTTTCCCACCCTCCACAACTCTGCCGAAAGCGCCCGGAGAGTACAACATTGGACGCAAGGTGACTTCCAACTCCTGACAGGCTGTGTGTCGGGTAAACGTCGAAGATGCCCCAGGGCAGAGTGCCAGCATCGGGGCCATATGGGAGCCCCGGTGTGTACCTGCCACCGCCTTTCGCCCAGTGCCAGTCCCCTGACACTCCTTGGTGCCATCTGTGGCGACCTGCCCCGAGCTGTCGACAGTTCAAGAGCGCTTTGTGGCGTTGACTGCCTGCGCGGATCGGCCGACAACGCAGCTGTGCAGATGTTGTCATGGGGGGTAAGGATGGTGGCGACAGAAAGGCTAACATCTGTGCTCCTGCGGGAACGACAAAGCAGCATTTAAGAGGAACGCTAGTCACTGTGATACTGTCAGTCTGCAGTACACTCAGTGTTTAAAGAGGCTGTGTGAAGTTTCAGCATTCACAAAGCAACTGTGATCAATCAGTCTCTTTTATGTCTATGGAAGGTTTGATTGTGATCACTATAGAGCTGCAAAGTGTACAACAAAAGTAGTATTTTTAATGTGTGTCAAAGTTAGGACTAGTGAAAGCAAGATCGTAACTTAACTTTTATGCAAATCAAATGTCTGAGATGATGTTCATTATGTTGTTTTCCTAATTGTTGTGATGGCTTTCTGATTTCCATTGTAGGAAGAAAGGAGACGGAGACCACAATGTGATATTTTCAAGTTTAGTGACAGCGGTCTTGATCGTCTTCTGTACAACGTGCCATGACAGAAACAGAAAAAGGTACCTGGGCACACAACCTCTTGTAATATTCCAGTTATGTCATAGACCATGCAAGTAAGGCAACAAATAATGTAGGGAATATTGTCTTTACATGTAAGGATATATGTTCAGGGTAAGTCTGAGTACATACTGAGAAAAACCGAGAAGGCACTGTGATATATGAGAACATGAAACATACCCAACAAACCTTTGAGTTGCTTGAATGACTAAAACTGGACAAAATGAGCTAATCTCATTTGCCTTATACTTACCTTTATGATGTGAACATATTGTAAACCCATAATACAGTTTTTTTTTCAGTAAACCTTTTAAGGTGTACTGTAAAAGTAAATCTAGTTTGGAATGTTTCAACAGGATTTTATGAGTATCACTGTAGCACAGGCCCTTTTACAAATGACGACATCAAAATCATAAATACTCAACAGAGTAGTATTTACCTTTTATTAATATAAGAAAGTTGCACCTATGTGTTGAACAGCTGAATCCCATTTTTGGTGGCTAATGCTCTTTTGTACCTTATCATATTGTTTATAACATACTCCATATCTTATCATACTCCATATAGGCTGTTATGGCAGTATTATTATAAATAGATAAGTAAGTACAGTCGATAACAATATTACGTATTCCCAGCCACATATACTCCTACACGCAGCGTAACAGTTCAAATTCCATAAATATGTTTTGAGGATTAAACCCAGATTAAGACACTGTAAAGTAAAGAGATTTAAATAAATCACTAGATTACAGGACTAACATTAATCCCAATATGACATTATTTCCATCTCTTTCGTTGCCTGTGTTATTATTATATCATAATACAATCCTTCAGGAAAAGTAACCCTGGTGGTATCCTCGCTTTCCCTCTGCAGCTTTCTGTCACTGACTGTTCTCCCCCACTCACTGTCTTCATGCTGCTTGATGCAGTCTGTGGCATGTGTCAGGTATAGCCCTTCATTACCACCCCGCTGCTTTCTCTCACACACATGCACTCACACACACACACACACACAGGAACAATACACTGACAGTGTGTGTGTTAGAGAGAGAGAGAGGAAGAGGCAGAGAGAGCACAGCCGAGCAGGGAGAATGAATAAAAGGACTTCATACATTTTTATGACCGCACCGATAAGGTCAGCCATGTGCTGTGGTTACTAAGCAACGCTGCCCATGTTGGACAGTTACAGACCAGAAGAGTCAAACTCAAGATGTTTACTATATTGCCTGCTGACTGATACTTCCCACATGTCTCTAATCATGCAACATTTACAAAATATAATGAAGCAAAATAGAACATTGTAGCATATCAGTGTAATAAGGGTGTGTGATATTTAAGCTTGTTTAAAAAGTGGATGGTGGATTTGCTTTTGACTGCAACATTAGTCTGCAATGTACAAAGAAAATGGGCCTATGGTGGTGCTGTAAGGTATATCTTTGACACTGTACTGAAGTTGGTTTCATTTCTGGTAGATTAGAGTGAGATAAAAATTAAAAACATGCAAATTACAGTGATGTAGAGTGACAAAACATAGCCATATCATTGTTTTTATTGTTTTTTGATTAACTGGGATCCTCACAGGCTAAGTCATAACCTTAAACCCTTCACCCATAAGAAAACTTTGAGGCTGTTAGTTTTGTTTATGTGCACGCAAGTGTTATGGCAGCTCTTTCTCTTGTTAGAAATGTTCTGTCATTTTGGATCTAAACTCACACAAGGGTAGTAGAACATCGAGCCTCCAGTTGATGTTGTGTTTCAGTTTTCATTCAGGTTTCCATCATGATCATATCTGATTGGCTGCGTGATGGTGGGTTCCAATTAAGAGCCTATTCAAAAATGCTGTTTGCCACCACACTATTGTCAGTGCATTGCATTTTTTCCAAGGTTGGTCGTTCCTGCTGACAAGTGTTAAACAGGAACGTGCAGGAAATTGCGATTGATTGATTGAATCTCTTGTGTGGGCTGTCCACTAGTGATAAGGTCTGTCTAATGAAGTTTTGACCAGCACTACAGCAGGCTTTTATATAACACTTACATGTGAACTGTTATATTGGTATAGCCTTCCTGTTAATGCTCAAATATTGGAGTAAAAGCAATTTTGATTTGATGATAATGTGCAATATATGGAATTTGGATTATGTAGTCGTTTTTGTAAATCCAGCTACAGTATGTATTGCTGGTTATCATTCCAAACTCTATGTCCAGGTGCTGTAAAAGGGAAGAATTACCTTTGGATGACCCTGCTGTCCACTCAGTTAGGACTAAGAGCGCCTTGAGCCATGAGATGCAAAGTGGTCAATGAGTGGAATCAATGTATGGATCAGCTAAGGTGGGCCATCAAGGGGCTCGGCTCTGTCCACTCAATTGGACGCTAGCTTATGAGGCAAGGTGATTATGGAGGCCAGCAAGGGAAAATTAGTGTTTTTCAGCCTTGTTAAGCAGGGCTGTAGCAGGCAGTCAGTTAGTTGCTTACTTACTGAAAAAAATAACAATGAGACACATGCATAGGGAGTAAGTAACGCCTTGTAGTGCACAACAGTCTGTCCTGCTGTATTCTTGAAAGAACCTAAAGATGCATTAACTGAAATGTGTTGTTCAATTCAGGATGTCACTTTCTTTCCAATAGAGAGCTCAAATACACTTTATCGGATTGTGTAACGTGGCAAACGCACGGTGATGTATGAGCAGTTAAAAGACGTCCGTTGGTGTATTGTCCCCTTCATTTTTGTTGCTCCGGAGACCCGCCGTATGTTCTTTAGGTGGAAAAGCTTATGGCATGGCTTTCGTTTTCGCGCAGACACAGCACTTTCCCCTCCTCTAATGGCAGGGAATTACTCTCAAAGGGAACACGCTTTCTCCATTTCTTTATTCAGCAGACATGTCGACTCATTAAACTTGAATTGTGACTCGGTCTCACGCTCCGCTCGGAATTTATGGGCAGGGAGAGGGATTCACAGATGATCTAATAAAATGAAGGGGGGTCTCAGGATGTACGTTCGACTACTGTTTCTCCATTTCTACCTCATAACACGTGTTGAATTATTCAGCGGTCTGACCCAGGCAGCGGGGCACTCTTGTCCTTACGCAGATCCAGATGAAGCTGGCATCGCTGGTCATCTTTAAGACATTATCAAATATATATTTATTGGCTTGTTTGAATATAATCAAAGTTAATGTTGTTAATGAGAGCCATAAAAGTTACCCCTGGGGAATGTGGTGCTTTGTTATTAAGATGAATGGATAGTATTCCCCGCAGTATACGCAGCTCTTTCCTCAAGCCTTATGCAAATAGTACATTTAAATGAGCTGCTTGGCACTCGAAATGTACTGTAGGATCGTAAAGAGATCGGCACTCGTAAACCGGTGTAACAATTAAAAAACGTGTAACTTCAAGTTGAGAACATGAATTGATAAAAGCCCTCCTTCATAGCTCATATAGTTTCAGTTGAAATAAAACTAGTAGTAGTGAATGCATTTAAGCTTCTTGAACTTACTTTTTTTTCCTACTGTTTGTACATCGGCTCTTGTTTCTGGTTGAGTAAATGGCTCTTTGAATTGACTTGAGTAAATAAATTGGCTCTGAAAATTTTTAGGCCTGCATATGTCAATGGAATTTAAAGAGTCTTGAAGTTCACCGCTCTAAGTCCTGATCCATTATTTAGTAGACTGTAAAGCAGAGGTGTCATACTCAAATTGGTGAGGGGCCATGATAGTTAATAAGAATCCTTTCAGGGGCCGCAGATGGTGATTTGTGGAAAGCTTTTATAACATTTTGAATGTAAGGTTTCATCTTCATCTACAAAACTTTAACATGAATTTACTCCATTTAAGGAAATTGGTTTTAGTTGGATTTGAACAGGTTTTACTTGGATTTGAATAGGTTGGATTTGAGAAGATTATATATATCTTAGTAAGATTTCATTAAGAAATAAAATTAATCAGATTCAAGTCCATCTAAAACCTGTTCTAATCCTAAAACCTAGTGCCAAAAATATCATCTACTAAAGGCCTTAGAGGGCCACATAAAACATTGGAAAGGGCCGCATTTGGCCCCCAGGCCTTGAGTTTGACGTGTGTTTGTTGTTGTGTGTTATAATAATAATAACACACAACAACAAGCTGCTTACACTGGTCATGTGTATTTTTGTGTTTGAGGTTTTCTAGTAAAGTTGAACACTGATGATTTTAGCATGTTTTAGTTATTTTTTTTTTAAGTCAGATGACAAAGTTGTGTATTACGATGATTTAAGAAGTGACTAAACTCTCCTGTGTACTGATGTGAATGAGGCTGAATGAGACTATTAGCATAAACAGTAGGAGTATGAGAACATGCTTCCCTCACTTACATATAATTTAGGCCAACATTTTTATCGCACGTTGTAACAGGAATTATCGTGAAAAATCGAGACATTAAAGACATCCTGTAGGCTTTATTATCAAGGATTTTAATGGATGAGAAGGATCAGCACTGACCGTCAGCTTTGTCCAATCACATGCTCCTATACAAGGTGGTCTGGCTACATCTATTTACTCAGATACAGCACAAAAAACTTCACAGGAAGTTTAACAAGGTGGAGATATTTGTGGGATTGCATTGGTGTTACGAAGTTCAAGGTTAGCGCTAAAGTTTCGATTGATTGATTTGCAGTATTTAGGTAATGGAATTTTGGGGGTAATGCTGCTTTAAATGTTTGTTATGTTGGAGTTCTTTCATATTCTACTGCTTATCTTGCCTATATGGATCTTGAAGGACTGGAGTGTATCCCAGCTGTGTGCATTTGGCATGAGGCGAGGTAAACAATGGACAATCACCTGTTAATCGCAGGGTTAACACATAGAGACTTACATATATATTTGCACTTCCGTTCATTCACTAAGGCCAATTTAGATGCACCAGTAGAAGAACACAGCAAGATTGGGTATCTTGCTGGAGGGCAGGAGTGCTAACTGCTTTGAGCATTTTTTTTTTCCTTTTTATAGTTTGACAAATGCAAGGTGTATTTACCTTTTACTCATATTGTGGCGGGGTGCTCATTGGCAGATGTTTTCAATCTATTTCTTTAACACCTATCAATTTGATCTCCATATGAGCTTAACTCATTCATATCAAAAGGCAGTTGTCATAAACGCTCACAAAGGTTTACCGTTAAATAACAGAAGGCTTTAAGAGGATAACGTTTGATGTGATCATAACCCCGTGACATATCATGACGTTAAAGCAGGGATTAGAGGAAGAGGGATTTAGCTCTTTTTGACCATACAGCCAGTGGTTTTAATCCAATCTGTGTAGCCAAACAGTACATGGATAAATAACGTAGCATATGGTTAACGGGGCAAGACAATAAGACGTTTGTTTAGGGATTGTTTTCATTTCATACGTAGATGTTTTTGTGCAAAGTAGATCTAATGAGTGGCTATGTGTTTTGCAGCCAAAGTAGGTAACTGACATATTTTGGGAGCACCTGCAAGTGAAGCAAAGTGTGTACAGTGTAGGGTTTCTAATAATAATCCATTTGCAAAGGGTAGTGGGGCGTTGAGAGGCTGTGGACCAGTGGGGTACAGGTAAAAGAGAGATAAGTGGAATGACAATACATGAGAAAAAACAACATCCGACACTGTAGGCTGGCACAAGAAGATTAGGCAAATTCGAAACAACACACTTTGTTTACTCCCTGTGAGGAATAACTTGTGTTTCCCTGTCTGCCATCTTGGTCGGGCCGCGTGGAATGCAGTGGTAATGATGTGTTTTATTTTAGGCTGCCTCGGTGGTGGGAGTGTGTGCCGGGGCCAGACAGGCGCTGACAGGTTCCCGTATTCGGTGCAGTGCATGTTCATGTGGCGGGTCTGATGTGGATGATAAGCCTAAGAGACAGACAGTGTATCCGGGCGCACCGCTAAAGCCTGCCTTCGCCTACAGTCTCAGCATAAATGGGCCATTCCAAACTGGAAGCGTCACAGCGCGTGTCACTGCACTTAGACTATTGTGTCAGGTTTTTGGAGGAAACCGGCTCCAAACTTAACGTAGTGTAAAATGCAAATGTGACTTTTCGGTTTATAACATCTGAGTCATAGCCTGGATGTTCTGCTGGCTTTACATTTCTGTTCTGTACTGTTTTAAATGTGTTTTGGATTGACTTGACATAGTTTCAAACAAAATATAAATGCATTTCTTACACTGTTACTAGAGAGAAAAAAGTGGACTGAAGACAGATGATGTCTTTACGAAGTCCATCTCTTCGAAATCTTCTTTTAGGTCTCCGTTACTCAGTATTTCGATGCCATTCAGCGTCTTGTTACCGCCTTGTTACCCTGCTGACCTGGATTTGCACCCATTAAAGAAGTCAGTGTATAATTGCTCTGCTGTACACTCACATGTTGCATCTTATTGTGTAACTACTTTATGGATGATTTGCAGAAAGTTGCATTTATTTGGCGAGGTTTGTGTTCTTACATCTTCGAGGAGTTATTTGGCCTTTTTCAAAATCAAAGCTAACCAGCTAAATATCAAGAAATTACATCAAACCAAAGTTCTGAGCTTACTTTAAAAGTCTGCTCTGAGTTCAGCTTAGGCCATGTCCTCTCCAGTATGAACCCATGTTTCTCAATGTATTTCTTTTTTGCACTGTTTCACTGTATGAGCAGACATATCCAGCTCCGGAATAGACTCTTTATCTGTATTTTCGGAAGCCATTTATTCAATGTTGATAACCACTGTAGATCAATTAGCCACTAACCAATATCCAAAGCTTCACATTCACACAATCTGATAGTAAAGCCAACAGAGCGCCTTTTAACAGATTGTTCATATTACAATATACACCGTAAGGCTTAACATCATGAACACCTGCCCAATATTGTGTTGGTCTAAAACAGTCCTGACCCGTCGAGACATGGACTTCAATAGACCCCTGAAGGTGTGCTGTGGTATCTGGCACCGAGATGTCAGCAGCAGATCCTTGAAGTCCTGTAAGTTGTGAGTTGGGGTCTCCATGGATCAGCCATCCCATAGACGCTCCATTGGATTGAGATCAACACCTCAAACTCAGACCAGGACACCTTCTTTCATTGCTCCATGGTCCAGTTCTGATGCACGGGGGTCTGCATGGGCACCCTGACCGGGCCCATACACAACAAACTGTGATCCACTGTGTGTACGGACACCTTTGTATCCGAACCAGCATTAACTTTTTCAGCAATTTGAACAAAAGTAGCTCATCTGTTGGAGCAGACCACACGGGGCTTCACTCCCCACAAGAGCTCAAGTTTGGGAGATACTCTGACCCAGTCGTCTAATCATCACAATTTTGTCAAACTTGCTCAAATCCTTACGCTTGCTTACGCATCAACTTTGAGGACAAAATGTTCACCTGCTGCCTGATCGGTGAATACTATTAGGAAAATCCCATACCCTCTTTGTAATTTCAACATTTCTTTTGAAAAATATGTCATCATTGGAGACAATACTTTACTGCAACAGTGTGTTCCTCCAATGTAGTCTTTTCATTTCACTGCAACTGACTACCATTAAATAACAACAGGACTCATTACTTGATGATGTTGCAGCACATTTTTACAGTGAAATTCTAATACGTTACATCCAAGTCTAAAGCTGACTAAAGCCCTGTTTCTCTTTCTAAGCAGACATAGCCAGTGGTGGAATACACTTTCTCAGCAGTCATTGATTCAATGTTGACAAGAGCTGCAGACCAATGGGGGAGTCCCTAACTCGATACCTTCTTTTATAAAAGAATGTGATTGGCCAAAGCTTGCCAGTTGAACAATCTTATCTATTAAGACCCTTAGATGTCTTAAGGTCTTGTAGAGTTTCATTGAACACGTTCTAAACCCATTATGTGACCAGTCCATTGCTAACCCTTTTCCAAATATGGTCGTCACTATGTACGGGTGACATCACAGCCCACTGTTCCTCTACTATCTATGATTGAGAATGAAGGTGAACTCCTGGGGGAGGGGGGTGGGAGCTTGTTGATGTCTGACACCACCAGCGTTTGATGCCCCCTGGTGCTCCGGAGGGGGTGCGGTCGCTGCTTTTATTTGTCAAGGTCAATTAATGAATACAAGGCTAATACATGCCAGGACCCCCCCTCCCCTCCTCTTCTTCTCGCCTCCTCCCCAAAACCAAAACTGCCCCTGGGGACTCATAAATTATCCAAGAATTCAAAGACAGGATTTGATGTCCTCCAATTAAGACAATTTAGCATTTTTGTTCGCCCTCCTTTTTTCCACTCCTCCTCTCATAACATACCTACATAGGGTCTCCAGTCAGGTCAGGCATGGCACCCCCCCCACCCTCACCCCTATCCCACAACTCATCACTTCATCACCTGCCTCTCCATCCATTAACGTCCACTTTTATCTGAGTGGACGCTAAAACAAAAGATTTTTATTTTTTTTATTTTTTTTTATGTCTCAGCTGTAAACCCCCTTCCTCCTTCTGCCCCCCTCACCCTGCTGCACCTTTAAGGCAAGGGAGAGAGGGAGATAGATAGAGGGAGAGAGAGGGAGGGGGTGAGGAAGGGAGGGGGTGAGAAGGAGCGACGGCTGCAGAGCAGAGGAGGAGAAAGAAGCAGGTCTTTTCTGTTCCGCGAGCGAGGCAGGGCAGGTTCTCAGCGCAGGCAGCAGGGAGGCAGTGCGGTGCGGTGCGCAGTCTGGTGTATGTATGTGTGCGCGCGGCTGCAGTCGGCGGGGAAGATGCGTGTGCTTGTTGCTCGCCGGACGGAGAGAGGCGACGGCGAACAGAGAATGACTTCCCAACGCAGCTAACAATCAACTCCAGAGAGAAAACTATCAAAAAAGAAATCCAACTTTTTTCCGCACGCTTTTTACGCAAACCTGGCATGACTCTTTTACGCGCGTCTCTTTTGTTTATTTCTTCTTTTTTGCTTTGATTGTGGAGTTGGCTGCGCGCACAGGCCGGTTTGTCCTATGCGTGTGACTCAGCAGCAGCAGAAGAAAACGCCGAACCGCAACGGCAGAAGCAGACGCAAGAGCAGCAGCAGCAGCTCACCTGGACCGAAGCGCACCGTGCCACGCTCCCTCATGTTCCACGACGCGGGGGGACGCATGCACTGAGGCCCGGTGCGCTGCGGTCACTCCGCCAAAAAACCTGGAGCGTATCCACTGCACGCTGCACAGGGAGACAATCACAGCAGCGGCGGCGGCAGCAGCAGCAGCGGCGAGGGACGGAGAAAAACCCGAGCAAACCTCCTCCTCTTGTTCTTCATCTTCTTCTGGTTGGATTGAGAGAGAGAGAAGGAAGGGAAGGAGAGAGGGTTGTATTCACAAGCTCTCCTTTCTTTCTGTCTTTCTTTCTTTCATTTTTTGACTTGTTGAGAGAAAATATTTTAAAGGAAAGGAAACGAACAGGACAAGAAGAAGGGGAAATATAAAGATAGTGCGGGAGAGAAGAAGAGAAAAAGCATCATCATTGGATTTTGAACGGAGCGGGGCATGTGGATATTGGCTCTTATCTTTTCCCAGTGCATCCTGAATGGTAGGTTTATTTATTTACCTTTTTCTTTTCCTTTTTTTTTTTAATGCAAGTTCCAACTTACAATGAACCACTTAGGACTGTAGATTTTAAACGGAAGAATTTCTAAAAAAAAAAAAAAAAAAAAGAAAGCGCGTGATCCATCCAGGTCTTATTTGTGCTGGAGACGCGCGCAGGAACAGGCTGTTGCTATGTCCTGACAGAAGCATTGGAGAGATTTTAGTGGGAGGGGGGTGGAGGGGAGGCAGGGGGGCTAACAGTTGCGTTAACCTTCATATAGCGTGAGAATAGCGCGGTTTGACCACCTGTACGTTTTTTAAACACGGACCACAGAGAGATTGGGCTGCAGCCTCTCATCAGCGGGAGACAGACAGATTGACAAGCAGTGGCTGTGGTGTCGACTGAGTGATAGGTGCAGCCTGTACTGGAATCAAAACACAATATTTCAAATCTATTTAAGCCATTGATTTCTCGTGCAGTTGCATTCAGAGATAGAGCAGGCCTCAGAACAGTCTCACCCATTTCATTTGATTCGTAGTGGATCTCATTAAGGCTTGTTTATTCTGCACTGCACTGGGCCTCAGCCTGCCTGCATTTTCCTAAAAGCATTTAAAAAAAACCTCACCTTCACATGTAAAGAGGCCGATTCGGATGCATTTTGCTTGAAAAAAATCATTCCCTCCAAGTGATTTTAGTCGTGGCACATTCACATGTCGACGTGGTGTAATCTGCATTTGCTTAGTCTTAATCTCTAATCTATGGGTCCATCTGTATTCAGATATTAGAAAGAGTCACTTCAATCAATGAAAACAATTTATTTACATCATTTTGTTGTGTTGTTTTCATGCCAAAATGTTTCCTGAAGACTAGATGTGTGATAAGGAAAATGTGCCACAATTGTCTCAAATCTCAGAAAAAAAGGCGTCAATTGTCATTGTTTTTAGTTGTAATTTAAATAAACTGCACGTCAGATTGAAGTTTTGCATGGATACGACTAGTTCCATCGAGTATTTTCAAGAAAAAGCATGAAAAAGGTTGGCTGTGTTTTTTTTATGGCTTTACACCCGCCATATTAGAAGCACAGACATGGAGTCATTTTGGATTGGGGAGGAAAAAAAAAAAAAAAGACAAGCCCTTATCACCTCGGCCCAGTGCACATCTCTTTAAAATGCCCCAAAGTCATTTCCTCAAAAGAACGGTTTTATTGTGGGGTGTTCTATGTTCTTTTGGTGTGTTTTTTTTTTTGCAAAAGGGTCTATAGCGAATATAAGCAGGGTGTGTGAGGAAGGGGGGCAGCGGGGAGGACAGGGGGGACGTGGGCTGGAGGGTGGGATGTGCGCGTGTTGGGGGGCAGAAATCAGCTCGGCAAGAAAATTGGGGCATTTAGGAGATGTTTTGAGCAGGCGGACCGGGAGACGGGGGTTAAGGAAAGAGTGGACAAGTGAAAAGTGCAGGGCGATGCGTCAAGCAAACATGACAGGGAAAACCATTTTGTGGCCGTGCTGAGGGCTTGAATGAAAGCTGTTGTTATTTATAGGAGAGCACAGTGCAAACGCTCTACGGTGCATGGGAACCGATCAGTTTTTCTGAGGCGTGACAATTTCCTGAGAGGACCCTGATGTCCATTTCAGATCTCACTGGGTGCAGCCCTCGAGCCTCTGTTTGCTGAGCAGCGTTTGTTGCTTCGCTTCATGAACGGCTTTCAGTCTCTTTGGTCCAGGCTGGAGCGTTGCAAAATGGCTGCTGCTACAGACATCTACATGGAAACTTTGAATGGCAGCAAACGCCACTTGTAATTGTGATAAATGCTAGGTTCCTTGTCACTGCTGATGCGGTGCCGTTCAGATCGACTGCCTCGGTTCATTTGACTCTGACCTTTTCTATCGATTTGAAGATTCAAATATTGTTTTGTGGGCAGAATTATGACGAATCTCACTTTAGCTTTTGCTTCATGCGCTGAATTTCTGTGTGATAAACAGAACAAGGAGATGCTGAACAATGCTGAGAGGCACAGAATAAAAGGCCTTGATTGTTGATCGAACAAACAGTATTTTTCATGCTGCACTTCTCTTTTAATGAATAGAGATGGAAAGATTAGCCTTAATAACAGGCTTCCATCAGAATAGAACATTGTGCACCTCTCATGGACTGAGTTGCTTCCTCAAATAAAGGCTTTTAGGGCTCCGGTCCAGTGCGGGCTGCTGAGGTGGTCTCTATGGAGACCTGGGTAATGAGTGCTGCAGTGTGGGCTCTGGATTGAGCAACGCTGCACTCCATTCAGGTGACCCTGGAAATACATTTGATACATCTCAGCGTTCGGCGTCCTTATAATAGTCTCCAAATAGGACGCTGCTTTATGCGTGCGCTTAAATTATTACATGAACATTTCTGCTTTCTATGTATAAGACATTTTGCAATTTGTTTCCTGAGTCTTTCCACGTGCACTCAGCTCCTGGTCATTTATGAATAGCACTGTCAAAACTCCATTTTGCTCTGAATTGCCGTTTGCCAATTTGAGCCCACATTTGCAAGCTCATCTACAGGCAGTGGATATAAACAATTGAGCGGCACAGAGAGTGAAATCTGCTGTCGAGTTCACTCCAGTGGTGCTTGAGCTTTTAAAGTGCCCTTGCAAAAGTGTCTATTAAAACCTAAATGGAATAGGAACAACATAGTTCTAGTTATGAAGAGATAAAATTGGGGAAATGGCATAATGTTGTTTTTGCTCAGCTGTGCCGGGGGGTAAATCTGACACATGCTCAATTGGAGACTAATAAGCTGTGTAAATATACAGCCAAGCTCCTCAATTGGCACTTAGTATCAGTCGGTGCATGTGTATTTTTAGCTTTGAGCTCGGGATGATGGGGAGCTGCTGGGGAAAAGGCAGCTCTGCTTATTAAAACATAAGCATTTTCAGGATGGCTTTATCCAGATGTTGAATATTTTTGTTGTAGTAGAGCTACAGAACCGTTTTATATGAAGAAAGAGACAGATTTGACTGGTTTGTTCTTGCCTCGTCAGAAAGTCAAAAACTAATGATGTGTGGGAACAAAATCTCTATGCATATGTTGATAATGTTGTAAAAAAACAGAATGTTGACACATTGTCCTGCTTATTGACTTGCCAATACTTCTTTAAGCTGCATTCCTTCTTTGGTCCCAATTACAACCAGTCAAAACAGAGCGATCCCTGAGGTCATGTCCGGGCCACAGGGAAACTAGGTCTGCGTAGAATGCTGTCTTTTGGTATACATCTGTCACTTCACATCAAGCAGGGGGTGGGATGAGCGAGTCGCAGCAACACGCATCAAGCGAACAACAACTGAGCTCAGCTCCTCAGTCGCCCATTAATATCAACACACCAGTCAACACAATGTGGGCCAGCGAGCTCGGAAAACAGCGTTCTCTTAGTGCTGAACAGAGCTCTTTATGAGCGCCGCAGTATACTCATCACGTCATGCGTTTGGACAGGGCTGGGATATTTATATGTGCGTTAACCCTGAATGTCAGCGAGGGTTGATCAAAGGACAAGGTTTAACTGAACATATTATAGGAATGCATACATAAGAGCGAGGCTGTTATCAGAGCATAGCATACTCTGATGGGGGCACATACCCCATAATATTAACATTTACCCAATGTACAGATATATCTCCATAAAGTAGATCAGTGGTTCTAAAACATTTCACACCAAATACCACCTCAGGACATATTTGTCTCTCCAAGTGCCATCTTTACTACCAGATGGCAGTAAAACATGAAAATCTATACCTATTTAACGACTTATCTTATAGTTTTACATATAGTAGTGTAGTGTAATGGTATAAAGGATATATACAATGAAAAGGAGTAAAGAAAAATAAGCAGTTTTGTATTATATTTTTAATGTTGATATATAATACATACATTTAATATTTTGTCACCAACCACAATTTGAGATCCACTGTAGATAAAATACTACTTTCATTAGAAAGTACTTAAAGTATGATGCTATTTTCCTGTTTTAAAGCTTTGGTTTGTTTTGACATCCACTTCCCTAATTCCAAGTTCTTCAAGTATTTAGTTCCCTCAATGTTGAATCCAGGTCTATAGCATTGCATTGAAGTGAGGATTTATTCCAGTTTAGTTTAAAAGTGACACAAGCACAACATCTGAAAAAACCTGTTGAAGCACCACTTTACAAATGGGTGCCTTTTTATGTGAATTATATTTTTGGCAAATTTGCATTATTGTTTGCAGAGCACAGACCATTATCCACAATATTATCCACAATGTAAGAATCAAATTCAAGTCAGTCAGGTCAGTACTATGTTTATTTTTCCCCCTTCTGTATCCCTTTGCTGTGTTTGCTTCTGACTCGTGAGCAGAGCAGGCTGAAGCATATGCTAATGGCTGCACATTGAACTGTTAAAGGTTTCATTTAACCCGGGCCCGAATGCTTAAGAAGATGATAGTGTGTAGTGAGGCAGAAAAAGAGGAGGAAGAGCGAGGGGAAAGGGGGACACATGGAGTGGGCTTGTGCTATGTGCTATCTAACGCTCAGAGAATCATATCAAATCAGCCTGGTTCCTCATGCAGAAACTCCACTATTTTACCGGCTTTTCGACGCAACAGACTCTGATGGTGTCGGACACTGATGAAGCCTTGGCCTTTAATGTTTATCCAGTGGAGAATGTTTGCTACAGTAAACACAGAAACTCCAATGTTATCTGACAGATTTGCAGCTGATGATCCTTGTAGTGATTTATAACATGTCGCCAGAATAAACTACACATTAATAACGCCAAATGGTGTAGAACATGTTCTGTGGTGATTCAAACAATGTCGAAATCCCCATGCTTATTCACTTGCAGCTGAAGAGAGCACATGTTTAGATTGAGATGTACAGTATTTACTATCTGAATGCGACCCATCTGCTGGAGTTGGATGAGGAAGTGTATTTGGCAGCTCCCTTTGCGTTTCGTAAGAGTTTGTTGGCTGTACCGAGCCCCTAACAGGATGACTGAGGTTGTTAGTATCAGGACATGTTCATTTTAAAATAGGCCAGTAGGTTAATGCCAGGTACTGTAAGCCTATAAGGTAAAGCTCGGAACATAGCTTTTTGCTTTGTGGCTAAATATATCTACATTTAACAGCATAATATATCCAATATACCAGGTTTATTAAATGTGATATGATTGGTGACTAACAAAAGTGAGAGCAGCAAAAAGAGAAATGCACAATGTTCACTCAGATCGCCCACATGTATACTGGCTTATGCTAATTGATTATTGTCATTATTAGTGTTGGCTGAGACATTTATTCACATGGTGTGGTTGTTATAGTTTTATCAAATGTAATTCCTGTGAGATGTGGTAAGAGCTGTGTTTATAGAGGTCAGCTGATCTGCTGTTGTTCATGTTTGCAGACAGAAATAACTGTCACCTACAATCTGTAACATAAATAGTGTTTGACACTTTATTACTACATGCAATTTAAAATTTATAATAAAAGCAATAAAACAAACAATATTCATCTCAAAAGGTGCACCGATACTTTATATTGCATGTATACTGTGGCATATTTATGTAAATGTCTTGTTATTATAATAATATAGGATCCCTTACAGTGGAAATAATTCAACAGCCAGACTAATGTTATTGCTTATGCTCAATATAGCTTGAAAATCCCCTAAACATAACAAAACGGAATATTTATAAGACATTAGGATTCATTTTATGTTTGGTTTTCTATTCAGAGAAAAGCCTAAACCCAACATCATCATTATTACCGAACAAATAAGCGAGTAGCTAAACGTGTCGCCCCCGTGGCCAACTCTGGACATATTCATTAGCCATCACCGAGCCGCCTGGATTAGCATTCTGAATCCAGCGCCCGAAATGTGTAACATTTTCAAAGATTGGGGCAAATGTTTCATTAAAGAGCAGCCTGCCCCTAGCTGCCTCCCGCTCCAGTCTCCGCTCTATCAGGCCTTCCCCAGCAGTGATTATGCTAATTGCTGTTTGATCAGATGATTAAATTATAATTCGATTAATCCCGGGCACTAAACGCTGTGAATATGTCGCTGTGTGTTTTTTTTGCTGCCTGCCGTTGTTTGCAGAAGCCCCGTGAGGCGGCTACTGCTCACTGTCACTGGGCAGGTATGGCACAAGGAACACGTCTGAACACGAAGGCAGCACGTGCACTGTGATGTACTAGTCGGGTAATCATACAAAACATGATTAATAAAGGATCATTGGGCTGTGTGTGTGCAGATGGAGCGCACCTTTAATGCAGATAGCTGCCATTTTCTCAGCCATTGCCTGTCTGTTATTCTCAATTGACCGTGTATCCATCAGAGTGATTTATAACAGCGACGTATAGACGAGCTCCTCAGACTAAATAATGAGCCTCCTTTTACAGACTTAGCTTTCATATCTGTGCGAGTAGTGACTTTACGTGCTGTTTTTTTCTGTAATATTTTACCTAATCAAATGGTAGAAAAAGCCGTGCACATAGCTTCTGCTGATCCCTAATAGATGCTCCCCGCGTGTTTGCATAGAACAAATCAAGCAGGCCTCTCTCCTGCAGTGGGGTTACTGAAGATGAAATACTCTCGCCTTTGAGGCAAATGGAGGGCTGCGGAGGGGAGGGGGGGCAGGGATGGGGTGAGTGGGTGAGTGTGTGGAGGGGGGTGATATTTTCTGAGGCACAAGAGGATGGCTGCGAGCGGGAAGGCAACAGCGTCTAGTCATCTGACCCACAATCCCATTTAACCCCCGGACTTTGATTTGCCCTCCACTGTCACTGCCGGCTTATTTTGCCTCTTGTTTTTTTCGCCGCCATGGTTTATACTCTCAGCACTGCTACATAATGCCAGGAAAAACATGGCGTCTTAAAAATCCTTTTGGTGTGATCAGAAGTTCAGGTTATGTAGTGTTGTTAAGAATTTTAGATGCCATAGAGCGATATAAGGTTATTGTCTCACATTATAACAACCATGATGACAACAATTATTTACTGACATTAAAAACTATAGTATATCATAACTACATACTATATAATAACTCTAAAATACCACTAATACACTGTGAATTTTTGTGGTGTAGTGCAATATTACATAGATACGAATACACTGCAAGTATCATTAAAAGGACAAATTTGTGTGTTTTTGTGAGATTATGAAATACAATTATATTTTGTAGTTATTTACTTTTCATCAGAGTTGTTTTTTATGTTGTTTTATGTTGCAAAACTGTACCGTTATTATGGAGTATTTATTCTGTTCCGAGTATGTTTTTTGGTCCTTCTTGACATTGATTGCATAAAATGTAAAGGGATCAGCATCCTTTTCAGGCCTCAGTACAGCCACACCATGCATGTTTTTTTATTTCAATACATAAATGTGTGATGCAGGCCTGCCGCAAATTTATTTAAACTACAATAAAATTTTCCCATCACTCCTTTGAGTTTTGATCTCAGGTCACTGCTCACCTTGAGACACATCTAATCTCGTGAAATTTACATCTCCTAAAAATAAATGTGCAGAAAACATCTTAGTCATGAAGTGCACTAGTTTATAAGTTAATCTTTGTATTTGGCTACTAAATGCTGACATGATGCTCAAACCTGTCATGTCTACACCTCTCCATATGCCATTGCACCCTATATGTATTAGAGAGTCTATATAGGCTCTCATACTCAGCTATGGGCTATAAGTATGGAGATGATCTCTGTGCTGTCAGCCTTCAGCTAATCTGTGTGCTCATTCCTCCCTGCTGGGTTTAATGTGTCCCTCTTAGCTCACCTGAGAAACCCCCACACAGTCCATCAGCTCACTCAGAGCTGTGTGACAGGCACTTTTCACCTCTCTAAAGTCCTGTATTTGTCCAGGGTATTTTAACACTCAGTCGAGGAAGAGTCTTGTATAAGCAGCTTCCTCTGTACTGTACTTGTGCTGTATTTTCCTGGCTAATACAGTGCGTTTGTTGTAGAGCACGCTGCGTCTTGTCTCTGATTCACACTTTGATATTCATGTGGAATAATATTAGAAGCTGCTACATCGGGTACATCCTGTCATTTCCGTGCTGTGTCACTTAGAAAGGCTAATGGAGCATTATGAAGCTCTCATGTGGCTGTTTTTTCCTCTTTTTCTTCTTTCTGGATGTGCCTATGCATATTAGCCTCAGCAGCAGCACTGGGGCTTGTTTACTTTCTTATTCACATTCCTCTTCCATCCCTCGCTCTGGTCTCTGTCATCTGTCTCTGTTGATTTGCAGCGTTTGTCCATTTCCTATCTGCTGATGTAACTGATTAGGGTCTTCAAAGTGGCCGGGACGTGGGAACTCCCTCCTCCTGTTGGCGCTCATGTAAATGAGCATTTATATGCATCAACTGGCCCACTCCAGTGCGACTCTCATGTGGCCCTCCAGAGAGTTGACATCAGAGCGGGGTATCATTGGTTTTACATAGCGCCGTGTGGCACTGAGCACGGTGCTCAACATTATTCATGAGGGCAAATTGGGAAGCGCTGATTTGCAGAAGGAGAGTGTGTTCTCCAATCTGTGGCTGTGTTCACAGTCTTTAGTGCACACTGGGTAAGCCCTGAGGGCAGCAGGGAGGGGCTGGAGGTTTGGGCCAGAGAGATGGATGCTTACTCACTGTCATCATGAGGCTGTCCTGTCCTCCCCAGCCCAAGTCCCTGCTCTGTCTGGCCTTAATTACCTGCATGGCCTGCCATGAGCTGTCACACTGGCTCAGTGCTGCATTGCCCCAGTGGAGCTGCCCTAATGTCTGGATGCCCCGGTGCCCACTGCAGCCCCACACAGCTCTCTGACCTGGCCAGGGCTACACTGTGGCCATGAGCCAATGAACTCCAGTCTTTAAATACATTAGTGCACATGTGTTGGGGCTAACAGCTAATTCAGTGTGATAAAACAGAAGGAGAAAGGAGAAAAATCAGGCAGTTGTTTGCAGAGAGCTGCGCATTGAAGCAGGAACACATCACACAGAATAAAGCCGCAATGTGTTGTTGTCAAGAAAACACAAGCTCAATGGCACATTCATCCAAGGTTGATTAATGGTGCTCAGTGGAGGTAAATACAGGCTGAACAAAAAGCCCCTAACACATCAGAGGCCTAATGCACACACTAATGCATAGGCCTATTTATGCTGTGTGTTAGTGGAACCTGTATTGATCAGACATTTACTTAAATAAATTGCCTGGTGATTTGGAAGAGACCGCTGATGGGCACTGACAGATTGGAGCTTCATGGTTCTAGCTCCATGTGTCAAGATAAAGTAAGCACCACATTTACAAGAAAGATCATAATTCTTGCAGCTGATAAAATATTCTTATTTTTAATTCTCCACATGACTGAATGCACTGTGCTGTACATTCATTCTTGTGTAAGGCTGGAGTCCTCTCTGTCTCGTCTGTTAGCAGAGCCCTTGTCAACCTGCGTGTTGGTGGGCTCCCAGACATTAGTACTCATCCCCCACATCCCGCTGACACGCCTGCGTGCACTCTCCTTGACCGAAGCGTGTCTGCTGCCCTTGAGCTCCACACCCAGAGCAGGGTCTCCACGATGGGGGGATTGCACCGTAGCAGTCACCTGCGATCCACCATCAGAGGCTTCAGCGAGGCCTGCCACCAATAGGTGCTGACACCTGGGACTGTGCCAAGCATCGCTTCACACAAGAAGACCAGCCCTTCACTCCACAAACCCAACGGGACCCTCCTATAGCGCTCCTGTCAGCGCCGCTAAAACACTGAACACAGAAAAAACACAAGCAGGACATCTATTATACATGTGTGCCATTCATAATTGAACAATATCACTTTTTCCTCTTTGTGGTTTGGAAAACTGACGTCGATTAAGACATTCTCTGGCACAGTCTGGCATATGGGAACTCTTTGTTTGTGAGTTAGTGTTGCTTAGACATCTGATAATATGTGTTTGAGGCCTTTACAACAGACTGGATGGTATGAAATTATGCCATCTTCTGTTATTTATACAGGAGACATAGCCTACCTAAACCGATCCTTAGCTTCTATGTTTTTGTATTTGTCTTTCATCCTGGCTGATCATCTTTTTGAATTCATTCTTTTTGCATTTCTTGCACTCTCCCATAATGAATCCAGAAACTAGCATCTAGATTTTTGAAGCCTACAAATAATTATTTTTCTATTACATACAAAGGATTAGTCTGGTCCCTGTGAATTCAAGTTTTGTTTTTTTTTGTCATATTTCCAAGTCATATCTACAATTGTTGATATCCATTGTTGTTGACCTATTTACTTTGTGACATGACTTGCTGGCTAGGCTAAGATTTTAGCAAAAACTGACAAACCTCCTCCTCAAGATGTGACAATGGAGGCTCATTTGTGTAAAAAAAAAAAATAGAACTTGTTTATAGAACTTTTACAGTTAAAAACTTCATAAAAAGCAGTATATTTTTGTGAGTAAAAATAATAACATAATCCAATCATACTTTTCTTGCTCTCAACAACTAAAGAAAGTAATTCATTTTAAGCTAAAATTCGAAGAAGCACCACTATCAACAGAAGCACGAAGCCTTTGAGATGTGGACCAAAGTGTTGCAGCCTTAATCCTCCAACCAGGCTGACGGCTGACCGACTATCAATACGGCCCGCATAAATCTTTCATCTTTCGCTTCGAGATTCAGCCAGCTCTGGTTTTGATCTTCCCTGCTTCTCTCCAAGTATTATCAATAGATTCTGCCATGTCTACTTCTTCCTTTCACAGAAACAATGCATTAAAATATTCTTCCTGGTTGCACAGTTGTGAGTGTTACATCTTAATATTCGATGACAGCTGTTAATGAGATTATTATTTAACGGTGTGAACACAAACACCGTCGATGGCAGCCAACCTCCTCCCACGTACCGTCTCTTGGGCTTGTAGCGAGCATTATGATCAAATCCAGCATTGTTTGTCTGATCCTGTTCATTTGCGAGTGAATATTTGAACATTAACACCAAATATACTCAGCAGTGTTGGTGTAATATTCACCGGGTATGTTACAAAATCCTCAGTCTAGTTGGAAGAGAAAGTTTGAGGTGTCTCGCGGTGACCTGTTTCAGTTGGATGTAGGGTGGCATGTCCTACAAACAAGATGGATGGATTTTCTCACCCTTTAAATAAACTTGCTACAAATATGGGACTCTTGAAGGTGAATGAACTACAGACAGTAAGGATTCCTTTTCGGTTTTAGTCCTCACACATCGGGATTGTAGGTTTGAATTTGGTTTAGGAGGCAAAAGTCTGAGCCAATACAAGTGATTTTTTTGTTCCGAATATTTCTTAGGTGTGTGGTGTCAATGTTATGACTTAACTGTATGATTCCATATTGGACTGATTCCGCATTTCTTTTGTAAACACCAATGCTTATTTAAACCTCAAGTTAAAATGTCTTTCTGTTATCCCACTTGTCCTAGGGATGTCCCAGTACCACCTTTTACCAACCTTTTTCCCCAAAATGAGCACAATTACTCACTAATATCACAGATCCAAGTACCCTAATGTTATGAACTTTACACAGGTTTCAATTGGCTTGCTTTGGTGGAGCCATGTTTTCAGGCTCTTGAAGGTCAGTATCTTCTCTCAAAGATAAGTCTTCCTGCAATAACAACGATGAAGTGTAGCTCATGTGTTATATGTAAATTTAAAGATGCTCTATGTGTGCCACCTATTCACAGCTCACATGCAACGTTTGTAGTTCTAAAGATTATATGCAGCTATTATGCTACTTGTTGCTAAAAACACAGACCTCACTGGTACTGTATTAATATCACCCTAAATACTGTTAATGCTATAAATACGCAAAAATATTGTGATAATATAAGTCAATATCACTGAATATGTCACGCTGTAGATAGTAAAGTACTCATACTGCAGTATCGGAGGAAGTCCAGTGGGTTGGGTCTGATACTGAGGAGTATTAAGGACAGATACTGGTATTTGGACAACCCTATTGTATTGACAGTTGCCATGGTTGCACACTGAGAGGAGTAAATTTGAGGTGTGTGGGGAGATTTGGTGCACTTCTGTGAGAATATAGTGCAATACAGTAACAGAGATTGAACTCGCTGCAAAGATAACAAAAATAATCACTATTGGATCACGTTGATTATATAAACGGCTGGAATTGTATGTGTTAGTAAGTGTTTTGCCTTCGGAGACTATGAATTGTTGTTGGATCAGCAGCTTGAAGGAGAGAAGAAGGCTAAACAAGAAAAACACTGCAGATTTGGAAAATGTGAGGTGCACATTCATTGACCTCCGGCCTCTGTCTGTTGCCTTTCTTTACATTGTCTTTCTAACTGATAATAGTGACCTGTGTATCATTATTTGAGTTCTTTCCCGCATACCCTCCCTTTTTGACTTCTCTCCAGACTACTCTCTGTTGTGCTCGGTGCTGCACTGAAAAATGAATGCCCTCTTACTGTATCTATGAGAACTATCGAGACGTGGCAGGGCTCTGCGTCCATCAGGTTTTCTCATCTGAAGGAATCAGCCACCCAGAAATGAGGGGCAATGGCGGTGGGGTGTGGGGGAGGCGGAAGCAAGGGGATCTCCATTTATTATGAGGTGGTGCAAAGCAATAGAGACAAAAGCAGTTATGAAGAATCCGCTGTGCTTCATTTAGTCACCTATGGAAACAAACTTGGTCTAAACGAACATCTCTAAATACTAAACTGTGGTATAAAATAAAGGAAAAAAATGAAACTATCGACTGAAAGTGAAGGATGGCTCAAGTGAAACTGCTTTTAGAAACCATCATGAAATAATATTCTTGCATTTATAATTCTGGTGTGATTTAAAGATTATTTTTCATTTTGGAGAGCCATCTGTAATATTCACATGATTTGTTTCACTAATTCTTTATGTAACTATATAGCTCTACTCTACTGACCATTAGCATCACTAACTTTCAAGGCACTTTCCAAATTTTTCAATCACTTTTGTCTCTTAAACTCAATCAGGTCCCTCAGCTCCATTTTGAGTTTATCAGCTTAACATCACAGTCAAGAGGTCTATAAATTTCTCTCGTCTGAAAACACAAAAGGGAGATTTCAAACAGACACTTGTGAACATAATGAAGAATTTACGCTGATGACAAGAGCCAATATGTGTTTGTTTTGGAAACACATTTAACTGTGGTGAAATATCTCTCTGTCAGCTCGCTCCCTGCTGTTCAGAGCAGATGCCGAGGTTTTACAATCATCTCGGTGACAGATTTCCCTACTTGAGACAATCAGTGACAAGCTGTTACTTTGTACAATTACACGCCAGTAAACGGAGCTCTGATAAGTTATTTATAAGCTATTACGGCTTGTCAGCAAACGCATACGTGGGTATACCGAGCATCTCAACATTTGTTTGAGTCGCTTACACAACATTATTTATCGGCATGTGACACCTCAAAATGTTGTGCTAGTCACAGTCAACTCCCAAATGACCAATGTTTTGAAGTTAGTCGATGATCAGGTTTCAAAATCAATACAAATCTCCGCTTTGCTGACCATCACACAGCCTTTTCTTGATGCTCTCACCAGCTCCTGGATAAGAACTGCAGGGTTGTAGCTGTCGACAGCCACAAGCGTCTCCTTTTCAACACCTGGCCCTCTGAGTGCTGCATGTGTGAAGTGACTGAGGCTGTGGAATGTGCCGAAACATGTGTCCGAGGTGCTGTTTGTTTGTCGTAACAGGTTGAACGACCAGTGGGTGGAAGTGGCCGGTGATTTGAGCGCGCTCATTAGGAATTTATGAAGCGCTAAAATGTTTGGTCTCCGGGGAGGGGGGATTGGCAGCTGTCGCACCGGCAGGCGGGCTGGCGACGGCAGAAGGAGCCCGCATTAGAGAAGCCTGAGTGCAGAGGTACAGTAGAAATGGCTTAGAGTGGACTGACTCTGACACTCGCTGTTTACTAAACAACACAGGTACGAGCAGGTCACTGTAATGGAGCCGTGTATGCCTTTGAACAATGTTTATGCTTAGCTCAAATCTTATTGACTCCAGTAAATGTCCTTAAAGCTGCAGTAGCCAATTTTGTTTTTGCCGTCCCAGTCTTAGCCTTTCCACTCTGCAAAAACGGCAGCGTAGTAACCTTTCCTGCTTCTTTTATTAAAAAAAAAAGGTCAAACCGGACCAATTTCTCACCATAAAATACTAATACGTTGACTGTAGCAATCCTCAAATTATCTTCACCTCGTTAAACTTTGCTTCTGAGCGTTGCCAACATTTATCCATGTTTAATTCGCAGCCCATTTCTCTATTTTTATCTTTTCGCTGTAAAATAGGTGTATTTTTCAACAGAATAACCCATTTCCTTGGTTTATTTTTTTTGTCCTTCATTGTTGCTATCAGTGTTGACCAATGGGGGCCTTCTTTTTTACCAGAAGCTACAGATGTCCAAAATACCACTGTGGGCAGATCATTCTCATCTATTAAAATCCTTAATTATAAAGCCAAGATCACATCTTACAGTTACAGTTTTTCACAGATTAAACTAAATCACAAAATAATTGTAATATGTCCAGCTACAATAATATGTTTTCATTATAACTGCACAACTGAAATGAATATGGTAAGACATTTATGGCAGTCATTGGGGATTCACAATTTGGAGGAACATATAGTCCAGTGTTTCCAATCATATTCTCATTCGGTAAAGTACCTAAATCTGTTCTTTAAATGAATCGTTGGTGTATATATTAAACAAGCCCTCCACCCTTGGCTCTTTGGGATGCAGCCAATATGCACATCCTGGCTGTGTGCCTGCAGTGTGGGCTGTCCATTACAGCAAATAGTTGCATTGTCAGTTTTTATCTCACAGAATAAGTTAGTGCAGGAAAAGTGTATCACTTTATATTGTCTAGCTTCATTAGTTGGGATCAGTGGGAACGACTGTACACGTGACATATTGAGTGCACACCAGCTTTTAGGGGCAAGTATAACAGATTGAATATTATTGAGGTTATGGAGCTTTGTAATTTAGATTAAATTATATGTAAATGAGCTTGTCGGGAGAATGTATGGATTTTAGACAACTGGTTCAATCATTTATACAGTAATGTATGTAAAAAAGATTGCAGTGATCCCATTACATCTACTATGTACAACGTGTCTCAATATGTAACAAAGCAATCTTTCAAACAGGATTTTTTGCTCTGCTTTTTGCTTACATTGCTAATTTTGGTCTCCTCTCTTTTCAGTTTTCTGTGAAGATCTTCGTTCCAGCTTATATTTTGTCAATGCATCTGTGCAAGAGGTAGTGTTTGCCAGCACCACAGGGACATCGGTGCCCTGTCCCGCCGCAGGTGTGCCCCCTGTCTCACTGCGCTGGTACCTGGCCACCGGCGAGGAGATCTATGATGTGCCAGGGATCCGCCATGTGCACCCCAATGGCACCCTTCAGATCTTCCACATCCCCCCTTCCAGCTTCAGCAAACTCATCCACGACAACACCTACTATTGCACAGCGGAGAACCCCTCAGGGAGAATCAGGAGCCAAGATGTCCACATTAAGGCTGGTCAGTTTCTCTAGATCCATATATGTTTCACACACTTTTCATTCTTTTCTACTTTACACTTACATACCCCTTTGTCGTCTCAGTCCTACGAGAGCCCTACACTGTCCGAGTGGAGGACCAGAAAGCCATGAGAGGCAATGTGGCGGTCTTCAAGTGCATTATCCCTGCCTCAGTGGAGGCCTACATCACTGTTGTGTCCTGGGAGAAGGACACAATGTCAATCAACGCTGAAAGTAAGTCAGGAGCTTTTCATTTAGCAAGTCCACATTTTGAGCTTGCTGTAAAAATGTATGACTTTGCCAGTGAATCTTTGTGTGCCTGTACTCTGATGAGAAGTGTTGTAGTTGGGTTTTACTATGCATGTTTATATGGATTTGTGTGGCATTAGTTTACATACAGCGTCTGCCAGGTCAGCCCTACTGCCCTGTGTGTGTCCATGTGTGCCGGTGCATCTACGTCTGTCTGACCCAATGACAGTGAGGTCCTGCTCCCCTTCCTCTGCCAGTCTTCCACGAGAGCACAGGCTGCCAGCCGTGTCACTTAGTCTTAGTGTATTGACCCATTTCTGTGGCTCATAGGCAGCACTGCAGCGCCCCGATCATTCAAATCACTTAAATGGAACGCTCGCCTGCGTGATTGTTTCCCAGCCCTGGGGGGCAAATTCACTTTATGTGGGGCATTTAGCAAACTCAATAGACAAGAGCTAATGTCATTTTGCTTTTGGATGGAGGGCAAATGCTGGCCAGCGACTGCTTTTTTTTTTTGTTGACGTTTCACATTTGTCCGTTGAGGCGAAATCGGCCATGTTGAAATCTATAGCAATCTCTTAATTGTCCATAAATGGATTTGCCTGAAGCATGTTTTCGTTTATCTGCAGTGGTTATGCTACAGTTAAAATAGACACTGTGGGTTTCTACAAATAAATGGATTCGTTTTTGTCATTATCTCACATTGTTTATCCAGTGCCACATAGTATAAGTCATGTGCAGCTGTCAGCCATGTAAATGTTGTCAGAAAAATCATCCGGCCACCAATCCAATGCTCTTCTCTGCGCTAAATATTAGATGACGGAAACCTTGGAATCTGCGAGCAAATGGTCTTTATTCACGTCTGAGTGCACCTATCCGACTGACGCACCGTCCATTCCCCTCATGCTCTAAGTGCACTCTGCGCATGTATCATGTCTGCTAGTCTATATGCATCTATAGCTGGCTTAACCTCTCATCTTCACGACCGACCAACCTTTCCCCTTTTCTGAATATTTGATGCCGAAAAATAATATCAACACTTTGGCTTCAAACAAAAAAACCAATGTGGAATGCAGCTTTTCTGTCTCCATCATAAATAGTTAACATGGCTTTTGAGTTTGGGAGGTGTAGGACCTGTCAGACCAATCTCACCGGACCTTATGGAGTCGTTGCTGAGGATTCTGACAATGCACCACTTAAAAAAGTCCAGAGTCCATTAGAAAAAGAATAGAAAATTAAGAGTCCATCAGTGCTTTCAGTACAGTAACAGAGGATATACATGGTAGTGGTCTGGAGTTTTAACAGAACTCCTTTGACAATACCATTTTCACGCTCTAGTTTTTTTGCCCGACAGTTAAATAATAATGAGGTCTTTCGGTGCATCAGAGAAGAAAACCTCTCGTCATATTGATTGGCTTTTTGAAGTCTCTCCCAGCAATAATTAATCACATGTTAGTTGAAAAAACTCAATATTCTTGTCAATTATTCATCATAGGCTTATATTCATATACACCTTATGCATCAAAGCAATGGCAATGGGGCTCTTGTAATGTTTGGTGTGTTCATTTCTCTGTAACAATGCAAATGCCTCACAAACATTCCTCCATGTGTCAATCCAAAGGGAGGTGTATCAGTGCAAAAGCTCCAAACTGTACTAAGAGGATTGTGGCTATTGTCAACAGAGCAAAGCCAATCAGGACTGAGGCTGATTGTGATGGGTTTACGCTGGTTTATGTCGACAGTGAAGCTCCTGGAAACATTCATCCATTGGGTTTGGGAAACGCTACTTTGTCATTGGTCGAGGAACTGTTGTAGTGTAAGTCAGAGTGGCTTCTCTTTGTATGTTGCATTTGAGGCACGTGTCCAGTTAGGTAGAAAATATTCATAGGTGCCATATTGATTTCAAAAGGCATTAGCATAAATGCAAGTCACACTACTGTATGCCTATATTCCTCAAACTTTGGTGTGTGTTGTCCAAGGTATTGGTCACACACCAATATATGTAAGACATGTGTAGTTTAAATACAGATGGACAATTGGTTCCCAAAGGATGGCACCCTAAAGTTGGTTGCCAGAAAAAAAAGGAAACATTAAGAACATAGTTTTTGATAGTAATGAGAAAAAAATGCTGCTTTAAGAAAGGCCAGAAGCAAGACAACAACAGGAAAAATGAATGACACAGTTACACAAAACCATGACATAAATGACCAAAATTGCTTTAAATTGAAAATAATTGGAAGAAACAAGGCCAAGATTACACAAACAACTCCAAAACAGGCCAAACCTATTACAAAAACAACAAATGATGCCGAACCAGAAAGTTGAGACAGGATTCTTTTGACCTTTTGAAATATAGGTCCCATCTAAAAAAAAGTTTGGTAAAAAATGGTTTAAAATGTTGAATTTTTAAAAATCTGCTACTGACTGGTGTGTGACATTTTTGGTATAAGCCGAGATTTTAATTTAATCCTCCTATACTTACGTTATTAACAACCTATTTAAGAAAAGGCTTTTTTTTCTGTGATTCTGTGTTGAGGATTTAAACCAATAAGCAAGCAACCATGTCCAGATGTTTATAAGTAACATTTGTATGTAGCTAGTTATGCAATTTTTAATCATTTTAGGACAAAAGATAAAACTGTCCTTGTAAAAGACTGCATCATTTATAAACTGGGACATGTTTCCAAGGTAGCCTCTGTTTATGGGCAGTATAGTGCTGGTCTGTAGCTGTGCTGCTGGTCTGCGGAGCCGGCACAGTCCCCAGGTGCACCACTGCTGCAGTCACTGAGGAGGCCTTGTAGTCATTTGCCTGGGCCTGACGCTGGCTGCTCTGCATTCAGCAGCAGTCGGCCGAGAGAGGGCCGACCCCCAGCACTACTGCAGAGACTCACACTGGCTTCTTTTTCATTCAGCACACGAGCTCCGCACTAGGCCCGTCGGCTTCACACACAGTCCCTTTGCTCTGCTCTCCCTCGTCTCTGTTTCTTCTTCTGCTGCTGCAGCTTTGGTTTTGTGCACACACCTGGAAAACCTTTAATATACCTGTGTATTTATAGACGTTTTAAGGCTACAGCCACACTATTGTGTTTTTATTTTAAACTGTCATAGAAAAAACAACAGCACATATGATGTCTGTATAAATTATGATATTTTATTGAGGCTAAAACTCCTACCACATGATTTAAAACAAACAAAAAAAAGAAAATACCATTGTTCTTCTCACGTGGAATAAATTTGAGAAGATGACCAGTTAGTGCACACATATGTCTACATTATAGTCTCTTTTTTCTGTCTACACAACTCAACCCTGTAATTTTCAAAGCTAAATGGTATCTACACAAATGTTTGTATGTTATATTGAAGTCTAGACAGTTTTCAGGTAGGTGGGCTCACGATATATTGCTTATTGATTGTTATCACCCACTGCAATAACCGTATCGCAACAAACAAAGAGTATCACAACTCTATTATGGCCTTCCATGCGACAGACTTTGGATGTGAAAATAACTGACCAATCTGAGCTTAAAATCAAACTTTGTTGCACTGATGTGACATTTAGAAGTTGATCTAGAGCCTTGAATCTTTGTTAAAAATCACTCAAAAATGTGACTTTTAAATATCACAAGTCATATCATTATCACAATCAAATATTGTATGTTTTCATGATATTGTGCAACCTTATTGGCTTGGCACAATATTTTGTCATAGTTTATCTGAATCATCATGTATCATAAGAAATAGAAAAAACAGTGCACATTGGCATTATCCAGTAAAGATACAATGAAACACTGCCTCAAACCACCACAACACCACTAAACCACATGGAAAGATTATTTACCCATATCAGCTGATTCTGTGCATGGCTTTACAGCTTTACAGTTTGTCCATTCACCGAACACTACCTTTCATATTTATTGACATTTGTGACTCATGTCGGGGCTTATTCCTGGTGCCATTCAGCCGGCCTGTCGCCAGCGCAGAGAGGGAGACGAGCAGATGCACTATGTGGGTTTAATTGGCTGTGCATAATGGGCCTTTGAAGTAAATATCAAGAGTTACTATCAAAAGCCTACTGGACGTTATCACTGTGCTTCTTTCTCCTTTCTGTTTCAAACCGGTCTGTTGGAAGCAGTTTGGGTCACGTGGTGGATGTGAGCACACCTAAGCTGACCTGTGTGTTTTTGAGTCCTTCTTCTTGTCACCATGGATACCAACCTTACATGTCCTTGGAGGCTGCCATGCTGTGTAGAAAATCACATTGATTTTCCATGCAACATAAGAAATAATATGCGAAATGTGGATGCACATGTTTATACTACTGTGTATTTTTAGTGAGACACATGTCTGGAGGCTACAATGGGAGTTAATCATGTACAGAGTGTAGCCTACAGGTAGTATGTCAGAGTAATTGTGTGTTTTTTTGCTTTTTTTTTTTTTTTTCGATTGTGAGAAGCCATTGGTGCAGCACAACCTTGAGCTGAGGCTGGGGGCTGGGGTTGGGTAATGGTTTTACTGGTCCCCGTGTGACTAAGACGCATCGAAGGAGGGGGTAGAGGAGCAGAAGAGAGAGGATAACTAAGTGTCTTGCTGTTGCCTGCCTCTGTCGACAGGCAGGGTTGGGACTGTGACGTGTGACGGGCTCGACGGAGAGGCTTTTACCGGCGCTCGTCATTCCGGTCTGCCCATGATTGGCTGGGGTATTGTTGTTCACACAGAAAAATGGGTCAGCTGGCCTGTGGAGAATCAAGTGTTTGCATGGACGGATGGACGGGCGCGACGTGCATACCTACACACCGGGCCAGATAAATAAACAGCCAAATAAATCCCTGTTATGTGTCCTGAGCGTTGAATTCACAGCGTCCTCTCATAGAGCTGCTTCCTCACACCCAGCGGCGGGGGCTTAGCGAGATAAATAAAGGGTTGCTGTGAAAAAAGAAGGAGGGAGAAAAAAAAAGCCAGGACAAAAATCAATACCTGTGTGCATGAATCTAGCTGCGGCTGCCACAAGGCATTATGGGAACATGACGGGTAGACATACTTGTGGGCTGGGCAGTGTGCAGGCAGCATGATAAACTCAAATGCTAAAGAAAGTAGCTATGGCGAGGTAAAAAGTACTGTTTAGTGAATTTGGACCCATTGGTAGAATGTGATTGTCCACTCTTTACGTCAGCATCAGGTCAAAATCATGTTATACTTTATATTTTTTATCTGTTTTTGGGTATCCACAATGTTGCTGGATGCTAAAATTAATTACAAACAGCCTTTTCTCTCATCCTTAATGTGGAATCAATGACTAAGGCCTCATAATCCAATATTGCAAACACATTAAACTGAAACACAGGAGATTGCAAACTTTTAGAAACATTGGGGTCTTTAAGACAAACTCCTCATCCACCCACTTGTAATAAAACCAAGTTCTGATGATAAAGTGACTGCTCAGAGCACAGTGCAGAGCTAAAAATAGTTTACCTGTTTTGCCAAAGTTACCAGTCGTCCCTTGGATTAAAAATATCTGCTGAATCAAAATAGGAAGTTCTTTTGTTTTGGGAAGTGTGCCATAAATGCTCACAGTGCCATGCTCAGTGCGTTACGGAAGTGTCACAAATGTCCAGTGGCAGGAGTCAAACAGTGGCCCCAGCCTAAGCCTTGTGTGCTCAGTATATCTCTGCTCACACAGCCTGGTGCTCCAGCTCGGCCCCAGACTGACAGAGATATTAATTAAATTGGCTCATGCCCTTTCTCTCTCTTTACTGCACCGGCGCTGCAATGATCGCACTCCCACCTCCGTACCGCGCTGTTTGCTCACCAATAACCGCAATTTGTTCTTTATTAAACTCTCGGGGCTGCGAACAATTAGGGTGTGAGCTGGAGGTTGTTAGTGTGTTTGTGTGTGCGCATGCGTACTATATGGACGTGCATGGAGCAGCAGCGGAAGGAGGAGGGTCGGGTGAAAGATACTAAACACTGCTTAATCTTTGATAAACAGTGAGGTCTCCTTTGTGCGGCTGCAGTTTGGCACATCTTCCTCTCTGGGCCTCAGCGCTGTGCCGCCTGCTTCATGGCTGCTGCGGCTGCCTCCCAGACCTGGACGCACGCCAGGTCAAGCATGGATCCCTGCCAAGATACAGATTAGCTATAAGCGCAACATGAGCTAATTGTAGAAGGAGCCACCAATTAATGGGCCCTTAGACGTTCTGCGGACTGTATGGATGTGGAGCCGTGGATCAAAGTGACTGGCGTGGATGTCACAGGGGGTTACACACAATCACATGTGGCATATTGAAAATGATACGCTGTTGTGTGTCGGGGCTGGGGGAGGTAAGACATGTTTAGTTTCATTAGGAGTTTGTCGACTTGGACACAGAATAGAAGTCCTGTGAGAGGATTTGGACTCAGTAAATGCAGAGGTAAGCTTGTTTTTTGCCTGACTATCCATCCTTTTAACTTTTCAGTTCTACACAAACAATTAGTCTGGTCCTTGCTGATTTGAGTTCGATTTCCTGGAGAAGGAACAAATGGATGCACATTAAATTACCTCTGAATGCAATTGGACAGAGAACCAATCAGAATTAAAGGGGCGGTACCAATAGACACAGAATAAACTGCCTCTGGACTGACTCACGATGAATCAATCAGGGAAACAAATATTGCATAAAACCCAGCCCACGTTTGATAAATAGTTATGATTGGTCAGTTAGGATTGATTCTGTTGGAAATAGGTTTGAATGGGAGGGTTTCCAGACCCCCTTTGCTAAGAAAGCAATTGGGTCTGGCTGGCGAACAGTTTCCACAATGAAAACTGAAAGTGATGATTATGTAAACGATGCAAAGTGTATCAAAACTTTTAAAAACTGTGAATGCCCATAAACATTTAAAACTTGCGTTATCACAAAAGCAAATGAAGTAATCAATTTAAATAAAATTCAAATTTGAAAGTATGTCGATGTCAGTCATGTATATAAACTTAGTGCCAATACTTTTGCCAACAAACTTTTAAATGAATAAATATGAAAAACACAAAAGGTCATCTCTGTACGTTGATTTAGGATTATTGTCATTCATTGGCTGTGACTTGCACAACAGACTGAGTTGTGCTGTTTCCCATCTAGCACCACATAATCAGTCTTGTGTCAGCGATAAAAAACCAAAGCTGATCCGGCTGAACCTCTCCATCTCATCTCCGTTTAACCTTGCTGTACACTGACGTCAGTGAATATTTAAAACCAAACCAATGATTTGTATGGAGGCACCTTTGACCGGCAACAAAAGGCTGCCTGAATCCCAGCATCAGAACCTGCAGAGATGTTGTCGTGCACGTACAAAGTGTGCATGTTTGTCTCTGGTTGGGAGATAGAGAGGGGGGAGTGCGTAGGAGGAGGGAAAAGGGGGGAGTTGGCTGTGAATGGCTGCTCTTATCGCGTGCATGCAGCTGCTGCAGTGTCTTTGAGAGACAGAGGGGCTGTCCATGCATGCCACTCACTCTGCCTATTCACAGCAGCCATCCCTCAGCCTCTGCCTCGCGCCGGCCCTGTCTGCGTCGCATCTTAACGCCGGGGAAACAGGGGGCAAATTCATGACTGGAGCTTTAATGCAGACTCATGACGCGCAGGCCCCTTCACATCTTCAGATTCTTATAACATGGGATAGGCAAGAAATTAAATGTCATTTGATATCAGCACATCAGCCTGACTGACGTGGGATTGGTCGTGCAAACACTGTGCTCTGTTGTTGGTGTTTACAGCTTTAAGTGTGATGCAAATAAGCAGTGGGTCAATTTACTTTATACAGACACTTTGTATGAAGAAGTGGAAGACTGAGAACAGGCAGTGGTAAAAAATTGCTTGCTCCACAATGCTAATCAAAAGTCAGAATAATGAAGTGAGTCAGTGCTGGAGAAAGGTGACCTGTGGAAAGGTATCTCCAGTGGGAGATGGGAAATCACCTTGATAGATGGATGCCAGGGAAGTGATATCCCCGAGCAGTGCATGTAGAATTCAGAGAGCAGAGTGGGTAGTGTGTGGGCTACTGTGCTCCCACATACACCCCCAACTCACACACACACACACACACACACACACACATATATCCATACAAGCACACACACCTCGACTGCAGCCCAGGTGCACTGTCATGTAGCAGTGCGCT
Organism: Rhyacichthys aspro; assembly: GCA_036850595.1. Taxonomy (NCBI): domain Eukaryota; kingdom Metazoa; phylum Chordata; class Actinopteri; order Gobiiformes; family Rhyacichthyidae; genus Rhyacichthys; species Rhyacichthys aspro. The sequence continues at coordinate 8,026,069 of CM072161.1, forward strand.
CCTGCAGCAGAGCTCTCATGTGAAGTGTAACCTTGAGTCTGGAGGAGCACAGCAGATGGTGAGGCCTCTGAAGACAGAATCATATTAATTATTATATATGATGTTTGTTATAATACCTCATTATTACAATTTAATAATAACATAAAAATAGCAACAGAAAAAAATTGTAAAATATTTATATCTACATAATTATCTATATAATATATCTATTTTGCAAAACATTTTCAATGTATACATGGTTTTGGGGATACAAAATTATTCTCTTTTTAACAATAACATTTATCCATTTAACTGTACATTATAATAATAATAATTTTTTATATATATTTTATATATATTTTAGCAAAAAAAAAAAAGAATTCATTTACTTTAAGAAAGTATTTCTTCAACAAGCAAATAGAATTAATAGAATAAAGAAAATGATAATAACAGAGTAGCCTAATGTACGGTACATTCAACAAAAAATAATAGCAAGATCATTTAAAATGCATGATTAAATGAATTTTACCTCTGCATAAACAGAAAATAAAAGTGCACAGGCTGTGCTTTACATTATTTAGTCAAAGGTGACGCCCTAATTTTTTCCGAAGTGCTTGTATAATCCTTTGGTTCCACTCGGCGACCCTGAAGACACATACAATACTGAGGCAATGTGTGTAAAAATAATTCACGGGACAAAGAAATTAAACTGATAAGTGAACGGTGCCGCTGCCTTTGCATAATCCCAGCTAATCCGCAAAACAATGAAGTCTAAAAATATCTGCCTGTCTTCAAAAGGAAACACTTTATTTAGCATTGTCCGTGCTATCACTCTGTCTGCCATGTTTAAATACATTTATCATTTATTTTTACTATTCATTAAATAAAAAAGATTCATATTGCCTAACATTAAAAAAGAGAAATATCAGAGACTAAAATGCTTAAAAAATGTACAATAATTCCAGTTATCTGTGGCAGTGATTGTTGCCTAAGTGCTGCTAAAAATTCGTGAGCCTACAGTTAATAGTCATGTTGTTGCTGAGGCCCTGAGTTGATGCAGCCTGATTGGTTGAACCTTACTATGACTCGTTTTGTGTTTGGCCAATACGCTTCTCTCGGGTTTTCACTCTACATTCTTCTTTTTTTTTTTTCTCTCTCCCACCCTAAATAAATTGCCTGGAGAAATTGAAGAAAAAATTAGAGAAAGGGAGAGAGAGCCTTTCATCTAATTGAGAAGCTCATATTAGCTGCGCTGGGAAGATAAGCTCCTCTCTCTCAGCAGCCATTAAGCTCACTGTACGTTAGCCAGTTTCTTTTTTCCACTTTTGCTCGGATTTTATAAGCTCTCACCCCTTGTTGCACTCTCTGTGAGTTTGAGCTCATACGTCTGCATGTCTATTCCAGGTAAAGCCCCAAAATGAGAGCCACTTCATGTGACCTTGTGCAGCCACGAAGACATAAGACCTCCAATTCAATTTGAACTGTTTTGTATTGATGCACATTGCTTTTTTTAAAAATTCAAATCACAAACAAACCTAAACCTTGAGCATTTTCCTGTCAATAGATAATCCTCAGCTTCTTACATGTTGCTTGTCCTTGGCATGTGTCGCTCTCAAAGTGTGTCAAGCATCAATTAATGTGTCCCAACATATGGTTTAATTGACATTGTGGATAAACCTCAGCTTGGCTTTATCCCCCGATCTCATTCTTGGGGTGTAGACTTGTCCCTGATTACAATGTGTCTTTATCCCTTCAGCCCCCAAACCGGGATTACGTTTCCACATGTAATCCCTGTTGACTGGGCCTCGGGGGGTCACCGTAACCCCGAATGTCTTCGTTTGACGGTGATACTGTATTGGGAAGCAATCAAGTGGTGATTTGTTAATCTTCCTTCAATAAGAATGAGGGGAGCAATAGAGAGGGACCTGTGAAAGGTTTGCAGTGTCTCGGCTGCTGCTGCCGCTGCTGCCGCTGCTCTGGCTTACTGCCTCTTTCTGTCCAAGGCAGCCATTTTGTGTCAGCCACTGTGTGTTGTTTGAACAGTGCTGCTTCTCTGTTAACATTGAAAAGAGCACCACAGATTATTCTTTTTTCCTTTTTTCAATTCTCAGCCATGGCTTTTTTTGCCTTTAGTGAAATGATGTATTATTAATGTTGTAGAGGCCCTTTAGAGTCTGTGGCCAAAGGACAAAGTGGGGCTTAATGCCTGGGTCAGGAGGAAGATAATACGTATCAGTTGGTGCTAGTAGTGGTTGTTTGCTTTGCACAAACAAGACATAAATTAGAAAAATGCATCTTTAGAATGGGCTTAGCTACAGCTGTTTCCTGGCTTCAGCTTTTCACTGTTAATATAGCTATAGTGGCGCAATTAGAAACTGTAGCACCATATGAATACAAGGGACTCAATACAAATCTAAAATGATTAGAAGGCGACTAAATAGGTCAAAGTATAAAATAGTTTCTAAATGTTTTAAAACTGTATTTTGACCATTTATGAAACCAAAATGTGTTCTGAAGTTGTTCTGTGATGGCAATACTCTAGCTTGTCTATATTTTCATCTTGACACTCCACACACATCTGTCCTCTCCAGGGGCAGGTGCAGCTCTCACATCACCGCAATCACTCTCCCCAAATAGTTCCTTATCAGAGCCAGAACAGCGGCTGTGTACAAGTGCCATTGTGCACTTAACGCAGGCTTTGAGCAAACACCGCATGCGCCTAAGTGATCATATTCAAAGGGTGTCCCTCTCCGGTAATGGACAGTTTCTTTGCAGCCTTGTTTGTTCATGGCTGTTGTGCCTTTGGTGTCTGGCAGATGGGCCTTTGGGGATTATACCTGGTAATGAGGAGAGGTGCTGGGGTTGGGTTTGGGGCTGGGAGGGTGGATAGAAGAGGAAGGTGATGTGCACTGCAGTAGGTGTGGCAGGGGAGAAGGGGAGGATGTCTTTTTGCAGGTTAATATGTGAAGTATGAATGAACTACTAAGAACTGCATCAAAATAATGCTATTTTACATTTGCAAAAGTGAATATGTGACCCCATTACCTCAGGCCTATATTATTGTGGGTAACATGGGAAGAGCTGTAAAATTCAAACAGTCCATTCTACGACCAATTAGAACTTATCAAGAGAATGTTTTTTCTAATTAAAGATAAAATTGATGATGCTTTCGGTTTATGTCAGTAACTAAGAGGAGCTAGAGTAAAAATCAGGGTAAAAAATCTAATTAAAGCAGTCTCAGAGCATCAAAAAGGATAATAATTCAAACTAAAGAAGCCTAAGGGGTTCAAAGCATTAACTATAAAAGTCTCAGAGGATCAAAACATCAACTACAGAAGTCTCACAGGATCAAAACATCAACTACAGAAGCCTCAGAGGGTCAAAACACCAACTACAGAAGCCTCAGAGGGTCAAACCCAAAACTCAGAGATTTCAGAGTCAAGTCTCAAACTACAGAAACCTGTAAGGGTCAAAAATGGAACAAAAGGGGGTCAAAGAGCGTCAAATCATAAAACAAAATAAGGTGAAAAAGGGGTCAAAAAAACAACTACAGAAGCCTCAAAGGGTCAAACTCAAACTACAGCAGCCTCAGAGGGAGAAACTAAGATGAGCCGGAGCAAAAATAAGTTTGCGTCCGAGACAAGATCAATGTTTATAGGCAACCGTACAACATGATACAAGAAGCAACAGGCAACTTAAATAAGTAATGAACAGATTAAAAAAAACAACTTCTAAACAGAACCAAACCAAACTTCTAACTTATTATTGTCAAGTTGTGAGGAACGTTTTTTTCTTTTTTGACTCTGCAAGGGGTCTCTTTCCTTGCTTGGTAATTTGTCCCCCATCTTAATCCCCATCCCACAATCCAGCGGGTGCAGTTGGGCGCACAGTTGTGGCTTGGGGTGGTCATTGAGGTCAACAACAGAGTACGCCGAAGCCCACACACTGGACAGAGATGCACAATGGCTGGCCAATCCAACGTGATTATATGAAGCGTATGTCCAGACAGGGCGGCCTAATCCCTGACTGCAGCCATCCACACGCACTGGCCCCTCCTCTTCCACCCCTTCAACATATGGAGATGGGAGGAATTAGCGCCGCGGAAGAAAATAAATGAGTTAAAGCGGCCAGCGGCTTAGATTCCTCCATATTTATTCTTGGGTGACCCGTCTGCAAGTTTCTTAGAAGTGATGTCATGAAGCAATCCCTTTTTTTCCTTCTGACAAAAACAACTGATTTTGATGTATCTTTTAAGCTTCCTAAAAATGAACAGGTTTAGCTCTTAATTAAGGGATTGACACAGACCTTGAAGTGTCACGCTCATTGTCTTGATGAACAACATTTGGGAGAGAGGCGTGCAGAAAGCCACAACTTGACCCCGCCGGACTCCTCGTGTGACCCCAACCAAACTCGGCCCACCCCACATTCAGCCCAGATCTTGTTAAATAGGATTATGTTGGCTACCTGCCATTCAGTGGCTTGGACAGGACCTCTTATCTCCTGTCTTCAGATGGCTGCCAAGAACAACATAATGCACAACGACCTACATTAAACAATGCCGCTCGCAGGTTTTGTTCTGGGCTACAGTGAAAAGATATAATCTCGGTGCTGATTTCCATGACAAGTGTGGGCTGCTTACGTGGTCACATGAGATAACATGATTGGCCTCATGGGAAAACACAATGCAAGTAAAGACAATAAAAAGCCATCGTCAGACTTAAGCAGTAATTTTCCTGAACATTTTCATGTGTTGGTTTACAATTTGGGACAACATTTTGTCATTGCTGGTCATACATTTTACCACAGACCCAGTAGTATTCCACATCATTTATATGTAGCTGTCACATGCAATTATTCTATTACTCTTTACAAACCAGATCAGTCTCAGGCGGTCAAAACGAAATCTACAGAACCCTAAGAGGGTCAAAATGTTAACTAAAGAAGGCTAAGAGGGTCAAAACGTAAACTATAGAAGTCTCAGAGAATCAGGACATTCACTACAGAAGCATCAGTGGTTCAAGCTCAAATTACAGCAGCCTCAGAGGGTCAAACCCAAAACTACAAACGCCATAGAATCAAGACTCAAACTTGAGTTGACTACAGAAGCCTATATGGGTCAAAAATCAAAATCAGTTTCAAATCTTAAACTAAATAGGCCTTAAAAGATCATAACTCAAACTACAGAGGACTAAGAGGGTTAAAACCCAAACATATACATCTAAATTTGGATAGATTTTTTTTTTTAAACTGAAGTTAATGGGAACAGAACAACACAAGGGGCCACTATTCAATTTTTTTTTTCTTTTCAGAACAATATTCCTCTGGGCATTTTCATTGATTTCCAAGTCGTGTAATGACTGGGGAACTAATTTTTCGTTTTCATTTTGAGGTTGGTGAGAGTAGTGCTTTCTGTCAAATTTGTATTAGAATGTAAACACAGCAATTATTTTGTTTACATGTGTAGTTTGATCATTTAGAAATCCACCTATTATGATTATTGACAGATATTTTTGTTGTTTTTTGAATGTGGTCTCTAAATAGACCACAGTAAGCAGTCGAGTCCATGTCGACTAAAGCACATGTGACATGTCTAGAGCACCCAGCCTTACTCTCCCTCGAAGCAGGGACACCAATTCAGCAGCGTAAGAGGCTTTGTGACCAAATCCCCAGTTGATCTTCATAAAGTTTGTGTCTTACAATTAAGTGCAGATGGTTTGCAGCTGGTTGTAAGGCTAGTAAATAACTTGGGCCTCTATTTTCGCCAGGGATTTGGTGGGGTAATCCCTCACTCTGACAGTTTACCAGATTCAAATCAGCGCAGGCTTTGCTTTCCTTCTTCTGCTTCTTCTACTATTTTCTCGGCTCATATTCCCCCTCATTCAGCCCCGAAGCTCCTTATCCTTATTTGAATATGCAATCATCTCTTAAGGGGGAAACACATGACATGAGTGTGTCTAAGAACAAAGATGTGGGCAAGAATCTGCATCAAGTGTCCCTTAAAACCTTTTTAAATCACAAGGAGCGGGGTTAAATCTTTATTTGGTCATCTGTTCAGTTAAGCCTTACTAAGACAATACAAAACCATTTATGATTGTCAGTCACCGTTCTGACTGGAAGTCTTCATACTACTGAACCCTTAAAGGTCTAAGGGCCTGCCAAAGCTGAGTCATGTTAAGAAAAACTATGTTGAAGAAATATCTATAATAATATCTATATGTATAACTATCCTTTCATTTTCCATAAATAAAACCAATTTAGATGAATATTCAAATGTGAGTGTATGCAATGTGGCCTTGATCTTAGTCCATAACTCTCTAATTTTCTTTGTTTAACATAGGGAATGTAGTCCAGATAATTAGTTATTAAACTGGGCACTGTTGGTTAGGATGACACAGTAGTTATGTTCAAGGCACAGTGTAGCTCTTGGTGTATTTAGTGATTACATTGCACATTCCACTATGATCACTTACAGGAACAGGAACTAATGGCTGCTTCCTCTGAGTATTTTGTAGCTTAAAAATGTCTATTTCCCAAGATAAGCAAAGAAAAAGAGTGTTATTTTTTGATGTGCCTATACTCCGATGTGATCAATGTGTTCCACAGCAGCATAATGCAAAAACATTTCCATGCAGCTTTAAGAAAAATTGAGTCAGGAGGTCAGTAAACTCAGAGTAATTGCCATGCTTTAAAAACATTGCCCAGATGCCTATTTTTAAAGTTGTTACTAAGTTAGCAAGAACCATGAATATAGCACTCTACTTTATCTGGAAAATTATATAAAATGAGCTTTAGAAATGTGTGTTTTTATCACACTTAAATAAGATTGAGGCATCAGAGGTTTTACAAATTAATAACTGTTAACAGCTCTGCCTGAGGACTCAGTTTAACACTGCCTTTTAAATCATCTACAGTGCTTCTCTAGATATTATGAGTGTTGCTTAGCGCTGCTCGTAGCTCATGATGCATGTCAGTGTGCATAGAGGACCCCTGTTAAGCAGATCTGCCTCCTGGGACTGTGCTGGTACCCAGAGGACCACAAACCCTAATGAGAACCTTGTTCCCGTGCTCACACATCCGACTGAACTGTGATCATTGGAAGCTAAAAAGCAAACACTCCCTTGGAAACAGCTTGACCCTTCTGCTCCCTGTTTTCTCCTACCATTTCTGCTATTCAAATATGTTTTTTTTTTCTGATTATCTATGTGCAGTGAGAGGAAACAGTCGGCGCTACAACACCTCATCTGCATAAGAAGGTAGCTAAGTGTCCTCGTGGTGCCTCGGGATACGAACAGATGGAGGTGTTTAGCAACCTTGCCCACCTTCCCCTCCTGTCTAAAACGCACACACACGCACTTGCAAAAAAAAAAAAACCTTTGCTACCAGTTCGCTCACCCTTCACCAAATGTTCAGCTAACCTGTCACTTCTCCAAACCCAAAAATTCACTCCGCCATATGCCTCGTTGTGACTTCTAACCTCCGCCAACCCGCTCTGCTGTCTCCTTCATGGTGACATAAAAGTACCCCTTGAAACGCGAGGATGTCTCTGCTCAGCTGTTTGATTCCCAACGCCTGGCTGAGATCACACGGATTGTGAGCGTAGCTTGTCTTGTATAATAAAAGCATTCGGTTAGTGTTACATGACACAGACTTTTACGGCAAAGGCATTGATGGGACTTTTGATGATCTGCCTAGGTAAAATACATAATATTCTCTTTCATTCCACATGGCAGGGAAATAGTGTGTCTGTATTGCTTTAATAAAAACTACATTGAGAGAGGAAGTATCTTGCAAAACTTTTTGTTATCTTGGTTATCTTGGTGAAAACTCAAGTTGATTAGTCTTTACTGAAACTTTACTGGCTTAAGGAATACGAGTGCTCACCATATTGTTTTACAGATATGAGTACTTCATATTTTATTATATTATTACAGTTAAATCTATCCAAACATTATATACTTTACTAGTACTGTATATATTATACTCTAAATCCTATAGACCAGTGGTTCTCACACTTTTGGTACAGATACCAATCGTGGTACTTGAGAATCTCTGATAACCATAAAATGTAGGGCTATTGATTTGTGATACAACTTTTCTATAATACACTTTACTACACCACTAAATGTTTGGACTCTTAAAAAGATATGGGATTAAAAATGTGATTTCAGAGAAGCAACACAGCAAACAAAATTCATTTTATAACATTTATATAGGTGGATAGGGTTGTGTTCATATTAAACTTAAAATGGCATAGATCCGTATCGGTAAAAAGGTGGAAAGACAAATATTTTCTGGGGAGGTACGGAAGAGTTTGAGAACCACTGCTATAGACATTGCAGTGAGTAAGTACTCATGTTGTATTGGAGGAGATTAAAGTGAGTCCATATCGGCGAGTACCAATGGTATGACTGGACAACCCTACTAATAACAATAAATAAGACATCATTTGCCCAAAAGAAGAGGTTTGGGGGAAAGGGTATGTATGATGATTAAATGTAACCCTAATGCTGACTTCCTAATGAATATAACAGTTTAACCAATCCTAAACCAAACCCCTGACCCTGAGCTGTGATACCAGAGTGTTTCAGTGAAAGCCTTGGCAGCCGTGTCCTGTGAATTCCAGGCCATTTGCCCTTGTGCAGAGGGCAGCTCCCAGCAGGCCTGGCCGTAGTGACAGTTTGTTGTTGTTTATAAGGTCATCCCCACCACAGGGGGCAGCATATTCATTACACTCACCCCATGGCTCTGTTTGTCTCTGGCAGTCTGTTTCTCTGTGGGCTCCTGTCATAAGGTCAGAAGGTTCCTACTGTCATCCTTCTCTTGTCCTCGCAACAGGCCCAAAAAAATCCCAACGCCACCGGAAAGGGGTCGGAGGTTAATTGGCCTGAAGATGTGAACGCAATATCTGACTTTTGGTGGATAATTAATACATTACCTTCTGTAGATACTTGTTAGCAGAGCAGAAGGCTGGTTTGGAAAGGCACACAGGAGTAACGAGAGAGGAACTAAACTGAATAGGATCATCAAAAACACAAAATCAGCCAATATCAAGTGGATTTTGCGATAAATTCAGAATTCAGTAATCATTATAAGCCAGAAGGGTACCACAATAATGCAATTCTACTGTTAAAGCCATCTTATTTTCAGGTGAGACTATGGCTATGTTCTATTTCCCAAATCTTATGTACCTGCTCACATTTGACTAAATTTCAGTTTATTCATGTGAGATTCATGCCATTTTTGTGGTTCTTTGCCTTGTTTAACATCACTTAAACATAACAACACCACAAGAATATAATTATTATCTTACATATCATATGCTAGGCTCTGATGCAAACATGGAAAACACTGATGGATGACTGGAGTCAGTTCAGAGGAGCTACAGTGAGATGTTAGATCCTCTGTCATTCCTTTTTCATCATGTGCTGACACTTGATAGGCCTCCACAGATACAAATAACATATCAATTCAATGCATTAACCTCGGACATGATAACATTTAATACTGGCCAGCCATGTTAATTTTGTTTCTGTTCTATACAATGAATTAGTGGATTGGTACCACTGGACACTGAACAAACACTAGACATCTCATTTGAATGGGTCTGGCCAGGCTAATTTAATGCCACACATCTGTAATTAAATAGCCCTGGTTTAGTCCCTGTCTTCTCTGGAGGCACCTGTAACTACCTCCTGATGGCATTACACTTACTTTTCATACCCATTTCCTAAACCACCCCTTGTGAATATCATTGGAGAATTACCCACGATGCTGTTGCAGTGTTCTGAAAAGAAGAGTAAGACATACAGTGAGGAAGTGTCTGCGAGTGGGTGCAGCCGGCTAAGTGAGGTTGTTAGCGGGAAGCTCTGACAGTCCAATCCGGCGCCGCCACCGTTCAAAAGACAGCTCCTTTTGTTTCTGCCTCCCCTTTCTTCTGCCAGGCCTAGGAAGAGAGGCTGAATCTGTGGGTGCGCACTAACCCACTGACACCTCCCTCTGATCTCCCAGCGCCCCCGCTCTCTGCCCCACCACCACCACCAGTGCGCTCTCCCTCCAGCTCTCCCTCTATGCATATGCCATCGCCTAAGAGTCACTCTCCTGGTTGCCACAGTAACCAGCTCACCTCTGCCTCTGTCTCTCTTCCACAATGCACCTAAACAGCAGAATCAGACAGAAAGAAAAAGGAAAATTGGGGGGAGGATTATTTCAGAGACAGTGCTTTGACATTTTATTTAGTCTTATCTTTACAGGGTGGACAAAAATAGAGCTGTGAAAACAATAAAAACACAAACATACTACTAGTACGGATGTGTCTGTATCCTAGAAGCTTGCTTGTTCCTTTTACAGTACTGCAAACCAGCGTCCTCCACCTGCTCCAGCCATATTCCCCATCCCCCTCCTCTAGAACAGCCCTCCTACCTCCTCCAGCCCCTCTCCTCTGCCTGTCGCTCTGAGTGGCAGTCAGTCAGGTGGTGCTGGTAAAAAAAAACTATCCTTTGAATGCAGCTTCAGACCAGGCCTGTCATTTAGCACCTGAGTGGTCTGTCTCTCTGGGTATACGTCTGTCTCTCTTTTTCTCCAGTCTCTTGATGTGCCCACTGCCCAATTACACCCTCATTAGCTCCTAATTACCTTGGACACAACAGCAACTGGTAGCACAATCTGAAAGAGAGCCCAATGTAAATCAGTTACATTCATTCTGACAGTATTTGTGGGACTTTTTTTTCCACTGGGTGGTGGCATGTTAAATGCTCCCCCGGTGATTGTGGTAATTTAGAGCAATATGGTAATAGTGGTGCTGATGGCTATTCCTCTCTGTGCGAGCTGCTGTTTTTATCCCTCCATGAGCCGTTGCTGGCTAAATTACATTGAAGGTTTAATTGGGTATTTTAGATTATGGCCATCACAGCTGATGAATGATGAAAATCACATCAGTGATCATTGATTATCACTTTTAAGAGCCTGCTCCATAAATTAGACCATCATTGACTCATGCTGTTTTATTCAAATAAGCTAACTAAAGACAGGAGGCAAGGTTGACTGTGGAAAACCACAAGCTGTGATGCAGAACCAAAGCAACAGCCATTCAGTTAATTAATGAAAGTTCTAAAAATAGCATTTTGTGTGAATTATGATGTATATTTGTTGCATTATTAGTTACATATGTTATGATGTATTGTATTATTTTATCAGAAATAATAATTCTTTAGATATATGTAGATAGATAATTGGCTTCAAGGATGTCCTTCCAATAATACTAAAGGTAATCTCAATGACAATCTCAATGATATATATTATTATACTCAGCACATTGTGTTTTGGTAAGTACTGTAAACAGAAGGTTATTTTGTCATCTCAGCTGTTTTAAGATTTAGATGTTTATGTGCTGTACTATAAAACTATTAAAGAACACACCAAAAACCTGTTATAGCACTTGGAACCACTAGATGGAGTCATGAGTTACTGCACTCATCAACCCTAGTCTCTCTTCAGTTATGGGCTTCTTTTGCCTCATGACCAGAGCGTCTTACTGTTGGCATGAACTGGATTCTGTAGAGGTGTAAACCACACAGTGAAGGATGTCTCGCTGTTGTGCAGCACATTGGGCTGATGCTTCAGGTATTTTCATTTTCAAATGATAAAGAAAATTTATTTACCTTTGGATTATATGAAGGTGAGGACATTTTGTCATCTGACCTCAGTTGATCTTTTATGGTCTCCCCCTGAATTTTTTATTTTTTTTGTTTCTATTTTTGATTTGTAGACCTGATTTTCATACAGAACATTTACACACTTGTAAATGTTTTTACTTTGCATAATCACATCCTCTTTCGATCCAAGCTTCTTCATTACCTCTTTATAGATATATTTAGTGTCTTATGCTCACTGCAGAGTAAAAAATCCTATTTGCAATATAAACTGTTTTGCTGTATCATCTCTGAAGGTCATCTTCAGACGCGGGCATCCAAGTCCAAGAGCTGGTGTAGCAGCGTCCGTCTATCTGTCCGCACCGCGCAGACTGCTGTTTATGGGCCTCCTCTGCAGGCTGCTTGTTTAACGAGGGCAGGGGGACAGTGTGGCACTAATTGCTGCGTGTGATTTATACCAGGCTGGGACCAGGCAGGCGAAGCAGGCAGATGATGGTACTCCAAGAGCAGCTGCCTTACCCAATATTTACTTAACCCCCGGCTGGCAGGCCTGGCACTAGCGCCACTGACGACGGGCCTGCGGGGAGCTGTAGCATGGGTTAGCTCTATGACGCTCTTTGTACAACAGCATAGTTAGAGTTTGGGGACAATATTTGGAAAAGTGGATTGAGGCCATTACTGCTGTGCTACATTTTATTTGAGAATATATAGAGGTTAATCTAAACAGTTATTTGCATTGTTGTTTTATCCCTTTTAAATCATGAATATATTTTCTAACTTAATACCTATTCAAATTATATGCTCTCGACAACCAACAGGTACAGAGATGTTTAAACAATTGCTCAAGGGACAAATTTTGCCCACAGGCCTCAAATTTGACACATGTGAATTAGAGGCAAGCGTCTGATTGGTCTCCTGACAATTTGACTGTCCTGGTGGAATTGTTGCTAGGTGATAAACACAACAGATTTTCAAACGCAGGGCCGAAAAGGATAATGTTTAGTTTTTTTTTTCTGCATGGATAAACAGAAGAGTCCTTAACAGTGATTTGTAGCGCTTTTGAGTGTGGAGCTATATTGAGCAGCATAATTTGTACAGTGCTCATTCTACTGTCATGTGTAAGCAGTGATAGACACTTCCATCCCACGCCTGTCTGCCCGCCTCATCTGGAGCGATAGTCTGAGGCGTCTTGGGGTTTGTATCTGCGACTCAATTAGTCACACCTCAAAGAAATTAGCAGCCAAAGGTGCAAAGTGTGTCTCTGTAATGCATCAACTTAAATAGCCTCTAAATAGTCGCACCTTGTATGGTCCTAATGGTCCACTCACACCAAAAGCAAACAGTGAGGCTGCGGTGAAGGAATAGGTTAAAATATAACAGAGAGGAGCATGAGTCTGTCTCCACAGCAACATTGATTGATATTCTTCAGGTGGAGCAGCTGTCAAGCGGCCTGACCACAGCGAGCTAATGCTCTGCAGGGAGAACGAGGAGGAAGGGGGAAGGGTGCAGGGAAACACCAAGGAAAAGGCATGAGATGAAAAGACACAGACAGAGGGGACAGCCACAAAGAATAGAACCAGGAAAAGCGATGAAATTGAAAAGCCGTGATTTTTTTTTGTCGCTGCGGTTTTATAGGAAAAGATGGAAGCCTCTGTGGGATCATGTGGCGTTTGAGTCACGTCGTAAACGAGGGGTGTGTCGCCGTCGCAGATGAACACAGAAATAAATCATGTTTGACGTCACGTTGTTAAAGACTAATGTTACTCAGCTGATGGGTGCTCAGCATTTGTTTGGGTTGTGATCTTGAGCAATTTATTTCACGGCCTGCCCCCGAGCTGGGCTGAATTACAGTAAAGTACCGTTTCTCTGATCACGGCGTAGTTCAAATGGAGAATACTGATGTTTCTTTTTAAATGTCACATCATTCATGAGAGTGGCATTGAGACGTCAGTGTGCACAGCAATTGGTGTGTCAGGGTGATTGTCCTTTTGAGATGTCCATATGGCTCCACAGCTTTATTTACACAGAAAAAAAGCAAACATTTAGAGAAACGAGAAGATGGAGTCTATTTTATTACACAATTCTTAAACGAGAGGGTTTAAGTCAAAAATGTAGAATGGACTGTTATTTCAGCAGTGTATAGAGAACCTCATAAACCTATATACAGCTGGACTCATGAATTAGATCTTAGGAGAACAACACACATCTAATTGTTGCACATTCTGAAACGTTTCAGAGAATCTGGTCAAAAGCCAGTCCTGCTCAAAAAGCTCTGCCTGAATCACTTCTGTTTGGAGACAATGTGTTTGTTTACAAGTTTACACATGATTCACAGTCTTGTTGTCTGCCAAATAACCGCGTCATTCCCACTCCTGTAATTGCAACGAGCCGTACGAGCAAAGACTCTCAAGACGGAGGCAGACGCCGCACGCCCCGTCTTCATTAAGGAACATGCAAACACTTCTAATGAGCTCGATAATCGGCTGTTATGAGGCGCTGCAAAGATTTTATTGAGTCTCTCCCATCTGTCTGTAACATCACACCAGTCACCGCTCGTTCTGGAGAGTTGTCACAGTCGGATAGTAAGGAAGCCACATTAAAAGTAAAATGATGTCGAACTTTATTTACATTTGAAACGTGTTTAGAGGACCACACGTTTAATTCAACAGGATTCACTTTGAAAAGAGGGCGTCCTACATTACAGGGATCTATTCGTGAATCATGGTTGTCAGTCTTAATTACAGGTGAATGCCTTGTTGTCATGAAGTTGTGCTTATGGTACTTCAGCACCAGGGATAGCTCCGTCTAAAGCCACTTCACTGAGACACTTTCCTCTTCATTTCCTAAACACCAAGTCTAACTTATGCTAACTGCTTATTGATCATATGTAAATCTTTATACTACTTTTAGCTGTAGAAATATGGAAGACCCAGAGGCTACATCATTTTTGCATCATTATTTATAGGAAGATATCTGGATCTTCCTTTAGCATAATGAAATCTTCTTTCCGTCATTTATTCATTCATTTATTCTCCCCTGCCAGCTACATATGGACCAGAAACTTTTAGCTTAAGTACTTTTCAATTCTTATTTCTCTAAGTTCCTGCTCATCAACAAGTTGTTAGTCCCTCATTTCCATTTGGTGTCCATTGATTTAAGAGGTACTAACTGTGAAGTATATAAAAGAGCTGTTTGCCAAAGCACATAGTAAAGGTTTTAGTGTGGCTCCCTCCAGGGGTTTGCCATCATTTGCTGTACATTAGCGACATAATAACATGCACAGACTTTTCTAATAAAGAGCAGAGTTGCTCCACAGCAGGAGGACGACGTATCTCTTTGTGGAGCGGTGACCACTGTCGCCTCATCTGCCTCTAACTACCTCCCTCTCGCTTCATCTCTGTGTTATTCCCTCCTTCCCTCTGCTCCTCAGTGTGGCTCCTGAATATTTAATAAGCCTGAATTACTGAGGCCCTCAACTGTAATGACGGGAAAATCAGACAATTAAAGCAGAAGGGCTGCGGCTTTAAGTCTCACCTCCCCCAGAGGAGCCAGAGATTATTTAAAGTGGCACACTGTTTGATTATCTAATCCTCCTCTTGCCCCTTCTGCTTTACTCACAGCGCAGTGCTGCCTGCTCCGTTTGCCATCGCAAATTAGCATGAAACAGCGATGAGCGCTGCGTTTAAGGCCTTTTGCATAAACGGGTATGTGATGCCATGGCGTCCCAAGGGAATGGTGCTAAGGGGGTGAGTGTTTCAGGTTAGCACAGTTTAGCAAGAGGTGGAACACTTGTCCCGCCTCCAAAGGAAAAGTGAGGATGTTGTGACAGAAATTTAATAAATAACCACATTAAAGGAAAAAAACTAAATAAAAATAAATAATAAAAAAAGACTATTCATTCTAGTGATGCAAAAATTACCAAATAAACACAATGGATTGAACCCTGCACAGGAATGTCATTGGCATTAGAGTCCTGCAGCAGCTATGATCTTGTCTCTCCTTTGTAGGCTACATAAGGTGGAAACTGTCAAGTAAAAGTTTTGTATCTGGGATTATCACACAAGAGTACATATAAAGACACAACCTTGATACTGTTGTTGATGCTGTTCTGTGTTACAAACACCTCTCTCTCTGACACTGTCTATAATGATGAAGAATGGTTTGTAACACCTCCTTAATCTCGGGGGCACCTCCATCTCCTCCTCCTCCTTAACTTTCAAAGAATGTGAGGATTGTCCTGGTCAGAATCACCAATTCTGTCCAAACAGGTCTTAAACCTGGACCCTGTGCTTGTTTGATCATAAAAACTGCTTCCACAATGCTCTTAGTCCCTTCAGCCCAAGGTTGTCCCAAATAAATAAGTAAATAAGAAACAATTTGCTTCTGTTTTGCTCCAAAAACAAAGCTTTTTTTGTTCACAGTTTTGGCTGTAAGTCGAATTGTTGTCAGCTTGACATATTATCCCGACAAAGCGGCGGATTGTGCTGGAGCAGATAGTAATAGCTTCCTTAATGCCTGCGTAGCACACAGAGCATCCACACAGACGGAGAGATGAATATTCATGATTATACAGCTGAGGCTCAACACTGGCTCATTTAGTGTTGGCCAGAGAGAGGCCAATGATAGCATTGTAAACACACTACCATCAGGGGTTTAATAGCTTGACTTCAGTGGTGGCTAATTACGCTGCGCACACACGTATTACTACCAGGAACACACATTTCAAAGCCATTGTGGCAGAGCTCTTCAGTTTTGACTCGAGCAGATAAACATTCGTCTGGTAGAAAAAAAGTGCTCATGCAGCTGCTTCCACACAGTCTGGTAGAGAACAGAGACGTCCCGTCATAGTACAGCAGACTCTGCCAAATGAGTGCACTACAGACTCACTCTTATCTCACTGTTGTGATGTTCGATAAGATAGATGGCATTGGGTTGTTTGCATCAGCAGTTTGTCTGCCTTTTCAGCTTTTGTTGGCAGTGGACAAAGCTGCTTTATATCACCTGCACACACCAAACCTAGTGTAGTTTAATGAGACTGGTGCATAGTTAAGTTGAGGCCTTTGGCTATTTGTTGAGTCTATACTGCATAATTACTAATGTCTCAGAATTACAATTGAGCTTTTATTATTGGATTATATTTAGATTTGTCATGTAAAGAAATCAACAAGGACTGGGTGCTGTAGAAGCTCTAGAGGTTCAAAGTTATTCTACATGCTAATTAAGAATGTAATAATATAATACCAGGATAACAAATATAATCTTACCTGGAGTTGTAATCGTGGTGTTGTTTTGTGACACACCATAAACTCCGTTAGCCAGTTTTTGGTCACTGTTGCAGCTTTTTATGCAAAATAAAAGAGCCTTTCAGGCACTTAATTTCAAATCTAGACTTAGTTGAATTAATCTTTGTATATTATTTAAATATTCCACTCAGACCCTCTGCTTCTATAGATTATCAATAATATCCACATTACTTCTTAATCTAACGCCAGTGTAACAGTACGTAAAAGCTCTCTTGCTCTCACCCTGACTGGGGAATATGGGACAGTGATGAGGAGCAGTGCCTCAGGCTTTATGCTCCCCTGTTGTCTCCTCATTTGAATATCGTTGAGCGTCCATTTGCATCTAGTTTTAATAGTGGTTTATTCAGTGAAGCAGAAGATGACATCTTTATCTGTGGTTGACATATGAGGCCGTTAGCCTCAGGCTAACGTGTGTCTAGTTAATGAGCAGAGGGATGCCGCCGCTGATTAGGAACAGCAATATAAAAACCGAGCAGCGCCCTCGACTCTGACTCAAGTTGGAGCAGATTGAGTCCAGACCACGTCAGCGGCGCTCGAATGGCTTTTCCAGGTGTGACGGAAAATTAGGCCAGGTGTTCTGCTGAATTTATATGAGGGATAAATCTACACCAATAGGCCTGTTTTCAGTGTGTGAGACATTTTCATTGAGAATCTTTAGATGCATTAGATACTCTTGTCCTGACCAGCCTTTTGTGAGAGTACTCCAATTCAACACTGCCTCTGCCACAAATCAAAGTGAAAACTTGCTATGGTTTTACTGTATCAGTTTCTGCTTTCGTTAACACAAGAGCAGCACATGGTTGTCCAGTTGAACATTCCTTGAAAAGCTGCGAAATTTCTCTCATTATGGTGCCAACCTCACTCCCCAACATGATCACATCTAACCCTTGAATTTCTAGATCTGGGAAAAATCATAATAAAAGCAATTGAACCACATTTTAAATCAGATCTTCAAGCCATTTGTGCTGTTTGTGCTTGTGTCTGGTTCTGAAGAATGTGTCTGGCCAGCATATGTGCGTATCCACCTCTCCTCCATTTACAGTACTGGGAATATTGCTTGCTAAGCGAGTGGTGGCCAGTGTGTTGCCATGACAACCCCAGCAGCTGTCAGTGTGGCTCCTGTAAGAATGACAAATGTTTTTTATTAGAGGGGCTTCAAATAGGTGGGATCCCCTTGGCTCTCCGTCGAGATGCTTATCCGTGCCTGATCAAACTGGAGTGACTCTGCCAATAACTGTGACCAGGCCCTAATTACAACACAGGCCTCCTGCCATCATCGCACACTCGTTATTACTCACACCGCCGGCTCTGGCACCAACCGGCGTGTGACATTTTCATAGAGAGAACAATGTGGCGGCACATATGGCAGCGTTATGGCGGCAGTTACAGTTTATTAAAGCCAACTACCACACCCGCTATGTTTTCCTCGATGTGATTAAAGTCCGTCCGAGATGCAGATGGCCGTTTGTCAAGTCGGGTGGCTTTGAGTGGCCAAGGTTACGGTGACACTGTGGACCCCAGCTGTCTCCAGGGAGCAGCTCCACTCACAAATACACTCGGAGGCAGTCACGCAGCGGGGGCGCAGACTGATGAGGAAGCACTTTTTATCTGCATGTTTAGCTGACTCTGTCCCTTCGATTTGTCCAGACTGTTCGCTGTTGATCGGTCAGATAGCTCAAAGTTGTTTGGAGTCACGAGAGGTCAGAGTGTGTCTGAGGCAGTGCTGAAGTATTCGACGTATGGCAACAATTGAAAAGTCATGGCTTTTACCCACCCACTAAAAATACTCATTCATTAACATACCAGAAACATTTTTCATTTCTGGCTTATAGATTAAATTTTAGTTTTTATACATGATGTCTCTTCTATGCCCTCATACCCCAAGCTTAATGAAACTTGATAAATAAAAACTGTCTTCACATGAATCATGTACTGCTCTAGGTCTCACTCTGTCTTGGTTAATGTGGGCAAAATTACAGCTTTTTCCTGAAACAACATTGACTCTTAGGTCCTAGGGAAGAACATTTTAACAGTGTGAAACATAGAAACGAAGCAGAGAGGTAGCGGCTGCCAGTTGAGATCTGTCAGACAGGCAGAGCTGACATTTTTTTGATAATTGCTCTGCTTAGCCATGATCTGAATTAGCATATGAAAGTTGGCTCCTTTTCCCCTCACTGGGAGCGCTTAGCTGTAAGCTAATTTGTTAGTCATTTTAGATGACAGAGAGTAGTTGTATCCCAGAGGTGCTCTTTCCCTCTTGATCTTTTATTTTATGTCTCTCTCTCCATCGCTCTGTCTCTTTGCTCCATTCTCCTCTCTTCTCCACTTTGCTCACGTCTCAATTATGGAATATTAAAATGAATCAGGCAGTAGTTTTTCAGCTAAAGCAGTATCAGCCAGATGGTGGCTCAGCGAGAACAGGTCAAAGTGTTTGGCTCTGTGTTACTGGAAATCCTTCTCTTTAGTCCTTGTCACACGTTAACCTCCAGCGATGACACAGCAGAAGGCCTTCTGGACTTCATGAAAAGTCAAACAACACTGTTGTGATATGCACATAAATAAGGCCTTCTTACTGTTTCTATTATGTCCCACAGACAGTTTAAGGCTAAGTGAAAAGCTGCATTGCCTCCCAGTTTCCAGTGAACAAAGTCTCCTTGCAGCTCGCTGTGGCTTATATGGGGATTAATTGAATCTATTGAGTGTGGATCCACAGAAAGAGACTTGTGTTTGTGGCCAAGCAGCTGGGCAGGCCAACGAGAGGAAGAGCAGCGTGCCGATGGTCCCAGCCACCTGGGCTCTAGTGAAGCCATACTTTTAAATATACTCTAATACAGCCAGGTGTGGGCACAGGTCATTCTCATACGAGACACATCTCACTCACAGTGGGAACAGTGGCCACTGTCTCTAGAGCAGAGTTAGTATGCAGGAGGTGGTGCTCAGAGGAGCAGCGAAAAGCGTAGTGCACCGTTCGATCGTTATTATTGACCATTGCTCCATGCAGCTGGATGCTGCATAAACACTTTCACACTCACATGCACGCACCCTCTAGCACACACTGATACAAAGAGCTTTATTACATACACACACCACACAGTATGTTTTATTTGACTGTAGTAAAACAGCACTGTGATGTCCTTGAAGCACATGCATGGACAACCTGCACTGATCTGAAGGCCTCCAGCTCTGAGTGAGATCACTTTTAATATTGAGCATGCACTGGTTTAGAGAACAAAACATAAAATCCAACCAAAAAGAATGAACCGGTAAAACACTGACAGCTGGAAAATAAATAGGGAGTGTATTCTCTCATCGTAGAGCACATTTGAAACATGGGCAGATAAATGAAAAATGTCATTCTGTTCTGTAGCATGTCTACAGTAAAGGATAACCTGCATTTCTATAACCCTGAGGTATTGAGCTGCAGTAATACACCGCTGATACACACACAGACACACACACACACACACACACACACAAGAACACGTGTATCTGTGTCTGTTTTAACATGCATCTTACATAGGCGTACTCTGCTCTCCAAAGCCAGGCCTTTTGTCACTCTGACAGCCAGTCTGTTCTAATGAAAGCTGCTCTCATTCAAAAGCCCACCCTGTCAACTTTTGATGCCTTCCAGGGTGCCAGGGTACTTCCACAGGCAGCGACAGGAGAATGAAGAGCAAATCGAGGACAAACACCCTCCTTTTTGGGCTTCCTTTGATAATCTGCCTTCCCCTAATCGTTTTTTTCCCTTTAAATCAAACTGTGTTTGAAAAAAGTACCATTGACATTTCTGCCCGATTCCACTAGAGGTTATCTATCTTCACATGGGATTGTATCATCTAAAAAAACTATAAGATATCCAGTCCATGGTTTCCCTTTTGTAACTAGGTCAACACTTGCTCACAATAGCTCCATCCTCACTCCCCTCCTCTGTGTATTTCTCCTTCCCTTTTCGCTGTCCGCCCATTTGTTCACGTCTCTTAGTATCACACCTTCTGTAAACATGTGTGAATAGGAGAAAACCATTGGCCTTTTCATTTTCCTTATTGCAAATCTAAAGATTGCTTCTCAATAGAGTTATTTTGATACAAATATTGTATTGTGATATTTTTTGCTATTTTCATCATAATAGTTTAGTTTTTTAGTTTCGTTGACATGGGCAGGTAGTGTTGAGACTTGGAAGGGTTACGAAGTAGTCGTATATTTATGATACTGTTAATTATAAGGGATTGTAATAGAAGAAAACCTCTATTCAGGAACGAAAAAACCTTGGCCAATCACGTTTGCACAAAGTCACATGCTCCTAAAAGGAGCCCTCCCATTGGTTGACACCAACATGTCATATGTTGTTTAATAGCTGCTGATAAAGTGCATTTTCAGTGCCTAAGTATGTCTTTTAACACAGAGAAACAGCTCAAAAAAGAAAAACAATCAACAGAGAAAAGGGAGGCAACATAAAACACAGATAAATACTGTCAATTCAATCACATAATGTTTAATGAGGTGGCGATAACTGCCGTAATGAAGCTGAAGTCACAGCTACGCTAACGCCAAACTTTAAACGTCAGTTTGGTGAAATGTATTAGTATTTTGTGGAAGAAAAATTGATCTGATTTTTAATTTTTTTAAATAAAAGAAAACCAGGAGTGGTCACTAGGCTGCTTATCGGGGAGAATGGAGTCTCAGAGAGGGACAGCAAAAATAAAATCAGGTGGTGGAGCTTTAAGCATACTGCGTGTTATACAAGAGCTCGTAAAGCAGTCTTAATCTGTGTTAAGCGCTCACGACAGGACTAAATGACAGTTATTCAAGAGCCCATAAAGTGTGCCATATAATATTCTGCAGTACTGCCGGATTCTCCCACCATGCAGCGGGCCTCATTTGAGCCCCGTTCCAAATAGGCTTCTCCATCACGTATGACACATGAAATAACCCGGCAGCCACCAGCCAGCGCTCACATCACTCCTCATAAACACCAACTACCTCTCTTCCACTTCCATGTGTTCCCGCAAATTAGCATAACATTAGCATGATATTAGCACACGCGACCTGCGCAGCCACGCCGTATCAAAGCGCTCTGTGATCCCCGGCTCCGTGCGCTTTAGTCTGGAGCAGGGATAGAGGCAAGACTAAGAGAGAGACGCGGTGAGGGAGACTTTCCCCCCAGAGAGGATGAGGAGAACGATGAGCTACATGATAACGAGCCGTGTTACAGCGCTACACAACACACAGCCTTGTCACCGCGCCTCAGAGCTGCGCCGAGCTAAATGGGCTGCAGCACAGATGTTTGGTGACTACAATCACACGGGCCCGCGTACCTCACTTGACTTGCAAATATTTGCTAAGAGACTTCAATATTGGATTTTCTCGATTTCCCCCACTCTTTGAATGAGTAAGGTATGATTCTAGTGCATTAGAATAAATATGCACTATGCACTTTCTTTCTAAGCGCTTACACATTGACTGCGCCATATTATTTGATTTGGAAAATGCTTGTATGCTTGTCTTCAGTGATGAAACAGGAAGGCAATTGTTGGCTCTTGTTATGTGTCACTGTGTCAACCCTGTCGACTTGATTTTTCACAAAAGAGAAAAGAAATTTGTAGCACTTTAACACTGATCAATGAACCTTTCTGTGCCCTTGTTCTGTTGTTCTCTGTATAAAGGAACACTCAATCAATATATTCCTACAGTTAAAGAATCATAATTTGTCTCTGTGTCCTCTTGCAGTGTCCCGGTTTCTCATCACATCCACGGGAGCCCTGTACATTCTGGATGTGCAGATGGAGGATGGCCTATACAACTACAGGTGTATGACACGCCACCGGTACACAGGAGAGACCAGACAGAGCAATAGTGCCCGCCTCATCGTCTCAGGTAACACTGCCATTACTTGAAAACAACCATTCAAAGCCACAAAATGGTTTTAGAGACACAGAAAGCTCTATTTGTGCTCTGCTCTCTGCTACATGTTAGTATTATGAATGTGGACAGAGGAGCATATGGAAATAAATCGCTGCTCGCAGGAAACAGACAGTTTGAATGGAATGGAAAGTGACAGGATAAACCCCTGAATGAAAAAGGGAATGACATGTGATAAAGGTCATTAGAACTGTGCCAACACAGTTAGAGGAATGGGCTTCAAATAGAAAACTTTACCCCGTCATGCATTAGCAAAAGCAATTATGGACGATACATAAAGGTCATTCAGATATTTACTTTTATGGGATATATTTTTTTACAGAGATGTTTTATCTACTATGTTGTCTTGAAAAAGCTCAAATGTAAAAAAAAACCCAAAAAACTAGACAGCTGCATCTAAAATCTGCTTCTGCCCCTTACAGACCCCACCAACTCAGCGCCACACATCCTGGACAGCTTTGAGCGCCGTGAGGTGATGGCGTCCCATCGAGTGGAGCTGCCCTGCAAAGCCTCGGGTCACCCTGCACCCAAGTATCGCTGGCTGAAAGACAACAGGCCGCTGGAGCCCGACACCCGCTTCAGACAGAGCGTCACAGGGCTGCTAATAGAACGAGCCCAGCCCAGCGACACAGGGACGTACGTGTGTGAAGTGTGGAACGGCTACGGCAATGCTGAGGTGGTGGGACGGCTACTGGTTAAAGGTTAGTGCAGATGAAACATCATTTCGATTCAGCATGCTTGTAATGAAAGTAAAGAGTGCCATATGAGCTGTTGTGTCTCATCACAGAGCCCCTGAAAGTCATGGTGAGTCCACAGAAGGTGCGAGGCAGCGTGGGCAGTCAGGTCTCCCTGTCCTGTAGAGTGACTGGCTCCGAGGAGTACCAGTTGTCATGGTACCGAAATGGAGAGCTCATATACCCCAGCAACAGCGTGCACATGACAGGCCAGAACAGGGAGAACCTGGTCATGGCTGGCATGGCCAAGAGCGACGGTGGAGCCTATCAGTGCTTTGCAAGACACGGGAAAATGTCTGCCCAGGACTTTGTCCAAGTCATTCTGGAAGGTCAGGATATTGAGATTTATAAAGGCTTCATTATGTAATATGTTTAGATTAACAGCTTCAAAAAAATTTGACAGTTTCCTGATTTGAAACAGGGAGAATGGCAACATTACTATGGCTTTATGGCACCCTCATACTTCCCCAAGTTCTCACTGACATATCTCAAGTGCTTATCCAAAAATGTTGATCTTCAGGTTAGGTTTATAAGTTTGAAATCATTGAATGTCACAGCTAATATTAGCATGTCCCACTCCAAGCCACGACCTATTGACTTGATGGCAATCTACAAAACACCAGACAACTAAATGTACTCCCACTGGCCAAGTTAGAATAGTTGTACAGGATCCTTCTTTTCCAGTTTTGCTGCACTCAAAGCCCTTTAAACTACACACTGCTTTTAAATTGCAGTATTTGCAGATTTTGCATAGATCACTTGCAGCATATGCTAATTCTAGTATGTAAAGACTGATTTTATTCAATTTTCTGAGGAGGTTTGCATCCTGTTGCAAGAGCAGGGCTGATGCAGTGTGTCTGCCATTACCATACCAATACAAGCTGTTTACAATGTTATCATACAGTTGTCATAAGACTGACGTGTTTGTGTTGGTCCCAGATGGAACCCCCAAGATCCTGGCCTCATTCAGCGAGAAGGTCTATAACATCAACGAGTTTGTATCGCTGTCATGCACTGTGAAGGGAACACCAGAGCCCAGGGTGACGTGGACACTGGACGACGAGCCTGTGATACGGGACAGCCGCCACCGCATCTCCCACTACACCAACGCCGAAGGCCACGTGGTCAGCCATCTCAATATTAGCCAGACCCAGGTCCCGGACGGAGGGGTGTATCGCTGCATCTGTAACAACTCCGCCGGGACCGTTTCCTACCAGGCGCGAATAAACGTAAGAGGTGCTTGTCAGATCAACTCTTCCGCCACACCATCACATATACACAGCAGCATGTCTTGATTTGTTTTGTCTCCAAACAACTTGATAAACTCTGATTAGTGCTGACTATCCTCCAAAAAGGGTTAAAACCTCTAGCGTCCTAAAGTAGGTTCCCCTATCATCAGTCACAATGTCAGCAATAACTTTCGAATGCCCTGCTTCCAACCCAACACCTGTTGATCATTTTATATTGGGACACCATTAGGATGATAAACAGTGTAGGACTATCTTCCTATCTCTTCTAAACAGGGAGATGCTTAGCTGGATGCTGTTGTCATGTTGCAGTGAAAGCATGGTGCTCAGGCTTTCTGTGCTTCCTCCAAAGTCATTAGTATTTCTGGTCCACAGGTACAGAGCTAGATTCTGTGCTCTGATTGTTTTAATTTGATTGTGTTCATTCTTGCATGTTGTAAGTCTAAATAGGGCGATCCTGTAGCCCTTAAGCGCGGCTCCATGGATGCCGAATGCAGCCATGCAATGAAGATAAATCTCTGCAGGTGCCATTGTGGAAAAGTGTAATGACTGTTTCTCACATCATTGGCTCCTTAATCGTGCTAAAGAGAGTAGCAACCCAGGATATGTGCTCAAAGTACACTACAGAGCCTAGTTAAACTGTCTTCTGCAGGATGTTAAAAAGGAGCCTAATAGTCAGTTTCGCTTATAGGCACAGAGCTATGGAGGCGCCATTGGTTGTACTGTTGGTTTTTCACAAGTGTGCGCAAGAGGCACCAAAGTGAGTAATGGCTTTGGTAATAGGTTCATGAGTGGAGAAAGGGAACATTCCACTGTAATGCTTGTCAGAGGCAATCAGAGCTGGCACCAGAGAGGTGGGCATGCAAAGTAATATTCACTGTAATACACTGGCACAGTCTCTCCTAATTCATCTAAGACCAAGTACACAGCTCTGACAGGTCAACATGCAAATTTGATGGTGACCAGAGTAGAAAAGACTCAAATTTTCTTTAACTTTTTGTGAGAGACTGAAACATTTTAATGAAAAAAACCCTATTCAAACCTAAATGTATTTGACAATGATTTATCGTTTTTAAAATGAATCAAGACATGTAAACACACACAGCACAGCATGGCTCTGTAATACAATCCTCAAAATCAATTTAAGAGAGTTGTCTCTTCAATGTGTTCCTCAAGGGCCTGCCAGCATCAGACCAATGAAAAACCTCACTGCCATTGCTGGGCGGGACATGTACATCCACTGCCGGGTCATTGGCTACCCATACTACTCCATCAAATGGTACAAGGACTCCAATTTGCTGCCATATAACCACCGCCAACGGGCCTTTGAGAACAACGGCACCCTAAAGCTGTTTGACGTCCAGAAGGATGTGGATGAAGGAGAATACACGTGCAATGTGCTGGTCCAGCCTCAGCTCTCCACTCATCAGAGTGTCTATGTAACTGTGAAAGGTAGGGATACTGGTCTCATCTGACCACAGAGACAAAACAGGCCTCTGATAAACCATATAATTCTATAGTCAATGGTCTTTCAGTCGAAACAACTCTTTTGACAGCTTACATGGCTTTTTGCACACTGGTGGCACACACATTTGATTTATATGTACAACAAACCTTCTGCTGGTGAACAATTTCATTTATTAGAGTGAAGATTCCATTCCATTCCATATATACAGGCTTACAATAATGTTGACTGTATGTTACCTGACAGTGTACAGCAGCATGCATGTTGCCTACAGATGAAATGTTTTACTTTAACAGATATGCATGTTTAGTATCAATGCAAAAGTGCAAATATAATATCTGGCATATACTAACAAAAAATGAAATACTTACATAGTGAATATGACTATAAAGTGTTAACACAGGCAATATTTTAACTAATGCAGTGGTAAAAACTGAAACGGAGTCATATTAGTCAGTGATTCTTTCTCATTAATGTTTGTACACTGGGTGCTAGTAGGAGTAATCCCATTGTCCACAGTGTATCTGTACTATAGTGTTCAATGCATGCTGTTTATCACTTTGAAACGATAGAGGGTAAGTGTAGTCACATTACATATCTACATTTCTCAATTGAAGAAAACAAAGACATCCAGAAAAATATTTGTATATCAGGGCCTGTTGAAAGCAGTCGCATCACTGATAGCACAGCAGCATCTCCATCATCCCGGCCAGTTTATCTGAGGCTCATCTGAATATGCAGCGCACAGTGCTGAGCCAGATGATGATAACCTCAGATGGCTCTCTTTCTTCAGTGACGTTGCGTAATTTGAAATGTCGGATGGGCAAATCCCCCCACCTCTCGCTCACAGGTCTCGGAGTGCTAACAAGAGTGTGCGAGAGGGAAATCACACAGCGTAGACAAAGCTATGCCGCCATTCCACCTCGGCTAATTTGCCTCTCGGCTGCTTAGCATTCCACCGCTGCCGAGAGGGAATCCCCAGGAGCCTATTATGCCTATTTTGTTGTGAATTAAATAAGCACTGAAGTGCCGCTTATTCCAATGTTATTTTAAATCATTAATTTTCCAAAGCATCTGGTTCTCACGATGGCTAAAGTGTCCCCAGAGAGCAAAGAGTATGTATATGCATGTCATATATGAGAGGAAATTGAGTCTCTTTAACTGTTGCAAGATAATGAAATATTACTTATCCAGGCAAAAAATTAGCTTTGATTTTGGGAGGAGGAAGACTGTAACTATTTGAAACTAACAACACTGTAATGTTAAACCATTGTGCATACATTATTGACAGTTGAACACACATTTTGTCTTTTTAACTCATAGAATTCTTACACAAACATTACAACAATATTTAACATGAATCTGTGAAATTGCTTAAAGGGTTGGTCTGGATTGATTGAACTCTTATTTCTGTCCTAGTCCCTCCTACCATCCACCCATTTGAGTTCCCTCGTTTTTCCATCGGCCAGCGAGTCTTCATCCCCTGCGTGGTGATGTCTGGTGACCAGCCAGTCTTCATTACTTGGCAGAAGGATGGCCGGCCGATCCCAGCCAGCCTCGGTGTCACCATAGACAACATAGACTTCACCAGCTCACTGCGGATCTCCAATCTCACACTCATGCACAATGGCAACTACACATGTATCGCTCGCAACCAGGCTGCGGCTGTGGAGCATCAAAGTCAGCTTATTGTTCGAGGTCAGGACTGTTGTCTACTGCACCAACAGGATGATGTGAATGATTAGTCTATTCTAAACTTCTTTACTTCCTTTTAGTTCCTCCCAAATTTGTGGTGCAACCAAAAGACCAAGACGGAATCTATGGGAAGTCGGTCATACTGAATTGCTCTGCTGAAGGATACCCAGTTCCTACGATCCAATGGGAGTACTCTAAAGGTTAACATATAGCATTACTCATACATTTACGATCATAGTTGTTATATTTTAAAATGGTCTTTTCAGAATCTAAAATGATCAAGGCAAGGATGAAATAAAAAGATGCCAACATAAGCTGTTAATACAGCTTAGCTTATTCAGTGACTTGCTTAGACAAGAGGCCATTTTGAATGTTATGCCTCTGTTGGGTTCAGTACACTGTCCAAGAGTACAGTGTGACAATTTTAATCACTAATCCTCAGAAGCTATTTGTCATTACTAATCCTACAATTTTGATCTTTAACTACATTTATTTCATGTAGTCCACAACAAGGCAACCAACTTTGCTTTGTGTTGGCTGGTTCTTTACATCTATGTTAACTATTTCCTGCACAACTCCACATTAATCAGTAAACCCTAGCTTTCCTCACCTATTTGTGTAAGTCTTGTATGTTGTTCTGATTTTCATCGACTCTTTACTTGCCTTTCTTTGCTTTGACAAACTTGCTGAATTAGAAGAACCTTTTTGTCCTTAGGCAAGCATATTCTCTGCAGCAAATGATGTCTTTTTGAATGCCAACACAACAAACATAATGTCCACAGCCTTAAGGCTGAATGCATAAAAACACCCACCTCAAGTCCAAACAAGAGCTGCAGAGCAACATCACAGCTCTCTTTCTCTGAAAGTGCAAGATTATGTAATATAAACACATTGTTAGACACAATAAACTACACACTACATAACCACTGTTTATGCTTCTGAGTGATATGTATTTATGTTTCCTACCTGGAAAATATGTGGCATAATCAGTTAGTTTTCTGGTCTGGGGAAAGCCAAATAAGACAAAATCTGAAAATGTCCAGAAAAACCTTTAAACTCTTTTTAAATGTACTAAATATTATTTTGTTGTTTAATGAGTTATGATATATTGCTGTAAGCAGATCACTGTTGAGATCTTAGAAAGAGGGTGAAAAACTTGATTGATCTAACTGATTCTGCCCCTCTGCCAGGTGCGGGTGTCCCTCAGTTTAAACCTATCCCCCTCAACTCGGGCTTTCGCATCGAGGTGCTGGTCAATGGCTCTCTGCTCATCAAGCATGTTCTGGAGGAAGACAGCGGCTTCTACCTGTGTCGAGTCAGCAACGATGTGGGCGCTGACGTCAGCAAATCTATGTATCTCAATGTCAAAAGTAAGTCCCATGCTGGGGAGTTGCAAGCTTTATGTCAAAATTTACTTTGAGGAGCTGATTTTATTACATCCATTGTTTGGTTAAGCTTGTGTCTCCTGCTAACATAGTTAAAAGTCGCTTATTTGCAGAGGTTTGGTAAGTTTACTGCGTTCCCCTGTCTGTGACAGCCAGGCCACCAGCTAAATGCTGTCATGGTGCTTGCTTTGTGCTTTCTGCCTCAACAAATCCCACAAAGGCAACACACACACGCACACAAACACAAGACAGCACCACCACATCTCTTGTAGAAAGTACATCATTTATTCGCTGTGTAGCCAAGGACTTAGCTCCCCTCCATTAGGCCTTGAATTCTGCATGCAGACAGGGGCTGCCATGTGGAAAAGAGGGCTGGAAGATGGGGGAATGGGTTAGAGGAAGAATGGCATTTCCATGTCTATCTTTCCTCTTTGTTCTGTCTTCCACTTCAAGTACTGCATAATTTTTCATTGCAGCAATGGACAATTTATCCAACTTTTATATGGCTTGATTTTTTGTGTTTTATTCATATCAGTTTTATATATTATTAAGAACATTTAGTAAGATAGTGTGAAGTAGCTTAACATTGCTGCTGCATGTGACAGAATGCAAGCAGTGTCTTTGATACCTAAAGCCAAAATAGAATAGAAAAAATGTATATGGCTAAGTAAACCATAGCTACTCACCAATGTTATAATTCTGCATGTTTAAATAAACACAGATGGATTTCATCTTTTGCACAAATACTGTCCTCTTTGTCCTCTGTCTTCTCTGTCCACTTTGACAGAGCCCTTAATAAACCATGAACCCAATACATGATTTAACCATATGTTCTGTTAGAGAAACCTGCTAAAAGGACCATGGCTTTAAAAGTCTGCAGTAACCTATTTTGCCTTGGTTTTAATGCCTGAGTACATCACAAATACAGTCTGACCTCCACCAGGAGTTTGTGCATATGTAGGCTGCTGTATACGTGCCCGCTGTGTGATGGGCGGCTGGCCCACAGTGGCTGGGTGCTCATTCTCATCAGCTGCTGCTAGATGAGGCTTATGCCCCTGTGGCTCTTATCAAGCCAAAGCAGAGTGCTCCCTGCTGAGCGTCTCACTGTCTGCCAGCCTCAGCCAAATCTGCTAGCACTTCACTACTGCTTCTGTCTGCTCCCAACTCTCTTATATTAGCCCCAAACTCCTAAAATAATACGTCAGCTTAATGCACATAATGTATACGTACAATGGAGTAATTTTATGTGTAACTGTGTAAAATCAATAATAACCTTTCTTTTCAGTTTCTGTAGATTGGCAAATTGTAAGTGATATTATTTTTGAGTGAAGGGGCCCACCTAAGGACAATATACAGCTTTCCCTCTGTTGCTCCCAGATCTAGCAAATTCATTAAGAGTTGTACATAAAGGCTTCAACATCACAGTCATCACAGTTTGTTTACTCTTGGCAGTTGTACAGAAACACAAAGTGATTGTAAGTCTGGGTTGAATTAATCTAAGATGGGCAAATGAAAATGCACATTTAATCAGTGCAAGCAAGGTTCATATAGTTATAATAGGGCAATTACATTAATTATACTACCTATTAACTTATGTTTCTCTATTATTGACACAATAGTACCATTTTGTTGTTCAAATGGGGAAACACCCAGTTGCATAAAGAAAAATGTTCTTGTGAAACATTTAGCCTCTACTCAGAGTGAAGAATATGTTTCCTAATGTTACTTTTGGTGTTGTACCGTGCATTTTGAAAACATCTGTTTCAGTGAGTGCAGTCTGCTGCTTGATAATGTCCGCCGCTGCGATGTTCTGTACTCTCTGTGTTGTTTCGTGTTGTTTATAGCGGCCAGCCAACTCCACTTGAGCAGTGGCAGCTACTTAAGAGGCTTAGGAGCCAATTAGGGAGGCACACAAGCTGACGCATGCTGAAGCACTCACGTGATGGATAGTATGATCTTCACTGCGTGTTATTGGCTGTGTGACGTTGGGAGTGTCCGTAAACATACAGTGAACAGAAATCAATCGCTTTTAATCAGAAACCTGAGATGTACAGTGCTGTAGATGTATTGTGTCCACTCACAGGTGTTCAAACAGACAGATAGGCATATGTACACAAAGGAGCCTGCAATTTCATGCAAAGACATAGTATATTGAGTGCAACACAGTGCAGCCATTACAAATAGAATAATAAGCCAGGCAGCTAATGCAGTGGTTTAGATAGATCCCTTTCTATTCTGCTATTGTGGTGGACTCCCTTGAAAATGAATTGCAGCTATTGTGATGTTCTAGCTTGGCGCTTTCATTGTTATGACAGTCTGTGCATAAGCTAATGTCTCTTCAGAATATGCTATGTTTCATCTTACCACTGCGCAAACAACTACTGCTTGCACTCACCGCCCCAGGATTACACTCTATGAGCATTAGTTTGTGATCATGCTCTAAGGATTTGGTCTCCTTATCTCAATATAGGCCTTATTAGCAAATTTGTGATTTATACGAGTCTTTATTTATTAACATATCATAATTGTATTGGTATAACTTTCGTTGACACATGATTTCTTAATCTTAATTTGTACGTACTTATATCACATGCAAGGTCAAAATATAATAAGATATCATCAGAGTTTTTGGATGGTGTGTCTTAGGTGTTAAGTGCTGTATTACAGAGGTCCATAGAAGACTCAGAAAGTGTCATTAAGGGTAACCTGTTGTGTCATTGTCATTCTCTGCCAATAGTGGGAGTTGCTACTGCAGTACTATTAACGGGAGGCAGGGTTTGATTTTTTGGAAACAAGAAAATACATACCATTAAAGTAGGACGTGAGCATAATATTGTGAGACCCTACTCTTTTTTTTTCTACTATTTTGAGCCTAACTTGAATGTGTAAGCCTAAGTAAACCATTTATTTGATTTCTAGGTAAGCATCTCTAACTTTCAAAACAGATGCAATTCAGTCAATTCATTACCAGTCCACAGTGGATGCTATCAGAGTCAGTCAACAGCCACTCAGCGTTTATCACTGCCAATTAGGACCAATCAAGCCTATTAGGCATCATAACGTGGTTGGACGCAGAGATGAGGCCAGAGCATAATGAGGCTTCACTAAAGACAACACTAAATGGTCTTGTGGTCACCAAGTGCTCATCCAATTCCAGCCTCCTCTAGACCGCAGTAAGAGCTCTTGTTTCCTTTGTACTGTATTTGTTTCATCTTATTTACTCATCTGCATCCAACTCCCCGTCCCAACCTTCCTTGACTTCTCTCAGCGGTCTGCGGGGCTAACGTGGTGCTATCATGCTCCATGTCCAAGCCAATTGTGCAGCTAAGAGAATTATTTCAGTACATTGCAGGCGGCCACTGAACCAGTCATCTTTGTGCAATCGCCATAATGCCCTCCCCCTTCCCCCCATTCTGGCTGTGTCTACTCCCCAGCACCCACTTACAGTATGGCTCCGGGGCAGGGAGCTGTACGCGGCTCAGCTCAGCCTCTACCGCTTTGACCCTCGCATCCAAGTCAAGCCCTCTGGCCTTCAGTCCGCCAACCGTGACACACTGCTGGGGTTAAACATCGACTCAAATCAGAGTAATACATACCAAAATCAGCTAATGTGGCTATTTTTTTTTTTTTTTTTTGTAAATGTAATTCTTGCGCCAGAATATATGAGACAGTGTGCATGAGTGAACAGATGATTAAGAAAAAAGGACCCCTTAGAGAAATTGCCAACTGAGAGAACCAGGAAAAAGACTATTATTATGGCAGACTATTTTGAATAAAAGCTTTATCCATACGACTGATCATGCATCTTCCACATAAAACAGTATGTGCCTAGCCACTTTAGGCTAATTTTGCATATTTTAATCAGAGGTTAAATGATACAGATGCAAGGCTCTAGTGCCATCTCTCTTCCTTTTTGAATAGGCCTATGTCACGGTGGCTATTCTTCTATTTTTCTACTCTGTTTTCATGTGTTCATTGTGTTTTCCATGTCACTAGCCACTCCGGTTAGAGACATTAGAAGCGCTTTCTTATAGTATCTTTTTTTTTGGCTCTGCATTGCGACATTCGGGGCGTGATTGTGTAATCATCATACTCCAGTGAAAATCAATGGCAGGTCCATGTTCTATTCCTGGCTACTAGAAATGGCCCTTTTTTTTTCTAAGAGTAGAGACCAGAGAGAGAGAAGAAGGAGGAGAGGAGAGACTGTCCGATGCTGGTTGGCATGGTAACCTGGCCAGGTGAAAGGGAGCCTGGGAGAAGGAGGAGGGGAGGGTGGGCTTTTGTCTCACGGGAGTAGCCTATCAGCAGCCAGCCTATCCCCCACAATCCCCTGCAGGCTTAAGCGTATCATCACTGCCCTCTGGGTTGCTGTGGAGGAACAGGGCTCTCCTCGAAATGCACATAAAAGACACTTTGTACTGTGCAACAAACGTACTGGCTCTGCCTTGTCATTCTCAGATAATGTTCAAATATTAGAACAATTTGGACTAAATATGCCTCTTAAAAAATGTAGATGGAGGTCTAAAAAAGATCTGAACGCCTTTATCCCAATAAAAACATGCCAACACGTGTTTATTAAAATGAAGTATAATAAAAGAGGTCACGTGATGTTGTTCTAATGATAAAACTGGTGTAGCAAATGCTGGCGACTAGCATTGGAAATCAATATGTATAAACAATTTAGTAATAATGCTGAGAACGATACATAACCACTGCAACATGACATTTATATTTTATTGTAAATATTATCCACCTACTCACATTTGTTGAATCCTGTTAACAAAAGGACAGAAAGTTAACCACTTTACACAACATATATATTATGTACATGAATATAAACTATTTCAAATAATGGAATGGACAAGATACAGATGTAAGCATACTCATGTACTGTGTTGCAGATGATAAACACTCACATTACATATATTTGTCAAAGTATTTATTTCCCTTATACAGTAATACCTGATCAAAAACAGCCAAAGATGTTATGCACAAATGACTGTGTTGGAGGTGACTTACGGGGACTAATGTGAGCTGTAATTTGAGATGCTTTTGGGTTCAGCTGTGTTTGCTGTGAGCATAAGTGTTGTTGTAAAGGCTGAATTAGATGTCAGGGGAGTGGGTCTCTAATGAGTCCGGGTGTGCCTTTCTACCTTCTTTCCTTCCATCCCTCTTTCTTTTTTATTCTTTCTGTCTTCCATTGTCTCTTTTTTTACCTTCGCTGAGCCGGTACCACTGCCAGTTGCTGTTCTGTTTCCATAATTCCAGTGGATATTAAAGAAATACATCAATACAACAATTACAGAGCCACAGAGTGTGCCTGAGGGCTGGCTCAGCTGGCTGCTTGTACATGCACACACACATGCACGTTCAGACTTGTATACACATGCATGGATGTAGAAACAAAGGCTCTAGACACTTGTACTGACAAATTACATGTGCCTCTTGTTTAAAATGTTGCAAAGGTTCTTTTGTTAATTGTTATTTGCATTTAATATAAAAATATACCGGGGTGGCACAGCCTAAAATAATTTTGTTTGTTTTGTGTTTTTAATATATAAGCAAGGAGAAATAAGTCTGCTATAAATCTTTAATCTCAGGTAGAATCCATATCAATCTATATTAGAATGGCAGTGCATAAAAATGAGAAATACAAAATGATACAACTTTATTTCAGCTTTGTCACTGTACGCTCCCAGTGAATGCCCTTTGATATGTACAGCAGCAGTGGGACAGACTCCTTCTTTCCCTGCACACCTCATGGTAGAGTTATCCCGATCTGTGTTTGCTTTTTGTCACCTAGCTCAGTGTGCGACTCTGCCAGGAGTGTCAACAACATCGCTGTGCGCCACCTCTGAGCCACTTACACGGCAAAATGAAAGTCGATGTGCTCTAAAATGATAACGTTTACATGAACCCTGAGCTGTTTTATTTATTTATTTATTTATTTTTTTCATTTTACCCCCTTTCACTTTTCCAAATGCGCCTCACAAAAAATTCATACTTGTCATGCAAAATAAATCAGCATTCTTTTTCACAGCCAAGCCCCAAATGGCTGCAGAGTGAATAAGAGATGAGGCTTAAATGTTTGCAACCTCTTGCCTGACACTTCCCATCACATCACCAAAGTCATGCCTTGTGTGTGTGTTTATGTGTGAGTGTGCGAGCATCAGGGAGCAGAGGGGTTGTTATACACTCCGCTGTCAGTGTAATGAGCCATGTATGTCGTTAGTGTGCATTTAGTGTGGAGCCTTGTGTGGAGTGTTGTTAGCATCGCTGATCCATTTGGGACTAGATAGAAGATGCATATCAAGGTGGCTTGTTGCTGGATGCTCAGGTTAAAAATGATGATATCATGGTTTTCAGTTTGAATTTCCATAGAACACAGAAAGCATGATCAAAGCATACAGAAAAACAAATAAAAAAAAAGAAAGACAGACACTGAATCCAAGGGGGTAACAAGCAAAAACAAAAGTCTACATGGCTTTTTTCCCACATTCAATTAAAAACAGATGGAAGAATGTGAGCAAAAATGTTATCACTTGCATTAATCAACTTAGGATACTACATAAAATGCACCATCTGAAAAAAATTACAATCAACAACCAACAATTATTCTTCATTCATTGTCACTGCTTATTATGGACGTTGTTTTGTGCCTAATTATGTCATTGCTTTTGGTTTGTTCACAGTTCCAGCCATGATCACATCGTACCCCAACACCACTTTAGCGACGCAGGGCGAGGAGAAGAAGATGAGCTGCACAGCACACGGCGAGAAGCCCATCATGGTTCGCTGGGAAAAGGAGGAACGTATCATCAACCCCGAGACCAGCCGCTATGTGGTTTCTGTCAAGGAGGTGGGCGACGAGGTCATCTCCACCCTGCAGGTAGGAGGCTGCCCTCATCACATCAGAACTAGAGCTACAGTCACCAGTTTGGTTTTGTCCAGCACAAAATAATCAATTTCTGTCATTATTAGGGGTCATGCTTTATTTGCTCATTGAAGTCTTTAACGTTTATTTCCTTTTTTCTTTCAGATAATGCCCACTGTGAGAGAAGACTCTGGTTTCTTCTCCTGTCATGCTATCAACTCTTTTGGTGAAGACAGAGGAATCATACAGCTCACAGTGCAAGGTATGAATGTAAACACAGAGAGTTGCTGTGTTGAGAGCTGTGAACTTTTCTCCAGAGTACATAACTGATAAATGATAAATTGCTTGTTTAAAATCAATATTAAACCAGACACATGTAACAAAAATATGTTCAGAAGTTATTGTCAGGTTAGTCCAGATATCTATAATGTGTTGGATGAGCTCTCTTTCTAACTTCTAAAATGGTTTGCCTACATTACTGCCAACAATGCCTCTTATCATGTGTTAATTCCTCCTTGTAGAGCCCCCAGACCCTCCAGAGGTGGAGATCAGGGAAGTAAAGGACAGAACCATTGCACTCCGTTGGACGATGGGTTTTGATGGCAACAGCCCAATCACTGGTTTTGATATCGAGAGCAAGAACAAATCAGGTAAAGAAAAGCACCTTTCTGTTATGCACCTTCAAAAATATTTCCCCTTGAGCTCACATCATGTCAGCACTGTGAATTCATAAATCCTGCCGTAATGCACTTAGCTGGATGTGACCTCCATACTGACTCCAGTAACCCCAATAAACCCTGCCCTCTCCCCACGAACAGCCTCATGGGATACGGCTCAGAAGACCAAAGACGTGTCGCCTCAGCTCAACCAGGCCACCATCATCGACCTGCACCCCTCCTCCACGTACAACATCCGCATGTTTGCAAAGAACCTCATCGGGAAGAGTGAGGCCAGCAATGAGCTTACTATCACCACCGACGAAGCAGGTGAGCTGAACATGTGACTGTGACGATATGATGCATTTTTGTGCTAATTTGGTCAACGACAGTGTGCCACATTTACACTGAAGGGAATAAAATCATAATAATCGGGTCCAGCCTTCAGACAATTAACTGAAAAGATAAGAATCCACAATTATTTGTCCACGAAGTACACATATATCAATTATACTTGATACAGTAGCAATAGCAAGTCTCATTAGTCATTCATTACACTGTAAGTAAGACAATGAGCCAGACATGAGTGAAGCACGTGCTGTAAAAAGGACGTAAAGGGCTGACTGAGTCAATTCATTAACGGCCCGGTGACATCAGCTCCATTGGCTCTCTTGCATTATTGAACACACGCTGACCCTGCACTAAAAGCAGAACTTTTCAATTAGCGGCCTCAGTAGTAAATGTCACACTGTGGTCAATAGACACAGGCTGGACCCCTTCTGCAAATTAGCCCCACCCCCCACCCCCATCCCTGTGTCTCCCTGTCGCCGTGACCCCCCACAGAGAGCGTGTCCTCGCCCTCTAGCAGACACACAGCAACACAAAAAGATCAGGGTGATGAGTGAAGGTTACTGGATATGTAGCTTTGTTTAACAGTTTGTCTGCTTTATATTCAGTAAAGCACTTTGTAACTTAAAGTAAATGAAGTTTGTATTATTTTAGCATTTACATAAGATGTTGTTTTGTATTCCTAGCTCCTGACGGTCCACCTCAGGAAGTTCAGCTGGAAGCCCTCTCCTCACAGAGCATTCGGGTCACATGGAGGGTGAGATGTCTGATTCTGCACGATATAGAATCACTAAAATAAAATAAACTGAGCAATATCGCTGATAAACTCACAAAATAAATGAAAACAAAATCAGTCTAGTGGAGCCTTTTAGAAATTTGGATGTGTGTACATTTAAATACTCCTTTCTTCAATTTCGATGATTGTCAATTCATTGCTGTTTAAACAAGTTTGCTTAATATCTTAATATCTAAAAAATGTTGTTGTCTGTAATTCACAACCTTGCATCATAATGTTGTCTCAAGTGTAACCTAAACTGTTAAGTGATATCAAAAAAGTGTAATTCTTGTCGTCCAGAGAAGTTGAGACTGTAGTGGTCCCTGTATGAGTTCATTTGACTGTGATAATGTTCAACAGAGATACATTTACACAATTAAGACCCTATACTCTTAGTGTTTAGAAGGCCTCAAATCTTATGTCATTGTATTTTTATAAATCTTATTGTGGCTTTGATAAAGATGTCTAGGGCTGAAAGCATTCAATTGTATAAAATGACACTCTAGAGGCCCAACCAGAATCAGAAAGGGGAAAATTATATACTTTCTATACATGATGACAAGTTAAATTAGCTGTTTTGTAGTCTCACCTTACTTTTATTCCAACGCCAGCCTCCCAAGAAGCACCTACAGAATGGAGCCATCAGGGGCTACCAGGTGGGCTACAGGGAGTACAGCTCCGGGGGAAACTACCAGTTCAGCGTGATCAGTGTGGAGACAACAGGAGACAACGCCGAGAGCCTTGTGCTGGACAATCTAAAGAAGTTCACGCAGTACGGAGTTGTGGTGCAGGCCAGCAACAGCGCCGGGACAGGCCCTTCATCTACAGAGGTGGCAGCGACCACTCTGGAGGACGGTAAGGAAGGAGTAGATAGAAGTTTGGGTTTAAAAGTCTGTGTTGAAGTGAAACAAGCCTGTAGTCAGAGGGAAGTAGGTACTGAGTTACTTTTAATTTATTGAAATAGCTGTTTATACTCAGTGGTCAGAAATAAGATATATCAACATTACTGTACACAGGCTATAAGAAATACTGAGGCCCAAAAACATTCCTGTTGTTGGTTTGTATGACACTTTGTACAACATAGGCTCATTTAAAAATGTGCGTGAGTGAACATTAAAGTAAAGGCTTTGAATAAGAGCTGAGTTATCATTACAACTTGGCCCATTTACTGGACATATTTTGAAATGTTACCTGTAAAACTAACACTATCCACCTCTGTTTTATTATATTATGGCAGCAAATAATGTTCCTTTATTTGATTCTATTTATTCATCCATTTATTCATTTGATTTATTTCATATCAAAACAACAATTTAGCTTTGCACATGGGCTAAAAGAAAGGTAAAATGTGAGCTTATATTGCCGCCTAGTGGAGACCAACATGTACTGATATTTTAGTTTTTCATCTTCTTGTTTTTTCCATCAGTTCCCAGCCGTCCTCCAGAAAATGTCCAGGCTGTAGCCACGTCCCCGGAGGTCATCTCTCTGTCCTGGCTGACCCCACCAAAAGACGCCCTGAACGGCAACCTGCTGGGCTTCAGGGTCATCTACTGGGCCAACCTTCCCGACGGAGGTACACTGAGATCAAATGAGCTCTAAATGAAGATCACACAGATGCCTCACTCACAAAAACAACACATAGCAGATTGCTGCAACAGGCAAATTATTCATTTCTGGGCATCACGTGTAGTAAAGAAAAAAATTAACGGACATTAGTATCTGAAATGACATTATAGTCCTGGTGTAAAATGCTATAACAGGTGGTATTAGGTTCTGTTGAGTCAGACTGCGAGCCATGCTGTTGTCACATGCCGGGTTTGTGTCATCAGGATTGGTTGTGACAGCACCATTACCTTTGACCCCTCCTCTGTCACTTCGTGTTGGTCTGGCTTTTAGAGCATGAAAGATCAGGATTTGACAGCCAAGAGTAGTTTGCTTAGTAACAGGCTGTAGCTGTGGCAATGATGAACTCTTTTAATCACAGATATCCTACCCCTATTGTGGTCAAACTGGACTTGTTGTGTTTGAATTGATTTCTCTTCCCATGTATCATGCAATATTCAAGATAATGATTGAGTCTTGTCCCTGTAAGTCTTCTCTAGGTCTCAGTACACTCTCTCCTAACTTGGTCTTGCTAAGGCTTATTCAAGTTGCTCCTTCTCTCCAACAGAGCTCGGGGAGATCAGGAACGTGACTACATCTAAGCCTTCCCTGGAGCTAGATGGATTGGAGAAGTACACCAACTACAGCATCCAGGTGTTAGCTTTCACTCGAGCGGGCGACGGTGTCCGGAGCGAGCAGATTTACACCCGCACTAAAGAGGACGGTGAGAACATTACATCCATCCTTCTGGTGTGAAAGTAATCGTCCAGTTCTCACATTGTATTGGCCAGGAGCAGCTTGTTACAGATAGTGCATTCACTGAGTTCTTATTGTACAGCCCTAAGGAAACACATTATATCGACTCTTTATTAAATATTTAATGTGATCATAAGGAGCGGTGAGTGAGTAAAATATGTCAGGGGTATTAAATATCCTTATTAAGTGCCGTAAGTCTTGCATGTAACAGGCAATCATCTGTTATCCTGCTTTAAAGTCTTTACAGAACCATAAAATCTCCGAAGCAATAATATTAGCGTAATTTGAGAGATGTATCATCTCAATGCTGTTACTTCTCGTAGTTCCTGGTCCTCCAGCGGGAGTGAAGGCGGCCGCTGCCTCCAACTCGGTGGTGTTTGTGTCCTGGCTTCCACCTCTCAAAGTGAACGGCATCATCAGGAAATATACTGTGTTCTGCTCCAACCCACACCCCACGGTAATTAAAACTTAAATGTATATCAAGTCAATGAATAGAAAGATCATGATTTGGGTTAGAGCTCGTCACTCATCAGCTTCCTCCCTTTTCTCCTCAGGTGAGCAGTGAGTTTGAAGCGGCCCCAGATGTGTTTTTCTACCGCATCCCCAACCTGAGCAGGAACCGACAGTACAGCATCTGGGTAGTGGCGGTCACAGCGGCAGGACGTGGAAATGCCAGTGAGATCATTACAGTCAAACCAATGGCTGAGGGTATGTCCCCCGACTCATCCTGTCTATTCATTGAAATGTTTGTGTCACACTTAATAACAAAATACTGTGAAATAGTGTCATTTCAAGCCATGAGATAAGCCAACAACATCTAAGTGCCTTTACTCGGTCTGCATCTGCCACAAACTGACCTGAGAAACATATGAAGTAGTGCATTTAGTGTTGGTGTTGTTATTTTCGGCTGTAAGACTGTTGTAGTAAAGGAACAGCACACTCACGCTGTTACTGAGACCTTTTTTGAATGTCAAAACATAGCCCTTTTACAGAAAGAAGCATCAAAATCATTCAGTTATGCTTAAATACAGCCCCTGTAATATCCATCTACCATTTAGCATCATGCAGTGATGGCTTAACCCATGCAGTGGGGTGAAAGCATGTCTCCCAGTGTTTCCTTTTGAGGAGACAGATGTGGGAGCGTACACTGAATCTAAATAACCAGCTGTTTGGCCCTGTCAGGACTCTACATGCTTGCTGAGAGCTGATAAACTGATTGCTTATGCTGATAGACCCTGTGGTGTCTGGAGTCAGGACCCGGGTCTCCTATCAGGACGTCCACATCTTGTCCC
This sequence comes from Rhyacichthys aspro, assembly GCA_036850595.1. Classification (NCBI taxonomy): domain Eukaryota; kingdom Metazoa; phylum Chordata; class Actinopteri; order Gobiiformes; family Rhyacichthyidae; genus Rhyacichthys; species Rhyacichthys aspro. Next base: position 8,067,747 of record CM072161.1, read on the forward strand.
GGGACCGTGTGATGGATGTCCTCTCTACTCTGCTTTACAGAGGCCATGTAGAGAGAGAAGAGCTTGGAAGCATCAGATGAAAAATACAAAACAAAACATGAAGCTGTTAGGGTTTTAAAAAATTCCTCCATCGAGTTGGAAAAGTAATCACTGTTTTATGTAAATTTGCAGCGCCTGCTCGGATTCTGACCTTCAACAGGACAGTCACAACACCCTGGATGCGGGATATTGTGTTGCCCTGTAAGGCTGTTGGGGACCCTTCTCCAACCATCAAGTGGCTGAAGGAGATGTATGTACACGTTAAACTTCAGTAGCTAGAATAATGCCTACAGAACTGCTTTTATAGGGTTAATATGTAATGCATTGTGTTGTATTGCAGCAATGCCACCCCTGCCCCTGTTGCGATTGACAGTCGGCGCAGCGTCCACAACAATGGCAGCCTTGTCATCCGCACAATCAAAGCAGAGGATTCTGGGAACTACACTTGTGTGGCTAGTAACAGCTTTGGGTCTGACAAGATTGTCCTCAACTTGCAAGTTCAAGGTAAAAAAAATAAATAAAAATACTTGCAATAATAATCTAGCACAGAAAAATACAACTTGTTTATTGTATCCAGTCATAGCTCATGTGCTGAAAAAGAACATTGCCAGTATCTTCCAGTGAAGAAACCATTACATAACAGTCATTTATCTGTCTTTTTCTCATAGTTCCTCCCGACCAGCCTCGGCTCACAGTCACCAAGACAACCACCACTTCCATAACCCTCTCCTGGATCCCTGGAGACAACGGAGGCAGCTCCATCAGAGGTCAGAAACTCACTCCACTGCAGTTTTATTTTTCTCTTCAGTTTAATGTGCTCATCTTTCCCCTCTGTGTGCACTTTTCTTCAGGCTACATACTGCAGTACTCTGAGGACAACAGCGAGCAGTGGGGGAACTTCGCCATCAGTCCCAGTGAGCGCTCTTATCGACTGGAAAACCTTAAATGTGGCACCTGGTACAAGTTCACCCTCACGGCCCAGAATGCAGTGGGGCCAGGACGCATCAGTGAGATCATAGAGGCAAAGACCCATGGAAAAGGTACAGGCAAAAATCAAATGATATGACTGATACTTTATATGGTATTAACAATATAATAACCACACTTTTTCACCCAAATAGTTTTATATAGAATCAGTAGTAATTACTGTGCATGGAGCTTTCAGCATTTTAAATCAAGTCTAGCCCAGATCAGCTGCTATTTAAAAAATCTCTTTCTTTAATCTCAGTCATCAAGTGTAAAACCTGTAATTGAGAACAAACGATGTGTGCATTGCATTGTTGATCTTATTTATTTCTGTTTATTTCTTAAGCTATTTATTTATAGGTTTTAATATATTATTTATTCACTTTTTTCTTCAATAAATCCAACATATTTCCAAAGTCAATGTGTAATCGTGTAAAAGAATCGTGATTTCAATAATGACCACAATAATTGTTGATTCTTTCCATTATTGAACTGCCCTACCTCCTTGAGTTTTGCATTGTTCTAATAAAGAGCTCTAAACTAGTGTTTTTGATTTTGCTAAATTATTAAAAAAAAATATTGCTTCATGATAATTCCATAGCCTTTAATACTGTTATAATATGCTACAAAATATTCATATTGTTGTAAAACTTTTATCTTTTATACTCGCATTGTATTCCTAAAAAGGACAACAATAAGGGCCTCCACTGTTATTCAAAAGTGGTTATTAAAAAGAGAGTATGATTTAATGTGCATATTTTGCTATTGTTTGTGTCTTGCAGAGCCTCAGTACTCCAAAGAACAGGAGTTGTTCACCAGCATCAATGCCACTCGGGTAAAGCTCAACCTGAACGGCTGGAACAATGGCGGCTGTCCAATCACGTCCTTCACGCTGGAGTACCGCCCCGTGGACTCGCCCACGTGGACCACAGCGCAACGCACGTCCCTCACCAAGAGCTACATCCTGTACGACCTGCAGGAGGCTACGTGGTACGAGCTGCAGATGAAGGTCTACAACAGCGCCGGCTACGCTGAGAAGAGGGTCAAGTTCGCCACGCTCAGCTATGACGGAAGTAAGTTTAAAAACCACCACTGCTTCTTCAAGAAACTGAAATACCTCTCAGGGCTAGTCTGGGCTGGTGCAGGATTCACCATTTATTCCTCGGGTATTATTATGCGAACAGTGACACTATGGGCTGCTACAAAGTCTGAGAAAAAAAAAAACAGGCTGTCAGTAGCATTACCATAAGACTAGAACTTCCACCGGGGGTGCTTTCAGAATCACATTTGCACTGCTTAAGGCTTTAAAACTCTTAAATATAAGATTTTATTTTTTTTTGCTACAAAAAATTGAGAGCAGATACCTGGCCTGGCTCCCACAATAGCTTTAGCTTCCATAGTGTAACTGTGTATTATCACTTTTCTTTACATATACACAAATGTCATGTAATTAATGGCATCAGACAAAAAGGTATGTATTATCCACAACCACTACTTTATGAGTGCACACTATTGTCCTCACTGTCTGAAATATTTTATCATTAATGCTGAAAAATGAAAGCTTCATAACTCTGATCCATGTGCAGGTACCATTGCTCCTCTGGTGAAAGCGCCCAACGTCAGCGAGGACCACTCTGGAGGCGGAGACGGTATGAAGATGATGGTGACCATTTCCTGTGTGTTAGTGGGCATTGTGGTGATCTTCATAGGACTCCTGGTGCTGAGGAGGAGGAGACGAGAGCAGAGGCTTAAGAGGCTCAGAGGTAAAACACTACCTACATCTACAGGAGCTTTTATTTTAATATGAAAGGTCATTAACATTACCGCTTCTGGGTTTTTTTTAGATGCAAAAAGTTTGGCTGAAATGCTGATGAGGTAAATATCTTCTGTTGTATTACTGTAAACAGGGTTCGTACCGATGCTTGAAATCCTTGAAAATGCTTCAATTTTAATATAGTGTTTTCAAGGTTGTAAAAGTCCTTGATTTTTGAATAAAGTGCTCGAAAGTGCTTGAAATTCTGATTGTGTTGCTTTAATAATAATTCACAATCCAGAAAAAAAAATTTGCCCTCCGTAAAAAGTTACCAAACTGGGACAAAAGGGACACTTCATCGAATAAATCAACACTTCATCAAATCAATCAACAAGTTTAATTTTGCCTTGTCTGTGCTCAAAGGATTTAACAATTTAAACAATTTAAGTTTTTTTTTACACCACAATGGATTAAAAAAGTGCTGGAATTTGAACTTAGAATAGGTGCAAGAACCTGTGTAAAAGATACTGTTATCTGAATGGAAATGTTTTTAGTATTGACTTTGTATTTCCCTGTTCCAGTAAAAACACACGTCCAGCAGAGCCTGTAAACAAACAGCAGCAGACTCTACGAATGCACATCGACATCCCCAGAGCCCAGCTTTTGATTGAGGAGAGAGACACGATGGAGACTGTTGGTGGGTGAACCTACATTCTGTACTGCACACAAAAGAAAAACTTTTTTTTACTGACTTTGCATTTCTCTGTTGTCCTGCAGATGACAGGTCCACTGTGTTACTGACTGATAATGACTTTGGGGAAACCCAGAAACAAAAGTCATCCACAGTGACACACACAGTACACTATCAGTCTCTGTCCCAGGCCACGGGTCCACTGGTCGATGTTTCCGACGCCAGACCAGGAACCAGTAAGTCCAGTACGGACGCTTTTTTACTTCATTTTTACAATCATTTTTACATACATTGTTTTTTCAGCAGAGGTGGCAAAAGTATTCCAATTCTGTACTTAGGTAGAAGTACAGTACCTGTGTTAAAAACGACTCTGGTAAAAGTAGAAGTACTGATTAAATTTCTTTACTCAAGAAAAAGTAAAAAGTACATTCTCTGAAATGTTCTTAAATAAAAAGTGAAAAAAATTATTTTGCAGTCAACGATACACAATAAATTCGCAATAACTCTGCAATAATCTCCAAGTTTGCTGTTTCAGTTTCAAGTTAGATTTCAGACAGTGTAATCAAGACTGAACCAATACTGCAGTTGCGATTTGTTGTGCAGTTATTTTCATTCTGCCCCAATTACCAACAATCACACAATCATCAAACAATATTAGATGTTGTATGAGTTTATATACATAACATATTTTGCAACATGCAACTTCTCTTATTTTGGCGCTTGACTTTCCCTCTTGTTACATCTTTTACGCCATGTCGTCATCCTCGGAGGTTGTAAAAGTAACGAGACAAAGGAGTAGAAAGTACAGATGTTTGTGTTCAAAAGTAAGGAGTAAAAAGTTGCAAGATAAATAAATATATAGTAAAGTACAGATACCTGAAAATTTGACCTAATTACAGTATTGAAGTACAAAATGAAGTACAAATACTTTGTTACTCCCCACCTCTGTTTTTCAGCTACATTCTTTTTCAGCTGCTGTTGCTGCTTTAATTTGTTGCACATTCTTTTCACTGTTCCATTGTTCTTTTTAGTTGCATGTATGACTTACTTTCTCAACAGGTTATGATTTGGTAAACAAACTAAATATCATAATTCTGTCTCTAACTGTCATCAGATGAAACCTAGTGTCTCATTCTCACAAATAAATAGATATGTGGCCTTTTTAAAGTTGTTTTTTGTGCTTTCAGACCCCACTGCCCGCCGCACGGCCAAGGCTGGTCCTGCAGCTCGAAACCGCTATGCCAGCCAGTGGACTCTGAACAGGCCTCACCCCCCTGTCTCCTCTCACACTCTCAGCACCGACTGGAGGCTGCCCACCCCTCGAGTGGCCGGCTCTGTGGACAAAGAGAGTGACAGCTACAGCGTCAGCCCATCTCAGGACACAGGTAAAATCCACAGGGTTTCTCCTAAACTGCCATTTAAAACTTAACACTTTTTATTCCTGTAACAACTCTTAACTCTTAACCTAAACCCTACTAACATGCTACTAACTGACACACCTTGTCCAGACCGCGCAAGGAGCAGCATGGTGTCAACAGAGAGCGCGTCCTCCACGTACGAGGAACTGGCCAGGGCTTATGAGCACGCCAAGATGGAGGAGCAGCTGCGCCACGCCAAGTTCACCATCACCGAGTGCTTCATCTCGGACACATCGTCAGAGCAGATGACCGCAGGCACCAACGACTACACGGACAGTCTAACGTCCAGCACGCCCTCCGAGTCGGGCATCTGCCGCTTCACCGCCTCGCCACCCAAGCCTCAGGACGTGAGCCGCGTCATGAACATGGCTGTGCCCAAAGCCCACAGACCGGGTGAGGCTAACAGCGCTAACCTAAGACTTACTGCCCGACTCATTATAATTCTAACACTTCGTAAAACATGCAACCAGTGTCTAATCCTCACAGTGAGTTGAATGTGTTGAAAAGATGTGTTTAGTTTGGTTTAAAATGAGTTTCAAATGAAGACTAACATGTAGCAATAATTGCATCTCACAGTTCTGTTGTTAATAATAGCACCTTGAACTTGTTTGGTATATTTTCTTTGTTTCCAGCTGCACAGTGAGTATGGCTCTTGTACAGCTTTAGACTTAACACAGAAAGTTAATTTATGTATAAAATAAATGTTATAAAGTCTCTATAAAGTAAAGTCAGGCCTCATTCTGACATTCGGACTGATTCCAAAAACACATTTGTCCCCAGTACAGTGCAGACCAGGCAGTTCACAGGTTTACCCCACTGAGAACATCTCTAACAAACAGAGCAAGGTGTTTTATGGAGTCCACAGTACTGAGGAATGCAATGACCTGTACACTAGTGAAACTGAACATCTGCTACACAGTACATTGCCCCAAACAGAAGGGCATCAGCAGTTCACCTGCAGTTTGCTTCATGAACCACAAAGAGGTGCAGAGGTTTAGGAGACTAGGGGGAGTCAAAATGGAAGGCCTTCAGTAAGTAGAAGTGATAGAAGTCTGAATGCATTTTAATTAAAACTTGCAGCTATTTTTGTATCTCCTTTTGTGTGCTTAATTGTAGTTTGTGTGTGTCCTGCAGGGGGCGAGCTGGTTCACCTTCCTCCGTACCTGCGCATGGACTTCCTGTTAAACCGAGGCATGTCCTGCTCAGGCTCGTCCAGAGGGACGGCCAGTGGGGAGCGGGCGGCCATGGGCCAGGCGTGTCTGGAACCACAGAAGAGCCGCTCTCTGAAGCGGCCGTCCCGCATGGCGCCCCCCACACCCACAGAGGCCCCTCAGGCCAGCAGGGACCCAGTGGCCCAGTGGCAGCCCGGCTCTGCGGCCACACTGCCCCACAGAGAGGGCTCGGAGCTGGCTCAGGCCGCCAAGCTCAGCACGTCCCAGGAGTCTCTACTAGACTCACGAGGACACCTCAAACAGAGCAGCAACCCCTACGCAAAGTCCTACACGCTGGTATAACAGCAGGGGCACTGGGACCGGACTCACTAACACTGGACTTAACACTCAAGTGCAGTAAACTGACTCACCACGCAGTTCTGTATATATGGTGCCCCCTGCAGGGCGGCCTCACTTTTACTAATCTCCTTTTATTTATTTTAGAGCTTTTGTTTATCTCTTGTTTGAATTTCTTTATTATTTTCTTTGTTTCTTTCACTCATCGGAGACAACTCCAGACGGAGCTTTGCCAAACTAATTAAGTAATGAGGGAGCATTATTTATTCTTGATTCTTGTTCATTCTTTATAATTAATCAGTGATTATTACTTGTTAGTTGTCAGCTCTTAATGATCATTAATTCTTGATTACCAAATGATCACCACTGCTACAATGTTTTCATAAGAACCCGGACATGTTTTTGTTTTTCGGGAGCAGAAGATGACCATTTGGAGTCATGTTTTTCCTATGGAATTTCCTTCAGAAACACTGAATGAAACTTGGGAGAAATCTTGGAATGAAAGCAATTGACACCAGTCCAAACTTTTCAGCTGCTCTCAAATTGTTACTTTTTTGAAGAAAAAAATCTATTTCCTATGGATGCATGGGGACTGACCAATTAAAAAGACAATGAGGATTACGACCGCGGCTGGACAGTCCAGTCGAGCATTTTGTCACACTATGAAATGATCCAATGTGAAGATTTATTATTCTTATTACTATAAATATATATATAAAAAGAGAAATCACTTTTATTTGTGGATATTACAGGGAAGAATTGATTTGGTTAATAAAGTCCTTAGTCATGTTTGCACATATCTCGTTTTAATTAGGAAATGGAGTCTCTGTTGATATTTCTCTGTGTCCCATTCTCTGATGGTGCAATATGAAAAAAAAAAGCTATGAAAAGTCTATGAAATATTGCTCTATACTGTACTGTAATGAAGAATAAGTATGTTGTGAGTATCCTACAGGGCGGGACACACTCTGCTATGTATTCAGGTGTAGTTTACTGCTGCGTGTGTGTCGGCGGTAAATGATGTTAGTTAGAACAGGGAGGCTTTAGAGAAGTAATGGTTTGCACTTCACAACATCCCGACAGTGTGTCCAGATTCAGTCGACCCCTACTCTCAGTGCACTAGGTAGAGCCTTCGGGGCTCTCACTCTCCTCAGTAGATTTACTGTTGCTGCATTGCAGCAATGCTCCTCTACAGGGAAAATAACGTGAGACAATCCAACAGAATCCCCCCTTCAAACCAAACCCAATGTCTATGGGAAATATCTAAAAATGTGGATATACGTAAAGAGATGTTTTTGTTTCTGTCTGCCCTGGCCGACTTCTGTTCTTTCTGTTGATTTGCGTTCGCCGAAGGGAGTTTGATCCAAAATGCTGTGAGGTCATTTTGTCAGTTTCTATGATTAGTTCTATGATTAACTGTCTTCATTATGATTATACATTTTAACAAAAAATAATGTCACATTTTATTTTTAACATGAGTGTTCACCATGGTGGCACTGGAATAAAGAGAAACTAACACAAAGTTCAAAATTTGATTAATAAAATGGCTGTTCCCCAAAGTGTGTTGCGCAGGTTTGACATGATTGATGTGTGCAGACGACAAGCCTCGTCTACTTCTCCTCCACAGGTTCCACCTCAGCTCTGTCTGCTCTGGGATCCTCTGGATGTCTGTCTGCTGTTATACTGCCACTTCATCACCAGCAGGGGGCGGTGTTGTAAAGCACTGTGACAACGGTGTGCAGTCACGGGGCAGATTTTACCAGAGAAACTTTACAAGCAATTAAAACATGCAATATGCAATAAAATATAAATCTTACATTATATGGTAGTAAAATATAAATCTATGTGTACAAGTGTCATTAAACAAAGAGGCCATTTTGCATTTCAGCCAACATTCAAGCCATTTTTGTCTGTTTATAATCATGAGTGGTTTTATTGGTCTGTATAACTTCCATCTTTATTTAACCTTACAAAAATCTATATTATATTATAGTCTATCCAGTTTTACACAAGTGTATACATAATGAGCAGCAGTAGCTGCAAAAATAATCCTGTTGTTTATTTTCCCAAACTGAGGGTGACTTACTGCAGAAACTTCAAATCCCAAAATTAAGCCATTTCATGTTATACTCTTGTCATAACCAAATCAGATTCATTACTATTACTTCATTGCTCCATGAAATCGACTTATTAATTACAATATGTACATTATTATTCAAGTGTGTCAATGGCCAGAGAATTCTACTTTTTCTCTGTTTTATCCTTGATTTATTTTAGTGGGGTCATGAATTTCTGTGTGTTTGAGCAAGAACATGTGAATTATACTGAAAAGACCACTTCATGTAAACATATGATAAGAAGAATAGTAAGAAATATTGTGAAGTGTGAGTGAAATCAAACACTATATATAGTGTATTAACAAAAAAACCTAAAACTTAGCCTGGTGGTAAAAGGCTGATATAAACTTAATGTATTTTGAGTGTATTTGGGAAAAGCTTTGGAAACGTTACATAACAAAGCCTATAAAAATCTATCATTACGCCTATTTCTGTAAAAATAAAAGAAAGTAAATATAATTGTATTTTATGCACAATTTAAAAATCACCACCTCGTAAACATATTGTGCACTAAAATAAAATGGTTTGTACTAAGCCAGCATCTAGAGACTATTTAACAGACTGTGTTCTAAACATAGACTTTTTATTAAAATAAAGACTGCCGAGAGTAAAATGTGTGGGTGGGATGTGGTGGTGTATTTGGTGTCTTGTGCCAAACCTCTAAAGATGAATCCAAAAGTCCAATTCAACTTGTGCAACACTGAACTTTCTACTTTTTAAACAAACTCCATCAGTCACATCTCCCATGTCCTGTCTGCTCTAGCATCAGAGATAGACGCCATGTTTCCGAGCATGACAACTGTATTTGCTCCCCTCTTCCTGAGTCCTGAGCTGATGAAGTGCAATGAAAGATTTACTCTTGCTCCGTACGCCGCTGTTTAATAACTGCTGTCATAAATAAGTCGCTCGGTGCTGGACTGAATTCTTCACTGTGATCAGTCAGAGAAATATGAAGCTGTCAGTCGCTGGTGAGGGGAATGAATTTGAAAAATGTGGAGTAATAAACTATTTTTAAGGATGCATGCTCCTCGGTGCAGCAGTGGAGACGACCACATTGAAATTGCTTGTACTGGGGTGTGATGGGTTCTGGGGTTGAGCGTGAAACCCAGTGATGCAACAGAGACACAATTCTCCACATCTTTATTGATTTTATTGGATGTAAATGATGTGTGTGCATATTGTGTGTGTGTATGCAAGCTGGCATGCATTCATATATGTGCTTGTACAGGACACACGTGACTAACAGAACAATGGGATCTATTATCAGACTAAAACAGTAAGGAGCGAGACGACTACTGGAACTAGCTTTTATCATTGATGTGATGAGGCATTGAACAGAGCATATAGTGTGAAAGATTTACTAATTGTATGGATTGTTTTATATAAATCGTTAAGACACCTACATTAAAATCATGTGGCTTCATATTCCTCTTTAACTACATCTACAGCGTGGGGAATGTGAAAAAAAATGATCTACAGATGGAACAGTATTACAAATCAAATAGCAAAACGATAGGAAAGTTTTCAATACACACTCAAAGACTGATAATGCATCATCTCATATATAGATTACACACAGACAAAGATAATACCGGCCCACCCTCTGTAAAGGACCCCCACCCCAGCCCCCTCTGAGTTCATGACAGTGCTCTGTACTCAACATGCAAGACCACGCCCACTTCAGGTGCACAGGAGCAGAAATGGGCGGCGGCTTTATGACTTCACATCCTGCTTCTTTTTCTGGTACTTCCTGAACTGAGACTGGATGGCCACGGCCGCCTTCGCTGTCTCCGGGTCGTCCATGTCGATGTCGAAGTCCTCGGGCAGGTTGTTCTTCTTCTCGTCTGAACACACAGGACAAGTTAAAGTTTATAGTGAGTGCTACGGTACGGGTCGGGTTAGTATGGCACAATTTGGTTTTGGTGAAACGTGCATGCAAAATAGTGGTGTGTGGGAGTACCGTATTTTCCGGACTATAAGCAGCTACTTTTTTCCCACGCTTTGAACCATGCGGCTTATACAGAGATGCGGCTTTTCTATGAATTTTTCTTCAGCCCTCAGGGGGGCGCTCTAGCAGGAAGTGCAAAAACGAGACAGGCAGCGGTAGTCGGTACAAAGAAGAAAGCGCCAGTGTTTATTCTTAGCATATGCAACCCCAGACGCACAACAGCAAAATACGGTAATATTTTTACACCCTCACCCCCTCATAATGGAAAACAAATGAAGTGACAGTGGTTTGGTGTATAGTAGTTTCAATGCTCAGGAGGAAGATGAATAGTGACTTGTGGTTTCAGTGCACGGGAGAATGAAGCGACTTTAATAGTTGCGCAGTTGCGCTTTAACAGTGCGCAGGAAGAAAAATCTTTCTATGTAAATATCTTATTTCTCAGCCTGGATATCGGCGGCTTATAGTCCGGTGCGGCTTATATGTGACAAAATATATATTTCTTTTAAATTTTAGTGGGTGCGGCTTATATTTAGGTGCGCTCTATAGTCCGGAAAATACGGTATGTGAACAGTCAGACGCCATTCAGGTTGGGTTGAAATTAAATAATTATAATAATAATAAATAACATTAATAGTTGTATTGCCATACGTTGAATAAAAAAATAAATTAAAGAAAAAAAAACAGAGGAAAAAGATTTTTGTCCAGTTTATTCCCAGCTTTTTAAACTCTCAAATAGAAAATCTAGAAGGAGAGCTGTGCCAAATTTGCATTTTAGTTTATTTTTAGTTTAGTTTTTAAATTTTGCTTGTGTTTTTGTAATATAACAGCAAATAATCATTTTTACTTCAATTAAAGCGTAGTTTTTAATTTACATCCATAGATTTTGGTTTATCTTGTCTTAGAATAGCTTTGATTTAATTTTTGTTCTGAACAGTTTGGCTTTTCACTTTGATCTGTGTGATACTTCTGCTGCTCTTACTGCTCCTCTGCTTTTGCAAAATTCAATTTCCCCATTGTGGGACTAATAAGGGTTTTTCTTATCTTATCATCTTATCCAATGCAATATTTTAAACAGCAATAAGACACAGACTAAAACTGTAAACAGCCGATACTAAAAAAACACTAGCTTTACTTAGAATAGTTTATACATATATAACATTTTGCATAAACACACATATGCTGTACCAAACTGACCTCTATCGTAATGTTATGTCCCTTATAAACTAATATGAAACATTACAGTAGTGTTGTATTGGGCTTATGCTGTTTACTGCAGCCGTGTAATCAAGTTAAAAAGGTTTGTGTATCAAGAATATACAGTCTATGCATGTTTTAACACAGGGAAGCCCAACAATAGCTTTAATTATAAAAATGGATATTCTTTTGCATGTTGCTCCACTCTTCAGACGCACATCAGTAAGTTTCCCAAAAGTGGAAAGTTACAAGCTGATGGTTCACAACTTTTTTTACAATCCTCAGTCAAATTTATGTGTAATAAACTGAACTGAACCAGGCTGTCTTGCTCGGTGGAAACAAGGCTTATGTGGGCTGTAAAGTGCAGTGTTAAGGCAGAGACCTCATTCATGTCAGACATAAATGCCACATCTGAAGTCTGACATTAAATCAAAGGACAGTGCAGAAGCTCACATATCGACAGGCGGACTAACAAGCAGACTCCTCTACAGAGTCTGACAGAGAACACGTCCTATTTCAAAATAAGACGCTGTGTCTACAATTGTGACATGAATAGTGTTTCAACAAAGTGGACAGTGAAACTAAGGCAGTGCTTCAAAAGTGAAATGTTTATCTTTATTGGCTGTGGCTTGAATTTTTAGAATTAAATGGAAATGCCACAGTATATCAACTCACTGAAAGCAAAAGGTCAGTGTTTTTTTTTTTTTTTTTGTTTTTTTTGCTGTGGTGCAGTTGTTGTCATGCTGCGCAGTGCTCAGTGTGCGACAGTGCTGACCTGCTGTGTGCTCAAGCAGAAGCAGTGATTTTTCCAAATGGCCTACTTACGTTTAGTCGCGACCTTTTGTTGACCTTGAAGCCCTTTGAATAAAACAGTTGACAATGGAGAAAAACTTAGGATCACAAAAAGCCACCCAATGCAGTCTGTCCTTCAGCACATCTGTTTCACATGGGCACAGGTCTTTACGGCACACATGGCAGCGCTTTAAAAGCCCGCCACGTCGCACTTTAACTAATGCGCTGTGCTGCGTGAATGAATCACATCGCCACAATGGATGATGGGATTATTTCCATAAGAGGTTTGTGAAAGGTCATGGTCAAATGGCTTCCTGTGAGATTTCAGACAGCCTAAGAGAATAGAGACAATGACTGATGATGTCTGAGAAACTTTGGTGAAACCACAATAAGTCACCACAATCTCACTCTGTGATTGCACTGGACACTGATGAAAGGAGCATTTTAGAAACAACATTAAGACGCAATAATATTTTATGCCTCCACTATTGTTGAGGAATTTTAGATCTACTTTATCTGTCAGTCTTGGTTCTGGTAAGTCAACCCTCTTTTTTAAAAAATAAAGAAAAATTTTTGCACTTACCAGGCCAGATGTTAGATGTAGAAGAATCCTGTTAACGCTGAATTGTAAGAGAATATCTGAGCTGCCCTTGGAGCATGGAGGAGTCTCCTGCCTAAGACGTCCACAAAGTCTCCAGCCTTTCTCCTGTGACTCTGTTGCTCAAAGGGCAGCTCAAATATTCCCTAACAACTGTAACTAGAAATGTAACTGTTTTATGATTTAATTTAGTATAGAGTGCACATTTAGTCAAAAGCCTGAGAGCTGTAACTTTAGTTTCGTTCGATGCAGCACTGATGAATAATTGCCCTGTCTGTGTTCAGCGCTAAAGCATTTTGTAACTCCCATGAATGCAAACCAAAGAAGGTGGGTTGCAAAAACGAGAAAATGTCAAATGAATGCAATTCACACACTATCAAATTCAATTAGCCTCTTGAAAATCCCTCCCTGATATGTGTGAAGATGTTTCCCTCAGGACACTCGCAGGCCAAGGGGCACTCTGTCATATCCAGAGTCAGGACAGAAATCATTTGAAGACGTGGGCCCTGGTGTTATCAGTGGCCCCAGAAAGAGGGGCATATTGTCTCCAGGTACAGGCTACTTTCAGCACTCCGTGGTCTATGCAGCCATTTAGCTCAAAAGGGCTGCCATTAACCTGCTGTGTGTGTTGTGGGATGAGAGGGTTCACTTTGAGAAGTGGGAGATTACATTGGCCAGTCCTCTGTGTATTGTATCATACAGCATGCTGCCATGAAACCCCATTTAAAAATGTGTAGACTGCAAAAAGCACTTTAAAAATTTATCTGCTTGCGCGGCTGAAAACAGGAGTTGCATACTAAATGCATATTCATGTAGAAAGATCAGAGTTTTTTTTATCTAAGCATCTGTTAGCTCTGCAGGCCAAACGCAGGATGTCAGAGTCTTTCACATTCATCTCACCTGAGCTAAGGTCAGCAACAAAACCAATTCACTGAGTTCTCTTAGAGCTTTTGTTCTTCACAGGCTCACGTTTTGCACTAAACGCACCATTTGTAGATTTCTGGCAAGTGCAGCAAGCCCATTTTTACCATTTATAACTCTTCGGCTTTGAATTACATTATTATGCAGACAATGCTGTGGCCCAGTTTGCAAAGTAGGGCTTCTGTAAATTGCTAGTGAAACCTCTGTGTTGGCACAAAAAACTGTGCTGTAATAATTCTTAAGCAAAAAACGTACATGTACATAAGGTGTGATACAACAATATGTCTATTAAAAGAGCGGAATTTGGTTGCCCTAAAAATAAGATAAGCCAATTTATGGAGTTGTATTCTTTCATCCGCATTTCCCCTTGTATGTTTTTAGCTCTTTGTATCTCTTCTTGTCTACCTTGTCCAGCAGATGGTTTGCTGTTTCCAGTCATTGCTCCAGATGCTTGTCTCTGAAAAGAAAAAGATAAAAATGTGATCAGCATTTTAAAAAAAAGCACTTTAAAACCAGGGTATTTTCAGGTGCTCACGGAAATGAAAACATCCTTTTTGCAACTAAAAACAACTTTAGCCCAACTTTAGTACTTCAAGTCTATGTTTTTCCGTATTCCCCTCTGAGGTCTTGTCATGAGAAGTCATCCGAGCAGTAAAGGCGAGTTGCGGGACGGTCACTGTTGGTGTTCCGTGTGATGGGAGCTGGGTTGAGTTGTGTTGATCTATAATCCATGTTCGTGCTGCAGGAGCATGTTCGCTTGGGCTGCTCTAACGTCTCCTGACTGCTCTGCCCCCGACAGACCACCACTTCTGCTCTCGACGACGAGCACCGACTGGAAGTAACACATTGCCCCAGCGCGCACAACTTCTCTACTTTTGATATTTCTCACTCAGTGTCACTCATATGAGCCTATACAGCTGAGGATTAGGGCTGTGTTTTTATTTTGACAGATCATGCTGGCGTTTGTCACCGTTATCCAATTTTGGGATGAATTCTAAATCCACTTTTGAGGTGGGAGTTGAGATAAAACAAAATAAGAACAAAAGTGTCATTTGTTTGACAGAGTGGCCATCTGTTTTAGAGTTTACCGAGGAATCAAAGGGAGTGTGCACCGCTGGGATAGGGGGCACCACGCTGGATCTCATCTGCTTGATTGTGCTGTGCCGATGAGCGAGGGCAGCAGAGGTGGCAGTATACATCACTCCCCTCACCCACCCACCCACTCATCCACCCCAGCCCTAAGCAGCACGGCGACAATAACAGCTGAGTGATCGCCCGACACAGCTCCAGGAATGAAGACAAATGCGCAAAGATTCTATAAATAAGATTTTCGAAATTCTTCCTTCTGGAGTATCCATCACTCCTACCACCGGAGCAAAACACAGCCATAAGAACGAGAGAAGCTGATCCAGAGTTCAAACAGGGTTCCACGTTACATAGGAATACTTCTATTTTTATGTATTAAGTCTGTGAGGAAGAGGAGGTGTGAATCTATTCGTGTCTGCAGGAGGTGGAGTGTCCAATAAGTATTTTAGTGGTAAGATATGAGTCAGAAATGTCTTTAAATACGTGATTTTTAAACTTTTTGTCCATCGCTATACTTGATCATAAGATGTCGAGCACTGACAGAAGGACAAAGATGTAATCTGTATTAAACGTTTTATGCTGCAAATGTCTATAGAGTCAAGCTCAAAAAGGAGAAGCACATAATAAGTCTTGTCTTGCTCACAGCAGTAGCTACAGTTTTAACCATTTTTTAAAGTTACCCTTTATTATTATTTACTGTGGGGTAATTAATTCTCTGCATTTAGCTCCCATGAACCCTCTCCTGATCAAACCCACCTGAGCACAGGAGGAACATGAAAACACCACACAGAAAGGACCCACCCAACAGGAAACAGTACTTCAGTTACATTCAATTACTTTTAGCAAGTTATTTTACTTGTGTAACTTTTTGGAAAATATATACTTCAAAGGTATCTATGGTTCCTAAAACATACAGTAGCAGTAGTAATGTTAGTAGTGGCAATAGTAATGGTAGTAATATTAATAGAAGTATTTGCAGTAGTGCTTATTTTTCCTCTTGTACTCATTTTCTTGACTTCTTTACTTCTACATGAGTACTTTATGTGAGTACTTCTACTCATTGCTACATATCTCAAATAAAAATCATCCAAGAGTCAAACTTCCTTGGATTCTCTTGTAAAATATTAATTGAAAATAAATGATCAGGTGGTCTATTCTTTATACTGTGTAATATTCTCTCTAAAGTGCCATGTTGTTGTTTCTTGAAGAGATAATGTCTTCTATTTTTACTTTGAAAGTGTGAATATTGTGATATTTATTTGTGATATTCTGCAAAAGATTTCCTCTCAGCGAATGATTCCACAATCCAAAATTCTTTGTCCACTAAATGCTTCAAGAACATGTATTTGTACAACTGAAGTGAGCCGTCTGCCCTGATGCTCTGTCTCTCTCTGTGTTAATACTGATCCTTTCTAATCTTTTGATTTGAGATTACAGCTGATTGTGGCAGAAGTCACAAGTCGAAACCACTGCACACACAGTAGTTGTGTTGCTCTTCAGTAGATTCCTTTTTAGAGATAAAGCTTTTAGTCTGAGTTTCTGCATGACATTCTGGTGCATTATCTGTGTATTCTTAGAGTAAGATTTGCTCCCGAAAGACATCTAATTGAGGAGACATTAACAGACTGATTAAAAAACACTTATGACTCCCTCCCTTATGTTTCCCTGTTGTCATCATTAGCAGATCCCAGTTTTTCTGTTCTGCCTGGATACAGAGCTTACATAACAGCCCCGACGTGCACAGGGATAACTCAAACGCATTAGTACTATTCCCCACACCAGCCCCATTATCTGCTCATTCTTACACTTCTCCTCCACAGATACTATCTCACTATAGGTTCAACCAAGTCCTGCTTAATAAACCCCACGGAAACGGCAGGAGACGAGTCCTTGCATAAAAATTCATGAGGACTGTAGTCAATTTGAAATCTTTGTCACGGCCAGTCTTTTCTTAAGCTTTGTGAATCTCTATCTCTCACTGACTGCTCGCCCGGAAGCAGGTGCTGTCATTTTGTCGGGTTTTTAACAAAGCCCCGCGATTTTGAATATCAAAGACTACAGCAGTTGTTCTCGTGGAGGTTTGTCTTCATTGGATGGAGGTTCAAACTGAGGCTACAGGTTTTCAAGGTTACATTATAGTGTTTAATGTGGTGCATGGATACATACAGTAAAACCTCTATATAGGACGCATATGTTATTGTTGACACATTTGTTTATATCAGTTACAACAAAGATTTTTGGTATATTTTCTACTTTCCACACATTTTGGTAGAGTTGGTCTATTCTGCTGTTTGTTCAGGAGAAACCCAATGGATGCTGACTAACATGAGATCAAAAAGAACCAGTCCGACTCAAAAACTGTGCTTGTCACTCCATTACCCTCCACACCCTGACCCTGACATAGACCCACTAAAATGAAAAAAGCTTTAATAACTTCAGAGGAGACGTCTGACAATAGAATGACAAAAGCCGGTCATACGCTGTGCACTTTTTGGCCCGAATTTCACTTGATTTCTGGTTGTCTGACAGTAACAGGGTTGTATGAGATTCTGTCAGAAATTTTAGTCACCTCTCATGACAGCGTGTACAGGGACCAAGAGGATGGAGACCAGATTGGTTAAGCTTTGGCAGCAACATGAATGTCATCCATCGACATTAATACACAGAGCAGATTGTGAAATAGCACGGTGATAACGCTAACTGGTATTGTGATTTATATATTCAGTAGTGTTGTTGCTTACCTCTACTTCTTTTTGCAAAATGGATAAATCATATTACCCATGGTGTTCTAAGCCACATGTGCGCCTATATACGCTGGGATCTAATTTTTTTGGCTTCTCGATGCATAAAATAGCACACATTACCAAAAGAGCGTGTTTCTTTTTAGCATTAAACACTGCAGCCTCGGAACCTGGTCTATTTACTTATTTACTTTCAATCGTACAGTGTGAACAGTTAGGTCGCAGCAAATTTGAAACGCGCTAAATTTGCACAGTGTATGCCCGGTTTAACACTGTGAAAGAGAAGGTGCCACTGTTTATGATAGTGGAAGAAGAAGGTGAAGAGTAAGCCTCATGAGTAAACATTCCAAGTGAAAAAAACATGCATCAGGTCAAATATTATGACTTCCAAAAAAAAAAAAATAAATTAGATTCTGTTTCATATCACATCGGCCTAAGATAATAGCGGTAATTTCTTTCAGGACATAGGGCAAAAGTCATATAGCAACTATAAACGAGAACTGCTTCAAAAAGTCTGCTTCAAACAGAAATGTCTCTAAGCTGTAGTCTGTAGTTGCACAGAATCAGACGTAATCAACTGTAAACACTGTACAAACTTTATTCCAGCGGGGCGCCGACAGGCTGTTGGCAGCTTCTGTCTTGTGCTGTGTCTATGTCTGAGTGAGGCATTATTATTTCAGGATACAAACATGACAAGAACTAAATGTGTCACCAGCTACCATGACCAGATAAAAAGTAAGCCCATAAATGTCAATTAAAGTGTGTACATTCGATCTACACTGTCTTTGTACAAATGCAATAATGAGTAATAGAAGAAGAATAAAGAATAAAACAGTGATCAGTGATAAATGGAAAAATTGTCTCCGTTTTGTTTGGGATTAATGCACAAATAAATGGAGCAGCTGGACTTCAGAACCTGTAATACCAGATGCAATGTCGTTTGGGGTTTTTCTTGATAAACTGTATTATAAGTTTAGAATTTGACTTTTAAACTGCCTGACCCTGCTGTGGGTGTTTGGAAGAGGATTGGTTTAATCTGAATTTGGAACAACCCATTGGAATCCAAATATTTTTAATCTAGGCTTTGGACTGTGAGCAGGAAGAAAGTTATGTAACAAAATGCCAAATTTATCTTCCAAAAATACCAACATAATCCCAAGATGTGCCAAACTCCTTGTGGTCAAAACAAAAACACTGACCTAATCCACCTATACCTAATAGGATAGTATACATTCATTACTATTACTATACTTTTTCATAATTGATTATTATTTTACACAAAAAAAGCAGAGTGCCCAAGAGGAATTTCTAGCTTTAATGATCTTTTAATGAGCTTTTATGGACTCACAATTGCATTTTAGCGTTTTATCTTAAATGTTGCCTTTATGAATCATCAAAACTTCAAATGTTTCTAAAGGCATTATGCAAGACATTAGCGATTGCTTGGTAAATGTGCCAAAACAAACCCAGACACATCAACAGTTCATTCAGAGTCCTCCTGTTCACATAAACAGTCCGTCTTCCTCCGAAAAAAAGGAGGTCATAGTTCTTTATTTGGTTTAGGTTACCAAAGAGTTGCAGTTACTTGCCAAGAACCCAATATATCCTACCCTCTCACTTACACTCATGCAACTAACTCATAAAACGAGCAAAGTAGCACTACGGCAACACCTCTTAAGTCATGTCAAAGTCAGTTCCTCAGCCGAAGCCAAAGAGGCGAGATAATGGGCTCCAAAAACACGCTGGAAAGTAACCTAACTGCTTCGCTGGTGCTGGAACACAGATCTCTCAGTGTATTGTTTGCTCCAGTCTGGAAGCAAATCAACAAATCCTGTCGTGTGAGTACTTCTCCGTCTGTTGTGCATGTGAATTGGCGTGATACTTGGTCTGGCTGTGGAGGGATTTGGTAAAATAAATAAATCACCTCGGCAGCGTGCGGGGGACTATATTTGGCGCTCCCCTGAGAGATTCCTTGCTGCACTCAGGATCTATTAAGAATTTAACGTGGAGACAGAGGAAGTAGGTCACAGACAGCTCATCCCAGCACCGCTACCGTTCCTAAGCATCTTCCCCAGCAGCGACGGGACGTGTCACACCAGAGGAGCAGTAGACTGACAGCGCAGGACGGAGTTTGTTCGAATCCATCCACTATCACTCTTTTTAAACGCAGTAGAGCTGCACTTTGATGCTGTAACAGTAACACACTGTAGACCACGTGACGTCGCACTGGGGTATTTTCAGCGCAGCTACAACCAAGTTTAAAGGACAGTGATCAAAAAAATATGACACGATTGGTGTCAGCCGTGCTGCTTGTCAAAGATTTATTCAGGGACCAGAGCATCAAATATTACACAGCACAAGATTAGAGGACTCAAAAAGACACTTTCCCCAGCCTAGGATCAAACATTAATTTCAATTTTATATTCATGAAAAAAATAAGTTCTACTCTTTAAATGAATGAGACAATTCTACCAGTGGCCACTTGCTGTACTGCATTGGAAAAAAGAATCCATACTTGCCCTCATACTGTCTATAAAATTACTGACTCGGCAATTAACAGCTTGGTAATGAAAAACAACAATTATAGTAAGTATTTTAACTATGAATTCATGTTAATTTTGTAATTTTGTAAATGTTTTATTGTTGTGCTCACATGCCCAGGGACTACAGATGGAATAGAGTGTTGTATTTGTGCATGGTCCTGACAAATAAAAAATAAACAAACAAACAAAATGATTGGCTATCTGTTATACATATAAATGATCAAAAAATACATGACGAGACTATGAGCCACCTTTTTACTAAAAAAAAAAACGGCAGCCATGTTTAACTCTGGAGCACTAAGTTCGGTCCATTGCAAACTGGTACACAACAGTGTGACTGTCACATAACACACAGCGGCCATTCACAGCAGTGATCCAATTAGTGGAGTCCACATGCCGTCGTACAGTTCAAAAACACAAGGCTATGCTATATTTACATGTCAGATGCCGTTTTCAGCTCATTATCAGTCCTCAACAACAAATCCAACACTTTATGACTGCATAGTGATGGTAATGATCTTCCTTCTGAAAACTGTGTTAACTGTGGGTCTATGTTAAGTTTTGCCTCAAAAAGTGATAAAACTGAAACTTAATAGCTGACTTGGTTGTATATTTTTATCTGGTGCTGACATAATCACTAATGACAGAGAGGCACCCTTGTGTTTAATTGGAGATATAAATCATGCAGACGTTAAAAAAGGTAATAAACATGACAAACGTAGCTCAGTAGGTGATTGTCTAAACGAAGGCATATTTGATTGTGATACAAGCCTGACCAGTCACTTACAGTTTGTTGCTCATTAGACGAACATTACATTTTGCTTACG
Source organism: Rhyacichthys aspro (assembly GCA_036850595.1). Taxonomy (NCBI): domain Eukaryota; kingdom Metazoa; phylum Chordata; class Actinopteri; order Gobiiformes; family Rhyacichthyidae; genus Rhyacichthys; species Rhyacichthys aspro. The sequence goes on from CM072161.1 coordinate 8,088,889, forward strand.
TGACCTTTACTGCAGCGAAGAGCGACTGATGTGTGTTCGACTCGTTTTTCTCTGTGCAACACACAGTGGCATTGTTCTGCTCTACAAAGGGATACAGTGAGCCTCCCCGCTGAAGTTATTCAAGTAAAACTAATGGGATAGCAGCACGCCTCCCCCATGGGCCGCTATGCATCAAAGTGTAAAGAATATTACTTCTGTTGCTTTTAGAAATCTATTGCAAACACTGCTCAGAAGCCCGACAGAGCGCCGCGCTGTATCCGCAGAGCTTTATTAGAGCTACAGATTTAGTGCATTTGGGGCTGGAGCCAATGTTGTTCAGTTGTGACTGTGATATATTGGCCACAAGCAATAAGTCAAAAGTAATTGTAAAACACTTGAAAAATGTAAGAAATCTAATGCAGTAAGAGGATTTTACAGTGGAACCATAAAGTTTATTATGCATAAAGCTGTGCTCTCACTAAGCTTTTACATTTTCTCACTTTATTAAATATTATCGTCACCAACTGAAGAAAATCTGGAGGATATTTTTGAAAAAGATAAAAAAGGATTTAACAAAATTTAGAGTGAGCGCTATCTTTGACAGGATATAGGTCTACATTGCAGTTTTAACACTTCAAGTATAAACTTACAGTGAGCCATTCCTACCTTACAGCAAGAAAGACATGGGTTCAAACCCTGGGGCCAACAACAGCTTGTGTAGAGATATGTCCTCCTAGATTATTATTATTTATCTGTAAAACTTTCAGATAACTGCCAACTCTTAACAAAACACTTCCTGCATTGTTTACAGTGCTCATTTGTATCTACTTTAGTGCTTAAACCAGGTAAAACCAAAACTTTTAACCAGCAGAGAGCACATATCCATCTGCACCAGCATCTGTGACATCTTTATTTATTCAAGTAGAAACGTACGGCAAATTTGGAAGAAGAGCATGTCTTCTGAAACGGTAGGATCATTTTAGTTTATTTTGTACAAATATGACTCTGCTAGGGTCCAGTGTATTGGATTATTTTCTTTGTTGTATGCTTTGTGTGGTAGAGCTCCTCACTTGTGTACTCTCTTGACATATGACACTTATTCTGCGACAGGAAAGTGTTTTGGAGGTTTCTGTCCAGCTGAAGATACTGTGTCAGTGAGAAAGGCATGATTTTACCGATCTCATGTCTAAGAACCATCAAAATAATATGGAGAATATACATCTTTGGGCTAAAAATGAAGAGCTTTATCCACCAGGCTAATGCCAAAGCAAAAAAAAAACATTCAAAACTTTGTTATTTTAAAAGGCAGTCGGTGTGTAATACAAGGAATGAGCTTTTTTTTATATATATATGAAAACTTCCACCAAGATTTGCAAATAGGCCCAACCTGCCAACCTACAATGAAATATGGTCCCTCTCTTCTTGAATCCAGTCACTAACATATCTATCATTCCTACAGCAGGGCTTTGAAAGGCAACAACTCAAATCCCATTTTTGACAGTCGTACGCCACACTTCAACAAACATCAAACGTCTACAAACCAGTAAAGTATAAAAAAGCCATTGTGAAAAGTGAAAGTGTGAGTCTGTGCTTTGTGTGGCAACCCCAATCCTGCTCCAGACCAAAAGCAAACGCGCTGATGCTGTTGAACTGTTACATGGTGATTGACGGATACATTACCCTCTATTAACCTTGCATCAGTGTAACATGTGTCATAGCTGACAGACAGAACAAGGTGCTAGTTTCCACATGCAACACCGCGAGGAGGTTAAGTGCTTCTCCTCTGCGAGATTACACATGATTCCCTTAAGAAATGAATGAACCTGGTAAATCTGTGAGCTCGTAATGCTACTGTGGCGCTGATCCCGTCTTGACAGTTCCAGTGTAATCTCTGTTTTTCTAGCGCCGTCCACTGGTGTCCCTCCCCGTGATGTTTACGGTTTTGTGCGTGGAGAGACCTAACAGAAGCCAGGATTAGCTCTAAGTCTGGGGTTACAGCGCGCAAAGGCGCCAAAGCCCGCTGACAGTTTAGATGGATTACAGATTATTTCTGTGTAATCTCTGGTCATTGTTCAAAGCAGGATTAGGGTCAGTCGACATGACCCTCAAATCACGGAGACCAGTAGATGAAAAAGTGTGGATTTAAGGTCAGTGACTGGGAGGAAAAACTTAATCAAAGCCTAAGTCCGGATCTCAATCACTTCATCTCTCTTCAGTCAGCAAAAGAGAGTTTTAAGGAAAATCTATCCCGGACCACTTTTCTCCATTTGGGCGCACTGTCCCTTTTACGTCCATCAGCAACTTTTAACGCCCTTATCTCATTAATGAAATAAAAAGGGCTCGAGTCCACTTTGGATGATGAAACAAACGCCTTTGCCAAGTAGCCACCGTAGCTGCCACCGCTCTCACTGTAATTAAACTATGAGCTAGGTGTGCGCAGCGGGAGCCCACTTAAACGCCTTGCATTGATTGAAGGACACCGTGGTAAAAACAGGATATCCCTTTTAATACCTCCTATGGCAATCTTTTCATAATTACACTTTCATTGAACTGATTTTATCCACATGATTGACGCGCTGCCATTTAATCACTCTTCAGAAGCCGCGCCACCAACATACAGAAAGTGAATCATCAGCACTAAACGGCTGCACGCAGAAGGCCAGTCAGAGCCCACAAAAGCGAATGTCAAGCAGCACTTAAGCGCTGTGTCCTGTAATTAACCTGCAGCAAAAATTATAGGCAAATTACACCCAAATAATTTTTGCAGTTGAGCCCGGGGCTGTATTTGCATCGGCTTTTAGAAACATCAAGCTGAATTCTAAAAGGCTTCATGTGATACCGAATGTTCAAGGGCTCTGTCGGTTAATGTCAGACAGTGGTAATGAAATCTGTGCATGTGACTCTACAGAAAGAGAGCACGCCATTTCAGTCCCAGCATTGTTTTGGACATGAATTCTTATCGTTAATGATTACATTGTCAATGTCTCGTACTGTCTAACTCTGTATATAATACTATACGTTAAAAACACATGGCTTATGATTACAATCTTAAAGCTGCAGAAGTCTTCCTCTTACCTGGCTTATATAACCAGTGCTGAAATAGCCATTTTCCAAGTAGGGTTTGATTAAATGTTGACAAGCTATGTAGAGCAATCAGCCAATAGAATAGGAGTGTCCCTTATTCAAATGGGAAGAAGACCCCTAAAATCCTTAAGCCTCAACAGCATCTTGTTTTTCATAAATCATTCTCATTACATTATGTATCAGGTGATTTAATTCATCAATTAAAATTAGCTTTAAAGACAAATACTGAATTTTAAAAGGTGTTCTGAAGAAAATATGATCAACAAGGCCTTAAATGCAAAGATGTGCAATTGTAACTCCAGGACTATGAATAATATATAACATTTTTAAATATTTGTGAAAGCTTTTTGTTTTGTTAATAAAATCCCTAACCCTTGCTCCTGAATAACAAACACTCCCATTGGTCTACACCAGGGGCTGCCCAAAGTGAGGCCCGAGTGCCAAAATTGGCCCGCCAAGAGGTTTGATTTGGCCCACAGATCATGTTTTGTGACTGAAATTGAATACTGACAACTGATTTAATCTGCAATGACGGTCAAGCATACTAAACCTCTGGTAAGTTAATGACCTATTCTATTGACGAGGAGCCGATGGGTATACTCCAAAAACAGCTGCCCACACAGATTAAACAGTAACTCAAACACATGTAACTATAAGCCACTTTAAGTATGTTTTTACACTTCAAGTCCACAACTAGTCCTTTGTGAATGGATTTTTGAAAGGTCTAAGTTTAAACAGCGTAAATTCGCATCAAACATCCTAAGTTTGCAAGTTTCTAATTAGACACAACCTCATCAGAGCAAAATGGAGAAGTATAGGCAGTTGCACACAGACAAAAAGCATTTTGAAACAACTTAGGAGGAAGAGTATTGATTACATCCAAAAATAAATTGTGTTTGGCCCCTTGCCCACTAATACATTGCTGTTTTGGCTCTCAGATGGAAAAAGTTAGGGCATCCCTGTTCAATACTGATGTCAACAAGGAAGTAATAGCTATGGATAATACATAGAAAGTGTCTATTCTTTTGCTGTCTGTTTACTCAGCGCCAAAACAAAAACAAAAAAAGGTAGTGGTGCTTTAATGTGTTGTATAACTGATATTAACAGAAAAGCACTGTCCAGGGTAGCCTGTTATATTACTTTGTCCAACCACCTACTGCAGTGATTCACAACTCACCTTTTAATAGACCATGTGTCAAGTTCTTTGCCTCGGAGCCTGTTACGAGGTCTTTCTGTTGGTGTAACACGACAGGTACAGGTATTCCCTCAGGAACTGTAACTACTGAAGAGACACTTTTAATATCATCAAAACTACGTATAAGCTAAATCATTAGACATCCAAAAGCTGAGTGTCCATCTTTTCCAAATCCTTGCATGTATCCGAGGTAGGTATCTATTTTGTGAGTGCACCTCTTCTTGGTAAAAAAACAGTTTAATAAAGGAACACAGGAGAAATCATTATCTTCCTCTGAAAATCTGGAAAGTGGAATTGACATTTCTTGGCAAGTGTTCACAGTTGGCTGAGAGCACTCCAGCGTGAGCCATCTAATTAAAGTTTAGTTGAACAACCTGAGGCCTAAACAGAAACGGATAAGACTCCAGATGATCATGTAAACTAAACAACGCGACAGCAGCAAAGACAGAGAGCTACACAGAGCTCCATCAGAGTACATGTCATACATCTAACAATAACCTCCAAATAATTACAAGTATTGTGTTACTAAATCAGCATAAGAGTCTAAAAATACAGCGGATTACATAATCGTTTGAAATGATTGAGGACAAAACAACAAAGGCATGGATTCAGCTCTTTGAGAATACAAGCAACAAAACAAAAGAATAAAGCAATAGGAGTTTGGACTGATTGTTTGACACAGAAAGGCAACTGTGTGCAGCATTTTACTTTGAAACAGGGAGAATAACGCCACAGTGGTTACTTTCAGTTACCCTCCATTCAATTAAAAGAAAAAGAAAAGTCGTACACTGCATTTTAAGGTGTACTAGATAATACAATCTGTCTTGTTATGTCGTAGGCCTGTGTGGGATAAAATAAATACATGCTCACCTGGTAGAGCACATAACCGTAGAGACACTGTTATATTGTATATACTGTAGGCTTCCTGTCTTGGCTCAGTTTGTTTTGCTACTGCAAACTCTGTCAATTACAGGCCAATAAGCCCAGAAATATTACTTTAAAAAGGAAAAGGTTACTTGTCAGTCTTTCTTGATTGAAATCGACCCATTTTTGCGGAAGTTGACAGTTTAGTCAACAAATAAAAACGAAAATGAACAGACAGAGACGAAATCCAATCAAAAGGAGGAGGAGGAGGAGGAGACGGGACGAGTTGAGAAGAGATCCAATCAGAACTCACGTTTTAGAGCGTTGAGGAAGTGATGTCAGACACAAACACACGGGCAGACAACAGACGAGAACGGCTTTTAAATATGAAACAATGTTAACGTTTGAGAGGATAAGATAATAGGATAAGAGGATGATAAAAATGAAAATGCATTTCCCTTTATAGTCAACTAACTCTACTGTAGATAAAATTTCGACTAAATATAAGCATTGAATCGATTAAAACTACTAAACGTTAGATAACTACATTCATTCTAAATTGCATTTTAGTAAAAAGGGTAAGACTAAAACTAAATATAAATTTGCTGTCAAAATGAACACTTCCTTGCAGCCATTTGACCGCAGGCTGTAAATGATATTCCAAAAGTTACTTATGCATAAACGCTACCTCAATCATCTGAACAAAATCCACTCAAATAATTCAACAGTCAGCATTGTTTTCCGCCTTCTTTCTCCACATCTCAACTCTAAATCATAAAATGAGCTTGTAACACTCTGAACCTAACTCTGAAATGTTTCTGTGTGTTATAATTGACCCCATCCAGATTCATGTTTCATCCCAGTGTTCACTCAGTAACATGCACACGCAGCTTTTTCTCTCGTGTGATATTTACAGCCGCTATAAGATGAATCAGCTGCAGCCAGGCTGTAAAATAATATACAGTCTCACTTATGGGCCCGTGTTTTAAAAATAAACACTGCACATTGTACTAATTAATTGGACAAATATTGATTTAAAAATACTATCCAAGCATCCGGAGTGTGACGTTTAATATTTTATCAATTGCTGCAGAGCTCTCCTGTTCGGCCCTAAGGCAGACAGTGTTTGTAATGATGCGTTTACTGCCTGCACTCGGTCAGATTGGAGAGCCACACAGAACTCCACTGTCTATAAATGATAAGGAGCGTCAAAGTAGACAGTGAGTGGATTTTAATTATGCACAACGCCTTTGTTTTGTGAAGAAATGGCTGCACACTTGAAAAAAAACCCGTCATAATGATTCCACACAGCAGAAGAAACAGTATTTTTTTTTGTTTCAAAGCAGAAAAGAAGGTGAGAGGGGGAAAAGTGCAGTTTGGAGGTAGAGCCTGCTATTGATTTGTACTTAATTATTCATTCAGAACAACCTAGTCTTGTCTCGGCCAGGGCTTTTCATTTGGAATGTGAATCAGGGAAATAAAGATACTGCTTTTCCTGTGTGTGTGTGTGTGTGCGTGTGTGTATATATATATATATAATATATATATATATATATATATATATGGAGATGTATAATCATCTCCATACACTGGGCAGATGTTGTATGTATGATGGTGCACATGAACACAGCAGAACGCACGCAGTTAATTATTGATAGTGACAGAAGTGGTGTCTCGTGATGGGAGCAGTGGACATGTTTTTATCCTCCAGCAGGATTTTTACTATGCCTCATATGTTTGTCACTGACGCTCTTTCTCAGTGGGTGATATTATTTTTTATTTTTTTTTGCATTCTGGTTAAACAGCACATACTCCTCGGTCCATTGGCCGAGTTTGGACCCCTCGTGAACTGAAGCTCCTCTCTCTTCTCGCTCCACTGTGAGGACTGTTTGACTTCTCCACGGCTTGAATAATTCAGTGAATATAGGATGCGCTCGTTGCCAGTGAATCATTCTTCCCAGTAGATTTTTTTATTTTTACACAGGTCTATAGCCGACTTCCACATTCCCCAAACTGCTTCTCTCTGTCTTTCTCTCAAAGGACTTATGATGGGCTCAGGTCATGCATATACCCACCCAGGAGGTCAATACAAGCCAGGCTTTCATCCTGCATGGATGGAGCTTTTGAAATGTCAGGTTTAAACCAGGCTAAACACAATATTGATCAGTGACGCTTTAGGGCTCCTAGAATGTGCTACAATCTGCATTGGAAGTTGCACCTATATCATTTATCTTTATCTTTACGCATCAGTCATAGTAAAACTGGTAGTACATGCCAGACTCTGCAACAGCTCCAAGGGATATAATTACAACACAGCACTCCACGTGGAAATGCGTTGATCTGGAACTTTTAGTACTTTTTATTACCTACATTAGTTTTTTTCAGTTTAATTGCTACTATTCTGCTCACAACCTCACAGAGTAGTCTGTTACCAAATTCCCCGGAACGTTTAGCCCGTGGAGCCAATAGAAACCTAAAAGTAGCAAACGTAAAGACTTAAACTGATCTAAAATGGTGGTATCATCAAGAACTGGCTGTTTATACTGTGAAATAACCACAAAAAATCTACATTCAGACTACTTTAGAGTATTTATTGAAGTGAATTGGACACAAATTAACTCTTTTTCGAGACTTGTGCGTCGCTAAATGTCTTCCGTTTCTTTATGAGCGTATGTGGCTTACTTACAGCCAAAATAGTTCTGCTTCCGAGGAAAAAATGTGGATTAAAAGTCATTTAAAAGCGATGACAGGGGACGTACCTCACTCATGTCTGCGTCTGGCTTCTGCTGCTGCTGGATGGATCGATGGATGAAGGTAAGCTCCAGTGTTGTGGATGTCTCCGAGACGCTGCGCTCTCACGCACTCGTGCTTTTATAGCTCCTCCGCCAGCCCCGCTCTCTTTAACACATTTCCACGAAGCCAATGGGCTCGGCTCTATTCGGCTTCACTCCTGTGGGCACCAGTCTTTATGTCTCCAGTCATCTGCCACGTGTTTGACATCTATCAGCTCCGTTGACAGCGCCAGATTGATGGGCTTCCATGTAACACGACACAGATGGGAGAATGTATATGATTTAATCAATAGAAACGAGATCTCTAGGTGTTTCTTACATATCTGAGAAGGAAACGGGACTGAACACAACTACAGTAGGTGGTGACTTTAGATCAAGAATCTGAGGACAAGTGGATATGTTAAAGCATGTGTCAAACCCAAAGCCCATGGGCCAAATCTGGGTCTTTGTGCATATTCCATTTGCCCAGGTGAAAATAGTAAATGTGGAATAGTACACAATATCGGGTGACCATATTTTCAATTTTCCAACCAAAAAATAGGGACACTTTAATTTTACGGGACTTATAGGTAAAGATAATGTCACTAGAAATCAATACAAAACCAGTAAATAATTTAAAAAACTGAACTTCTTTTTTTAAAATTATTATTTCACTATAAAAATTGTTGTGTTCCTGGAGCTCGTTTGTAAATCACAACTTTTTTTTTTTTTGTCTGATAACAGGTCAAACTGTGAATGATGGAGAAAGACTGCTTAATAACAGCCTCACACTTAAGAACATTAAATAGACTGATAATTATTATAACTACATACCTGAGGAACACTGTTAATCTTTTCAATTGGTCAATATTGCCATCGCCATAGTAACTCTGTGGTTGACACACTGACAGTCTACAGACAAACAAGTTTCAAGCACAATGAGCTTCTTTGGCTTTATGACTGGGGGGCTATCCCGGTTAAATCAGGACGTATAGTCACAACACAATATGATATCGGTAACACTTTAGATTACGGCCCGGTACTTCCCGGTTACTTATGGTGTATTTACAGCGTAAGTTCTCTTGTTACTTATGGTGTATTTACAGCGTAAGTTCTCTTGTTACTTAAGGTGTAATTACAGCGTAAGGTTTTCTAGGACACAAATTGTAATTAAGGGGTATGGCCTGTAATTAAGGGGTACAAAGTGTAAATGTAAAAATCTAAAGTGTTATATGCTTAGCCAAGCTAATGTATTTTTCATGTAAATGTTTATTGTAAATGTAAAACAAGAAGGTATAAATAATAGACAGAAATTTATGTCATTCAGATATTTTATACCAAAAATGACACAAGTACGACATGGATATGATTGATGATGATGGATAAAAAAAAAAAAAAAAGACTTTTTTTTTCCCCAAAAAAAAATCTTTTTTTTTTAGTTCCCCAGAAAAAAAAAAAAATTTCCCCCCCAAGAAATACATTTTTTTTTTTTGAGTTCCCCAGTGTTACGACCGTGGCTCAAAGGGTCGCAAACAAGGAGGACACACCAGACAAAAAATAAGGTTTAAACAAATAATCTTTATTTAACCAATTCAACCGAATTGAATCAGATCAAACCAAATTGAACCAAATTAAGTTTACTATGAACTAAGGATTAAAATGCCAAATTAGAAAATAAAGTATAATACAATATGAAGTATGAAATTAGTATTAGTAGTGTGGTGGTGTTGGATGTGAGTAGTGAATGGGTGTGCCGTGTTGTAAGAGGTGCAAAACTAAGGAAAATGTCTAACTAAGCATAACTATACCAAGTAGTAAAGATAGTTTAATCAAACTATACCATAACCCAAACTAAACCAAATCAAAACCAGTGCAGGCGGTGTCCCAGCGGCAGTGGTGGTCTCCTTCTGGTCGTGGGCCTACTTCGAGCTGCAAACTGTTGGTATGGGCGTTACCTAAATAGACACCTGACCTTGACATCCTGGGGCCCACAGGTGTGCCAGGCCAGGCAAACTACCCCGAGTGCCCACTAGGGGGCATCACACCCAGAAAAAAAAAAAAAAAAAAATTTGAGTTCTTTTTTTTTAGTTCCCCAAGGAAAAATTTATTTTTTTTTCCCCAAGAAATAAAAAAAATTTTTTTTTGAGTTCCCCAGAAAAAAAATGTTTTTTGAGTTCCCCAGAAAAAAAAAAAAAATTTTTTTTGAGTTCCCAGAAAAAAAAAAAAAAATGTTTGTGTTTACATTTTTTGTTATATTTTATAAATTTGTTTTTACTTGCATATAAGACATCGGAAAATAAGAGGTCTTGAAAAATAAAATTTATTACATGTCAATTGTAGAAGTGGTGGTGCCTTAAAAACATTAACCAATCAAAAACGCTCTCATCGCGTGTTCTATTGGTCAATCAGCCTGTCAATCACTCCTGCTACGTGAGGCCGGAAGCCTGCACGTTCCCGTATTCTGTTTACAGCTGCTTTTGCGTTGCTATCTTAAACAGCCTCACTGTGCAGCTTCACTGTCAGGCACAGACTGTTCCTTCGTGCAGCTACATTGTCAGGACCACATAGTCATTTATTTCCCTTTTTTCTTTTTCTCTTTATTTATTTGTGTAGATGGGGGACAGTCTGTTTAACTAGCGTTAGCTCCATCCGTTAGCTTTAGTTTGTTCATCTAGCTACTCCTCGTTAGCTTCAGGCTACATTTATATCTAGTTAATATTTTTTGGCTGCGAAGAACACTGATGAAGGTAACTGTAAAAGAAAGACTATGTTTGAGGTGGCTGCGAAAAGGAAAAAGATGGCAGATGAAAGAAACAAAACCAGAGTTGTTCTTGGGGCATCATTTGAGCGATAGCGAGCGCTGAAGGCACAGCGAGGAATACGCTGCTCGACAGGTAAGTTTTAGGCTCAATGTTTTGTTGTCATATTAAAAACTGCTAGTTGGGAGTATTATCTGGTGTTTGTGACATTGTATGGAGAGAATCGGGGCCAGTCAGCTGTGAAGCGCTGTCTGTTAGTCTCTGGCGCGTGCGTGTTGTTTTGGAGGCAGGACCTCGGAAAGAACTGTGAGTCGGCTGGTCTTGCGCATGCGCATTATTCAAAAACTGGGTAACAGTCGCTGCTGTCTGAATGTTCGCAAACATCTTCTATTCCACCTTTAAAACTGTCTAAAAAATCTCAAAATGCATTAAAACATATACATTAAAGTGGAAAAGTGGCTCACTGACTCTTGTATACAATGATTTGAGGCATGTGTTTGTTCTATTACCGCTTGTGAATGTGTAAAGTGTTTTTCCATGTTTCAGTGTAGCTAAATACTACCCCAAAACTATCAGCATAATAGATTAAAAGTTTAGAAATGGCTCAAAATTTAGATTGTTATGCTTAGTCCATAATAGTGGCCTAACCAGAGACCAAGAGAATGAAAGCTTGGTGCAAAATGTTTTTGATCAATGGAGCCAAAGTGCAAATGTTTGTGTGGCCTCTGACACATACCTTAATTATAACTAGAATTTAGGGTTGATGGTATTAGACAACAATTTTTATGCTTCTTGGAAAATCGTTATATTTATAAGTGCTCAGTTGTGAGGAAAGCACTGTACCTCCCACACAGAGCACAGAGTAGTTTCAATGTGCCCACCGCGATCAGTGCAGTTCATTTCAAATGGCCTTATTGATTCATTGCAGGACATTGGGCCTCTGCGTGTGTGTGTATATGTGTGTGTCCGGTCATTAATCAGCCTCTGTTCGGCACACTCTATATCACTCACATTTTAATCAGACCGTCCAAGTGCTTGGAGATCCAGCGCTCCGTGTCCCTCAGGATCACCGCGAGGGACTAATTGATCACCAGCCACTCGCAAGGAATGATTTATTTGGATTGCCTATAGACACAAATTCTAATCAACTGCATGAATTAATCCAGAAGCCATTGCACTAGGTAACATTTGAACCAAAGCCTTGCACTTAGTTCACATCATTAGAAAAGAACTAATAGGGAACTGATCACTATCCGTGTCAGACCAGGGTTTTAATTAGGATTCAATTCACATAATCATGAACTAATTAACCACTTTAAACTAGTGCAAGGAATGCGATCAATGTTTTCTCTGTTCCCAGCTCACTATTCCCTTCCAAGTTTCAAAATGAGGGCATTACTGTTTTGATTGTAGACCTTTGAGCCTCCTGCTTGTCACAAAAAAGTGATGGTTTGCCTCTGAGTAGAAGAGTCTTTTTTTCTATTTTAAGAAAACCAAACATGAAGGGAGATGTTTGTGGGGCTCTCACACAAGATGAGAAGTGACTATAAATATCTGAGTGCCTTTACTGGTTTGAGAAATGAAGCACGTTGTTATTACACTAGAACAGAATCAAAAGGATGTGTACCATGTTACTCTTCATGCCCCCGATATAATACAGTATTGTATGTATATATAAAAATAGCAAAATACAGGGACGGTTTTGGTAGAATGCTTTGAGAAATTGCTTTATATGTGCTAGTACTTTTAGTCAAGACGTTTAGAGCCTTTTGAGCATGAAAACTTCTATTTCTTATGGCAGCTGTAGGAGAGGAGGGATGAGTCCAATATATACAGCATCCTAGTAGATTAGATTTTATTTAGACTCAAACCAATGATGTTTTGACACGTAGGCTTCATCAGATTGCCTATTGACAGTGTTTATGGGAAGATTTTGATATGTTTAAAGGACTGAGATCAGGTCATGGCTAAGCAAGGGGATGACAGAGCGAGGGCATAAAATTCATAAAAAAGCATAAAATAACACCATAGAGCAGTACAGAAATTCACTTTGATGGTTTAGTTTGAAAATAGCAATGTTTCTGCATGCAATGGGACACATTTTGCAAGCACAACATCAATGGCTGGTTTTCATTTCTGTGTAAAAATGTATTTGATTATGAGACAGGAATCTGAAGTCTTACTAGTTAAATTTGGTGTAATTTGTTATGCTTGCACAGAAATGCAATTATATATGTGTTGAATAATAGTATTTGTCTAAGCTTCAGTTTCATTTGCAGGTTGCTAATTGAAGCCATATTAAGTGCATCTGTGCCTGTTACAGATAAAGCCGTGGAGTAACGATGTAAACAAAGGGCAGTGCGGTGCTGACAGTGCACGGCGGTAATGAGCGCGAGTCTGGCCTGTGGATAGACAACTACAGAGAGAATCAGCTAGTTGGGCTCGGGTTTTCTGTGCCACTTTTTAACATCAGTCGTCATTATCAGACGCGTTTCATCCCTCGCTTTCATTAGTGTGAATGGGAAGAGGCCGGACCAGAGCGAGTGTTGCTGCCGAAAGAGTCCGTGCCAGGACATTTTACAGCATTTGATGAACATATTGACATTTGCAGGGATTAGATCTAAACTTTGTAAAGCCCTGGCGACATATCGACAATGTGACAGAGGGAGGCCTCAGCTGTGTTCTGGCTCGGCAAGCTAAGTGCAGGGCTCCTCATTACCAGATGCAGCTCACTATGTCTTATCGCTTCTCTTCTAATGTTTGTGACGAGTTTATAGGATAATGGCCGCAGCAGCCTTTGCTATTTTTAGTGGCGTTTTCTTTTGAGCACGACTTTTGATGGCTGTGTCGTTCTGTATGAGTGGTAGGCCTAAATCAGTCACATCAGCATTGCTAATATGATAAGTCAGCATCACCTCTGAGCATCATGATGTGAATTTCAGCGTGCTGTCTCAGGAAAATGACAGATCAAACAAGAAAAAAACAGTGGTGCTCATTTTTGCGACATGAAAACATTTCTATTCCTGAACGTGGCAGAACTCACAGTCAGTCAGTAATAATAAAAAAATATCTGTTTCCATGGTTACACCTGAGTTGTCCACTTGCATGTTTCACTAGAAAATTGGTGTATTGATGGTTTTATTCAATTAAGGAGTTGCTAAGCTTGACACATGGGGTTTGCTTGCATATTGATAAAATGGATCTTAAAGGAGAATCGAGTGGCTCAGTCATTTTGGTTGCTGTAGTTAGTTTTGCATTTTGCTGTTAATCAAATCGTTAATCAAATCGTTTACGAACAATGAGGTTCAAGGGAGCAGAGGTCAAGAAATTGCAGGGATTTGAAGTACATAGGGTTAACAGTCCAGAGCAATGGAGAATATGGAAAGGAGGCGGAGAATATATTGGTCGAAGGATGCTGAAGTTAGAGCTGTAAGGTAGAAGGCCTTGAGGACGACCAAAGAGGAGATTTATGGATGTAGTGAAGGAGGACATGAAGTTAGGATGGAGGGAACAGCTGAAAGGAGGAGAAGCACGTAAAATGAAATATAACCCTCTTAGCTACAAATGGCGACAGTAGACAAAAATACAGCTTATGTATCAGCTACTTTAACCTTAATCCACCTTTGAGTTCTCACTTCTGATTGGTTCAAATGTGACTCTAAAAAATACATTTTACATCTGGTAAAAAAGGGTAAAATTACAGATTGCAACTACATCCTTTTTTTCTAGGCCATGTGAACACTCGTGGTGGCTCTAGGGAACAGGGAGGATTGTGGGTTCAATAATGAAACATGAATGTGCTTCTCCTTCATCAGTGTTCAGTTTGTGCCCATATCAGGAAGTAACGAGACTTCCATTTGGTTCGATGTAGCTTTAAAATGCTCCTAAAGAAACAAACGCAAGAAGAAGGTTGCTGTTGACACCTAAACATCATTTTGACCAATGCATTCCATTTTGTTCAACTATGTACTACAACTATTTACAAAATCCTCAGTTAACTCCAGTAAAGTTTGGATCTAAGCAGATTTATGCAGGACACGTTTCAGGCTGACTATTATCAACCTAATTAGCAATCTAATTATAATCTGACCATTAGCTTAAAGAGGTAATTCAATGCAGTAGTGCTGTATTGGTTTTTAGAGAGTGGCAGTCTGGTCAGCATGGTGTATTGCCAACATGTGGTCCCTGCCAACATGAGGCGTATGTGCCATTCCAGCTCGTGCTCAGAGCCAATTTGATGATGAAGTCTGTTTGAGAGATTAATTTGCCAGACATTTCTTATGTAATGGTAAAACTGCTTAGGAAAGGGCCCTGAAAGCCAGCACTACTTGACGAGCCACACTGTACTGTATATGGCTTATCAATAGTCATTAGCACAGCTCTATTCATTCTTTTTATGGGTGTTTTAAGCCCTTGCTCCTCAATGGATACACACGGGGAAATGCTGCTTGTTTTTTTATTTTAAAACACTGATAAATTGCAGTTACTGTGCAAAAAGTGACATGAAAATAATAAATAAGACCAGGCAACTCCATTAACACCAAACACTGTAAGCCTTTTAGACTCATATAATGCATATATATTACATGTTGCTAAGATATATGGAGACTCACTGTAATATGTTTCGTTCGGTGGAAACATAACAGTACAAGTAATAAGACTGGGTGTAGGGTTTCCCAGTGTCTCCTAGTTTTCCCGCTGCAGGCTGTAATAGAGCAGCTTCACTCCGGTCCAGACTCCAGACAAATACCCACAGCATGTCAAGCTGACACAGCAGCGCTCTAATGTGCATCACTCCCATCATTTGTCCAGACATAGAGACGCACAGACACCGGTAAAATGAATGATGACTGTGAGCTTACAGCATTTATCTCTGAGACATGTTCAGTGTTAGATGGTAAATGGATCCATCTTTCCATTTCCATTTGAGTGATAATAATGCACCATATGTTATTTTTTCTTCCCCTAACATTTTGTTTACATTGCTTTTATTTTGAAGGTGGAGTGTGTGGTTTTTGGAGGAATTTGGAGGTGAAATATTAGATAATTAATTTCACACCTCATAGTCTTTCTTTCTTGACCAGTGCTGTCAGTGTCATTTTAGATCAGGGCTCATATACAGCCCAGTTTAATCTCAAGTGATATCCGTTAAGTAACAACAACTCCAATTTTTTCCCTTGGACAAAATGTAAAAATGCTAATGTTGGAAAAAGCCTTTACCATATATGTTTTCCCAAATTTGCCCTCACAATATGGCTTGCTATTTTGCTAGGAGTAACTTAGCTCACTTTTACTGACCTCTCAACTACGGGTAAAAACTAACCCACTAACAATTAATTTATCTAATCTCTTCTCAATTTGTCCTCGCAAGCTGTTTTGGCCATAATGAGCATCAACTATTATATTCCTTGAGCACTGAAACTTGCTGCTTACACACCAAGCACACAGGCTCCCCATTCTCCTCCATGAATAAACAGGAAGTGGTCCATTTTTCTTGGAAACTCTACACTCTTTGTCAACTTTTCCCCCTTTTTCACAGACATTTTGGATAATAAGGGTTCCACAGAGGGCAATTCTGACAGACAGACAGGCCAAACTGTTGTTCAGTTCTGGGTCTCAGTTTTGTGTTATGTCAACTACTCTTACTAAAACAGAGAGACCCCAGTGGACAGATTAGGAATATAAGAATATAACTTTTACTTAAAAAAATGCACTTATTGCCTCATATGTCATTTTTGCACTTTCTAAATTCATCCCACGGGCCAGATTGTACCCTCTGGTGGACCAGTTTTTGCCCACGGGCCATATGTTTGTCATCCTGTTCTAAACCATGTGAACAACTACAGTATCCCTGGAGGGACATGCTGTAAGCTATGACCAAAAACAGTGGACATAGATCAAATTATTAGTTAAGTTTAATAATATATTAACCAATTTTAATTTAGTTATTATATTTTCATAGCAGTCCATGCATTATTGTGTGTTGAATGAAGAAACATGAATACATTTCTTCTGCAGCAGATAAGAAGCACGTTCATTCCAGTGGTGCTTCATTGTCTGCTCTAGGAACGGAACAAAAACAGGAAGTAATAAAACTTTGAAAAAGGTTTCATGAAGCTTTATATCTGCATTTTTCAGACATAAGTGTAAAATATTGTTCAAACTGTGTTATTTTTATACACTTTTGAAAACATAGACAATGCACCTTTAAATCAATGCACCATATTAGCCTTTAGCACTAATTCTAAGATTGTCCCTTTTTATCTGTTGAAAATGTGATTGTTTTTTAGGTAAAGCTGCATCCAATCCAATTAGAAACCAAATTAAAGCTGGCTTATAGACTGATACTGGGAATACCTGGCAATCACATCATTGATCCACAGTAAAGATGCCATCACAGGTCTCTATCTTATCCTCACGCACAGCCAGCATTCACTCCTTGGCCACTGAACAGACAGACACTGAGTAAAGGTCATCTGAGTCCGGTGTCAACCTGGTAAACACACCTGCCCTGCCTCATCTGGTGCACTATACAAACACCATAACGCACAGTAAAGATCTGAGTAACATTTACTGACTTCTGAAAGAGCATCTTTATTTCAAATGTTTTTATGTGATTTATGTGAAGACTTTAAACTAAAGACATATAATTCTGACAACATGCTTTTTGCAAACACCTGTGCGATGTATAGTGCAAGAATGGCTACAATTTACTGTGCTGACTCCAGTTTCTCAAGGAATAAGTGCCTTTCTCCACCAATAAGAGCACACTCTAATAGTCCCAGTGGCAAAGAAACATCCATTTTATGTTGGACTGGGCGCACTGGATTAGGGCTCCATTTAAAGTGGTAGAACTGCTTTTACAGCTCATATAGTCTTCAGCTGACATATCTGGTCAATGTAAAACCTTTATTTCAAATATAGCATGTTTAAAAAAATTCAAGGAGCCAATCAAGATCGGTTACAGCAGAGGTTATCTGTTACAATGAGTTAAAGTGAGTTAAAATGAAGCGAACAAACACAATTTGCATTTAGAATCCCCTGCTAACACAAAAGCTGTTATCACTTAGCCACACTGAGTAGGCTATTTGTACAATTCTACAAACACACTGCTTTTGCTGATCCTTTAACATGTCACATTTGGTGCTTTTCATATTTTACAGAGTGTGACTTTACTGCAGTCCAGCACAAAGTTGCCTTGTGAGCTGTACCAAAGCTGTACTCTCTGTAGACATATGCATATTCATCATGACACAGATAGAGACTGACAGGAGATTTAACCTCTCTCAGTTTTGTGTTGCCTCCAATAAAGAATTCTGCTTCCTGCTGCAGCACAGTGTCACACAACGCCTGACTCACATTTGCACAGCCTTTTAGAAACATAAATACGCTGAAATATGTTAGAAGTCATTACAACCATTTTTCCTTATTAAATCAAATGTCATAAACACCCTAAATACAGCAAAGTGTACAATACAAACCATACAGAATATATTAGATTTCCTTAACTTTAACAACAACATGCACAATGCTTAAACTATACAGAATAAATTGTTCATTTGTACCTCTTTACTTCATCTGCAGCTTTTGTATTTGTGCTGACAGCTCCTCCACATCCAATAGTTCGAACAGATACTGCCCTCTGGAGGCTGAATGCATAACATTGATACCCACTGTGAACTTAAGTGTCCATTACTCATTTATGTCCAACTCTGCCGCTGTTATACAATAGTGACATGTCTGTGTTTTGGAAAATCAAGTAGAACAAGATCATTGTGTTTTCTTCCCTCCTGGTGACTATTCTCCAAGGCTGGACGCTGTAGAACAAAAGAATGAATGTTATACAGTATATATTTGTTATATAACGCCGTACAAAGCAAAAATGCACTTGCAGTTTTGTTTTTTGTGTAAATATAAAGTTATTAATTATATGTATTGTTCCAGATTGTGATTATTTATGCACTTTTCCTTAATAGAGAGGTTTTTGTACCAACTTTGTGTCAAGAAACATTATTATTTTAGTGATTTTTAGGCTACTTAACTTGAGGTCAATAGTTACAAAGTGTTGTTTTAAAAAAGAAGAAATGACATCACAATCATATCACTTTTATTCAGCACGATATCCGTATATTTATTGCATTTTCCGTGTGGGTGGCACTATGTAGTAAATAAACCGTCTACTTGAAATGCGTGCATAACATGTTATTGTGACTCATACATTAATAAAGAGAATTGTGCACAAATAATACTAACCCTAAGTGATTCATAAGGGTGCATCCTGCCATGCCCTGTACAGGTTTGTGAATCATTCTGGGTAAACTCACTCAAAGAAAAATAGGATAGGTGTAAAGAATAAGATTTATGCTCACAGGCCTGTTTGCAAAAGTACATGTGTATTCTATAAGTAGTACAATGGATGCACTATTGGCAGGTACAGGGTAAAAAAGTGGAAAAAGGATTACATAATGTATGTGGTGTGAAGCAACTATTGTCAAACAAGACAAGCCTACCTCATAAAAAGGGGATCCATTTGTCTGGAACTCACTTGGACCAACACCTGCACAAAGACCAGTGTTGTCAGAGTCAAAACTGGCTGCTGTATTGTATGTATTACACAAAATCCTCTAATACATGTTGTCATTACCTGTCGGGCCGTCGATAACGAACACTGGATTCACTTGACCCTGGCTCTGTGCAGTTGGACGGGCGCTCAGCTGGCTCTGTGTCCTCTGTCTCCTGCACACACAAGCACAAAAGTCAAAGAAAGTAGATATAAATAACAGAAATTCATATCATAAGGCTGCTTACATCATTTCGTCTTGATAGGTCACTTCTGAAAATGAAAGGTAGACAAAAAAACAGGTTATAATGGCTTTTAATGTTGTAAAACTTTTCTTGGAATAGTAAATAATAATTGCTTAATGCAGTGGTGTCAAAAAGCGATTTTGATAATGGAAGGTTTCAACTTCATTTCAGTTTTACAAAAAATATCTTTAACATGAATTTCCTCTGTTTATGGAAACTGGTTGTTTGGATTTGAGCAGGTTTTATTTGGATTTGAGCAGATTATATATATCTTAGTACAAAAAACTGGCTTCAGATTTCATGAACAATAAAAACAATAAAATTAAACTGATTCAAATCCATCTAACGCCTGTTCAAATCCATGTAAAACCTGATCAAATCCAAATAAAACCTGCTCAAATCCATCTAGAACCTGCTCAAATCCATCTAGAACCTGCTCAAATCCATCTAAAACCTGCTCAAATCAATCCAAAACCTGTTCAAATCCAACTAAAACCTCTCGGAGAGCCACTTAAAACATTGCAAAGAGCCTCAAGTTTGACACGTTAATACATCTTTTTGTGACACTACCTTTCTCTTTCCTGCGTTTGCAGCAGAAGATGATTCCGATGATGAGCAACACCAGCAGAGCAAAACTTGAAAAGGACACCACTATTGCGATGAGCACTGTCCAGTCTGTGGGCTTTGGAACTGTGGAAATCCAATGAAATTAAATAACAAAAAAATAACCCAGGGACTTTCAAAATAACAGATAGGACCATCTTACCGACTGTAAGCTGCACAGAGCTGTACAGTGGGTCTTGCAGAGCGGCTACAGTGGCCAGACAGGTCACTGTGGTGTTACGGACGGCCTGGAACTGGAGCACACTGGTGGAGTTGTAGGAATCACCATTAGTAACGCTGGTGGTGTTGACCAGGCTGCTGTTAACCGTTTGGTCTTTAAGCATCCAGCTAATGGTCGCGGCGGGAAACCAGCCAGTCGTCCTACACTGGAACTCCACCTGCTCGTCCTGCTTCACGCTCCGATCCCCTCCTAAGATGCTGACACTACCACTTTCTGAAAAAACAACCAAAGAAAACAAGTTCAAGTGTAAGAGAAAAGTTTAGAGAGTGCATGATGTTTACTTTCAACGTCCTTGCCATGAATAACAATCAATTACATGTCATAGTTTACCTCCTAAAGTTATATTTTTTTTCTCTTTGTTTATTATCAGACCCCCTCATTAGCATGCCCTTGTGCAAAAGCAATCAATGCCCTTCTCTGGCAGCTCTATTAAATGGATTTATGAGCTGTGTGTGCTACATGAAGGAGAATCATGGAAGTCCTCATCAGCAGAACAAGAAGCAAGCTCCAAACGTTGTAATAATCGATATGTTTTTCACCTGAAGAAAGAGGACCAAATGTTTTACACAGACGCTACAGGCTGGTGGTTCACTAAAGCAAAAGGCGCTGTGTTACTGCTAAAACAACCTGAGGCTTTATTATTACATGGTAAGAGTCGAGAACATCAATAAGAAACAAAGTGTTGGTAAATGACACAGAAGGATCAATTATAATTGCACCAAAAGTCAATACAACAAATGCTAATAAGGCGTCACTGCCAGAAAACATGATGTATCTTTGTTTAAAGATATTGATATATCACTTTTCATATGCTGTATGTTCAAAGTTTTTGCAGCACAGTTCTATGTCATTCCTCTGTCGGCTTACCTTTATGTTTCTCTGACGGATAAAAGCTAGAAGTATAGTAAAATCAATGAAGCAATTTGCAATAATTCACATTTTGAATCTACTTCATTCATGCTATGATTATCTCTGTTGCCTTAGCTCTAGTTTTATTAGAAATAGATGACCGTCCTCCTCTGACTTTTAACAGTTAGAAATAAAACAAACAAGAAACTTAAACTTTATGAGGTAAATAATTATTAATGCATAAGACAAGACTGAAGTACACTATTTCAAAGAGCACACTCTTCCTGTCTGAGATTTTAATAACACTCTATGGTAACATGGAGCCTGCTCTAGCCTTAAGAATTTCAATCTTTTTTGGAGAGATTAGGTTTAGAAACAATACCCTGTGACTTTTACAATTACATATAATCAGCCGCCTCAATACATTTCACTGGTGGTGTTTTGGTATAATCATGATTATCTCTATGAATTGTAGTTTAGCACGAATTTTAATGCACTATTATTGATTTTATTTGCAGTTGTCTTTGTTGGTAGCATGCTTATTTGTACTTATTTGGGTGGTAGATGCATGGAATTACTAGTTGTGTTTCGTTTATAAGTTAAATAGGTAATAGTAGGCCTTCGTTGGTATTCTTACATAGAATTATGTATTAAAGTTCAGTCTAGGTCCGTTGCACTACAGAACTCTGTCACAAAGTGGAGTTACACAGTTTTTGACCTTGCTCTCAAACTTTTCTAGCTTTCTTGTTTTGGTAAATATCTGTAAAAGCTTTTCGGCCAAGATTAAAAATATTTAACTGCACTGGATAACTCTCTGTGGATTTATTGCATCTTATGTTGACTATAAATGTGTAAAAGTGTCAAGCTGAACCTACACGTATTGTTTTTATGCATCAAAGGAGCCATGTGAGGCATGTTAATGCTGTTACCGTGGACATAGAGCTGTGATGTCCTGGAGCCGTAGGCGCCCTGCACGGTGCAGATGACTGGACCAGAGTTCTTGCGTGTGACGTTGTGAACAGTGAACGTCACACGGCTGCTGCTCCCGTTGATGTAGAGCTGGGCTGAGAACTGTTCTGAGAAGGAGGTGGGTTTCCCATCTGCTGGCATAGTAAGGACCAACAGTCCACCCATCGTCCAGGTCATGTACGTCCATGTTCCCTGCACTGTGGCATTGAACTGGGCATCAGAGCCTTGTAGCTTTGTGACGTTTACAGGCTCCAGCTGGAACTGTCCCAACACAGCTACAGAAAATACAACGCAATATTAATGTTTTGCATCGAGTAAAGCAACAAGTGAAAGTTGTAGTACATTGCCACCCGTCTTACTTTATCAAAATAATTGGTTTTGGCATTTAGTAACAAGTA
Organism: Rhyacichthys aspro; assembly: GCA_036850595.1. Taxonomy (NCBI): domain Eukaryota; kingdom Metazoa; phylum Chordata; class Actinopteri; order Gobiiformes; family Rhyacichthyidae; genus Rhyacichthys; species Rhyacichthys aspro. The sequence goes on from CM072161.1 coordinate 8,111,406, forward strand.
TTGGCATGTTTCAGAGTGACATAATGATCAGTTGTGCAACATGATTCTTAGTAACACACAGCTCTCTTCAGCTTTTAAAGGTGTCAGAGTTTGTTCAGGGAATGTGAGTCTAAGAGAGCACAATAGGCTCGGTTTTTAGACAAGACTGAAACTCAAACAAACATAAGAGACAAACACATCCCTCACTCCAACCACACAAGTTGAAACAGAGTTTAGGAATTCCTCTCTGAATGTTTTTCATTTTAAAACATCGATCAAGATTAAGAGCAGAGAGACGTTTGTGCCAACTGTCTGTGTGTCACAAGAAGACTGTCTGATTAGAGCCTCTCCCATTCACATCCATAAAACCTAACATAGATGAATAAAAGTGCTTTCCGTTTAAAGAACAGATCAGATTGGCATATTACAGACCTCCAGTCGAACACAGCAACAAGCAGGAGCAGAGTAGGTTTGCCCATGTTTTCCTGGAAACAGTCATGCCAGTGTCGATACTCTGGTCATAAGTGGAAAAAAAGAGATTATTTACAAGGAGAAGCCGATTTAGAATGACATTAGCTCAACTGGGTAAATGTAAACTAAGAGAAAAAAGTGAAAATCTTGTAATAACACTTCCTATGGGGTTTTCTCACTTTATGTAACTGTCATTTCATACTCAACCATACATTAAATGTTTATGATCCGTACAGTATAAAAACTTCAACAGGTATATCTTCATTATCTGTAACCTTCATAGGACTCATCAAACATTAGAGGAACTTACTGCGGGGCTTGTGGCGCTGGCCGGAGCTTCATTTCCTGAAACGGCAGGTGAGCGGAGGACTGCACCTGTGGCTGTGAAACTCAGTGAGAGCAAGGTTCAAGTGCAGCCATTCAAACGGCTCTTATCTGCCCTTTGTGCCTGTGTCAGTCTGTAATAATGGCCCGCTGCTGCGCTGTGGTGCTCAGGCTGTGGGCGTGAGGCTGACGTCTCACCTGCTGCACACAGGTGAGAGAAGGAGTCACATCAGGAGGAACACAGAGGACGTAGAGTCACCGCAAAGTCATTAAGAGAAAGAGGTGGTTAACATCAGCTGATCTAATATGTCAGCTTTCAGGCTTCTGGACTTGCCTTCTCTTTCTTCATTCAGACTGTGTATACATGTGTGAGATGACAGATTTAGCATTTCAAGCTGCTCTTAAATATGTCTGCATAGAGTCATCACCTATCACCATCATACCTATACTACCACTTGACAGTATCCAAACCTTTTGTACTCATAGACCTTCTCAGATATAATATGATGCTGTTGATATTGTTGATATTAATACGAGTACTTTGCTATCTACGTTTTCATTCAGCCCTTTTCCTCTATTTGGAGCAAATTTGGAGTAAATGAAGATGATAGAACTTGAGCAAAAAATGCTTGCTACAGCATCTAAAAAAACATGGCACTGAAATCTGCATATATATGAACCTATAAATATTACCTGGTTGTGTCTGTAGGCTATAATTGGCTATTTTAAGTATTCTGACTCATTCTGGAAACAGTGGTGTCGAGACATCCCTTGTTGTGCACATTGCTACTGTTATTGAGCTGTGGTCCTGTTACAGATTCAAAAGTATCAAAAGAGTGACTGCAACAAGCTCACAACCAACAACTGCTCCTGAACTGCTGAGTAAATCAGTGTATCTTGCTGTGTCTTTATTTGTGTCTTCATTTGACTACACTCAGAGGAAGGCTTGTGGCTATTTAAATTTGATGTTGACTAAAGCCACTCGACGCTCTAATAAGACCTTCCTGAGAAACTATAAATAGATTTGTAGTTGCACTGCCGATGAAATAGTGTGTGACTTCGTATCTGGCCCTGGAAATTAGACAGTCCCAGTCCATTAGAAACTAAAATGCAATCAACTACATGAAATGAGACAAACTGCTGGAAATGTATTGGATTGTTTATTTAAAAAAAAAAAAAAAAATCACACTCAAAGGTAACACTCCACAAGAACACCAAAAAGTATAATCAACATCAAAAGGCCACAGTTCTTTCAACAAATGTAGCATATAGATCCTGAAGTGATAAAAATCAATATGTAAATAGGATATAAGCCTCTGGATAAAACATGCATTATTATAAATAAAAAAAAAGCATTATTATATTAGTTATATTTTCAAAGGGAGAATGTAAAATAATTTCTAATAATCCAAGCATTTGATTGTAATTCAACTGAAATAGGTGCTGTGCTGTTTAACAATATGACCACTAGAGGTCACTGTAAGACAATGCTCGCTTTAATTAGCCTAAAGGAAGTAAGACATTCACATTGTGTCATAAGAATGCATTCAGTTAAGAAAATGTATCATTCTTTATGTAAGCTCATTTTGTTTAATACATGCAGCTGTTTTCTGTACAGTGACTGGTAAAAAATAACATCGTTTACTGTTAAATATTATAGATGCAAAATTGTTACATGCAATAAACAGCTACATTCCTGCATCTAGTCATTTTGTGTTATCTGTGCATAATAGTCATGTAATTTAAGGTAAACAAGCAAATATAAACGTGTGTATACTAACACTAGACATGCACTCTGTCTTCCTGCTGCACTCGGTACAGGCCCACAGTCACAGCTTTATGAGGGTATAGTACAAACTGGAATGTCTCCAGACACAGCTAGTATTGTATAGACAGAAGCAAGCAGACAACCATGAAAAACAGGAAGTAGATAGTGGGGGAGGGTCAGCTATAGCAGTCCCCTTATCCCCAGCATATGGCCGCCAAGTCATTTACGGAGGCCTCCTCTGCTTCTGCAGCCGCTGTGTCAGGGATCATCAGTCAAAACTTGTCATATGGGCTCATCCTTGTGTCTGCGGCTTGACTTTGCAGGCCTCTAAGCATGCTATTGTTTCACTTCATTGTCCACAGCTACAGATTAGTTCCATTCAATTGCCCCTTCAGTTGGGAGAATAAGATATGGGCCCCAAAATGCAACACTTAACACCTAAAAGAAAAGGCATGCCCTCAGAGAATGCATTAATCCCTATTGTGGCATTTGTTTTTGTTGTGTCAGCTGATAGTTAATCAATGGTCAAAGCCGACTAAGGTTTATTGTTACTGAGCTTATTAGGGTGAGATGCCGCTAGGGCGAGCCTACATCTCATAGAAACTGTAGTTTTATAGGCGGGTCACAGACACACCCCATTCCTTTGACTCAACAAATACAAACTAACTAACTATTTATTGACAGAAAATGCATGTTGAAATTTGTTTCATAAACAGATTTAGCCGAACCAGTAGCAGGTAAAGACACAAGGAAATTACACACTCTACCATCATGCAGCTCAGTGTTGCTGAGTGTGGCCCACTCCATGAATTCATGTCTGTCCATAATGTCCATGTGGCCCATGCTGTGAACTCTGGTGCCGTTGAGCCCCCCTTTACACAAACTGGTGTAATCTGGCTTTACTTGCCACTCCATATGGAAAGGCTGCCATTCGCTGCATGAGAGAAATCCACTTAAGAGAGAGTGCGAGGGAGACAGCTTTTCCTTGCGTCCCACTGATCCACTCCTAGTCACTTCACGATTCAATTTAACGGCCAGCAGCAAAGACTACACTGGTGTTATTGAGTATTTGTTAAAAGCCGCTATAGGTGCAAACTCTACAAGTGTGTTTATGGACAACACAGCTGCCCTCACCTGCTTTTGTTTGATAAGACTGAACCAGCAGCTACTGACAAGTGCCATATGTGAATGTGAGACACAGAAGAATGAACAAGTTGGCCTCTGTCAAAGAGGCTTTGGATGAGGTCACCTTTACCTTCATCCTGTCACCCTCTTCAGAGGATTATGCTATTGCAGGTCCACAGAGACAAGTAATGCTCCACTTAGATCAATAAATGTGTCCACTTAAACATAGTGTCTATAGACAAGTATTTAAATAAGAATGAACAATGTGTCCTATTGGAGCAGCGCTCTTCAGTGTTGCCTTGTTCCCTCCTCTGGCTTAGGAGGGAAAACAAGAGAGAGTGAAAAGGCGCGAAAGGGCAGCAACAGGCTGCAGCTGTGATGGAAGGGCTACTCCGTACTCAACACAACAACAGTATTGTTATCTGAGACCTACCTAGTGTCTTTCCCCTCCCCCTGCCTTCATTTTTTTCTCCCTCCTCATGTATAGTACAGTATGGGGGACTCCCGCAAAGAACAGGGAGTGGTGATTCTTATCCCACTTGAGACTATGTTCACAAATGTGTAATGTGTAAATGTTGTAGAAACTGGAAACAAAAAGTAAAAAGATGCTCCCCAGTTTAGGAACAGGCCCGAGAGTTCAAACTCTCCATGTTTGAATGGGAAAAGGTGGTCAGCTGTTCAAGCCTTATTACAGTTGAAGTAACATGCATCAGCATGTGGCCTTGCCTAAACATTTATACTGCTTCAACCACAGGAAGCAGGAGCAGACCTTCATTTGGTCAACCTGCACTAAAGGACCAAAAGGGGAAATGCTTTTCTGAAGATTTACCACCTATTCCTAAGCATCAGGAATCATGTGTTCATGGGCTTGGGAGAAATAGGTTAAACAATTTAAGGAAAGACATTCAAGTAAATGAATCACCAATAGTTTGAACCTGAAGTATATAACAAAACACAAACGTATGAGAGACTTAACTGTTTATCTCTTGCTGTTGCTGCTATAAAGTCACTGAATAGTTCCCTTTTGAGCTAGACAAGAATAGAGATATATAGCAGCATTTGTTAGCATTATGTCATATGTGATGTGTGAGGTCAGGTGTGATGTGCTGGCGACATCTGCAAACTTCTCAGCCTAGTGTCATGTGTGACTGCTGTTGAATAGGGTCCTGCAGGAAATCCCAGTTAAGTGTGAAATCCCAAAATTTACACATTTTAAAGGAACCATTTGGTTTAATTTTGCATTTACCACTGGAGTTAACCTGTCCTACAATTTAGACAATTTATTTAAGAAAAGAATATTTGTTAAAATTAGGATTTTATTCTTCTATAGTGATTATACTGTTGGTCAGAATTAGTGCAGTTTATTGTATAGAGGGAGACACTGCCCAGACCTCACACTTAGATCACTGTCTATAAAACCGGAGGCTAGGTTGTTTCTATAAAAATCCAGCCGAGAGAGATAGATGTCTGCTGGAGCACCATCACGGCTTATTCCACTGAAGTCATGTTTGGACTGCAGACTCAGTGTGCGCTCACCATTGGGCAAGTGCACAGTGACAACACTGAGGAGCTTACACAAGAGCAGCACCCAGAAGAAGCTACACCACACGTATCCTGTCGCCATTTTCCCAAGCTAAAATACAAAAGGCTTGGCTTGCTAGTGGGCACACACCCCTCTCCAATCTTCTGCTGTGCAGCCGCCTCATTTATTTATCAGCCGACTGAAAACAGCGGCAAACAATGGCTCGCGTTCAACGTGAATCACGAGACAAATCTTTACAGTAAAAATTTGCATTTAATGCAAAACATGCATTCTGTGGGCGAGAAGAAAAGCTGCCTTACATACTATTTTGTCTTCTCCGAGCAGATGGCTGCACATAAAGACAAATAGCCCTCGACATGAGTTGACTGACGTGTAACGTGGCCACACAGGTGCGAGCCAACGTTTGAAAATGTGTTGCTGATGGCTGAATCAGCCAATCACCTGGCGGCAGGGGCGGGACTTAGGTCCGTCAATCACAGTGGGACTATAACAGTTTGAATGAGGAGGGAGGGGGAGAATCCAATCCGGTTTGAGCTAGTTTTTCTTCCAATGGAACATTAGCGTCTCGCTGCGCTGTATTACACTGTACTGCTACAGCCTTATACCGAAAATACCACTGTATTTTCCTCTGTATTCTACAACACTCTGCTTGTTTTTCCTTTTTACAAAGCACCCACACAAACCAACCATGCCTAAAAGGAGCAAAGTGAGTAGACGTTGTTTTTCATGCATTCAGTAATACAGCATTTATACCCACAACTGCAATTTGTAAATGAGCTTGTTATAGCATGTGGTCAGAGTTGATTGTTGTCAAATATATATGTTTTAATTCTGTGTGAAATGCTCGGCTCGTAGCAGACTTGAGTCTCTGTGTAGCTTCTGTTTTGATTTTCCGAAGTGGCTCATCTGGGTCTTATCTTGTGCAGTGATTATCTTTGTGCTAGGACCTTTTTGTGTGCTGTTTTCCCACAGCCCAGAGACTTGCACTGCTGCATGTATTTATAAATGAATATTCCAACTACACAGCACGTAAAGGGCAGTATTTCTGTGGCGGGAGAGGGGGCTTTTCCGCGGAGAAAGTTGGCGGCATATTGATTATTTCCTTCGGGGTCGTCTCTCGCGTTAGCTTGTAAAGTTTGGACGACAAATTGGGAGATATTTTCGTTTCCTCCAAAGTGATTGTGCTAATTCGTCGGTAGCTAGCAGGTAATGTTTAAGTTGTGGTTTTGCATGAACAATAATGGAGTAGAAACAGTGTAATATGTTTATCGCGTGTAACGTCACTCGAAGGTGTTTAATGTGCATGCGTCGTTTGTATTTAATCATGGCGGCCTTGTTTGCAAATACTCAGCATTAGTGTGTGCATTTGTGTCGGTGGTTGGCAGTGCTCGCCTCGTGTCCTTCTCTGTGTTTCTGCTCGGGCCAGTGAGGGTTATGCAATGGCGAGCCTCCGTCAGCACAGGCTGCTCCTGTTGCTGGGCTCTCGTAGATTCTGCTGCGGATCGACATGGCTCTTTTCAAACGAGTGGCGGGAACACTTGACTCGCTGCTCTTTTTTTCCCTCCGTCCTCATGCAATCCCATTTATTACCAGTGAATGAGAGTGTCTGAGGAGGCGGAGTCCACCCCTCCACCAGAGTTTTACAGTGAGAGGGACCTGAGGGAGCGGGAACCACCGGGTGCTGTCGAGGAAAAGACTTTAACACAAGCATCAAAACATTATGTCAGATGCAGGGCTTTCAGAACTGACATGACCTTCTTACACTGTGTTTGGATCATATTTAAGTCGATTTTATCTTTGTGTCATGTATGTAAATGTATGCCAGGCTTCAGTGTTACAGGAAACGCCCACATTTGGATTACATAATACACCACACATACCTCAAGGTCCGTGGGGTGCCACATGTGAAATCTCTGACATCTTGTCTTTTCTGTTTTTCAGGCAGCTGCAGGAGGCGATTCAGCGGTAAGAAATGTGTCAATGAACATACATGTATTTGCATAATCACTTAAATTAGCTGTATGTTAAATCAAGCACCTAACATGTACTGCCACTAGGGGTCAGTAACAGTTTGCAAGTGAAAGCTGGCGGTAAAAGTAAACGTTTCTCTTGCATGTTTTTGCAGCCCAAGAGGAGATCTCTCAGGTTGAAAGATGTGAGTGTAAGGAAACTATTTTGTAATTATATAATATGATATAATTACCTGTTATTGCTTCTCTGTGGTCAAAATCATGTTGTTGTTTTTTTTCTTCTACAGAGACCTGCACCTGCTAAAGCAGAGCCTAAAGCCAAGCCAAAGGTAAGAGCTGTGTTTCCAAATTTGTATTCATCTTTCTTTTCATACTTTATTAAATGACCCGGTATATGTACTTACAGAAGGCACCCGCTAAGCCTAAGAAAGCTAAGGATGTGGAGAAAGCTAAGCCTGAGGAGAAAGCACCCGAGGCCCCTGCAGAGAACGGCGAAGCCAAAGCTGAGGATGAGGTAAGGGTCATCTTAGAGACATATCAGTAGCACATTAGTAATCTCATGAATGACTTGTTTTTAAAATGTCATTGTTTTGTTTCCAGGCACCAGCTGCAGATGCTGAACAGAAAGATGACGCGGCTGAATAACATCACTCAAACCACATCTTTTACCAGTGCTCCCTGTACCTCTTTTCTTGTACAATTCAGGGGAATATTTTTATCAACTATTTTCTAAATACAGGTTTTTTAGTAGTTTGATTGTAGAGAACACTTTTTTTTAATGAAAGAAAAAAGTCAATTTGGAGACGGGAATTTCATCAACTCCCACAGTTTTGCATCGCCATAAAATTTGCGGTTATCGTTACTGTTGGTGGTTTTCATTTCAGTTTTTAAATGTGAAGGAGGGGAGGGCGCGGGACAGGTTACAGTGTCAACACAAACACGTCGGTCACAGGAGCTGGGGCAACAACGGAAAGAGCTTGCCTGAGAGGATTACATTCCATATGCTTTATAAGGGACAGTGTATGTAATCTGTTATGGGGTGGGGATGGACAACGTCAAAGGGCAACTCATTGTTTTGTTGTTTATAATGAAGAAACAGTGTTTTAGAATGTTTGTAAGCTTTGTTCCTCTATGTTAACTCTTGTACTCATGCAGTTTCTTAATGAATCTGATCAATAAAGCTAAAATACTAGTACTGGAGCTCTCTCTGTCAGAACTGTGCATCACGTGTGTGGATTGTGTCTCTGTTCTGTGATAGCATCGCAATAAATCTGTGTAGCTGCTGTGAAAAAGTTTTTCAATTCTATATGCAGTGTGTAATGGTACATTGTAAGGATGATTAAAAAGGAATTTGTTTTCTTAGCCAAGCTAAGATGATATGTAATCATAAAACACAATGTTCAGCCTCTTAAAACCAACCACAAAGTGTACATTTGAGATGTCAAATGCATACCAGCAGTAGCAATATTCATGTGGGTTTAAGGTATCTGTATTAAGTACAAGTGTGCAGTTTCTTTTGTTCATAGATGTACCTGTGTAATGATTGTTACAAACCAATAAACATTGGTTAGTAGTTGCTACCCTCTTCCTTTTGATATTAAAAAAGAGAGAAGTTAATATAAGTGCATGGCATCATTGGAATAGCTCATTTAAATATTAAAGATTACAAGTGTTATGACTCAATAATTTTGAAAGACTCAAAGTGAGTAGACAATGTACATATTTGATGTACATCAACCACACATTTTATATATCACTTGTATTTAGGGAAAACCTTCACTTCACTTACCACACGTTTGTTTATTCATTTTTATTAAGTATTACATTTGATAGAACTGAAAACTGAAAGCCTTTTTGAAAAGTTTGTGATAAGTTGTTTGTTTGCTGGGCTCTACAGAGATAGTTTGGAAGTTCAGCACCATGGACAGTTTCAAATATGAGTTCCGATCAATTATTTCTGTTCTTGGACCGAGACAAATTTGAGAGAACCCTCTGGAGACAGATTTTTTTACACTTCACTTTTTTCTCCTGAGTCCTATAAAACTGGTGTCTTTGCCGTTACCTTTTAATGTTGTTCCGGGGGCAAACCCTGAGAATGACGCGTGCACCTACACGGCTCCTGATTGGTCCGCAGAAGAGGCGACAAAGCGCGCACAGGAAGGTCTGTCAGAGACATTAAATGCCTTCTCACGTGTATGTGTGCATTTAAAATGTGTTTATGGAAATGTAATTATTTCAGCCCCTAGAGAATATAATTCTCAAACTATGAAGTACTCATGTCTACTAACAATAAAGGTTAAAACAATGAATAAGGCTTCATCCAACATTTATTACTGAATTAAGTTGAGAAATCAAGTAAGTACAGATTTCCAAATGCTGATTCAAATATTAACACATCTAATTCAGTGCTTTATACTACTATAATGAAATGCTCCTTCCTACAAAGGCAGTGACAGGACCTTGTGCATACCATTTAATAAAATGGTAGAAATGATGAAATAAGTGCAACAATAGAGCATCTAAAATTGTACATACAGTCTATAAAAATAGAGCAGTTTTATTTCTGAAACTATCTGAAACCTCCTTCTTATTTAATTTACAGTTTTACAAGTACAGTGTATGAGGTATGGCAACTATGAAAGATGTGAGCACAGGTGTGCAAATATCTAAACCATAGTCTGTACATTTTATAATCAGTTATTGTACTAGACAAGTCTAAAAATACAGACTTAGTGGCAAACATTCCATGAATTACATTTAAAGCAAAGCAACATTCAAATGTAAAATATTGCAAGAAAGAACATGAACCTTTTAAATCAGTGAATCTCTTAAGTTAAAATGTTTGTTAAAACATAACTAATACTTTTAAAACAAATGTCTTGGATCGCAGCTTTGTTTGGCTGAATCTTTGAAACAGAAATCTGCAAACCAGCCTTGGTAGTTAAAACAGCAAGTAGTATGCATTAGTCCAATTTCTCAGCAATCCGACCCATTTTGGTGCGCATGTTGCGTACAAGGAAAAACCCAACAGTAGCTATGGCCATTAGTACCTCGGCTACCCAGAAGGCCATGTCCCAGCTGTGCTGTTTGGCCACTGTGCTGAAGGGATATCCGGCCATAAAAGCACCCACTGTAACAAAGGGAGAGGTAATTTATACAATATATAATATATTTTTGTATTGTAAAAACTAACTATGTATTTTACCATTAGCCATCAGAGCAACAACAGCATGAGAAGTTCCACAGAAGTTCGAAGGAGCACTTTCACTGGCTATCACACCAAACAAGGCAATTGGTCCATAAGAACAAAATCCAAACAAAGCACCAAGGAACAAGATCCAGATCTGTCAATGACATAAAAACATGTGTGTTACAGGTGATGCCACAAATTTTGATGATCATTCTATAAATTAAATTAGAAAGTCAGACCTCTTTTTCTGAGATCCCAGTGAGTACTGAGATGGGATGTATGGCTTGAACCCAAAGAGGTGACTCCTGAAAACAAAGAGTTTAAAATACTTAGACATAGTGATTTAAACATTTTGCACAGTGGTGATTTTGATCCAGTTGTAATTACCTGTGGCATTTCAGGTGTAATAGTGACTCTGAAGAGGGACATGGACACATACATTCCAGCCATCATAAGAATGAGCAGACCATGACGAGGGTTACCGTGGGTCCCCAAGCCTTGCTGGTATAATTCAGCGAGAGGACATTCATAACAATAAATAACAAAAGAGATGATCATTATAGCCAGTGCCTTACCCGTGCAACAGCTCTGTCAGAAATGAAACCAGATGCAAGGCTGCCTACGAAACCTCCCACCTCCAATGCACTCATGTAGGTACTACCTTTGGAAAAGAGGATTATGTCAGTATTTATATGGGTTATTCTCATACTGAGCTCATTGCAAGTGCATACCCATGAGAGTTGTCTGGCCTTTCTCTTGCATAAGGAAAAGCTGGCCCCAGTCGGTAGCAGCGGTTTTCACCCCAAACACTACCAAGTAGCCTAGAGACAGCACCCATAGGAAAGGGGAGAGGAGGAATTCCTTCAGGGTGCTCTCACTGTTGCCTGATGAAGAAAAAACATGCAAAGATATATAACAGTGATCATTTATATATAAAAACTGTACAGCCACAAAATAAGATAATTATTCATATTTTAACATCTTAAAAATCAAAAACGTGCTATTTTGTGAATGTTGGCAGTATATGAGTTTATTATTATTACTAGATATTTTTGTTACATCAAAGGAAACTTCTGTTGAACTTTAAAATGTATAGGATGTTCACATAACGGAGCAATTGCATGTTCTTAAATTAACTCTGCAAATTAGCTCTGAGTTTGTTTTTGGTGTGCCATTACTTAACAGCTCCAGTATCAGCTGTGTTCCCAGTGATGAAGTCTCAGTTAGTATGTCCTGTGTAGTAGTATTGAGGAAAACACAGAGAGGAAGTGGCCGGTCTACTCTACTTACTGTAATGAAACACTGAATCTAGCCTTGTTCTCACCTCCCTTCTTCTTGGCTGCTGCTTCCATACTGGGCAGACCCACATCTTTTGGCTCGTTCTTCACAAACACCACACACACCAAGGAGAAAGCTGCACAGAAAATGCCGGACGCAGAAAGGATAGTCCTCCAGTCGTAGTACTGCAGTAGGATAGTGACCAGGACTGGACCCAGACTCCCAGCCAGATTCATACTGCAGGACAGCACAGACCACCATGTTCCAAACTGGGATGGCTCATACCACTGTGTAAATGACATGGACAACAACAACAGAAATATAAATATTTAACATAGCAATAATGCTTTAAAACACAAGACAGGAAAATGTCAAATCTTTTAAGATGGACTGATTCTAGTATTAGGCCAGACCCCACTGGTACCAAAACACCCAAATTATATCATGTAGCTAATGTCAGCCAGACATTCCTCAAAGAGCATACTCGTCAGTGCAGCATACCTACTCCACTAACTAAGAATCACACTCTGAATGTCCTGAACAAACATATAAGATTTGATTAGTGTGTGAAATCACACACTGTGGAGGTTGGATCAGCCGTAGCATATTTATCATATGTCGTAAGATGTTATTGCAAATTGTTTCAAGAAGGAAACCCCTTTAGATGTCCGAAGGAACTTCTATAAATAAATTTGTCTGTAATCTGAGTCCCTTTAGGACTATGGGCACCTGCCAAAGCCTATTTATTCCACATCTTTAAACACGTTTGAGTGCCACAAGAAAGACTCATTGTCTACATTTCCTTTAGTATTTACATTAAAAACATTATATTTTAGGTAACTGCAAATCGTTCTTAATTGTTATCAATTGCATTAACATCATCTACAACAAACAGTAATATACAATCCTATTTTTATAGCGTAAATACCAAGAGTGTCTGACACATTAACAGAGGATTTTTGTACTAAGATATTATGTTGTTACCTTTCGTAGCACTTTTCCACAGGGAGGCCAGCCACAGCCTTGTCCCAGACCATTGATGAACCAGAGCAGTGAGAACATGGATACGGTAGAGGACCATGAGAAAACTATGTTGATGCCTCCAACTAGGAACAGTCCAATGGAGAAAAGCCAGCGGGCACTGATCTGATCTGACAGAACACCACTGATGAACTTACTGATGGCATAGGCCATCGTTTGGCTGCTGGTGATCAGACCTGAGAACACAACCAGGAACATCACAGCTGAAGCAATGAGTTCATGAGCAGAGACTAAACTACATGTGATTTAGCATACGCATCTACCTTAGCCTATGTAACAGTGAAAGAGGACTATATTACATAACTCTGATCATTTCATTAATTTGTCAAAAGCAAAAGGCTAATTTTTTTGCATCTCGCAAGCGAAATAAGACTATAATGCTGAAAACAATAGCTTTAGCACTGTTGTAAGAAGTTGTCGAATAGCTCATGCCATGCCTTTATCTTACCCAAATCATCTTTGTCCAGGTCAATCTCCTCCATCACAGATGGCATAACAAATGAAAAGGTCTTCCTATTGAAGAAGTACAATGAGTAGCCAGTAAACATACAGATAAAAATGACCACACGGTAGTAGCCATAGCCAGTGGCCCCCATGATTACAATGGAATAAAAAAAAGCTTTAAAAAACTTGAGAATAGGAGAGGTCTATGTCTTATCTATGGATCCACTTTTGTGTTGATGGACTCTTCAAAGACAACTGAGGTGTGCTCACTAAGACACAGATAGTAGACTGGAACCAACCAAAAACCAGACCAGCCCTAACTAAAAGACTGCTGCTGGCAGTGGTCTTCTGGCAGACTGTGGCTTCAGCCTATATGTGACACAGGAGGACACAGGAGGGACCTCCAACATGAGCCTGGAAATAAAAAGAGCAGGGGTCAAAACAGAGAAACAATTCAGGCAGGCAAAATAAAGAACAAAAAGTTAAGATCATTTAGTCTCTGATAGAGACCTTTTATAGTTTAATATAAAGTTCAACTCATCCTGCCTTAGGGGCTCCTCTCTGAACTAGATTCCCACCACGCTCGGACACTTATCACTTTACTGAGTTGGACTGTCTCTGCTTTAGCCTCTGGTGTGGTCAGCACTGAAAATATCGGATGTCCTTCACAGAGAACCTAAAGCTCAGGTCATTTGTGGAGTCAAGTGAGGTTAGCCTGAGACGCATTTAACTCTCCAGCACAGACCACCAAGTCTTCTGAAGTATAGAGAACTTCCATTACATCATTTCTTCAATGAATGAGTAAACAATACTTGCTAAAGGCTGTCAACAGTTTAGTGCGACGTCTAGCCTGTTACCTAGCCTTATAAAATAACCAAAAGACTACTGATGCCGACGATTGAAGCTTTTCGGAAGCCCTGGTTTTGGTGCCTACTGCACAGGAGTGAAGGGAAACCGGTTACCTCTCCTTGGTGTCTCTGTAGCTGAGTCCATCCACATAAACACGGAGAGCGTTCATGAAACTGCAGCTTCCGTGCGCGCCCCCGCGTCCTGAGGCACTGCCCACCAGAGGTCACTCACAGCGGAGCTAGGCTAACGCACACGGGAGGCTAACAGCACCTCGTGTTTTCATTTTATACTTCTGTTTTGTCATAGGTGCGTTATAAGCACGTTTTTCATGCATCCTAAATTCAGTTTGGTGTGTTTTCAACCAAATGCTTTAAAGTATTTCTTCAAGATAACGGGGAGTTAGCTACTGTGTCAAGCTAAACATACACAGCATCATCAAGCACCGACTAAAGCTGTTAGCTAGTAGGGCCATAGCATGCCGACACAACCATGGATAAAACACCGAAATGTGTACAAATAGCACTTTGACACATTTTAAATCACAGCGACACAACGACAAAGTTAGGACAGTTAAATACATTCTAGTAAACAGTTAGCTGTACAAAACATACCCATTATAAACTAGGCTAAACTAGGCTTAATTACATCAAGTTCTGCATGAATGTGATATAAAAGTTATTATAACACATACATGTATTTGCCTTGAAATAGAGCAGGTGGTCATATTCAAAATAGGCTATGACCCAATAGCTTAAGCTGACACTTTTGGAGTTAGGATTATGGTAGTAGTAGTTTCATGACTGACCCCTACACCCTGCACCACAAGAGCAGTGACCAGAGCGCCAACTGAAAAAGGTCACAGTCCTAGTCCTAGAATTACACAGAGGTTAGCATATTTTATCTGGAGTCACATTAAGACTGCTCACCAAAGAGTAAAGCAACTTCTTACCACAAGGAGGCGCCAAAGTACAATGATTGCTGCTGTTTATCGCCTCACAACAAGTAAAAGATGGTGTGGTTTTCACAATACATGCACATATGTTAGCTGATGAATTCACGGGTAGAACTTTTAGGTTTTAAAGGGGAATCAGAACAATAATCAGTCTGCATGCACATTGTACTTTACATAAAAGCCTTGATTATTGGTGAGTTACAACTTGATCAAAAAAACTGTCTGAATTGATTAGACCAAGGCTATTGTTTAGAAAAAAATTATGAGTCAAACCAAATTGGGCAGTTAATGGTAATCTGTCACAAATCAGTAAATTTCATATTCATAAATGTCCTAATTTTTATCAACGTCAATGTGAATTTAACTGTGAGCACATGTATAATCTAATTTTGTTTTTGGTTTTTTGTATATTTTTGTCTATAAAAATCTCAAAGTGAATAAACATTCACTCATTAACGTTCATTAATCAAAAAGGTATTGCTTTTGAAAGTACAAATATCAATCATTTGCATTTACAGTCAGTTATATTCATGTTTATTCCTCACTTAGTGCATTTTTTTGTGCACAGTTAGCTATGTTTACCAATTGCCTTCACATGCCATATGCTCTGTCTGCTTTAACTCCACTATAAATACCTCCCTTAACAAATCCCACATCAACATATGGAATAAGATCTAGTCCTACAAAGTGTTGAACTGATTCTTTGTAATAGTAATCATCAGTTCACAGCAGGAGAGACAAACAGGCTTCTACACAAGAATTAGCTTTGCCTTAATTAAAGGATCAAACACCGCCCTACAGCTGCTGCAGTCTGCCAGGCCCGTCCCAGTCCTCTTTTCTGTTCGATTTCCTTGTTGTTGAATGAAGAACTGCACTCAGGGGTTAGATATATTTTGAGCAGACCTAATTTGACCTGCCGTCTCACTGTGAAGGAAATGTCACTAGCTCTTTTCCTTTCTTTTATAATCAAGTCCATCAGGATGTCCAAGACATGA
Source organism: Rhyacichthys aspro (assembly GCA_036850595.1). Lineage (NCBI taxonomy): Eukaryota > Metazoa > Chordata > Actinopteri > Gobiiformes > Rhyacichthyidae > Rhyacichthys > Rhyacichthys aspro. The sequence continues at coordinate 8,127,335 of CM072161.1, forward strand.
CAGAGTGCATGCACACAGGTTAGAAATCTCACTCTAGCTGATAAAATTGATTTAATTGCAAAAAAACAAGTGCACAATGTACAAGTGCAGTTGAAGACACTTTGCACTGCAGGCCCGGGATCATTGGCAAGTGAAAATGTAGATCACAGGTGCAAAAGTAAGAACCGCATAAATATAGATTAAATTTTTTAATAAAAATGTAAATTATAAGAAGCTGTTAGAGAGTCTTTGGTGCATCTGGAGATGATTGAATGACTGAACGAGGCTGTGTTGATAGGTTGGTAGCAGGAGGTATGCTTCCCCAGTTATTATGCCCACTTGTTTTGAACATGTAATTGTATGCATATGACATAAGTGGTGGTCATATCAGTGCAGCACAGCCTTACATGACATTAAACTGGAGTATCTATCACTCAAGTGGCAGTCTATCATGGTTTAACTTATTTCAAGATGAAGAGCAAGGAGCATAATTACACATGGGCCTAAATGATTGGATAGTGTATGATCATACATTACCCAGCCATTGTTAAATCACCCAGAAGAATTACAGGCTCAGGCACAATATATAAAATTAACTGATTAAATTAATGAGAAAATCCATCAGAACGGACCAGCATCATAATGAGTGATAGCCCATGCTCTGGAGAGTGTCGAGTGCAGCAAGTAGCCCGCTGTCTCAAGATACACAGAGACCTCGTTTCACTCACTCACAAAGCATTATTCATATTCATCTCATATTATTTTGGGGACTGCCAAAATTTGCAGTGAGTAGTCAGCACAATAATCCGTCTCAGTGACGTGTGTACAAGTGGAACTGCAGCATGTGCAGAGAAATAATAGTGTACCTTACTGTTTAGCATGTGAAGTCAGAGTGCGTGCCTCATTACAGGGATCAAACATGGAGGAGGCTGGTCATGGTTGTCAAGAGCACTGAGCCAAGAACAAGACGGCCATGCTGTTAAAATGACTACACTAGAAACACTTTACACAAGAAAAAACGTATATATCTTGAGTGTATTATCTTTGAGGCAATCATGTAATGACACTGTGGTCAGTATGACATAGTGTAAATGGTCGAAAGGATAATCACAGTGGTACATCTAATCTCACAAAGAAAACTTCTAATTAAAGAGGATGAGCTGCAGAGATCCATAAACATGACAGTAATGGAGACAGCCACTCACTTTATAACAGTACAATCACATCTCTGGATGAGCAAAAGCCAAGGACACTAGTGAAAAAATCATCTGCTTTTTACATTTTTGAATAGTGCTTGGCCATAAGAAAAAAGACAAAATAATTGAACAAGAACATTATTACACTATCACTATATCCAACCCCTGTTGCCATGTCGTGAGATGTGTTTACTGTTCTCTGATGTCTTGATGTGCCCCTCTACTTCAAATGACATGAGTGATATTTTTCTTGAGGGCACTGCTGTCAGTTAGGAGCAGAATAACACAGGTAGGACAGCTACATAATATAATCTGCAGTAATCAGAGAAATTTGAGTTATGTTCACTCAGAAAGGCTTGCTTAGAGGTTAAGCATAGACAGTATAGACCTATGAGACCTATGAGACTTGAGAATGAGAATTCTAATGCAAAAGTGAGGGAACATATTGATTTTAAAACAGGAAGTGTGCATAGTAGGAAGTAATACTACTTAATGATACAGTAATCTTATTTTGATGTTATTAGTTTCAGTGAGTACTATCAATATTCTTTCACAAGTAAGTGTTATCTATTAAGCAGAGACAGGCTTTCCTTTTGGACTGATTCCACTTTATGTTAAAGTCAAATGCTGTTAGAAACCATAATGAAAATGGAGTAACACAGAATCATTTAAGGTCATTTGCTTCAGCAATGCAATTATCCATGAATATGTGTGCTGATACAGAGAGAGCTGTTACTAGAGAAACCAGGCATTAACAGATGAAGTCAGTGCAACATGTCCCAGCTGAATCCTTACATAGTTGGAGGGAAATGTCAGCTTGATTTCCAGACCTGTTTTTACCGCTTGATAGTGGAGCCATTTGCAAAACAGCAGGGACTATTTGGTCTGTCACAAACAACCTGCTCTTCAATCGCTGATATCAAACTGAGCTTCAGAGAGAGCCCCTATGGTGTCACGCTGCTCTTTTGTGAGTTATAACCCCCGCCGAGCAATATTTATCTCCATTTGCTTTCAACATGAGCATCATTTCCTACGCAAAATCCCAATTCCACTCAGATTAATGACATACGGGACATGTTAAACCCAGGATGTGAGGCGGCTGCAGAGAAGCCGGGTTTGTAATATTTTCCATGAAACTATAATGAGGGCAGATGTCGTGAAGGCCCGAACGTGAAAACTACAGCTTGGTGGTGTTTATTGAAGTTCCCTGCAGCTGTGACAATTTATCACAGCAAAGGGTTGGAGATGAAGGCACTAACATTGCAGATCTGATAAATGATCCGAGTGATTCGTCACAGCAAAACGATCACTCCTCCCTGTGGCTCCAACTCATGCATTATCAAGGTACGGTAATACAACAGCGTACAATAAAAGACTCCATTAATGAGCAAATAAAAGCAAATACAAGTCCATGACATAAAGAGCATTGCGCCTGTTCATTCAACGCAGCCCGTGTTGTGAGCATGCATGTCACACCACTCTACAGTTTCAATTTGGAGCAAGGCGGAAGAGGCACCAGAGGTCAGCGGGGAGCGGAGCAACTGCGGGGGTCCTCGACATGTCCTGCTGTGGAGGAGCGCTCACTTAATTACTGCCATTATTTCCCTATAGTCTCCTCTCCACACCGAGGCCTGAGTGCGAGGGATCACATACTAAACACCAGCTTGTTTGTGTGCTTTCATTCTGGGAGGATGTGGAAACACAAGCCGGAGGTTTTATTAAAGGCACTTCCTGGTATTTAAGGAGATATTATGAGAAACTGTATGTGCTGCTTGATAGTAAAAGGTGGTGTGGTGATACTGAAGCAGATTTTTGAAGCAACGGAAAATCGGATGCATAGATGCGAAATGTTAAAGGAGATGCTTTGTGAATGTAATGTTTGCCTGTTTCATTTAAAGACGCCTCATGAATACTTTGTTACTGACTTTTCAATTGAGCCAGGCTTTTTTGCATCAGTGAATGGGTTTTATAGGGGTTTTTCTTCTTGATCTTATTTACTACATACAGTACATGCAAGGGCCTAAAGCAGACATGTCCAAAGTCAGGCCTGGGGACCAATCATGGCACAAGGTGAGATTTTATGCAGCCCTCAACTTCTTTGATAAATTTATTGGATATGGCCCTAACAAAAGCTCTGTCTCAAATCCATCTGAAACCTGTTTGAAATTCATTAAAATGCAGTTTAAACCTGTTCAAATCCATCTTGAACCATTTCAAATCCAGTTTAAACCCATATTTGAGGAATAAAAATAAAATCAAAAGACACTGTCGGGCCTGGGAAACTTTCTTCTCATCAAATTTGGCCCTCTTTGCAAAAAGATTTTAAATGGCCTGGTCAGTGATAATATATTGTTCACAATGTAATAGACAATTGACAATGGCTGCTATGCCATAAGCCCCAAACCTAATGGCTTAAATGTGTGTAGTAAAGTAATAAAGAACCCCATATAAAGCAGTGTCGTGTAGAAATAAAGCAATAGCTCATGAACTCTTTCTGCTGAGGAGGCAGATACAGCCAGGTTCATATGCTTTAAGTTCCAGTATTTTTAGAACTGAGTCACCTCTGAGATTTGGAGAAGCTGCATCTAGTATTTATGACCTACAGTACAAGCAAAGAAGAGCCACCCTTGTCTTAAATATTCCTTACATTCAAACCCCTTTACAACTGTCCACTTGACATGTTTAATTAAATTACTTTCCTTGTCAAATACAGATGAAAAAAAAATGTCATGTTTGATTAAAATATGATGAGTATGGAGACAGTCTGTAATCAGTGTCTGATCTGGGCACTGACTGACATACAACAGACACAGGAAATCAAAACCAGCTTATGATATGCATAAACAACGCCACACATTATTTATTGAAGTGCTTTTGATTAAAGATTCATGGCCCCTACTCCCACCAGCTGCACAGGAGTCTAAAACTATGACGAATCGACGTGGACAATTATTGAATAATTAAGAGAGGCCATTTGGTCCATTAATATTTCATCCTGAAATATAAAATAACCTTGAGCCAAGCCTCAGCTGAACCAGGCTCAGGGTTTGTGGATCTGTCGTAAATCAGTAAATGAGTGGATTTATGTAGTTGTTTTCAGAAGTACAATATTTTATTTCTCCAGAAGAATAGGACTTCTTATGTTATGTTTAAGGCATCATTGAAGACTATGCTTATCATACTCTAATAGGCTTCCGACATATGAAGGAAAAAAATATCAGAGAAAGTGTGAGTGCATTAAACATGTTTCCATGTGGATGTTAAAATTTTACAATGATGGCTCTAAAACTAGCTACTGTCCCTCTGGAAACGACAGTAACTTACCAAATCTGTTTAGTAGACTCTTTTTATGTTTGTACACAACATAAGTTGCATGCGCAGCTTGGTGCCGTCAGTTACGCCAATATATTTTCAATGGCATAATCAGCATTATCGCAAAGACAACATTGTTTTGGCAAATGTCCCCAACTGTAATGCTATTTTGGGTAATGAGGGTGTCACAGGGGGGTATTTTGACAGCAAAAGAGAAAATTGTCCTGCTGGTATCTTCTGTTCAGTTCTGGGTCTCAGTGTTGTTTTATGTTCAACTCTTACTAAAACAGTGCAACCCCCAGTGGACAAAGTAGGAGTAGCAGTTACGTTCATTCTATGTAATTATCTCACTTTCCAAATTCATTACACGGGCCGGATTGCCACAGGTGTCAAACATGGGGGCCAAAATCGTCCCGCCAGAGTAGGCTCTGACGGGACGATTTTGGCCCCCATGTTTGACACCTGTGGCTTGGGTCACAGCTATGCTAAATCATACATTTTTTTGCTAGTGTATCTCTCTTTTTTTCTTTTGTAACTGTTCTGCTCCTTTCTAGCCATCTATAAGGAAAACAAGGAGTCAGTTTGTCATCTTAAAACATTCATTTACCAGTTTTAGTTTTGGTCCCCATTGTTAAAAGGAATGGAAAAGTCTGGTACTTCCATCATGGACATTTATTTATTATAAACAATTATAATATAATATTAATTATATTTGATTTTCATCTGTTTTTGCTTATCTTTTTCCCTGTCAGATATCTGGACATCTAAAACTGATTACTAAATTAGCTTTGAACGTCAATATAATAATATACAACATCTGTAATATAATGAAATTGAACTAAACAGCAGAATAACTTCACAGTAGTTAAAACATGGATTTCTAGTTAGTTCCAAGTAAATCACTCATTCATCATTTTTCAACATTTTTGAATTTTGAAGAGTCTGTGTAAGTGTTAGCTTATTGCCGTTTAGCATAGCGTGTTGCATTAAAGCAGTAGCTTGTTTGTCCTAAAGCACCCTGACAACAAACCTACCCTATAATACCAATAAAAGTCAATTGCATCAAAAATACATTACACAGTTAAATTTCTCATAATACTTAACCTAAGCTATTGGTGGCTCAGGAAACCTTAACGAGTGTGAATCTGTCCTCTTTAAATATATACATAGGTAGGTGTAAAGTTTAAGTAGTGACAAAAAGCAGGAAGTTTCATTGACAGAGTGAAGAGGGCCTATAACTGGGATGTGTTTGTGATTCCACTGTTGGTTTTCCAGCACAAAGCCCTCAGCCTGAGCCTCAGAATACCAATAGGCCGTGCTAGTGATTTGTTTGGTGGTTTGGGAAAGCCTTGCTCCGAGGCTCTTTGTAAAGGATGAATTCACACACATTGTACGCTGCCCATTGAGACACCCAGAGACAAAATAGCGGGCCGTTCAGCCTGGCTCAACCATTTATTTTTTTCCCCCCGAAACTTCCTTTTTCCCTTCCCTCTATCTCTAAGCCCCTTTCAGCTCCATTGCTACAGGTTGTGTTGTCTGGTAACAGTGGCAATGAAAGTATGTGATGCTTCCCATTAGGGATTTGTGTCTGCAGTGCAATAACTCTGCTCTACTTAAAAATAACCCACACAAGCCAAACAATGCATATTAAAAGTGCAGCCACCCTTCAGAAGCAATACTGTGACTGCACGCCTGGATCGTTATGTATCTACCTTGGCTTAATCAAACTCCCACAGCTTTAACAGGCGCAGTATTTTGCTATTTTTAGAAGAAGTGGTTTGCGAGAATGTGCATGCTCCTAGTTTTTTTTTTGACGCACTTGCTTGAGGATGGAGATTAGTGAGTGTGTTTTATTTATTTTTTTTCTTCTTTTTTTGCCCTAAATGTTGCCTTCTACCCTCTGGAGGGTACAACTTCAGGAGATGTGGAAGTCTGTCAGCCTGCTCTCAGGTCCCCAGGCGCTCTGACCTACTTGTTCCTCTGGCAGCCAAACTGTGGAGCAGGAAGACTTCGCTGAGGCAGGGATTCAGTGCTGGAAGAAACACGGCTGTATAAAATAATGATGGCATATTTTCAGCCAAGTCGAAACATTTAATGAGAGGGCAAACAGCGCTGGAGGTTTGATTAGATTTGTATTCACTGTATGCGCCACGAGACGAGATCTTTTTCCACATATTTAACTCACAAAATGAGGACAAGACTATCAACATAAATAACAGAATAATAATGAATATTTCTTCTGTATTTACTTTTTTCCTTTTCAATTTGTTTTACTGATTAGTATTTGACTGGTGCGCAGATCCCAATCAGAATGCTGATTGTGTTTTAAACTCAGGGCACAATGCATATTCATTAAGGCACACAAAAGACAGCACAATGGTTCTCCTTATCCACCTTCAGCACAATACAAAAGCTGTTCATATCAGGGCTTCGGATTTGAAGTTTAACATTCAGGTTTGGAAAAGCCACAGCTGCTGTCATTTTGATGAAGCTGCCGGCTAACAACATCTGCATAAAAAACATTCATTTACATAGCAATCTGCAGTAAAACAGCCACATCCAGGATTAGTGTTATTAGCCACATCTCATATTTGTTGATGGTATTTACGAACTTGTTCCCGATTCTTAGTTTTGAGGCACAACACCCATCTCCTCCTCCACCTCAGCTCCTGGTGAATCCCTCTTTTTGCTTCTTTTTTAAACGCTGTTGGCTGTAGCTAAACTAAAGCATTTGTGTGTTAAGTACTGAGTAAAAAACACAGAAAAACCAAGTGGTATATTGATATTACAGGGATGCACACACATAAGCTTGTTAGAATATACTTTACTTTGTGCAGCAGCAGGATTCTTGCAAGATTCATGAGTTCACAAACTCACAGAAATCGATCTCATCCCTGTCAGAGTCTTGTGATTTTGACAGAAGAATGGTTGGTTTGTAGCACAACAGCACTCTAGACCGGTCTTGGTCTAGAGACTGGTTTTAAGACTATTTTGTTATGGTCTTGATCTTGTCGTGGTCTTGTTCCCTAAAAGTCTTGGTCAGTCTTGTCTCAATCTGGGAAGTCAAGACCAACCAAGATCACAAATTGCATATTTGTCTGTTCTTATGATTAAAAGACAACCTCAATAATTTTATAATGAATCAAATATTTGATATATTGTTCCCCTCCATGAGTCTGAACTTGGTCTAAGACTGGACTAACTCTGTCTCCCTCATCAAACACTAACCTCCATGAATATGAACTTGATCGAAAACTGAACTTGGACTGTTTAGATTTTTTAAATGTTCACTTGTATCTGTTACAGTGTATTGTACACTTGTTCTGGTCTGAATTCTGCCTTGACCTGGTCTTACCCTGACATAATCTTGGGCTTCACTTGGTCTTGACTTGACATAGTCCAGGTTGATCTTAGACAATGGGGTCTTGACTACAACTCTATTTGTTTGGTGTAGCAGTTATGGGCATTTTGAAGGTTTGAGGACTCTGATTGCTCTGATTGGATAAAATGATCTTCTGTTAAAGTACTTGTTGTTACTGGCAGGTGGTCCATCCAGTCACCTCCAGGTAACTGCCCTTTGCAGGATTTTTGGTGGTTTCTGTTTGATAGGAAAAAGCGCATACAAAATATCTCCAAGAAAGCAAGAGTATTCAAAGGAAAAGAAGTTGTAAAGGTTGCCAAACACCATGGTAACAGTCACATGTTCAGAAAAAATGATTGTACAACATAGTTATAAAGTGGCTGAGCTATTTTGCAGCTAGACAAAATGGCTGTTCCTTGGTACAGTGGATGGGGCATATTGTTGCTGCTGAAATCCAACATTTCCTTTTAGTGAAACTGAAAACATGTAATGAATGAATGAAGTCGAGAAATGACGTGATATTATCTGCTGTCAGACATACTTTTAAGTCTAACATTCATTTCATTCATTCATGCAGAATTTATACACTTAAACACATGCCTTTTCTTTCTTTTTTTTTTTTTTTTTTCGTGTTGTCTCCCAATTACCCTGCTGCTACATGATGCATAGCCGCAATCCTTTATTTGGTAAAGGTTAGACTCAAGAACGGTGGATTACCCTGCTTGGCTTTGCTTTTTTTTAATTCCTAAATGTCACAGCTTTCAAAAGGAGGAAAAGTCGCACTTAATGGTTCCTCAGGGCCCATCTTTCAAAGTCAAAAAAATAAAAAAAATAAATCTGAGCATCCTGCACATTTGGAAGGTGACTTAAGGAGTTGTTAAGAGTGAAAACACTACAGAGCATCAGATTAACCCATACATGTACGTCTTATCGAGATGTGTGTATCATATTTAGAGTCTCTTTTCAGATACAGTTTGGAGAAATGAAGGTAAAAGTGCGACAGGAGGAGAGATAGCACCAAGCTGGAGGAGGGAGCAGAGCGAGGAGGAGGAGGAGGAGGAGGAGGAGGAGGAGGGTTTTGTGGCGAATAAGCTGTCCTCTCTTCTCCCACGGCTCCACAGTCTGCGAGCATCGTAGCACAACGAGAGCACATCAGCCCCATCTCCACGTTAGGGTTCATTCATTCAGGGATGGAGCGTCCCTGTCTCAATGGCAGCCTTTAACAGCCGCGTCAGAGACATCAGAGTGCTGTAAATGTTTGGTTTTCTTTGTTTTTTTGATGATGATGATGATGAGATGATTGGAGTTGGTGAGGAGATGCAGCCCGGGAGAAGTGGATGCTGAGCCGCTCCAGCTTGAGAGTAAGGTACGTGTAAAGATTTGCTTTTCTTTTTCTTGTGATGTGTCTCGGTTTAGAGGGCTATCATGCAGGCGAGTGAGATAAACCTTTTGAATATGTGTTTGGCTCAACTCCAGATAACTTCAAAGGGTCTATACGGTGCTATGGCATGTCTTAGATTCATTTAGTCCAAATAGAATTTCATCTTCCTGTAATACCTGTGAATGATGTTCTTAAAAGCTTGCAACTGTATCTTCACACTTCTTTCAACAAGATGAGACCATGATAACTCTTCTGTATGCAATATATGCTTCAGCAGTTCACTGTAAGGTATGGTTAAAAAAAAAAGTTACTAGACTTCTCTGCTTCTGGAGTGCCATTTGACAAATAAACAGTTTGATTTCGCACCGTGAGTGAGCCACACTGAATAAATATGTGGAAAAAACAGCACTTTGCAGCAAATATGCAGGCGTCCACGTTCTTGATCCACACAGCAGAAAAGTGCCTTTAAGTTTGAGTGTGTTTGCGCTTGTTTTCCCCACTTGAAAGCCCGTTCACATCAGACACAGATCCCCAACTTGAAGCGGAGGGAACGCTGCACGGGCAGATCAATACACCGAGCTGCCGGAGCGCCAAAGCAGAGCTATCGGCCGACGAGGCAGCATGCTGACTCCTCTGAAGTCCCACTCGGCTCTCATCTCTCATGTCAGACGTGGAGGGGACAGTGGGCACTATTGTCCAACAGGAAACTCGCAATCAGGCTGTGTGACCTTGTGAGAATGAAACATATCTGTAATGTGTAGATGGCAGACTAGAGAAGTTGTTGACTGTGTACAACAAGGTGCTGAGGCAATATGATTATAGGGAGAATAAATCAATGTCTTTTTAATCAAATCTGTCACGGTACAATATGCCAGCCAAACAATCTGCAGTTTGGAACTAAATGTTGACTGAAATCTAATAATAGCCATGACTGTTATTGTTAAATATAAGAGCCAGAGTTTGTTTTGAGTTATTTCCTGAATAAGTGCAATGCAAAAGCCAGAAACCCAATGAGAGGCTTTTTGAACAAGTCCCATGTTGAACTGCAATGTTTCCATCCAAATGCTTGAAAAACAAACCTGGCACCATGCTCTGTTTTAATGCTCACCACTGATTAGGATCCAGGCTTATTTTGTCATTTTGAGTGGTCACAGGGGATATACTTCTACTGTCTTTTCCTTTCTTCCCTGAGCTGTTATTGGCTGAAATCTACACATTTGAAAATGAACCTTCTGATGTAAACAAAAGATAAACGTCAGTGAAATATAGGCAGCAGGAAATTTTGGTTTGCAAATTTATTCACCAGCTACATGTGAGAAAAAGTATCCATTGTAAGGATTGATTGAATTTTTATATCACACCTTTAATGCATGACGCCATCCACAGACCATTTTTCTCTCAGTCAAATGTTAAAACTCCAGCTCACATGTTCCAAGAATTTTCTTTTCAAATTGTGTTACTTTTATACCCTGCATGGCCATTTAAAATGAGTGTGGCATTTTATCATACATCTTTGTTGGTACTGTGAGAAATGTATATATAGGTCTTTATTCCTTGTTTGTATGACAGAGTTTATTGTATTGTCTATTGCAAATACTGGGATCAGGACCCAAAAGTTGGAGATGCTATTTGTGTCGCCAAAAAACAAAACAAAACAAAAAAAACCCCAAATCTCACACTGTCAAAAAATCCAGAAAATTGTTTGTGAAAGCACATAGGCATTTAGTGAAAAATAACTACTTTTAGAAAGGGGCATTATACTAAAAATAACCAAAAAGACACTAACAAAAAAAAAATATTTAAAAGAATGAAATACAAATAGAGATGACGAAAGCTAGGCCAAAAATGAGCAAAAAAAACTACAAATAGAACAATCCTGTACAAACAATGACCAAAATTACATTGTTTAAGTTGCAGCAAAACAAGGAGCTGGGGTGGAGGTGGGTTGTATATGAGAGAGTAGATTAAATAGAAGACTGATAAGACTTTGGCCAGTGAGAAGTGAGGGAAAAGACTGAAGCAAACCTGACGTATCAAACAGATCTTAAATCCATTAGCTGATACAGTGCAAAGAGGTCATTGTTCTGTCTCCTATGCTTTGTTAAATGCGCATTCAGTTCTATACATCTGCAACTCTAAAATTCATCATCAAGCGGGGAAAGTTGACTTCTAACAGAATGTTTAAAAAAAAAAAGTCACCTGCAATGATCCTATTAAAACTTAAGCAAAGGTGAGATCCACACCTCTCAGACAAACAGCACTAGTCTCAGCTTCTGAAGCCGCGCTGCGACTGGCGTATTTCACACAAACAGGAACAATGGGCACTCAGGCTGACTTTGCTTTTGCAGAAACGTGGATGTAACAGACGCCGCTCGGTGCACTGCGAGGAATTGAGGGCTGTTTGCTGTTTGTGACTGATTGTTGATGTATATTTATGTGCGTGAGGCTCTGTAGGAGGGCAGACGGGCTTCAAAACAATCAATGAAATGCATGCTAATTTATTCATATTCAGATGTGTTCGTGATGCCGTACATTCAGGCGACATGTTTTCACCCCATGGCTTAAAATTTCAAGCATTTCCTATTCCCCCTGCCTTTATTTCTGAAGGAAATCCGCTGTCACTCTGAGGCACAAACCCAGGGCCTCTCCATTAAGTGTGAGAATAGTTGTTTCCTGCTTTGATCATAAGAGTAATTGGATTAAGCTAATTACACGGCCGGCAGACTTTTCCACTTGTGGTGTTTGATTGCACCGATCGCCGGGTCCCTCTGGCCACACATTCGAACACTGTCATGAGACCGTCATGGTCGTGAGGCCGTCTTAACGCAATGATTACTTCTGTGATCAAGATCGGTGAGTCGATTCGGGGATAAGACACGAATTCAGACGGATGCTGATTGCCTCGGAGGAAACGCGCTCGTAATTATTTACTCCATCAACACATGCAACAACAGCTTTATCAAATTACACTTCTAGTACATGGAGTAATGAGATTATTGTGTACACGTCACAAAATAAGGCCTAGTCCTGAGGCTTTGATAGGATGTCATGATCTGGTTTGATTGCTCCCGAAACGTAAATGACTCTTTCAGTTGATCAAATATGGATCTTAACCTCTAGAGGAAGTTATTGCCATGGAGCTGAGTAGGAACGGAAAGAACCGGGAGCGAGACACTTCAAATCCACGTGAAGCGCTTGCCATTTTTGTTTTGAATAGTCTCCATTTGAATAGACTTCCTCCAAAGTCATTTTGACACCTTTATTTCAGGTTTCCGTCCTCAGTGTCAGGCCTGTTCAGTTTTACTTTTCTTTGCCCTTTTCAAGATTTTTCTAAAGCTCTAGTGATTGGCCGACACCGATCCATGATTACAGGAAATTGCTACCATGCAGTTTTGTTCAATGGCTATTTTTTGATGTGCAAACGGTTAAAGGGTTGTGTTAAAAAGAGAAGTAAATGTGTTGTTCAGTTCTTGTATTACAGGCAGGGTATAAACAGTATGCCTTTGAAACGGCAGTATAATCTATTCCTATTCTCAGTAAACAGCGGAGGTCTTTTCTCCAGAAACAATGTACTGATCAAAGAATGACTCTGTTCTGCAAAGATGTGATGGCGTCATTTTTCGGTTTAAAGATCATATCTCAGATAAAACTGTGGTTGGGCCAAAAGTATGTGGGATTAGGACTGGCTCTTTTTCTTTTGCTCATGTGCCACTGAGGATGGTATTGCTTTAATTGGCTACGGGCTGTGTATTTAAGGTGGAAAAGGGTTGTTTTGTAAATGAGGCTGACGATAGAGGACAAGGAGCAAGCCTATCCATGCACACATTCATTACTTACACATTTCGCAAGGTAGTGGGGACACAAGGAGATGAGAGGGTGCCTGTTTTCATTGTGCAGCATTTGAGTCTTTCAGCTAATGTCCTTAAGTTTCTGTTCATATGTCAACACCAGGAAGGAAGTAAACAATAAAAAGACAGGAAAGATGCAAATGTGCCTTTAACCCAATCATCCCTTAGTGTCCTCTTAGTCGTCATCGAGTGGCAGTAGATGAATAACTGGTTACAAAAAAGTGTATTTTTATGCTAATTTCACCATAATACTTTTAATTGAAGGCTGTTGTGTTCCTTGATTGCCACTATAAAGGATTCCAGACTTGTGGTGCATTCATGTGGTCCTCAGAAACTCGGAGTATTCGAGTTAGGAGGTTCTTCTTCCGAGATTTCAGCTCGGAAAATCGGAACGTTCTAAACCATAACAACAAGAAAGATGGACACGAAGTCAAAAATGTGCTAATGTTATTTTAAAATGAGTGATTATGGTCAAAGTAGCAATTATTAGCCTGTTAGCAGTGGTTCAAGAAATAAAGTATAAAGTATATAGTCTAAATAAGCCTATATGGACAAAACGAGTTAGTAGTTATCAAGTTAATAATGTGCAAGGTTGGTATGAAATATTTTTAAATTACTTATATTACTAAACTTTGCTTTCCTTCACCATGTTGACTATGGAAAGAAACACAGAATCTCGGGCAAGTCCGACTAACTTGAGCTTCTGAGCTTTTGTTACAACTAGAGCAAGTGTTTATGTGCATTTTTCGTCTCGGAAAAACAGTTTCCCGAGTTCCCGAGGACCACTTGAATGCACCATTAATAACCAGCAAAGGGACTTTCATGAGACTGTCTCTTGTTCCAAACATAATTTTTTTATACGTCTTGCATGAAGTTTTACACAAGCTCACTAAAAGAAAGGGAACAGCTGAAAGTCGAAAAGAACGCTCGATTGTGTAACAGTGACTCATTTTCAAGTTTCAGAAGAAATAATACATCATGTTGAACTTTATATTGCGTTCCCGTCAACCGCACAACGTATACAGTTCTATAACAGCTTATCCTAAAAACATATTTGAATATAAAACAGCATCTCGGCGGTAGAGTTTTTCTCTCTGAGCTGTGAAATGCATTGTTGGCAGTCTGCGATCCAGCCCTCATTAACACGTTCACTGAAATGTTCGACTTCACACCATTTGTACTTGTAAACATCTTCACAGTAGAACGCTGCGATTTTCAAACACCCACATATTAAACTCTTCAAGTGTCTGTCATTTTTTTTTTTTTAATAAGGAACCATTGCAACGGAAGCCTTTATGAGGTAATGCAATAGTTATATAACAAGATTTTTTACCTTTTCAAAGAGGAGAGCGCATCATACTGAGGTAGATGAGTTAGATGCAGACATGTTTCTAAAAGGGTGAAATGTATCCTATATGTTATTGCTCATACATGTGCAAAATATCAGTTCATTATGGAATTATGTCGACACTAGACTCAAGAATAACATTTTCAAATATAACTCATACACTTTGTTCTGTTCTTTTTCTCCTTCTCCTCGTTATTCTTTTATTTAACCTTTATTTAACCAATTGTACGTGACTCAGATAGGCTTCTCTTCTCTAGGAGTGACCCAAAATAGAAGAGTCACACACAACAGGACAATGAATCACAGGAGCACAATTAAAATTCATTCTAAAGAGTGACCCTTATGTAAGCGATGTCATCAAAAAGGTACAACCACGCCGTGACAAAAAAAGCGGTGATGTTTCCCATTTATTTATTTAAAATCAAATCAAATCAAATCAAATCCTACTCCTTTTCGGACATGAAAGATACTGTTTTGCTTTTTGTTGTTTTGTCTTTCTGATTAATTCTGTTTGGTTTGCTTGTTTGTTTGTTTGTTTTATTTATACTATTAATTTTAGTTCATACCAACTCTACATGTTCAAAATAAATAAATGAAATGAAATAATGGATTCGATTTTATATAGTGCTTTTCAAGGGACTCAAACTGCTTACAATGGAGTCCATTATTTATTCACAGTGCGCCCCCTGGTGTAGCAACCTAATATCAAGCCACTCAGCAGTGTTCTCTACCCACTCACTGACAGCACACATACACAGTAGTCAGTCTGTTGGGTTTTCCATTCATTGAAAATGTGTGTAGTCTCCTAAAGTTTCATTGTCAGAACTTATCACACCAAGTAAGTCTTTTAATTAAACATTTTTAGAGCTGCCGCAGCAACTTCACAAATTCACCGCAAGGCCATGAAATCATCAAAGCACTGGCTTGTGTTGCAAATTGGAAACAAAAAGGAAAGGCCAAAATACAGGATTAGTAAAAGTTAAGCACATTACATCATGCTGACTGACGTCTTTGATTGACCTTCATTACTGTTGTTTCTCTATCAACCCTTTTTATCAGACTCTGAGCCCAGGCCAGGCTTCTATGATTCAATTTGGCAGCGGGGTGTTCCCTTTATTCCCGCGCAACACTGCATCCACACATTTTAGATCATTATGTTCCGAGCCTCGTCCGCAAACAGGAGTGACAGCCGAACGGCATTCACAAGGACAGTCAGCGCGAGGAAAAGCCACTAATTACTCCTCCAACAACCTACCGCAGTAGAAAGTTCTGCTTCACAGTGTGTCCCTCATAAACCCACTGCCAAACAGGCAACTTTTAGAAACTATTAATTGATTTGCGGCTAATGATTTGCATTTTAATAGCACACCTACGCCTCCTTCTGTATGTGTCGACTTCTCAAACTGCATCGGCGCCTCATTAATCAGCCATCTGTCAAACGCTGAATGACATGTTACTGAGCCTCCGCAAATAAACACAGAATATTGATGGACGGATTGGACGCGCTGAGCCACCGAGGAGAGAAATATAAAGACAATGTGTGGACAGTGGAGTTTTGCTGTGTTTTTATGGTAAAAATCAACATTGTACTGGAGGTTCGTTGTTTACATGTACGTTTTTGGGCGTGCAACAATCAGCCAATCACAGCTCAGAGAAGACAATTTAATCTGCATGTGTCTAAGGGTTGTTTAAGATGCAAAATTTGGCTGCATTAGGGGTTTACCTGTTGAGCACTAAAGAAGAGGAGAGTTAATGGAGCTGGGTTTGTTTCCATACAGTCTCCATGAAATCCTGCATAGTGTTAAATCTAAATAAAACATGTTCAAATCCACCTGAAACCTGTTCAAATCCTTTAAAAAATTGTTCAAATCCAACAAAAACATGTTTAAACCCAACAAGGACCTGTTCAAATCCAACTAAAACATGTTTAAACCCAACAAAGACCTGTTCAAATCCAACTAAAACATTTCCAAATCCATCTACAACCTGTTATGATCCAACTAAAATACTTCAAAACCTGTTCAAATCTAACTAAAACATGTTCAAATCCAACTGATACCTGTTCAAATCCACCTGAAACCTGTTCAAATCCTTTTAAAAACTGTTCTTATCCAACAAAAACATGTTTAAACCCAACAAGGACCTGTTCAAATCCAACTAAAACATGTTTAAACCCAACAAAGACCTGTTCAAATCCAACTAAAACATGTTCCAATCCAACTGATACCTGTTGAAATCCATCTAAAACCTGTTCAAATCTAAGACCTGTTCAAATCCAAATATAACCTGTTCAAATCCATCTAAAACCTCCTTAAATCCATCTAAAACCAGTTCAAATCCAACTAAAACATGTTCAAATCCAACTAAGACTTGTTCAAATCCAACTGTAACATCTTCATATTAAACTAAAACATGTTCAAATCGAACTAAAACCGATTCAAATCCAGGTGAAACATGGTGAAATCCACCTGAGACCTGTACAAATCCAACTATAACCTGTTCAAATCCAACTAAAACCAACTGATATTTGGAATAAGAATAAAATCAGAAGAGACTGTCAGCCCTTGGACATTTTCCTCATCAAATCCCTCTTTCCAAAATGTTTGTACACCTCTGATTTTTTTGCGATAAAGCATGTGATTGTTTGCCCACTCCCGGTTCCCATAACACTACATCTCGAACGACTCGTGAAACTAACTCTGAATCTGACATTGTCTACATACATAAGCCCTGTCAGTCAGTCGGCACCTGCTACTCACTCCCCATTTACTGCCCCCTGCCCCCTGCCCCATCACGCCCAGGCTAATGGCTCTTATCAGGCCTCGGAGAATCAGATCTGCACAAGGAAATGAGCTGAGCTGCCTCCGACTTCTTCATATCTGAAGCATATTTGTGCCCCGTCCCACCATTAGGCTTTCCATGCTCAGGGGTCCACTGGCACTCTTTTCATATAACGCCATAATGTCAGGAAATGAAAAGCAAAATAAAGAGAAATGCTCTTACTGTCTGACTAGTGGACCATGTGACTAGAACTGTTTATGCCTCCGTTAAACAACCCCTTCGTTATGCATGGCGCTCCCAATATTTTTTTTTCAACTCCCGCTTCATCCCCAAGCCAGAATTCCATTTGCGCGGCCGTGACATTTTTTATGTGATTTATTCTATTGTCCCGAGTCCTCCGGCCATGGCTGCCCCTCCGCCTCATCTTCTTGCCATGAGCTTTGACAATCCCAGCCTTTGTTTTTGCAATGAGAAGCAGCATTCTTTCAGCGGGATGACCTCCTCTGTCTCTACAGGGGCTGGCACCGAGGACGTGACCCTACCCCGGGATTGGATAGCACCCGCCGGATGCTGGGGGGACCGGACCAGTCAGTTGTCGCCCCGATTCTGCCGCTGACACTCTCTCCTGGACCCAACCTGATGGATTCTTCAGTTTGTCACGGCTGCCAGAGCGAGGCTTTGCAACAATATCATCTTCTGTAGCCACAGCACGACACTGACAGCATTTATTTCTGTAAGTACACATTCATTATCCAAATATTGCAGTTAATTAGACGGAGAGTCGGTCCAGACAGATGTTTTCGGTGCAGGGTTTACCTTCTTTCACATACTACAGCGGTGTCAGGTTTCAAAGCTAAGCAGAGTTGAAGCCGAGACCAAAGGAACTCAAGTGTGAAAGAGTTTTATCCCGAAAAATCCCCAAAGCACCTGTAATTTATTCAGGCACCTCGCGCAACTTTCACATCTCATCCTTGAAATTCTTACCGTGAGCATCAGAGCAGGAAATGTATGGATAGTGCAACAGTAACACGCGATAGCAGCAGATGTTATCACACCATTACACTGTATGTCGTCATTTAAATAAGAATTTGAACTTTTGGGGTGTGCTACATTTTTTCAGTTCAACTAAAACTACAATGTATGAAATGTACATGTTCCCACAAAAAATGCCTAGCTTAGATTTAGAGATGAACGTAGATGTAGTAGATGTTAGTGCTGACATTAGAAGCAAATAACACTTTCTATTCTGTATTTGTTTTGGGTGGATTTGATTTATGCAAAAAAACCCAAAAGAAATAAAATCTAAAATCTGTTAAAATCCATCTAAAACCTTTTCAAATCCAATTAAAACCTGTTCAAATCCAACTAAAACCTTTTCAAATCCATCTAAAATCTGTTCAAGTCCAATTAAAGCCTGTTCAAATCCATCTAAAACCTGTTCAAGTCCAATTAAAACCTGTTCAAATCTGACTAAAAACTGTTCAAATCCACTTACAAACCATTGCAATCACAAATAACACTTTATTTGAGGAACTGCTAATCAAAACATTTCTGCTTAATTTGATTTCTTACGCTAATACTAGATAACTATGTTTGTGCATATGTTTATTTATTAGGATCCCCATTAGCTTCTGTCGTAGCAGTTGCAACATCATAAATAACGACTGAAATAGAAAAACACTAAAAATAAAAAATGTTGAGATGGTTTCTACAACAATTACATCAAACAAATAAAACAATATTAGCATACTCATACATACAATCAATCTGTGATGGAGCTAAGTTGCGATTTTAGTTTCCTTTTGAAAACTGGTTAATTCTTGTATTTATTTTTTTTATTTTTTTTAAAGCAAATTGGGTAAAATGAGAATGTATTTAACCAAAATATTGAAGCTTTTCATAAAATAAGTGAGGTTGACCAGTTAAGAAATCCATGAAAGAAATATGTGCTGTAACAGAATTTGTCGTTGTCTGATAGAATTTATTTATTTATTTCTTTTACTTGTTTTCTTGTGTATCTTCTAGATCTGTTCATTAGCACCAAACCATAGAAACCCATTAGATGGCAATAGTGACACGAGAATTAGTGTATTATTCAAGTGTCATCATAAAAACATTCAGAACATTTTGAACTGTAGAAACAAGGTTATATAGAGTTAAATATTGGTCAAATCTTTCTGATGTGTAGATTTGACACTTTTGACAGTGCTGGCCTTCAGTTTGAGAAGGTAGACTGACCCAAACAAGGGAAAAAAACTTCTCTGAAAGAGGCTTGCGTGCTTTGACATTCATTTCACTGCTTCAACAAAAGTGAATGTGCTGACAAAACACTAGATAAAACTTTTATGAGTGCGGCCGTTAATTGGTTTCCGCCACGACAGGCAGTGTGACAAGGCTTTAAAAACTGCATTTCTGGAGACGAGATGAGGTAAAAAAAAAAAAAAAAAAAGTGTGTGATTTCCAGTCGAGTTGTAGTGTGTGTTTGGCAGCGTCCTTATCACAATGCCTCTTCTATAACCCGCCTTCGGATCTTTAGCTCTGCACAGTTCTGTCCCGGCTCGTTAGCCTCCAATCAGGGGTTTTCATGAGCCCGGCTCCACTCTGTGAGCACCTCATCGCCCCGAGCAGCCTGTGCCATTTGGCTGCCATTAGCACAGACAACATTAGTATGGATTTCCCCACTGAGACGGGATTTAAAGACACCGTCGGAGAGGTCTGATATCAGTAGGGACCTATTTATAGTCTTCGCGGGGTGTGTGATACATTTTAAACACGCACTTTAGGACGTTAGGGCCTTTTCTAGCCGGCGCACCGACGATGGCATCTTATTGCAGTCTGCTTTTCAATTGTAGTGCTTTGACGCAATCACTGTTTATCATCAGCCAACTCTGGTGAGCATCATTAGCGTTCAGTGGAGCAGCCTAAGCGAAATGTGGTTTAATGAGCAGTGAAAAAATGTAATGGTCTGGTTTTGTGCCACGTAAAGACAATGCAACACAACAAAGACAGTTTGGGAAAGCAATATCGTGCCATTGCTCACAAACGATTTCTGTGTGTGGTGACTGGGGTATTGAACACTTTAATCGCCTGTTATTGTTCAGTGCTCTCATACAGGCCAATTGCAATGTTCGCAGCTGAATTAGCACAGCAGATGAAAGCAGTGAGGTATTGTCTGGAAAGAACAAAGAAAAGATGAGGAGAAATGTGTATTTGGAGGGTACAGTGGAAGAATACTGTAGACCTCACCCTGACTGTCAATGAATGTGTTTGATGCCATCTAACTACACACCTTCTGGACTAAAAGCTGCAGTTTGACTGACAGGGATAATTGTGCTGCGGTGCATCTGACAGGAAGGCAGACAGCTTTCGTTTTCTTCATTAATCAGGCCAGCTCTTCTTCTTCTTCACTGTATCTTTGTTGTTGTATGTTGCTTGAGAAGATGCTTTAGTCCCATGTCATTGCATGAAGATAAATACAGTACATATAGAATGTGGAAAAAAATGTGTTTGCAGGCATCATTAAAGTTATATTTAAAAAAAGGGGAACACTTTTCGCATTTGTCTGTCTTCAAAAATAGAGACATTTAAATCTGAAAAAAGAATGTAGTGGTTAAATTAAATTAAATCCTGTCAGAGGTGGAACCAAGTCATAGTTTTTTCAAGTCACAATTAAGTCTCGAGTCTTTGTCCTCAAGTACCAAGTCCAAGTCTGGTCCAAAGTCCTATACTTCCAGATTTCCAGTCCTCTTGATATTAATATGATGTTCAAATTAAACAATGTTAGCTTTTAAATCTGTATTTATTTAACTAAAGAATTATGAAGCAAGTACAACTGACAAGTTCTTGTATTTCTATAGAATATTTAATCAAAAAAGTATTGTCATAATGATTTTTTCAATGCTTTGGTGATCAGTGATTTACAATGTGTGGGCTGCTTTTTGTCCTTGGTTGTAAAGCGCTGAGCTTTACAGAGCGCATTTGAAGGCAGCGTCATACGAGTAAGGCGTGGCTTTACTCTGTTTACTCTGTCAAACTATTTAAGAAAATGAATTGTTTCGTGCACATTCTTTTAATCTTTGGGGGAGAAGCATTAAATCCTTTCAGGTCAGCGGCTCAAGTCCAAGTGAAGTCTCGAGTCTTTGGTGTTCAAGTCCAGGTCAAGTTACAAGTCTTTTTGCGTTTTCTCAAGTACGAATTAATCAATCCAAA
Organism: Rhyacichthys aspro; assembly: GCA_036850595.1. Lineage (NCBI taxonomy): Eukaryota > Metazoa > Chordata > Actinopteri > Gobiiformes > Rhyacichthyidae > Rhyacichthys > Rhyacichthys aspro. Next base: position 8,148,750 of record CM072161.1, read on the forward strand.
TTTGTGTCTGACTCCAGTCCATGTCACGCATACAGACACTCATTCAGCCTCAGTAAAGCATCAGTCTTGCGCCTTAGCACCATCTTTTCCTTTGGTGAATGAGAATGAATGATATATTCTACAGAAGCAGCCTCTGTGGGCCACTCTTGATCCATCTCTATCTGCTCTCTATGGTACAAAGCTAAACATCCTCATACTTTATAGCAAAAAGATTTTCATCCAGTGCACATTACAATATTTGAAAGGTCATGCTCTGAAGTGAATAAAAAGAAAGAATCCATGTTATGCTGCATCAAGGTGAAAGGTCCTGTAACTGTTCACAAATGGTGGAAACAGAGTGTAGTTGAGTTACCTGATGGCAAAATGATGGCCGGCAAAGGGCTACACACTGCATCTGCATCAAAGAGCAAAAGTCTATTACTCATAAATAATCATGGTGGTGTGCTGTTTTAACGTGACCCCATTAAACCATTCCCAGTGTGTTAATTAGCCTCCACAACCTTTGATCTCAAGCTCAGTCTGATCTTTTATTTATTTTTTTTAATCAAGGATTAATTATGCCTAAATGCTAAGATCAACCTGCAATGGATGTGTCTAATACAGCAGCGCCAGGGCTGTTGTGGTCGGATATGGTGCACACATACATGTGTGGATGGTAGATGGGAGGATATGTGCGGACTAAGAGGGCAGTTGATAAGCTGTAGATTCTGTGAATTTTTATGTGAGAGGCAAACACTAATATTGCATGTTGTCTTTCCACAGGAACCAACAACTGTGTAGTGTCCTTTTCAGATGCTCCTCTCTGTGGGATCGGTTGAAGAAATGACCATGTGCCATAAACAAAGGTATGAAGCACTCGTGTGTTGTTACTTGTAGCATTTATTCAGTATCAGAATCAACAGTCTTTAGAGAGAATGTATCATGCATTGGTTTTGGTCTTCACTCGCTCTAAGCCCAAAAAAATCTTGGTTTTGTCTGGTCTTGGTCACAGCTTGGTCTCCCTTGGACACTTTTTTTCTTCATACAAACCACATACATGCATGAATGTATTACCTCGTGTCTTCCATTATCTTGTCATGTCTGTGTTGACTAACAGCTAATGGCTTGACCCTTCATAGTCCCCTCTAATCACCAGCTAAAGTCTTCTCTGCAGTTCACTGGACGCTTTCAAATGAGACAAAGAGAAAGCTGGGAGCATTTTCTGACCTATTTTTTGTTGTTGTTGTTGTTGTGCTGCAGTGGTGTCAGGCTTGTGCTGCCTCCACACTAAATGCCTCCTCGGATGAACTACAGGCCTCTCAGCCACGGTCAGCTGATGTTCAGCATGCTCTAGTGACAGACATCTCCTGTGTATACACTCCTCATAGTGAGCCATTAGACAGTTTTTCATTCAAAATATAACTCTGCAGAGAAATGCATTCAAATAGGAGATCTCCTAATGCAGTCTTGTCAGATAGAGAAGAGTAGCTATTGCTGTGAATGTCTGTCTGTGTGACAGCAGCAATAGCAAAAATCATCCTGACTTAAGCGTACAGCACTTTATTTAAAATTGTTACAGAATAAGACAGAAAATGTATGAAAATGTGAAGTGTTTTTCTTTGTGACTCAAATGAAAATATGAATCACATTTTTGTTTCTTGGGCCTAACTCTTGAAAGAAGTTTGAGGCGAGAGCTCTTACACAATACACCTTTCAAAACTGATTTGTTTCAGCTGTCCTCTCTTTGTCCAAAGCATACACTGTATTTAAAACACACAAAGACAGTTAAGCCCACTCTTTGTCATTGGAAATTAAAGGGGTCACAAGCATTATAAGGCTTTTGTTAGACCCAGAACAAACAGACCCTCGTCTCTTGCATCTTCTTAAAGAGTCTGAATGTGTCTTACAGTTTGTAGACATTAACAAACATCTCATGATCACACTCCACATGATGTGCCCTGCAGGTAGTGACATGATGCAGGTCTGACCCTGGAGATGCCGAAGAGACGAGACATCGTCGCCATTGTGTTGATTGTGTTGCCGTGGACACTGCTCATCACAGTTTGGCACCAGAGCGCCATCACTCCTCTGCTCGCTGCTCACAAGAGTAATCAACTCATGTTTATTTCCCATGAATATTTATGTCAATATGAGCTTCTGTTATCAAGTGCTGTGTACAGCTTCAGGCAGCACTCGGGTCAGTAAATACATCAGTGGGTAGTAAACGAAATATTTTTTCATGTATATAACTAACATTAGATTATTTTAAAATGCAATAAAGACAATGTATATATCAGGCACTAGAAACATCTGGGACTGCTCTTCTACTACTCGACAGCACTTTTTCAGTCCAAGTACACATATGAGTTCATTCATGTAGTCAATGTGATATTTGAGAGAGGAACAATAGAAAACATTGTCATCATACTTATGGAAGGTTTAACAATATCAGAGGCAACTATACTCTCTTCTTTTCCTTTTCTTGTAGATGATAGACAGAGTGGTCGGTCCAACTCCAGGAACGCCTTTGCCTTTAAGGACTCCTGCTCCCCTCAGAACCGGGACATTGTGGAGGTGGTGCGCACTGAGTATGTTTACAGCCGCCCTCCGCCCTGGTCTGATGTTCTCCCAACCATCCACGTGGTCACTCCCACCTACAGCCGGCCTGTGCAGAAGGCCGAGCTGACCCGGCTGGCCAACACCCTTCTCCATGTGCCCAACCTGCACTGGATCCTGGTGGAGGACTCCCTGAAGAGGACTGCTCTGGTCAGCCGCTTCCTGCAGGACACCAGCCTCAACTACACCCATCTGAACGTGGAGACGCCCAGGAACTACAAGGTCCGAGGGGACACCAGGGACCCCCGCATTCCCCGGGGGACCATACAGAGGAACCTGGCTCTGCGCTGGCTCCGGGAGACCTTCAACATCAACACCAGCCAGCCTGGCATTGTCTACTTCGCAGATGATGACAACACATACAGTCTGGAGCTGTTTGAGGAGGTCAGACTTAAACATTAGGTGTGAGAATAACAGAGTAACACAATGGAGATTCAATATAATGCCCACCATTCTGGCAATGATCAACAGTATACAATAAGATATGGCACCAAAAGTTATGGCATATTCTGCATTTATTACTGCAACACAGTGACATCAGAAATGAAACAATGCACTGAGTGTCATTTGGGACATTGACATAAAAATTTCTCACTCTAATATTGAGTATCTCTGTTTTCAGATGCGCTCCACTAAAAAGGTGTCGGTCTGGCCTGTGGCCTTCGTAGGTGGCCTTCGTTATGAGTCTCCTAAAGTGAACACTCTGGGTAAAGTGTACGGCTGGAAAACCGTGTTTGACCCCCACCGGCCCTTTGCCATCGACATGGCTGGGTTTGCAGTGAACCTGCGACTCATTCTGTCTAAACCTCAGGCCTATTTCAAGCTGCGCGGTGTGAAGGGAGGCTATCAAGAGAGCAGTTTATTAAAGGAGCTGGTAACCTTAGGCGACCTGGAGCCTAAAGCTGCAAACTGCACTAAGGTAGGAACACACTTTAAAATGGTGTGCTATGGCCATTACTCTATTGCACTCAGAACAAGCAGTCTCCTCAGCTGCAGAAAAAAGCTTTGTCTGTAGATGTCTGCTGCAGTCTGTAAACTGTCAGCATTAAGACAACACTTCAGAGAATATTATGACTTTTGCATGTAGTAAATGTTGAACTAGAAATGAATAAACACACATTTCATTACTATACATCTCTGTTCTTTTTTGTACCTGCAGATATTAGTATGGCACACACGGACAGAGAAGCCTGTGCTGGTAAATGAGGGCAAGAAAGGATTTACAGACTCCAATGTGGAGATATGACATCCTCCATCTGACGCAGGTAATAGCACAGATTTAGAAATGCAAATTACTGCAGGCCCATAAAGTAATTATTTTAGGAGATGGACCAAATAAGATATGGATGTTTTAACACAGATGTCTGACCTTTCGATTGCACTTGACAAGGACATACGGGAAAAGTATAAAGCTTTAATATGCAGCAGGTAGAGCGGATAAGGGTTTCTAACACTGTGGAAAAATGAAGCCAGAATAATTATGGATAAAGCTAAATTCAGTGGTTTTGTTTGCTTAGATTAGCTGCAATTACTGCCCACTAAAGCTTAAGCCATAGCTATTTTTTTGCATAAATGATTAATCAAATGTGGTCCTTTCAGTGAGAACATCTCACCGTGGGATTCTACCTGGATTTGCAGACCAGCGATGGACAGGGTAAAGAATATTACAGCAGCACAGTAGCTGTATTTCCCCACAGCTTAAAAATGGATGTGCACCTGTCCAACTGCAGGCAAGGCAAAGCCATGTGTGTGCACCAACTTTAGTATCAAAGCACAACTGCACAAATCAAGTGTTCCTGCTCTGCTCTGATGTGAGACGCTGGCAGGAGTTGCCAAAAGGCGCTGCGATCTCCGTTGAGTCCCGAGACAAAGGATATGAGGCGGTTTAACTGCAGGAAGAGATGGCACAGCAAGCAATAAAGAGGCCTCTGAGCGCAGACAGCACCAGCCTAGTGACCAATCAGCATTAAAGAGTGCCCTTTTGTTCTGGAGTGAGCTGGCTGTCGGGCACAGGGCTGCACACAGGAATAAAAGAGGTCCTTGTCTTAAGTGAGTCAGCGCTGACTGACAGACTGCACTGAGGGGATCTGAGCCCTCCCCATGTGTACTGTACAACACTCAGCTATTGAGACGCAGTCCAGACCCAGCACTAATTAGTAGTCCTGTAACTACCTAACTCAGACATCCATATTCACATGCTCAGCTGTCAGCGCCTATGATGCACATGCACTCGAAAAACAGGCCCCGTGTCTCATTAGAGCCGCGCATTTATCTCTACAGCGGCTAATTAAGCTCTCGTGCTCTGTACCACCACTAAGATCTCATGTTTAGAGGAGCCACTGCCTGCTACTTCAGCTAATCACACTGAAGCTCTCTCTGCAGTATTTATAGATCGCAGTGAGCTGCTCTGCTCGAAAACATGTGGGCTGTGCCAGTGAGAGTTAGTGTTGAAAAAGGCCATCACTCAAAAGAGTAAATTGGATGTGCATCTTTTTCAAATAGCCGTATAACACAGTAATTATTCTCACCATGGACGGCTGCCTTGCAAGTGATGATTTCATAGGCCATTGACTAGCAGCACTTACAAATGCTAATGTCCACCCCGAGTGTTAAATATGTGAATGTTGAAAAGTTCGGCTGCTTTTAGCGTGACAGATTTCAAAAGGCTTGGGTTTTTAAATGAAACTGGTCATTTTCACACCTTGATGGCAATTACACAGCACACACAGACTGACTGGAAAAAAAACAAAACAGCTCTGTGATTTACATTTTAAACATTTCACTTTTTCACATCTCTCACAGCATTTTTATCACAAAGTATTTGCACACATTCACCTATAATGGACTCTTAAAGCAACACGACGTAACTTTTCAGTATTTGCACCGACTTAAGAGACTGGAACTGCACTGCTGCAAATGCATGGGACCGTTATGTCTCAGTATGTATCTGTATGTATTTATAAGGCGTGTGGAGGAACTGTGTTCATCTGACCAGATATGTGTTTTAGTAGCATATGAGGTAAACTAAGTGCACTGGGTCTACGACAGAAGGCTTACTCTGACTCTTTTGTTGAAGTCACTAAATGTCTTTGAGGCAGCATATTTAATTATTTCAAGGTGTTGTATTAAAGTTACAGAGTGTAGCTTTAACCGTGATGCATCCGGAAACTGGGCATTTGCAGTCATTTTGTTTGAGTGTAACAGCCGGTACTGTATGTAAATAAGGTAATAAAAAACACTCCCACATGAACACGTCTGTTTGTTTTTTTCTCGTCACGGTCACTGGATGTCTGCCGCCATGCCCAGATCAGGCGAGTCCTCAAAGTGGACCTTGTAGTCACCCTCTTGCTCTTCGAACACAATGACCTTTTAAAGCAAACAGAGAAAAAAAAATTCTCAAATGATGTGATCTGAATGGTATTAGAGCACACTTTTCATTGCTGACAGTTACCTGGTTAATCCCACTGTTGAGAAAGGGTCCGGGGAGATAAAGAGCCTGCTGAGGACCGATTGACCAATAGCGGCCCAGATTGAGCCCATTGATGAAGACAACGCCTTTTTCCCAGCCCTGAAAGCACAAGATAAAGACCCTGACCGAACACTGAGAATAAATGTATGTCAAAGTTTATATTACTTACTGGTAATTTCACAAATGTGTCGCTCGGATACCCATAAGCAAAGAGTTTTCCCATGAAGAACCCCGGGAAGCTGGGGTTTTTAGACAGAGTTTTCCACGGTGCCTGATACAGACTAAAACGAAGCAATTTCAAATCACAGATAAATAAACGCAATCTACCGTACTTTCGAACCAATAAAGTGAACAAACCTGTCAATAAAACTGGGTTTCATATCCAGGCTGTATATTGTGAAGTCCCTCAAGGGAGTATTGTTTAATAAAATGTCCCCCACTAGACCTGAGAGAACACAAATCAAAATTGACTCGCACCATCTCGGGGCTGAGAGTGATTTAATATCAGTAACAATGCGCTGCACCTTTGTGTTGTTTGTCAAGGTCCCTTCCTTGGTGAACACGTCCGCAGTTTTCCACCAATAAGCTTAAAGTTCTTCTTCCCTGCAGCAATTGATCGCTTTTATGTGAAATTTGACAAGGCAGCTGCAGACATTTACAGTTCATCTTGATGCCGTACCTCACCATCAGGAACGGCCAGCTCCAGAGCCTTCCGTTTGAAAAGCCCAATGTAGATTTTGTCCAAAAACACCTGCGATAAATGAATAAATAAGACAAATAGAAATCTTTGTGAAATTTAAAGTGATTGTTCTCATATCCTTATATACAGTAAAGACTCACCAGGGCCCGGTCTCTGACATTGTCTCCAGACTTCAGTAACCCCCCGCTGGTTATGGTGGTCTCATACAGAGTGTAGCCATACGCCTGCCCGTTGTTGCTGTTTACAGGTAGGTTCTCCATGCTTACTGGCCTGTGTGACTTGAAAGGCTGAAGATAAAATTAAATTAGACTCCTATATTATCCCACAGACAATTATAGTGCTCACATACTTCCTCTGTGAAGCTCAAAGCGTCCCACAACGACAGGTGCTGGTACATAATGGCAGGTTCATACGCCTCTCTATAATGCAGGGTCGGCATGTCAGGGAAGGTCTCCCCATCTGCTCAAAAGGTCAAACTCAGTATAAGAAGTCAGAGTTTGCTTTATTTTTGTCTGTGACTGTGATTGTGATTGACTTACTGCTGTAGCGAGAAAATAGATCCCTCAGGAGGTGGTACTTTGGAGTGTACTCTCCAGATTCAGACAATGGAGCGTCATAGTCTGTAACACACCACAGTAACAGTCACACACTGCCACCTAATGGACGTTAAGGATTTTTCACTTCAGGGTATCAAAAATTCAAAGTAAGGAAACATGTTTATCTGTGCACTGATGTTCTTTTTTTCTTTGCTCTCTACAGTAAATGCTCTAACAAAAAGTATAAAAAATAGATAATAAGAAGAATGGCAGTATGTAAACAGTACCTGAGTTAAATTCTCTGAACTTCACAAGAGAAGTATGTACTAATAACTATGAATGAACTAATAAGGAGTTTGAAACAAAAGACTGGTGATACCCTTTGTTTGTTTACTACAATTTTTTTTTACTACTTTTTTTTATCTGTTTAATGCATTTTTGTTTTTTGGAAAAAGAAAAAACAAAAATATAAGACAATGTAAATGAAGATCATCATGTCATGTTCTTTTGGTAAGTTCCAAAAACCTAAAAAAAAGAAGCTTTTAAACTTTGTATGTGAATGGGGTATTTGTTAGATTTACATGTTGGTTCTGAATAGAATTTCGAAAAAAAAAAAAAAAGTATGTAAACTAAGTACATTAATGTTCAAGGTGGAGCTAGTTCTCCTGAAACCACCAGCACTTCCATCATGTGTACATTTGCATGAGTGACAATGGCAGTGTGTTGATGAGAACTCACCGTAGCTGGACACCAGGGCTCTGTACGAGGGATCCGCCAGAGCTCCGGTCAAAAAACCAAAACTGGAGCCTCCGTGGAACATGTACAGGCTGACGGACATGCCACGCCTCAGGATTTCTCTCACTGTTGACACCATATCTAGACATAGGTTTGAAGAATTATTGTAACCACATGCAACTGGAATAAGTGATTTAAGACATATGACAAGACGCTGGAAATCAAGCATATCTTCTTGCGCACTAATACATTGTTTTTATTATTTTTTATATTTTTCCGACTGTGATGACAAATACAAAGAATACACACATTCACTTGAAAAAACAGGCCTGTGATTTACATTGAATTTACATGTAGTATTTCTAAATCAAAACAGTGGTTGGAAAAAAGGGCAGAGAGACAGCTGTAGGCACACTTCAAAACTGTAAATATAAGACTGTGTGGTACCACTTTCAGTTCAAATCCCTGTCTCTTTACACTGTTTCTTTTATAAAGCATTAATAAGTTCTCATAACACATTAACAATAGTGGCCTGCTGCTTGCCAAATATGTACAATCTCAGTGACATTTAGGGTGTAAGGCTGAACATCTCACTACTTGGCAACCCTTTTTCGTGGGACGCAGACTGTTAACTGTTACATACATTTATTTTAATAATAAAAAGAACATCTTTTCTTACCTTCTTGGGGGAGCACATGGTGGAGGTCACCCCAGGCATCATACCAGCCTGTCCAATAGTCCATTATCATTGTCGGGCTGTTGGGCTGACAGAAAACACACTAATTGCCATACAGTCAGCTTCACACCTGACAGTGTAATAATGTGATAACACAAACCTGTAAGGCGTTCAAGTCCTGGAAGTCTCTCTGACTCAGCTTCTGCAGCTTCAACGTCCTGACAGCTACCAGACAAAGATCAGTCACGTCTTTTTATTGAACCCTACATGTTTATGGACAATAATGATTACCTCCAACAACGCCTCCCGACTTTAACGTGTTGTGAGAGTCCGACGTGAGTAAGAGCACAGCGATCCCTCTGGACCGTAAAGCCTTTTAAAACAAGACACAACGGTGCATCAACATCATTGTCTGTTTCAGAATGTTTATTTGTCATTAAGGTTACCTCTTTAACAAAATTCATGTAACTATCATCTTTTGCAAAGGAGCCATATGCATTTTCAACCTGGACTGCAATAATTGGACCTCCCTTTTTGAACTGCAAAGGAAAAAGATACATTTATTCAACGATAAAAAGGTAAATGGTCCAATAGTTTGGATTTAAAGGGATGGACTGTGACCTGCAGCGGAACTAATTTTGGAATAAGTTTGTCGAAATAGACATTGACGGCCTCTGTGAAGCCTGGGTACGTTGTTCTGAGTCTCATGTTGTCATCGCGAAGGAGCCAGCTGTAAATGAAGAGGAAACAAGATGCTCAGTTATAACACAGGCCAAAAGTCTGAATGAACAACAGAAGCACAGTAAGGCACACAGACTGGACAAAGCTTTACATATTCAGCAAAACCTCCCTCGTGGCAAGACGTGACTTTTTCACCCAAAGCATTCAACCAAACTGGCACTTTGTATTGCAGCAAATAAAGCAGTTTTTGTGTGATTCAAAATTGCTTAATTAATTTGATTTGTACAAAAACGTCTGCAAAGGGACATTATTTTCAATGAAGTTATAAAGCTAGGTTTGCCACAAGATTATCGTCATTGTCAAGATTTCTGTAAAGACTAAACAACTGACAGGTAACCTCTCCTTTTCTAGTTTTAGCACATACATAAATATATTATAATAAAAACAAAAAGATTTACCTTGGTAGTCCCCCGAGGTCTAGTTCAGAAGAAATGTAGGGCCCTGGACATACAATTACCCACAATCCTAGTTCAGCAGCAAGACCGATAAAAGCTCTGAAACACAACCAAAACAGAAAGTGCTATTGTCTCTGTAGTAAACACACATTTTGCCTCTGAGGCCCCCATATCTGCATGTTCAAATTTCTCAAATAAGTTTTTTTTTTAAGTCACGACAGCAGAAGGGCGAGTCGTTATTTCTCATTGTTCCCATGTTGTTAATTGCTTAAGAAGTTGCTGTTGTTGTGAGGATGGCTACTGTTGTCAGGTGGGAGTTTGTAGTTCTGCCTTTTCCCCAGAGCTGTGGGGATTTGATGATGAGAAAAAGGAGAGTATTCCCGTCGGACCGGGTCAGAGCAACAGTGATGCTGAAACACATCTCAAAAAGTGGTTTGTTTACACATTAAACACCACTCAAAATGCTTCTTACTCCAAATCCAGCTGTGTGTGGAAGTTGAACACCCCTCTATGCGGCTGGTGTAGACTCCATGGCACATATCTACAAATGTATAGCAAATTTTAGTCAAAAGTAAAGGTGGTGTGAGGGGTTTCAATACTTTTTTTGAGTGTGTTTTCATACGTAGTGAGGGTGTTGACGCCACAGGCCTTCATTTTCAGGAGCCGGTCTCTCCAATAGGCCCTGGGTATTCGGAAATAGTGGAGGGCTCCCCCAATAATACGGAAAGGCTCTCCCTCAAGAGTGAACTCTGATGTGTTTGCATTCAGACCCACTTTCCGGCTCATCCTCCGTCGCTCTGTGGACACGCTGAGACTGAGCAGAGGTTAGTTTATTTGTGTCATACTCACATCATCCTCACATAGGCTATTGTGCTTGGAATGACCACATGACATCCTATCCTTCACAGTAATGTGCAGATGCTATTACACAATTACAATGAAACCAAAACACATTTAACTTTTTGTTTTGGTGTTTTTTTTATGCTACACAAATGATACACACGCATTACTTACACTGCTAATAATGAGGCATTTACTGTAAACTATAGTGTTCAATCATGCAATACTTACAGCAATACAACAAGGCAGTAGACTAGTCTGACCTTCAAACTCATTCAACAACAAACATTTTGAGTTTAGAGTCTATAGTCACACCATTAAGAAATCTTTATCTTAATCCTAAAATATTAAATAACAATAAAGTGGATCTTTGAAACGTTCATACTGTCATTCTATTTGTATTATACACAACTTATAATAGAAGTAAATGAAATCTGACTCACCCAAAGTATCTGTACATGATAAAGCCAACAATGCATAGGCAGACAAGTGCATATTTCCTTTTGTGGGTATTTCTTAGCCTAAAGACGACCATGGATGTTGACAGAGGTCTCTCTTGGTGAGACAGACAGCAGTGTGGCTCATCTGAGCACAGCCTGATGCTGAGCTCAATATGCACCGCCTCTTGGGATGCCCCCATGGAAATTGAACACACCTTTAACAACGTGTGTTTTCTTAAGGCCTGCTTCAGTGCAAGCTCTTCAAAAATAGCCATACGTAGCCACAAACATTAGAACAGTTTAACAAGGCAACATCTTCACTAAATGATTATAAAAGTTTATTTAAATCCAATCCACAAACACAAATGATAACACGTGACCAAACCTATCCTCTGTGTTGCATCAATGCACAAAAATACAACAATAATATACAAAAATACAACAAAAAAGTTAACGTTGGAAATTACCTTCAGCTTCGGACTAACTTTTGTTGATTTGACTACACTTCCCATCATCCCCAGCGGTCGGAGCTTGCGCAATATGTTTTTCACGGCCCTGGCTGCTTGTAGTGTTTGCTTGTTGTTGTAACATTAAGGAACGCAAAGAAAGAAGTAACGACATTAATAAACCCCTGAACCTGTCGCATGAGGTAAGGAGTACATGTTGTTTTATGTCTGTGTTGTTTTTAACTTGACGCTGTTGTTTAGGAGCTGTCTCGTACAAATACATGACACTTAAAGGCTAGCAGCTAAGTTAGTTGATTAGCGGTAGCTAGCAACACAGACGAGCTTTAGACAAACAAACCGGTGAGTTAAACACTGTCTGAACGATAGTGAATTTCTAATGTTATTATATCCCCTGGATCTTACTATATATAAAATGATTAAAGACGATGTAAGCCACTAAAAGTCGCATCATACTGACTAATGTACCAAAGCTATTGTACAAGAGCTAAGTCCTGAGTCAGCTTGCTCACGTTCATAAACAAGAAGTTATGAAGACAAACTACACTGTCATCTAACCTCAGTGAGATCAAGAGAGGAAAAACTGTTTAACAAAGGCACTTTAACCTAGTGAATAATAATGGTAGAAATAAAAATTCACGATGTTTGCAACTAAAGAGTCTATAAATTATGCTCTTTTCTTCATGTTTGTGTTTGTTCGGATGTGCTAGGTTGCTGGGTGAGCCCCTTACTGCCATGAAAGCTGACCACCAGGTTATCAGCCCCCCTTCCTTCTGCAGTTGATGGATCTGCAGCTGGTCCAGAGATGACAGACAGCGTCAGGGCCTTCCTCCGCAATGTTGCGACGGTGAGAACACACATTTTACTATAATGAGTTATTCTTTGACATGAAATTTTAAGGCATTGCATACAGTTAGTATTAAAGGGAATCATCAGGTAGCACAGCCTTAATCTGACATTCAGTTAAGTGTGTAAATGTCGGTGAGATCTATTTTTATATCTATTGCATCAAACCTTCCTTTTCTGTACTGCTATTCCCTTGAACTAGACCTGTTTACATTCCAAGAGTCCAAAGATAATGTTTGCCTCCTGTGCTTTGGAGGTAATTGCCTCTCTGCTTACTGCTAATGGGAGAATAAACATTCGTATTTCCATTAGCATCTCCAATAACCAGTCATCATGAAGACAGTAGCTATCTTGAATGCAAGGATAATGTAAATGTCTAATAGCCTTCAGGAAAAAAGCTGATGTTAGTGATTCATTACAAAATAGAAAGTAAAAACTGTAATAAAAAACATTTTACATGAGCTTGTCGCTTCTTTTTTGGTTTAAAGGGGATCAAGGACTCCATATTGGGGATTGGCACAATCTCCAAGCTGGATGCCCGCATTCAGCAGAAAAGAGAAGAGCAGCGGAGGAGAAGGGCCAGCGGGGCTTTGGCACAGAGACGGGCACAGAGTGAAGAACGTAAACCTGACAAGTGAGACAGAATAAAAAGAGCATAGTATCAAATACACATACGATATAAAGTACTGTATATAAACAAAAAATATATATTCTTTTTTTTCTCTCATAGTGAACCGAAAGTAGCCAGCAGGATTTTTCAGTGCTGTGCCTGGAATGGAGGAGTGTTCTGGGTAAGATGACCCTTCAGCTAAACCTTGAGCTATATTTTCAAAATGCAGCCTTTGTACCATCTGTGCAACTTGAGTTCCTTTTGGTAAACAGAACAAAAACTGGAGCATTTCAATTTTCTCCCCAGCTCAGTCTGTTTCTCTTCTACCGGGTGTTTATCCCACTGCTGCAGACTTTGACAGCAAAAATCATCGGTATGTTTGTTTGTTCATCTGTTATCTGGCTTTGTGCAAAAAACTCTGTCAGTTCATGAAATTGTCCTTTTTTCCCAGGTGACCCTTCCCTTCATGGCAGTGTGTGGTCTTGGTTAGAGTTCATCCTGACATCAGTCTTTAGTGCTCTCTGGGTTCTCCCTCTGTTTGTCCTCAGCAAGATAGTAAATGCCATCTGGTTCCAGGTTGGTCCTATCCCATCCTATCGATGTCTTGTGTGTGTTTATGTATTATGGTGTATACATAAAGAACGTACTTGACTGCATTACAGTGTTGTCCAAATACAACTGTCAATATGTTTCTCATATGTTGCAGGATATAGCTGATTTGGCCTTTGAAGTGTCTGGTTGTAAAGCCCAGCCCTTTCCCAGTGTTAGTAAGATCATCGCAGATATGCTCTTCAATCTCCTCCTCCAGGCACTCTTTCTCATTCAGGTACATTTATTCATTTCTATCATGTAAGCATTTTCCCATCAAATCAAGAGCATAACTCCACCTTATATTGTTTTTCAGGGTATGATTGTTAGCCTCTTCCCCATTGATGCCATTGGACAGATGGTTAGTCTGCTTCACATGTCTCTCCTCTACTCTCTTTACTGCTTTGAGTATCGCTGGTTCAATCATGGTAAGACACTTTATTGCCTAACTCGACAATCTAATAACTGTGTTTTTGCAGAATTAAAAGAGCTATGTTTTTCTCATAGGTATTGAAATGCACCAGCGGCTGTCCAATATTGAAAGAAACTGGCCCTATTACTTTGGCTTTGGTTTGCCCATGGCTCTGTTGACCGCACTGCCCTCTTCATACATTATAAGGTGAGACTGTTCTTAGACCTGTAGCCAAACCATTATTTTTATTGTCATTGTCACGATAGGGTGCACCCACATTAGTGCCAGCTGATCTGTGCCCCTATGCCCCACTACCCAGCACTCACACTGTCACAAGCAGACCTGGGCTTGAGCACCGTTCCTGAAAGTAGCCACCCTGGCTTTGTCATTCCAAATATGATTTTGACATTGAATATTGGCACCTGCCAAACTTTTAACAGTTAAAATTAAGAACACAAACTCTGTCAAAAAAGAATGTCCCAGAGGCTATGACAACAAGCTTTAATTCAGTTTATGTCTGGCGCATTGGGTCTGTTGAATAAATAATGGATAAAGTAACTGATTAAGTTGCACTATGTGTATGCTAAATGCACATGCTTTTGCTCTTGTACACAACTGTGCTGTGCCTTGGCTCAACTCTTCCAACCAAGACAACCTCAGGAAGCATGCTATGACTGAGCGTGATTAGTAGCACTTAAGACTAGTCAAACATGGCATACTTTAGATGTGAAACATGCTTGAGCATGGAATGGTTTGCCAGAGGGAGTACACTATATATTGTTAGGAAAAGATGAAGAGATGACCAGTTAATCCTGGTTCTCTACTGAACAGCTAGTGTCTTTTAATCTTTTATCCCGATTCAGCAAAACACATCACTCATAAATAAACTTAAGCTAAGATGAATTTTATGTTTGTATTTTGCCAGTGGCTGCTTGTTCTCCATTCTCTTCCCACTGTTTATCATCAGCGCTAATGAAGCCAAGACTCCAACAAAGTTGTAGTAAGCAAAAAAAACCAATAACATTGTTTTCTTAAAAAGTCAATATTAAATTAGCACCATATGTAATCATATGTTTTAACTCTAGCCACTTCCAGCTGCGTCTCTTCTCCCTTGTCGTGTTGATCAGCAACAAACTTTTTCACAAGACTGTCCACCTGCAATCTTCCTTGACCTCATCTGCGTCCTCAGACCGGCTCTCAACCCCCCACACCTCTCCGTCCCGCCAGCGTCTCCTGCCCACCCAGTGATGGATCTGATGAAGGACAAAGAGAACCTGAGACACTACACTCACTGTGAAAAGTGTCTCTGAAGGATTACGTGGATAAAAAAAATGTGGTTCATAAGGAAGGGTTAACGTGTTTTAACTCCTCTGTAACCCTCTGGAGTTTCATTTGGAGCACCCACCGACAACATACAGTGTGACACAACATTGACTGCCCTGTGCCTCACACTCAAAAACACATTATATATTCATGTTTTCTTTGGTGGTTATTTTATTTTTGTATAATGTGCCATTTGAGTGATCCTCCTTTAATAAATTACAGCACAAGAAACTACAGAGGTTTGATATATTTAAACAAACTTCACAAAAAGGAGCATTTAACTCTCAAGTGACTTGTGTGCTTTCAGAGGAAACTAGTTTTACTTGTGTTTTCTTAATATTGCAAGTAACATTCATTCCTTACTGAATGCTTTCTTGCACATGAAATACATTTCTCTGACAAAGTGAAATGTCCTAGCACTGCTAGCATTATGTCCAGTGATAAAGAAATGCTTTTTCTATTCTGAAATTATTCTGACTTTTTTGTAGAATTTGTCCAGAAGCTGCTGAGCTGATATCCAGAATCAGAAAAGAGTAATGAAAACCAAAAATAAAACAAACAATTTTGTCACCTGTTGACATAGACATACAAATGAGAACCTAACTTAACCTTATAGTGTTCAGATGTAAAACAAAAAGGTGACACCAGCAAAGAAGTGTTTTCAGTCTGTGGGAATTGATTGGAGATGCAATGACACTGCCAAATGCTTTTTGTTTACTTAATTTAACCACTTATAGGTTGAGTCCTTAGCACATTAGAGGTATTGGCTGTAGGCATTGAAAAAATGTATCCTAACACATGGGGGTAAGTAGCCTTAACCTGTCTTTTTAGTCCTTTTAGAGCTAAACACAAGATGTCACCATTGTTTGTTTTGTGTTGTATGTACATTTTGAATGTTCAGCCACAATGCTACAACCATCGGATGCCCCTCTTAACTTCCCTGTTTTACACTGGACAAAGCTCACAATTGAGATGAGGGGGCATCACTGTGCAATAGGAAGTATTACTGCACAGGCTGATATTTGTGAGTGGGGTTTTGTAAGCTATACCAGTAAGTTTCACTTCAATAAAAATGATCAGTATTTCAAACTGTGGTCAGTGTGTACAGGAATGAGCTCCCACTAATTCACAAACAGTGTGCAGAGGTGGCTGGCATCCTTTGACTTGCCCGTTAAGGACACGTCACTACACCGACGCGGCGAGATGCGGAACCAACCTTGATTGACAGTCAAGGGGCCAATAAAATGTATGGAGTATTTCAGTGTCACGACTCTCAACCAATGAGCGAACACCGTGAAGCAGTTGGGGGCGGAACTAGTGCACGGTGAAGGTTGTGTGTGAAAAGTGTATGTGTAACAGGAGCGGAGCGGGTGAGTCTCTCTCAACATTAAATATGACTTTAGGAATGGAAGTCAAGCGTTTGGATTTTTTACCTCGTTTCTTCATGAGGCATAGTTCCAGCAAATTTAACAACTCGCCGTGAGGTTAGAATAGTCTCCGCATTGAAGCTAACATGCTAGTTTTGCTAGCTACTCTTAGACTCAGCATCAGGACTGACCGGCCTGCAGACTTTTTAAGATGCTGTGTATTTCACGTTGTTTGTAATGCTTTGTGCACATAAAGCTTGTGCAGGTAGCTGTTTCATCTGTAGCTCTGATTATCATGTTGAATAGATCTCCGGATGTAACGATACCTCATGGCTTTGATTCATTCTTCTATTTGGCAGTAGTTAACTAAGCTAGCTAATTGTTGAGATTATTAGTTGCGTTTGGAGTTAAGCTGCTCTCTGGTTATTTGTGAAATGAATGTAGGGTTAAATCAGTGCCTAAGTTTTCTATAGTAGCTTCTTCCTGGTTCCTGACGCCACTTCTCGTTGCGTGGCCTTCTCTGGTTGGGTTGGAAAATCAAGTTCAATCAACTACAATAGCCTACCCCACTCCTGTATGGGTTGTCTGCAGGGTGGTGTTGTCTGATCACAACTTAGGGGTCAATTCAAAAGTATTATGTATGTCACCTTTTCTGTGTGTCAAATATTGATTGTTTGTCCTCAGGTAGTACGGTGAGCTTTCCCTAACCTCGCCAAAATGACCAAGCTGGGCTTCTTGCGTTTGTCCTATGAGAAACAGGACACACTGCTGAAGCTGCTCATCCTATCTATGGCCGCTGTTCTGTGTGAGTCTCCTGCACACGCTCTACACCTGATGTGTGCTCACATACCTGTAACAAGTGTCAACTCTGTCTTTGTGTGGTCTCTCTTTAGCATTCTCCACCAGACTTTTCTCTGTGTTGAGGTTTGAAAGTGTCATCCATGAGTTTGATCCGTGAGTACTCTCTTATTTAACCAAATTGCAAGGTGCAAGTTACAATATTTTTTTTTAAATAATACTTTTACCTTACTTTCAGGTATTTCAACTACCGTACCACCCGCTTCCTGGCAGAAGAAGGATTTTATAAGTTCCACAACTGGTTTGACGACAGGGCATGGTACCCTCTTGGAAGGATTATCGGTGGCACCATCTATCCAGGTAGATTAATTAATTATTAAACAAACAAACAAATGTATGCTGTTCAAAAACACATGTATGCTTACGCGATGTGCTCTTTCTTCTGTAAACAGGGTTGATGATCACTTCTGCCGTCCTGTACCATATTCTACATTTTTTTCACATCACCATTGACATCCGTAATGTCTGCGTCTTCCTTGCTCCTTTGTTTTCCTCTTTCACTGCCATAGTGACCTACCACTTGACTAAGGAACTAAAGGTATGACACTTATTGATGTGATTAAATGTTTTCTGTTGTGAATGTAGAAAAACATGTTAGTCTTTATTTTTTTTATGATGAAACATTTTGAATGATGCTTTATCCTCCATAGGATGCCGGAGCTGGGCTGCTCGCGGCGGCCATGATTGCTGTGGTGCCTGGTTACATCTCGCGTTCTGTTGCCGGCTCTTATGATAATGAAGGTACTTAAAGATTAGTTACAAGCAGAAAATCCTTTTCATATTTGTTTTTAATCAAACTTCTCCGCTCTCCTTCAGGTATCGCCATCTTTTGCATGCTGTTGACCTATTACATGTGGATCAAGGCTGTCAAAACCGGGTCTCTGTACTGGTCGTCCATGTGTGCGCTGGCATACTTCTACATGGTGAGCGAGTGATAAAAGCGTGTCGTTTTTTCAGAAATGTTATCCTGAGACTTTGATCCTATGATGTTGATCTGCAGGTTTCATCATGGGGTGGCTATGTGTTCCTGATCAACCTGATTCCCCTTCACGTCTTGGTTTTGATGCTGACCGGCAGATTCTCTCACCGCATCTACGTGGCTTACTGCACCGTCTATTGCCTCGGCACAATCCTCTCCATGCAGATTTCTTTCGTAGGCTTCCAGGTATGAACAGATTCATACTTAAAACATTGCTTTTATGTTGCAGTTTTTGTCTTCCCTTACCTTTTTTTTTCTTTCTCCAGCCAGTGCAGTCATCAGAGCACATGGCAGCTTTTGGTGTGTTCGGCTTGTGTCAGATTCATGCCTTTGTGGATTACCTGCGCAGTAAACTTAACGCCCAGCAGTTTGAGGTGCTGTTCAAGAGTGTCATATCCCTGGTGGGCTTCATCCTGCTGTCTGTGGGAACTGTACTGATGTTGACCGGTGAGTGTGCTAAAAGATAAAAAAAATACTATCTTTTTGTTTAGAACCAGAGTTGACCAATTCTGTTTTATATTCTACCCTTAGGTAAAATCTCTCCGTGGACTGGCCGTTTTTACTCCTTGTTGGACCCCTCCTATGCCAAGAACAATATTCCCATCATTGCCTCCGTCTCTGAACATCAGCCCACAACTTGGTCATCGTATTACTTTGATTTGCAGCTGCTTGTTTTTATGTTCCCTGGTAAGTATACGCCGATCACATGTTCACCATAAGTTTGTACTTTAAGTGCATTTAAAGGTGTATATGTATAGTTTTGGCGGCATCCGGTGACATAATTGCCTATTCTACACAACACACACTGCTTTATAGAACATTTGAACATCGTCGAATAATCTGTTGTGGAAGCAGGACAAATGATGACTTTAAGCCAGTGATCATCAACTGGCAGCCCTGTGGCCCCCCACAGTTTTCCATCCAGCCCCCAGCATATTATCAAAATCAGAAAACAGTACATGACTCAGA
The DNA here is from genome assembly GCA_036850595.1 of Rhyacichthys aspro. Taxonomy (NCBI): domain Eukaryota; kingdom Metazoa; phylum Chordata; class Actinopteri; order Gobiiformes; family Rhyacichthyidae; genus Rhyacichthys; species Rhyacichthys aspro. Next base: position 8,168,293 of record CM072161.1, read on the forward strand.
CATGACTGAAATTGAGTCAAAATGTATTTTTTTTGTTTTGTTATTTTACATGACAAATCATCTTCAAACAGCAAACATGTTTTTTCACAAGCTGTTTTTTTTTCAAGTTAAAATAACTCATCAAAGTTTTCAGTCAAAAAAGAAAAAAACAAAAAAGAAATCGAATATAATAATAAGAAAAGGTAAAGTTATGTATGTTTGTGTTTATTTATTTAAGTATATATTTTACTTTAAAAGTCTGGCCCCCCGCAGCAAATGTGAAGAAAAAAGCTGGCCCTCAAGCATATTTAGTTGATGACCCCTGTCCTAAGCCTTTAAGTGCCTTTTTCTTAAGACAGAGAAAGATTCTACTTTACCGAAAACCGTTTTGACCAATGCGTTCAGTTTGATTTAGTTAATACAGAATTTTACACAATGTATCTTAAAGCTTTAACCGACAGCTATCTCTCTATCTCTTTAGTTGGCCTTTATTACTGTTTCAACAACCTGTCGGATGCAAGGATATTCATCATCATGTATGGAGTCACCAGCATGTACTTCTCAGCTGTTATGGTATGTACAGCATACTTTAACCATGCCAGCGCAATAATCTATGTGCACTTTGCTTAGTACCTTACCTTGATAGTGTTTGTCTGCGTCCTCCTCAGGTGCGTCTGATGCTGGTGCTGGCTCCAGTCATGTGCATCCTTTCAGGCATCGGCGTGTCTCAGGTGTTGACCACTTATATGAAGAACCTGGATGTCAGCCGTCCAGACAAGAAGACCAAGAAGCAGCAGGATTCCACCTACCCAATTAAAAATGAGGTACGAGATTTTCGAAAATATCGTTGCATATTTTACATTTCAAAGTTCATCACCTCTGATTTGATTCAACCAGGTTGCTAGTGGGATGATTCTGGTCATGGCCTTCTTCCTCATTACATACACTTTCCACTCGACCTGGGTCACAAGTGAAGCCTACTCTTCTCCCTCCATTGTGTTGTCGGCCCGCGGAGGAGACGGTAGCCGCATTATCTTTGATGATTTCAGGGAGGCGTACTACTGGCTCCGTCACAACACACCAGAGGTCAGACACGCAACTATATGTATAAATCAAAAAACATTTAGATATAGCATAAAGTTTTCTCATCCCATTGTATTTTTTACCAGGATGCAAAGGTCATGTCATGGTGGGATTATGGATATCAGATAACTGCTATGGCCAATCGAACTATTCTAGTGGACAACAACACATGGAACAATACACATATATCCAGAGTTGGTCAGGTAAGCATCAAAAAGCTGCTTGACAGATTAACGCTAAAGACAGAAAGGTATTTTCTGACTGGTTTGTTTGTATAGGCAATGGCTTCCACAGAAGAAAGGGCCTATGAGATTATGAGGGAACTGGATGTCAGCTATGTCTTAGTCATCTTTGGAGGACTGACTGGGTATTCCTCAGATGGTAAGAAGAATTTTATGTAGTTAAAGTGCCATGAAAAAGTGTTTGCCCCCTACCTGATTTGGATAGATGAGTTGTCACTGCGCTCTTGGGGTAAGGTTCACCATTTTCTCCATTTGTGAAAAATGGCTGTCACAGTGGTTGGATGGAGTCCCAAAGCTTTCGAAATGGCTCTGTAACCCTTTCCAGACTGATAGATGTCAATTACTTTGTTTCTCATTTGTTAATTCATGATATCACAAGGGGGGGCAATTACTTTGTCACATAGGGCTAGGTAGGTTTGGATAGCTTTTTTCCCTTTAATAATAAAATCATCACGTAAAACTACATTTTGTGTTCCTTTGAGTTATCTTTGTCTAATATTTAAATTTGTTTGATCTGAAACATTTGAGTGTGACAAATGCCTGAATAAATAAGAAAACAGGAAGGGGGCAAACACCTTTTCCTGGCACTGTATTTTGTATAGCACAACTTGGTAATGGTTGCCATGATTGTGTTGTATATGTAGTGTAAATATGCTTTACTTAAGTTCTTCTTTACAGTGCTAAATTTCTCACAAATTTGCCAACTGCGCTTTGACATTTAATCCAACAATAACAAGTGCATATCTCAAATTACAATTAGCACTAAGGAATATTTATTGTTGTTGTAATGCTACACCCCAGATATCAACAAGTTTCTGTGGATGGTGCGTATTGGAGGGAGCACTGACACAGGCAAACACATTAAGGAACATGACTACTACACTCCCACTGGGGAGTTCAGAGTGGATCGTGAGGGCTCTCCTGTCCTGCTCAACTGCCTCATGTACAAGATGTGCTACTATCGCTTCGGACAGGTCTACACAGAGGCTAGTAAGTATCTCTAAGGCTAATTGTTATGTTTATTAACATACTGCCACATTTACCAGAAAAAAAAATCTCAAGCACCATGTTAAAATAAAGGAAAAGGTGTACTGGGCTAATTTAGATGTATGCTGAGCTTGCTTTTCGTTGCAGAGCGCCCACCTGGATATGACAGAGTGAGAAATGCTGAGATTGGAAATAAAGACTTTGAACTGGATGTTTTGGAGGAAGCCTACACTACAGAGCACTGGCTTGTTAGGATATACAAGGTACCCTATTTTTATTTTAATATGCATTTCGTAGTTAAGTATTTTTTTAATTGGAACTGTTTCTTTCAGGTTAAAGATCTGGACAACCGGGGCCTTTCTAGGACATAAAACATCAAGATTGCAGTAAACTACACATTTTTAGCACACAGCACTGAAAGCCTTCCCCCTTGGTCAGCAGATGATTGGGAAAAAAGCATACTTTTTATACTTTTTTGTTTGGAAGAAATTGCATCAAAGAGATTTGTGTTTTTTGTGGTTGATTTGTTTTATTTTGTTATAATGAAATGTCTCATCTGGGATCAGAGGGAACTGGTGTTGAACGTCCAGTCTGTTGTGAGGAAGTGTAATTAGCCATTAACGTGGTAAAAAGAAAGCAGTGTTCATTTACGAGCGCTTTGGATTTTTACAATGTGGTTCAATAAAATGGGATTAAATGTCTTTGAGTCTGTTTTCATATAAAGTTAGGTAGAGACTGTGGTTAAAAAAAAAAGTCATTGTTTATCTTAAACATTTATTGTAGTGCATTTTGCATTACTTGACAACTTTATATTAGTAAGCCAAAAAGTGTTAATCTCAAGAGCAAATAATCATTTTAAATACATGTGCATATACATTCTTCAGCGTTCACAAAACATTTAAGAAAACAGCCCCATTCAACATCAAACAATATATTTTTTAAAGCCTTCAAATAGTAATAAATTGAGTCCCACAATCTTGAATTCTGAAATGAGCCTCACAGTCTGGGCTGGTCTGGCAGATCTTCCAGAAGAGCAGGATTTTTTCTGTAAATATAAGCATTTGGGTCATCGTCCAGCTTCACCAGCTCAGCCAATGATGAAACACATGGATCATGATCGACAAGCATTGTTGGGAGGCGGGAAGACTGGCGGTTAATACGGCTGGAGCGCCGCACTGGGGTCAGAAATTTGAGATCTTTAATGTTACTTTTACGCTTAGATGTGCTTGTACAGACTTCATCCGCGATTGTCTTCTTAACACTAAAATAGAAAAAGAAAATAGTTCATGACTGATTACAAATGTATACAAAAAAGAACTAAGGTAATTAATTATTTTACCTTTGCAGGAAAGGTGTGGTTTTCACACTGTATTTTACAACAGAAGCTTCCTCCATCGGTGGTGTGTTCTCTTTCACATAACAGTCTTCATCACTTTCCTCAGCCTCATCATACACTTCCTCATCACTGGTGCTGCCTTCACTCTTTACGCTCTTGTCAGTTGGGGTTTCATTCTTTATATCTTCTTTCTTTAAATTGCTGTCCTCATCACTGCACTCATCATTCATCTCTGGGGGATCTTCAATAAAGAGTGTAGCTCAATCATTTGAAAATAATTGTACACTATACTTTAAGATAGATAAACTTTACACAATGCATCAAAATGAACAAACTATAAATATTTTCTGCCAACGCAGAGAAGTCAGACATACCATTGTTACACTGAGAGGGTGTTTCTAAAGCCTCCAGTGCATCACACAGGTTAATAACAATCTGGTAAAAGAAAAGAGACACTGGTTAATAGGATAACTACATGTTACAGTAAAACAGAAAGAAGTACCACTTCATCCTTACATCATCAACTCTGTCTTGTGACTCAAATGGAAGATCTGCATCGGAGTTTTCAAGCAGGTCCAGGGTGGTGTTCATAATTAAGGATGTTCTGTTGTCCGTCTTTACCACTTCCTGGTTATCTGTACTGTGGGCTGAAGTCAAAGAGGCCAGCATGTGCACTTTTGATTCGGGTTCAGGGTCCGACTTTGCAGCAGGCTGAGATTTAGTTTGAGCTTCAGGTTTCACAGGTACTTTTGTTTTTGTGGTAGGGGGCGCTGACACCATAGCTGGTCTCTTTAGAGTCTTTCCCTTGGATGCTAGCCACTTTTCAAGTTTAGCTCTGAAAATGTTTACACATAAAAATGTTAATGAACATAAAATATGTCACTGCAAACAATCATGACTGTAGGTAGAAAAACACTGACCTCTTCTCTTCTGCAGTTTCAGTGTTAGTTCTGTATTGGCTGATGGTGCTTGTGACAGGTTGCTTGCTGGATTTCTTGTCTGTTACTGGAACCTTAGGCTTTGCAATCAAAGTCCCACATCTTTTGCTTTGAGCCACTGTAGCATTTCTGGGGCGTACAGTTGTTGGGACACTTCTGTCAGGAAGACGTGCAGAGGAGAATCCAGTTGGGGGGCGGCTGCTGATACCAGGCTTACCCAGTCTATCAGAAATAGGTGCTGATGTTTGAGTGCCACGCCTAGCAGCAGATGTGGATGCACTTTTAGCAAAATTCCCAGTCTTTTGGCTTGTCGGTTTTGGAGCAGATGATTTTGGACCCTCATTCTTAATAGAGGCGCTAGACTTCCAAATGGATCCAATTTTTGACTCAACAATTTTGCCTTTGTACATGCCTGGAGCAGGTCTTGAAGGCTGCAAGGCATACGGTAGCTTTGGTGCTTCGCCAACTATTTTTTGGTGTTTTGCAGCTTGTTCAGTTTTGAAGGCCTGGCTGTGAGTTTGCTTCTTGTCAGTTGCAGATACTTTCTCAGATTTTTTCAGGGTTGCTGCCCTTTTCAGAGCCTGCTCACTAACCATCTGCTTTCTGACAGCCTGTGTGGCACTTGCCAGTTTGCCAGGTTTTGTCAAAGTCTCTTTGTCATTACCTTTTGGTTGAAGGGGAGCAGCAGAGGTTTTTGACACTCCTTGTTTAATGAAAGACTTAATTTCTTGTACAGGCTGAACATTCTCCTTATTTCTCTAAATAGTAAAAGAAAAAAACACCATATCAATTGACATTCTATCCATTAAAAGATTTTTGTGACAAATATTCAAAGTATTTCAACTTACTTTCTTTGTGGTGTAATTTTGCCTCGAAACTGTAGTGCCGTCCATCCTTTTTCTTTAACTAGCGACCTCACCAACAGAAAAATCTGGTGATGGAAAAGTCACGGACACCGTTTATTATAATTTATATTATACCCACATCTTTGTGTATAATAAAGGTCTATTTGAAACCAGTAAAATGTGAATGTTGTTGTCTTATTTAACCTCACTACATCTGAAATACGTTTATGCTAGCTCGTGAACCTTTAGCAAAATTACCTTCTATGCAAATCTAACACGATAACTGTAACTAAATCTTAAGAAAAGAAAAAAATGAAATCAAACTTAAACTTACTCTGATGGGCGTCGTTTGTAAAGATGAAATTCTCCTCTAACGAAGCGCAAGGCTGGAGCAAAACACGACGTCTGTTTTCTCCAGGAAAAACTCTCGGTTTGACCAGGGTTTGACTTGGCGCGGCCGTGCTTCCATTGGTCACGTGGATGTCGCGAGAACACTAAAGGACCAATAGAAAGTCTCTTTAGAAGCGCGAGAGCAAGAACCGAAGAAGGGCGACTCCGTGAACTCGTTTAGGTTTTGAATGTTTGAAACTAAATAGAATTCCTGTCGCACCGGTCTCTGCCTACAGTCAGTGCTCAGCAAAACAAGAGGGCGTTTAATATGTAAAGCAATTAACGCACCAGACTGTTGCATCCTTTGAAGTAATGTATAAGGAGGAATGTATAAAAGGGCAAAATGACCTGATTATCCCTAGGCCTTCTTTCATGTCATCATTCTATAATGACATTTGTGTACTCAACCCATTTCACGAGAAGCTTATGTATTTTACAGTCAATGTATAGCGCGTTCATTTTAAAAAGGTGTGTCAAGTTTCCATTTTTTCTAAAACGTTCCTGTAGAAATGTCTTCAAAAATAAAGGTAGCTGATGCTGACAAAAGGACCGTGGCAAATCAAAAGTTGTTCTGATGATGCACCATAGGCAGCATATCATTCAAACGGAATTACAGAATGGCTATTTTTGTCTAGTGAATTTTGTTGGAAAGTCTTTTATTTTGTCGTCAACTTTATTCTGAAAGATATTACCGGACGTCAGCTTGTATCTTGTGTTATCAGTGGCATCAGCGCGGCCGAAGTTAGCTTAGCCGCCATTAGCCTCAGCGTCCGAAAGTTTTATTTAATAAAAATTGAGATGCATGGTCACTGCGCTGTCCCGAACTGCACCAGTGGAAAATCCGACTCAGAGCCATTATTCAGGTTTCCTCTTGACACAGAAAGGTAAATGCTACACAAAATAGAGCGATAGTTTGCTAATGTTACTTGAGGACAGCATTTTCTGTTGCACCGAGAGCAAACGTGAATGGGCTGTTGGGAATAAACACACAGAAAATTGTGTGCTTATACGTTACTTTTTGCAAACACATTTTCTTATTTTAACAGAACCCACAATGAGTAAACCTACACCTTCATTTTCAGGTGCAAAAAGTGGTTGGAGAAATGTCAGCGTCAAGATCTTATGGAGAAACCCACAGAGCAGTTGTACAGATATGAAAGACTTTGTGGAAAACATTTTGAACCATCTGCTCTTGACAGTGTAAGTTATATTTTAAATTAGCATCCATGCTTTGTAAAAATGTACTGTGGGTTTTGAGAATAACATTAATCCCAACTGCCTTTAGGATGCTCAAGGTGTAGTGTTGAAGGATGATGCTATACCCACTATCTTTGGTCTCCCAAGCCAACCTCAAACCAGTCAGGTGAAACGGAAGGAAACGGTAAATTAATAACATTTGACTTTGACTAGGATAATAATAAGTGAGTCAAGTTTATTTTTAACTGTGGTATGTTTTTACTTTATAGGTCAAAAGCAATGAAAAGGAGAATAAAGGAAGAAAGAGTATGTTTACAAAAATGTTATAGAGACTTATAAGTTATCTTTAGTTTTAAGTTGTAATATTATATGTGAGGATTTATATTATTGTTGTTTCTTTGTTCTGTAGAGTTGAAAAAGCCTGAGGTCGAACCTGCCAAGGAAGATGTCCAGACAGCGTCAGAAGAGGATGAGAATAAAGAGTATCTGAAGTCTCTGTTTGAGATTGTGCAGCTGTTGGGTGGACACAACATTCCCCCGACAGGTCCTGGTGATAAGAAAGACAGCCCCAGACCAAGCAACTTTCAAGCTCTGTTAGAGTATCGTATGAACTGTGGAGATAAAATCCTAAAAAAGAAGTGGGATGAGAATAAGGAGTGCTTTCCAGATCAGCTCAATAACTTGATTGAGGTGTGTGAACAATGTGTTCGTAGTAAACTGGTGGAGGAAGTAATGCAAAATGGGTTTTTCTCATTACTTACTGATGAGTTAGTGAAAATCTCAGGAGAATGGTACCTCCCTGTGTTTCTCCGTTTTGTGGATCAGTCCAACTGTCAGCAAGAAAAGTTTCTTGGGTTCTTGTCTTTTGAGGGAGACGAAGATGTCTTGGCAGAGAAACTGCTGTTGGAAATAACTGAAAAATGGGGCTTAAAAATGGAGCAGTGCAGAGGCCAGGCTCACTCCTGCTCTGGAACACATTTTAGTAAGATAAAAAAAATAGCTGCAAAGGTAACAGAGAGATATCCAGCAGCAGCACTTACAATAAGATCGACTCAAACAGTTAATGTCCTACTGGCCAGTAGCATGGCTTTGTCAGGAGTTCAGCTTGTCATGTCTACCTTTAGAAAGATTGAGTCGTTCTTTAGTCGCTCCCCTTTAACAGGTATGGAGTTTGAGCATGCCATTTCCATTTTCTATGCAGACAAAGAAGAAAAAGCCAGTGCATTAAAGGAGATCTGCCAAACAAACTGGACAAAAAGGCACAATGTTTTTGAGGTTGCGGTTGAAATATATGAGGCATTGCTCCTTTGGGTAGATAATGTAAATGACAATGAAGACATGAGGTGGAATGACCAGGTTGCTCATGACGCCATGGAGCTTTCAAAAGCTCTGACTGATTTTGAATTTATTATGGCACTAATTGTGCTGAAAAACACAACAGCACTCACACAGGCCTTTGGAAAAAACATGCTTGGGAATGCATTAGATATCTGTTTTGCTGCAAACAGTTTCAATGCTGTGTTGCTTTCCCTGAAGGAGGTGTCTGACAACATTGATGTGTACCATGAATTCTGGTATGAAGAAGCCACCAATCTTGCAAATGCACTGGACATCACAGTCAAGGTTCCCCGATCATTTCTTAGAAAACATAATTCAGATTCTAGTGCAATTCAGCCAGAGAACTACTACAAGGAACATGTATCTGTTCCTGTGGTGAAACATATTCTTCGAGAAATGAATGAGCTCTTCAGTGAGTATAACCTAAAGACTCTCAGAGGTTTGTCACTGGTCCCTGCTGCTATTGAGCAAAAGAAGTCTACCAAACCTGATGAAGAGAGTGTGCAGTTTTTTAAAAATGACATCTCAAATGCAGGAACCCTCTCTGCTGAGCTACACTGTTGGTGGGTGAAATGGAGCAAAAAGGGCAAAGAGGAGAGTTTTCCCTCCACTGTCCAAGAAACACTGCAGCTGGCTGACATCAAATTCTTCCCAAATATGCTGGCAGTGTTGAGACTGCTTGCCATCATGCCTTGTTTGTCTTTGGAGGACAACAGCAATGTGGCATACAAGCACTTCAGAAGGTACATGGAGAACACACCTGATCAATTTAAATCAAAAAGCATTGCATTTTTGAACATAAATTCAGATGTCCAGTGTGATCTGGAGTCAATGGTTGAAGTGTATTTGAAGACATATCCTGATCAGGAGGATGTCTCAGCTGTGAAAGGGTAATCTTACCTTGGCAAGTCTAAAATGTAGAAAGTAGAATCTTCTGTTAAGGCTTTGTTAATTGTCAACAGTTGTTTTTTTCTTTTTGCTTTTGTGCCATTTTGTAATTCATTACTTTCTTATGATGGTCTGTAATTGCTGTTCTGAAAATACAACTTTTTAAATGTCTAAGTAGTTATAAAAATATGAGAATACACCAAACAAAAAAGGCTCAGTTGGAAACAATGTTTGTGCCTGAAAGCAACCTGCTTTTCTATTATGAGGCTCTTTTTGTAGTAGAAAAAAACATCAATAAAATGTAATCAATAAATTACTACTAAGATTACTGTTTTGTTTTGTTTTTTATTCCTAGAGTAAAACCTAATTAGGATAATAATCAGAAAAGAGCTTGGTGTCATTTGAGGTAATTATGCCTATAACATAAAATGTTAAGTCATAAATGAATAAATATTAATAAAGATACCATATATATAAAAACCTATTTGCTACAACCACTGTGTGGCCACTAAACGTGTTTATAAACAAGCCTCACTTGGCCCTACTAAATAAAAAGTATATGCATTTGTTGGACTTTATACATCCATTAAATAATGGACTTTTTTTATTTTATCTAAATGTATGTATCTATCAAAAATCTCACTATTTAAAAGATGAATACATATAACAGTGGTCATTCAAAAGTCAGAAATAAACTTAATGTTACACAAGGTAAAGATGGTGCTTAAAAACTGAAATTATATTCTTACATATCCGATAATATTTAGTGGATGTAAGATTACGTTCTATAGTAGCCTACTAGAGCTATTATGAGAGTAGCTTATGGTTTGAAATTATGATCGAAGGTGGCTGAATGAATTGGCCTCTTTCTTTTGACCCGACAGTGTTTCTGTGATGCCCAACCACATGGTCCCACCCCTCCCCCTGCTGGTCAACAGGCTGCACTGCACACTTCAGTTCCTGGTTGTAGATTACACGCGTTAGGTCCACTCTTGTCTTAGCGCGTAAAATCAACTTTGGAAGAATGGATTTATATGGCTCTTAGTTTTTTGAGGATAAGAAGGCAAAAGACAACGTTAAAGACTGCCCTTGCATCTTGCAGGTTTGGGCTAATGCATGACTCTTTAGAGTCCCCTGCAGGTTTACTTGTACTGTAGCCTTGCCAGTTTGCAACCACCAGCTAAGCTAGCTAACTTGGTAGCTGGCTACATTGCAGTCCAAAATGACTGACTGCTGCGCTGCAGCCAACTGTGGTTCCAACCAAGGAGAGGGCGATAACACCCCACTTTTCAGCTTTCCCCTGGATGCTGAACGGTACGTATTGTGCTCATCGTTTAGAGACGACTGTAGGTGATGAAACGCGTTGAGTGAAAATGAATATGGTTAAATGTGTTAGCTCTCCGCCGTTAGCCCTGAAACTAGCTTAACAGCATGTTGGCTATCGAGATTGAACTCCGTGGAAAATGGCGCAGACTATGTTACTCTTCAAAGAAAAGTCAAGATGAGATTATTAACTTTTGATTTCCTCTCTCTTGGCAAGAGACCAACGCACCCTTGTGTTTTAATCTGGATATTTCTGTTTTTCTACACTTGTTTTTTTTATAAGACCAACTGCTAACTTTGGCGTTGTTTCCAACGTTGTACGACACCTATCGACTGAATGTGTGCACTCATCAGTCAGATTAATGTTCAGATCATTGCAAAAAATATATAAAATTGGCAATTAATGTTGCAGGTAAATAATAAAACAGAAGCATAACATTGTATACAGTCTCAACAAGTACTTTTGTATAAACTTATCCGGGCTATTTTATGATACATTTTTGAGTTACCAAAACAGTTTTTGCTTGGATTTGTATTGGTAGTTTTGGTTTTTTTTTTTGTAAACAATATTTTATAACTAGCTATCTCTCTGTAAGTGGACAGATGAAATTTCTTGGGAAGATCCAGAAATTTGGGTCAAGTTTAAATAAGTGGGTTTGACATATATGGTATATAAATCAGTTATGAATATAAATTCATTTTAAATATCCTGTCACATACACTAATCATCATTAGACAGGAAGGCTCAGTTATAAGTTACATTATAGATTTGAATTTTGTTTTATTCAGTCCTTCTGGGTATTATGTAAGTGTTATGTTTATGTCTTTGTAATTTCAGCTGTAAACAATGGCTGAAGAACTGTTGTCGCCAAGATCTAGCATCAGAAACTCCAGAGCACTTGCACAAGACTTACAAACTTTGTGCAAAGCACTTTGAGCCTGCTATGATTTCTCATCAGGTAAGAGGCAGCAGGTGGCATATGTATCTGTATTTTGTCCTAATTGTTCATTTTACACCACATTGATAGCAACTTATTGAGAAACATTTACTAAGGCCTTAAGTATAGTTTTGAATGTATTAATCCACGTCATGTTGATTATTAAGTGACAGTCTTTCTGTTTTTGATTAGGATGACTCCAACACTGTACTAAAAGAAGATGCCATTCCTACAATATTTGACCTTACAATGGCAGTAAATAATCAGTCAGTCTCCAACAGAAAACGGACAAGAGATCTGGTGAGATACAGATTTTATTTTTCTTCTTTGTTTATGTTAGGTATTTAAATATCTCATTATTCCTTTTGTACACCCAGTCTGAAGAGGGCCCCACTTCAATAAAGAAGACTAAAGGTATAGTAATTGCATGTAAAAGATTTTTTTAGTTATATATTCATCGGTAAAATTTTTTGTATTGGACCTTAAGCTTGAATATTTTTTCATTCTCTTACCAGAAATGATTGCGGAGACAACAGACATGTGTGAAAACAGTGCCACATTTGAACTACAAGATGAAACCCAAACACAAGAAGATGTAGGCACACGCAAAGCAAAAGATACGCTTAAAGTGTATTTTAAGGAAACCCTGGCACTTACTGGATTCAGCATTAATGGTGCAAACACCTCTGATGAATCAATCGGAGGTGCAAGGGGTCAGCAGGCTCTCAATCCTGTCTGTGTGGAGAAGATTGACAAAAAAGAGATCCTGCAGTTTAGTGAAGACCTAATGAGGGACGAGATCCAGAACAGCCTCCGCCTGGCACGCTTCTTTTCCATTCTTCTTCAGGAAGTTACAATCATAGAAGGAAAGGAGCAAGTTCCAGTGTTCATTCGGTCTGTCACAGTTGCAGGGTTTCCACAAAAGCACTTGGTCGGCTTTCTTCCGTGTGATGTGGATGTGGAGAATCTGTTTTACCTGCTTCTCTCAGAGTTACGAAATAAGTGGGGGCTGAGGATGGAGCACTGCAGAGGGATATCTTATCTAGTCAAAGGCAAAATGTGTCAAAGGATCCGAGACCTTACCTGCAGAATACTTCAGGAGTTTCCACAGGTAGTTCTGTCACCAAGTGACCCATATGCTTTCAACATTTGGATTATTCGCTGCATGCCTGTGGCCTCCATTCAAAATGTGGCTGACACTGTAGAGGAGGTGGCCTCATTGCTCAGGAGAACACCAGAGCTTTTCAAAAGATTGGAAGGAAAGATCCAGATGGCATACGGGCACATAAAAGGTGAGGTCGAAAAGATTAAGACTTCGTTAAGTAGCACTTGGGAATATGGCACCGATGCCTTTCAGACCATGTTGGATATTCTTGAGCCATTCCTTAACTGCATCAATGAGATCATTTCAAAGGTGGATGAAGATACTGCTGAACAGATGGCCAAGCTTAAACCAATTTTGAAGAATTTTAATTTCATCATCACTCTTGTTGTTCTGAAAAACACACTTTGTTGTGTGAGCATATTGAACTCAAGTCTCAGGGGAGTCATTAGCATCAGCAGTACCTTACAGTACAGCATTTCTAATGCCTTAAAGCTGGTAAGCAAATACCAACAAGAGATTGCAATATTCCATAGAAAATGGTTTTCTGATGCAGTTGGGAGAGCAAAGAAGCTTGGTGTAGAAGTCACTAAGCCTGAGGCGGACCAAGGGAACACACCTGAGACCCCACTAGAAGACTTGTTCAGAGAAACACTGAGTCGGCCCATTTTGCAGTATCTAGTTTTAGAGGTGAAGAGAGTGTTCAGTATAGAGATGGTTAGGATTCTTAGGTGGCTCTCTTTGGTGCCATCTTACATGGCAGATCACAATTTCAGCATTCGTAGAGATAAAGTAGCAGATGCAAATTTGAACAATCTTGCAAGGCCTGACACTTTCTATGAAGAGCTCGGCTGTTGGGAAGTGAAGTGGAGACATGCTAGCAAGCGCAGAATCCTCCCAACTACTGTGTTTGCCACACTAAAGATACCAGACATTGGTTTCTACCCAAATGTGCAGAACCTGTTGCGGGTGTTAGGCACTGTCCCATGTGTGAATGCTGAGGCAGATGTTTATGGCCAGTACCATATGGTGCTGGAGCGATGCCAAGCCTACCTGAATGCCACACCTGAGGACCAAAGACAATGCAGTAACGCATTTATCTATGTCAACCAAGATGTGCACTTCAGTGTGGAGCAAATGGTGGACTCGTATGTCCAGAAGCACCCAGATATACTGCAGTTGCTGCAAATGGTGAGTAAATTTAACTCATTTGATACACAGTTTCTCAACTTAAGAGACTCATTCATTGATTTGATTGTTTGTGTCTTCTGTCTCTTTTTCAGGATGATGACACTAAAGAGAAACTTCTTCCAGGTAGGGCCACATATTTTTAAACTGTATAATTATTATATAATTTAAAATGCATGCAGCCTATCATCTAAATGAGTAGATGATGATGTTCAAGACACTACACAGTAAATCAGTGCATATGATGTTTAGATGTTGAGTCAGGCAGTTTTGAGTAGCTGTTCTGACTTGAGCAGATGTCAGCATAAGCAGCTTAAGTATTGCTTCTGTTGATTATTTAGGCTGTTTTTGTTGAACATGGATTGTAACAAGTAACTCAAAAATTATCAATTGAGCGAAATATTTGTTTTCTTTTCAGTGGAAAACCAAGGAAATCATGCTGAAAAAGACACAGAAGAAGAATTGCAGCTTATAAACTTGGAGATGGATGCTGAAAGGCTTGTGGAAATGAAGTGTGCAGAAACTGACAGGGAAGCTCTAAAATTTGCTTTGCAATCTGCAGTGATTGCTGCTTATAGCAGCCAAAGCAGACATCACCATGAGGTCACTCCTGCTCAGGATGGAGAGGCTGAATATGTGACCAAGTCAGAAATGCAAGAAGTTCTCACTGTCTGTGAAAATGCCGTCAGAGAGGGAGTCCTTATGGAAGTTGGAAGCTCATTCTTTTCCTTCTTTATTGACAGAGTGGTTAAGTTTGGTGAAAAGAATTACCTTCCACTTTTCCTTAGGTTTGTAGACAGTTTTGATGTCATGCGGTTGGAATTGATGGGATTTCTAGAAGCAGATCTTAATTGTGAAGCTATGGTGCGACGTCTCTTTGAAATTGTAACAAAAGAGTGGCATCTTGATTTAAAAAACTGTAGAGGTCAGGCTTACTTAGGCTCTGGTGAAGTTTCCTACAAGTTAAAGGCCTTTGCCTGCAAAGTACAAGAAAAGTATCCACTTGCCATCAGCACACACTGTTCTTCCTACTCTTTCAACACATGGTGGTCCAAATCAATCCCAGTCCCTGCTATTAAGAGAGCTCTAGATTCTTTTGAAGAGGTTATGATGTTTTTTGGCAGCAGTGACGTTCTAGAAAAACAGTTAGACCATGTAATTGCCAATGGTCTTAGAGAGAGCTACGAAAAAGTTCAAGAGTTGCAAGGAAAGTTCTGTTCACTTTGGGAGGAGAAGCATGACTCCTATGAGGTGTTTGTGCAGATGCTAGAGCCCTTGGTAGAATGTTTAGAGAAAATCAAAAACAACCCACAGAGGTGGAAGGTTATGTCTGAACAAGCCGGAGCACTTCTTAAAAAGGTGATGGAGTTTGATTTCATCATTGCCATGGTTGTGTTGAAGAATGCATCCTCTTTTACCAAAGAGCTGAGTGCAGGTCTTCAAAAGGACCACTTTAGCGCTGCATCCCAACTTTGCCAAATAAGTGGTATTGTGGCTACATTGAACAGAGTAAAGACCAATATTAAGGTGTTTCACCAGAACTGGTTTGATGAGTCCTGTGCTATTGCACAGAGTCTCAGAGTGCAGATTGAAGTGCCTGAAAACTCTTTGCCAAGAGATGGCATGATGAAGCCAGTTGGTTTCTACAAAGATAGTTTGAGTGTGCCCCTGGTAGATAACCTCATCAATGCTGTGAAGGATCATTTTTCAGATGACCATAAAGAAGCTCTGAACTTCCTCTCCCTTGTTCCTTGTTCAGTCACCGTGAGCTACATGTTCGAGAGCTTAAAGTCAAAACCCCCTCTCTACAGTAGTGATCTTCCTGATGCAGACAACTTTTTCACAGAGCTGTGCTGTTGGAGAGTGACATGGAAGACCAAGGTTGCATCAGTAACCATCCCAAGCTCATTATTTCAAACATTGCGCTTGCCATTAATGCAGTACTTTGGGAACATTAATGTGCTGCTAAGGATTATGTCTGTGCTACCCAGCACAGCACTGGAGGACTGTGGGGTTGTAATGCGGCACAAGAGGTTCCTAGAATATTTGAGAAACACAAATCCACAAGACCGATCCCCAGGCCTAGCAATGATGCAAGTGAGCACAGACTTCAACCGAGACCTTGACCGCATGGTGACCCAGTGTTTAAAAGCTACACCACAAGCTTTAGAGGGGATCTGTTTGGTAAGTACTTGTATGTGTCCAATTTGTATACCTCATCTTACTATATATCTCAATATATACATTTTTATATCTGTTTTACAGGAAAAGGAGTCAAAAAGTTTCAGTAGAAACCCCGAAATTAATATGGACGGTAAGGCCAATGATTTCTTTAAACTAAACATATTTGATAATTATTAGCTTGTTTTGACCATATTTGTGTTTGTCTGCAAAATAGTTGATACAGTCAAAGAAGAAGCTGAAGAACCCAAAATTCAGTCTGTTCACAAGATGGAAGACCAGGAGATGAAATCTGCAGATGAGAATGGCCACACAGGAGACAATCGCCAGAGTCTGACAACTGTATTCAAACTGGCTACAGCACTTGGGAAAAAGAATTGCAGTCTGACTGATATCTCTGAAGAGAACCGTGAGCTTTTTGCTCAAGAGCTATCCATGTGCCACTGGTTTGAAAGTGAGAGCAAATGTACTATAGGTGAGGCTGAAATGGGAAAACTACTTATTCAGGGAGTCAGAGACTTCATACTTAAAGAACTACAGGACTCGCCATTCTTCTCACTTATTACAGACAAGCCTGTTAATATTGGTGACAAGACATACTTGCCAGTGTTTGTCAGATATGTTGGAGAATCTGCTCCAAAAGTAGAACTAATGGGATTTTTACCATTCAATAGGAGCTCCAGTGTTGATTCACAGGCACGTAACCTTGCAAAAATTCTCACTGATGACTGGGGATTAAACATGTCACAGTGTCGTGGACAAGCATTCATGAACTTGGGCACAGGTTATCAAAGCTTGAAGAAATTGTCTCTAGATTTCCTCCAAAGCTACCCACTTGCTGTAGTAACACCTAGTGAGTCTTGTGGCCTTGCCCACTGGCTGGTGCGTAGCGTGTCTTGCACCTCAGTAGTGAAAATGTTGAATATTGCAGAAGACCTTTTGCTGTTCTTTGAGGAATACTCTTGTCTAGAGGAACAGTTAGCCCAGGCTGTAGATGGGCTACTGAACATGCCAAGAGAGGCTTTAGAGGAAAGCCCAGAAACATGTTGTTCAAGGTGGAGAAAAAGAGAAGACTTCTTTGACATACTTGCTGATACCTTAGAAGGCATCCTCAGTTGTCTAGATGCTGTTAGTTCTAGTGCCACCGGTGCCAAGTCAATGCACGCGCAGGTTCTCTCCACTGCACTGAAAAATATGGATTTTATTGTTTCCCTTGTGACTTTAAAAAATGCTTGTGCCCCCCTTCGTAACTGTAGCACTGTCTTTCGTTGTGGGAATCCTGCTGATATTCTTTGTGAGGTGGAAAAAATCCCCTCTATCATCGAGACACTTGGCAACATGCTGGCAAACGTCACCACTGTGCACAGCACTTGGTTTGAGCAGGCATTTCAGCTAGCAACAAAGATTGCTCCTGAACAAGTGTGCTTCTCAGAGGAGGCCAACAGCTATGAATCTCCAGAAATTTATTACAGGGAGAATCTGAGTGTTCCTCTACTTAAGAGTCTCATCGATGAAATGAAGTACAACTTCTCAGACAGCCACTTAAAGGCTCTGTCAGTCTTGTCTTTACTGCCCTCCTGCAGTCCACAGCCCATTCCCTCAGAGTCCACAGACAAACCATTCAGCCTCTACCTAACAGAGCTCCCTGAGCCTGAAGCAGCAGAGCAGGAAATCAATGCCTGGTCTGCTGTATGGACAGAGAAGTACCAAGATACTGCTCTTCCAACATCCATCGCAGAAACACTGACCCATACAGAGTCCAAAAACCACCCAGCTGTTACACTACTGCTTAGGCTAGTTGCAGTCCTGCCCAGTGTTAGTATGGAGTTTGATCTGATGAAGACCACACTGAACTCCATTAGAGATGTCTTTAAAAACACTGTCTGCAAAGGCAACAGACTAGATCATGTAATGCTCCTGTCTCACGTCACAACCCTGCAGAGATTGCCAGAGGTCATTGAGAAGTGTATTGAGCTCAACCCAGAGAGCCACTCTTGTCTTTCTAAGGTAAGTCTTTTCCCTCACATGTAAATGAGCTAAACTAAAATTGACAGTTTGAATTCTAAATTCAGTTCTTTTTTTAAGGTTATGGCAAGTTTACAAGGGCTGAATTTGAAAAGTGGTAAGTGTTTATTTAAATAACTCCATATTAAGGAAGGAAATCTATTGCAGGATGCAAACTGTGTAGAGGTTTGTGCCATTTAAATTGTTTTGTATTTTCAAATCAGACATTTTCAAAGGGAAACCTGAAACAACGGAACTGAATGCTACCACATCAGCAGAGCAGCCCACTAAGACTCCAGAGGTCACTGAAGAACCAAGGAAAACTGTGTCTTTTTATGACCCTCAACTACGTGAGCAAATCCTAAAGGAACTCTGGGACTCTCAATTCTTCACAGTTATAACCGAACAAGCTGTTGAAATGGAAGGCCAGCTCTATGTCCCATTGTGCATCAGATATCTTAACAAAGAGGACATCCAATGTGAGGAGACATTAGCTTTTATCCCTTTCACTGAAGATGTGTTTGCCTTTTCCAGCGCTGTTGAGACAGCCTTGTCTGAGAAATGGGGACTGAACATGGAGTTCTGTAGAGGACAGGCCATGTTAAGTACAGGTGAAGTAGGAGCTCAGATGAGGGCTGTTAGTTTGGCTCTTGCTATGAAGTACCCACAGGCCATAAGAACTGTCAGCTCTGCTTTGTCTCTTAATGTGTGGCTGGCAAAGTCCTCTTCTGTCACAGAAATAGCCAATGGTGCTGTTTTGATACACAAGATTTTACAGTGGCTCACAGAGGATGCAGAGCGTCAGAACAAACTAGAAGACATGATCTTGCATGCATTTCATCATGATGAAGGAAAAGGTAATGAGCTAAGGGACAAACTTATCAAAAACTGGGAGAAGAGTCATGACATGCATCAGGTGATGGTGGAGATTTTAGAAGCAGTTATGCTTTGCTTGAATGAGCTAAAGGCTCAGGGAAGTACATCTGACCAGCACCAAGCCTCACAGTTCTTCAGGGCTGTCAGAAGCTTCGAGTTCATCCTGGCCACAGTGGTTCAGAAAAACGTCTTGGATGTAACTAAGAAGCTAAGTGAAGCTCTTTTGGGAAAGCCTTTAGATGTGTTGCTTGCAGTGAGTAGTTTGCCTGATCTTAAAGCTCAGCTCGGACAGCTGAAGGCTGATATTGATACCCATCACAAGGCCTGGTTTGACGAAGCTGTTGCATTGGCTTCCAAACTCCATGTCACTATGTTGCATTCTGTCCTTTTGGAGCCGCTTAGTGAGTTTTACAAAGAATCTGTAAGCATGAAGGTGGTCGAGCATTCAATAACAGAAATTGAAGACCTCTTCACAGAAAAGGTAACAGATACCTTGCGGTGTCTGGAGATTGTGCCTTACGCAATGTCCAAAGTAGAAACCAGCATTCTTAGTGGTCTTGTGTGCCGCCTGTACAAGGACGATTTGCCAGATCAGGCCTCCCTCCACAATGAGATGAAGCTGTGGAAGGAGAAATGGCTTGATCCCTTGGCAGGCTATCTCCCGACTACTGTGCTTGATGCCCTCAAGACATCCCAGATCAGAAGTTTTAGTAACATTGAAACTCTCCTGAGACTGCAGGTCATCCTGCCGTTTTCAAGAAGGGAGAGCAACTTCAGGCAGGGAAAAAGAAGCTTACAGGAATTTATACAGCAGGAGAAAAAATCCCTAAGTGAGCTACATCCTCTGTAATAGTTGCAGGTCTTCCGTTGCAGTTAGCAGATTTCAATAAATGTGTATGAGATGTCATCAACACCATTTTAGCAACAATTATATCCTCAACAGAACTTTGGGGTTCTAAACTGTGTACATTATCTTTAATATTTCATTTTGTGGTTATTCTAAGAGCGAATTCCTATCCTATGTTTTGTTTTGTATTCTGTAGTTTGTACTGTTGGTACTGTCCTATGGGACCAATGTCATGGGGAAAAACAGTGCTCCACTGACGGTTATCAACGCTTCTGTGCCTTGATGCAGATACTCACCCCTTTTATCATTACACAATGTTAAAAATGTCCCATTGGCATTTGAAACTAATTTTTATTTTTATCATTACCAAAAATGAACTGACTTTAGTAAACTCACTGTCATGGATTACTATAATTATAAAATGCACTGTTAACACCTCTGGCACAAATAGAAATGGTTAGTCCTATCATGTCATCTGATGGTTTATCATGTTTCCCTGTCTATTTGCAGGAATGAATTTGCTGTAAACGTATCTTTAAAAGAATGTTTCCTAAATAGGAAAAACTTCATATATATTTGTCAAAAAATTAATAAAATGCACAAAAAGATACATGGCCTCAAGTTATGTGATTTCTTTGAGTTATGTCTCTGAGTTAACACAAGGTGGTGCACTTTGGCTACATTTAGCCAGAGAAGACTCCAGCATTGCAGCTTTAAAGAGGAACAGCCGTGCTGTACCTCCATGTACTGTACACCACAAAAAAATCATTGTATTATTGTTTTGGAAGTAAAACTAAAGACAGTCACATTCTTCAAATCATAATTCTGAGCCATATGAAGTTACGATAATCCTATATTTGAATTTGGAAATTCCATTTACTTTTGTAATTTTGTCATGATCAGGTCATGACAAAATTCAGTCGCTTGGAAATGACAGGAATGTAAGTTAAAATGTTATTAAGGTCAATAACAACTGTTGTACTTCCAAATATCTGTCAAACATTTATCTAACAAATCCGTTGTCTTCATAGATGTTGTGTGCTGCTGCGTTGCTCAGTTTACAAGGCTCGGGTTTTGCTGTTAATGAAAATGTATGTAACTTGCAAAACATTACTTTCTGGCTTCATTGTTGTAGTTGGGTTAATGTGTAATATTTAAGCACCAGTGTATACTGTATGTGGGACTGTCCTGTCAGTCATTTGCTATAAATTCCAATGATATTTAGCCAAGAAAAATTCCTTTACATATAAACAATAATGTATGTAGTTAATGAAAAGAAAATGTTTTATAGTAATGCTAACCTTAACCTACTGAATCTACTGATCTAAGACCTCATCCCAGATTAAACAGATTTTATCCTGCTGTCATGTCCCACAGAAGTGAACTAAAGTGGACTAAATTTATTCAGTATTTACTGACAGTGAGCTGTCCTATCTTTGCTCTGATAACCTCTGTGAGCACTTAACGTGACACGTACTCTTCCTGTGAGTCGTAACAGCAGATGCCTTGCTGACAAAGCCTTGATTGTTGGAGTTCAGCTCATGGTGAAAGAAGCATCTCCACGTCCCCACTCAGCTACACCACTAACGGATTTGTCTTCGTCGTGGGCCGCAGCCGCACTGTAAGTAGGCCTTACTGTAGCCATATGCAGCACAGGAGCATACCAGCACCGTCCCATAAGCCCTTCTCTACAGTATTACACAAATACAGTAATGCTTCTCCAATCTGTCTTTTATTTATTTACACATTTGATCTCGGAGTTGGCCATTTTACAGTTTAAATCTCAGGTGTATCTTGTGTGTCTGAGTATTTAAGAACACATCCCCGGTCTCTAGGCAAAACAAGGTATTGCCATAATTGACCCATGCACCAGGTTTCCTGCTGGAAGTCAAGGTTGTGCACTGATGTAAGACCCGTGGCACTCTGTAATCATGTCCATACACAGCAAGGATTTAACTATACTCTGGAGGGGAAGACAGAGGGCTTAAGTGGATTTTATTTCAAGGTTCTCTTTCAGGGAAAATTGGCAACACAGGCCTGAATTCAGAACTTCCTAGTACTACAAGTGAAACGTTTGGTTTGAATTATTCACATTTCAACTGGTGGATTGTACTCTTTAAGGGACACTTAATTTTTTCTTGCTAGTGTAAAGCTGATTTATTAGTTATTGAGTGATGCTTGAGAAACTGTCTTCGAGGAGTAATAGTGTTTAATTTATGTGAATTGTTTTTTATCACTTTGTATTTTTTTATTTTAAAGGCTTACATGCGCATTTATTGAAAAGCGCATTTTCGAGACATGTTTTAATACTGACACTGTTTGTATTTTTGCAGATGATGTCGCTAAGGCTTTCACTCTTAAAAGCAAGCTTTAATCATCTATCAGGATGCTCTGGTGCTCTCATGTCTCATCCAACCACAAAGAAAAAGAGAGAAATTCATAAAAAACAGATGTATGCGCACAGTTTATCTATTGTAAAGTCTGAGGGGTCGTGCCAAGGCCGGTTCCTGTCCCTTTGACTGTTCTATTTTCGATCTTGTGAAGTGTGGGCAAAATGAATCTGTAAATGAACGAAGTGACCCGCGCTCGGTTGAAGTCGTCACCCCACCCACGCGGTCCACCTCGCGCCCCTCGACCCTCAGCGCCTTTTGCTCCTCTTCAGAAAACACCTCTTTAGACGCAGAGATACGGTTTCATACGCCACGTGATAAAAGAGCTGTGCGAGACGCTGCTACCACCCTCGGCGTTGGAAAATGTCTCTCTTACAGGGATCATCTAGAAAAATAGAGTACACATATGTTATTGTTTCAGTATTTTCAAAGTAAAGCTTAGTGCAACAGAGAAAAACAATCCTCCAGCTGCTTAAGACAGTAAATAGCGCAATAGCTCCAAGATACACTGCAACAGATTTAGGTGGGTTATTAAAGCATTAACTGGTTTGTTGTTGTAAATCTTTTTTTCCTCTATTTAGTTTAGCCCGGTGTCTGATGCAGTCAATGCTAGGTGTCAGACGTGTGATAAAATAGCTCAATATAGCGTATGGTCTGTTTATGTTAAGGATGAATTCCCCTTTATAGTTGTTGGAACTTATTATTGTGTCGTTAAGGGACTCATTCACGTCAGATTTATGGCGCTCTGGTGATATGACAGGGCTCTAATGTGCTTCATTAGCTGTCTTACTGGAATCCACTCGACTCCGAGGCGGTTAACCTATAATGCAGATGACTTAGCTTCAAGCAGAACAAGGATTGTGTTTTTGGTAACGATCCTCCGACCACTGGGCAATAGACGTCACAACCGGTGCCAGAAAGCCCGTGATGGCCCGGGCTGTTGTGCAGTCTGAGTCATCTTCGGGGGGACCACATGACGTGTTCAAAAGTGCCACCCATCTGTCACTTGAAAAGGCTGTGTCCTCAAAGCACAAAAGAGAGACAGAGGTCATAAACAAATGGTATACAAAAGACCTGGTCCAGTCTCGTTTGGTGAGGCCTGGATTGGAGCGAGGGTTGTTGTTTCTGCGGACATCCCCACTGAGAGCAATGGCAGCCTTCACAGGAGGGACTTCAGAGGGTGATGGGATTTTCACATGGCTGGGGTCAAGCTGTCACTGTCCCCCTCCAGGACTAAAGTGACCCAGCAGGAGCACCGTTTACAATACATAATGCTTTTGTTATTTGTCAATAACCATAGCCCGCAGATTAAATTTAATAAGAGGCAATACTAACCGTTAAGAGAAGGGCTGGCAGATTGTTCCCATCTGAAAATTCCCTTTTAACTTCCTCCTTTATTGTATTTATGACAGCTATTAATCATTGCTCTGTTTTGATTCGATTTTATACGGTCAAATGAATCAAGACACTAATAGAGAACAGGCAGTGGAGGGTTATTGAGTAAAGCATGCACATACCTTTGTTGAGATTTGAACTTTTATCAGGTTATCATGGTGGTTTACGTACTTCAATGGTTTTTATCTAAAAAATAATCAAACAAGACAAAAGATTACATTTAAATTAAATTCAAGCCACGGTAAACAAAGCCTGTAAGCTTAAACATGAGTAAGGAATTAATTGTGCATTGCCGTTGTATTTAGTTTTGCATCTTGAGAGGGGCATGGGAGCATTTTCCAGGGGTATAATAGTAACTCTGCTGATCCTCCGGGGTGAAAGCTGAGTGTCCCTTCCTCCCCCTGGAGAGCCTTCAAATTCATGATTGGCTTGATCCTCTTGAGATTCAAACAACAATGGCTAAACACTTCAGTCGCGGCAAACTTTCCTCTTTGACACTATCGCCCTAGAGCTGTGCTCCACCAGCAAAAATTCAACTGTGAAAACATTTTTGCCACATATTTGTACAATACATTTCAGATGAAAAATGAAATTCAACATTTTGCTAAGGGCAAATAAAGAAGCTTGTAATTACACATGCTATTAGATTTATAGTATTCTATTGTTGTTCAAGGGATGTACTGTGTAGATTTATTGTTAGAAACTGATTACTGGATAAACTTTCGTCTCTGGCTCAAACCACAAATGTAGTTTAGACAACTGACATGGTGAAGAAATAAAAGAAAAATATATATTTTGGACAGAGACATTTGTGAAGGTTTTAGTTAAACAGGGATCTGTTTTGCAACCGATTTTGTATCCGTTTCACCAGTATAATCCCTCTTTAGAACAACTGGATAGGGTTACAGTAAAAAGACAATGTAATGCAACTGTATCTTCCAAAAGCTGCTTTCGATCACGGACGTTAATAATAATAATTTATCATAAAGTGGATTCTCTTTGTGCTGCAGTATGACATGACTTATTCCTTTATGATAAACTCCACTGGCTCACTCACCACTCTGTCATTCTCTCTCTTTGCTGTCCAAAAGGTGAGATGTGAAGACCAAAGGGCTGATGGTGTTGATCCTAGCTCAGGAATGGAGAGCCTGTGTGCAAAAAGTTCAGCTCAGACGGGCACCGTCCCGCTGGAAGCTCCTCGACTCCCACACATGCGCTGGCCGGTGCCCGTTCACAGTTGACTGTCATGTAAAACGCATTGAGTCTCTCCGGAATCAGGATCACGGCCCCTGTGCAAATCAGAAACACACATGAGAGACTATACATGTCGATGTAAAGGACAGAGCGGACCCTGTTTGGCAAACACATTCTGACACAGGATCTTGGCGTTTCTGGGCGAGCGGTTTGTTGTGGTCTGTAAATGTGTCTGCTCCAGAGACAGTTTGACAACACCTGATCTGCTGTTCCCAGAGGAGCAGCCGGCAGCGCACCAAGCCAGCCATGTTAGCTATACCACCAGCAAGGTCAAGGTCTGGACAAATCCTCACTATTGCTTTTGTCTGAGAGCTGAAGGTAGCTGTACATAACCTTCCCACA
Organism: Rhyacichthys aspro; assembly: GCA_036850595.1. Taxonomy (NCBI): domain Eukaryota; kingdom Metazoa; phylum Chordata; class Actinopteri; order Gobiiformes; family Rhyacichthyidae; genus Rhyacichthys; species Rhyacichthys aspro. The sequence continues at coordinate 8,193,356 of CM072161.1, forward strand.
GATGGCTCCGCAACGTATCACTTACAGCACGGGTAATATTTAGGAGATCAACTAGTGCAGGAAACTTCACTAAAAACACATGACGATTCCATACATGTGTCTGTGAGGCTGTGCATTTACTCCAATATCACAAGGAAAAAATTAGTTCTCAAAACTGGTTCAAAAGCTCTTCCTGATTTAAAATGTGTTAAAGGTTTTTCCTGAATTATGATTTATACAGTTTTATCATAGTTAAAAATATTATCTAAATTAAACTGAAAATGTAAAAAGATTAGAAAAGGATGCTTTTGTTAAATTTGTTAAAACAGTATTCAAATTAAAAAACTCAAATATCACTTAATAGAGTTCAACAATAAATGGTTATTTATATTAAATAACCATGTACAAACAAAGTACTTCCTAGATAAATACTGTATAATACTGTATTTATATCATCCACTTTCAAAAAAAATATGTGAATGGAGTTTTATTTTTACTAAAATATTTAGTGTATCTAGATTTTATACACTTAATCTGGGTTGTGCCAACTACATCAGATTATTTTTGCGTTTAAGTCAATTTCATAAAAATTACGAAGTGCAAATATTATTCAAATCTCTTTTTAAAATGGATAAATCTTGTTTTATGGGAACTTGATCTAAACATCAGAGAAGCACTAAAAATACTCTAAACATAAGGTCCTTGTGTATGGCTGCTGTAGTCTCTCTAAATCACTGGAGGCTACACGTGGAAAAATGAAGGGGCTATTCCTGCGCGTTTGGAGCCGCGTCTTTCTTATGCTAATACTGCTCTGACATCAGCAGTGAGATCAAAGCGGCACAGGGCTACTTTAGCGCTCACTCACCCCCACAGAGGCTCACTCTCTCTGGTCTACTCCAGCCTCCCTCCCTGACGCTCAGTCCCAGTCTGCTCTCATACGCACCATGCGTACCTGTGCGGAGATACTCTACCTCCCCATGCTGGATTTTACTCACGCGTCTGGTTGATACCGAAACAGACTACACCCCGAAAGGATACTCTGCTCACGTTACATTGTTCTTCTGAGCATTTATTCCACTGTGAAAGACGCCGGAAAGGTGAGGGGCAAACTTTTGGTGCAGTTGGTGAGTGTTGTGTTTCTTGACGCACAAAGGAGACGGTCAATGTGAAGGGAGAGGCTAGAGGACAAAGCTGCTGGGTTCAAAGCCACTGCAACAAGGATTTTACCAAATGTAGAAATCTTTGCCAAGATTAGATATTAGTTTACAGATTTAAAAAAGTCATTTTAAACTTTGGAACTGTCTTTCTCTTTAGTGAGATTTGTTTTTAAACATTTTAGAACAAAAGTGTAAAAGATTATGATACATAGATATGTGTCAATAATCCCTTTTTAAAGCCTAGTGAGTGTCCATTGTGAGCCCGGGTCAGATAATCCTGACATCGGCTGGTGTTTAGTCCGAGGCTACCAGTTCTTATCTTTAAGAGAAACGGGAGCTGCTATTTAGGCCACTTCAGCCAGAAGTAAATTTAAACAATTAAGCCACTTGTGCCCCCACTTCTGCTTTACTTAAACAGCTGATGCCAAGAGGTAAACACAGTAAAAGGCTATAAAACCTTCAAGAAACACTGTCGTTAATAAATGTCCAGCTTATTATTTTATTATTTTGGCTCGGATTCAGTGGCGTGTTCAGCGGGATTCCTGGACGACAGTAGTTGAGTATCAGTCAGCTCATTAAAATAATTCATATGAGAGATTTGACACCGTTTGAATGCGTCTCGGCCAATCAGCAGAGAGCTGAGACCTCGCTCCATTATCAGCTACCTGTGCGCCTTAACGCGCTCACTTTAAGATCTCTTCAGAGAAAACCCTTATCGACAACAACAATCCCTATCAGATAATGGTTTGTGATGCACATTACAGCTTTAACTTGTGTCACTGAGCCGCTACTGTGAGTCTGTAGAGCAATCGTTACATTTCTTTATCGTTGGAGACAAATAAGAGTTTATTTGGTTAAACATGTTATGTATTGTATCAGTGTGAGCATCAACTAAAGCTGAACAGAATAAACAGTTACAGAACATGCAGCCTATTGTCATTTGCTATTTTAAATTACTATTCACATAATTTAGCATATAAAAATGGGCTACTATAAGACTAAAAAAAGAAATCTAGGTCTGGGCACATTTCTGTTTATTTGTGTTCATTTTATTCTGCGTGATTTCTGTCCAACTACAGTTTTAACGACAGAAATCTATTCCTTTTAAAAATCTTATGTGACTTGACATACAGTAACAACATACAAAAATTTGATCTTCTCACAGTTGTTACATCGGTTTCTTATTACTGTGTATTTTGTGCATTTCAGGGTTGTCTGTGCAATGATAAGAGACTAAATCAAAATCAACTCCTAGAAGCCAGCGATCCTTTGTCTCTGTCCAGTGTGAAGTGAAGCCACTTTCCAACCATGAGGAGCAGCTCTCATGTTCTACGTTTTGTTGTGTTCACTGCCCTGCTGCTGTCTCAGGTCTGCTCTGGCATCAAATGGCTGTAAGTATTGTCTTGTATTGCCAGGCCTTTACCGTCTTTACAGCATTTTGTGTTCAAACGTTGTCCTGAGAGCTGACGTCAGTGAGATACATGATATTGTGTGAGTATTTGCTGTGTGTTGCTGTGTTTTATGTAGTGGTGTGTTCATGGCAGCTTTGAAAAGGGCCCCCAGCTTTCCTCTAGTTGATCAAGGAAAGATTGTGTTCACTTTGAAAGGAAGAGAGCATTGTGCTGTAATGAATGGATACCTTTATGTTTTCTAACATCTGCTTTGGCTGAAAAAGACATGGTGCATATTTTATCATTTCCCAAGTGTTGCATATGGAGCCTTATCAAAATAACAGAATAGGATATAAATAAGACAGACACCTGGAGCAGAAAGTGGCAGTAGTTTTAGCGTTTACAGACTGTAGCTCAGTCCAAAATGTAGGAGAGTAAAGCGCTGAAACAAACATCGAAACACATGTTAGTCATACAGTTTCACTGTGGACATAAGCCATCATTTTCACAAACATTTTGGGAAGTACAAAAAATTCCAAGGTTATTCATATTTTCCGAACCTGTTTCAGTTCATTGTGTTGGAACGGTTGTTTCAAAACCGTTTGTGGTTTATGCCTATTTTTAATTCCTGTAGTTTTTGTACAATGGCTGACAACATTGCGCACTGGCCAAAATACCAGAAACATAAAAAATGATGTGAATAATTTCAAGTGAAATAGTCACAGTGGGAAGACTGAAGCAGGTTTGCCTCTGGGAGCTGGGATGGCATGTGCTAAATCGAATTGCAAGCTCCTACAGTGTTGATAATGCACAGCAGTGCAATGTAAAACAGATGCGGCTGTAAACACCTGCGAGTGCTGGATTACGACGAGCCCAGCGGAGTCACAGCTTATCATGGGGCACAGAGTGGTGGCCCCACAGCCCCTAATGCAAAACAGGCCGAGGTGCAGGCGGCGCTGTGTGCTTCTCACGAACGTGCAGCAGAGAACAAGAAAGTAAAGATCAGATCCAAAATGGGTTGCCTGTTGTTTCTCCATTAATTAAATGGGTGACCTTTCTAATAAGAAATAAAGACGACGATTCATGTCAAACTGTGCCTGTGAGGGTCAAATCTTTTTGTAAGGGTTAAACACATACTGCTAGGGACACATTTATCTGTGGTTTTCCTATTTTTTGGCAAATATTGTAACTTTTTCTGTGATTTAACAGAAGAAAATCCTTCTGCCAAAAAGGTGTCACTTTTACTTTATGAATATAAAGTTTTGTTCCTTTAGGGATTTTCACTATCATAAAATATATTTGTGCTCTGTGTTGCATGCCAGAACATTTCCCTGCCTGAAACATTATCTGTATCGATATTTTAGTAGGTTAGAAGCTTTTATACAAAATAGGAAATTGCTAACATTCAATTGCAACACTCATACCATTTATTCACTTCTACGGTGTTCATTATTTTACAGCTCTATATAATCTATACAATGTACAATTAAAACCCAAAGCTCTAATTTAGTTTTATTTCTTTCTCATTGTAGAGCGCTATCACATGCTCCTACATCTCTGCACATCAACCAGACTCAACACTGTAAACTGCTGCCTGGCCTGGTGTCCTCTCAAGCTCAGCTGTGCCGCAGCAACTTGGAGCTCATGCAAACCATTATCCAAGCTGCCCGAGAGGTCAAGAAAACCTGTCAGAAGACGTTTGCCGATATGCGGTGGAACTGCTCATCTATTGAAATCCCTGCTGACACGCCCAAGTATCGGCCAGACCTTGACCGAGGTATGGTCAGAAAAAGCAATAACAGTGTCATGTCTGTGGTTTCCACAGAGACAGACCATTTTTTAGTCCACAAGATTCTATATTCAGTGCTATGTTTGACATTCAATAAATATGTAAAACCAAGGTCATAAGGCACTTCAGCCTTCACAATTCAGTTTAAAATTCATATCTGATTTGGCAGTTGGCAGTGTTTTATGACGTCTTGGCTCACACAGAACATTACATTTGTGTATGTTAACATGACAGCTGTCCAAAGAACAAAACCATGTTCTTTTCATAGATTATTAGAACTGAAATGTTGCATCAGATTTATATTTTACACACCAGTGAAAATACAACTGTGTGGCCTGTTGCAGGGCTTTGTAGAAGAGCCACTGAAGAGTGCCACCTTCCACAGCATGTGTACATTAACTACCATTTAACAGTGGGGCCGCTGCATTATCTGGCACTGTCTGTTGTGGGGCGCTTGAGTCTGACTTAGTCCATTCTTTGTCCAAAGAACCTTGAAACTAGACTAAGACGTGGGTAGAGGAGTTATGTAGAGCCATTTACCAAATGAACAGTCTGCTCTGAACAGGAAATGGCTCATCTCTGTCCAGGAATGGCTTTGATCTAACCAACCCACGGTCAGACATGATTTGGTCTTTATGCTCTAGCCTTTAACATATGTGCTTTCAGTGTACATACGTCACTTTTAATTATATCAGAAGTCAGTCTGCATTATGGCATGATCAGAGATGGACTGTATTTAATACATACATTTTCTGCAAAAGTCAGCTGCCCTAACATATTACGTAAGCTGTGGGGTTGACATACAAGAAGCCCACTAGGGAGTTTCTATCACTCTGTATTTTTAATTATATTTAGAGCAACTGTTGTTGTTGCTGTTTGTAAAATGGCACTTTGTTTTTACGTCTGTTTTATCAGGAACAAGAGAGGCTGCTTTTGTGTATGCCCTGTCTGCTGCCACCATAAGCCATACTATAGCGCGAGCGTGCACTTCGGGAGATCTGCGTCTGTGCTCGTGTGGTCCTATACCTGCAGAGATCCCAGAACCTGGTTATCGTTGGGGTGGCTGTGCTGACAACCTGCACTATGGTCTGGTCATGGGCTCCAAGTTCTCTGACGCTCCCATGAAGATGAAGAGGCCAGGCTCCCACGCCAATAAACTCATGCACCTGCATAACAGTGAAGTTGGCAGACGGGTAATTTCATTATTTATAATTATTAAATAATATAGTAAAGTAAATAAAAAAGATTTGTGATTTAACATTCACAACCAGAACATGCAGTTAGCTGTCCTTGTACCATGTAACCATTGTACTTTTGTGTGTAGGCTCTGAGAGATGCACTGGTGATGAAGTGTAAATGCCACGGCGTGTCTGGCTCCTGCTCCATAAGAACCTGCTGGAGAGGCCTGCAAGACCTCAGAGAGATCGCCATGGACCTAAAGACCAAGTACCTGTCTGCCACCAAAGTGGTGCCGAGGCCTATGGGGACACGCAAACAACTAGTGCCCAAAGACATCGACATCAGGCCAGTGAGGGAGAATGAGCTGGTCTATCTGCAGAGTTCTCCGGACTTCTGTGCCAAAAATGAAAAACTAGGATCCGTTGGCACTCAGGACAGGTAGGAGCGCATTAAATTGCATAAACAGTATGTTAAAATACATCCTTTCTAATGACAAATAGGAAGTGACTGTCGGCTCATTCAGGATGTTGACTTTAGTGAAGAGCCATCCTGGTGGCACCATTTAGTTAGCAAGCTGTCTGATAAGAAGCAGCAGCCCGTGAGAGTGCTGTGTCTGCGGCTTGTCTGAGCATGTGTCACAGAGAAGGCCACCGTGACTCGAGTCCTTGTCCCACTATCTGAAAACACTGACTCATGTAGCTATACTTAGGATAAAGTGCACTTAAGCTGATATTGATTGGAGAGGGTCGCACAAATGGGGAAATAGTTAATGGTCCCCACGAGATACAACCCTGCTCACAGTTTAGCCGCGGTGTTTGAGCTCGGACAGCGCTGTGCCATGTGTCGTTGCAGAGAATTTAGTGAGGAGCCTGTTTGTCTGTGGGTCTGACTCATGATCTCACAAAGTAATCTCAAAATATTGGACAAATAGGAAACACCATCATGGAAGCTTATTAAATTGTCCCATTATCTTTGATCCAGCAGATGGCTACTCATTTCTTGAGTTTGGAATGTTTTTTCTCCCACCATAAATATTACTTTCATGAGTGATCTTACTGAATGTTTAAACAATTCTTGGCAGTGTAAGGAAAAGTAAAAACCCGGCTGTAAGTTAGAAATGCAATTTGTCATATGACCACTGCACATAACATATATTATCTTGACATGCGTTGTGTCACGGACACTCACTGCTCAGTGCGGCTCTTGTCTACAGCCTGATAACGGTACATCGTTACTGCATTAGCCAAGTCACGAGACGCCCAGTTTTTATGTGTCATTAACCCAGTGTGTGCTGCCGATATGCTCCATGTGATCTGAGTGTATGAGAAGACGTTTGAGCTGTAATGTAACCATCACTGCTACTTAATGTGAGTTTTTAATATAATGAATGAGCAACTGAAACTACAATCACAGCATTGACTCAAACTCCTGATCTCTGTCTCTCAGACCACTGATCCAGTTGCTGATGTCTTGGTCAGTTGTGGTCGCTTCTATATTAGCCCATAAAGCCAAATTGACTGGGGGTTTCTTGATCTTTGAATCTAATCCATTTACATGAGAGTATCTGGGTCAGTGACATTTGCAGATGTTGCTAATGGATAAAGTGTGACTGCTGGTTTAAAGGAGTAAGAGGGGAATTATTGAAGAGTGTGCTTTTGTCTTAAATTACATTACAGCGCTTCTGCTTTTACCAGCGGATGTGGAGAGCAGAATATTTAGGCCTCTCCTCTTGCTCCATTTACAGCACGACAGTAATATAACTGAATCTTGTTCCTGACATAACATAACTATGCAGGCTTTCTGTGTAATTCCCCACTCCCACAGATGTAATAAACCTGTCTTAGACTCTAAATGACTCCTGTCCTTCTCCCTCCCCCCTTCCTTCACTCCCACAGCAGCCATCAGCTCAATGTCTTTCTCACCATGCCGGTCTTTAACACTTTGCCATCATAAAACAATGCAATTATGTGCAGAGGGCAACCTAAAGAGACTGAGGCCAGCCTTACTTATTCAGGCTGATTTACAGCGGGGCTATTCTCCGCTCATTCAGGACAGCTTAGGGCTCCCAGCATCCACCGCCCAAAGACAGCGAAACAAAAAGAAAATGAGAGAAAAAAATGTTTAGAAAAAGGACTGCACAAAAGGTTAAGGCCAACAGGTCAGGCCCTTTTTTAAGACTATTGTGGCCACTTGAGGGGTCGAGGGATTGTAAACACAGTCAGACTAAATGTTTTAGAATGACGCTATAAACTTGATTGTCTTGGGCAGGCTGAAAATATTTTAGCTTTCACGGCTGCTGCCACTGTGTAAAGCTGTTGTGTGCAGAGTATACTGTCCTTTTTACAGACAGATCTGTATTAACAACAAAGAAATCGAACTGAAACATGTCTTTTCTCTGTTTGTCCGTGTTAATTTAGGCAGTGCAACAAGACGTCCGTGGGGAGTGACAGCTGCGACCTAATGTGTTGTGGCCGTGGCTACAACCCCTACACAGAGAAGCTGGTGGAGCGCTGCCACTGCAAGTATCACTGGTGCTGCTACGTAACCTGCAAGAAGTGTGAGCGGATCGTGGAGAGATACGTTTGTAAATGAGTCCGAGCTGCCGGCCCCACAGCTGCCTTCTACTTGTACCCAGCCGCCCAAGGCTACAGATTAACCAAAGCACTACAATACCAACAAGGCTTACTTTGTCTTAAGCTTCAGCATGTGTATTTCAACAAGAACTGCTCTAGTCTTGTGTCAATATAGTTTTTGTATCAATCTCCAAACTCTCAATTGGGTTTTTAAGCTTATGCTTCACAAACCAGGACTTTGGAGTGCGTGACAGTGCCAGTTGGTTTCGTGAAGACCACCGTCCTCCTGGGTAATTTCTTTTTTTTCTAGAAATGATAAGTTCCCAAACAGGGACATTCAAAGTCTATTTTATTATATCTTTAATAAAATAAATGTTATTGGATTTTATGCTGGAGGAGTGGGACTGTCTTTTCTCTTCAGTAGGCATCATTCCACGGAAAAAGGGTTCAAACGGATCCACATGGTACTTTTCTAGGTACAACTGACATATTTCCTCTGAAATAATGGACAATAGAGGACGCAAGGAGAACACAAAGGGAATTTTTAAGTATTTTTCTATCACGGAGCATTTTTGTGGTTGACATTTTGGACTTGCAAACAGATCTTCTTCTGGGCCATACCCACATCCCTGTGGATTATGCGAAGAGAATTAAGAACTTTTCAATTTGTGATGCTGCATTATATCTCTATTATGTCTGAATCCAGGCAGTTCGAAATATATATTTTTCAGAGCATATGAGCTGAACTCATGGATTTTGTAAACCACTTCTGTGTGGATGTACATACTGTTATTTTGTATACTGAAATAAAGAAAGAAGTATTTATAAAATAAATCTTTAACATCATCTTTACACATTTTGGGTTACTCAGTTTCTTGTTACAGGTATTAAACCCGAAACCAAATGACAATTAGTAAAGCAATATTCATGGTATGGTCCCTGAAGGTTGCAAATGAACATAACACAGATTGTAATCATTTCCAAAGTTAACGTGACAGTCTATTGTGATGTCGTTCTAAATGACCCAAAGCCTGAGAAAACATTCCACATCTTTACAAATGCTGCACGCAAATAGGTTTTATTCCACTCCTCTTGTGATCTGAACAGACATCTGCCAAAAGCCAGATGTCCAATGCCCAAACATCAATTCAAAAATAAAGAGCTGTCACATTAAATTTAAATATGTAACCAGAATATTTGGCTTTTAGATGAGACATTTGCACAGAATATTTGTGCAGAATAAAGCCAACATATTCCCATCTGAACAGCGTTGTGTTGCATAAAGCGGTTCTCATGATTTGATAGAAATAGCAGTGGAAGAAGCTCGCACTGTGAGCTCACATGACACATAGCACCAACCCGCTCTACTCCACCTGACCTGAGCCTGTGCATACACTCAGAAAGTGCCAAAACAAAAGTTAACAACCTACTCAACAATAACACGGCACAGGGAATGTTATGTGGGGCTGTTTCATAAAAACTGAATTGTTTGGCAGCTCATTTCATTTCAGGCTACAATCAGTCGTTATGGAATGTCTGCATTAGGTAATAAAAACAGACTTAGGATATAACCTCAAAACATGGAACGAACATTGATCCCACAGAGAAACAAAGACACGGCTGAGTAAAAGTATGACCCAGTCTTGTTACTTAACAACAGCTTCTGAAAAGGCCCAAGCTAACGATTCGATCTGTGGACGTTGGAGAGCAGCTGCCAGACAACAGAAAAGGACAAACACAATGAGCTGTGGTCTTTTGGGTCGGGGGCAGGGGTGTGTGCAGGTGAGTGGGGGTCTTCTCGGTCTGTCCGCAAACAGGCAACTCAATCGACAGCCTCAAGGACTCTTCAGCCACTGGCATTCCTCGGCCTGGCAGTTGGAAAGAATAGCACAATCCTTCACCGCTGTCCAGAGTCTCGGCACCAACGCGAAGCCTGTCCCGTTGAAAGAGGACACACACACGCTCGCTCTTTCAAACCAGAATAGAGATGGATAAACGCGGACAGGAAGCCCGTTTGAACTCCTGACCCCTTTAGCGATGGTGCCAAGGTCCGTGACTACTCTCCAAATCCACTTATCAGCTTCTCTGTCAATTTAGCGCAGGACTAGGAATTCAGTACATTTTTCAGCATTGTTCTTAGATAAACATTTACATCGTATTGAGAAACACTTCAGGCATTCGTCAGACATCAATGCCACTTCTAACTATCACTGCTTATAAAAGTCAGCATGACATTAGACTAATTTCATCACACCTCCAGAGATTAGATAGACTAAAATCTGCCCTGCTGAATCGCGGAACCTGGCCTATAAGCAACTACTGTTATCACTGCGTCGTGCAAGTATTCGAGTGACCTTCGTGTAACCCTTTAAGAATGTTCCACTTGGACACAATCCATAGAGAAGATCAACGTTCATTTGCTTTACATTTTAATTCAAACTGATCGACCTCTCGCAGCGGAAGGAAATGAATGGGTTGGAGTGTTGACTGAGATCGGGCCAGAATAGTTTTGAGTGGCCCTTATCCAGGCTGTTAAAGTCTATTGTGTCCCAGGGAAGACAAAACAAAAGTAAAGACAACAAAAAACGGAACTAATCACCGCTGAAGTTTATAGTACGGCTCTCTTTTTGCCCCGAAGTATCTAAGTATCTTTTCATGGTTGGTTTGACCTCTCGCTCTGTGGGAATTGCCCGGTAATAGAGAGGGAACAGAGGACTTTAATGGAGAGCAGTCAAAATATCGGAGGGTTAATGTCGGCCGGCACAATATAAAGCCAATTGCCTTTGTGCAGCCGGTGCTCGAGATAACTAGCAGTGAATGAGGGAGACAAAGAATTCGGCTGGAGTGGTAAAGCCTTTCAGATGTGCTGACCCGTACTGTAAATGGACTTTTGTGGGCCCATCCCCCATGCTCACTCACACTCCAGCTTTTAAATAGGAGCCCAGGAGTATGTGCTGTTGAAGGCCATTTTTTGTTTTGCAGTGTGTGTGTTTGTGGGTGTGTCCTGCGCTGAGTTGCTGGGAGATAACAGATCTTGTTAAGCATGCACCTATCTGGCCAAAAAAAACCCAAAAAAAACACACAACGCATGTCAATTTTAGGAAATGAAAAAATGAAATTGTAATCTTTTCTTTTGTTTGGAAAATAACAATGGTAAAGTATTTAGAATAAAGTTAGCCTATGCTTTTGGGATTTATTTTCGTCATGGTCTCGGACATTGAAGGCGATCCAAGCTAGATCTTCACTCTGAGCCAGTCTGTCAATAATAATGCAATATTCTATAATTTAATACAGCACACAAATTTGGACTATGTTTAGAAGTGAGGCCGAGTCTGAGAAGAGCTGAGGAGCTTCAAGCTGGACAAAACAGCTACAGCAGATTTTAATAATTCATTCAATTTCCCAAACTAAATCAAGTATAAACTCTTCTAAAATATGATCATTTCGGTGTTTGAAAATGCCAAATCTAAATCATACTGAGTCATATTCAGGTCTGATTTGTGTTGTCTCCACACAAGTAGAAACACTTAGGATGACATTAATAATGCTATATGCCAAATAGTTTGGGATAAAACGATTTTGTTCGTTTTCAGACGACACTCTCCAAATGCCGCAGCAGATAAATGGAACGGGCCTAGTCTCAACACACAGTGAATCAGAGCCCACCTCCAGACCTCCGGCAACAAGACGTGGAGTGTAAACTATCAGCGCAGAGCACTGGGGACAAATTAATGCGAATAAAAGAAAACAGCAAGCTAAGTACTCTGGGAAAAGTAAACAGCGCTCAGTGTAATGGCAGTAAATCTGGCAGGGAGGGGAGTGGGGCCTGCACCCTTAGTTCGAGAAGTCAACAAAACGTCCGGCTAACTACCAGAACCCAGAGAGGTTAAAAGGGGTAGCGGAGCGGCTTTATTCACATGAAGATCAGTAAAAGGCCGCCGTGTTTACCCAGTGTCTGGTTTAGTCCAATTATGCAAAATGGAGAGTAATTTAAAGCGAAAATTCAGTCTGAAGGGCATTGATTCACGTTTGTCTCCTTTGTATTGGGCTTTATGTTTTAACCACTGAAAGGACATCAAACCCACAACTGTTCCGAGCCTGCGCGAGAGAACAACTGATGAAAAACATGCACCTAGCCAGCAGCGCTCAGCTCCAGTGATGACCTGATAAACGGGGCGGCCTGGCTTCCCACACATCACTTAAAGCCTCGAGCCGATCGCCTAAGTGTTTTATCACCCCACATTAGGCATTTTCAAGCGGCTAATACCCTAATAAAACAGTTAGCCGTCTTGAGCTGCCAAGTTTATTAATGACATAGAAGCGCAGCAAAGAACTCTTTTATGGTGGATGTGAAAATAATTGGGAACATTTCGAGAACAAAGAAGTGGGATTAATTAAGAATTAGTTTTAAGTTGCAGCTGTTTTAGCACATGTTGACGTTTCAATCAAACTGTCAGAGCAAAACAAACACGTCAACTTATTTGCTGTCACTTAAAATGCACTGCGTTGATTTACAGTCATTCAGGTTCATTTTAATGGGTCGATAAAATGTATTTTTTTTATTTCTTTGAAACGCGGAACTCATTTACTTTGCTTTATAGTGAGACAAGTATTTATCGGTTATCAGTGTTGATTTGTAGATTTTTTTCTTCCACGGCTGTGTGTGTAGCCTTTTGTTTCAGAGCGAAGTGCTGGAGTGGAGAAACGACTGTGTTTGTCATATATAGTGATATATTCAAAGCAGATGCGGACTCTGTTTATTTCTTCGAATATTTCGCTCTCAACGTGACAGACATCGCTTTAAATCAAACCTTGGCGGTTTTATTCCTCGTGAGCCGTGATTAGCGTAACACCAGAACATGAGGACAAGTTCAGACCTAAAAAAAACCCTCCTTACAGTTATTACAAGGGCCAGAAATGTTGAGTTGCTGAAAATACAGTTGGCTTAATACAGAAAGGCCCGAATGAGCTCAGTCTTCAATCAAATCCCTCTTGATCTGGTTAGAAGCCGCTGTTCTCTTTAAGTTCCTTGAATGAATGACCGTAGCATAAAATTCCGACGTTTTTTCTTTTTGCTCCAACTCAAGCGCATCACAGTAAATCAATCTTCGGGCCTGGCAAATCTTTCAACTGAAGCTCTTGTTTAAAGGGCTATTTTTTATTGACAAAAAAGCAAAATGGTTGTGAGGAGAGATTTCGAATTTACACACTTTTATTTCTGCCATTTGTAACGTAAGGGGTCATTTTGAGTGGTAGCCAAATTACCTCGCAACCCCCCTTTTTCTTTAACTGCTTCCATATTTTCAGGCTGAATGAGGTAATACAATTTATTTGGCAAAAGCCCGAGTTGGAAGGGCAGCCAACAAAGCCATTATGTGTGATTAGCACTGTTCGCAGCCCTGATTTGATTTGTTAAAATTTCTGATTGGTGACTCGCCCTGTGGGAAAAGATTTTTCTTTTTTTGACTTAAGAGTGGAAACTATGTGCCACCATTAATCATCAATAACCTGCTACTGAAATGGGAACAGGTGCCGAAATGTGTGGGATTTTGAGAAGCCAAAATGGTACAGACATATCTTGGCTGTAAGTGAGCAGCTCTAATTTCTTTGTCAAAAATGTCAGATGGTCTTAGTTGTTGGGAGGAAGAGCTGAATAAATATGATTCTGACACTTTAATGGTACAGATATAAGTTTGGGTGTTCTATCAAAACAGTGGTGTGAATAAAAGACTAGACTGGGCCTTTGTTTTTCCTCAAAGTTGGGTCAAAAATCCTGGCTGTCTCATCTACTTATTATTCATTCTTGAGAACACGATACATTTTTGGTAAGATTTCACCGTTGTTTAGCCAAATGGAGTGACTAAACTTCCCCTCAGTGTTTTTATTTTGGTTGCCACAGTATTGTTAGTGCCTCTGGGGAAAAAACGATGCAGACAGCGGTGGCCCATGCTGTGTCTGACCCAGAGACCACAGGTTGACCGTATCATACCTGCAGCTTGACGCCAGCCTGATTTACTAGGCTCTATTAGAGTTGGAATAGACTCAACCCCCGACTGGGTTGTTAAATCTCCGAGCTGCTGCTGCTGCTGCTACAGTCAGTATCACGTCTCTCTGCCTCCTCCCAAAAACGCGGCCTTTATCCAATTCCCCTTTCCCAGAACACTTATGAGCAATCAGTGTGTGGTCGGACAATCTGCTATCGCTAAATACCCTGAATGGGCTCGCTGTAAAATGAGGAGAAGTAACTACAACAATGTCGTAGTGTGTAGGTAGGGGCTAATTGCTAGTCACAGCAAACAGACATTAATATTGAGGTCTTTTCCTAATACAGCGCCAAAACTATAGATTTTTATTTACTGCAGCTGCATGCTATTACCTCACAGCAAGAAGGTCCCAGATTTGATCTACAGTCGGGACGGGGACAACTCTGTGTGGAGTTTGCATATTCTCCCTGTGTCTGCGTAAAGTTTTCTTCGGGTGCTTCAGTTTCCCAACATCCAAAACCAGTACAACAGGTTAGGGCTCCTTTAAAAAAGAGAAACGCAATGTTATTGAGACTTTCCTGTATAAATAATGGTCAAGTATTTAAAAAAAGGACTATTTACAGAAACAGCTTAGACGTATTTTACTCTCTTAGAATTATTCAGTTTGCAATGAACACATTGGACAAAAAGTGAAATAGGTTGTGGAATATTTTTGTTGCAGTGGGATCAAATCACTGTTTATTCACCCTTTCCAATTGCTGGTTTGATTTGTTTATTAAAACATCTAAATTGTTATACATTTTGCCATTAAATATAATATGTCATTGGGGCTAAATAATTGTCAATAAAACAGGGATTTCAATATATTCTATTTTTTAAATTTGTGGCTTTTCTTTTATACTGCACAATACTGCATCCATTCTGAGTCTGTATTTAATGCCCTCTTGCCTTGTACAAACACATAACTAAAGCCTCTAGTATTGCCCAGTTGTAATCTAAACTGACAGAAATAAATGAAGTGCGGAGTTAAAAAGGCAAGGTGAATATTTATGGGAGAAAAGCTGACGGAAGGTGTGAGGGGTTAAAGCAATTAGCGCACATCTCCCCGTCACATCCTCCGTAGGAAGCAGGTTTCAGATGTTTAACCATTGGAGCCACTTAGTTCTCATTTCTCCTCCTGCCCCTCTCTTGGCCCTGCCGTGGGCCGCACATTTCCAGCTCTTTCTAAATAGTAAAGTCCTAATATTTACTTCTCTCTTTCAAGCCCAGGCAGAGCGGGAGCTGGGCGCAGGCTGTCAGAGCTGGAAAGTGGAGGTGGCAGGATCTGATGCCCTCATTAATTCTGCCGAGGGAAACAAACATTTGTCCTTTCAGGGCCTTGTGTGACTTTGTGGAGGGGCGCAGCTGTAGACTGACAAGAGCGGTCCTGTCTGTTGGGTTCATGTTTGTATTATGGAGTTGTGTGACTGTGTGAGAGACCCGGCTTGCTTGCAAACCAACAAAAGAGCTCCTGGCGCCGAATAAGAAAGCAATTGAAAGAAGCTGTGTGTTTTAAAAAAATATAGTTTCTTTTGCACTGCTTTTATGTTATTGATTGTGGCATTATTGGTCTCTCCTTCTCCTCTCCCTCCATTTTTGTTTTGTTCTTGCTATACAAAAACAACAATTGCATCTTGAAGTCCTTTAATAACACAAATGTAGTTGTAGTGTTCAGCAATGGAGACATTTAATGATTATCTAACCTCGGGTAAATGATTACAATTTTTTGTTAGCAACAAAGTCTCTAACAAACAAAGGCAATACAACAAACCATCTGCTGAGCTGAATAGCAGACAGCACTTCATCAACCGATTCTGAAGTCTTTGAGGAAAGGTGCGGCTGGTGAGTTTGTCTAAAGCAGCATACACAGCCTCTTCTTCAACTGGTTAAGTTTGGATGAAGACATACGACAGGCTGTTTCCTCTTGTTCTCACTTCTTTCTCTTGTTTGTGGTGGGACTAGATTATTGCCCAAGGGGTTGGATTACTGTGCATTCCTACACAAATCTGTTCCCTGCAGAATTTCCATCAAAATCTTTCTTCCAGGGCACGCCACATTACACAGCTGCAATGGAGGATGGTGGATTCCAGTGACAGACACTTGGCTTGTCACAAACCCTCTTTGATGACAGCTTTCTCTGTCATGGCAAACACATTGGACTCAGTGAATTTATTTGAAAAATGAAGCCAAAATTATATTGACAGTATTCGTGCCAAGGAGGATAAAGAGGAAGAAGTTTTTGACCTTTTGACCTTTGTACAACAGATTGGCTAAATATATCACAACAGTTTCACAAAGAAGAGAATACACAGCAGATGCTATGGTCCATCTCCTGAAACCCTTCATCTGAAGCTCTTGCACTCATCCAGAAGAAAATGTGTTTCCCTCACCCCTCTGTTAGCTTTTAGCCTTGTACTTATTGCCAAGGCACAACCGCCCCTCATTCCTTAAGCAAGTTTGACAGAAAGGACACAGAGCACTTCACAGTGATGGACGGCCTACTCGGCACAGAGGCCCTCACACTTCTTTGCAGCCTGCCAACTGGGGATTAGCACTAGAGGCCTGCCTGCTGGCCCCCAAATCCCTCCCCAAATCCTCCACTAACCTCACTGGTTCCCCCAGCACTGTCCTCCAACCACCAGCCCTGCAACACAGCATCAACCTCCGGCATTCCTGACTGCATCACATGGCCCTTAAAACCTGGTCAATGATGCCCCGGGCTGCGGGACTCGAGTACCAGCGAGGTGCCAACATTCCAGCCTGGCGGGCTTTTTGTTGAGGGATTTCCTGTGAGCTTTTATGCCAGCGTGGAACAATTACTGCTGCTCAACAATCACTGGCTGTGACAGGTGGACAGTGGGCCAACCATTCGACTGACTCTGGTTTGGAGGTGACTGTCAGAGACAAGTGCACACTCAGAGGTCATCTGAACAGGCATCCATTTTTGTTCAGCCTGGAACAAGATTCATTTGATCACAAACAAAAGTTAGCAATAAGCACGAGAAGTGGCTACAAATGAAGGAAAGAGCCGAGGGTTGTTGGGAGTGTGTCTGGTGCAGTGTCTTTTATTTTATTGAAGTCCTCTCATCAGTTGAAGGTGTTCTATGTTTTGTTGCACTTCGACCGCACAAGGCTCATATTAGCTCTAAATGAGATCATGTTTAGTAAAGATTAAATCAACCCAACATCTCAACAAGGTGCAGCTGTGTGTCCTGCTCTATTTCAGCTGGTCTTCTTCAAAGGCTTTGATGAAGACTGTGGAATAGATCTTTTACTCATGCATCATTTTAAAGATATGTCTTTGGTCTATCAAAGTGACTTATCCAGACTTTTAATCGCTGTATTTATGTTCTTAACCTTGCCGGCACTTCGAATGTGCGTTGGCGTGAAAGGTGTTTGAAAGGAAGTTCTTCTGTCTCATACACATGTGCACACGTTCTCATTTATCTGGTTTCCAGTGAGGTAAAGGTCAGAGCACAGATGCCACTTATACAGCTTTAATGGAGGCTGATAACGGAGAAAAAAAGTTAACAAAAAGGACAGCATCTGGTTTCTTCGTAGAGGCATCTTTACTTTCCCCTTAGACTTACTCTTAAGCAAATGTCATATTTTATCATATCAAGAAAGGACTCTGGTCTAAATTGAATTTTAGTGTTTCACCTGTTCCTCTGTCAGCGCACATTTGTTGCAGTTGTTCAAAAATTTAATTCAAACATCTGTGCACCAAAACTTGGCAAAAATAATCCCTTTTGCCTCAAGTCAGTGATTACTGATGAAGGTAAATTGATTCCAAGAAGGAGAAGATCGGAAATCTCTGGTCCGTAATTCTGTAAAGTGCCAAGAGCTCAATTGCTCTCAGATCTTCCCAAACAAGGCTGAGAGTAGTACGGAATTTTACTTGTGGCAATGCCGGGACAAGAGAAAGTAATTATTTGCAGTGACACTTTGAGTTGGAGGGTGAAGCGGAAGAATGATCTGTCTGCATGACTGCCAGAGAGAGAAAAAAAAGAGATGTTTTGGCCTTGAAGCTAAGAGGGGCACATGAGATGGTCCCCACATGAAAGATCCTGCCCGACGTCTTTGCTTTTAATTCTGATGGCCCTGGCTGGGATTAACTATATTATGTCAGCGCTTTTGTACTGTGGTCAAACTCTGGTCGAATTTTCAGAGAAAACAGATAATAAGGTTTCATTCATCTGCTTATTTTCTCTAAGCTGAAAAAATCTTAAGCTACGCACAAGATAAAGGATACCAACTCCTTTCGTTTACTCTATTGTTGGAGTTATTATGTAATAAAAGCAATCCCCATTAGCTCTGTTTGCCTGAATGAAGGCATCAGCATAAGCCTTTTGAACCGCTGCATCTACTCCAAAAACACTTTAGTTCTACACCAAGTGGCGTGCCGGGGAATCAAACTAGCATACTTCCTCCTTCTCCACATGCTTGAGCAATGTGTCTGAGCAGCCACGTATGATTTATGAGCACCTTCGCACCCAGCCCCTCTTCAGTCCACGAGACGAGCTTACTTAGCAAATCGAAAGCCCACAGAGGTTTAAAGCCAACTAGCGCCACATTTCGGTGTGGTCTCTAGGCCATTAGAGAACAATTTGTGTTTTCAGATTGTTGTTATTCTTTTTCGAACGTCTTTCCTCTCTGCACGTGCTGGCCCCTCTGAGTGTTTCTCTTGTGTCTCTTTGTGCCCGGCCCCTCTCTTTCTCTGAACGCTCTACTGACCTTGCACTTTCCTTGTTTCCCTCAGCGCTGGGTTGCAGCAGCTGGACCGGCGGCGTTGGCCTCTTGCTTCCATGGGGCCGTGATCATTTCCTGTGCACCCCTGTGCCCTTTCTCTTGCTGACAGTGGCTCTAATCCCTCTGGCTGCTCTCTGTTTTCCTGTGACCTGCCAGTTGGAAACAATATTTTGAAAATGAATGAATTAT
Organism: Rhyacichthys aspro; assembly: GCA_036850595.1. Taxonomy (NCBI): domain Eukaryota; kingdom Metazoa; phylum Chordata; class Actinopteri; order Gobiiformes; family Rhyacichthyidae; genus Rhyacichthys; species Rhyacichthys aspro. Next base: position 8,212,385 of record CM072161.1, read on the forward strand.
AGCCTCATAATCTTTATTTAACGTTTTCACCTCTTTTATTCAACCTCGAAATTAAAAGTTACAGTCTGAGCAAAATGGCAGGTGCTTTTACTCAGAGCATTGTTAAATTAAATGCCATGCAGTAAAACTGGGAGGCAAATAAAAATAAACAAGCACCGTTTGGATATTATTGTAATGGCAAAGGTTTGAGTCACCTCACACTGGTTTCAGCATCCGGACTGTAAAACATTCAGAGGCTGACACAAAACAGGTGGAGTACCTACATGGCCAACAGACTGAAAATATTATGACAAAGAGTATAAGTCAGATAAACAGAATAATGGTGGGATAACATTGAATATATTCAAATTCGAAAGATTACATGAAAAGGAATGCGATGTGTTTTAAAATGAATATAACTATAAAATGCAGTATATTTAAGACAAACAACTAAAAATACCCACAATATGGCTCATCAAATGTATATTATGAGCTAAGCAACAGCAGACTAGCTTCATTAGTTACTAGTCTGCTGCTAAAGCTTCCTCTTCTGTTCTATTCCTCTTCTATTACATTTTCTTCTTCTTTACTTTTTTTATAATGCCATTGTCACCATTAATATAAACTTAAGGGAAATATAAAATGTGACTTTCCTGTATTATTTAAGAAAACACAGTCAAGATCCGGAATCTGATCTTCTAACCGATGCTATTAGTCTGTAAGCACATATTCAGGCAAACCAAAGTCATTTATAAAACACATTTCACCGCTTGTGTTTCCGTCATACTATAATATTACATGAAGCAACAAATTGAGATGTTATTACTGACAGTAATCTGAGCGTGTATGTGGTCGTTGGGTTCCCCGCATGCTTATGGAAATAGTTCTTTTCTGCTGGGAATATAAAGCCTGTGTACATGCCAGAAGCTCCAATAATGCATATGCACAGAAGAATCCTGAATCACAAGTGGATTTGGCGTTAGTCTGTGAGACATAGAAGAGATGGAAACCAAAAGTTTTATGTAACATCATGTGAAATAACTGTCAGCATGCACAATACAGGAATATCACTTTGCAATGTTACTGTAATGCAATGCTATTGTAGTGTTCACATAGTATGCATTCAGTTTTACCTCGCTCTCGACCAAAGCTGATGATCATGTGGAAAGGGAAATAGCACACTTTCATCAACAATTATAGGTCATCATCAAGAACAGTCGTAGTCCACATACCTCATTCTAAATTTCCGCTGGCTGGACTTCTCCCTTTGTTATTTGATCAAACTCAGCATTGTTAGGAGAAGCACAATCAAAGACTATTAACCTAAACTAGATCATATGAGCTCTGTAAATCTGTAAATCCAGGATATTCTAAGTATTTTATAAATGTAATCTCAAAGAAGTATTTGATGAATAACATGTTGTTTTAAGCAATGTTCTTTCATTGTGTGAAATCTACTTTGAGCCCAATACAAATGCGCTATTATAAAATATTTCACAAATCCATTGAATACATTTCAAAAAACATTACTAAGCGGATATCAAAAATAATTTAGCTCCAAAGAACATTAGCTGGGGTGATTAATGAAAATGAAATTCACAAGGCCGGATTTGTGGAGAAACTAAGATGCTTTTTGTTTGTGTGCTTTGATTTGCAAGCCTGGTTCACTCAGTTTCAATGTAAACTTCGAGTGAATAAAGTCTCCAAACTGTTGCTTCCCATTAGCGTTGTCAGTTTGGGCTGTGTGGGGTCGGCTGCCATCTTGGATTGTCTTAATTGCTTTGCTGCTGAGTGTAAACTGGCCTGAAAAATGAGAAGGGGATGTTGAGACACTTCTTACTGACAGACGCCCATTCAAAAAGAGTGTGTGTGTGTGTGTGTGTGTTTGCTTGGAAAATGCAGCATTGAAAATTTGGTCATCAACTCGCATAAACATTATTAACAGTCTCTGATAGCGGCCATGGTTGTATACAAAATTTGAGTCAGGCTTTGATGTTTCTTCTACACATATAAACATTTAGACTTCAATTAAAACCATATTTCATTTCTCACACAAGCTGTTTATGTCATTATACACTCCAGCCATGCGATCTTTTGCATCTCACCCTGTATTTGTAATGACAGCTAGACACAGCATAGATCAAATATTTACGCTGCCCATTGTTCTCTCGGTGGCCTGTCCTCTCTCTCACGCTGAGGTATCCAGTGGATGTAAACAGATTCATCTGACGAATCATTAACAAATGGGATTTGGCGTTTCCACCCGTCTCTTGTTTCTGTCATAACAGCGATCAGAACTCAGAATAAAATATGTTTTGAAGTGGCAGTAGTACACATGATGATATGCTTGGAGAGTTGCTTTCTCAGCTGATTTAGGGCCTTTTATGACATGATCATTACAGAAGAGCATGCACTACTTAGCCGAGGAATAAATATTATCATAATTCATGGTGTCAGATCAAATTCATCTTAGCTTTTCAAAGCGGTCTCAGTTACTTCCAAGAGGAGGAAGTGCTAATTAGAAGGTTGTGACATCTTGTCTACTGAACAGTATTTGCTGATAAGGCCATACCTCTGGAATTTACTCATGAACACCCATCTTTTATCTCCGTGGCAACGTAAACAAACAAGTCACTGACAGCAAAGAACATTTCTGTGTAATCACATGGTATCTCTCAAAACTTTGAAGTCTTTAACATTTTTGTACCTGAGAGGCAGACATGATTTTTACCAGCTGTGCTAAGAGGCTAAAATAACAGTGTTGTTTATGGGTTTGGTATTGGTAACGTGCACTCTGGTGTCAAAATCCTGTGCTTTCCCTTCAACTTGTGTGGGGCATTAAAAATTCTACTACTTCCCACAGAGCCAGAATTTAGACACTGAAGGGTAATACGTTTTATAGGAAGTGTAATTTCTAGGAGACGGCTCACTGAAAGACACATATTTTACACTGTTTTTGTGTTGCATGGGTATTACATCCATAAATGTGACCTGTTATTGACACAAGAAATAAAGATGACCATTTTTATAGCATTGCATGCATTTTATAAACACACTTCTAGAAGGTAGTCATACATTTTTCAGAAGGCCTGCACATTTGACAGAAAGTCAGAAGAAATGCATAAAATATTACTTTACTTTAATTTATATGTATTGTCCTTGTGTCTGAAATATCACGTTTTAATAAACTCTGTATTGAGTTACTTTCCTCCTCTGAGAAAGAGTGTAGGTGAAAGCAGCCAAAGGGCATTGAGTTTCTCATGAAACACCAAACTGTAGCAGTGAGGACGACCTGAGATGTAGCTCTCCCCGGGGAACAAAGGCGCTTTATTGGAGTCTGGCCCTGCAGGGAGTTTGTGGCCCCTACACAGGCTGATCTGAGCTGACTGGGATGTCCCTGTTGCTGCCCGTTACAGGGAGATTACAGGGTCCATCTGCCAGACTGCAACAGGCCACGCAAAGGTCAAGCCCGGGCCGATGACACCGTACAATGTGTGAGGTGAAATCTACAGCTTGTTCCTTAAAACCTTTGCATTGCCTCTTTTGAATGTACTCCAACATTTTCCTTGGGAAAGTCTTGACAGGAAGTGATGTGTTTTACTTTTCCAGCTGCAGCAGCAGTTAGGCAGTGTTTCAATATATAACAGTGCAGCTGAAAAAGGCAGCACCTGCAGAAAATCTATTTCATTCTATCACCTTCAGTGAGCAGGGTAAAGAGTTTATAGTTTTATTTAAAGTCTGCAGCGGCTCATCTCGTGTTGCACAACTGTAAAGCATCTGCGCTTTTTATGCTGAAATCATTTGTCTGTGTGGCTTTAACCTTGCTAATAAGCTTTCATTATTGTGCTTCATCATTTGCAGGGCTTCATCTGTTGTATGACTTATTAGCAGGGAACTGTGATTCTGGTCAGCCAGAACAGCCAGTGCTGACATTTAGGGATGATTTGTTTAGTTTGTTCTGATCATGGAAAAGGTCAAACATAGATGATCATTCACCAAAGTGAGATGCACTAAACACTATGTCCCATCAGGTGTTTAACTCTACTGGACAGAAAGCTCAAACACTTCCATGAGGTCTAATCTTGTATTCTTCGCATGGATGCATTCTCTTTCACTGAATGTACTCCAATGCTGCAATCTTGCCAAAGTCAAAACCAATCGGATCCAACTTGGAATACAGTTCAGTTTCTCTCTTTCCAAACTAGGCTATGTGCCGTCCCTTCTGCCTCTGCTTCTTCCTTCATAAACCTTCTTCCATGTTTTAGAGGTGTATAGAGAGTCTAGGAAAACAAAGGAAGAGGCATTCCTTGTCTGGAGAGACCACTACAATTCAACTTACACAATCTCTGGGAGTTTTTACAGAGTTTAACAGGTCCCTCGAGAAGGAATATTGAAGAACCTCACAAAATAACATAAAGAGTCACCACAGGTCCAACACTGCTCACACTGGAGGACACTGAAGTCACTCCTCCCTCGAGCTGTTGGGACTTGGTTGCTCTGATAGTCGTGGCAGGAGGTCGTTGCGATGTTGTGTTCAGTTTCGTTGTGTTGCGAGCCATCCAGTGTCTCTGTGGGGGAGCTGCTGCCATCAGTGTTCAGATCCACAGCCCCAGGCTCAGCGTGTTGCCAAACTATGCCGAGATACAAGCACTCAGTGTTTTCTAAGCAAATTTACGGGTCCTAATTGTTACCTCCAAACTATGTGTCGTAAATTACACCAGAAGAAGAATGTGAGATATTGCAGAGCTCCTGAAAAAATAAAGCTTTGAGGTGACTACAACATGACTGACATCATTGGGCTGTGAACATTTGCGTGATAGAGAGACATTTTTTTTCTCTTCTGTTTGTGTTTCAAAGCCTTTCTACATTATAATTTCATCTTGTCGCCACAATGTTGCCACAGTGTGGATGGAGAAATTGTGTTTTGTTGGTTGAATACAGAGCAGAACATAAGCAATGACTGTATGACTCAGTGGGCTGCTATAATGTCACGTTTCTTAAATCGAAAATAATTTCAAATCTCATTTAATCTCCTTCTGAGAATAAAAATGCAGTTGTGGTCTAATTTATATGAGATTTATTTAAGTGTATGGCACCGTGCAGTTCAAATGTCCCTGTTATTCTTCATGTTGTCTGGGCAGCTGACATTAGACAGACTAGAATCATTCACATTGTATAGTTTTTTCCAAAGAGACAAAGCTGACTTTCCCCAAGTGCTGCGGTAACCGTCTAATATCCTTAAGGAATGGCACCACTTCATCAAACTCTGGTATTTCCTCCACAGTTCCTCAATCTAAGAAGACCATTTTTGTTCTCTTTCAGCTGCCCACATTTATACCATTCATAAAGAGTTGCCTTTGTTCCTGAGGCAAAGGTGCAAACCGTGAGAAGATATATGTTCTGTTGTAAGTCGAGTCTGCCTGATGAACTGTCAGGCCTGTGCAGGAGAGACTGGAGCTGGGACACAGAGAGGAGGTGACTTTGGCTGCAGGTCAGTCTGTGGACACATGCTGCCAGGAGCTGAATGGCCCCCCGCCCTCCTCGAGAGACATCAGGTCAGGGGTCAGCTGCATCAATACAGCCTTGTGACATGCCTACTTGACCCCTGCAGCATGACTGTCAGAGTAAAAGACAATTAGGAACACTAATATTACAGGTCTCTTTTACAGAGTCACACATAGACAAGTTTGCAACTTAGGTTGTGATCTGTGGCTGTAACCTGCAGCATGGCTGTCCTGGTTTAGGCCTGTCCTTTGAAGCCTCAGGGGAGCTAGCTGTAAGTTAGGCTTTATGACGGGGAAATGGATGGGTCAGCTACCTGCTGTGGCCTGTCGTTAGCCTCAAGACGGTCTTATCAGCTTAGACTCAATCTGGGGTCCCAGCTACTGTGGATTACATTTGCAACCATTGCTGTCTGCCTCTGTAGTCCTGCTGCAGAGAAACGTCCCCTGCTGCTGCTCAGCAGAGTCCAAAGTGACACCTTCACAAAGGATCCCAGCGCAGCACAGGGAGCAAGCTGCATGGGATTATCTAGTCCTATTCACAAGCTGTTTGTAAGTGCTCACCAAGACGCATCTTTCTTAAGTGTTTCTCATCCCCCAACTTTACAGAAACAGATTAACTCAGTAATTGAGCCTTTGATATGTTTGTTCTGTGAAAGCACGCATAGCAAAGGACTTAACAGGTTTTGCTTGAGTGCTAGACGAAGACAGATTAAAATTTGTAACATAAAACACATAAAACTTTTTTTCTGATTTTACTTAAAATAAAGCACTTACTGTATAGTAATAAAAATCCCTACAGAAAATGATAAAATATTTCAACCACACTAAAAGTATAAAAAGTCCAACAGCACACCACAATACCAAATAAGTTTTATTTAGACAACATAAGGGATTGTTATGTATGTTACAATACAGACCAAACTACCTTTTTTGTGGTGCTGATGGACACTATTGTCCCACAATGCAATGCACAACAGAAGTGTAGAGGCTATTCACAGCTGGGAAACATTTAGACCAACTGCGGACAATGGTGAGACAGCTCCAGGATCATCTCTTTGTTAGCTTTCCAAAGAACAATTGGACTGTAGTGTTCCAAAACTGTGGTTTGATCAGGACTCATCTTGTGTTGTTTATCCATATTTGGGGATACAAAATACATTTATTTATTACACACAACTTTTATGAAGCACATTGGCATTACTCTCTATATCCAACAAATGTTTTCTGTTTATATGTTCAAGTTAAAATACTATGAAGGCATTAGTATAAGGTACGAAACTGGGCGAAGCATTGGACTTTTGTTCAGCTAAAATGACTGCCAGCAGATGGTGAACATGCAGCTTTTCTGTGTCCTTGGTACTTTTTTTTTTAATTATTATTTTCACACAAATGCTTTGTTTCTGATATCTTCCATTGGATTTGAAAGTCAAATAAATCTGTAAACAATTTGGAGAAAAGATACAATTAATGACAATAAATCCTGTCTAACAGACTGAAAGTCACAGATGCGTAAAAAATATTGGGCAGGGTCTGTGAAGACAGAGGAAGCTTCGGATATCAAATATATCCTTTTGTTTTTGTTGAAGGAAGAATTTTTGACAGCTTAAAAAAATGCATTTGGTGCTGAAATGATTCCAGTGGAACAAAGGATTTTTGGCTGACTTTATACGTTCAGGTTCATTTTCACTGGCCCAACCTCTCTCACAGCTCTTTAGACATCATGTAGTGACGTTTTGTTGTCGCTCAAAGCACAAGAGGAGTAAGAGTCACAGCGGAGGCCTGTGTCAGCCCAACACATTCATCTCTTGTTTGTTTGAAAAGCCTCTGTCTGTTTTTCATTTCTCTTTTCATTTTCCATATGCTGCTGTAAAAGGAGTGATTTTTTGGAAAATGCTTGGATTCCTCTCTTGACAAACATAATAATGGGGTAAACAGCCTGTCAGAGGCTAGAGTGCTGAGTTGCTGGCTATTAGCCACATGCTAAGCTACTGTGCTCCTTGTCTGCTCGTCATCCTCTCCTCACAAGCTTTTATCCGGTCAGCCAAGTGGCTCGAGGCAACGTCCAGAACAAATGAAACCAAACTTGAGGCTGCCTGCAAAACAGCTATGAGAAAATATGACAGGAGGAAAGCAGGGGCTACGCACTCATTAAATGGAAAATGTCCAGCTTTGTTTTCACTGTGGTCCTGGTCTTTTATGTTCAGCCTAATGATTGAGTGCGGCCTGTTAGTGTTATTAAAAAAGGCATCTTCTGAGAACGTTTTATTGGGTTTTGTGGAATGATGACCCATGAATGAAATTTATAGAGAAACCACACAGAATAAAAACAATTTTGGAATCTTGTACTCATTTACAGGCAATTAAGATGCCTGTTTTTAACACATGGCCCCCAAATGCATATACGAGCTGTCAGTGTAGAAACGGATCGCTGTTTAAACAAGATGTTCCGTAATTAGAGTGATACAAACCCCAAAGTATCACACTGGTCTAAAAAACCCAATCGTGGCATTTGGTTACAGTTGGCATGCCATAAACAGCTGCCCCTCATGGAAGCAACAACAGGCATTTGAAGTCTGGTTTAAACACTGTCCATGCATTTCAGTCAGAAATGTCTCAAGCAGGACGGTCAAGCTTATTCGTGCAACACTTTAGTATTTTCTTAATTTAGCCACTTCATGTCATGTACGAGTAAGATGGCACAATGATAACACTGTGCAGGTGTTTCATCTTCTCTTCTCCGGAGTATGAATCATTTCACCGCATGTATATGGATCCAGACGTGTGATTGGGCGTCATGGCCCCTCTGCTAAATGCTCCCACTGTCCAGCTCTGGAAGGACTGAGGCTGTGCGGCTGCGGACTAAAATAAAAATCAGCTCTTTCTCCCAGCTCAAACCTCAGGCGCTTTTGCACGCTGTATAAATGTTTTGACAGGGAGAGGCCAACAGGCTTTCTGTTCTTACGCTTATTAAAAATGTAATCATCCGTCACTAAATGTGTATAATGATGAGCACCTTGAGGTAAGAAGGATCTAGGTATTTGTTTATTTGACTGTGATTGCTGAATGTGCTGCAGATAGCCGTGTCATAAGCTCAGGCGCTATTGAAATGGAGGTTTAAGGTTGAAAATATACTCACCTCATATTTGACTAGTGCTGACCAAAGGCAGGCATACAAATCATGGCCTGAACAAAGTCAACAAACGGATATCTGGGATATTTATGTCTCCCTGCAGCAGCACACTCAGAGCTGATACTCAGAGCACTTTTTACAGACATGTTGTTCCCATTTTGATCAGCTTTAAAACAGAGTGACAGCCGACAGGGAGAAAGCTGAGACTGAGGTAATGAGAGGGTGATTTGTCCAGGTGAAATGTAGCCTGGATTGTGATACGCACTGGCCCCTCAGGTGCCCCGAGGGCACCGTGGCTCTTTGAAGTGACGCACACCCGGTGTTTGCATTGCTGGGTGGGATGCAACAAACCCAGAGTGAGCTCTTGACTGGTTTGGAGCACAACACTAAGGGCAGTTTACAGGGTTTTTCTTTTTTTTTAATATTAATAACAGGAAGATGCTGTGGTGTGTCTTCCAGACCACTAGGTACACGGTGAACACCACTGTCATTTCTGTTTCTCTACTCATACTCCATACTCCCAGGAGCCAACTGCAGCACCCTTTTCATAGTAATGTAAGTGTGCTGTTGGTAATAACAGGACAATGCAGTGAGGGTGTGAAGTTGCTCTCGAAATGTTTTTTAAAGTTGGTTAAAATACAAGAAAATCCTATTATTTTCAACGCTATACCTGGTGGAGCTAGTACCATATAAGAAAATTTGAATCCAGATTGAGTTAAACCTTTCTCCCTGTTTTCTTTCTTGTCTGTCAACATTATATAAAGGTAATAACGGCCAAATATAAAATAGGCTTTATGGACTTGCTACATCTAGACTACTAGCCATACTGTCCAGCTGAAATTCAAAAGCTCATTGAAACATAGCTTGTGGCCCTAAAATGTTTAAGTTTAAATTCTTGTAGCGTGAGATGGAGCATAAAGCATCTATTGTAGTAAGCGTCTAAAAAGTTACTGTAATATGTAATATGTTGAAAAATCAAACATTCAAATCCAACCTAAAAAGACGTTAATTTCCTCAATTTTCCCCTTTTCCTTCCCTTTCTATTTCGCCAGTAATTAGCGTCTAAAGTAGAAATCATCAAGAATGACAGCGCCTCTCTGGAGGACTATCCCTGTAATCCAGAATGCTTCAAGTTCCTCTCAAAGCCACCGGACCCCTGCCTGTTTTTCTGGTTCAAATTTGTCTGTCAGTCCGGGGTTATTTATGGCGCTGCTGACCTGCTCGCTGGATAATTAATAATAGTCTGATTCATCCCGGTCCAAACGTACACGAACTGCTCAGGAGGAGGACTGCGCAGCTCAGCCCAGAAAATCCCTGGTGATTTAGAGCCCCTGACTCTGTAGCCCGCGGGCCCTGTGTGGACGCAGCAACACGGCGGCCCACAGACTCCTCCTGGAATAATTACAGCGTCGCATTTCTGTCAGAGGTAGACATCAAGGTCTTAACACTAATACACATGTGGCAGTTGTGTTAAAAAGTTAAGATACCATCGTACGCTTAGTATAGCATTAACCATCTGATAATATCCCCCGGCTACCAAATACTTTAGTCATTTTCCATCTACGTTTAGGCTAATGATGTAGACTTTTTATTACAAAGTCCTTAAAATGGGCTTATTAGTCCTTAAGTCTCCACATTTCAAAAGGGAAGCGGCTTAGTAAAGGTAAACCAAGACAGTATTTCTTAAAGCAATGATTGATGAATGTTACTTATGTTGCACTAAAGTGAACATAGTTAAGTCTTTTATTTATTTCCGAGAAAGACTTCTGGTTGCATTGGATTCATTCCACACTTAATCAAATTGGCAAACGTTAACAAATAGTCTGCACGGTTCCAATTAGGCCAAAAATTGTATTACTTCATTTGGAATTCAGATAAAGTGTTCATAGATTCACAATATATAATACATTGTAGAGAAAAGGGGAATAATAACTTTACAATTGTAGTAAGCACAGTACTCGAATAGGAGGTCAAGCGAGTATGAGTACAAGAAGAACTAAGTACTGTACAATGTCAGTAAACAAACCAGCGTGTAATGTTAAATGTACTTATCAGTTTATGTGTAGATGTAACCATAAATGTACTAATATTATGCAGATTTCAAAAATGCAGTTGTGCAAACGTAGTCATTGAGAAATTTGTCTGATGAGTCACGTCATGAAAACCAATCTCAGTGAGCCTCAGTCTCCTACAGAGTGTTTTAAGTTGAAGTTTAACCACAGTTTATCCGCCACAGCCTTGAACTCCAAACCTCATCTATTAACAAGCAGCCATCATTTCCTCCAAAGTGATCTGGTCTATTTGTCTAAGCTCTGTTAAATATATATATTTTTTTGATTCGACCGGAGAGATGAAAGGAACGCCTGACATCATTCTTAAAAGTCCGTACGGTGACATTAAACACTGAGAAGACACAGAGAGCAGAGACTTCATCACGTCTCGAAAAATACCACAGACAGCAGCAACTATAGGAAGAAGGACACCCCACCTTCTGCGAGTGCACCGTAGCCCATCTGGTCTATCTCAGGCCTTTGAGCGGGTCACATCCAGACGTGACCTCTTTTCTTTCCTCTAACTGGTCCCCCGGATGACATGTCAGCCGTTAGGTGATACTGCGCGATCCTAAAAAAACACACACACATAAATGCAGGAATGACTTTTTTTTTTTTTTTTTTTTAGAGGGAGAAACCGCTTCAGTGGGACTGTATTAAAAAGCAGAGATGCTCGAGTGGAAAATGTCTGGAGGTAGTCTTGAGGTGAAGCACTGTGACAGACTCCAAGTATGCTCTAAGTACTGGGACTAATAACACTGCAGCTTGTACAGAATGTTGAGAAGTGGCGTTAGGAGCCATTAAGTGGATTTTATGGAGGAGAAGACTCTATAAAAGACATCCCATAGAGAAATCACAAATTGATGTCAAATTTGAACTCAATTCCATTTTATGACCCCATCGTTCAGAATCTGAAGGAGCACTGTACTTGTTCATATTCACACAGCTGCATATGTTTACACATGGGAGCCGTGCAGCCAGACTGGAGCAGCGAGGATTAAATGCCTTGCTTAAGGGCACTATGTTCATTAGATGCGGTGGAGAGTCAGAGCTCACCACAAAGTCTTGCTGAGACACTCGACTGGATTCAGGAAGACTTTCATGTCAAAACAGTACTTGCTCAACACTAACTCGCCATGAGAACAGATTTTTTTCTTTTTCATTAAAGTCAGAATTTATCACCGAATCAGCAGTGCCATAGTGATGACCCAGTATTTGGACTTGAAAACCTTTATAACACCATTAAACCGCCTGCTGCAGTTCCCATATGGTACCAATAGCGATCATTTTTCCAGTTTCAGGTCCAATTGGACTTGGCTACATTGTTGAAGGGAGAAGAAAAGACCAGAAATATGCGTAAAATATTCATAAGACTTCCAAGACATTGTGTGTTTAGGATGTCTCAGCGTTGGTGTTCAATTCTTTCACTAACTCAGCTTGATAGTCGGAATAAGAACACTTTCTTATTGTTTAACCAACCTTAAGTGTGGATAGGGATAAGTGTCAAAATATATCGAAAAAGCTTGTTATTATCAGGTCTTTTGCTGTTCTACTGTATCCATTTGTTAGGTTACATAAATCCTGCCAACTGAACCTGTCTTAACATCTGTGCCTTGTTCATTTCTTGCAAGTAATAGTAGCCTTTTCCTTTTTGCAGATCCAGCTAATCTAAGCCTTATTATCCCCAAATGCCCTGCTCATGTGTCCTTTTTTTCTCACAGTTAAGACTAAATAGGCAAGGGCAATGAAGGTGTAATGAAGTAGGCTGGAAAAGGCTGTGAAAATGGAACAGGAAAACAACTATAAAATCTTGTGCCAATGGATGACCTGTTGAAAAGGCATTCCCTTTTTATAGCCTCTGACCCTCTGCTCAGAGGCCATTGTTTGTCTGTGAGGGAAATTTATAATCTTTGTAATAGCTTTGAAAAACTGTGGCTGCACCATGCGTGGCCATGTGATTTATGTCTTCTCTTCACGGACCAGCGTTTAATAACAGGAGAAAACTTGTCTGAGGTTTTTAGGTGTCCTGCTTTGAACTTGAACATCCCACAGAGCAGCCTGAGCACTTCCTTGTGTTTAAGTTCACCCACAGAGGATGTTATAACAAACTAGCTGATACCCATCAAGCCACTTTCCACAACCATTCCCTTTCATGATGGAGGCCAAATGAAGTTGCATATTGACATGAGGTTTTACAGCATACTGCTTTTGTTACGCCGCAGATCCTGTTTGGAAACACATTTGTTATGGGATGAGGTGCAGACTTTCTTCGCGCCTATTTTTTAGGCATTCTTCACATTCACAGAGCGGTGGCTGCCTCTTTTTGATCCCTGTGGCCAGGCTGCAGGTCTGTGGTATGCCCTGTGCCAGCTGTCACTGGAATGACCTCTAATTAGCACTGAGCTGCAGGCTTTAATGTCCTCATGATGGGTGTGGGTTAATGCCTGTGTCCCCACTCTCCAAGACCCAGTAAATACCCTCTGGCACATAGTAGCCATTCCTATCAGAGTACAGCTCTTGGCTATGTGTGTGTGTACATTATCAGCATGCCACCGTGCTTGTTTGTGTGGAAAATAAAAGCTTAATTTGTGTTTACAGTAAAACAAAAAGTCAATCCCTAGCATGAAATCAGTTTGAAAAAGGTTTATCTGAAGAATAAAAATCAACCCTTAGCAAGATCTGTAACGTTAAGGTGTCAGTTAAGCACATCACTTAAGATAAACTGGAAAATTATTTATGAATTATATTTATAGACTTTTTTTTATCAATCATTTTTCAGTTCTGCACACAGGAGTTGTATTGAGCACTTGTGTAGCTGTTCTGTCATTTTTAGATTGTTCGAACTAAACAAAGACAGGCTCAGACAGCAGAGCATTGTCTTCTTTATCCAGAACTAATAAAATACAGAGCCTGACAGTTCCATGTACAACACACACACAAACCTCACACTAGTTGACCTGCAGTGCCAGGCTGATCTCGTCTTTCTAGCAGGCCATAAAGGCAGCCTGCAGCGAGGACTGCACCTTCACACCCCTGGGTTCTCTCAGATCTCATTACACTGTATTATAACTAAGCTCCCATATGTTCCCACAGTGGAAAATACTGCTCTAGTCAGGTATAGTGGAAAATCATTCATTCCAGCTCCCCCTCATGTTCGCTCATATACACCCTCATTCCCGTTGTTCATAAAAGCCTGTGAGATCTCTCACTTCAGGACGGAGAGACACCAGCTGCACGGACGGGGTGCTTCATTATATCAGGAATGAGTGAGGGGGTGCCACAAGTCTGGAGGGCCTCATCTTGGCACACAGCAGGAGAAGTTCAGCTTGTGATATTAAGAGAAAAAGGAGAATGTGGGATATTCTCTGAGTGAGATCTCTCAGGACGCACAAACTCCAGCTGAAGTTGGCAGCTGTAGATGGAGACAAAAGGGGGCTTCATTAGTTTGTGTTTTTGTGTTTTCTCCCAGTGTCAGCGCTGGTATTTTTAGGGGAAATGTGGAGGGATTCAATCAACAGCTGCGATCCACCTGGGATGAGGGTGTATGTGTATGTTTGGATGAGGGTGAATGCTGTTATTAGTTCATGGTCACCTTCCTGGCTGAGCAACCATACGGGCTGGGTGGAGCGGGATAAGTGAGCCAGGCCACACACGCCTCGGACAATGTTTACGTCCCACGGTTTCATCGTCAGCTGTATGGATTACAGTCGTGCACTCAGAAACAGTCGGCCCTGGACAGAGCATTAGCGGTCAGACATATTGCCCTGTACAGCACCACCTGGGAGAGCAAGAGGAGCTCAGATAGCTGATCCTCTTCATGCTGATACTGATGCATGACCTGATACTGTGTGTTTTCACTTTCCAAATGGCTTGACACTGAGGAGCACAAAAGCCAAAAAACTTTAGAAAAGAAGGTGTACAACCCTATCCCGTGCACAGGGGGATCTGGTATGGGGAGGCCTCAGAACTCTGCGTCTACAAAAATAATAATAACATGGTTCTTTGTAGCTCCCTCCGTGTCGAAATCCCAGCCTGCTGCGATCATAGGGGCAAAGAATGAATTCCTGTCTGGAAATGCCAGAAGCTGTTAGGGTGAGCAGCGGTGTTCACTCGCTTAGATGAAACAAAAGGGAGGGAAGAGAAGGCTTCTTCTATACAAGGAAGTGCTTAGGTCAAACTGACAGAGAGAGAGAGACAGATGTGTTTGGAGGATCTTAATTGAAGTGGGGCTGGACAATCAAGAAGTGGTAGAATACCCAGCATGAATTCCACAGTCGTTTAGCTCACTGCTAATATTTTCATTTGTTTTCATTTTGGCTTAACCTTGAACCAACTCTTACCTCAGAGTACATTTGGTTTATAAAGTAACTAGCAAGCGGCAACCTGCCAGGCCCATTATGTGAGGTAAATCCAAAAGCTGCAGCACCTCTTTGTCTTTTAAGCTCTGCCTTTTGTCTGGGCAAAGGAAGGTTAATGTTGCTGCATCACTTCAACAGCTGTCAAAAAACAGAAAGCGGACAACTTTGAAAACACTGTGGCCTCAGTGGCAGTCACTGGATGTGACCAGCTTTAAAGCAAGATGTGAGTGCATTAAAAACGTCCCAGAATTCTACGGTAAGGCACTGTTTGGTACGGGTAACCTCTAAAGAGGACTTTCAAAAGACTTTCAAAAACCTGGATTTGCTGCCAGTACTTAACATAAAGAAGAGTACATCCTCTTGTATAGTGGTGTGAGAGGCTGGACATATAGCCATATAGAGCTGCAATAAACAATAGCCTGTGTCCCAGCAATCTGAACATTAAATTCACAAAGCTGCACCAAATTTCTATATTTCAGGAATTTACCATTTAATGTAAAAAATTCTACTGTGTTTAATGCAATGCAGAAAATAAATGTTATCTCTGTCTAAAACCGGAAACAGCTGTTGCCAATAGTGGAACACACACTTTGGCCATGGGCCACATACAGTACAACATACTCTTGTTATGGAAACTTATCTGTACTAACTCGACCCATAATGTACTGCTCCAAGGGAAACTTAAATCACACAATAGGCAGTAAAGTCTTTGCATTTCAATAATACTAGAGAACTATAAACACTGATATGAAGTCTCTCTCTTTCTCAATATGATAAAGATAGGGTGAGAAGAGTGCTGGTTTAACCAATTAAAAGCGGGTGTAGTTTTGCAAAATCAAGTGTGACAGTGAAAGGCTGGCCACGTGTGTCCAGATAAAGAGAAGACAGATAAAAAATGCAAGGTCTGAAGTAGGTCTTGCAAAAAAGGAAAACATAGAGGTGGTGCTTAGGACATGTACATTTGTACAGTTAGGATTTATCAAGTTAAACTGCTTCACATTCCAGACCTAATAGCGTCTATCAATAATATTCAGTCTATGAGGAGGAGTAGATTTATTATGATGGCAGCACTCACTGGAACGTTCACATAAAACTGTAACCGGTTGCAATCCAGCCTAAAAACATTTTCCTGCTAGTTGCTTGCTATCTCTCTCTTTCACCTCTAGTGACCCTTTTAAATGTTCCCTCTTCCTTCCTGAATTCTCTCCCCCACTTATCTCCGTCCTGTGTGTCCTTGTACCTGTCCGTCAAGGTGACGGGCAGCCATTGAGAGGAGGGAGTAACTTCCACACTGTGCTAAAAGTGTCCTTTGTGACAGCTCTTAAAGGTTGCAGCCTGTGTAGTGACAGGCTGCTGAGCGCTGTGGTTGATGGGACACAGTTAAAGTTACAGCCGCAGATGGAAAAGCGTTACAGAGCTCTTTGCTTCACATGACTTTTGTGAAGCAGTGGATATAAATGGTGAGGTATTAAAAGCGCAGGTTAACATATATCTTGTGCTCAAAGAAACAAAGAAAGCGAGACATAGCTTTCCCACATTGCACTGCTGGTTATTCCGTACCACCCGCTCCGTCCCATGGATCTTCCTTCATTTGTTTAAGTCAGTTCAACACCTTCAGGCTGCCACTGTGACGGCTGATTTATTTCCATGAGGAGTTCCACCTTGAAGGATGTGTGGTGCCGCGGGGATTTGCAGATAGCGTGGCCGTACGCTGCAGGCTTTTGCGGTTTGCATTGTTTTGTGCCATTTTTCTTGCGTCATTGGACATTTATACCTACCTCGTACCCTGCAAAAGAGCTGATCTCATTACCATTCAGCGGGCGGAATTTCAGAAGAATAAATCCTTGAGTGTGTAAGAGTTTATAGGGCTCCCTGGATGTTATTTATCCGTGTAGCCAGAGGGAGATCCCATGTGAGTACAAGGCATTCAGGGGTTAATGTGAAATCCTCCTTATTCCCCTCATACAGGATGATTTATTCCTCAGACTTAAGTTGTAGCACATGTGTCTCGCATGGACAGAGCAGCCCATCGGATATGACTGCTGCCCCTGATGCCTTGGGACTCATTTGTTGAGGGTCCAAGAGGGTCAGGAAGAATTTTTGACCCTATAATCAGCCACTTTGCCGGCCGCCGCGTTCGTATCCGTCTCCGTACACTCTGAACATTGAAGGGTCTTTGTGTTGTTTAACAAGCAAGCGGCTTCAGCTCAAGTACCGACAGCTGGTGGGCTGTCACGCTACAATCCATGCAAGCAAACACGTGGAATATGAGCTCCAACAACTGACAAACAGTTAATGTTGAGAACAGCCAGAAACAGCCTTTGTACAGTCATCAGATCCCCGTTATTCAATCTCTAGCGAACTTGAATGTTACTTAGGGCTACAAATCTGTAAGAGCCATCAGGTGAGTAGCAAAGGCTAGCAATCACCATGTCAAAACCTTGTTCAGGCTTAAAATACACCATTGTGCCTATTGCAGGTGTATTGTTCGAGTACCTCTCCAGTATCCACTTGGCTGCTATTATTAGCTCTTTTGTGAGAGGGATTATGGTGACATGTTGTCTGTTGTAGCTCTTACAGCAGATACAGCGTCCTCCGCCGCAGGACAGACACTGATCAGTGAGCGCGAGTTACAGGTGTCTTGACACGCACTGCTCACCTGAAGTTACACTGTCTTTGAAGTAAGCTCACTGTACAGGATAACGTAATGAAGGAAGTCACCTCCTCCAGCGTCAAAACAGGTATTGTTGGTCAAAAGGTTCTTCTGGAAAAAAAGGATAACATCACTATGGTGAGTCATTCGAGTTTGTTTTGATCACACACTTAGAGCCACAGCACTCGAGGATAATCACATGGCATTCAAAGTGAGAATATGAAAAGTCACCTGGCTTATCTGAATTTTTTTTTTTTTTTTTGTCAGGTCTCAAAACCCAAATATAAAGACTTATAAAGACCTATAAAGAATCATTATACATAAAAGAGCAGATCTTCAATAATAGTCCTAGGTTCCTTCATCAGTTATTCACTTGCTGGTAGCTGAGTGTCTTTTTGTGATTGACACTGTGCTTATAGTGAGAAGCTGTTTGACTTCCCTGACCTCCCGAGTCCCTCGCTGCTGGATTTTTTTGACAGCTGTCGCAAAAAAAGACCCTCAGTGCAGCACACCACACATGGCAGGAAGAAGATGTATATAGAACAGATGAGGCGAAGCTACACAATGGATCAGTAATAAAGGAGGAAAGTGAGATTTTCCCACAGCAGAAAACATGTCAGGAGCTAAAGTCAGGTCAGTGTGTCAATCAAACACTGTAGCCTCACTGCAGCGATCCTCACTGGGGCGATCAGGTAGACTATTTTCATACTCCAGAGCGTTTTGACCCTTTGTTCACTTCTGCACACCATCTGGATGTCTGTGTATTTGCTCACCTGCAATACAATACTTCCCTGAAACAAACAAGTGAGGCGTTCCTCTTCCTGTTTTGGTTAAGGATCCTCCTCGGTCAATGGCACTAGACACAGAACAAGACACACAATGAACATACAGTAAAAAGGTATCGTATGACGTGACAGACTTCTAAAAATAAGGTAATGTTTTCCTTTTGTGGCCAAGCACTATTGGTTTTCTGCAGTAGTTGTTTCTCAATGACAGTGTTTTCTGTGTAATGTTGTATCTATCCTCTCCTCTGATATCTCCTGTGGAACTAATAAAACTTCAGCAGAACCTTATGTTTTCTTAGATGTAATTCATATTGTGACTACAAAATTTGGATTACAATGTGGTGAAGTTAGAAAACATCTTGAATGAAGTCCGGCCTCTTCATGCTAATTTAGTTCAGCTTGAACCTGCACAAAAACACAAGCGAAACATCCAAATTGTTTCCTATGAGTTAGGACTACCTATGCAGATAATATATCCACATATGCCTCCAATAATACTGGTGGGAAATGGGGGTCAAAGTTGATGTGGCAATGGCCAGAAGAACATCAGAAGACAGATATAAATCTAGAAAAGTCAATATTATTCAGATAGGAGATATGAGGGCTTTGAAGGAGACATCTCTACATCAATGCAGTGGCCCTGAAGGCTGTTAAAAGCATGGCCCTCCGCCCGCTCCACCCTCATCCCTCCTCTTTATAACTCCCGCCTGGACTATCTCATCCATCTCATCTGCAGCAGGGCTGTTAGGCTGATCTGCTCACCCAGCTGCCAGCTCAGGAATCCACACAGCACCTTTCCCCACAGCACACCCGCCTCCACTGAGCCCCATTCAGTCCAAACAACAAATAACTGGCTTCAGCTGATGGATGACTCACAATGTAACCCAAGATGTAAGCTTTCTTCTTCTCTTCAAAGCTACTGACAGCCTATCACTGAAGGCATAACAGAAGTCTGATCACAACTAGGGAAAAACTGGCATAGTACAAAAACATCATGTGAGCACTGACAACAAGTGTTTGGGTGAAATACTTTTGCTGGGTTTGAGATCAGGCCTTGACTAATCTCGGAGTCTGGTGTACAGTAAAAGCACACAGCCAATTCCACAATATGCTCTTGTTAAGTTTTCTCTGAAGTCCAAGAAGACATAAGTTATTTATTGTTCTTCAGAGCTTCAGACTCTGCATGTTCCCTAACTTTTGATCTTTTACGATCTTATAACGCATCCAAACCTTTCATAGCCAGAGTTATTAATACAGAGCATCTCCAAGTCCCAGTTCATATTTCCAGAGTGTTCCTTTGGCTTTTCACTAACAGACTGGCACTTCTTATTGTACAGTTATGACAGTATATAGGCAGTTTTTAAAAGTTTGTTTAGTGATGCTTCTTAATCAGAAGGTTTAAGGCTGTCTACTTTTTGCAACATCAATGTAGCACAAAAATATATTTCATATAAATGACATGGAAATGAAAAATATAGTGGTTCTTTAGTTTGTCTAATTTTGTTCCTGATTACTGATATTTCTGCTATTATTACACAGCAATCTAATAATTCACTTATCATGCAGAGCTCCAACACTTTACAGTATAATAATAGAGAAGCAGTGTGTTCTCTGGCCATTTGAATGGCTCTCCTCATTAGACTCAAATCAGACTTTAATATGGCTCAGTGTTGTTTTACTGTGCTTGTGTGACTTATGTGTGACTAGCCAGTTAATCAGTGTACACTCACTTTAATGTACTCTTGATAGATTGAAACTATTTCGCCCCTTGGTCTGCCGCCTGCCATTTCGACGTCATTAGACATTACTGTTATGATAACCAGGACAAAGTCCTTGGAAAGGCAAAGGCCGAGGGAACATTTGATTAAATGCATCAATCTCTATTAGGAGGCCAAACACACAGACTATGCTTAATACATGCAGACGCTGAAAGCTGGTGCACTGCTGGTACAAATTAAAGTGACATTTATCCAACTTATCATTACTACAGGCCTCTTTGTCAGCAATATAAAAAGTAGGAATATTTATGGGGAAAATAATGGCTCAGTTTCTGGCTTTGATAAATGTTATTTCTGTGCCACAGAGTAAGTATGTGTTACATGTACTCAGGTTTATCACACCTGAATAAGAGCTTTGTAACCACTGCAGGGCTCACTCGGCTCTATTCCTGATTCTGCCATTTATATCCAGGCAGTATTGCTTTAGGTTAGCCACAAGCAATGCATGTTTTCTCTGTGCGCCTTCTGACGCTGGCTCTTACACTGTATATACCTCACATAAACAGTCTCTGGCCTTCCTATATGCTTCTCATCTTCACTTACTGTAATACTTACAGCATTTTCTGACCGTAATTCTTGAGACAAAAACAAATGATAGCAACCTTAATACAGTACAATCAATCTTCCCACTATTCTGCTATTAACCTACTAGCACCTTTAAAAGTCAAAATAAAAAATAAAATAATAATAATAGCAATGTCACTGTGTTAAAAGTATGGACTTACCAAAGCCCTTTTGGCTTTGAAGGGTTCAAGTAGCAATTCATGAGCAAAATGGACAAATTTAGCTCGCTAGTCATTGGTAGCTTCACTAGTATATTCAACTAAGAAAATAATAATAGATTAATAAATAAATAGATAAGTATAAAATAATAGATTTGATGGTAAATATTAGATAGTGGTTCTGGCCAATTGTAAAAGTACATAAGAATATTTATCTTAACATTTGCCAGTAGTACGGTTTTTGGAGTAAGCTACATGTGGCTATCGGCTAACATGCAGCTAACAACTATGCCTGCACATGGGCGCTCCACAGCCTGTGATACTGCCCCCTAGTGGCCCACTCCTTGCCAATTTCATACTTCCCAGATCAAGTATGCCTCCAAAGATGATACATGAGATTGCATTTAAGCAATTTACCAATAGTTTCAATATGCTACCAGCTGTATCACACCTGTAAAGATTACCTCAGCCATCATTACATCATCTAATATAATAATAGATAATTGGCTCATCCCTGAGAGTGAATTCTCACCTTTCAAACAATACCTGAGGGTTAATCTAATTCAATAACACTTAACTGTGTGTATGTCTGTGGCTGGGGACGTGAGCTCTTGTATCTATATACCCAAAAACAATTATAAGTCATTTAGACAGATATTTTGCACGCTTCATGTTGTCATAGTCATTTTTCAACAGAGCAAAAATAACAAACCTTAAAGGCAAATGTAAAAATTCCCAGAACACAGCAGTCTGTAAAAATACAGTACTTTCCCCCTCAGCAAAAGATGATTATAGTAACACTATCAGACATTTTTAAAGAAATATACAATAACATAATAAGGCCTTAAAATGGCTTGTTAGGGGCTTTCTTAAGCTTAGTGGAGACAATATTGTTGAATACGTCAGTCTTCACATACCAAAGACTTTGATAGTGTGTCAGGTTTCAGTGTTAAATCGATAATAAGAATAATGTTAATGGCGTAATACCACCATTTTCTGATAGAGTGGGAGGGTATCCATTTCAAGGGCCGCTAATGGACTACTGGTGTGACACAAGACGCTGGGGAATGTGCCAGGTTTCCTTTTACAAACACAACACACACATCTAGCTACTAAACAATAGCATTAGTGACAGCTGTGGTCTTCATGGTTACTGAAAATAAAAACACCTCTTTTGCGCATTATAAGGGAATAAATGGCCAGGGTCAGGACTCATAATCGCTGACAGACGCTACACAATCAGTCGATATCTGAGAAGGAGGAAACAGAAGAAGACATGTTTTCTACTTTCCCTTCCTTTCACTTTTCAGTCTACAGCATCCCACGCAGCCTCTGTGTCAGTACAACCATGGTGGCCAACTTTGTATCTTACACGCTTCAGAAACGCCTTTAACTGTACTACAAACCATCTGGAGCTTTTACATTTGGCCCACCAAGCGCAACATAAATAATTTATGAGAAATCCCGAAATCCTGGAGTGTAAATATTGCTTTGGCTGCCAAAAATTTGGGCGGCAGTTTGATTGTTGTCTCGAAAGTAACATCCAGTCCATTTCATTGTTGGAAACAATCTGGTTTTAACCTGTTCAGCAATAAGCTTTAAAATATAAGCCCTTCTCTCTGCGTCGTCAGAAGGTGCCGTTTAAAACCTTTGAAGCTCGGTAATACAAGTGACGCAGGCTGCTTTTTCTTATTTATCCCAGAATATTATTAGAGCTTCAATAACAGCATTTGTTTGGGTTCCTCTCCAGAGGAAGTTGGTCAGGGAAGGTCAGAGTGGTTCTGGCTGTTTGTCAGTGCAGCCGCAGAGCTCGAGCCCTGGAACACATTTCTGGAAGGGTCTTCAAAACACACGCCTGCCATGTTTCTGTCCCCGGATGAAAAAAAAGCACTAGACCAGGAGGCCCTCTAGAATAACATGGAATGCCTGGAGCAAAAATAATCCTCCCTATATCACACAATAGGGGAGTATGTGGATTTTGTCTCCAGTGCGGCTCTGAAAAATGTGCACATTGATAAGAACACGGCCGTCTTTATCACAAAAAACACGGTTTAACAGAGCTGCCTTACAAAGACATCCGTCTGACTTCCTGGCAGCCATGCCTCGGACTGCATTCATCACACACATGAAGAGGTAACAGGAACCATATTGGATATTCAGAGAAGCAAGGGGGACTGTATGCACCAGGCACATAACTATGTACCATGAGACGCATCAGTAAGAAATTTCTTAACACTCACTTTTCATAACACTAAGCCTGATGGATACTTGACTGAATTTAAAAAATGACCAGATAACTACATCCTTATGGTGTTCCTTCATGTACCTTTTACACCAAATTGTCTGTTGGAAAGATAATTGCCATGATATTTACATTTGGAGAGAACATTTTCACATGTATTGCCTTGTGGCCAAGAGTGACGTAACATCCCTCAGGAGGAAGGAAGAAGAAAGCCCATTGAAGTAGCACTATCATAATTCCAAACCACTATCAACTAATGCAGTATTGACAGTGTTTGCTATATTGAGTTTTCAGCCAAGAGATAATGGAGGATGACGTGCAAGCTTAACGTCTGCAGTGATGGGAATGAAAATACAAGACCGAAGGGAAATGGAATAGAGAGAAAAACTGGAAGACGCACGTTACTCAGAGTCAGCAGATCATTTCAGAACCTGTCGTCCAAGAGAAGATCCAGGTTTGAAACGACGGCGTGAGCTCCACAAATCACTGACGGCTGGACGACACACAGGAAGGTGCACTCTGCAGTGGAGCAACCATGGTTTAGCACACACATATATACACACATATATCCAACTGTCTTTGTTGATTTTTTCATCATTGGGCCAACTTGGCATTACAGATATCTGACACTGGTCACTTACTATTCAGTATTTTCACAAGTGGAAGTGGAACATTTAATCCTTAATTGTACCAATACTTATAAAAACCTTTCCAGTTTTCCAGTCCACATAAATTAATTAACAGGCTCCTATAAAAGTCTTGGCAAATATGCACACATTTTATTTTGACCAGATCATACCATAAATATGAATAAAAATGACTAAAAATACCTATTAAACCATGTAGCCTTTGGAAAGTTTCTAGTGTCCAAATAATTTTCCATAAAAGTTACAAAACTGTGACTAGTTAAACTTTTACATTTAGTGTCAACACAACCAGAGGTCCACAGATATATAAAACAGGCGAAGGTTTTATTAATGTAAACTGTCGAGGCTAATGGAGATCTATTATAGATTCATTATTAAGCAAGAAAAGCCCTAAGCATTAGTGTTGGAGTGATAAGCACAGATTGAATGTGTGTTAACTAACTCTGGATGTTGAGCTAACTGGTTATTGTGTGTCCATGCTTCATTCAAATCCCCTTTTTAGGGAGGTTCTTTTAAAATTCATCTCAATCCTGACCCCAAAAGTAACGAGAGTCAAACAACAGCACAAGTCGCTGGGTTAAAAAGTAACCGAGAGTGCATTGTTCCTGGTCGCCTGGCAACACACTCCTGCGTTCCTTTGCTTTCAGCCTGATCAAACCATCTGCTCCGCTAAACAAAGATAGAAGCTATTAGTCACTAAACATTAACATTCATTGCTGTAATGACTTAGCCTGCTGGATACTTAGCTATCAAACAAAGTCCGAATGCATCTGTTTATTTGAAGTGATTCTGTTAAAGTGCAGCTGGCACAGTTTTGGCGAGGCAGAGGGGTCCTGTTTCATTTGAACATAGTAATACGCAGCATATGCGAGCGAGTGACCAGTCAGAGAGCAGAAGAGGAAGCAGAACTCTGGACCGAGCATGTCGTCAAAACCACAGAATTAGGAAGGTTTCTGATCAAAATCCCATTAGAAAGAAATCAGCGCACTATGGTTAGGGAGTTCTTCATGGAGCACCAGACGGCACGTGAACAACTAGAGCCTCTGGATAGATGTTTTATTGTGGGAAAGCAAAATAAGATCCACAATGCACCTGTACACAGTCTTTTCCCCAATAATAGTACTTTTGGCAGATTCAAGTGTTCGCTGGGAGTGATGAAGGCGTTATTGTGACGTTAAACAGAGTACTTTTGCCGAGAAATAAAACTAATGTGAAAGAAATGGGTATTTAATGAGAATTATTCCACTCGACACCCAAACAGACAAACTTGTACGGCCATGAAATAGAACATTTTGTTTTACTGACTGCAAATCCACCTTGATTTATTGTTATGAATTTCCCTCAAAGCCAAGTAGTTCATCTGGAATGCCGTGTGTAATGTTTCCTCCTCTCCTACGTATGTAAAATGAATAGTCTGTGGCAGGTTAAGTGACATTTTTATAGAATCCAATGCTCTTCCAAGATTTTTATGTATTCATTAAAAGTGGGTCTACATTTTCTGAAGGAGAAAACAAGTGGCCTGAATCCCACTCTAATATGACAAATGAGGAGTGAGGCGAATGCCAGGCAGCGAGCGGAGAGGGTCGAACTCTGCAGGAACCGAACGATGGCATCCATTAGCGGCATGTTCCAGCGGAGCCAGCCAGCGTGTGGTTACTGAAGCCTGATGCATGTTGGGAATTATTGTTGTTCTCGTGCCATTGGATGGAACAATCGCTTTCCAACAGGCAATAAAAAAAAACTACTGCTATATGACACAAAGTAAATTCATTTAGACCTTCAGACTGTTGTACTGAGCAGAGCCATATTGTACTCCTGTAGCTCATTATGTTCAGTGTTTACAGCTAAATGTATGGGCCGCTGCAGATGTGACTCACTAAATCCAATTTTACATAAGTACTGTGGACTTGCAGTGTACTTAATGCGTCTCAAAGTGTTGGGCTTAGTGTAAAGGTCATAAATACGCATGGCCAGATGACTAAAATAACTCATGATTTCGTTCAACAAAAACACCCTGCACGTAAAAGTCTCCATCACATATTTCATGTATCTTAAAAAGGTGTTGGCAGACGTGTGGCTAAATAGTAGGAAACAGGCCATTTGCTTTTTTCATACTTTTTTGGTCAAATGTTTTCTGAGGCTTGTCAAATTTCCACAGACTTCTGAACTAATCCAATCGAAAAAAATACTATGGATTAAGGAGGAAAAATTGCTGACCTTCTTTCCCTGCAGTGTTTCACAGCTATCAATAACACACGTTAGAGTCAGTGTTGAAATAAGCTAGAGTTTGTTTGTTCTGAGACTGTGGATGAAGGTGTTAAGCCCTTTTGATGAGGTTTAATCACTAGTGGGGTTTAGTATTCCCCTCTGGCTCCCTCTCTCTTGGCTGAAACTGAAATCCTAGGACTTCTCCCAACTGAATGTGAGAGGAAGACCAGAGATGGCTTGTCAGAAATGAACTTGACACGTTGATAAATGGTTTTGCTGAATATGTTACCACTAGATCTGTATCTAAACCCAGACGGAGGGTTTGGGAAGTGCCAACGGTCAGATGGCGGTTGGATAACACTAACCAGGAACATGGGTTTAGCAGTCTGGAGGTGAGAATGTGGGAGCGGCTGTGCCAGGGTTTCCAGGTCGATCGGAGCGGTCCGTGCTGCCAGGGAGACATTCTTTCTTTTGACAGAAGAAGGCTTTGATTCCTCGTCCAGACAGCTGGACTTTGTAAATCTCCGCACTGGACTGTCCTACCTGCTGAGTGGCTCTACGGTGAAGAAACCTGGGCCCCAAATTCTCACCTCTGGTACTTAACGTCCAGTCGCTCTCCCCTCACACAAACACACGGGCGCTCTTCATTCCTGTGCCATTCTTTCACTTCCCGTGGCTTCTTGTGTAAGCGTTCTCACCGAGAGACAATGAGCATCAGATGTGTGTAATTGCCACCGGGATCTAAAGGCCTGGACGCACCTGTGTTGTGTAAGAGCGGAGAATTACACACATGACAAGGTAATTAGCGAAGAGAACATCGGAGTCAATTTAACAACCTTGAAGATTTCCTCATAAAATGGTGGTATTGGGGTGATTATCAGTGACAGTGGCCATGTGTCTCCCATTATCAGATGAATCGCTCCAAACAGTTAAGATGTGGCTTGGCTCCTGGTCCAAGTCCAAAGGCAGTGCTCTTTCTCAGGCAGGAACCTAACCGCTCTCGTGGGACACGTTCCATCCTAAATGTAGCAAAAAAGGTATTGTTTCTTACGTTATAAATCCCTCTAGTAGCTATTAATCAGATTATATATCATGCTTTAATTGTGCATTAAACTAGACTATAATTACCACGTCAGAGATGCACGTCTGCTTCGCATCACGGACTATGTGAAATTATGATTACCCGTCTCATATCGGGGAGACAACACGCATTTGTGTTACTTTTCAATGCGACATGTGGAACTGATCCAGCATATGTTATTAATACGGCATGTATGGAAACGTAACATTAATGCACAAAAGACGACAGGAAGACAGTTAAAAAGACACTGAGATTGACACGAGTGTGACGTCAGGCTTCAAAAAGCTGCCACAGGAATAACACCAGTACAGACGACCAACTGGATGCACTTGTATGTGAGGCCTATGTGTTTCATTAGTCTCTATAGACAAAGTGATGTGTAGCCTGACACCATTGTAAGACCTTTGTGGACTGAGATCGACGTGTTTCTTACAGGGAGAAGAAGAGATTCCAAGAAACAGTTGAAATTCATTCAAGTTTAACATAATCCGTCTCACCACTAATGGCGCTAAAATATTATCGTTTACATTTGAATATTTTCCAACAATCATAAGATGTATCATAATAATAATTTTCAATCAGTTATGGTCTTCTTGGCAGTCTTTATTAAAATCATAGTCCAACCTCAAGTAAACACTAGTCCAGCTGGTTTCCATTTTCAAAAGGTTCTTAGAGTCATTTAAAACTTGGTGATGGGCAGCTCAGTGGCTCACCTGGTAGAGCACACACCACATACTTGGAGACCTGGGTTTGATTCCAGCTCGGGTCATTCCCGGCCAATGTCAGTCCCTTCTCTGTCTCCCTGTTTCCTGTCTGTCTACACTGACTGTCAAATAAAGCCAAAACAAACAAACAAATGACACTTGGAAATGTTTGTTTTGTATTGCTCGAGTGAAAACCTAACTCGACATACAAATCAGAGTATCTGCAATACAATATGCTGCATTCACTGGAGAAAACTATCTTCCAAATTGTTCGATGTAACAGCTTGATATGTTTCCTACTGGCAAAGAAGAAGCTTGGAAAGTCGAAAATGGAGAAATAAAGCAGAACTCCAGTGGTGAAGAAAAATGAATAGATCTTTGTGTGGTTCCATTCTTTTGTCAGGTCTCCTTCCAATTTCAACTCTTACAAAGAACAGTTTTCACACCACACCAGCTCACACTGGGTGTAGCCTATAATGTTTCTATGGATGTGAGTTGGTCGGCCAAAGGATGAGCAATGTCATGCTGAAACAATCTCCCATCGCGGTTCAGTGTGTGCAAACATCGAGCAGACACCACTGGTATTTGTTGTTAGCCTTTGGAGTGTCTTTTCAACAGATGCCAAACAGTGGTATGTAAGGCTTGGTAGCAGCTCAGCGGGATACCGTTGTTTTGTTTGGGAAGCCTGCTGCTCTGTCAGTGTTGTAGTCACGAGATGGGGACTGCTGTACCTCAAAGGCACACAGCAAAAGGGGAGCCGTTCCCAGAAATAGGAGAGGAGAAAGCATGATGTTATCCATGAAAGAACATCTACTTCAAAACATGTTACACCACACAATGGCAACGGCACAAAAGCAAATGTGAACATCCGGCAAAAATCTGATCTTTCCTTTGCTGTGCTGTGATATGCCTTTTCTTATTGTATGCCCTTGTTGGCTTTAGGGGGACTGCTGTTCAAGTCTATTGTGTGTTTGGGTAGTACATGTGTATATGTCAGGTGTCAGTTGCGTCATTTCGATTTTCTGAAGGTAATTATAGAAAGCCACAACGGCTGCGAGTGCAAACACACCACTGAATCCTTGTATAAATGAGATGACATCAGTCCTTTGTAGCCCACAGCCCGGCCAATAAAACTGTCACGGTCAAAGCTATCATTTTTTTACCCAGAATATTGCACATGCCGCCATCCAATCTCAATGTTGATATGAAATCAGCTGGACACCACTGCCTTTTATTAGAGTGCAACATGAGCGTGTGAAGAGGAATAAGTCAGGCCTGTAAAATATGTGAGCTTCGAGTGGCTGGGAAAGGTTTAGACTTGAGTTTAATAAAGAAAACACTGAGTGACAGCGAGGAATGAGTTTTTACAGCAGAATATTTGTAGAGGTGACCGGGATTGGGTTTGAAATGACTTTAACAGCTGAGCGAGGATGACCAGAGAGATGTCAGAGCGGTCCAGGAGCAGAACGGGTCGAGGAGAGCGTCTACACTACAGCCTTGTGTGGAGCAGGACGTGAGAGCAGCCACATCTCCCTCTAGGCTCGTAACATAGTCCCACAATCCCTGTATTATGACTATAATCCATCCATAAAGAGGTAGAGTCAACAGTATGAGGTCTCAACTCGCTAATGAAAGAGAAAGTACTTGGTGTCTTTGTGTTGATTTTAAACCACACAGTTGAACGCAGGCCAAGGCTGATACATGATTCTCGGCTCCCACTTGTCCCACTGTGATGAGTCTTTAAGCTGAATTGTTCACGTTACACACAGTGTGAAATGATACGTGTGTAGATAAATGAATGTGTAGAGTCAAGGACTTGGGAGGGTCGATTTGAATCACTGTAGTAACTTTTATTAAACCTACAATATGGAGATCTTTTAGTTTTGTATTTTATTGAATGCTCAGTGTTTTGGATAAAGAATAATAATTAAAGACATTCAATACTTCCATTCCTGTTAAAATGACTGAAGGTAAACTACCATATAGTAACTTATATGGACATGAGTAATGTGCAAAACATATGTTTGGCCTCACATTACTTAATGTCTGCATAGTTGCTTTCAGATGACTCTGGCATACCTGTATGTATTTTATGTTGACCAAAAGGCCCTATATGCTATTGAGTGAGATACAGTTATGTATTATTATTATTATTAGTTATTGATTAGCTGATGTACGTGGCTCCTAGGTTTATCTACATCTAACCTGCATGTGCATGAATTGATTTGTTCCCAGCCAACTCCTGGTTAAATGTAGGTCACCTTGGTCTAACCCTGCTGATTTATGATGTTGAGGCACTAAATGGAGCTGCCTTACTTAAGCTTGAGGTGCTTTCAAACACCTGATAGCCATTATTCCTCTCTGCACTGTAATCTAAGCATGACATACTCATTGCTTTTTGTCCCCCATTTGTTCACACATTTCTAAAAATAAATGTAGATGCCATCATGGACGACATAGCTGTGACAGGATTACAGTGCATGAATGACACCCACAGTAGGAATGACTGTGTGGAAGTGAATGACTGAGGGCAGGTAATGACAAAGGTATCAAGTATCACTGAGAACTAAGAGTGACAAGGGGATGCTCAATGACTTTGACCTGGGACTGACTGTGTGTCAGGCGATACGGCCGCAGCAGAATCGAGGTGTTGATAGACTGCAGCTATACTGTTCCTAGCTCTCTGTTTAGCCTACCTACACTATTTGTAAAGACAGATTCTATTCATTTGGGGATTAAGCAGACAGGATGACTTGGACAGAAGCCTATTAATAAACAACCAGAGTTAATGAATACAACAGTATGAGACAGAGATGGAGAAAAGCTCAATTTCGGGCTCTGTCACTCAATCACACATACATACACTCATTGTGGTGTTAAGCCTTGAGGGCTGGGCTTCAACAGCCAGCAGTGCTGATTTGGCCTCTGTATATTTTGTGAGGTGCGTGTGATGATGAACAGTCCAGCAGACTATACATCCCAGCACTGCTGAACTCTTTAAACTGAGCCCTCAGCTCAAAAATATGAAGATGTCTTCAAGAGAAAGGAAATCAGCCTGCTTACTCTCACTCTCAGTGGCCCTGCTCTTGTTCTCATAAACTTTAAACTAGAAAAATAATCTGCAAGCTATCAACGGTTCTGTTGGTGCATCTGTGGCACACGTACAGACCGTGGCTGTACAGCACAACGGCAAAGGTCCCTGCACAGAATGAATGTCATTCCCAGAAGTCCCTGAGCAGTGGGTCAGAGCACTCTACACCTGTAGTAGCTGTGAGTTAGCAGCATTCAACCTGGTGACATGAAGATCTTTTGAGATTAAGGACTGCTTAATATGACTATAGATTCACAGAGTTTGAGCAATTGTCTCCATTACAGACTCTGCTAATGGGAAAGGCAACAGGGGACTGTGAATATGACAGAAAGCAGTCATTGTCATGGGTAATCAGTTCAATTCATTGATATTATCCATTGCTGCTAGCTCAAACTGTTTTGTTGCCTAATGCATACAAATGGATACAGTATTTACAGAGCTGCAATAATTCCACCAGAGGTAGTATTTTATCAGTTAACTGCATAATAAGATTCTGAAATGAACATAAACTTTTTGCAAACGTATTATGTTAACATGACTAGAGGCAAACCAACTAAAGTTTACCCAATTAAAAAAAGCAAGGCCAAGAATGTGAGATAGTTGTCCTGTTTCTACTGAGTTGGACTGCCGGGTAATGCAAGTAAACTACAACATATTATCAACTGTGGTGCAGATTAAGCTTTTTAAATGCAATACATCTTTTCTATTTTGAAGGAAACGGAACATGTTTCTTAAAGATTCAGTTGAGGACACTGTTTTGGACACAGTTTGAATCAAAGAGATTTTCCAGCTAGATATAAAACATAAAAGTCAAAAGACAGATCTGGCTCCTCTTCTCTGTCCTCAAAGGACTTCTGTCATGAAATATGTCATAATGAGCCATAAACATATCTGCTGTGACAAAGACAAACATCTATGGGTCATCTTAACTCTATTTGCTGTTACAGGCTGAGTCTCTGGTTAGATATAGTCGTGTTCAATTTGTAAACACACCTGAGCCTTCTTCTGACCCTTCCATTCAACACTGTTTCAAAAAAAGTGTTGAAAGTTGAAACGTGTGCTTCTGTAAATGGGAATTGGTTTAATGATTCTCCAATCTGTTGAAACTGCTCAAGAATTTCAGCAGCACAAGGGTGAGTCACAATGCCCTGAAACATAAGCGGTTAGGAGAATTACATTTGCTTTTCTCATTTCTTAGAAGTGTAGTGTTTGCCTTACAGTCAATGTATTACCTGGATTATGTAGACGGCAGCAGGCACAGCACAGGTTTGGAGGAGCAGTCAGGTCAGTATGTATTTGAGTTTCCTTTAGATACCAGTGTCCATTGATGCACCATAGAAAAATATGCATGGTTAATTCTGCAGTCAAATTTTAAAAAAGCAGTGTTAGCAGTGCACTTAGAAACTATGTCAGTAGCATTGTTATGGCTGAACTATGTTTTAGCCACTAGGGTTTAGAGGACCTGCTGTAGGTATTACTGATTATGTAAAAGTAAATCCGTGCTAGCTTAATAAAACAACTGTGAAACACATATTAAGTCTTTTCAGCTGCCCATTGGGAGCCTTTAAATCCTTAATCTCCCATACAAAATCATGCGTATATTTTGTCCACAAACGCCGGAAGACCACATTTGAAATGGGGCTACATACATTCATGCCATTGGACTGCAAGTCTTTAATAACAAAAGGAGCCTCCATACAAAAGTATATGTACACGGTCACTTGTTGGATTGTTTAGAGGTTTATGGAAATGATCTGACACAGTTTATCTTTTCGTTTTAAATACAATACTCTTAACAGTCAGCGACCGCTTTAGAGATCTAAGAGACTGACTGGGTTGTGGGAGGAAAGCCCATCTCTGTCACGGCAGACATCAGCATCAGGACAACACACTGGAGATTAAGATCGCTGTGACAGTCAGCCTGATGTCTCATGTGATGGGGAGGAAATTTAAAAAAAAAACAGATTTTCTTTGAACCGAGGAACACAGATATTTAGAAATATAAATAATGCATAAATCCAACACCAGTGCAAGAAAGCATTGAGACCAGAGATACACAGAACAGAAATCACTGACATTAGCCTCAAGACAACACGCAGAGCCTGAGTGACATTTCAAAAAACACAATAACAGAATTTAATTGGTCTACTGTGGTGATCATTAACATTGAGGTTAATAACGCTGGGCTTCCTTAAAAATTAAAAATAAAACAAAGAACACGGAGATGAAACACGATTGCACAGTAGCCCTGCCATGTGCCTCTTACAGAATCCTCACCTTAGGAAACAAAGTGGACCCTATGCAGAAAAAGATGTGTCACAGTTAGGGACTCTCTGATTGGCTGCTGCTTCCAACTCCCACCTCGCTCTTTGACAACAACCTGAAGTTAAAAGGTCATTGGTGGGATTCATCAAAACCCCAACAGTGACGATATGAGGGAGTCTGCATGCTAAGATGAAAGCCTCTCTCGCACACACATTCATACGGTGTCCACCAGAACACACTCGCTGTCTTGCACATGAATGAAAGCTGGGGAGGTGTATGAACAGCTAAAGGGCAGCTCAAGTACTGGGACAGCAGGCTCTGAAGTGAACAAGGAAATAAATATGTCAAGATCAAACTTCCAGTTGTATATGTTGCCGTCAGTAATAGTTTTAAATAGATTTTAAAGAAAGCCCAAACACTGAGATAGTTCCACAACAAAAAAGAAAAAAAGCCCCTCATTTCTCTAACATATGCCCCAACTGTTGAGGTGAGGTCAAGTTCCTGGTAAACAACCTTTACCCTGAATTACTGACTGATGCAAAAAATAGGGCCTACATTGACTTTGGTCAGAATTCAGGTGGGTGGTTCTGCAGTCAGGGTTAGTGTACAAAGTGCTTATGTTATACAATGTCTGTGCATTAACTTCATTTTTCAGGTGAAGAAACAGATTATCTTTTAATAAATGCTGAAGTACACAGATTTGAGACATAGTTTGTTGATAAAATTAATCTCTGACTTTATTTTTTAAAAGTTTCTGTTAATATTTTCAGGCTTACTGTCCCAATACTTGCACTTAAGTTTATTAAAAGATTACAATGAACATGTTAATAATAAGTGCAAATTGGTCGTAGTTCCAGAAGAGCTCCTATGTTTTCTGATGCTGCACAAAGCAAACATCCCCGTCGTTCTTTCACTTATAGTCTCAGCCTTGTATTTGTCCCAACTGCTCGTGCGGGACATGCCCTCCGTCCCAGGTCCTTGCTTTACTTGTCAGAGTTCTTGCGAGGTCGACGGAAGCTGGACATGTTCTCATTCAGTGCATAGATGCGCCTAGAGAACTCCTCGAATCCCGCAACATCCAGCTCCCCCAGCACTTGTTCATCACACTCCACAGCCACCGCGTGGTCCACAGGGATACAGCGGTAGTCCTCCAGCTGGGCCTCGTCCACCAGCCCTAGACCCAGCCCTAAGCCCCTGCCCAGGCCTAATCCTGTGGCCTCAGTGCCCATGATCTCCTCAGCCTGCTCCACTGAGCAGCACAACTCTGGGATGGGACTTACCGCAGCCTGTCCTGCGACCAAGGAGCCATTCATGGCACCTGTGTGCTGAGTAGAGGGCACTGCTTGGTCCCCCACATCCACAATGTTGGAAGAGTTGGGCTGGGACGTGCCGCTGGTCGGATGCTCCTTAGTCTCCTCCTGTTTCTCTTCTTCAATCTTGTTTTCAACACTTGTTTCCATCTTCACTGGCGTCTCCTCAGCTGGATCCATGTTTACCCCTTCATTTTCATCCTTCTCTCCCTCCTTCTCAGCCTCCATGGGTTTGTCCAGGTTAAGGGAGGCCATATCAGCATTGAGGGAGGAGGATTGGTGCTTGGGGGAAGGCGACAGTGGTGCCAGACAAGGTGGGGGCGGCTCTCCACCCACAGCTGTGTTGTAGCTTGGTGGAGGAGTCACCTTCAGCTTCTGCTTGTCTGCTTCAGAGCTGGCCCGTTTCCTCAGGCCCCGCTCTGGGGAACTGGTGTGACATGGATATCCTAATTCTGAGGATGTGCTAACACCGAGCTGGGACTTGGTGGGCACAGAGATGGAGCTGGAAACATGACGGTCACTGTGGAGAAAAAGAGGAGGACAGTGAGTGAGGGAACACAGAATACAAAAACTTTTCTTTGTATGTGAATCCCAGACATCTATTTGGAGCTAGCTCTCATCCCGACACCTCCACCCATCCAAAGCACCCGGTTCTTTTCCCCTGATCCAGAAAAAAGACAGCTGCAACTCTTTGTAAATCACCCCACCTCACAACATTCAGAAAACATTTGTGCAGCCTTTGAGACTACACTCACGTTCTGCTGAGTGGAACAGCGCAGCAGGCGTCTGCCCAAGTATGTCAGACATTTTCCTCCATAACAGATAACAGACTCGCAATCTGGGACACCCCGCTCCACCCCGGTATTGAAGCCATAAATTTATTTAAATGGGTTCTAACCGCCTCTTCCGATAGCCAAGGCCATGTGTAATTCACCACTCTGCCTTCTCAGGAGCAGAGGCACTGTACCCCTGGGGTCAAAGGTTAAGCAGGGCCTCTCTGAACCCTCGGTGGATTCACATGTCAGTTAGCAGTTGAGGACAAATCACTTTCTTGATGAGTCAAGCGTGCAGCATAGTAGATGTCTCAGTAAATTTTCCAGTCACTTTAATGGCAAGTTTTGCTTATTCAGTGCAACCTGATGACGACTGCTTAGACTGGCAAAAGCATTTGTTGAGCACAACGTTAGTTATATGATAGATGCTTTAAGCACCAAACAGATGAGGATTTATAAAGAAGGCCATGACCTTGATCTGGGCAGGCACCCCTGCCGAGGTGGTCCTCATAAGGGTCACAACCAGTACAATGTGTTTGGTAGACTTTAGAAACAAGTCCAGGTTTGAGAGAAACTTGTCAAACTTCAAAGAGTTGTAAATGAAAACCATACATGGTTGAGGTACAGTATGTTACTGCTAATCTAAAATGTCTAAAATTTAAGTTGATTGGGTACATCCAGTTGTAAAGGGTGTATAGTCACTTAAGGTCAAAGTAATGACCTGATTCTGTGAGAAGGCCTCTTAAATGTCCCGAAAAGTTAACAGACTGTGCTTTCCTTGGGTTTGCATGTTTATCTATAATCACATCAGTTACCACAATAGGCTTCACACTGGCCCCAAAAACAGTAAGGCTGATTCTGAAATAAAGCATCTTAATGCAAAATGGAAGCTGCAGATGGGATGGAACCTTCCCCAAACTCAAAGTTTTCTACAGAACAGAAAAACTAAATGTTTAGAATTGAAACACAAATCTATGATTTTCCAAATGAAATCATCATGGGCTATTGGAAGTGGCTTTAAAGATTCATGACTTGATTTTGTGGAAAGAAATAAAGACAGATGTCATAAGAAGTCAATAATCATTTAAGAAACTGGAAAATGTGCTTCATACCATTCAAAACAAAATACAGGTTTGGGATGATGTAGTGAGTGAAAAGTTTAAGGTTACCACGCATCATTTATAAGAACTCAAAACTAAACTTCCCTATGGCAATGTCTGATAAGATCACTTTGATTTTAATTACTGAAATTTTTCTTTAAAAAATATGCCAATATTTTTTGTAATCAAGTTTAATAAAATCCCAAACAAATGTGCGGTCACTGGCATGAACCTTTTTAATAATTGCATTTGTTTGATATTTGGTCTCTCACTATTTGTGAAGTAGATAGCATTACATCACACAAGGCTAATGGCAGAGACAAAGCTGCTGAATAACTTCCTAAAGAATCTGCAAAGCACTTGCTAATGATGCCTGTTGAGATCACTGTTCCTCTGCAGGAGATTTTTCATTTTTAATAAACATTCCTGTGATCCTTTTTAGGACTACTTTTTGAGCTCTTACAGATTCTAACAATCCTAAATCCTAAACCAGTCTGGCTTAAATGTTGTGGCCGTCTTGACTGTTCTATATAGTATTGTAGCTAGTATTCACTTAGTTGAGTAAAATTGGAACAAATTATCTGCCATTCCTGTTTGTAATGTACATTAATAGAGAAGAAGAGACGTTCACAGCACATGGCTCAGGTTTCAGTGGTACAGCAGCCACACATACCACAGTGATGGGAAAAAGGCCTGTTGTGTGTGATGCACAGCTGCAGTGATAGGTTACCTCCGTTGGTAGTCCCCTTTACCCACGTTATGTCTTTAAGTTTCACTGGGCCCCAGTCTCTGGTGTGTTTTCCTGACAGCAGCTCCACCTCACACTGTAAATGCTACTAGGAGAGCGCTGCCTAAATCATCAAGCAGAAAAACCTGACATGCTGAGGCAGAGAAAGCCTTCACTCCTCCACAGCGTTTTGCCTGCTATCTTCCCTTCCACTGTCGATGTCAAAACTGGCATGTTTCAGGCACACTAAGGAATTCAGTAAGCCAGACCTTTCCTCCGTCCAAACCCAGACAGACTTCACAGCATGCTCTTGTTTGTATCCAAATCTTGCTAAGAGGCAACCATTTGAGGCCAAAACAAATGAAAGCAGATAAGATTTGGATGT
Source organism: Rhyacichthys aspro (assembly GCA_036850595.1). Lineage (NCBI taxonomy): Eukaryota > Metazoa > Chordata > Actinopteri > Gobiiformes > Rhyacichthyidae > Rhyacichthys > Rhyacichthys aspro. The sequence goes on from CM072161.1 coordinate 8,249,878, forward strand.
TTGATGTGGGTTTGGGCAATCCCTGTGGAACTAGTAAAGCAACTATTACTAAAACTTGATATGGACCATAGTAGAAGTTGAAGTTGACTTAACACGGCGGGTCTCGTTCACTGTCTGGTCTTTGAAGACAGTGTATCGCCTCAGCACAGCAGGAAGCACATCAGCAAACAGGCTGAAAACATAAACACTTGTATGATATGTGCCTAAGAATTTAGCAAGGTTGGTCTTGGAGCATAGTTCGTGTTCTTGTTATAGGGCACCTACCCAAAAAACACACAGACAGAAACCATATACTATAAAAACAATAAATATGAGTGTTTAAAAATGCTATAATGTGACCTCCTTTCAACATAAATAAATAATGAACTCCAAGAATGCCACAAATCTGTGAGGATCACTAAGACTGTCAGGGTTTCTGAACCTTTCTGGCCAGTTTGGCAGTGCTGAATGGTATCGTAGTACTGGACGGGGCGGCCCCCACGCTCTGTCACACCTTGCTCACCCCTGTGTATGTTACACTGCTTCCAGGCACTGGAGTGGGATTATGTCCCTGTGAACCTCTGCCAGGCCTTGAGCGGATGTGCAGCGCCAAATGGGAGCATGTTGAACGCGTTTGCTTTGATCTCAGCAGACTACAGTTTACAAAGAATTGGTTTCTTGTACTGTCTCTGTCTCCCGCCTGCTAATACATTCACAATTTTCTACAGGGTTTTCATCCATCACTAAGTTTGAAAAAATGGCATGTCTCATCTCTGCCTGTGACCAGATTACAGATATGGTGTGTTATGTGTTTCTGAGGAGGTGCTGCTTAAAAATGTTAAATGAGATATTATCAGACATGGTCAGTTAACCCTATGAAAGTATCTCCATATTTTAAGTCACTGCCCTCTTTTTATCCATTTATATAATTTCCAAGATGGCCCCTGTGTGTTCCCAAGGCGGTGGGTCTTGGTACTTTGGGAAAGACTGAACGCATGCAGAATTAGCTTTATATGGAGGGAAGAATACTGAGAAAATTTGGAAACAGTTCCCTTGGTCTGATCCTTCAGCACATCATCCCTATTTGTGTGGATGAAGGAACAAAAGGGTGGCAAGGAGGGCTCAAGGAGATATTAGATTCTTTCAGTCTTTGGGATAATTATCTCCAGCTGCCTGCAGTGATTTTATACATCCATATTTCATAAGCTTAGTCCCAGCAGAGGAAATATAATCTGATTTAGGCTTTTTTTTTTTTTACAAGACAAGAGGGTAAGGGAGTGATTTGTGCTGCTCAATGTGAAACATGGTGTAAAGTCAAATTGGAGCAAATTGAGATTTATGTACATGTTTTCATGTTTTTGTTACTTGTACAACCTTGGTTCCCCAAGTTTTATAGTATTAACTGACAACAGACTGAAACATGTGGACAGATTATTTTGAGTCTAGAATGGTTTTGATGAATGCATTATTTTAGATGTAGCGTTAATGCAGTCCAGTTACTGCCCCTGTGGTCTTGTTGTTGTACAGCGGTGTGGCTGCGGCGAGCCACTGTAGAACTGTTGCAATTCCACCTCCTTTTTTGAAAAAGACGCCCACATAGCTTAAGGGCTAACGGGCCACGCTTTCATCTCATCTATCTTCGGGCCCTTCCACTTCTCATTACGGGATGGGGGGTGTGGAGAGCTGATTCGAGGGGCTAAGCTTTTCATGGCTTCTTCCCTTTCAAAACAAAAGATTATTCAATTAATGTGTGTAATACACATTTTCCCCTTTGCTGACCCTGGGAGAGGAGAGAAGATCAAAGACAGCTTTCTTTTTGTAGGGCAGTGGAGCTGAAGTCTGACACAGACCCTAACTCAGGTTTTAGTGAAGGGTTACTCACAGGCCAGACGCTGTACAAGGAGAGAATCAGAGATCTAAGCATTTCCTAAAGCAGACAGATTTCAACGATAATTACCAATAATCTACTGGGGTCACAGATGCTAAAAGTATTGTTTATACAGCACATACATAAGGTTTCACCTCCCAATAGTGTGCTGTGTCTGTGCTCTTTCTTACCATCGGACCATCAGGCCATGTTCCAGGAAGTTTTTCAGGTTGGGTAGAGTTTGTTGCAGGTCTGGGGTGGTCAGGCCATGTTGATATCTCAGCTGCAAGAAAAAGGAGCACACACTATATTATTAACTTCGAAACAACCTACCACGATGTGCTGAACCATACGATACATAATGTGTGGTGGTGTATATCTCCATGTTTGGATGTCCTCTAGAAAAGAAGGAATACCACCTACAGAAGCAGCCTGAGGTCTACATTCTTTCACCGTGATCTATTTCGGCACTCCCCATCAGACAATTATTCATCTGGACACACAATGGGCATCCTTCCCTGATAACAGGCATGTGCGCTAATATGTTAAGCGTGTAGAAAGACAAGGTATGAGATGCGGGTGGCAAGAAAAACTAAACTCACAGGCACCAGGATGAAATGGGGCAAAAGGAGCATGTCAAAAATGCTATTACATTTTCTCTCTCTTCGCTAGAACCACTTCTAAATTTGGCCTTAAATGTTTCCTTCCTACCACAGTGCTCTAATTCATGATGATAGAATCAAATCCATGGGAAAAAAAAAATCAACACAGCAACCTTGAAACTCTAGTGCTGATGCCAGAAATAGCTCCTGCAACAGTTGAGCAATGTCACAGAGAGCCTACTCATGTCCCAGAGAGTTTATTTAACCGATATTAGCGAACAGCAGAGGAGCATCACGCCGCACGTTTAGCATTTATCTCCGTGGCCCCTCTGTCACACACACTGCCGGCACCAGTGGACATCTGTTTTATTTCCAGATGGGCGCTGGCAACACCTCTTTTTACACACACTTTGGAAGAAGAGATGAGGCGTACGTGACCCCAACATATCAGTCACCCTGCGCTCATGCAGCTATAAAGACATAATGGATGACTGGCATGTTCAGAAAAGAATTAGGGGCTTAGATGTGTTTTTAATGCCAAGGCCAAGGGTCAAGGGATCTTTTTTATCTTCTGACTAGCGTTTTAGGAGGAAGATAAATTGCTTTCAGTGTATCAGCAAATCCCAGGATACATCCATGCCAGTGTTCTTGTGATTTTCTAACCAGAAACCCTGCTGTGGTGCATTTACATTTGTGACAAGTACTCAACATAAAGCGTCTAAATCCCATTGTGTCTGAACGGCTGCCAGAAAAATGTCCGATCTCGTATGAATAATATGTTATGTATGTAACATGCTCACGTGTCTGTAGAGTGCTGCGCTATGTCTGCCTAAAAGTAAGTCCTTGCCTCTAAAAGTTTGATTATGAACAGAAACAAAAACTGACAGTATCAGAGGAGAGCTTTATCACAAGGAGGGTGCAGCTGGTGATGGAAAGATCCTAAAGCTGAGAGAACAACACAGAGATTCATTCACAGCTGAGAGAAAACCTCAGGCTCTGACCGAATGACGGCGTAGTGCTGTCCACAGGGCCGGCTTAACGGAAGTGGGTTTGACACAGTAGGCCAAGATCAATAACACCACGGACTTAGAAACAGCCAGAGCACACCGACGTCGTACATGTGGGGCTGGGTTACTCTGTGGCCAGTTACTAAGAAAAGAAAATGTCAATCTCATGCAAGCCAGGGCTGCAGCCTTGGAACTGTGAATCAGATATGAGTAGAGAAATAATGTTATGACTTCAGCAAAGGTAAACAGAAATGTATGCTTTCTTTGATTCTCAGCTGAATAACAAAATAGCTATCTTTGAGTACCATTTATCAGGCTGAGGTCTGTTGTGTGAGTAATAATCACTGCACCAACTGTCTGACAAGAGCCCTATGTTAAATGACATTATGTGAGAGCATGTGGGAGACCAAGAGAGAATCTGAGAGTGCCTAAGTACACATCTCCTATTGGATATATCTTGCCTAGTGTGGAATGCATAGAAATAAGGGTGAGGACAAGAGTGAGATGGGTGATGTCACGAACCTGCTTGAAGAACGTTTCATTAATAAAGAGCTTATTGTGGGCGGATTTACAGGATTGAAGGACATCATTGAGAAACATGTGTTGAATTGTGATGAAGATTTCTTCTGTTTTTTGAAACTGGTCAAAATGTATTACAGTGCATGCCAATATGTACTGTACATTTTTCTGCTGCAGCCAAATCTCTGCCAGTGTACACTGTTCACACATGAACTCAGTGTCTAGTTCTCTAAGCTCTGGGTGATTGTAACTTCACACTGTCTGTGTAATGACGTGTGTTTAACACATTCAGACTGTTTGGGGAGGTTGGATACTGTAGCTCTACAGCTGACCCAGTGCTCAGCAGCCAGACTCTATCAATATTCATAAACTGGTCTGGCCCTCCCTGATGAAAGCCGCATTAAGTTTCCTCTCAATGTACCGTATGTGTATATAGCACATAGTATGTGTGTTGCTCATGGCCTCCGTCTTGGGGAGCCATATATTCTTAGACGCTGCCTGTCAAAACTTTCAAACATGAATTCCCTCCTTTCTTCTCAGCTTGTTTAAAACAAATAGAAAAATATTACTGACCCCACTGTGTCATGTGGAGGAAAATAGAACAGGAATGCTATAAAGAGGAAAATGTGTGAGGCAACTTAACAACATAAGACTGAGTATGATTTCCAATTGTCTGCGCCATGAAAGGCTTTAATGTAGAATGGAAACAAACAGTGCAGTGGGAAGGTTTAGATTCTGGTCTGTAAACCTAAACTGTTCCTTGGGAGTGTGTTGCAACTCACATGAGACAATGTGTTGCAACTGACACTACGTAAAAACTCACTAAGAATTGATTTTTGTTGCATAGTACAGGGAACATGGACAAGCCAGTGAAATCCATCCTGAACTTTTGCACAAGCAGAGCATCAGAAACAATCTCAGGGTGTTTCTATGTCAACAGCTCCAGAGCAGATCACACAAATTGCTAAAACTCAGTCCACTTGAGAGATCTTGTCATTCCTCGTTTCCCTTTTGGGTGTTCTAGTGATGAATGCTGGTCTAGTCTTTTGCGTGTGTACGTGTGCTTTAAGCTGGCCACGGGGTTCTTTGTAATGGGGCTAACCAGATCGTGGTGAGAAATTCCCAGAGCCCATTGAGGAAGGCTGAAAGGCGAGAGGACCGGGCTGAGGGAGGGGTGAAGGGAGGGTATCCACTAGGGCTCTTTCACAGGATGACATAGTGAAATGGATCCAGCCAGGTCTCCTCTCTCTGCTCACACCTTTGTGTCTGGACACTCCCTACACTGTTTACCTCTTCAACAAAAGCTGCTGTTAGCTGGGGATTCTCCTGAGCCTTTATGGTGGGCAATCAGCTGCTATGACTCCAAGGAATGGTATGAGCTTGTGTTAGAGGATGAGTTGTTGGTCTGTCACAGAGGCACATCCTCATCTATCCCAATGTAATATCCTGAAGAATGCATCAGTGTATACAGCCAAGGCCTGGCTGCGCACCGAATGCACGACCGCACATAAACACACACGGACTGAGAAGAGCCGACAGGAACCAGTCCGTTTACAGTACATGCCATCTATCATTTGGCAAAAACCTGCTTGTTTGCCCGGAGCTCAGCACAGCGGCTAAACAAACACAGGCTGGCTTATGCCACGTATTACTGTTTCCCTGAATTTGTCAGTACCAATCACCCTCAGATCGGACCGCTAATGTGGGCGGGCTGCGCAGAGTTTTGAGCTTGATTGCTGATGATGTGGTGTGGGAGGGTGGGCCAGGTAACAAAGCCCGCCTCCCCCCTCCGCGCATTTTATGCAATGAGCTCAGCGTAGGGAGACATCACTACAGTTCAACTGGTGTGGGTTATTAGCGTTGTTTGACAGTTGACCTTCCATCTTTAGTAGAGATGTGCAGTGGAGCAAATCTGGGACGCAGGATATTTTCATCAAACATGGTGCATCTCGTGTGTCAGGAGGTTAAGAGGCTTCGTTTCAAACTCTGGAGTATCTCATGCATGTCCGACCCACATCACGGACAATTATTCTGTGATTAATAATCAGCATGCATTTGTCCACTGGGGTAAAAATAGAAAAGCTTATTCTACAGCATACATAGGCTACACAAGGTCCCTGGGGACAACAATCAGGGAGCTCATTAGGTCTTATGATGGCTTGTTGTAGACGTCTAACCAGGTGTGCTTGCCCTGCTCCAACTGCACTCGAGTAACTCCAGAGACCGCCGCTAACACAGACATCAGACATACAACAGCACTTATCCTCCTGCGAAAAGGAGAAGAGCTCTGGGACACAACAGGCTACTGACAATATTCCATGACTGATTAATGAACAGCGCCTTAATACACTGCATTACTGAAGGCAATAAGTCTTCTGTTTTTTAACTAGGAAACCTCACATACTTTACTTCCATCTGTGAAAAGTGTGCACATTTTCACAGATAATGAGAGTCAAATATGAGGTTATATAAGGTTAGATAAAATGTATGCACAAGTAATTGTAATATTTGTTTATACTAATAGAGAACGTATGTTAGCCATTATTGCAAATATTTGTGTTTAATGCCAAGTAAAATAAATGGTACTAATGAAATGAAAAATGCAGTTGGCTTGAGTGAGCAGCCCTGGGGCATCTACGTCCTCTTTAAACTGCATAAAACCACACATCAATACAAAGGTCAGATTTTGTCCAAGGCTGAGGCGACAAAGCCAACAACATGAGCCAAGCCTTGGCCTGCTGATGATTTCTCGATGCTCCACACAGAGGAAGTTTGCTTGGCAAGTCAGGTTTTGACTTTTGTTGAATATTTACTTTTTGTTTGTCTATTTATGCCTCTTTGTGTCTCACACGGTGGCTCATCTATCAAGTTCCTAAATTGTTGTGTACAACTCTGTAAGCTGAATATGAGTTTGTGTTTTTTTGATTGACAACACTGTTTGTGTGCCAACGGAGTCACTGTTGCCAATAATTCAAAAATTGGTTTAAGTTTTGCTAAATAAACAAGTCGCTGAACTGATATAATGCACACGTTTGAACATCATATTTACATGCACTGGCATCTTCTCTGATCTTCTGTTATGACTTTTCAATAAACAGTTTAGCTCATCCAAAAGACTTACAGTATTATCTTTTGCAGCCAAAGAGCAAATTCATCCAGAGTGCATGACTTTCTTGTTTATTACACAATAATTATGTCTATAACAAAACAAAACAGATCAGACTACACTTGAAAATGAGAAAGATTACCGCCACTCATTAACTTCTCACGTTAACTTTAGTTTCTTTGTTATGTAGCCAACGAGACATTTTACCAGACACAAGTCCATCTTGTGGGTTTCTGTCTGCTGTTTCATGCTAACACCATTTTGCCACAATGAATCATGTCCGATGTACAAGATTGTCAAATCAACAATGTATGTGATGTAAGGGTCAGCACCCTGGAAATGTATCAACCTCACACTGCAAACCATAACCAAGTGCCTGGGGCAATTAACTCAATAAAGTATGGTTCATAACTTGCATAACTCTCTCCAAAAGCCATCTTTTACTTGGATGAGAAAAAGCAGCAATGTGTATGGCCCTTGGCTCAATTCAAGCACAAACGTCCGAAAGAGCAGGAGAAACAGTACTTTCAAAGGGCAAAGGCTGAAAACTTTGTCACAGTGACATATTGGAACATTAACAAAAACATACTGAGCTACAACATGAATATTTGGCCAAGAATGAACTCAACAATTACTAAAACTAAAGCACAGACCTGCTTTGTGAGCTTACATTTTTCATTGGGAATTTGAGTTAATTGTAATTTGGCTCATTTGCTCGTTTTACATTTACTTAGGTCTGTTAATAACTTCACACCTTAAATTGTTCATTCTTTTTGAGTTGGATTTAAAAGCTTCAATTAAATTTACTTCTAGGACTTTCATTCATCTCACATCCATCAAAGCTATGATATTAAGGCAAACATAAAACAAATGTCGTATGTGTAGCAAAAAATAAAATGGCTACTCAAAAGAGCTCAGAGATCAGCTCAAATTCAGCACATATGATTACCATAGAGCTTCAAGAGTTCAAGTATCTTAAGATTATGTGTTGTTAAAGCTGTTCACTGCAGCTTCAGAAGGTTAAACATAGTGCATTCATGTGGTGAGGCATTGAATATGAAATCAAACTTGATTAATCACTGCAGTGTTCCATGGGTCTCAATAAATATACAACGCTGAGCTGAGATGTGTCGGGTCTGGCTAGAGTTACATAATTCATTGAGAACAGAAATTCCCTTTCCTGAAAGTCGGAGCAGTTTTTGGCCGTGGATGTGCTTCATGTTCATCATCGGGATCATCATCTGGTCTTCCAGCTTAACACAAAATCAGGACACATAAACAGAAAAAGCATTTGTTTACTGCAGAGGATATCTTTCCCACATATTTAAAGTGTGAGGTGGCCACACTTTGGGCAAATGTCATTGATTAAATATATTTCAAATTTAATTTATCAAACAAATTCAAATATTCTTTTTACCAAGTTAAAAATGAATGAGCTAGAATTTCGTGAGCAAATAGTCAATGTATGTTCAAGATGGCCAGGCTTTGATAAAACACAGTCAAATCAAACAGCTTTAAGCCAACAAAGCCAAAAGGTACATCTATAAAAAAAATATTAATCCAAATCTAAAGAACCAAAACCCTAATGTATCCAACAGTGGTTCACACTCTTCAGGAGTCCAAATAAACTGCAGTCTGAGGTTTAATTCTCCATTATCAAATAAACGCAACAGCATCTTAAATGCAAACAAAGTCCATGTAAGTAAAAGAAACTGAGGCTATTGTACCCGAGCCATCAGCAGTGACTTGAAAGGAACCACTTCTGTGCCCAATACAAGTCACAGGTTAATCATTTATAGCTCAAGTCAGCTTCTGTCATCTAAAGCTCTCCAGCAAAGCACAGAAATGTAAATGTGCTTTTTGTAAAGAAGTACAGAAGCCTTCATGTCTGCAATTTACAATGCCTTTTAAAAATCCTTTGATACACGCTACACGCCAGCATTGAGTATAAGTTTGACTTGCCGTCTCCTGTCAAGATGCTCAAGCATTTCACTTTCATAAACAGATCCGTACAGCCAGCCGATCAGATAACAGACGCTGAAAAGGTATGTTTAAGATTATGGTGTTTGACTAAGTTATTGACTTTAGCAGAGACCATATCAGGCCTAAGAACCAAAGTAAAGCCAGCATTCATGTGGCTATGGGAACAGCCTGGCTGCTTATGACACTCTTTACATTTAGGCACTTCCTTAACAAGTGAAATGTAATATTCCTTGTACTTCCTCTCCCTGTTGCTATTTCAAACAAGCAAGTAATAAAACTGTTTTAATATTGCATACTCTGACTTTCTTCACTTCATTTACTATCCCTAAACATAGCTCATTCTCCTTCCTCCTTCTCCGTCCACTCTCCCCTCCGTTCTGTCTCCTCCACACGGTGGTAATGTAATACAGGTGTGGTGTGGACCGCGCATGAGCCCATGATTCAAAAGCAGCCCTAACTCGAACCAGATTCTTCCGTCGCATTACTTGTTGTTACACTTTACTGAGTATCATATTGCCGCCAAATTCAGTCAACAGATTTACATAATTACGGGAAAAGCTGTGTGAGAGGAATAGGAAATTCACTTAGGAAGACCACCGGTGACAGAGAAGCAGTGTTACTCCCCTCTGACCCCAAACACCACAGGGAGGCTGGAAGGTGGGTACTGCCATGCCTACAATCTTCATCAGTTCCCGCACATGGACTTTCGGCTGTTCAAAGCATGAGGCCAATGAGTCCAGGGAGCTACAGTGACACCTATAGGAAGAGCCACCGCTGCTGAGGAATGCCCGTCCCCCGGGGCTAGTGACCTGCGCCACTATTACACTGGAGCCACACTATTGCAGTCACGAAACCCAATACCCACACGGGCTGACCCAGAGCCAACTCTCAACACTGAGGTCAACTTCCTGTTAGTAGCGTTAGCATGCAGAGCCATCATCAATCCTCTGTGGCGGCTTCCGTGTGCCTGGATGACATACACCTACAGAATATGTTAATTTTGGACTTTGTAGTATTAAAATCAAAGCATTAGGATCGTGTTCTCGGGGAAAACCACACACTTTTGTGGTCAGAGCAGCTGATTGTGCCAAATAGAGAAGAGAGGGATCTATGATGAGTAAAGAGAGCTGGAGGACAGGTCTACGGTCAGTCCAGTAAAATGTTCCTGAAAAAAACCAAAGCTTTGTGGTAGTATGCTTTTTAAAACAACATGGCCTTATATAGTCATTAAATCATTTTATTATATGGAAAAAAAAGTAGTGGTATTCTACATTTTTATACATGTGCGGTGTTTCCACAAGGCCCCTATGAAAATAATAAGCTCAAGAGGAGGATGAAAATACAATCTATAGGCAGGTGCCTATCCTGGGTTAAAGCTGGCCACAATTTCTCAGTAAATCCCTTCCTCTCTGTGTGAATAGGAATATTATTTCCCTTCCCTTTCCTTTTTTATTTTCTGTATGGTATTACTGCAATTAGTATTACTGGGGTAATAGGGGTCAGCAGGGAAGTCTGGAACAGCATTCCTTCTCATCTGGCGTACCCACTTCTGAGTGAACTGTTTTATTTCAGTCCGTTGAGGGCTACACATTCAGATGTCTGCTTATTTGAACTACCTATTTTAGTAGGTATACACAGTGGCCATAAAACAAAAGAATGAAATAATATTTAATCTGGGACCCCATAACTTTTCATTGCTCAAAGATAAAATGCCTGCAGCTGGCAGTTAATGTAAACCTTTTTAAGTTTCCTGCATTATAACTGTTTGTCAAGTATGGATACAACACCGATGACAGTAAAATGACAACATCTGGCATATGGTACAATAACTGGCCAACTACATGTCCTATCAAAACAGTAACCAGAGAACCCAAGATTAAAGCTTAGTCTTCCAATATTTCACAGAGTTCAAAGGGATTTTCAGACAGATCCTGCTGCTATTCCACCAGGATAAAATATGCTGCATCAAACTGTTCCATGGAGGAATTTAGTTTAGTTAGAGGATAAACGTATAAATTACAAACAAGAGGTTTTTTATATACCCACATAAGAAGGGGGTGTGTTATATGTATCAGAAACAATATCCTGTACTACATATTACTATACCCAGTGAAGCACAGATTGAGTGGTTAGTGTGTGCATTTGAGAATTCCTGAATTCATTTTTGAACCTATTAAAGTATCACTAAGGATCATAGTTATAAGCTGGGGGATCAACTTCCCTGTGTTCCCCCACAGTGAATCTGAGATTAGAGTCAGCGGTCAGAGCCAACAGCAAAGACAAAGTCCACAGAACAGGAGTTCAAATGTGAGAATATAAAAGGAAGCATCTGAATGAAAGAAAAAGGGCCACAAACGGAAAAAAAAACCTACTGTTGTTTTACTGTTAAAATGTTAGGTGACATTTTAACAGTAAAACAAAAAGCATTGATGCTCACAAAATCTAAAGTGTAACCAATTTCTGTATTGAGTTGTGCATATTTGGTAGTGGTCTGGGGATAAGAATTCAAAAAACAGCGTGAGTGTGGAGTACACAAAAAGGCAAAAAAACCCCACTTGGCTTTCTTTTGTATTGGCTCCTTGTATCAAATTAAAAGCTGCCACGGTATGGGGAGAGTATAGGCCCGTGTCCGGTTTACTTTGGAAGGCCTGGAGCATTCTCTGGTCATCTGGGTTTGTTCAACTGTGACCCTGCATAGTGTTAAGGAGGTTTAAACCTTTTTGGGCTGCTGTGTTCTGAGTCAAAACAATTCTCAGAAAATATTAAATATATTTTTATAGAAGTTTGGGAACGCTATCTTGCAAAGACAAATTCAACAGGTGTAACACGAGATTTCCTACAATCTAAAGTGCACTGTATTAGTAGAACCAGGTTATAGTGTCGACAAACTTCATGCTGTCCCATGGTCAACCTGCTACAGTTGATTCTGAAAATAAACGTAAAATGTTTTTCATTTCTGCTTCAGCCTCTATGTTCTGATGGATGAAAACTACACTCTAAAATATTATACTATGGCTTCTAACTTCTTGTTTTCAGTGGTGATGCTGTGTTTGCATGCTTAATTGAAAACATCCCACATAATGTTTTCTCCTAATACAACTGAGTGTTAGCACCTTTGCATACATTTCACACCTTCATGAAATATGAATATTTATACAGCGGGCTCCAAGGATTTTTCAAAAAATGTAACCTAATTCTCAGGGTTCCACATCGGATTAGGACTTAAATCGAGGCAGAGACCGAATTGTGAAGAAGAAACAAATAGCTATTGTGTGGTCAAGTTTTCTTCTCCCCCCAACACTTTTGGTGGCCAACTATGCAGAATGTTCCATTAATTTGGTGCAAGGGAAAGAGTGTGAGGCTGAGCGTGTGGTTTTTAAGTCTCTAATGAGCTGGAAGTGGGCCACTGCCGAACTGAATTTAAAGTAACACCGGGGCGATTCACAATTTTACCCTGCAACAATCTGTCAGATATACAAAGACGTCTGGTACAATTAAGTCTAATGATTATGCAGCAGCCCCTTTGTACCTGTTGGATTTAAACACAAGTCTCTAGCGCAGATGGTGAGGACTTTCCTTGTGTCGGGTGGAGAAAGCACACTTCCTTGTCAACAGAGGTGAAGGAGATAAAGAGTGACAGGGCTGCTGACAGGTGAGCTCCGCTGACTACCCTCCTCTCCCACACGTGGAAACGCGGATCACTCTCCTGAAGACTTGTGGGCTCCGACCGCTTTCACTGTGCCTGTAAGGTCTCCAAACACATAAAATCTAAACACGTGCACCGACAAAACCTAATTACAACATGTGCACTTGTGTTTATATTTGCAGTGGCTACATAAGGCTGGGTGCAGTTTCTGTGGACAGCGTCCTAATTGCTATGAAAAGCAGCCCGACAACTTGGCCGAGACATGTTTCGGGCTAAAAATGGTTTGTTTCCATGGCGATGTATAAACAGTATTGGCAATAATTTGTGCTCTAAAGCTTTAGGGATGTCTACGTGGCGTCATCACGGGTGAGTGGCAACGTGGAGCGCAACAACAAACAAAACTGTTGGGATGCGATGTGGAGCTGAACTAAAATATATGCTGTATGCTCACTGTTAAGAGACACTAGGCTTTATGCAGATTACCTCGGCCAAATTATCCCCCATTATTATTATTATAGTTTACATTTTAATTTTATACAAGACATGTCTGAACGTAGACAGCTATGACATGTGACTAGTAGCGCATTTCGGTTGAAGAAAAAGAAAAAGGAACTGACTCCACAGCTTCCTTTTTAACTTAGGTCGGTGTTTATTTTAAGGATGCTTTCATGAGCCACGCATTTTCCCCCAATAACTGTTAAACAATTATATGACACCGGGCCTGAGCTCATCACTGACGCTTCATTAATAAAGAGAAAGCTGTGGCTGAATGGCAGAGGGGATGATGACACGACAGTGAGGGCACCCCACCCAGGCTCACTGGCTGCCAAAGTAATAGAGCCTGACATCAGGGCTTATGCAGAGACGCTGGCCTAATGAGGTGATGGAGAGGAGTGTTATACTGACTGACATGCAGAGGAGGAGACTAATAAGATATATTTAACTCAAGCAAATTAAGAGCAAGAGAAATGTAATCTCCCCAAATGATAAATGCCACTAAAAATACAAAGCTGCTATGTAAATTCAGATAAAAAGCTGCCGATTGGCTGGAGTCAAAGGGGCTGTAATAAAAACCACATGGCAGTAGGAACGGTGCTGGATAGAGGAACTATCAGATATTTTACTGACCAGATGGGGCCAGCATTGTTTTATACTGAGAGCTGTTTAATGTCAATGAGCAGCAATAAAGGCCTGCGCACATGATTAAATGGCTTTAGATCCCAACAACCCAATGAAAGCCACAGGTTTTTGATGAATTAACAAGGAAAACTATTTTATGAAGTTGCTAACATAAAATATAGTGGGTCTCTGCCCTCTTTACTCACATGATAAAAGGGGGCCCATAAACTGAAGTCAGTCTGCCAGAAAAATATTAGCAAGAATTATTTCATTACGTCACAAAAAAAACTAACTAAACTAACAAAAATATAGTTTCTAACCTCTTATCAGAGATTCTGTAAGTCAAACACTTGAAAGGGACCACAGAGTTCCCTTAGTGCTAAAGCAAAATGATAACACAAAGTGAATCAACAGGAGAGTTGAAAGATGGATAGCTGAAAGATGCCTAACAAACTTGCCTATAAATTCTAACCAGCTGGAGATGGCTCAGAGTATTAAGTAAAAGATGGAGCAGAGCAGCCAACACTATCCAAACAACCAGATTCACACAGAGCAAAGTGTTGAGAACAGAGCAATACATATTTTTGCCTGTCAAAGATATTAGTAATAGATATAATTACACAAAACATACTACAGTTAGGCTAGCCAGTGGCCTCTGGACTACCCTAGGACACTAAACAATGGTTTATTTAAGCTATAAAAATTGAATCGTTTTCCATATATAAATTTTCTCCAAACACAGACTAAGTACTGTCATTGACTTGTACCCTTATATTTTGGAGAACTCGCTCTTCTGGTGCCTCTTTGTGGTGATGGACAAACCTGAAACTACCAACCACAAAATGTGGAAATTCAATTAGATGAATTTAAGTGTTTCATAAAGTCATAGGTGGCTGTCTCTCGGAATTCCCATAAAAGCCTGCAGCTCAGAAAGCACAGTGCACTGAGGGCCGCTCTACATACACACGCCCAAAACTGGAAGCCACACAACAGTGACTTAAACTTACAACAGTAAGAGGCCTGCTTATAAATCGCAACTCCTGGCTGACAGCAAGTGGAAGCTTCCTTTCCTCGTACGAGCAAACTACACACTCCTCTTGTGTGCATTGGTGAGATCTGGAGTATCCATTAGATCTGCATCCTTTGGTATCAAAAACAGAGCCTGGTTCTGGGCAGCGCAACAGACACACCACTGCCTATGAAATCTTTCTGATAAAGCAGCTAATAAAAATGTGTTTATCAAAAAACACATCTCAAGGATACAATCTGTAGCCAACAACCAAACGCTGTGATGGGAAACAGGGACCACACAGTGAGTCTATGTTAACTCTGAACCACCAGGAGGTATAAGTAACAGCCTGGGTTTGGTTAATAGGTAGCTTGTACAAGGAGTTTAGGAAACCATAGAACGACTAAACCACGGGGTGGGTTTTTTTTTCCAACAGGCAGTTTCCTCAAGAATACATTCTTATCTAAAAGTGATGTTTGAGTAGCAATTCTCACAGCAGCAGGAGGAGGATGGAAGGAGGAAGTGGTATCTTTAGCAAACACATGGTAAAGTTGAATTCAAAACATTTTTATTATGAACATTCTGGTTATTGTGTAATCTAAAGGAAAACACAATGGCAAAGAAACCTAATGTATCCCGAAATCAGACAACAACAGCATATCACCAAATGTTAATAACCCATCAGTCTACTTATATTTGTTAGATAAAGGCTGCCCAGTAGATACACAGTTCACAGGCCAAAGCAGATAACAAAGGTTCAAACTGTGGAGACACGTATTCACACAATCACATAAAGGTTTGAGCCAAGTCATGTAGAGTCGAAGTCATGTAGAGAACAAGTCATTCCAACATTAAACTGCTAAAAGAATTTCACGCTTGAAATTTGACAAAGAATCCACAAATGAAGGGCTTTCAACTATCTTTGGAGATGAAGAACACTATTGTGAAACAATAAAATGCAAAGCAGATTCTCAGTTGTATCTCAATGTTTACCACATAGGACTAGAGAAATACAACTAGGATCTAAGTCAATGCTTTTAAAATGAATGTACGTACATACCCATGCATTTCTAGACATGTTAAGACACTACATAGTTATGGTCTCTCTACTGACATTAAACATTTAAAAGAAAAAGATCTATCTTAACTTGAATTCATGCTCTACTTGGCTGGTGCAGCCCAGTTTGTGATATTAAACAAACAAAAAATGTCTGAGTACTGATGTTGCTTCTTACAAAATGACTCATAAATTTGTAAAGTTGTTAAGATTAGCCTTTCTTCTAACCCAGGCTGAAAGCTACACATCAAGAACACATGATTGCAGTATTAGTCTGAGCAGAGCATGGCAGACTCAACAGTTCGATTCCCTCCAGTGCATGTAAACTAAGACAAGAACAGTAGTCCAGTTAAAACATATAATCCAGTTAGAGAAGCTTGACTAAGCCGTGGATGTAAATGTACAGTAGCATGTTGGGAAATAATGCTAGGAGCTTAAAGATTCATTCATTCTTCACTGGGATAAAGCAAAAACAGATATGTTTATGGCTCAGGCCAAAAGCAAACGTCACTTGGTACCTCATTTATTCTTTTCTCTTTCCTGTGAAAGGCGAAAGTGCAGTACATTTTGTGACTTGGTGTCTGTCTTGCCCATTACGTATTTTATCATATCTATCCCAGAAAATGGAAAACGGATGTGGTTGTTATGGAAGGATGAAGACAATGAGTGGCAGCAGGCTGTTGAGAAGGCTGATTACTTCCAGGCCTCGTCTGTCTTTGGGTAGAGATGGTGGCAGAGCCTGGGGAGCCGTGGTCCAAGGTTCAGGTAAACAAACAGCGTACAGTGGGCCGCATTACAATTTCTGAACAGTGAGGAGTCTGTTTGTTGAGATGAGGTTTACAGAGAGGCTCTCGTACAGAAGAATGGCTGCAGTTGTTCAAGAAGAGACCTTTTTTAAACTCAAAGGCTCTGTAAAAAGCAGCATAAAATGAGTCAGGGACCACAATCCTCATTTGGACAAGGGCAGGAAGATTAACAGAGAGGAGATACTGCTAAAAGTGAATACGTTGCTAAGAAAAAGAAAAAAATGCAGCCTTTTGTTTTTGCTCAAAGGTGAAGTACTAAATACACACAAACTAATAGTTTCTTTAAATGACCAATATCTTCCTGTTACAGACAATGTATACAGCTATGTGTGATCCACAGACTTGAAGACTGACAAATAATAAACACAGGACTGTGGAAACACTCTTGAAATTGTTGTACTCTCATTGTTTAGGAATAAGGTCAGTGAAGAATAAAGTATGAAGTGCTTTATTATCTCCAACACCCGCCTTAGGAATAAAGGAAATAAGGTCATAGCTGGAGATAGTTTCCACTGGGAATGTTTAACAATCCTGACAAGTCAGCATGAGGTTAAGCTGGAGAAGCTACAGAATGTTCACTTTTGGCAAGTCTTTCCCTGTGTTGTGTTTTTTTTTACCGAATTACAAAAGCTAATGTCCAAAAGGACTATGCCACGACAAGGCTGTATATCTTCTGATTGAGTTTATGATCCTTGCACAAATGTAGCAGAAAAAGAGTGTCAACTCTCTCTGTCAGTTTCATCAGTAATCCCTGCAGCCAACCAGCTCCTGTTCCGCTTACTGCCACCTTCAAAAACCACTAAACAGAGTAGGTTCCCCAATGAGTCATAGCTGTGTTTTATAGAGCCACACTCACCAATCTGAATGGCATCATGCTCTGACGTCTGCAGCAGACCACCAGTGTGGCACTCTGCCTGCAAGTGGCTCAGAGACCTGGAAGGTGGAAAACTAAAGGCAACATTGAGGCAACACAGGCAAACAAAAGTGAACCCAGAGCTGACCTGGCTGGGCCGTAACAAATTTGCTGTCTATTAATTCCCAATCCACAGTTTCCTGTGCCTGAGGCGCACTAAATATGATACACCCAGTTTGTTACTGAGAGCTAATTGTTGTACCCTTTGCCTTAAAAAGGTTTTCTGTAGAATCAGTTGTCATTTAATCATCCCCACATGCCTGTTTCACAACAGTCATGGACTAACACAGGGAGTGTGTAAACGCAACACATGGCAACCCTCCAGACAAAAGATTTCTGCTTTTCCTTAAGAGTCAGCTAGACTAACTTTGACAATTTGTCTTCATGAAAGGTGGAGTGCAGGTTAAGGGCTTGTGCCACCCTGTGGATGGACTATACAATATCTGGAAATAATATACAGCAACCAGATCCAAATTATTCCACATCTAATATATATAAAACAAAAAAACACATTTTATGTAAATCATGTTTCTATTTTTGCTTTTGGAACAAGGAGAAATATGCATGTTAACAAATGTGACTCTGGTAATGTGTTACCACCTGACGTCCTGGGTGCTCCACACAGACCCCATCTCTGCACTGGCCTCATGACAAACAGCCAAATTAAAGCGAACCTTTCCCCCTCCACATCAAAGAGGGGTCGACCCGCTGTGGTCCTGATCTCTTGCCAGCCTTCCTATATCACTTTCAAAAACAGCCACGTAGGACAATTTAATAAGAGATGGACAGCTAATGTCTCCCACCCAGGTTCCTGTTAGCAAAGTGGACAATCAGCCAGTCAAGCAGGTCAGCTGTGAAACTAGATCTCTGCTTTCTATCACACCAGCACTGCTTTGTGCACATAACAGGCCTGGCTCAAGCAGAGGAAGGAAAATATTCCAAAACCACAAACAACAGAGGAATGGTCATCCTGAACAGACCATCATGTCAGCAACCCCGAAAGGCCCAGGCCAATAAAGCAACTATGCAAGGTCAAATAAAAAAAAACAATCATGAGAGAACCACCTTTTCCAATAAAATAAGATAAATGCTCTGTAGATGTACTAAACATTCGTGAAGAAGATGAAAGCACTCCACTGCTTTGTAAACTTTTTTTATCCTCAAAATGCAAGCATGTGTGATGTGAAATTTAAGAAACGAAACGATTGTCTACTCAGGAGTACACAATATAGACCAAACAAGGTTGAGGAAGCTCAGTTTGCGGTGGGTTCTTTTTTATTGTCTGTGACATGTTTACCACTTTTGCAGTTCTTTAAACAATGCTCCATTATCACTATCACATGGAAACGGTCTATTCCTGTTGTACTGTTATGATGTTTTCAAGTCAACCTGATAACTCATCTTTAACATGGACGGATTTAGCCACACATGGAATGTATAAGACGACTCTTTGAATACAAGCTGAAATTTCACCCTGAAAGAACACTGGGGCTTGGTGAAACTGTGAAAAGATGGAACAACTTGGCTTTAGTGAAAATAAAGAATGCCTTCTTGCAGATGACCTTGTATTAGAGGCTGTGCTAAGGTCTAATGCAGTTCATTTCTTCACACTCAGATGCATTCAGATAGCCAGTCAGCATTTTGGCCTTTGTGTAAATGCGCAATGATAAGTTATAGGCTTTCCTCTCAGTAATTTATCAGTGCTGAGATTGTTCTTTTCATAGTCTACAAACATGTGCCCACCTGTGTTTCAGCTGATGGTTTACAGCTGGTTTTAAACTTGTGCTTTAGATCTTTCTCAAGTGCTTTGATAGACACAGGTGAAAACATCCTGCCGACTCCTACTGTCTGGATTTCATTTTAATCTGCAGAACCGGCCTCTATTCTTTGATGCAACATATACAGAATTCAGACAGAAATCTATTAATATCAAGTTGCCAGAGCATTGCTGCATTATTGTGATGTCAAAGAAAAAAAAATCTCCATTAAACATATCCATGACAAAATTCATAGCCAAAAAGCCTAAAGTAAAACGAAATTGCGTTTCTTTTTAAGGCATCATCTGTCTTCTATCAGAGGTCAAATTAAACTTTCAGCAAGAGTGTCTGTGCCGTGGAGAACTCCTGATAGCATGTGGTGGAGACTCGATGAAACTGAAATCTCAGAAGGCTTAGATCATAATGTCAGGCTTTGATAAAAATGACAATGGGTGGGGATTATGTAAGTTTATAGGTAGGCATATGTATTCACGGTGTGATGCTTACCAAATGTTCAACAGAAGAAACAGATTTCCTGTCGCCATGCACTGGGATATATCTTTCTTAGTCTAATGTATAAACAGATGGCATTAGCATATGTTTATTGGATATCTATTGGACATTAGCATTCCGTTTCTGTACATTAGTTGTCTATTAATATTCTATAGTTCCTCGACAGTCATGAGAAGCTGTCAGACTTACTATTAGCCAACAGCCTGTAGTCTAATATTAAATGTGAAATCTCCCAAAGTGTGGTAAACTGAAATCAGCCACCTGCTGGTGCTAATGGCCAAATCTTATTCGGAAGAGAAGAGGCCCAACTTTCTTTTCTGGAGGAGGAAAAAAACAGGGAAAGGAATGCAAATTGTTAAAAGTTAGAGCTAAACGTCTTAGGGATGAATGGAGGGAGTCAACCAGGTCAACACATTAGCTGTACTTTAATAAGCACGGATGGGTCAGGAGTTCAACCCTCCCCTGAGGTGTGAGGGATGGAGAGACAAGCAGGATCTGCCTCCAAGCATTAATAACTACTGAGAGCCAAATGTGACACTATTTTTTTTCTCTCATATCTGTTCGGATTTGTAGGCTCTTTTTGCTTCCTTTAGTCACATCTTTTTCTCAGTAAAAAGACACATACATGTTTGAAGGATCTTTAAAATATATGTGACACGTGCTGATTTATTACCTGAGCTATGTTCTTGTTCAGCAAGTAGACGCCATATTCGAAGTGAAATCGCTCTCCCCTTGGGTACAATGGGAATCTGTAAGAGACAGCAGAATAAAAGAACCTCTGTGTTACATGAAAACGGATGGTTTCATTGTATTTTGTCGGTGCCTATACAATGTGGGCCAAAACATACACAACCCAGCAAAAATAAACAATCTAGTCTGCAACAATATTATACCAATATATCATAACATATAAAGCTCTTCATGTGAAATTTTTAATAAAGTGTGGAGGGATAAAGTTGTAACCCATTGTTAATTTTACTTTAGGAAACTGTTGCTGCAAAGCAATAGTAGACATTATTGTGTGGAGGTTGACCACTCTTGTAGCCAGCAGCGTTTACAGTCACTAACAGTACAGATGACTGCACAAAGTAGGTCTAGCTTTTTGATCCCACACAGATGCCGCCTCCATATCTTGTTAAATTAAAATATCAAACAGGAACCAAGACATTGAAACAGCCTGTCCATTAAATAGGAACAAAGAGATTCAGTCCCGTTAGCATGATGGGAAAATCCCATCAGTGCCAGTCACATGTCTTGGTCGGAGCTATAGCAGGAGTTGTTAGGGAAGGATAGCCCTGGGTGTTGAGTTAGCTCAGAGTAAGTACACTTATCCACAGTGTGAAAAATACTCTGCCAACACAAATTAACAGCTCTACTCACTTTTCCTCCTCTTATTTATCTAAAGCTGCTGAACACTTGGATTTGGACACAGATGACAAAACACATAGTAGTTGATGGATTTATGCACTTACTCATTGTCTAAGTGTTAAGAATCACAGATAAAGACTTTCAAGTAATGCAACCAGTATGTTCTCCACTTAACTCCTAAAATATTTGTATATACACATATATTTTATACTGTATTAAACTTAAAAAAAGGCCGTCTTGCTCAATTTCTTTCAAGAAATGTTGTTAAACACAAACACATCTCGAAAAAAGCAAGTGGAACAAGCTAAATGGTGTGTGACCGAAGTATGACCAATCCTCTAAGCCGCATGCTTCTGTTATTACATGACGGCACTGCCAGAAGCAAC
The DNA here is from genome assembly GCA_036850595.1 of Rhyacichthys aspro. Taxonomy (NCBI): domain Eukaryota; kingdom Metazoa; phylum Chordata; class Actinopteri; order Gobiiformes; family Rhyacichthyidae; genus Rhyacichthys; species Rhyacichthys aspro. Next base: position 8,271,515 of record CM072161.1, read on the forward strand.
AGATGCATTCTGGGGCGTACTAGGCAGTGTTCGCAGACATGTGTTGAAGGCTTTGAACGAGTGTGTGTACTGGTGAAAATGTACATCCGACATACATCCTTCCTGTGTGTGTGCCCCCCGGGGACTGGGTCATGGTCTTCTTTTAATCCTGTGTGAGAGCAGATATGGGTCTCTTTATCCTCTCTTACTATGACCTATAGGTGCCTGAGGCAATAAGACACCGCACCAGCAGAAAATACACTTCCTCAAAAATCGAACACTCACAGGACGCTGCTGCCAGTTGGGATCACGATGACAAGCTGGTTTGCCAGAACAGAGCATTTTGGGAAAGACCCTTATTGGCCGACTGCTTAAGTTAGAAATGTCACGAATTAAAAGCAAAGCCGACTTGGGTTTAGAGTATTTGAGCAAAATGAAAGACAGATTTCAGACACATTGTCATCTTTTGTGTCATATTATCTTCATTTTACTCAAATTTAATTTAATAGACTGTCTGGAGAACTGGGACAGATTTCTGCAAAAGCCTCTTCTTGACAAATCCCTCAAACTACTTGCATTACAATGTGACCCTTACAATTTAAAGTTGTAAACCCTTACCAGATGGATATAATTTTAAATTTTTCTCTAAAGCTTGGCACAAAACAGATTATGTTACCCAAGATTTGAACAGCAAGCTACTTGCTGATGGGCCAAACTGAGAGAACGGCCCGCCAGAGTACATAAATGAGTACATGGAAATAACTAACAGAGAGAGGAAGAACAGCACACAACAGGCATTGCCTACACACTGCTGGCAATCCTAATATCACTTCCTCATGAACAGATAGGATTTGTTTGCTGATGACCGTGCATGAAAAGAAAAACAGAGCCACTTCCAAAACTCACACACAAACATATGAGCACACGCTAGCTCCGTCACAGCGTAGTGATTAATGACTGCTGTCCACCGAGTCTGAAATCACACTGGAGAGACTCTGGTTCACCAAACATGTGGAATTCCTCCCGGGGACGTCCAGTAAAGTCAAATATATTATTACACTGCAGCGGGGAGGATTGGGGAGGAGATCTTAGGATGGAGGGGAAGGGAGGAGGCACTGCTGGAGTGTGCTTCAGGGGGTATTTTTTATATTTTTTATATTATCTAATCTCAACAGCTTTGTGCCATGGACATTATCACACGTCCCTTTTGTAAAAACAGGACGTCAAATCACAATGTCACCTTGAGCTCAAGCAACACTGAGATGCATTAGGTCATCAGAATGTACGTTTGTTCACACTCGACGGAGAAAACTTTTAATTTTTTTTAATCTACGTGACCCGGAGGAGAGCTGCCCTGGCTCCCATTTTTCAAGGAAACAGTACGCCATTTTTAATTATTCAGCCAGCAGCAGGAGCAGAACTTAACAGGATATAATAAATTACCATCCTGGAGGAATCTGTGACCACTCTGTACCCTGTTTGTCCATCAATGTGTAGGGTCCCGGAATAAGCAGACGCTAAACACGTGGATCCACAGACGTGCTGGGACCAATCACATGTTTACCTTTTACTTTGAAATGTCTTCAACAGTTGGACCTTCAGAGCACACTGCTGGCTCCTTTGTTTAATACTGTTATACGTTTATATCTAATCAAACCATCTCCATCTCAGCGCCCCTCCTCGCATTTATTTTCCCCCACTTCGCTTAATCAAGACGTTTCTTCCTTCAGCACATCCCACTCCCCTCAGTGGCAGCTCCGTCGACGGGTCGCGGCCGTGAAATCAACACCGAAGTCAACACCGAAAACTCAATATGACAGGTTCTGTAATCAACGCGCCCGCACACTTTTGCATCCATTTGCGCAAAAAACTGATTACTTAAACTTGCAGTCTGCTTCCATTTAACCAATATTCCTCACAGCAGGCCCTGGACAAAAAGATGAACACACAGAGACAGTGAAATGACAGCAGAAGTAAATCTTTCACATTCTTCTACTCCCATAAAAAAATTACCATTCTGTTTTCTTCTCATCTACGGTTCAGAACACTACGGGATATCTTAGCGTGCCAGCAGCTGGAGTTATGTGGAGATGCGAAAAATATGTAATTAATAAACACAGAGACATAATACAGACGCGTTTTGTAAAAGTCCCCCGTTTTATGAGGGAACACAACGAGGCCCTCGGCTACAAAGACCTGGCAGCTGTTTAACTGTCAGGTAGAGGCACCACTTCACCACCAACTGTAAAACATAATGGCTATAAAGAGGGGACTTTTGATAACAGCTACCATCCTGAGATGAAGTAATAGGAAGTCCATTGCTGTCTCCTGGCTCTTTTTCTTTAATAATCCCACTCCCTGCCCGGCCTCTCTTCCTGTTGAGGGATCTTGTAATAGTAGGCTAAGTTCAAATTCTTTCATGTCTGAGTTATCAAGCATCACTGTCTACACTGTTCTGTAACGCGGGGGCCTCCTAGCAGGTGTCAGCGTCACATGACATCTTTTACAGTCTTTGGTAAAATGGCTGAGAAAAGAAAAAATGCCTTTTCTGTGTCTCATACTCTTTAAAAGCGTTGTATAGGCCCTATTTGCATTCTCTGTTTGAGTTAAAATAGCTGTCTTCTCCACAGGCAGCCTTGTTAAAAGCAGACTAATAGACGGCAAGGGCACAAGGTCACAAAGTGTGTTTTGTGCAAACTATTGGAGGCATGTTCTGTTTGTTTAAGCATGTTATAGTTAATTCAACACTCTCAATTTCCTCTTGAGTCCATTGTGTGAAGGAGGACACAGCTGTGTAGGTGGGTGGTCGAGCTCAGCTTTATTGGGCTTTGTGAAAATATGGTGACTCCTACAGACTGGCTAACCTGTTGTAATGTACACACAGGTTCAAGGCGAGCCTGTTTAGACATCCTAATTAGGATATCCAATGTATAGTGTGCAGGTCTGGCTAACAAGTGTGAGACAAGGCTTGTCCAGTGCCGACACCACTCTTTCATAGTAAGGGGTGTATTTCAAAATGTCTTTAATGCGCAATTTTCAAATACTGTGAGACCATAAATCATTTAGGACTTCTTAAAAAAACACCTGCCTCACAACTGTCAAAGCCCTATAGCAGTGGTTCCTATATAAATCACAGTGAGCTGTAATTCTCAATATCTGAGAAATGATTACACTAAGCATGTCAGTGAATGCTATTTTAATGAGTGTTGCTGCGCACTGGACCCCCGTGAGACCCTTCCTCCATCTTTGTGTGTGCTTTTAAAGTGTCTCCTGAGTGATGTGGCAGTTGCTAGCTCTGTCACACACACTTTTCATCACAGCTCTTAAGAATAACCAGGGGTCTGCTGACCCCAACTCCCAACGCTCCTTTTCTCTTTCTTTTCCATTTGTTTTTCCCATTGTCTTAATCAAAATAAAAAGCTGAGCTAAATATGACCTGAACCTAACCTTAATATTGACCAAAAAGATTAACCACCTTTATATTCTAACCTTAGAGCTAACTCACGCAAATCATATTCTGTTTTAAAAGCAGACCACCGTTCAGAGACAGAAAACATGTTGCAACTCAAATCCCAGGTACCCTGCGCTCTTCTGTCTCAGCATACTGGCCAAGTTTCTATTATTCTAAATCTTTTCAACACAGATGCTTTTTGTTATTCATTTAATTAAGTATGGGCAGATACTGGTCAGATAGGCTGTAAAACAGCAGGGCTCCCAGATCAAGGGCCACTTACGGAACTCACCTGTCAACCTAGAACAGACTCTTTGACTTTTAGCAATATTGCAAACATACCCTTCCTGCTATTGTCTTTGAGGGATTTGGCAGAAAACCTCAAAAGACAAGTAAACATTCTGTCCAGTCCCGACATGCCTTTGAAGTTGACATAAAGACTTAAATAATGACCTATTTGTTCAAATGTGATTTCATCTCCAGGGGCCCAAGATAAAGGCTCTTTCATCTGTTTTACATTGAATATTCTAACTATGTGACTTCTTTACATTCTTCTCATCATATAAGGAAAAGTACTATTGAATAGACTGTGACTTTCAACTCCAAGGACCCTATAGTTTCCCAGGGGTCTCTCTGTCGTTCCAATCGCGCAGGCCATGCCCCTCTCTTTTAAGCTTGATGTTAGGAAACTGAAGCCCTGAAACTTAGAACTTGCAGGTTCTTCTTGTCTTAAACTGGCTTTTCTCCCACATCCCGTACACCCATCAACTGTTTCCTGTGATGTGTAAATTCATCATTACATTTTTTTCAACCAATTATGTATAAAAAAAGATTTACATCAATACTTTTGGCACTGGTCTGTATTAGCCAGTGCTTGCCATTTAATGGTAGAGCTCTGGTCTCAATCAAACACTGGACATCTGGATTGCATCTCCACAGCGCTCCCTCTGCAATCAGAAACATTGGAACTGGGGTTTACAGGACAAAATGTGGGTGCAACATGTCCTCTGAGTCCACTGATTTCATACCACGGCTTAAGGAGGAGAGTGAGAGGGATGATTTTATTAAAAAGGTCAAATAAGACAAACAATTTCAACACATTATTATTCTTCTTTACAAACAAGGTCTGAAGTGCTCAACAAACCTCAACATTCACAATTTAAAATGTATAAAAGTGTGTTGGCAATTTATAAAGTGGAAATTTGTGATGTCCAGAATTGTCCAGAATCTTTTGAGTACAAAAACCCAAAGCTCTGTGTGATACAAAAGAGAAAATGCTTGGACAGGTATCATTTAACAAGCGCCCATAAAGCAACCTGTACCTAAACCAACATAAGGTTCCTATAAGCATGCCATTATAATTGACTCACTGCTTGCTAATCCTACCACGCTTTGAGAAACTGATCCCATGCCACCTCACTTATCACCACCGGCTGCCTCTTTCCGACACTTTAATCACCCTTTTTTGTACACTTTTAGAGCGCGACTAGTTGCTTTCTGTCTTCTCACACATCATTTTGCTGTGTCTGCCGCACGCCAGGATCTCGGAGGTCACAAACATGAACAAACGGGGGGATGTTCGCTAGAGCATTTGGTCCCTCTCAAGGACACCATAAAGTCAATTGTTTTTTCTTGCCTGTGCAAAAGTCAAGTTTTTGATTTGACAGAGGTGAATACAATCTGCGTGGACAGTGTGAAAAGTGACTTCCATGGAGCACCTCCAGCTGTTGTCATGAAATAATGGAACACAATTCTTTCCCAATCGATGTTTTTCTAATATTGCGCATATTTTTCTTTCAGTCTTGAAATGCTGGCTAGATATCTATAATTAAAGTGTCAGTATAAATTTACAATAATTATATATATCTTCCACTGCTGTTAATATAATCAGAAAATGTTTGTTGAAACAGTGAATGCACCATTGTCTTCACTGTCTGGACGAGTGCAAGCAGGATCGGGACTTTCTTTTACTTTTGGGAGTTTCAAATCGATGCTATTCATTTTAAAGGAGCAATCATGTTTGCACACAACCACGGTCATTAGTAGCACTGCTAATTATACCATAAACTTCAGCTCATCACTCCATTATCATTCCTACTGAAGATGGTAATGCATGAGTGAGATGCCAATGTATGTATGTAAAGTCAAACTCCAAATATTTGTTCAGAAACGTGCAATTATCATGAAACAGTAAGTGTTTTATTTGTTGAGTTGATGCATAGTTACAAGACCATAACACACAAAAATAATAATTTCATTACTTCTGCCTGTGCTGTAACTATGCATGTAACACTGTGCTTCAACAACTCATAACTTACAAAATGGCCAAGACGTAGCCCCAGGTAAAGTTTATAGATTCTTAGTTTATCATTTCAAGGTGAATCACATCAAGGTGTTCCCTGGATTAAAAAGATAAAATGGTGTAATGTCATAAAGGAAGCAAAGTGGTTACAGCCCAAGGGTGAGACGGAGACGTGGCACCAAACAGGCACCACCATTTAAACTCACACAACTTTTAATAAAGCCTGCACAAAAATTGTTTGGGCATCAAAGAATCTCATCTTGCATGTATCACAAGTTCATTTCTAAATAGAACCAGACCATGGGCTAAAAGTATTAAGGTCATGATAAAAAAGAATAAAAGGGCAAGCGATGAGCTAGCCCCGTCTGTAAGGAAGCGTCTTTGCAGTGTGGCTGTTTGAATCAAGAATTACTTTGATCTGAATCCAGAGATAAGGCTTAGTCAGGATGGAATGATAAACTTTTAATAGCTAAAATATATTTAAGCACAGAGTCCTAAATACTGCACATCACAGAAGATTCAAATACAAATGTATAATCAATGTCCAAGTACAATTTATACATTTTAGAATGTATCTGCTTTTGCTTATAGACTGCAATCTGGAAGCACCACGCGCTAATGGAAGACAGCATAGAAGCTGTAGCTGAGGGATGTACTGAGGCAAAACATAATACCTCAAAGCTTATATTCTGCACGGCCAAGGAGGCAAGTAAATTAGAAAAAGGAGTGCTTCAGAATTGTGCTTTGGTCACTGCCCTAAACTGACTTTAAATAAAAGATTACCAAAACAATAAATACGTTTAATTCAACCTATTATAAACACATAAATACAATAAATATAAATACTATAATAAACTGTATTTTAAAAACGAATGAGAGAAACGTCAGCCTTCCTTCAGCTTTAGTTTTTGCGTGTGTAATAGAAGTAATGGCTTGACTACTTACTCTCTCTCTTTCTCTGTGAGTCGGTCAGTGATGGTGTCTTTGATGGAGGAGCGTGAACCCTTGTGGATCACTGGGTATCGAAGAGGGATCTGCAGGAAGCATGAGATCATCAGCACCAAGTGTGCCGTGTATCCCAGCGCGACAGCCACACTCCCATCATCTTTAGCTGGAAAAGATAGAAAAGATTCCAGCAAACACATAACAAAAAGGCAAAACTGATTGTGACTATGCTGGTCACTGAAAAATATATGTTTGTGATCAGTACAGCAGTATGTCAATGCAAAAGAAAAAACTAATCAGTGCATAAACTTTTGTTACTCCACACACAAAAAAAGTTTTAACAAAGATGGTAAAATGGCAATTGCAGCCGTGATTTTCGTGATGAAACAAATTGTAGCAAAGCGTACAGTGTCCCATGAACACATGATGCAGAAAAACACATAATTTCTTCCAAATATGTGCTTGAAAAGCAAAAGTATCACGTCTAACTGTCCAAATGAAGCATAAATGACTTAGGTTGGAAAACTGGATGCCTTGGTGAATCTTTCTGCCTCTGAAATAAGGCACAATATCTAAAAAAAAGAGAAATGGTTTCAGAACAACACATTAAGTGGTTTCACATTCTCAAACACGACGGGACACTGCTTGAGGCTAAGACTTAAAATCACAGTGGTTTTTATCTTACTGCGTTGAAATAACAGACCATAGCAGTAGTGAGGTGCAGACTGGGAACACTGCCTGTCCTTAAACTTACCAAAATACCAGCATAGCACTGGTCCTGGTGCATTTCAGTTCATTCAACTAACATACAACTGCATTGCACAGATATAAGGTCAGCAAAGGGACAAGCACTTATGAGCAGCACTGTAGGGTGCAACTGAAGACTACTGATGCCTTGTCAAACTGAGCCGATAAGAAAAGCTAAGTTAAATGTAGAAGACTGATAGAGTTTAGAACAAACCCACTCTGACCTCTGTGGGATTAGGAGTCCAGCTAACCCTGACCCTGACTTTTTGTGTGAAAGATTCACCCTCAAGGATGTTTGAAACGCAATTTGACACTAGTGCAGACAATTCAGGACTTGATTTGGGCCACCACAGAGTATTTAGACCTCACACAACTATGAGGCCTGATGCTGTGATAATCTAGTGCAGAGGTGCAAGATTTAGCACTTCTGTCTCCGCCACAGCGGACAAAGACGCTGAAACAGACATAAGCCTCTGTGTCCTAGGAACACGAAAACACTGCAAACAGAAGCAGCTTTGCTGTTAATGCTCTATGTGCTCTTTGCTCTTAAAAGATATTAACAGGTGGAGTGTGACAGCAGGGAGTGAAGGAGGTTTGGAGCAGTATTTTTGAATTATGGGCACAAACCATTCTAGTCTCAGCAGCTGTGAGAAAGGAGAGCTGAAAAATGTTGAGAGGACAGAGTGTTGTTCTGAATATCAGACAAGTGCTAAATGAGGATCCATTAATACATTTTAGCTTTGAAGAGGTCACAAAGCCATTAAGTTTGTATTGTTCTGGCAACAAACCCTTACTACAACAACTAACATATCATCAACATATCAAAGAATGTGAGGTAGCCTGCTGACCAAAAACTTTTTCCTGTTTTGGTTCCTAGCTGCCTAACACAATTTCTTTGAAATTAAGTTGTATGGTTTTGGAAGATCTGCCTTACTAGCATCTGTGTATAGTGTATTGTGTATTGTATTGTCTATTGTGTACTACTGTTGAGACAAATAACTTAAGTAAGTTAAGCTAAGTACAATTAACCAACTGATTAATAAGTTATTGAGAATTAATAGTTATTATAAATTATATTTTATAATATTTTTAAAAGTGGATATGATTATCAGATCTAAAATTGTCAAAGACTGTTTTCCCAAATGCCTTTAGCCACCAGCATGAAAACAAAAACGTGTGTCCAGCATTCCTTAGCCCTGCTTAAGTTTCTCTGAACCCAAAACACACATTCAAGCACAGAAATATTACCTTGAAAGTCCTCTGAGTTTGGTAGCTTCACTCCACAGATCACATAATCTGACTGATTAGTCTGTGGGTCAAAGGAGAGAAGACCAAATGTTGGCTTACAGGAAAATAAAACTATGAACATCTGTAACCCACTGTGCCATTTTAACTTACCACATCAATAGGGTAGATATAGGAAAGCTCAGAGAGGAGCTGACGACAACGGAAGGTGAGCTGGGCATTTGACTTGAGGAACTGTTCTCTGGAGACACAAAACAGAAACACAGTGAGAAACAAAAAGAATGATGAAAGCAGCCCGGAAGCAAACAATACTGTAGTTGCATGTAATATAGTGAACAGTATTTTTGTATGTATAAAGGGAAAGAAGTGACAGTCTTTTTTAAAACGGAATAATTCATATGTCTTCAACTATATCGAACAGAGGAAATCACTATTAAGGGCATAATTATAGTTTTCAGATAGTAGGCCATAGGTCTTCATCTGCTGAAGGCCAATACATTTAGAAGCCAACTAAAATAAAGTAAGTGCAAATGTGCATGTTCAGAATAACTTCTCCTTAATAGAAAAAAACACATTGTGTATATGGTTACATGCACAACAAGTGAGTCAAGGAAGACGTTAGGCAGATGCACATGTGTCATTCTTAATTTCCTGTTCGCTGGTTCTCTTGGCCCTTGCTGGACCTTTCTGGAGCTCTCGTTTACCCTTTGTGATGGCCAGGTACCAAAAAAGCATACCTACCTTGCTAATTTGTATTTAACAGAAGGGGCAGACTCTCAACTTAGAACACAGTGACAATAAAACATGCCCTTGTTTTGAAAGAGGACAGTAGGAGGTAAAGACACTACATGTTCAGTTCAGTTAAGCACCACTGGGTTATTATTCAATTGGCACTGATTTTTCTGATGGCTTGAAGATACATTAAAGCATGTGCTGTGTATGCATACATAAATCAACGCCTAATTACAGGTTGCCACAGACCTTTTGGCAGTGCATTCCTTCTGCAGCTTGGTGAGGGATTCTTTCTCTTGCTTCAGACCCTCGTGCTGAGCTGCAAAGCTTTCCTCTGAGAAAAAGAAAAAAAGTTAAATTAACAGGTATGTTGCTGCTGAACAGCCAGGTGGGCTTGTATTTGGTTGCCTGCCATCCTCCGTTCAAACTTTACTCGCATCAAACAGATCTTTTGATGACACCATAAATGATTTCCTTTTGACACCACATAAAACCAAACAACATATGTCTGAAGATTACAGGATTCGCCAGACAAGGTAAATACAGAGCGGGCAAATAAATAATATCAGATACAGAGACACTGATGACACAGCATGAGGAAGTTGTATAACCACATTTTGGCAAGCTCACGAGAAGTCAGTGTAGCGTAAAACCGGAAGAAAATAAAGTGTAATTTAGAAATGCAAGAAAAGTGGACCAAATGCAGCAGAATATTACAACATCTGGTAATTTACTTTACAGTATTCCTTTGAATTCATTTATAATGCTGTATGGCCTATTGTGATAGCTAAAATTTCAAAAGCCTTCCCAAGGTGTAAAATATAACATTTGCTAATGAATCATGAATTGAAACTTATGACCACAAATTTAGTTTCTGTAAAATAACGCCTGTTTTAAAAGTATCTAATCTCCAGTAAGTCTCTGTTGTGTCATAAATATTGTATTATTTTTGTCCAACTAGCAGCTATCAATTTCTATACCATTCCAAAATAAACATCACTTGTTCACATTTATAAAAGTTATATAATTGCAAAGACATTTTCCTAAGGCTATTATTATTGTTTGCTTGAAACTGCAGCTCCTCCAGCTGAAGTTGAAAAGCACGGAGAGAGACAATCAAGTGAAGCAGCATTTGTTTAAATAGGCATAAACAAAAAGAGGGAAGATACATAAAGCACTGCTTAATGTGTGCCAAAACTCACATGTGTGCATATTGTTAATATAAACATAGGTAATGAGGTATCTCCCTAGTGCGGCCAGATGCACTGGTTGTGACAAAGCACAAGAGGAGATTGAAAAATGGATGAGTGTATGTATTTTTTCAAATAAAGTTCAAGAAGCTTTCAGTTTCTTTCAGTTATGCTGCTGGGTCATGAGAGGCACGGGCTAATCCCAGCTGCTAAAAGTGTCAGGACGGCTACACGCAGTACAATCAGCAGTTAGTTACAGCACTTTAGCACTCTTTACTGGTATGGCTATTATATAACCATTTCACAGGGAGGAAGCCAGAGACCCCAGAAAACATTACTAACACACAAAAAGGGCATGGCTTAGAACATAAAAGGAATACTGAAAATACTAAAAAAAAAAAAAAATTAAAAAAAAGCTGTACAATTTCATAAATATTAAAAGCACAAGTGGTCAGAGAAGCCAGGGCTACCTTCTCGCTATATGTTTCTATCCCTCTGAGTCTTTCTGCAGAGACCAGTATCATAAATAAAGCTGAAGAGAAACAGAAAGAGAGCGGCAAATAGAGGCACACGCAGTTATCTCCATCAGATTAAGTCAAAAGGCAGATAGTGTCAAGAACACATCAGGCGGGCCATCCCTCAGTCATAAGTGATGACATGAAAACATATTTTAACACTAACGGTGTGGGCCTGGACTACACACTTGCTTTCATGTAATGCCCAGGTCTGTCCTATCTGTTCTACCCATCCATCTCTTCATGCTTTCATCCTGCTAACCCGTTCCAGTTTGAGTCACGGGATGGATAGACAAACGATCGCAGTATGGTGCATTACGTGCAGTTGTCAAGCTGCTGGTGTGTCAGGACTTTATCTTTTGTATTGCCCAGGCTCTGGAAAAGTTACTGAAACCTGTTCAGAAAAAAACAAAACATGTGCCTTCACGCAGGAGACTCAGAATCGAGGCGCAGTCGATTCATTTGCCCAGTGTCATTCCCCTCTCTCTCTCACCCTGCTTCCTGTCCAGCTACCGTCGATTATCAAATAAAGGCCAAAAAAGAACAAAAGAAAGTCTTAAAAAAAAAAAGAACAGGCACCTAATAATATATCAAAAATACAGGTAAAATAAACTGCACAATTTAGGAATGCCTTTATTTTCTGTTTAAAAAAAAAAAAAAAAAAAAACTTGTTGCAATGCTAAAATAATAAAGTTATCACCATGCTTAGAAATGGGCCAAAACTAATATAATGACAGTATAAATGAACATTATAAATGTGCAGCATCAGCTAGTTCCATCTTGTAAAACAATGCCCACTTATTCATACCATTAGATTGCATTTAAAACAAAATGATGAGTTATAAAATGATAATTGAGAGAGTGTTTGAAAAGTTATAAAAACGTTATTTAATCGTAGTTGTATTTAATACCGTACTATATTAAACTGTAACTGTATGAAATATTGAGCATAGCATTAAGAGAATAGATTCTTAAAATTACATTCACTCGGGAGAATCCACCAAAAGCAGAAAATGGGTAAAAGACATCTTAGTAAGTCATTAATCAGAAAGTTGGACTTCACTGCCTGTCAACCCTTTGCCCCTGGTCAAAATGGCAGCCAGCTGAAGGGTGTACAAGTCCAAAGCTGAGCTGCTGGTAAAGCAGTGCTAATGATGATAGCTTCAATATGAGACCTTTTCTCTGAGGTGACAAATGCTTCACGGTCCTTACCTTCACAACACTCTGCTTCTTAAACTTTAGAAACTCAACCACGGACATTTATTGGTGGGGAGACTTGGCTGTGTTACCGAGCGTGAGAATAACTACCGTTACTAAATACAATAAACGCCGTTCACAGACCTGATTTATGTGTCTGCTAGAGGTGGAAGGAGGGAAATTAGGGAAGGAGGAAATTGTGACAAGAGTGTGACCCCACCAAAGCCAAACCCATTCATTGTAAAGAGGAGAAAGAAATCCACCGTTCCACAGAGAAGAAAAACTACAGCCAAGCTCACATGTCTACTGTTACAGAGTGTGTGAAAGAAATGATCCTATGTATGAACTGCTAAAGTAAAAAACAACTACTATCTTTCCATTCACCCACCTGTTTTGGGTTCATTACAGTAAATCAGCAGGCCATGAACACCTAGCTGTTAAACTGTCATCGAGATACAGCCTGCTCTTGTTTTTCACTACATATTATGCTAATGTTGTCTAGGATGGAGACACAAACATACATGTAACACAGGCATCAGCATGTCCATACAGACATGGTAATAGTTAGCAAACTAAATACTGACACACATCTTTTATCTCATCTTTATCTGCCAACACACACCTGCATGCTCACACCTGCAGAGGACCTATTCTGTGTTTGGGTGAGAATGCCTTCCCAGGATGATAAGTTCACTAATGGGCCTAAAGACTGTGTAAGGGATCAGAAGACCACACGGCCAGGTACAGATGAAATCCCAAAGAGCATGACGAGGAGCGGAGATTAACGGTTCATATGGGATGTCCTCTGGGGATATGCAGCATAGCAATGTACTTACACGTGCTATTAAACTGTCAATAAAATGCAGACAAAACCTGTATCCAATATACATTGGAATGTGTGAAAATACACTGAAATATATGCAAACTTTGAAACAGCACTGTTGTTGAATATAGAAGGCCTAAAGTCTACATTTTACATTTCTGATAAATAAACAAATGAATATGAAGGAGAAGATTAGTAGAGTTAGAGAACAGCAGAACAGAAAAGCATATGGTTTGAGATTCTGAGTCTGGGAAAAAGTGACTGCATTTCAACATAGCCCTGTTTAGCTATAGCATTTCAATTTATCTTAGCCTACTTCGTCCCTGGTGAACCAGCTAAAGGATTTTTCCTCTTAATAAGCACCTGTCCTTTCTGGAACAAGGCCATGAATGAGATGTGAAGAAGGAGAGTGCGGTGTACTTTTGGCTGTAGACAGAGTGGTGACAGGTAAAGAGTCAGAGGATTAACAGACATTTTTAAGGTCGTAGCACAAAGGAAACTTCTCCCTGACCCCTATTTTTGCTGTTTTTTTCCCTCTGGCTGTGTTTGTGTCTGCTTACATGCACAAAATGTCTATATCCTTTTACTGGTGGCTTCCCCTTTAGTCAAACAGAAGGGCTGAATCTTGACTCAATGATCTTGTATAGATGGGCCAGGGTCAGGCTTAGTGAATGAGTTGCAGTGCCAGTGTGCCTGTAATCCCTACTGAAAAAATGTGTACTGGGGCAATAATTTACATATAAACTATATATATTATATATAGCATACTATTTGCACAAACTACAGTACTCTTCACTTCTACTTGATTTAAATGTTAAAAACTTTCTAAAAAAATATATATATATTTATTTGTTCTTGAAAATGTGTTTTTAATTATATTAACCATGTTCACAGGGAGGTGTAGCTGCTTTCATTACCTTTTTTCTGAAGCTGCGCCCTTTCTTTCTGCCGTAAGTCCGTCTCTCTGCCAAGGGCCTTTGTCTGTCGCTCCAGTTCACTGCGCAGTACAGCTATGCGCAGCTGCATACATTCTCGCTCTTTTTTCTACATGGAGAAAAATGTACAGAAAGAGCAAAGCCATATTCAGTATTTATTACTTCTCATAAAGACACCCAAATTTCCACAGGGCTCCTGAAAAACAAGCTATGCTTTTCCAGGCTGAGCCCACATCAGTGCAAATACTCACCGCCAATAATCCTCAATCCACTGTCAACAAATATAACAAGAAAGATGGAGAACGCAAGACCTACTCATAACATCTACTGAGCCCAGAGATCACTGTAACTGCTGATAAGCTAAAGTAATGAGTCCATGTCATGGGAATGGCAGACTGCTTGCTTCTATATGAAGGCCTGGAGAGCACTAAACAGCTTCTCTGAGTCAATGTGAAGTGATGGGGTTGAGTAGAAGAATGTTCCCATAAATGATGAATATTGATGAACTAAATGAACTAATAAAATAAGAGTAATGTATATACAACAAACTGACATCAAATAAAGTTATGATTTATGATTATAAGTAACCAAAGTGTGTAAAAACATGGCCACACACAACAAAGAGGCAGTGTATAAAATGAAGATACCCTCAATACATAGAAATCATGCAGACCAACACAAATCCCCTAATCCAAGTAGGAGAGCACAGAAAAGTGCTCTCAGTCAACCACAGATGGTGTCTGTGCTTGTCTCTGGGTGTATCTTTCAGCAGATGCAGCCTGACCAGCAGCATCAGAGTGCAGGTCATTATTCAACATCTCGCCCTCACCATGAGTTCCCTGAATCAGGAGGTAGATCTCTATCTGGAGGACAGGGAGCTTAGACTACAATACAGGCTATATATTATATCAGAAGAAAGTTTTGGAGCTTAACTGTAACATTCAACTTAAAAGAATGAAAAAAAAAGAATTTCTACCCACACAATTATAATAAAGACTGTCAGGACAACGTTTTATTTTGTTGTGGGAAGTACTTTTATCTTTTTCACACACAGAGATTGCAATCAAGAGAAAGTATGGATGAAGAAAAACATTGATATACTTTTTCTACAGGACTTCTAAAGGCTTTGTAGCTAAAACTGTGAGGGCAATCTGAATGAGGGAAAGAGCTGATACAGCCTCCATCTCTCCAACCCATCACACCCTTATGCTTGCACGTTAACTGCCATCAACTTTGGCACGAACCATCAGCCTCCTACACTTTCACTGTAGACAGTGGCCCAGTTGACAGCGGGTCACAGACGTAAAAGTGTGCAGCAGGGCCTGACACCCACGACCAGAGCCCGTCTGACTCTGTCTGAACATCAAACAGCAGAGGGTCAGCTGAGTAAATAAGCAGCAGGCATGGGGGGGGGGCAGATTAATGAGAGAGTGGGTGAGACGGTGAAAGGGCCATGTGCTGGGGTTGGTGGCCTCCACTGTGTCCTCCTTTGATCCACGCTCACTGAGACGCCAACAGAGGGATAGTGCAGGGTTTTCCAAAAGCAGAAAGAAAACCCTTAGAATGTCACACAATGCAGCACTCTCTTCAAGTGTCCGGGCTGCCGGGCTTTTACAGAAAGGTAGTAGACGAGGATTATGTGATTTATTAGCTGATGGGAGCCTTGAAAAGAGTTTTGAGGAATGTTTTACTGAAGGGGAATATCAGAGGCAGCTTTTTCAAAGAAATCCTTTGTGGCAGAAGAATGTTTTTGTGTTAAGTCTACAGAAGGTTTCAGTGGAGTTACAGGCGGAGTGATGAAAAAACATCCATATCAAAAGCTGACAGGAGTTGGAGCACACAATAGAAAGCAACAGCTGTCAGAAGAGTGCCACACAAAGTCTTATAGGTATTTGTTCTGTGTCAAAGTACATACACAGCTCCCTAACAACATGAGTGTAGTAGATGCTTTTACCAATGCCAAGTCTACCTGGAGGACAAAAACCCCACTGTCACCGCCTTAGGGCTTTTCTAACAACACAAGTGGAGCGAGGCTTTGAAGTGAGTGTTTACAATAAACACAATGTCAAACCTGGATCAGTGTTCCGTTTTCACAGCTGTGAGACGACCAATTCCAAATATGTTAAATATGCTTTCCTGCTTTACTTGGGATTCTAATCAGTAATATAACAGGAAATGAAATCTCAAAACAATGTTTTTTAAGCTTTTCCATTGAGACTGCACTGAAGGCATTTCAACTTTCCAGTTGAGCCACCCAAATAAAGCAGGCCTTAAGGATGAAATGACATCTCACATTTCTATACATCACTCTTCAAACTGGGGATCAGGCTGACACAGTTTTCCAATGTACAGGTGTTAATGCTTATTTTATGTTTCTGCATTCAAATAAATGCAGACAGAAATATCCTACACTCGTTTGTCCTTCATTGCTGAAGGATTGTGCTCACCCGCTCTGTGCAAGATGCTGTTGTCCTTAATTTCTCTTCTATCTCCTTTCCAATCTTCTGCACCGTCACTTGAGTCTGCTTAATGGCTCTCTGAGCTGTGTGGAGCCTGCCGAAGGAGAAGAAGACAAAGTCACTATCCAGAAAATGATTTGTAATCACTCAGTACACCACAAGAAATATGTGCTTGAAAGTTTTTTATGAGGCCACTAAATTTAGTGGCTAGATAAAATAAGCCTACACCTGCAATTCGTTTATGGACATTACACCCATGTGAGTGGTTATTGTGTGTGTTTGCTTCCTATTCTAATTAACAGAAGATGATCTTTAATGTGTTAACTTGAGCGCATTGTCTCCAGATAAATAAAACACAAAGGGAAACAATAAGAAAAGTATTCCTTATTCAAAAACTAATGTTTGAACAACAATATGAAATCAAGAGGACCTGAAGCCATTAATCAACAAAATGAAAACCTTTCAAAGACCGACTAACAGCAATAGTAACCACAGAACCTCATTATAAAAACAGAAAACATATATAAAAGGAGTCAAGTGCATAAATGACAAAGCTGGGAAACATTTTTAGCCATCAGTCACACTGACAATGAATCGTCCAAAAGTCAAAGTCCACAGATGACCTGCCATTTAGAGATCATCAGGATTTTTACTTTGCACAAAACAGTTTTGATTTGACATATAGCATGATAATAACTTGTTCAGTAATAGTGACAGATGCAGAATAGTGCCTCCTGCTTTTACAAAGTAGAGATTGTGAGTAAAGTCGGTGATTATGTTGGACAAAGAGTAGGGGGTTGGGTCATAAGGGTGATGAGAAAAGGCTTTCCCGTTGGAATGCACCTGTGTTAAGTCTTTTATAAACTGAGTCTTTGGTGGGTTTAGTTTAAGACGCTCTTTTAAACTGGCTTCCATCTTGGTGAGATTACTTTACAAATCCTAGCGGGTATTTAGTTAGAGAACTCAAACTGCTCGATAATATTGCTGCTTTTTTGTGAACAAGAAGAATATAGTCTCAGTGTTAGGTAACAGTGATATTACTTGGACATAGTCTTCTAGGACATCAGGGTAAATATGTTTTGACAGCTTTAACTGTTTAGGTCCATGTGAAAGGAGAAACTGATAGGGTCTTTTTCCAGGTGAGCATAGTTATCTCCTCTCCTTTTCACGCATGTCTACTCTCTTATCATTTCCTGAGTCTTAACTTCTGCCCATCAAGACCAATCTCAGATCTCCACCTCTGGAAGTAGGGACACAGAGTCCTGCTCCATCTGCCCTCACTGTGACAAGAGTTTATCTCTACGCAGGCAACTGTCCAGAGATCAGTTTGTCAAAGGTTGAAAAATCACAAGGGGTGTACAGGAAGTTTTGGCTGAGTCTAAGAGCTCAAGCATTTACACTGATACACATCAGAAAACAAAAACATTAACTCATTAGAGTGGGGCACTACAGCCTGCAAGGTGTCAGAAAAAGGTGTGTTGATTCTTTCCCAAAACCAACCGACTCTATTTTTATTATATATTCAAATATTTACAATATTACACATTTCTTATTACAGACACATTTTTATTTTTTTCCTTCCCTTTCTTCTACTGTCAGCTCCTTTATCTTTACTCATATCTTAAAAATAAATACTGACTACATGTTTAGGTGGGTCCACTGTCTGCAGTCAGTGTGAGTAACACTAAGCATACATGTGTGCCATCTGGCACACAGAAATAATAGAAAGGTATTGGTGCCAAGACACAATACAGAAACATATTGCTGCCAACTCAAGGCCATACATCTGCTTGACCCAGTCACTTTGAACAAGCAGCAACCAATAAAACTGATGAGGATAGGATTTTTTTTTAAAGTGACAAGGAATGTTTTCAAAAATGTTATTTAGACAACAACTTTTAATTAGGATAAGACAGCAAGTTTTCCATTGAATCAAATAAGTTGGTCAGTATACTGTACAACTATGAATTATATAATTGTAAACATGGGGGCTGATAGTTACATGAATAACACAATTACAGCTACATAAAATGTCTACAAAAGGAACAAGCTATTTACATTAAAGTTACACACACATTGGCTTCACTTTTTTGAATATACTGAATTTTACACAAAACCTGTAGGTACGCTTGAGTGTCTGCAGCTGCCAAACAAACCAGAGAAAACAATAAAAGCCTTTGCCCATCGTAGCAACAATCTGTGGACAATGGTCCCATCTCCCAAAACACAATAACACCAATACGCCATTTGAAAATCTGAATGCATCTCCTGGTCCCCATCAACAACTGAAACACTGTTTACCTTAACTGCTGTGTCTGCACCCACAGCCATGCAAATGGATAAAAGATAAGATCCATATTAAAACCAGAAGTGCTTCAGGCTGATGTTCTTTTGTGTTTGAGGGTGTGGAGCTGTGAAGTTTCTATGAACATTGTTTACATGCTAAATACAGCACCCATACAGAGCGAACCAAAGACAACTCAAGTTAACCGCAGTGAGCTTTTGTGGTTCATCTTACTCAAGATAAGCTCTGATTCCACTCCAGTCTAAAAGACTTTAATATACAGAACATTCTCTGTTTAATCAAGGAGAAAAATAACAACAAAAAAAACAAGGTTGAACAAAGGTTTTAAGATAAATCCAATCTGTTTAAAAGTCAAACAAAAAGAGTTAGAGGAATGTATAGAGAGCGTTCACATGAAAGATTACAGTTACAGGCCTAGAGCCTAAGTACAAAAACAATCCTTCAAGAAGTATGTGCATGGGAGCCGTTTTTTCTGTGCAAATCCACACGAGGTGTGAAATGAAAACAAAAGCATCCACACTTATCTTCACAGTGAATTAAAGCTTAAGCATAAGGTTTGCTGCTGGTTAAGCCCCTAAAGACATTGATCTTGAAGCCTGCAAACCAACAGGTGAAAAGACCACATTATCACTTGGTAAACCCCAAAGGGCATGAGAAATCCCACACAGAGCTCACAATCATGGAGTGCTGCTTCTGTTGACACATACTGTACAGTCTGCCAGTGCAGACACAAGAACACACACCGCCGATCAGAAAACGAGGGCAGCATATGGCTCTCATCACAGAGGTCAAAGAACAAAGTTTGCCTTTTGGGTTTGAGGAGTTAGAGACAGTCATGGGCAGAAATGTTCAAGCACTGTCACAACAATGACCTGTAGTGAGTCAGAAAAAACATTTAAAAAGTCTTTTAAATGCCATCTCACTACCTCTTCTGCCACTTCCTTTTGCTTAATGTATGCTCCAGTTAATTCACTGGGATCACCTTAAGTCTGTAAGGTCTCAAACCAAAGAGCTTGCTCATACTCCTTTTTTTGTGAGATCTTCATGTTTATCCTCCAGCTCAATGGTCCTGGAAGACTTGCTAGAGGATACAAGAGCTCTGAGATTAATGACCTGCAGTCTCTGTCTTCATCTCTCAATCTGACCACACCACAAGTTCATTCTCAATGAAGTGGGACTTTTCCACCAAAGCTTTGCACTGACAAACACAAGTTGGGTGAGAGTATCTGACACCGTGGGTGCCTCTTAAGGACAATAACTTCTTTTGCTAAGCCACAGAAAAAAGGAGAAAATGATTTAACTCTGCAGAGTTACCTATGACTGTGTTACATTGGGTATTGGAATAATCCCTGCTGGAGTGTACGGTATCTGATGAATCATTGTACAGCACACGATCATAAACATAAACATATGAGGGCACTGAGCCGAGAAAAACCTCTGACAGCAGTGAGAAAGGGGAGAAGGGTCAATGTAACAGTGCTTAAGTGAAGAGACTTATGTACTGACGATGGAGCAGAGGGATATAAACACAGGCTTCAATAATAAGAAATAAGGAGTGTGCTCTTAGGAAAGGAGAAAATGGTTTGAAGCTGGAAAGTTCTACTGCAAGCTTCAGGGTGCTATAGTGCTACCCTAAAACTACAGTCCTGTTTATGTTGTTTTTAATGACACTGTAAAGACCTTTGAAGCATAATTTTCCCATTTAATTCTTCTTAAAGAAATGCTGTGGAGACCTTCATAATGGGTTTAATGACAGGATCACTGTCCTTTTCTGGATATCTCTATTTTAGACCTTCTTAATACACACTTATTTTGCAGGCTAATTAGGCTCTGTGACTGTTTTATAGAGGGTTTCCCTTGGGGGAAGCCCCGGTGATGTTGAAAGTGCTGTTTACACACTAAATTTAAATATAATGTACCACAACAGGCCTGTTTGTCAACAGATGCCTGCCCTGACAAATGTTCATTTAAGTTATTTTTTCTACACAATGAATTCCATACTAAACCACGGTGTTGAGTAAAGCTCTGTCTCCTTCATGTGGAGTGTGTCTGTACTACAAGCACCAGCATTACATGCCAAAAGTATTCTTTAAAGTCTACTTTAAAATGCTTTACAATGCCTCTGTGTATAATGGGAGTGTCAACATCTTGACAGAAAGAGTAATGTCAAGTGGAATATGTTGCTTTATTGACCATAAGAGCTTCCTTACATTTGGGATTTAAGCTTTCCTGTGGCTCCATCTGCTGGAGAACCACGTTTTCATGATACCAGGATATCTTATTGCCAACAACTGTTGGTTTATGGGGCAACTTAACAATTCACTGGATACATGTACTGACCAATCTTCTGATCTTAACGTCCAGGTCATGTGACATGTGACATGAGTCTCTTTACTTTAATCCCCTCTGAACAGTGTTCTAACTAAACACAGAGAAATATTCACCAGATAATAAACGGATGTATTATATTGTTTCTGAAAATGTTTAGTGTTTGGCTACAATCCGCAGAGCCTCTTGAAGCTGTGGATTTAGGCCCTGGACTACACTAATACTCAAAATACAATAATTACAATAATAAGTTACTATGTGGATGTGTCTTATGGTATGAATTTTACCTGAGCAAGGAGAATACACTGTAGGAGTTCCTAACTGAACTCTGTTCAACCTGAAGCAGACTATTCTTCTTCCTTTCTGACTGGTCCTGCAAAAGCCAAATGACATTTTAATGCAAGATGTCATCTATCAAGATAATGCTAACAAGATTTTAAAAAGAAAAGTCTGTACCTTATGATCAAAGTCAGCTGCATAGTAGCCATCATTCAATCCAAATATGATCTCATTTGGATACCTGGACCGAATCTGTGAAATCACAGAAAGAAAAAAAGGCTCATTGTAAAGAGACTACATCAAGATAAAATAAACATCTGTACATAAGGAGGTCTTCTCCTATTTGCTAGGAACAAAAATGATCCCCAGAGCAAAATACAAAGCTTACTAATCTACTTTACCTGCTGTCCTGTATATCTAAGGCCATCCAGGTTGACTTTCCATTCAATAAGGAGCTGATACTGTTCCTCTTGGCCTCCCCAAATCCGCACCACAAAGCAAGATACAGAGGTGTCCAAAAGGTCCGGTAACATGCCAAAGTCTAAACTTCGCCAAGTTGGATTCTGGAACACAAGCAAACACACACAAGGTAAGCAATGACTTGGCAAGAATAACAAGGACAAAACAGTGTACATGTATTTAAAAATATGAAGGTGGAGTATTATTTTTTGTAAATTAATTTTATTATGTGCAGTATCACTTTAACAGTAAAATTTTCTAGTTTAAAGGTCAAAGGAGAATTTAAGGGTTAACATAGTTTGAGATTTGTAAAGTATAACTAGTGAAAGCCACTGGAGGAAGCAGAGATAAATAGTACTAAGCAGAAAAGTGGAACAAAAACAGGAAACAGTTCTCTTGACAAATGGATGCATGTCAGCAAAATGTTCAAGACAAGAAGGCTGTGCTGAGGGATGAGAGCATCATGACTCCAGCAGTGCTTTAAGCCTGTGCTGTCAGTTGAAGGTACTGAGTAGGTTATCTGGAAAGCAGTTCATACAGCTCTTGACTCTGCACCAGACCTGCGACAATGGCTGCTTCTATAGTATAGGCTTTCACTGAAATACTTGTGGGAACAAAAATCACTTTGAAGAAGAGCTGGCTATATTTTAGCTTCAAATGCACACAGACAAGACCTAAAAATCATGCCCAATTTATATTCCATCATCCTTTGGTTAGCGCAGTGAAATACAAGCACTAGCACATTGCAGACCTTGTCCATATAGAGCAGGTCTACACTGTGCCTGTTTGAAAAGTTAACACCATAAGAATACTTGCCAGTGAATCCCGAATGACTTCACTCTTGTAAAAATCTAAAACAGAAGAATGTAGTGTCATTATAATGCACAATGTAGCTTTCTGTTTTTGACTAAAAAAACAAATTTGTATCTTATTTCATGCTGCTGC
Source organism: Rhyacichthys aspro (assembly GCA_036850595.1). Lineage (NCBI taxonomy): Eukaryota > Metazoa > Chordata > Actinopteri > Gobiiformes > Rhyacichthyidae > Rhyacichthys > Rhyacichthys aspro. The sequence continues at coordinate 8,294,351 of CM072161.1, forward strand.
ACTCTAACCTCTGGATATACGGTCCCCTATACAAAGATGAAGGCTGAAGTATGTGTCCAGCAACGGCGAACCATTCTTGTTGACAATGTTTCGAGCTGCAATACTCCGGAGATGTCGTAGTCGTCTCTGTTTAATTTAAGAGATGGAAAAATGTAGTTTATTCAGCTTTAATCAGATCACCTGAGGGTTTAAAATACAAGATCTAGAAGTGTTTAAGAAGGAATGTCAGAGCTAAAAAATTTGATAAAAAAACCCTGTATATATCAATGATCTTTCACCAACAGCATTTAGTTCACACGCAGCAACATGTCAGCAGTTCAGATAATGCAGGCATGACATCTTCATGCTAGACATAAATGACCAGTTAACTTGACAGTGATGGTCACTCATGACAGTCACATGAAAAATGTTTTAATACAGATCAACAATGATTTATCACAGACAACAAAAATCAAAATGTACTAAGCACAAAAACACTGACATGTTTTAACATGTGACTTTAAAGCAAAATTCAAAAGATAACTAGATAAAAGATAGGCTGTGGTGGGGAGTTTAGCCAACTCTACAAATAAATGAATACATTTAATATAAGTTCAAGATGTCTATATTTATTATTTATTTGTGTCTTATAAAACTTGAAGTGCTTTAGTTGTGTCAATCACAGAGGATTTACTGTACACTATTACGTTATAGCCTTTATTATGTCATTATGAAGAGTGGCTCTAAAGAAAACATGCTTAGATATGCTACATGCTGTAGGGCAGTGGTTATGTGTGCAAGTTCCTGCTGTATGTGTTACAATAGCACAACTTCTCCCTTAAACTGAAGGCCCTCCTCCCTCCTGCAGCCATACTGAGACCAAATCTAAGTCATGGGATTCCCTATAAGATTAAGAACCATGGAAACAAAAACACTGATTGTTCCACAAGGGACCTCCACCCCCTTTTAAAATGCCAATGCACATTTCTGAATGGGCTAATAAAGAATGGAAAACAGACCGTGGTGGAGAAAAAGTTAGGCAGTGCAATATGAAATGTCTACACTAGGCTGGACCATACACAAAAGTCTGCATATTTCTTCATTCTATTTTTATTTAAGTCAAGACATAAATCAAGGCAAAAATCAAAGTTGCACTCACTATCAATTTCTGCACATGTCAGAAAATAGTCTTAGCGAGCCATGCACAGGAAGTGTAAGAAAACAATTGGCTGGTCACAAGTTTACTGCTGAAAAAGTGACGGTGATAAACCTACAGCAACACAACTCGAGAAATGGAGCACTCTAAAGAAAATCATTCTGGCTTATAGAAGCTTCAGTCAACATTTAACAGTGGAGGTTTCACAAAATTATTTTAAAGGACTTAAAACAACAAAATACTCCCATAGGCTTTTCCACACTGCAATACACTTTACTGACACTTTTTGTGACACAGTACCCTTAAATTATACATGTGTGATTGATGTTAAAAAGCGACCTGGGAATAAATAAAAGTGTAATTCACCAAAGCAGAATACAGTGACACTGAGACTAAGCACATTCCCAGATTAATTAGTCTTAGTTGAACTCCTTGACTGCTGTTAATTGGCTTGTTGTAGAGATAAAAAGTTGGGTTAATATGACGATGTTGAATCCTTTTCTTAAAATAATTGATTAATTTGGTATTTCAACTACAAATGTAACAGGGTCTTACACCGTATAAGCAGCAAAACGCCAAAAATTGTAAAATGAAGTTGCATCAACATTTTCTATTAACTGTTAAACGGTCTGTTTGGTCACTGTCAACAGTAAGCTTTAAATATTGATTTGTTCTGTAGTAAGACAAAGGAAAGGGGAAGAGCTTTATAGTGTGAACTTACATAACTTAGTCAAACAAAAATAGCATCTTACATCATTATTCATGATTTTAAGATTGATTTCACAAACATTTAATTCAGGAATAGGTTTAACTCTGTGTTTCTACAAATGCTGATGTAATTGCAATTTGAAAGCTGCGCATAATTAGCATAACTGTGACAAGTGTGTAAATGTCCTGGGTGTGAAAACGAAACACTGTCTCGCATTTACAAGAGTGCAGTCCGTTCCTACACAATAACAGTCAATGGATGCGTGGGTCCAATCTTTATGTGCTGCTATACTCGTTTACAGACCTGCTATAATATGGGATATGAACTTTAATAACAGTGTTAGAAGGGGTACAATGAAACCTAGGCTGTCACCTGTGCACTGACCTAAGTTAGCTTGAGTATTAGCATACGCGTCGCAGCTTCGTTCACAATTGAATTCTTGCAGTAGAAATACTTTAAAAATCTCTAAATACTGTATTAAGTCGTGCAAGTGACTAATAAATATCCAACTGGCTCGTTGTTTATTTGTCAGACCATTCTCTTATTTTAAGAAAGAACGCCAACTATAAGCTAGCACTGGCTATGCTAACTAGCTAGTTTGACAGGCCTGTGGTTTCCCAAGGCAGCAGCTTGAAAAGTAGCAAGTAACACACATGGGTCCATGTGTTTTTATGAGCCCTTTTAAAGCAGAATAAGCAGATATAGGCTCAGAAGAGATGCATATACCTGTTGAGATGTGAGTTCCACATGTAAAGCTCGGGAAGAGGATGCTCCAGAGTTTGTGACAGAGGCGGCGGGGATGGAGAGCACCCGGCCGCTGATGGAGTTCATCCTCCTGTCGGCATCCAGCGTTTCGCCTTCATTCAACAAAATATGCAATGCTTAACACCCAGGATGACCTATGTAAAGTCGTTTAGCTTGAGGCATCAGATACAGGCAGATTTTACAGTAGTCTGAGCGCTACAACAGCTGTCAGCTAACCAGTGGGACGTAAACAAAGTACAGGCTCTTTTGCTACACTTGGCTCGGAAATCCGTCTCCGGCTCTCAGGCGCGACAGTCCGCTTGATGATTGGCTCAGAGAGATGTTCGTCATTCAATAGCTCCGCCTACTTGTGAAATACTATCCTCTCATTGGTTAGTGTACATGTTTATCTTCCAGGATGGGGCGGGCACTGGTCTGATCTGTCAAAGCTGCCAAAAGACAAGGAAGTTGCTCAGTACAACGTGACATGCAGGTGACATGAAAAGATGCGAAATTTCTTGCTTTCTTTAACGGTTATTACTGACCTTGAAACATACAGTCATTAGGCCCAGAACCAATATAAGTGAAACAGCCTCTATCAAACATTTGCTAGGTAGATGTTACAATTATTTTAGGTACTTAGAGTCTCACACAAGGATTTTTTAAGCATTTCCTATCAAATTTAAAGCGCACAATATTACATAACCAGCAGGGGACAGCAATCGCAAACAAAACAGATATGATTAACTTCAGATAAGATATTTTAAGAATCGTAATGTATTAATTCTGTAGTGCCTCTGGATGTGTGTTTTACTTTTGTCTTCTAAAATGCAGCCACAACATATAGGACTTTTTGGTAGAGTTGTCTGTACAAGAAGCAATAACAAATCCCCAACATTTCCTTTTCAGCCAATACTGAAAATAATTGAAGTGAAAGTCACAGAACACAAACTTTCTGAAAATGTAAAAAAGTTTAATTTAAATTCTGGTGAACAAATGATGCAATCCATCTTGTAGACTGTTCTGTTTATTGCTTGCATACACAAGGCACATGGATTTTCTGAACAAAATGACAACCCCATCATTTACTGCTCTTTTTCAACATAATCATCTTACGTTATTTTGATGAGTCCATGCATATTTTACAAGCTCCATTTATGCAAGCACCAACATCTTCAAATACAAGTCAATCCAGTTAGCAACTTAGATTTACCCACTGTAGCCCCATACTTGTCAGCAATCAAATTTTCACCTTCAAAGCTTATTAATACTTGTTGTAAGCATTTCAAAACCTACACCTTATAGTCGCTTGCTATTTTCACAGCATACACCATTTGCCATCCCTCCTGAGACATTAGTAAGCCAAGATTGGGAGACCAAGCCTAGAACAAGCATCTGTTATCAAAGGCAGGTGATACAGAAAACCCTTAAGAGTAATTAAACAGTAGAAAAGTGCATTATATCTGACTGAGGGACAGCACATCTGCCTTTTCCTCTCCACAGAATACAATTAATACTTAATGGCAATACATATTCACACAGGCACACATTAATGGTGTATTGACAAACACAATCTCACTCTCATACAACAGAAATACCTGCATATTGCTGTGGGAGGGCTCTTTGGCACAATTGTGTTACATCTCATTAATGAAATTATATCTTCCATTTGCATTGTATGTGCTTTTAGCATATAGTACATCTTTAAGAGCTAAGGGTAAATTATATAAATGCACAAGTGGGAAAAAAAAAACATTGGCACTTTGGAAGACACCTTCATAATACCTTTGAGCCCCATCTAGTGGAATATTTACAAACTGCACTCTAAATAGGTTTCATACCTTTTAAAAAGGTGGAAATGCAAAATGATCAAAACACCATTTTAAGAAGTATTCCATTAAAAGTCTTTTAAACCAAATACTTTTTAACCTGTTTCACTATTTCGTTTGCCGCTTTGCCATTTCCTGACAAGGAACTATGTTTATACTGTATGTATAAGAGCAAAGATTTTCTCTGCAAACACTCCTGGCAAAAACTTTAGAGTTTGCAGTCCACAGACAATCCAAAATGAGTATCTAGATTGGACAGGAAAAAGGTAGGGGAAGGGGGCACATTGGTGTGAACACGCTGCCACAGTTATTTTCAGAGCTTCCACAGGCTGCTCTTTCTCACTGGATATGCAAGATATCACTTTCTTTCATCCCAAAGCGCGTCTTGTACTTGTCAAAAAGGCACTGGAGCGACTTGATATACATTGAATGGTATAAATCTATCATCTCCTCTGTTGGATCTTCAATTTTTGGCACTGTGATTGGCTCCCCAACTGTAATTGAAACAAGCAGAATATTAGAATAAAAATTACTCACATAAATGCACAGTTTAAATCAAATCATTAATTTCCATTGAAAAAGTTGTTTGTGTTTGCCATAGTCCTCTTGAACTGCAGTGTACATTTGTTACAATAATAAAAATGTATGTACAACATATAGTTGTAGAACTTGCCTATGGTCGTGATAGGCTTGTTATAAGGCACAATTCCCCAAGAGTCACCAAAGAAAAGACCACATCCATGAAAAACGCAAGGAGCAAATCCCACGATTTTCTGTAATCTCTTCTGGACAGACCTCCACCAACTGCCTTCTTCAAAGATCACCTGTTTATAGGCATCATTCTCTCCAAAAGAATACACTGGAACTAGGTCAGACCTGAGAAATTAAAAAGAGGAGAGTTTAGAGGCCTACATCATAAACAAAAACATTTATAACAGCCAATAACTACCAATTTATAATGAATACCGATTTTTAATAACTTCATGGAACATTCAAACAAAATGAACAGTGTGTAAAACTATGTGCACAAATTCAAGAATATACTAATATGCTCATAATAAATGCATTTAATGTTAACAAAATTCTTTGTTTTGGAGTAATGATTGTGCCATTGATTTAACAGATATGATATATAAAAGTAGCCGCTGGGATGGGCTCCAACCCAAGTGGTAGTTACAGGACAAGGGTAGAAAATGAAAGGGATAAATTAAGTCAGGTGTAGAACATGAATACAACATGACCTCCTTTCAACTTATTTCAATGGAATGCTAACCTAGTTGCTATGAACAAAGTTCTACATAGCTGCTGTCTTTACTAACAATCTAATCTTCTTTAGAGACTGTTCACAAAGTAATAAGCCACAACTTATATCTCAGGCTTTTTTGGATTACCAAAGACCCAGACAAAGTGGGTCCACATCTCTTTATGTCACAGTTTGTTATAGTGCTAATTCCACAGGAGAGAGAAGCCTAATGCCAGCTCACACGTCTGGGCTTTCCAACCTAGGCAACACGTCCTATTAATAAAGGCATTAATTTTGTCCAGTGATGAAATTTCAACCTTTTGGTTAACAATAATCTAGAGTATAACCTTCTTAACAAGTTCCCACTTTCAGATGGACAATCATGTAAAATCTGATTTGGATCAGACTTGTTTGTCACTGAAACTTGCACGTGTCCAAATGTCTAAAATGTTATCCTATCACACTCACCCTTTCTGAAGAGCCAGTCTCACAAAACCTTTACGCTTCTTGAGTGTTACACAATTTGAGCCTGGTGCACAATCCAGAGATTCTGCAGCCCCTCCAATCACAATGACCACTGCATTTCCAGTCCCATTACATGACAGAAGGTAGTCAATGGAGTTCCTGTTCACTGGGCAGATACCTGAGGGGTAAAAGATGCACAGGTCGTCAATGTCAAAAAATAAAACTAATGTTATTTTAATCAAATTTTAATCATATATTTATTGCAATATTCATAGACATCTATGAAGCCAGAGCAAACAGCTCCACAGAAGTATGAGAAAGTATGAGAAAGAAAAATCTCTGAAATCAGCAGATCGATGCAAACAGAAGCCATTTCAGCTGTGCAACAGGACAAAGGTTAAGCCTCTAAGAGATACAGTTATCATTATGTTATCGACCCTTTCAAGAACCCTGAATGAGTCCTCCTCTCCTCAAACCCCTCACCTCCAGACATTAGGTAGTCGCGAAGAACAGGCAAACGGAAGTTTCCTGCCAGGGTTGCCAGTGAGGGTTTGATGCCAGGGAATTTTTTAGAGAAGCCAGTAGCCTCTGTTCCAAAGTTACAGAAAGCTCCAAAACAGAAGATCCCATGGGGATGGTAGCCAAATATGTAGTTCCGGCTGGGTGACAGGTTGTGGGTTTTAATTAGCTGAAAGACAATATTACAAACTGGTGTTATTTGATTTGCAAAAATGGAAAATCATTTTGTTAGTTGGGTAGTTAAAAAGCATAAGAATTGTGAAAATGGGACATCCTTATCAGTTCACCATGACACCAATCTGTCTGCTCAAGCACAGTCATAAAATAATGACTCAGAATACAGACTGTGCACCTGTGACCGTGATAAAGAACTGAACATAAAGCATTATCTCACCACTTATTCCACCAGCAAAAAAGAGGAACACTTATTTTAATCTTAAATAAGTCTTAAAAAAATCTTGCAACAATGATTGGTTGTGGTTATAAAATGAACCTCCTCATGTGATCTGTAGACTAACGTCCCTCATCACAGTGTGTACACAAAGCTTCCTCAGTGGCTAGTCAAACAAAACTGTTGCGTAACCACATCAGTAAATGGGATCACATTTTATAATCCCATATAACCAAATGACTACACCTGGTTACAGCTGATATTAACACTAAACACAGTTAAGGGCTTCATTAATAAGCTAAAAAAATTACATAATGGTGTTTTCCTATTTAGTGTTGAGGCTCTTTGGTGTGTGTGCACACCTTCACATAACAGTTTTCATAACCACTCATAATGCGTAAATTCTCTTTGACAATAGCTGCTCAGTTCTTGACAAAATGATTAGCACTTCTAAGACTTAATAGAAAAAAACACCCCAATTTATCTGAAGCTAATCAATACTATTTCAACACTTTCACTTTTTGTACAATTTACTATATCATGTATTTCATTAACCCACTGTGTCCAGCAGCAAAATGACTTTTAGTTCCTTTTTAAGAATCTGAATGCTCTTTGTACCATTTCATTACACACAGATCCAATGTTGCTTACAAATTGTTATGCATTAACTTCGACAATAACAGTCTATTCAAGATGGCTGCGCACAAGAGGCTGATAAGAAAAGCTGGTATAGCCTGAACCTCAGGTGTCCTCTCGTCTCATGATGCGATCGCACACTGTTCCTGGCATATCAGGCAGGACAAAGGTAAAGGTACAGGTAAAGTCTTCATTATAATCAACATGGGACAGGGAAGGGCATGGAGCGGACAGCTGATACCCAATCCACTCGATAGCTTATCACGCACTAGAAATCAATAAGCAAGCTTAAAGGTACAATATTGACGATCTACAATGCTGTGATGTATGTGTTTCCTCTGACATCATGAAAACAACAAACTCCATTGAACATTTATGTCCCATGATTAATTACAGTTTCCCATCCTGACAGCCAAGTGGAGTTTAAAAAATAATCTCTATAATAACTGTTACTGCAAAATATAATCAGTGAACATTAAACATTATGTAATCATTGCTTACTCTAATTGGAAAGTAGTCTCTGAAGTAGGTCCACACTGTCCAGCTCCTCACCCAAGAGGATCTTCTGCCTCCTATTGGGAGAAATGGACACATTCAGCATTAGATTTACATCAGCTCTGTCCAAATCACTTAAATGTATCCATAGCAAAGGCCACTTCAAATGTTTGTTTGATTTAACTAATTATTAATGAGAAATTTATGTTAATATGGATATTAAGGCAACACTTTTCCACTTGTTTCTTGCTGCCCCATCAAAAAGGTTAGTTATCATGATAGCCAACAGTAATAAAATGGGGGATAAAGATAGAGGATTACTTATTTCACAAGGTGCCTTTAAATTCAATCAATTTTAATTTGGCCATGTGATGATTCATTGCCTTGTTTTGGTGTGTTCCAGTCAAAGATGAGCCAGGCGGTGTAAAGAGCTGCGATCAACCAGCAGTCAGTGAGGAACATGTAAAACAACAGAGCAGTGCAGGCCAAACCTGAAAGGAAACAAGCGACAAACAAATGACACTGTTAAAATTAGACCACTTAAAGACAAATGCGTTCAGCTCAGCGGTGTGACCTACTTATGGGGCTAATGAGACTAAAGGCTAACTACCCATTTCTTTGCTAGAGGAGGCTTAGCGAAAGGGGCGCCCAGACACATTCACTCACCCAGAGCCAAGAAGCTGAGGACCCACTGCAGCACAGAGATCACCTGCAAATGTTTCTCCATCTTGGATCTGCAGGGCCACAGAGCAGCAGGCACGTCCTGCAGGGCAGAGAGGATGCTGGAGCCTGTGCCTTGGGAAAAAAAAAAAAGAAAAAGAAAAACATGTACAATGAGACAACACTATAAATAGGAGCTATTCAATTACAATGAATGCCTTATTTCCACAGCAGAGAGCGGCTTTTAATACCTAAAGTCCAGGATTAAGTTGCGTCGTTGAATCAATTCATGTCAAAGAATAAGGATTCAAAAGGAGTGGGAACAGATCACAGTCCTACGAGGAGGGACGAAGATCTCCCCTCTGAGAAAACATCGTCGTCTAATCCCATCTGTACACACAAAAATAACCTCCACTAGCCAGCTCTAAGTAATACCTGTTAACTTTTCCTCAGACCATCATTGCTGCTGTCTGCGCCGCTTACTGACGGACAGACACAGGACCAGCTAAGACACAATTAGTGACCGGTGGATTAACTTTGTACAGTGTAGTGCCATGACAGGCTGATGACCAGAGCTTCATGGACAGCGGCCAGCGGGATGTACCTAGAGGTGGAGCAACGGGACGGAGGGGGGCTGTTGTTCTTTTTTTCGTACGGGTATTTTTAAAAATTGGTCAACATACAGAGGATAGATGATTAATCTGTACTGCTGTGTTCATCCCCCAGCTGCAGATCTGTTTACTCTGCTGCTGGACTGATAACACAAGGTTCAGAGCCACCAAAACCAATACTACACGACTGCACATCATGTAAAATAACCACAATGCACAATTTAACCTGTTATCAAAAAAAACAAAAAACAAAAAAAACAAAAAAACTCACAAAGTATTACAGATTGTACATGCTTCTGTCTACAAAGAACAATTGAGAATAAACACATTTTCTTTTCCATAAGGCAATATATGCCTTGAATATTGTAGACGCAAAAATGTCAGTAGCTATTTATTGATCATTATTTTTTGATGGCAAATAAAATGAAGATATGTTTCATAGCTTTGTCATTTTCAAAGAGGCTTTTCTGTCATTGCTAACCTGATTTTGCATTTTCTTTTTTGCACAATTTAACAAGTAGTCCAGGAAACTAAACACAACTCAAAATCTCTTCATCCAAAGTTAGTGCTGTGTTTTGTGTCTTAATTGCTGCCTGCAGTTAGCTCCTTGTTAAAGCCACAGGTGTCTTACCTTTCAGCACGCCAGAGTAGGCAGCAAGAATGGTCTTCATAGCTGAGGCTTCTCAGGTTGGCACAAAAGACCAAAGAAACTCAGACGTGTGCTTTGCTGCGGGGTGATAAGCGTCCGAACCTACAGCTCCTCGGTCATGACTGATTCTGCACCGAGTTGAAGCGTGTTCCATGCATTTAAAGAGAGACTGGGAGGAGCCACGGAGAAGGAGCGAGCGCAAAGATGCTCGGGGACTGTACCAAGCGCGGGTGGTTGTGGGACGGAGAAAAACCCTCCTGCACTGGTCAGTGCGGAGTACAGGTGCGTGAAGCGACCCCTCTTTATTTATGGGCTCAGTCACGTGGGCAAACTGGTACAAACAAGCGGCGAGTTGAGTTCAGTTGAGTCTGTTATGTCCATTACTTTGAAAGTGTTTTATTTATTAGTTGAACTCATAGGCTATAATTTATTTTCTTCTTTTATTGGTGTGACTTTAAAAAGTTTTGTAAACATTAAATAATTTAGGACGGGCTTATCAAAGGCATTATTCTAATTTAAACCTGGTTGGACGTGGTGTTTTATACCTATTAAAAAACAAAGACCTTAGACACTTAAGTTGGCTTCACTTTTCATACAAATTAATGTATGAATCTACATAAAAGTAATAATTGATAAGCCACTAGCCACCAGGTAAATAACACCAATACATTTATGAGATATATAAAATAAAAGTGGCATTATTGTCAAAAGGTTTGCTATATTGTTGGACCATCTTCCTCTTGCCTGAAAATTCAGAATTCATCTGTGAGGCTTAGACTGTTGAAATACTACGATCTGCTGACTGTTATTTTTCCTGTAGATTAAGTTATTGAAGAAATCTAGAAAAATAAAAAATATAAAAATTGTATTTTTATGTATCATATTACCCATTATTTCAATAAAAAAATGTACTCATTCTTTTGCACTTTCCTCCCAAAAAGCTGGACAGTGAATAATGGGATGAGATCCAGGATTTCAAACTGCATTTGGATGGCATAATACAGTCCCTGACTCCAGATTGAGAAATGGTCTTATCAGTCACTTTTCAATTCTTTCTTAATAGTTATGACCACTGGAAAGAACATGTCCATTGTAGTTTGATTTGTCCTACTGTGAGTTTTTTATATGTGCATTAACCAAGATTAACAACCTACAACTTTTGTGTCCTGTTAAAGCAATGCCTATATAATCCATAATCATTTATATTCTAAATATGGCCGTACATCTAATTAATTAACACTTGTTGCCCAAATACAAATGAATAGTTTCTTTGGGTAATGATTGTAAAATGTATATTGTGTGTAGTGCATGGCCTAAGACCGGAAACAATTGTTGGTGTTTGTTGTTATGAAGAAGAAAAGATAAGATATGATCCGGAGAATACAGGCCTTGAGTCCTTTGCACTTTGACCTACACCTTCAAAAATAAGTCAATAATATTGTTGCCCTGACCTCTCTCACAAACACTATAGATAGACAAACGTCAGTCTTCGCAAAGAGGTTCCACTCAACTGACTGACCCAAGTACTACTGTCCATGCAAATGTTTATAATGAAAGATTGTCCTGTATTGTACTTGTATCTGTACTGTTGGTAAGTATAACACTTGCTGATTATTTCATTCCATTTTTTTTTCTTTTCTTTTTTTCTTTTTTATGAGACAGTTTTTGCTTTAGTCAGCATTTCATTTCTCCAAGATACACATTTATAGTCTGTTGAAAGTGTTGGGATATTGTCCAGTTATTTCTGAACTTTGCCATCTCTTATTAATGTGTCTGCCAAAGTTCACAGACAGTCCTATCATTTGGGGACCAAATCCAAAACTCAATAACCACGTTGCATCCAGAATGATAAAGCAATAATGATGACCTGTGAGTTTATTAAGACTACACTTGTCAAGGTGTGACAGCTTTTATCCTGTTCAAAATTTAACCTTTGACTTTATGTGAGTACAAAATGCACAAAATCTTAACAGAAGCTAAAAATGTAAGCTTCATCTGTCTGCAAAGCACAGGACCTCAGTTCTGCCACCACCATATTCTAATTAATACTGAAGAATATTGAGGAATTCTGTGCCGACTGTAGTAGAAACTATAAAGTTCTGTAAGAACAAAGCCAAGTAAAAGGTAAAATTGCTAAATAGCAATAAATAGACATTTAATTCCACTTGTTGTCAAACTCAGTCCATTCAAACAAAGTTTAGATGCACATCCTTGTCCACTCCATAGTTGGCTTTATGCTCTTCAAACAGATTACTGAGTTCCTCCATGTAAAGCTGGTGAAGGGCATCAAGTTCCTCCATTGTTGGCTTTGGGTTCTTCTCCACTCGGATAGGTCGTCCAACTGCAAAGGTGACAGGACAATACACTCACAGTCAGTGTACTTTATGAATTGCAATATCCTGCATTTGATGCCAATGGAAGTGGCATGATGAAACAGACTGTAATGAGCGTGTTATTTTGCCAAAATGAACACATCTGTCAATGAGATAAGTGAAACTAAAATCTTGATCAATATAAATATATATATTATTACTAGCATAAGAAATGCGTGTTGATGTCCACTCACCTATTGTGTGGATGGGTTTTCTGTAAGGCATGAGACCAAAGGAGTACTGGAAAACACCACGCGCATGGAACAGAGGGAGAGAAATACCCATAATGCCTTGGAGATGTTCCTGTATCCATCGAAGCCATGTTCCTCTTGGGTTTTCCACTTGATCAAACACTTCATTCTCTCCAAAGGAGAAGATAGGCACCAAATGAGCACTAAGAAAAATAGTTTTTACAAGGTTAAATTGATTAACATTATTCCTGAATGTCTTGTATTGTACATTTTATATCTTTCACTTTCTAAAGTGATCTTACAAGGGAGTATGTGCTTTTCCAAGAAATTCCATGTGAACCACTGAATAAACCTCTGTTTCACTTAAGCCACAAGTAACTTAAAATGTTAACAGTTAAAGAGACTCCTCGCCACCAGTCACAAGAGCTTGGAGAATTAGCTGTAGTTAATGGAGAATTTTCTCCTTCCCCTGGGGCAATGTGCTCTCACCCATGTTCCATGGCCATTTTGATGAAGCCTTTCTTTTTAGCCAGAAGTACATTGAAGCTTCCCGGATGGGCATCAAGGGCCTCTGGGGCCCCGCCAACTGCTATTACAACAGCTGTACCGCCACTGTTTTGGCGGAGTGGGTAGCTGGCACTCTCTTTGTCTGAGGGAATCAATCCTGCAGTGTTGAAAGAGGAGTAAAGTGAGCATAAAGGGAATATGGAGGTTATGTAAGACAAATCAATCCATGATTTAACCAGTGTCTCCAACCTGCACACATAATGTAGTCTCTGAAAAATGGAGCTCTGAACCAGAGGGGCAGCATGAGCAGGTAACTGGTGAGTCCAGGAAACAGCTGTCTGAAGCCTGTGGCATAGACGCAGAAGTTGGTAAAGGCTCCGGCCACCAGGACTCCATGAGGATGAAACCCCATCACATAGTTGTGTTTTGGGTCAAGGTCAGCAGTTTTCACCAACTGTGTGGATATAACAGTATGAACTACTTACTGTTTCACATATTGCACACAAAACGTATTCAAACATACATATTTAGTACAGTTTCTTGGAAAACTGAGACAGTGAAGAGAACTGCTTTGCGGTGAGCTGGCTGCAGTCCAAACATGTGCGTGATTGTAGTTTCAACATTGTCCATGACCCTCGGCGCTCTCAGTCACTCATCATTCCCGTGTCTACTGTGTGCAAAATGTCCAAAAATACAGCCTACTGTAAGATTATCTCCTCTGAACTGAAATGAAGTAAAAGTGACTCTTGGCCAAAACGACACAAGCTTCATACTTTTTACTATTTTAATACTACAACAAACTACATGACATTATCATGTTTGGAAATGCAGCATTGCTCCTGGCACAATCAATATACTAACTGATCCACCAATACTCTTACCTCTAATGAAGATTTCCTTTTTGTTTGTTTAGGTCTACCTAAAGGTCACAATGAACCTTTCTGTTGTTGACCTAAAAACACACTGGTATACTACTTAAAATAATGTCTTTTAAATATACTCATGTATATAATTGGGGCACTCACTTGATCTGTAGCCATTGAGTGGTGTTTTCTGAAATATTGTTTTTCCGATGAACTGTTAATGAAGAGATAAGATACCCACCTGCAGAATTTGTTTACATGCCTTGACTTGCCCAGAGCTGAGAAAGATAGCCCGAGTCACTAAAGGTCACTGTCAGCGGTAAAGAACCGTTTGTCATGTGTCCGCTGGTGAGCATTGTGCCCTTTAACTGAGGCCAGTGTGCTCCGAGCGCCACACCCCATCTCTGGGAGCCATCATGTCTGCCCCGGGACAAATAAAAGACTTCAGAAAGAATCTCTGATATGTCTTCATCCTTTTCATATTTTGATTTCCTCTTTGATCGTGATCATTTTAAGTGTAGTTGGGAGGTTTTATTTTTCATCTGTTTCCGCTGCAAAAGCTTACTAATGTTCTCCAGTTAATCATTGATCGGACTTGAGCCTCTAAAGTGTTTGTAGACAAAAAGAGCTCATTGACCAATCAGAGAGCCTTGACCTCGAGCAAATGAGGACTTTTTGAGTTGTTTGTGGTTTAATGTGAAAACAACAACTTCCGATCAAAATGTCACTCCATATCTGAACTCTTTATACATCTCTATTCTTATTTAACAAGTTGCCTCTAATTTGCTTCAGCCTCGTCTGTTAAGACTAATGCAGCAAACATCAGCTGGTGAGATCTGAGTCGGAGCTGGTGGTGATGTAATTAGAGATGGTGGGAAATGGACAAACCAATGAAACAAATTGTGCTCTTTCAAAAGACACAGCATCTCTTCGGTCCTACATTGACTCTCTTTGTTTTTGACTTAACGCGGCATACAGTCAGATGATATTGCAAATGACGCGCTCAGCACCGGATAGGTTACAAGTATTTCAAACAAGACTGGAAATGAATATGCTATTATGGTCCTAACATTATGTGGGATTACACCACCTGACTACATATGTGTTTTTTATTTGGGAGTCATACATTTAGAAGAATTTTAAGCCTTTTTGGCATGAGTAGAAGCTGTTTTGTCCTGATATTCTTCTCTTGACTTTTATTAATTTATGGCCCTGTTTTCATCGTGCTTGATTTACTGCATGTCTTGGCTGTTATTGTAAGTTTGACCCAGTTTGAATTGGACAGTTAACACCTGATGTTTATCTCTTAGGATCAAGGCATCATAAGAAACCGTTCAATAAAAAAATCATTATATCCAAGTGATAAATGATGACTCTCAAATGACTATCAAAGACTAATTCTTTTGAGAATAACTTTAGGATTATGCCATGTTCCTTTTAAAGCCCTGAGGTTGTCATCTGTTTACCTCCTCTAAAACACCGGTCTTGTATTGAGGCACTCGAATCAAATCAAATGTTGAGACTAAACCAAACATCCAGTCTAGAGTACCTGGAACATGTTTATACTACTTGTTGTGTTGTGGCATTGGGGCCCTGTGCGTCATCAGTACAGTCCAAAGTGCTCCGGGGCAAGATGCAGCTCTCTGTTGATGTCTTAATTGGCACCCACAGGGGTTTAGCTCCCATTTAAATCTGTCCAGTAAAGTTAATGTTTGTCACACTATTGAAATCTTATTGACAAATAACACAGGCTGCTGGTTTGGTGTCAAATGCATTCTGACTTTTGTGAGAGGGAAATCCACTGGACTTGAGCTGCGTGCACCTCTCATGTCTGACCACAAGATGGACACAATTGTCTGCAGGAGTGTTCTTGGATGTTTTGTCATCTGAGAGAAATATATATTGTTTTGTTGCATTAGATAAGGAACTGAGAAGATAAAGGAACAGAGAAGACCCACTGATGGTGGTTTAAAAGCTAATTTTATGAGTTTAAATGGATGCGCTCCTCTTTTACGAACCATAGCTGAAACAAATACTTTACTCACACTGGTTTGAACAGCATGTTTTGGGTATAATTCTTGTCTGTGCATTCAAGATGACCACAATCTGCGTAAGTGGCTGATGACCCAAGTGAGGAACTGATTACAAAAGATAGCTTACTTTAAGATTAGAAAAATTACATAACAAGAAAATGTAAAAACAACAGTACATTATAAGACCTCAAAGGTAAAGAGTGCAGTTTACTATAAAGAACCACAGGGCAGAGAGACAGTGACAGAGACAAGCTCCTCTGCCTGTGTGCAGCTAAAGAGCAAAGATTAGATCAAATGCAGCTGGGGATGATCTGATCTCCTTCTGTGACCTCTGAGGGTCAGTGTCTGTCTGTATTGATCTCACGGTGTGTTTATTAGGTGCACCGTGGAGATATTTGTCAGGATCTCACCTTGATGGGGAAATAATCACGCATGTAGCCCCACAGTTTGAGGCCACACAGGAAGGGCACCCTGCGACCCCCGCGGGATGGAGTGTCATAGTCGACGAACCACCAGACGGAGTAGAGCACGCTGACGAGCCAGTAGCGGGTGTACAGCAGGTAGAAGAACAAGAAAATGCATAAGGGTGCTAGAAATACAAAAAGAGATGTATTAACAGATGCGGTGTCATTGTATTTCAGCAGTGGAATTGTGCAGAGTGTAAATGAGCGGCATTCAGACCAGATGGATGTGACGCCATAAGTGGTTTGAGTGGCTAGTCATGCACTCAGGGCCATTATGTGGGTTATATATGATTGCGAGTGTCATTGTGATGCAGTCAGTTTTCATTAAGGTAAATAGAGCTGGCAGCACGTTTCTAAACTTAGACACTTGCAGAGAATTGACTCACGCTTTTGACATTAACATTAACAATGAACACTGCTTAGGCCCTAATTTGCAAAGATTGACAGTGTGGCAATATTTCACTCCATTTAGTTTTCAGGCTAGAAGATGACAATTTATCAGATGAATAAATCAAAAACACTGACAAAGATTTTTTAACATACATTATGCACAAATGAACAAGTTGAAGGCCAAGGAAAGAGAACTAATGTGTCAATGTGGTGGTTAGTAATTATAATGCTAAAAAAAACTCACCCAAAGCAAGGAAGGAGAAGACCCACAGCAGCACCACAGCCGTCTGCAGTCTCCTGTTGCGGGGCACATCCCAAGGGGCAAAATCGATCTTCATGTTTCCCACCAGAGAAGAGGAAAACCGAGGCGCTGCAGCCGGTGGATGAAGGAGCACTCAGTGACTGAAGTGGGTCCAAAGTCTCACCGCTCCGCCGTGAATTCGTATTGACAAGCTTATCTTCCAGTCAAGAGGTCAGTTTAGCGTTAGGTTATCAATCTATATCTCCACATTACCAGATCAGACTTTTGACCCGACTTGTGCACAAGTGCAGTAACTCACCTGAAGTCCAGCCAAACCAAATGCCATCTACTGTGTGAAACTAGAAGATGGGGGGAAAAAACGTGTTAATTTGCATTGACAGGCTTGTATAAGCATAAAGGAAACATGTCATGGCAGCTCCATCTGCTTGAGCAATCAGGGAACAGCATCTCAGTCTGATAAGGTCCTGTTTATCAAAAGGCTTTCACACAATTCCACATACGCTGCTCCAACTGATAATGTGAGTATTGCTCAAATCAAATCTACCTTCATGTGCCACAGTGAAGGTGTGTCAGGTGGCATATAAGGCCAGCAGGAGTGCAACTGTGGTGATAGAGATGAGAAGGTATAATTATTTTTACTTTTTTTCACCTTCATTAATTATTAATACATCCATAGCTATTTGGTAAATTATACCTAGTAATGATGGCACATTTTCTATGATGTTAAATGGCTGCCTATCCCATTTCTTAGTCTTAACCATGTCCACTGGGAAACATGCCCCTGGGATGTGTAATGAGTCGGCATTATTCATGTACTCCCTCTGACAGGCCTGACAGAAAGGGATAATGTTTGTCACAAAGGCAATTTACATACGGCATAAATCACTCTCTTTGTTATACTGATGATGACCTTGGTGGCTTATTTTCATATTTATTAATAGGTTATATATAATTTACTAATACTTTAAATATTAGACATAAGATATGTTTGAGTGATAGTTTGTTTTGGGGTTTTTTTTGTTGGAAAAATGGTTCAAACCCCAAATAATGTCCTATATTGTAAAAGCAATCATTTGTGGAAAAAAAATGCTTCATGATGCCATCTACTGTTTATTATGAGGGATTGTAACAGATGAGAATGGAAAACCTTGGTCAATCACACGCTAGAAAAAGCACATGCTTGAAAAAGGAGCACTCCCATTGGTAGACACAGGTTTGTCATATGACGTTCCAGGAAGTTTATTAACTGCTGATAAAGTGTATTTCAAACAGTTAAAAAAAACAAAAAAAAAACACCATCAGATAAAAGGGAGGCAACTTGAAACACAGATAAATGCTGTGAATTCAATCACATAATGTTTAATGAGGCGGAATTCGTATTGACAAGCTTATCTTCCAGTCAAGAGGTCACTTTAGTGTTAGGTTATCAATCTATATCTCCACATTACCAGATCAGACTTTTGACCCGATTCGTGCACAAGTGCAGTAACTCACCTGAAGTCCAGTCCAACCAAATGCCAACATCTAACAACATCTACTGTGTGAAACTAGAAGATGGGGAAAAACGTGTTAATTTGCATTGAAAGGCTTGTATAAGCATAAAGGAAACATGACATGGCAGCTCCATCTGCTTGAGCAATCAGGGAACAGCATCTCAGTCTGATAATATGTCTTTTAACACAGAGAAACAGCTCAAAAAAGAAAAACTCCATGAGATAAAAGGGAGGCAACCTGAAACAGATAAATACTGTCAATTCATACACATAATGTTTAATGAGGCAGAAATAACTGCCATCCTGGTGCTCAAGTTGCAGCTAAGCTAACGCTAAACTCTAAACTTCATTTTGGTTAAAATGGATTAGTATTTTGTGGAGGAAAAATTTGTCCAGTTTTATTTGTTTTTTTTTTAAAAAAAGAAAAGACGGAGAAGTCCCTAGGTAGCTTTTGGGGGTGAGTGGAGTCTGAGAGGGACAAAAAAAATTAGATAGTGGCGCTTTAAGCATTCAGATGTAAATCACTGTTTTTATTGTAATAGACATTGATAGACTACACATGTACTAGGCCAAAACAGCCCTTGTGATTTTTTTCCTCATTTTGATAATACTAATAATTAATAAAAACTAAATGACATACAAATGTTGAGTACAAAACTACCTAGGGGCTATATCCCCCTCTTCTATTACAGTGTCGTAAAAACACAATTAAGTCGGTAAAGTTTCTACTTGGCGATTGTAGACACTTGAACAGCGCTATACACATTTCAAAATAAAGGCTGCAGACCACCACAGAATATCATTTGCTACTCGTTAGACAGAAAATGAATGTCAACTAGCCTATCGAAAGATTAAAACTATAACTCCCAATCCAAGTCTACACAATGTTTCTTTCTTTTTTTTTTTTTTTTAACTCTGCTGCACAGTGTCTCTGTTCTTTTATGTTGGCTGTTCCCTCGGATGTGGTGCTAATGTCTTGTTATTGACTGTTCTGTCTGTGGATGCTGTGTGATGCTGAGCAGGCGGGCGGGGTCGGTTTCCTTGCAGTGGCCTGTCGTGAAGTGATGAAGCAGGACGTACGGAACAGAGCGGACACACTGGGACCAAGAACAACCATCAGCGCGTTGGGTCAAACATCTACGATAAACCCGTGCTAATGTGTAACACAGGCACTATGGACGTCTGAATCTCGCAGCAGTACCGTCACGGCTGACATACGGACATCTTGTTTCTCTCGTATCAGGATACAGAAGAGCAGTGCTTTTGAAACGGGTTTGAGTGTACGGTCGTGTTTGCTCAAAGCTCACCATGGCGTGGCCCTGTATCACCAGGGCGTGCTGCATGGCCCGCTTCTGGAACCAGCTGGACAAGGCTGACATTGCGGTGCCTTTGGTCTTTACGAAATACACGGACGTCTCTGAGATGCAGCACATCCAGCTCCAGCCGCCGCTGCAGCACCCTCCCCAGGCGCGAGTCGCCATAGAAACGCAGCCGTCTCGCGCACAACCCCGCACAACAACGGCACGCGCACCGCGCAGGTGCGTCTCAGAGGAGCGCGTGTGCAGCTCGGTGATGCGCGAGGACTTTAAGCACTGGAAAGTGCGCCCGGAGCCGAGCTGTAAACCCAAGAACCAGTACCACGAACCGGAGACACCGTTCAACAGCGAGACGCAGTACCAGAAGGACTACAAGCCCTGGCCGATCCCTAAAAGGTATGACCACCCCTGGATCCCCAAACCCCCTCCGACCGTCTCCACGGGCGAAGACCGCGTGCCGGACAGGTCAAGGCTGGCGAAGCATCACGTGACTCTTGCGGACGCGGACAGCGGTGTGGAGAAAAGTGCTATTGCCGACAAGGTGCAAGAAAAAGACCTTCTGCAGAGCCAAGAGAGGAAAACACGCCCCACGAAGCAGGAAGGACAGAAGAAAGTAGTTGTGAAGGTGGAAGGAGAGGGCAGAGGCAGGGCAGCAGACGCGGTGAACAGGCAGATCAAACAGGAGCTCTCAGCCGGCAGCTCCTACAGGTGAGAGTCCAGAGTAGCTGTGTTACTGTAGGCCGGGGTCACTGGGGTCACTTGGGTCAGTGGAGGCCCAGAGGCCATGCTGGCATCAGTCCAGAGGTCATAGAGGTCAAGAGAAGCAATATTGTTATTCATCAGTGACGGAATGTAAATAAACATTAACGTCTTACAAAGAGACTAGTCACAAAATCTTATGTTTATTTTAGAAATTGATTTATGAAAACTGGTCATAATTGGGTCTAGTCCTTGTTTTTAGTTTCTCAGTCGTTTCAAAAATAGTTAAAATGAATGTTATATGGTGATATCCCAGAGTTGTGTGAAAATAAGCACTCACACCATTTAATCAAAAATGGCAGGTCATGTAGAAGTCAGCACCAAACAGTGTTGATGTTTTGGTCCAGGAGGCTAATCTGTGCTTTATTATGCAATGTTCCCGGCATGATAAACACTGGGGGATGAATGAGCATCAAGTCACTAACGTCACAATCTCTGTGATCAAGCCTCCGGCTGCTGGTTGTTGTTATTTTCTTTATCATGCTTTGGTTTTGTAAAGGTTTGCTGTGATGCTGCAAAGCCTCGAGATACAGTTCTTTCAGGGTTTGGCTGAAAGAGGAACCTTGTTGTTGAGAGATCTGACTTCCAGCTGTTAGGTGTCTCCTCTTTGGGGATCTGTGGTGGAGCAGGAGGGTGCAGATGGCAGGAAATGGCTGCTCCATGACAAGCTAGAACCCATTCAGCTCAGTCTTCTTCTGCTGGTGGAGACACGAAACAGGTCAGCTGTGGGTTAATACTAGCAAGTCTGCACACACACACGAGTGTATATGAAGGAAGCACTAGGACTGTGTATATAACCAGACATGTGACTAATATCATTGTCTGTGCACATGACTTCAGTGTGGTCATTAAAAAGGGTTTATTTTTTATTTATTTATGTTTAGCTGCCCTTCTGTTTTCTGCATTGCAAATAGGAGCCCCACATCTTTGGAAGAGCATAAAGCATTAAACAGTCCTTTTCATGTCAGCCCTTCTTCTTCAGCCACACCACATATAACCTGCTTTGCCAACTTGGGGCATTATTTTTCAAATGTCAGTTTTTGCATGAGAATAAGTTCAAGGCTGTGGCTGGAGCTTTTGTTACAGTCTTCTTTGCAGATGCCATCACTGCAGCAAAAAGACAAAGAGTTCTTTTCTGCCAGTGTTATTTGTTCTGTGATGTGCTCGTTGATGTCTAATAAAAGGACATTCAAACTGCTAATAAAATTATTGTTTCTTTCGTGACACAAAAGCTGTCAATCTAGGCTCACTGGGTTTACAAATAGAGAGAGAACAGATTATAGAATTTTAAGTTGTGTCACATATTGCAGCTCTGTATTTTCCACATGCCGCAATGTCAGGAGCTGCTTCTTGGGTTTTCTCTCTATCTCCTTTGTCTCTAATAGAAATCGTCTGCCATGCCACATGCTCAACAATCTGAAAATGAGTTTGTCTTCTCTCACATTGACAGGGCACCGTGGTGTCAGTACTAGACAGTACACTGTGAAGAGGCCAGTAGATTCTGGTGGATTTAAAAATGATCCTCTTATAGAGTGGGCAAAGCCTGGTGTTCCTCTGACAACTAGCTGTGAATGCAGAAACACACATCCTGCTTCAGCTCCAAACAAATGCTAGCTCCTCAGTGAAACCCCAGTGAGAATTTCTGCAAAGTTTCTGATATCCATATATTATGGCCAAGACTTAATCCTTAAATCTCAGATGATACCCCGTCCTCAGTGAGGGCTCTGCCAACAGAGCCAACGATTGACATCATTTTTCTAACCTGATTATATCGGATTTGATTGTTTGATTCAGATTTTATTATAGACATGAATTAATTAAATCTGAAATGTTTCAGAAGATGGCTAATGTTGAACTAGAGACGTTGTTTTTTGGATCTTTTGTTAAAATAATATATCTGAAAAAGATTTATTGTAATTCTAATAAAAGCATATATTGTATGTCAGTGCCCAAGCCCAGCAACCCAGTTACATTATCTATATTGTGTGCCAGGCATCTATTTTTTTCCTTAAAGCTACTTTTAGTGAAAGTCCCTGGAGGTGTATTTTGTGCTGTTGCAGCTGATGGTGTGACTGTTTCCACTGAACAGTGCTTAGGAGACAACTCTTGCAGCTTGTGAGATAGAGTCGAGGCCAGTTGATCCCAGAGGAAGGAGAGTATTGACCAGGAGCCAAGCCGTTCACCCGCTGACACACAAGAAAAACTGGAAACCACTGTGAGTGGGCACATTGATTCTCTGGGCTACTCTGCTAGAAGCCTGCCAGCTTTTGTCTCTGCCAGTAGGAGTAAAAAAGAACCAGCGTGGTAGTTAGTAATAGTAGCAACTGCACTGGATGTGTTGCAGCAGTTTTTAGATCTTTAGAGCCATATAGAGGCTAGTTATGGATTCTATTAACAGAGTTGACTAAATCTCAGCAGTACTGTGTACTAGGTTACAGTGATGGGGCCTTTCACTGTACATCTCCTCCAGTACAGCCACTCAGCAGGGCCAGCTGTCCAAAGCTTTAGCTGTAGTCACACAGACTATCAGTAGAAATCATAGCCTTGCTTCAGTGACTCACACGACTGGACCCAGTGTCCAGTTTCATTTTACTGTCTACCCTGCATTAAACACAAGAACATGTGACATTAAATAGCAAGTCTCTCCAATGTAGGCTACTGTTGCAACTTTAGTAGATATAATATATAAGCTTATAAAGCTGGAAAAAAGAAGCAATCTTTTTCCACTGTTAACTGGAGCAGTATACAACTATACCTCCAGCCCACTACACATGAGAATTTACTCTCGTCTTTATACTTGTATTCATTATTGGCACAAAACATCTAAGATCTGAAAGTTTGCATCGAATGTGAATAACTCCTCAAATAGAAAGATAACTTGAGTGTCACAAGTATGACATGAGTCACCCTTCTTGTAGCACACAGCAGTGGAAAAGCGAGCCATACTGCACTGTACCATACCTAGCCAATCCATCACTCATTTGACATGGGACATAATACATAATATTATGTATTGTAAATCCATTGTATAATTTTGTTTTGTGTAGATTTTACATACAGTTAACTTTTCTCCAGATATTGGTGTATTCAGAAACAGATGACTACAGCGGCGAGATGAGAGCAAAGGCATTATAGTATATCAGATATCTTTGACATCTGACACAAAATAGCTCTTTGGGCTATACAGCTGCATCAGACAGCCATGTGATGTTCTACTGCAGGGGTCACCAACAGGGTGCCCGAGGGCACCAGGTCGCGAGGAAAGTTCTAAAAAATAGCAGTAGTCACCAATGAGCTCCTCATTGTTAATAATTATTGTGAGGAATCATTAACATCACCAATGATACAGTGTCTTCACACAAATGAATATCATTATTAATAATAATAAATAATTAAAGGTAAACCATACAACTTTGTTATTTTAGAAGTGCTTGTCAAAATGGTTGCTCTTCGTATTACTCAGTACCCTTGAAGAAGCCCTCAGTTTCAAAGGGGTTGGTGACCCCTGCTCTACTGTACTTATTGCACTTATTACTTTTTGAAGTCAAAGATTGTATTTAGATTCCACTGTCTACTTTATCAGTGTTAAGAGGGTCTAACCAAAGCTACACATTATTCCCCTCTAGTATCATCCTGCTCTGTTCCATGTCACTGAACTGAACTAAACTCAGAGCTGCAGTGCTGCACGGCAAAAGCCACCATCCAACATTAACTGCCTCCCGGGGCTCTGAGTAGTGAGATAATGTTTTCAGGGTTGGATGGAGCAGCCTCCTGTGAACCTTAAAGCCCCTTTCACACTTGTTACTCTTATGTTTTATATATAAACACATTCAGCAGCAGCTAGTGTTTTACATGTACATTGTGTCAAGTACCAAGTACAGATTGACCTGGGAGACACAGCCTTATTGTTAGTCAGTCATATGTCCATGAATAGCAGCTATGTTACATTACAGTCCAGTGTTTCACACAGTGCACTAACAGTCTGTCTCTGTCTGTGTACTGCACACACACCCTGTGGAGTCATGTGGGTACTTTATGCCCTTGGCCTTGAACATTGTTGTATAACCTGCCTTTGGATTGGAGCTTCTTGGCCCAGTAGAGCACTGAAAGTGGACTTCAGTCCTGTTATGTAATGACTCTGTGTGTGTGACTTCCACCTCTGTTGTGGACACTGTGGGGATGTCAGTGTTCAACAGCCAGGACGCCTGTCATCAGACTTTCTATAATAAAGACTGAAAAAGAATTTTCACTGAATAAAAACAAAGTGCTATTTGAAGCCTTAGCCAGGTTTAATACATCAGCTAAATGTTAGTTCTTGGCAGCTAATTTGAGTTGGCATAAATGGTGCCCGATTATAGAGACGTAAACATAAAAAAACATTAAGTTATGAATTGAAATCTGTCAAACACGTTGTAAAACAAAACAAACAATCTCTTAAGTGTTGTTGTCATCATCATGTGTTATTTATCACTTGATTCCTCCACGTGGGCTTAACAAGAACATTGATGTCAGAAATTGTGCTTTTGCTGAGTCTGTCAGCAGTTCCTCTCAAGAGCATTACACTCAGATGTAAGATCGAAGCACCTGTCCTTCCTCTGCACAACACAGTAAATGGATCATGAATGGTCTCAAGGTTTCCATGAGCTGGTTGCAGCAAAGGCATTATATTATATCAGAAGAGATTCTTCTAGTGAGGTAAACAGCTCCTTTGCTTCTTGATCCAAATCATTACAAGTTAGTCTTACTACTCTATGCTCACACGTGAACAGACACTCCTTAATGAGCCTTGGCTACAATAAGATTTGCTTTTAATGTTTGAGAGTTGGGACATGAACCAGGTGAAGATGTGTGCTGTGATGAACAAGCAAGTTGTTCATTTCAACAAAAACATAAATCTATTCAGTGTCATTGTCTTCAAAGAGTAATTGGTTCTGTGCTTTCTCTGGCTGTGAAAACAGATGCCTCATTTCACCTGACAGATTATATATGAACCATGTTTTATTCTCTGTTTATATCAAAGCAATTTTGTGAAAAATGTGTGTGCAACAATGTTTTTGTTATTTATAGTCCTTTGGTGCAAGTAATACTGAATATAGTACAAAGAAAACAGGGAGAAACTGATACAAGTGTGATTTATAAATATAAACAATATGGAATAAATCAGCATTCACTGCTCTGCAGTAGTTTAAAGTAAGTAAGTGATATATGCAGATGCTGCAGGCAGCAGAACACTGCTGACCTTCTACAGAAGTGCTGTGTGAGGACTCACGAATGTCACACCATGAGACTGCTGTGGTGCAGACCTCCGCCCACTTACAGTGGCTCTACAACTACTCTAAAACTCTGCGTTACACTAATAAAAGCACATGCCCTCTACATTCAAAACCCCTCCACCCTTTATTGACTTACAGTATATGATACCTTACATTTTTCATCAGTGCTTCTGCTGAAAACACCAATGAATGTGTCTTTTTCCACACAGAACTGAATTCAAGGCTTACAGAGATGTGAAACCAGCAAAGATGATTCGGGCCAAGTCCCAGTACCTTCCACCTGATGAGAAGACAAACCTGGAGACAAGCTACAGTGCTACATTCAAGGGCACTCCACTGCAGCCTGCTGATAACAAGGCCCAGGAGAGGAGAAGAATACGTAGTTTGTACAGCGAGCCTTATATAGACCCCTCTAAACAGGTAAGAATAACTAGATTGACTAGTCATCTCTTCAATGCTTTAATATTGTTCTGCTCAATGCACTGTACAACATAACTTCCAGGCTACGTAGCAAACATTCTCACTCCTACTGTCCAACATTCTTAGTTTGACAGGTATAGTGTCCCTCGCTCCAAACCTAAAAAGCCTGGAGCCGCAGCAGCAGGCCAGAGCAAACCAGTGAAGAAATCCAAAGATAAGCAGAGCGCAGCGCTGAGGGGCTCCAAGAAGACCACCTCAGAGAATAAGCCCGAGCACCGGCCGCCGGTGGGGGACAAGGAGAAAAGTAAAGAGATGAACAACAAACTGGCTGAGGCAAAAGAGTAAAAATCATTTAGAACTACTTCTTTATTTCTTATTTTGGGGAAAACAAACACAGAGGCTGCAAAATGTCCTTTTCCTTCTGTATTCCCCTCTGTTCCCCCTTCTCCTCTCAGTATCCACCCATTCCTCAGCTCTGTCTACTCTCTCTACCTCTTGTATGTTTGAATGTTAAGACTGAAATCAGATGTTGGGGTTTAGACATGACATTTCTCCTCCACCTCACGCTATATTAAATCGCTGTAGTAACGAGTTGGCGTGAGCATCCTCTTTCTCTTCCATTTGTTGCCACCGCCCACCCTCACTCTGCAGGCCTCCATGTTCGGCTTGCCATGGCTACAGGCTGCCGAGCTAACCAATGGACGGCTCTTGATGCACTGACGAGCAATTTGGCTTTGATCGTGAGCAGATTGCTTTGTTGGGTTTATCAAGGATTTGAGTTTTTTAAATTTTGTTTTAAAAAGAGAAGATAATCGTATTATTTTTTACACAAAGCAAAATGATAGTCATCTGAAAATCTTTGATAAATGTCCCGCTTGGTTAGTCTTGAGTGTCTGATCCACTGCTTGCTTTGTATCTGCTCTGTCTGCTTCTCTGTGTGGAATTTATTGGCCAATCCCAAAGCTTTGCTCACTGTGGTTTTGTAAGTCTGTCATCTATGATTGCACTTTGTTATAATGTTACAACAAGTTATTTTGCATTCATCTGCAGAATTCTCTGCAGTCACCAGTCATGTAAAAACATTCATACAGTGTTGTTGCAGCTCACTGGAGGCCATTTTGCAACACTCGATTTGATGCCAACAGACCATTTGGGTCACACCAAAGTCATGCATTAAACAGGATTCATTTGCATCGCTGCGGTGTATGTTCTTGAGAAAAGTTACCCTCATGCCTTTTTCTTGACATTTTACAACAATATACTTGTAATATTCCTGAGTTAGAGTCTAGTTTCAGTTTTTGTCACAGCATTCAGTCTCCCTGCTCTCCTCCTTCAACAAAGAAGACATTTGACCTGTTTTTAAGACAATGAAGGAAGCTAAATGTAAGATATATAAGAAAACACTTATTTTTTTCACAACACACTTCAAAAATAAGCTAATACAGTGTACCTCTTCTACTCTTATATGCTCTGCTCTGTTGTTCCATTTACCTGATCACCTCTTTTTGCGTTCGGTCAGTTGTTTTGTTGTTGGGTGACTATTTACATATGTCTTGGAAGTGACTAGAAACCAGATGGCACTGTAAAAACACTATTCTATTATTAATATTTCAAAATCCATATTACCCTTGTGGGATATGTTGTAATGTAATGTAAGCTTTATGTTCTAACAGTAAATCTGATTATATCCCACTGTGTATATATAGTTCAAATTTACATCTATGAGCCAGACCATTAGTTAAAATGACACTTTTCACTTTGCATATACACTGTGACACATATTAGCTCTTTGCTTTTTATTAGAACAGCAGGACCCCATCTATCAGTATGCAGCACACACACCTACTGTATGCATTAGTTCTGCCACTCAGCATCCTGCCCACCGTGTTTACTGGATGACTGTACTGTGTGTTTTCTGTGTTGCCTGAGTCAGCGGCCTCCACCTCCATGTTGTAGTCGGAGCTGAGCACGTGCCCCATCATTAGTATTTTGCAGCCTTTGGTTGGGGGAAGTCTTGTCATGTATCAACAGTTGGGGACAGTAAAGTAAACACAAACCTGGTGCTATCTTTGTGACTATTAGGCAAATAAGGATAGAGGTATGGCCAAGTAAGTTATGTATCGGGCAATGAATATATAATATTTGACTGTGACGTGCTTGTGTTTCTATCTGCTTGCTCATATTTAATGAAACATTACAAATAAATGTAAAAAGCAGAAAAAGTATTGTCTTCTTGATTTTTTATATTGGGAAGTAAAAGAAGGGGTGAGCTGTTAGTGGTTGCAGGTATCTGTCAGTGTTTTTTTTCTGTCAGTCTGTCTTTGCTAGACAAACAACATTTAACAGATCGATCCACATGGAAGAGAATTCTGCTCTCACTACTTCTGTTTATGCTCATCTAATATTGCACTGCCTTCTGGCATGACCTCTGACATCCTTTTGAGGCCATGCATGTTGCTCTAACATGGAAACTGAAATATATTATTTTGCATCTTTTGTCTAATATATTCCAAGACCTCATTTGACTTACAGAGCCACATGCATGGTAAAAGGATGTGTAGAAACTTATTCCAGAACGAGATGTCATGTGCTTCTTAGCCCCTTGTATGATTAGATGCAGTTAGCTCTGTGATGCTTCTGAATGCAAAAGCAAACATGTTAAATGACATTTGCTAAAATCACATGTTCTTTTCATACTTAGGCATGGTTTAGTATTTTAAGGATGTCACATTTGGATGATGCTGTGTCTAATATGTTGTGTGCTAACGAGTGACATTCTGATTCATTTGAAGGGTTGTGCTAAAACAGTACCACTACATACAACTCTGCCAGCCAATCCGAGATATTGGCTGGGTGCAGACTCTAAAACAACATCTGTGGGGCTGTGCACTTCCCAATCCCAGGTAACAGCAAGAGCAACCAAAAGAGAGCCACCAACGTCACTCATATTCATTCATACATGCTCATGGAGTTGTGATTTACTTTTGGTTTTCTATTCCAGTAGCACACTGTTGTTTCTTGAAGCAGCACATTCTCTGGTCTACTCCTCGGGGCATAGCCCCTCTGTATTTCTCTTCCATATGGACATTAGAGTAGGCTGGCTGAATGGGGCTATCTGACCGCCTGGTGCCACATCCAACATGTTAAAGCTCCTTAAGAAGCCTTTTCTTAAGGAGGCCCCTGGTTTTTGTCAAGTCATCTTGGACCATTGTTGAAACACTGTTAACAACAAACTGCATGACTATGTGAACATAAATGTTCCTTTTTGTAACAGAAGGGGAGACAATAATTTAAGATGCAGATTATGCACCCTCATCATTTTAGATCATTTTAGATCTAGATATGATTTTATAATATTGTAATGATTCATTGGTCATTTCTGTCACTTTCTAAAGCATGCTGTCACTGTTTTCTGTTTGACCTGCAATCCAGTTATACATTTAAGAATTGACTTCAGCCTTAGCCAATATTTGATATAATGAAGGTAAGTATAAATTGGATTAGGTGGGGAGCTTACAAAACACTGAGTGCATGTTTGTTTGTTTTTCTATGGCTTATGGTAATGAATCTTTTTGCTACAGAACACCCCGAGACCCTCATTACACTATTGGACTTTAGTATCCTGTAATGTCACAGTGAGTAAATACAAGTCAATGGATTTGACTAAAATCAATAACTTGTATTGATCTTAAAACAAACTTGTCCAATGATCAGCTACTTTATTCTAGTAAGTATTTCTGCCAAGTAGATTTGAATTTCTTTTTAAGGTTTTCAACAGACAATCCCTGTTTTGTTACATGATTCTGATGGTTCTCCTTAAAATGAGTGGTCACAGGGTGCTCAGCTCACCAGTCCAATGAGTTGATCGCCTGGGAGAATTACCTCATCATGTGTCTCTCTCTCTCTCTGTCTCCTTTTTTCCCCGCTGCTATCTTAACGATTTGCTGCCTCCTAGAGATGCTAAAGACGAGGTTCTCCGACCCAGTGATCATCATTCCCAGGGTGCTGCTGGAGGAGAACCACAACCACTGTTGGACAGAGCTGAGCCCAGGAGAAGCGCCGGCGTCGTACGCTTTGCCCTAGATGTCAAACAGACTGAGTAGTTACCACAGCACGGACGGAGGCAGCTGCACCTTCTACAGAGACTGCTGCTCTCTCTTGTAAACAATCTAGCATTTTCAATTAAGTTGGACTTAAAAAAAAAACAACAAAAACAGTAGGCACATCTCATCATAAATTTTTCAGTATTCATGAGATCCATACATTTGAATGACGCATGTTTGAAACAGCTTCTGGCATAACGGCCAAAGTTGTTTACAAAAGTTGTTACCCTTGACATTATTGCAATGGTGCTAAGTCATTTTGGTTAACAAAGTACATCACTATCATTTAAAAACACACCATAAAGTGCTTATACAACTCAACTGTACTGTACTTTTGGTTGATTTGTTTCAGCGTAAATAAAATAGCATAAACAAACAGAGTAAACAATGCTTCCTGATTATATCATAGGCTAAAAAGAGCACAACATAATCAGGTTAAGTATTCTTCACAGCAAGCTTTTTCTTTTAACAAGCCAAAAACTAGAGCATCATCGTTGTCATTAACTGTGTGTGTCCTCCATCTTGTTGCAAAAGTAGCACATTCTTGTCTACCCTGCCTTTTTTGCCAAAGTATATAGCACATACAGTATATACTACCTTTCTACACACTAAAGAGAGGTTTTTAGAGGCCTCATTAAAGCAGTAAAAACAGAATCAGAATGGTTGGAGCGATCCACTAAAGCAGCCAGTTTGAGGCTTTGGTGTTTCCTTGTCACGGATTATATTGCTCCTCATTAATCTGGCCTCTCCTTGTCCATTAGCTTCATAGAGACATGTATGACTCCCTTTATCCTTGTAGAAAACAGACATGCTTTAAACCCCTCTACATAAGATGTCCTTTTATCACAAGCAAACATTCAGGATAATTGTTGGAATTGTGTAGGAGACAGCTATTGTCTTAGGGAAGGGAAGGACCAATCAAATCAGTCTGTCAGTCTTCAGGAGGATGCCAAACAGTGCTCGATCTATAGGGACTGAATCACCATCAGTTATAATAAATGAGACTACTTGAAATATGTGGCATCAAATAGCAGCATCAAATGAAATACTAAACTAGGAAAAGTGCTTGTTGAGAAGTGACCATTTGTTGTTATAATGAACGCTGTATGTTTTATGGACAAACAAGCAGCTCCATATAATATAACATAACCATTATGGAGATGCATATAGAACTAACTCCAGAGACTTAGACTGCATCCAGAAATCCCCATCTAGTCCTCAACAAACAGTGCAGATGCTTAATTAATAATGAGCTACGTGAGCTGTGACCTCAAAGCTTTCAGAGAATCCTGTGTACGCCATACCTGCTCGCAAACCCAAACACCATAAGACATCATAAATCATAAACGGTCATGCTTGAAGCCACCCTGACCTACGTGAACCCTGGCGGAGGAGAAGAGGAGGAGGAGGAAGGAGGAGGGAAGATGGACGAGACACAGATCATGTTGCAGCTACAGTATGTGTGGCCTGACTGTTTCCCAGACAATGTAATAAAAAATGTAGAAGGCCATTTCCTCACACTCCCTATGACCGGTCTTATGAATATCACCATGACAACCCGACACTGGTTTTGTAGAGTGAAAAGTCAGTTTAGGTCTCACACAATCCCAAAATGTCTTGCTTTTAAATTGAAATGATTCCCCGCTCTTTCTGGCTCCTTTGATCACAGTTGCTCACCCTCCCTCTATCCATCACTGCTTTCATCCTGCACTGGGCCGTTGCCATGGAGACAGGTTGCTAGGTCTCAGGCGGTGAGGCTGAATGGGTTAATAAGGAGGCGGGGCGTACACAGCTCTCCAGATGGTTGTAAGGCCTCCTTCACCACAGGTCTCCGGGGAGCTCCTCTGACAAAAACAGAAAGCCCTGTTTTGCTGTTTAGTATGCGCCTCCTGATGTCCGTCCAGGAACTGCATTTATGAGCATTTAGTCTGCACTGACAGTGGATAATGGGGACTGTGAGGAAACATCCTGTTACAAGTGGCAAAAAAAAGTTAATAAAAAAAAAAAGTACCAACGCAATGTGACATTTTCTACCTACACATATTTGTCCATACGCAGGGAGCCATTTTACGCCTGGTGTTTTAATGCTATAACTGTATCAGTAGCTCCCTCAAGTGTCTGCACTGGTAGATGACCTTGTTTATTGTTAGTTCATTCACAAGGTACATGTAGAATAGAGTCACAATACCATAATATAATAACACAATATACACTTTAGAATAGTACCTGCAGAAAAGTATAGCAGCCAAAGGTAATATGTTTTAACAGTGTTCAGACCTAGGCCATAATTAGGCCAATATGGACATGTTTTTATATTAGTGCAAAGTAGTAGTAGTCTTTTTTTTTTTTTACAGGTTTCTTTACAAGTAGTCAGTTGGCAAAAAGCAATCATAGTTTGAACTGGAAATTAAGATTGCGTTATTCAAAATGCAAATAAATAACAACAAATACACATGTATGTATGGTGCTCTTAGGATAAACTTCAACATTTGATTATGTGTATTCAACATGTCTGTGTGCTCATTATCATGACATAGCACATCAGGTTGGAAGGGCCGTGTTAAGGTTACGAGGGTGCTGGAGTTGTGAATGTTACTAGCTAAAGTGGAAACAGTGCCCTCCTGAGGTGTTAGCGGTGCAAAAACCTAGTACATTGATGTGCAAACATTTATCCTTTTGGATTCTGCTTTGAGACGCTGCTGAAAGCTTATGTGTTAAAGACAAGGTAGGTAAAATTCTCCTCCTTGGGTTTTGTGTTGAAGTTATAATGCCCGATGCGATTCCGTTGGTAGTAGAAAAGACAGACGAAACCAATGATAAAGCAGATGCACAGGCCGACCCCAAGACAGGACAGTCCAATGATATGAAGAGTGTCAAAGCCCTCCTCCAAGGAAGCTGTGGGAACACAATCACACTTTAACAACATTTTATTTTAAAACAGAAAATGAAATCTCGAATGAGCAAACTTCTCAAAAAATATAGTACGTTTTATATATTATATAATCAATCAATCAACTGCTTCCACTGCTGCCAACAGACTAAAATCAGTGATGTTTTTAAGAGTGCACATACTATCATTCGACCTGAGCAGAGGCCCAGAAGTAGCAAGAGCAGTTCCAACAGTGTTTGCAGAGCGGGATGTTCTTTGCAAACAGTCCTGAAATTGAACATACGGTGAGGTATTACAACTAAGTTCTAATTTTAGATTTGATTCGTCTTGTCAGGCCGCAAAGCACTGTAACAAATATGAAGATATTGGCTGTACTCACAGGCACACAGGTGGCAGAGCCAATCTGCACACAGATTTCCACCTGACAGTGTAGATAGATGATACTCAGGTCAACGAAAGAGAATATCTGCACGGACAAGCTGGAAGTGCTGGAGTTCCCATTCACTAACACTTTGGTGTAAGCATTCATTGAACATCTGCAGCACAAACAAATATATTCACTGTTTCTTTTAAGAGCAATAATGTACACATGAGCAGAAAAAGAAACATCACAGAGTTTTGAACTGTCTTTAAAATAATACTGAGAGTAATACAGAGTCCAGACCTGTTCTCCACAAAGATGTTACTGTACATAGCTGCAGGGTTTGGAGTCGGAGTGGCCCAGCACTTGTTGATAACCACTTTAATCTTCTCGACTGAGGTGTTTAGGCTGACCACCACCACCACAGCCTCACTGGGGGACAGGCTGTAGTTGTGGGGCAAAGGCACTGTCCCATTCATCAGCTGCACAGTCACCTGGAACATCCCAGACCCTGTGATGACGTCCTTCAGCATGTCATACCTGTGAAGTGGATGAATAAAAATAGTGAAAATAACGATAGCATGCGCTGAACAACATATACATGGTTGTTTTTAAAATATTATTTGTTGTTGTTAGAATACAAACCCTGAAACACATTTTTACTTTTAACCGAGCATATTTTGTTATACATGTTAGTTTGAGATTTAGTTCTGGCTGATTGGTTGAATCAATGGGGATGTAACATGACACAGAATCTTGACATGGTGGATCACATAACATTCTCATAACATTAACATATAACACTCATATCTGACACAGTGTATGCAAGTAAAAATAAGGCTTTCAGTCCTACTCATGACTGAGTATTTCATTAATGACAGTGGTGAGATTTGCCAGTTCAGTCACGTGTGCAATATATGTCATTCCTTTATTTTACTTTTAATCGAGTCATAATTTGTGTTTTGAGTAATGATAACTTTGATTGTCTTCTTCACCAACCTTTACTGGAGTTTCTAATAAATAATACTTTGGAGCTTACCCCATCGACCCAAAATCTGAAGTAATGAGCATGCTCTTCATGTACGTGCACAATATAGGTATCTGCAGCTTTATCTTGGGAACTTCTATTGTGTTAGATGAGTTGATGGAGTTAAGCAGGGTCACTGATGCTGTGTAGTAGCTGTCATTCTAAAAGACACACGTCACAAGGAGTTTGGGTTATTTTCAGACCTGTACTAACAATCGCCTTATTACAAAAGACTGTGAAAAGCATGACTCACATGCATGAGAACAGTGTTGCACTCGTCCCAGGCCACCGTCAGCTGCGCATGGGTGGCATTTCCTCCGTTGACTCCACATTCCTCCATCCCCAGGTAAAGAGCGGCCTCCTTGATCTGGCTACTCTGGAGAAAATCCCTGGAAACAGTCACAGTGATGGCAGCCACATTGCACTTGACTGTAATGGCGTTTGATGGAGAGGTGTTGGTGGATGGAAGGGTGCTATTGGTAGGAGTGCTGGTAGTGGTAGGGGTAGTAGAGGTGGCTTGAGGTTGTGCTGTTGTAGAACCGGTGATTATTGGGACAGATGTCGGTGATGTTATTACAGAAGAGGTGGTTAAAGGAGTTGTTGTGGCAGTAGTGGTGGTTGTTGAGGCAGAAGTGGTGGTTGTTGAGGCAGGACTTGTGGTTGTGGCAGGAGATGTGGTTGTTGAGGTAAGAGTTGTGGTTGTTGTGGCAGGAGTTGTGGTTGTTGTGGTCAGAGGGGTGGTTGTTAGAGCAGGAGTGGTGGCTATTGATGCAGGAGTGGTGGTTGTTGTGGTCTGAGTGGTGGTTGTTGTGGCAGGAGTGGTGGTTGTTGTGGCAGGAGTGGTGGTTGTTGTGGTCGGAGTGGTGGTTGTTGTGGCAGGAGTGGTGGTTGTTGTGGCAGGAGTGGTGGTTGTTGTGGTCGGAGTGGTGGTTGTTGTGGTCGGAGTGGTGGTTGTTGTGGCAGGAGTGGTGGTTGTTGTGGCAGGAGTGGTGGTTGTTGAGGCAGGAGTGGTGGTTGTTGTGGTCGGAGTGGTGGTTGTTGTGGCAGGAGTGGTGGTTGTTGTGGTCGGAGTGGTGGTTGTTGTGGTCGGAGTGGTGGTTGTTGTGGTCGGAGTGGTGGTTGTTGTGGTCGGAGGGGTGGTTGTTGTGGTCGGAGTGGTGGTTGTTGTGGTCGGAGTGGTGGTTGTTGTGGCAGGAGTGGTGGTTGTTGTGGTCGGAGTGGTGGTTGTTGTGGTCGGAGGGGTGGTTGTTGAGGCAGGAGTGGTTTGTTCCTGTGTCGTCAGTTGAAATGTAGCTGCAGGTGTTTCAGCTGTTGTTGTAACTGGTGATATTGTTGTCTCCAAAGTCATAGTGGCAATAGCTGAGAATTAACACTTCATTAGCTAACAATGTGACAAAAGGTAAAATCATATTATTGCATTATGCCTATGTCACATTCATTTTATTTCACCTTGACAAGACCGACCAGCCCTGTCTGAGTTGATGTCCACAAACCCTTCCCTACATGTACAATTGTATGAGCCCCAGGTGTTTGTACATGTTGCCCATGGAGAGCAGTCATTTTGTCCTGAAGCACATTCATCAAAATCTGTGGGAGAAGACAGCAGGCTTTATTTGGAAATATTACATTGTACATTGCATATCAATTGCTAATCATCAAATGTTCCACAATCATAAAAAACAGTGCACTACACTTAAGGACAAAGTAAAAGATACATTCTCTATGAAATCACAGATTCAGAACTAACAGTAGCTTTCCATTACCATTTTAGTTAACATCAACATTAGCCAGAAGCCAAACTGACATACTGGCACTTTAATTATCCAAATTAAGAACCTAAAGCCATTATTGAACAACAAGATTAGGAATAAGAAAGTATTAAGGTTACCATTTATCTTTGTGCTGTTTTCATCCACTTGATATTTAGAACTGTTCATCAGTGAGACTAACAGAGCAGAGGACACGTTCCTGATGTCATCGCTTTGACTTGGGGTGAAGACGATGGTGAAGTTGACAACCACACTGCCGGACGCAAAGCCTGTAATCTCGATTCTCACTTGGCCTGAATCCACCATGGCCTTCATCTCAGCGGACAGTGACTGATAGAGCTGATGGTGACGTCAGTAGAGTGTCAGTCAGCCAGTCTTACAATCATTTATGACTCAAAATGTAAACAGTAGAATTCAGTAGGCTTCATTACAAATACATTAGGTATTCCCAAAGAGACGTTTACCTCCATGATAATGCTGGCAGTGAGGTTTAAATAGGCCACGCTGCTGGCGTTCTGCAGGTCGTCTGTGTATTTAATGTTGATAAGTCGGGCTGTGGCGTCGAGAGTTTGAGCATCTACAAAGAAAACCCATACGTGGACTTGGATATTGCAGTTCAAAAAATAAGTTCTTTATCTTAAGTGATATACTCACACATAATAAATAAAAGCAGTTGTATAAGTTTATGGAATAAAAGGCTGCTTATATTAAATGAAAAAAGACCAAACTGTTCTTACCGGTCTTAATGGACAATTGCATGGTGTTTCCTTGTTTCCCACAGGCATAAGGTGTGACACTAACATTATAAAGCACTCCAGACTGCAACCCTCTCAACTCAACCATTGTCTGACTGGTCTCATTAAGAGAAGTCACCTCTGACCCCTTCCTGAGAACAACATGATAGGTCTGGTTTCCTGGGAATTGACTGGACCAGTAAACTCTAAATGACGTCCCGCTGACGTTGGCTGAACGCAGGTTGGCGATGCTGGGAGGAGCTGGGTAAAGGCAGGGAGAAAAGAGGTAGGATTAGACACTGTTTGTGAATGAAGAGATAGTATTTGGTAGTGTATTTATAAAATAATTGATAAATGTATTACGGCATGTGGTTGCTGGCTGAGATGTCATGCTGGTATAAGGACTTGTCCACTGAGGTTGAACTGATGAATTTGTTGGAGCATAAGTTGTATTATTCAGAGATGTAGTCATGCTGGTGTTGCTGTGAGGAGGGTCCCATGTAGTGTTAGTAACAGGGGTGCTTGCTGTGCTCGTGGGGGGATGGTATGTCATTGGTGGTGTAGGGGTAGGCAAAACTGCAATGACATAATCATACTGTGGGCATGCAGTGGAATGACATTTTGTGGAGATGACTGAACAGGTTAGAGTTATGTTAAAATGAACCAAATCTTTCCTCCTCGAAATGTTTTCATGCAGCTAGACAAGGGCCCCCACTGGCACAAGTACCTTCCCCCTGTTGGCAGTGCATCAACTTCACTTTTAGGCAGTCCATTATTCACTGGGAATGTGCCTTGAACTTCACATGTGAGTTGTTACTGCTGTGTAGCAAGTGTCACTAAGAGAAATCAAGAAAACTCAACCATAAAAGCTGCTTGTGTTAACCTGTGCAGTTAGTTCCGGGGTTGGTGGTGTCCACATCCATGTATCCAGGGCGACAGGTACAGAAGTAGGAGCCCACTGTGTTCATACATTCGGCTTGAGGTGAGCACTGATAGAGAACAGGGTGTGCACATTCATCTAAATCTGTAGCAACAGAAAAAAACAACACAATTTGAATGACTGATTTAAAAAATCCTATTGTATTTCGCACAGAACAGGATGTTACATGTTTTACAAAAACAATATATGGTGAGGCAGTACTATACCTTTAACCTGTGTGCAAATGTAACACATTTCACTGATTCATGATTAATATCTGTCTCTATGAGAGTGGGCGTGCATTTCGTGCACGTGTGTGCACTTGTTCATGGTGTTATTTTCCGCTATTGCAGGAAACATCCCACATGACTGTCACTCAAATAGAAATGGTGGGAGAAGGAAACTGTGGTGCGACTGAGTCATTTTTTCCCGAACGCTGTGTTCTCTGCTACATGAATCATACTGAAAACTCTACAAGAATGTCATTGCTCTAAAGAAAAAATAACCCCGAGAGGATTTGCTAATAGATCTAAGCTTTTGTACCAAACAGCCCCGTTTCTCACCTTCCACAGTTACAGATGACACCTCCTGTATGTGTTTGAGGAGATGATGGAGCATTGAGGTGACATTATAGAGCGAAGAAGTAAACTTGCATTCAATCAGAAGTGAGGTTGCAGTTCTGTACGGATACACAGGCCATGAGCTTAGGTAATAGACAGAGAAGTTAGACAAGAGGACCCCAGTTACCTATTGGAACAGAAAGAAATTAGTATGGAAACATTATGAATTTGTAAATATATTTTTAAATCTCAGTAAAAAATGGTATTACCATTGCTTGTAACAGTCTGGTGTGGTTGAGGAGTCCTCTCTCTATGGACATCAGTTCCTGGTAATCCACTTTCACTATCACTGTTGCATTGAAACGATACCCTCCACTCTCAGAATAATCAGAGCCTGAAGATATTTAAAAATAGATTCATAACAATATTATAAACAGTGTAAGTCAAAAGCACTAGATTATGTTCACATGGTTTAACAATGGTAAGTTATAGTACTGACTTGTAGGATTTGTACAGACAGAGCAACTTGATCTCTGGCAGCATTTTTGCCATCCTGGGCAGTCTATGTCCCACTCGCAGGCTCTGCTGCCATATAATCCATCTGCAGTTGGACACAATCCTGGTTTGGCAGTGAACTCCCTGCTCCTGTTTACAGCTTCATTCAAAGAAAATAACATGTTACAGGCCATACATTAGCAGCCAGATATTTGTAGCAATGCCGATTATGTGCCTCCATCTGTGTCTTAGTCCCACACAAAGGATGGCCATACAGATATAGCATCTGTGAACAATGTGTGATGCTACATCACCAAATTGAAAATGGGAAATAGAACTTATATAATCTCAT
Source organism: Rhyacichthys aspro (assembly GCA_036850595.1). NCBI lineage: Eukaryota > Metazoa > Chordata > Actinopteri > Gobiiformes > Rhyacichthyidae > Rhyacichthys > Rhyacichthys aspro. Next base: position 8,333,990 of record CM072161.1, read on the forward strand.
ACAAGAAAAAAATGTGCTATTCAAGGCTCAGAGATGAAAAATGTAATACTACTCACTTAAGGCACAGTAATGGCCGACCTGAACGTAGCCATCGCAGCACCTGGTCACCTGCTCTGTGACTGTCTTATACTCTGTGTATTGGGTCATCCGATACTTTGTGATTTGACATGTTTTCCAGGGAAGCCAGCCACCACATTGCCTCGTCGCAGTATAAGGGACCATATAGTTCACCATGTAACTCACAAGCCTTGTCTCATTGTGAGTGCAGAGATGGTAACCAGACAGAGAAAGTCTATAGTCTACAAAATTAAAATATCAGATGTTTCATAACATAGTAGGAATAAAGAGAAAGACACAGACTTCCATACACAGTTTAGGTATGTAAATAAAATCTTTATGGGCTTACCTTCATCCATGGAAAGCTGTCCCCCACAGAGAGTGATCAGAGCCCCAACCACCCAGATAAAGTGTATCCAATTCATTTTTTTTTTTTTTAACAAATCAGAGTTTTAACCATATACTTTTAACGGCAACATTTTCTTTTCACTGAGGTGATGCAAAGTCATGGTTCAGGGTGTATCCATAGACCAAGTCCTCTGTGACCATATACTCTCCTCCCCTCTTTTCACATGTATTCCCTAAAGACTTCATATTTTATACATTTCTTTTAAATATTTTTACTGATTTATTTTTACTTTCAAGCTCATAAGTGTGACTTACAGCAAGTGAGATGTTTAAGTAATATACACTCTGAAGTATGACTAGCATGAGAAATTTCATGGAAGTATTTTTTTTTTTTACTCTAAAAAGAGACGCAGAGTGAAGACAAACATGATCACATAATTGTATTATTAAAGGGAAATTGGACCAAACTATGTTCCTGAAACGTATATTAGTTGTCATATTACTCATCTATTGGCACTGTCAGTATCAGTAAACATGTTTATGATGCCAGAGACACAGAGGCATGGGAGGAGTTGAAATCCCTAATGGCTAGGTTTCCACACAGGTAACCATGGCAGTGATCACTATCCTCCTTGCATCAACAGCCTGTGGCAGCCATTTACACCAAGTAAAGAGAACCGTGATCATTTTTTTGGTCATTTTCCATACAGAATATTTTCTTTGCACAAGATACAACAGGAGGCTTTTCATGTTATAGTTCTAAAAAAAAAAAAAAGACTCCACTCATGGTCAGTGACTGATTTGAGATAAAAAGGGAAAGTAGTTTTAAACACACGTTCCATATTAATAATGAATAATTACACTTTTGTATTTTGAGCCCTTTTTAATGATTTGGTTAAGAATGTAATAATGCATCTTCTATTTTAATGAAGTGTCAGAATGTGCCTAATTAACCTGCTCTGTCATTGAGTAATAACGCATGGGTAAAAGACGCACTGAAGCATTCGAAAATGAGGCAGGTTCCACAAGAAAATAAAAGTTGAAAGGCTATACCACAAAACAAATAATGAATAGTTATGAATTGTACACAACATTAAAATGTATTGCAAAAGAATCGAGAATTATTCAAAAACTATTTTACCACTTTGATGGGTCATGATACTGTTACTAGGTAGCCTACTGTTGATAATGGAGTTTCCAGGAAGATGTCTGCAAGTCAAATAAACATAGCAACTAGGTCCCAGTGGGTGCCAGTAATGACAAAAAACTGCTGCTATGTTAGACTTTCAATAAGTCATCAATCTAATTAGTTTCACTGGGGCCAGGGCTGGGAGTGTAATGCAAGCATGCTCACATGACATGTAACTGCAAATGGGCCAAACCAGCCACTTCATCTCTTCTCCAAATACACTACCAGTCGATTATTAGATATCTTAGAGCAAAAAATACTATACTATTTTTAAAAAATTCTCTTTTTAAAGGTTTTTTTTTCTAGGAGCCCTGATTACATGCATCTCGATCTCAATATGGAGGATCTTGACCAGCCATTGTAGACAGGTGATAGACAATTAGAGAGACATAGTAAACGAGGCCCACTTCGTTACGCGTTAAATAAATAAATAAGTAAACTGTGTTGCTGTCTTGACTAAAATAACCCCTTTCTGTGCAGTGGCTATAAATAGACAACTCACGGAAACTAGTTAAGTTGAAAAACATGAGCTTTCCCTTTAAATTAGCCTCTCGTCAAGTCGTGCGTTAGCCCCGCCCTCTCATACCCGATCAGCCAATCAAAGCGCAGCGACATGACGAGCGATCATTGCGATGACCTCATCCCTGGTGTGGGATGACGTCAAATTCAAGATGGATGGAATCACGAGCAGCGCAGAGAAATCTACACAACACTGAATAAAGTCCGACCGCGGGGAGGGAAGACTCAGTTCACGACGCCCAGGGTAAGTCCGGCTGTTTTAGCGAACTTAATGTTGAGCTAAATTAGCCGTGATGGCAAAACATACTTGGTAGAGTGCTTTTGAGGAGAAGCCTTTTCCTCACTGACGTAACTCGAAAGGGGGATTGTGCTGCTGAGAAAAAAAGCTCACCAGCCACAACCTGTTTTGCAGCTAGAGCATTTATCTCTTCCAAGCTCACGCATTTTACGTAAATAAAACGAGCAGTATTTCCAGGAGTAGCTGATGTAAATCACTCTTCGCACGCTCCAACAGTGTGTCTGTCCGCATCGACTGTGTGTTTTCATTCCGGGATTACGCTGGTGGAGTCCATTGAAACGCTACGGGGCGGCACACACAACTTTTCCCTCTATTGAATTAGCAGTGGTGTTTCGAGTTAAAGCGAGGCAGATTACTACTCGATTTATTTATCCTTCACGTAGACTTACAGAAAAGCGTGGGGATGTTTTTTGTGGGGTTTTTTTGTTTTGTTTTTGAAAATGAAAGCGACGCCTTTGGCAGAGGAAGTTATGTGTGAAATTCAGCCACGTCTCATGGATGCTCTGATAATGCTGAGGAAGCCCCCCGATTGACTTCCTTCTGCAAAACGGCGCTAGCTACCCTTAGACTTGTATTAATTGAGCTCGATTATCGGGGCATGTGGGTAGTGGAAAGCTGCGTTTTGGTGAATGAATGGCCTTTTTCATTAACATATTATCAAACGTGTCAGTGGTGGCAGCGTTGGCAACAGTTTTTCCGGCGATAGGTTTCAAAATAAATGCTTTTAACGCATACTTCTTGCCTTATTGTCTTTAAAATCAAATACTTGAAATAAAAATGTGTAAAGCGTTAGTTAGGATAAAATGTTTTTGTACTGCTGAATTTTATGAATTGATAAAGTAGCCTACGTGTATTTTTAGGTTCTGGTGACTTGAGTTCTAGAATAGTACCTTATTACTCATAATGTTGCACTTTCACAGCAATATTATGTCGATTTGTTCAATTTGTCACTACGGATTTACTCTGAGCTCCTGTAATCCTAACTTAATGGTGCATTGTCAGTTCTCATAATAGCTACAATTAAAGAATCTGCTTCATTAACTCCCCACTTTAGTAGGTCCTGTCTTTAAGTGAGGGAACATATTTTTATAATGGGGTTATTTAAAGCTTAGTTGAAGGATTGGAAAGCTTTTATTTTCAAACCTAAATGGTACTTCCTGGAGCACTTCAGTTGACTTACCAAGGGACTGACTTTATAACTCATGCCCTCAAACATGCCTGCAAACATGATGTAATGTCTGTGAAAATTATAAAAACATGGGCTAGGGCCAACCACAACCAAAGAAACACAACACTTCCTACTAACAACACCACTGCCTGTAAACAAACACCTAAATATTATGTATATTAGATTTTTTTTTTTATTCTGCAGTGGGTTCAATCATTTTATAGACCCTTCTTTTTATATGACAGATACACAAAAATTAATGGTAGTAATTCAATGTACCAATCAAATATACATTTTATTTTGAACTGTTTCATGTTTATCTTGTTTGCATTGTTTTGCTTTAAACTCATTTTAGTGTGTTTTACAGAATTAGTTTTTTCTTGTTGTCATCTTTAATCAATGTAATATGTGAGATTACTTGTAAGTAAGATTTGTTTTTGCATAATTGTATTAAAATTGCTTCCTCTCTTGTTTTCCAGTCATGGAGAGCCTTGTACATTACAGTAATCCCTCCCACGCCCTTTCAGTGTTGGGGGCTCTGAATGAGCAGCGGCTGAGGGGCCAGATGTGTGACGTGCTCCTAGTTGTAGCAGACCAGAAATACCAGGCCCATAAGAGTGTTCTTGCAGCCAGCAGTGAATATTTCCAGTCCCTGTTCACACGGATGGATACAGAGTCACCCAAAGTTGTGAATCTAGACTTCTGTGAGCCTGATGCCTTTGAGATAGTTCTGAACTACATTTACTCCTCATCATTATTTGTTGACAAGGGCAGCCTGGCAGCAATTCAAGAACTGGGCTACAGTCTGGGGATTCCCTTCCTCACCAACATTGTATCAGCAAGGCCACATGCATCCTACTGTGTGTCAAGAAAAAGGTTTTCTTTTTCTGAGGGCGATGAGAATGATGTCCAGACCAGAAGTGTGATTGTGTGCCGGGTTAAGAATGACACAACACAGCCCTCTTACTCCAATTATCCGAGAAAAACATCTGAGACATCAGCGGCTCCTCACTCTATCAGAGGGACAGCTCAGCCTCCTTCGGTACAGAGCTCCTATGAACCTGTTAGAAATTCTGAATCCATTAAATCATCAGAACTGGGTGGTACCTCTGAAAGGAGGGCCATCTATCCATATGCCTCTATATTAAAAGGGAATTCATCACATATTACATCTGTTCGGCCTCAGCTGACGTCATCAGTGTCTTTCAGTGATGCTGAAGTGCAGCACATCAGGCTACAGTCAGGCACTGACCAGGACACGAGAGACGAGACTGGAGAGCGCGAGTCTCATTATCATACCCAAGTGCCTTTTCAGGGTCAGGCACGAGAGCCAAGCCAGACCATTGACCGGAGTGGACCACTAATAAAAAGCCTACTCCGAAGATCATTATCAATGGACAGTCCTGTTCCAGTCTTCTCGCCCACATTGGAGCTTAGGGAGCTGCAAAACCGTGAACAGTCAGTGGTTAAAATGGCATCGAAAGTGTCTGGGCCAGATACTCCCGTCCACAATGGTGGTTCAAAAAGAACATCCCCTTTGGTTCTCAGGTCAAGGTGCCCCAGCAGGTATGATGCAGAAACTCAGGTAGGAAGAGAGACAAGTGTCAAAACTGAACCAAGCAGTCCTCTCGCTGACCCAATGGAGATTATTCGAATCACAGTGGGAGATGCTTTGCCTGTTAGTCTTAAAGATTTACAAACAAATTATGAGCAAGGTACAAGGTCAGACATCAATCCTCCTGGAAAAAGAAAAGACAGGCCAGATAACAGACGGTACCCTTTTAAAAAGAGTAAAATATTCAAAGAGCATAGTCTTCGCTCTGAGGAGAACATGTCAGAAACAGTACCTCAAAATGCTCGTGCTGAATCTAATGAAAACAGCGAGGAGCCACCTCCAAGCAAAATGTTTAAATGCTGGAACTGTTTAAAGGTTTTCAGGTCCAACGCTGGTCTACATCGCCATGTAAACATGTATCATAACCCTGAAAAGCCGTATGCTTGTGACATCTGTCACAAACGCTTTCATACCAACTTCAAAGTATGGACACACTGCCAAACTCAACATGGTGTAGTTCAAAACCCAGCTTCCTCTAGCTCTTCTGTTTTAGATGAGAAATTTCAAAAGAAGTTAATAGATATTGTCCGTGAGCGGGAAATAAAGAAAGCTTTGCTTTGGAAATTAAAGAGGAACAAGCAGAGTTTGCAGTCTTCTGTGCTTAACAAGAAAAGATTGAGGCCCAACTTCATATGCCCTTACTGTGGCAAAGTATTTGTGTTCCAGTCTCAGTACAGACAGCATTTAAGGAGCCATCATGCTGAAAAAACAGAGCAGGACACTTCTACAGAGAACATGTATCATGGTGAAGATGAGTCAGTTCAACAGAAGAATGCTGACAGTGGTGTTTACTCCTGTAGACTTTGTAACATGAAGCTGTCCTCTCTCTTTGAACAAGGTGACCATGAGAGGGGCTGTCGACATGCAACAGTGTGCCCGTACTGTGGCCTTCGATTCTCAAGTCCAGCAGTCAAAAAAGATCATGAGGCACATTGCAAATACAAAAAACTGACATGCCTGGAATGCATGCGAACCTTCAAATCCTCTTTTAGCATCTGGCGTCATCAGGTAGAGGTCCATAACCACAATATGATGACTGTTAAAGAGCAGCTTCAATTAAAGCAACAGGAGAGCAATCAAGAACTGAGCAATGAAGAAATGCTTGGAGAGGAACAGTACATTGAAGCTCATCTGCCCACTAGCCGCGCCAGAGAAAACATTAGTTACAGCAACTCCTCAGGTCAACCCATGTATGATTCAGAGGACTCTTCATCATATGTGCCTGAGGACTTGAGCATGGGCCATCATGGCAGGCTGGTGGTGAAAGAGGAGCCAATAGAGGAGGCTGTGAGTGAGAGGGAAAACACAGATGCTGCCAAAGCTGGGCCTGAGGAGCCTGGTGTGTGGCCATGTGAGAAATGTGGAAATCTTTTCAGTTCTCGCAAAGACCTGGAACGGCACCAGGAGCTGCTATGCCACATCAAACCATTCATCTGCCACATCTGCAACAAAGCCTTCAGGACCAACTTCCGCCTTTGGAGCCACTTCCAGTCCCACATGTCTGCTAGTGAACTAGGAGCCAAAGAGATAGACCGACAGGCCTCACCTCTGACCCCTTCACCTCCTATGACACCTCAGAACTCAGACCGTCCCTCCACACAGGCCTCAGTGCTTAAGCCCACTCAGCCATTGCCCAGCACCGCATCAATGGCCGAAGAGTCCAGCAGCCCAGAGCCTTGTGGCTCATCAGTAAGCAAAAGCAGGAAACCTGAAATAGAGCCGCCACCGAGCAGCACCAGTCCTATATCCAGGGTAAACAGCATGGAGAATCCAGCTGGTCCTCAGGAACCAGACACACTCTTTTACCATGCACCATCCCTCTCTGCCCTGACATTCAAGAGGCAGTACATGTGTAAACTCTGTCACAGGACCTTCAAGACAGCTTTTAGTCTCTGGAGCCATGAGCAGAGTCATAGCCACATGTAAGCTTCGTGAGAGACAGTGCTCATTAGGATAAAACACCTCAGACTAGAAAAGGAAGACTCTGAATGTATATTTTTAGCCTCTAATGTCATATTGAAGGGGTGATGCTTTTAAAGATGTAAACGTGAATGTGCAATCAAGTGCTAGATTGATTATGATTGTTTAGTTTTCTTTCAGACTCAGCTATAATCATTTATATAGATATTTCAAAACACTTTAAATTGTCTACTTGTATTTATTAATGTAGGTGTTTTGGCATAAAAGTCTGGTACACTTGTCACTGAAGCAGTGCAATTTAGGGATGAAAAAGCTACAGTAAAAAAAAAACCTTTGTGTTGATTTCCTTGGAGTGTAGAAAGTGCTTAATAAGTTTGAGGCTGTAGCTGAAGTTCATATTAGTGAAGTGCTTCTTGTATCAGAGTATCTCTTGGTGTGGATCACATCTTACAATGTGGTGGCCTCAATAATGTATTCAATATGCACTTTTGTGAAACATAATTGTGTTATGGAGTATTCACTTGATTTATATAATTGAACTTAACTATGAAGTGAAAGAGTATCAGTTGCCCCGTTCTTAGCACTCCAAATAATCAGTTAATTTAACATCTCTTTCCATTTCGATTCTCTCTTATTATTGCGTTTCAACATTGCCTTGTTATATTGTTTAGTTATGTATTTTGTTGCAATGTCTTTAAAATTAATTTATAGTAAGGTGACAGAAATAGACAGTGTGATCATTTTACATATTACATTTTATTAGCTTGTTAGTGGCTTACCACCCAGCATTTTAATTATTCATAAAAGTGACAGACAATAAGTAAGCAACAGCATAGCAATTATATGAGATTTTTGTTTTTACCTACTTTTTTTCCACCTCAAACCCGTAATGTTCTGGTTAAAACTGAAAAAGATGATCTCACAGCTATATTTAATAGTGGCCCAAACAGCACCCGTAAGTTGCGTTTCAAGCAGCTGCTTTAAATTAATACCAAATATTATTTCAGGTTTGGGGTTAATCCGCACAGAAAACATTTATGGCTAGATTTATATGGTGCTGAATCGAATTGTTGTAATTTCTGAAGCAGCCCAGTACAGTTCAGTGTTTGTAAATATATAAACATGAAAAGATGATTGCAGTTAACCATATTGGATGAGCTTTACAATACTTTGATGGCCTTATGCAACTTTAAAAATCTATCTTTGATGTTATGTTACATTAAAGCACAATGGCAAATAGCGTTTAACTCAGGCATTTACAGGAATTAAAGTTGAGGAAAGGAAGTGGATGTCGATGAATGATACTTCCTGCTTACAGAGGATTCATTTTTAAAAATTGTGTTTTGATTGTATTCCACTTGTTTAACAGTTGTATTCATGTACAAGTATACTGTATACTTCTGCTTTGGCTTAAATAGAAGGTGGATCTAAAGAGATGTTGCTCCATAAATTATTATTGCTATTATTTTTGACAATGTAAAGAGTACTTAAATACAGTGGGAATGAGTTTTAATCAATGCAAGCTGCATTGTCTTTTCAGTTCTGTATTGAAAATAGTGCTCTTATTTTTTGTGGGAAAAGCTTTGACAAATATAATTAGGATTGTGTACATGAAATTGTTTGTATTCTCATGTTTTGTACAAAGTTTATTAGTAAAATATATGAAAAAGGTTGGTATCTTTTTAGTATTACTGTGCTCTTACCGCAATAATACTTATTTGTATTAGCATTGGTTGCATTACTGTTGCGTTTTGAGAATTGCAGCTGTTTTGTGTTTAGGGTTTTTTCTACAGTTTTGTGCTTTCTGTAATAAAGGGTAACAGAAACTATACAATGTGGTATTGTTGAAAGTTTTATGTGTTAAATAATAGCATTATAGCTTGAGCATTTCCAATTTCTTTGCGGAATATTTACAACACAATTTCTCTGTTGTTTCATTTGTATATCAGCCATGTATCAGTCTTTAACATGTGTCCCTAATTGAACTATTTACAGCAAACATACGCAAACATCACGTTGAACTGGTTTTGTAATCTCTAAGCCAACAAACATGATTCAATATACATAATGACATGTGAGCTTATTGGCACTCCATGTTGTTTTCAAGTTACTGGCTGGAAACTAGGGAGTGCTGAGGAAGCGCTGGCTTTAATTTGGAAAAATCCACTCTGGAAATCCTGTCAACCCTGTGTCAGGTCACTCACTCAACAAACGTGTGTAAAGAGAGGAAGTTTTGTCACAGACATTAAAAACTGACTTCCATCTGTAAATCCTGTCATACACAAGATTTACAGGTTTGGCACAAGATTTTATGGTTTTAAGGACAGACAAATACAAGTTTTTGCATTTACATTATAACATTTAATACAATTAAAATTACATCATTGTACAATGTGTCATTATTAGCAACACAAATTCTTTTCACCAAATAAAACTCTTTATGTTCTTTAAGCTGCATAGCTTCTGAGCCATGGCTATACCAGCTTGACAATGACAAAAAAAAAAGAAAAATTACAACAAATCTTGCCAAACCTACTTATTTGATAAATACAACACATAATCAAGAATCCCAGCCTGCAATGCTTATACACAGATTAAAAGATTAAAATGTATAACCATATGCTGTAGCTGCAGTTGTGCAACATACATATTTACATAGATTTACATCATCAAACTTAGAGTTTCCTCACAACGCCAGTGTGTCTTTAATCAGCCTTCTCATGGTGGTGCTCACAGATGTCCCCAGAGAATCTGTGATCTGGTAGGTGATTTTGTACAGATATGGCTGGACGTCTTTTAGACTGGTGTCAAACACATTGTCCACCTCAGACTGAGTAGGCATCTTTGGCAGATATTCATGTCGGTTGATGACTTCAACCACATTGATCACTTTCTCGCCCAGCTTCTCACCAACCTTCTCTCGGCAGATCTGTCTCTCTTGCTCGTTGGCCAAGTTGACTACATTGACCTTGATGCTCCACACCTCCCAGGGAATGCACTCGTCAGAAAATGGCCATCGAGACTTCTTTTTCTGGTAAAACTCCAAAGAGATCTGTCCCATGCCATCAGTGCCTGTATTACCCAGAGCATCCTTAGACGAAAGTATATTTGAGAGTAATAAATTATAAAAGTGAAGCTATGATTATTACCATCAACAATGAAACAGAGCAGTATGACCGGCACTTACCTTAAACTCTGACACTGCTTTCCTAATAACCCTGTCCAGCTCATCAGAAGAAACTCTGACAAATGTAAAGTCGATAAAGTCACAGTCTATGTCCTGTGTGCCCACAGTACCAATGGAGTAGGTGCCCTCCTTCTTGTAGTGAAATTTCCCAGTGCTGCGATGCAGTAAAATGGTGTGTAGCAAGGCCAACATCGCCTCTTCGACCTGCCTCGCCTCTACTGTTACCTCGAGAACTTCTGAGCGGCAGTTCATTGCGAAATTCTATGTATCTTTATTCCCAAAGCAGAAGCAAACAACCCAGAGTTATAATAGCTACTACTCTTGTCTCGTCTACGTTAGCGTTAGCTTACCAATATCCACTTTGTTTACCTCCTCTGCTGGGCGTGGTTTATTTAACAGTGAAATGTTGCTTCAGAAACATATATCTTTATAAGTTCTCGAGTTACTTAAAGTTTGTTGCTGATGCATGACAAGGTAGCGTAACCGAACTAACAGCTAAGCTAAATGTTTGCTAAATAGGACAAGAGGAGAAGCGATGCTGATAACAGGGCAAACTACGGCAATCCGCGTAGGCCAAACAACCCTGTAGCGCTAGTATATTTATTATCAGTTTCTAAAAATGTTTTTCATATGTGGTGTGATACATTTAAATAAACTTAATTAAAACAGTTTAAACAAAACGTGATATGTTTTTTCTTGTTTTATTCTCCAAGCGCAATTATATTAACTAGTTTTGCCTTTGTCGCGCTGCATTGTGGGAGTTACAGTGCCACATATCCGCCTCTAACAAACTGCAACTTTGTACAGTCAGACTCAGCTGCAAACCTGAGTAGTGGCAAGCGTCGCCGACGTTGCCTCATAATGTTTTCGTGGAACTCGTTCTCGGAATTTGGTTATCGACTCGTGGAACCAATTTGGAAATTATGGGATTTTTAAAAACTCTTGCGGCTTTGCGGATAATGATGAATGGGCAGTTTAAACGAAGCGTAGCGTAGATTAGCTAAGTAAGCTAACATCCATTCAGGAGAGTGAGAGGAGTGTTCAAAATAGTGGTTTGCTTAAAACCTCCTTATGTTTTGTATTGTGTCTATATTTTAGATGTTTATGACCCACTAGCCTTAACATTTTGGGAGTTTTTTTTTACTTTCGCCCTCTATTACGGCAACATGAGTCAATTTCTGTCTTGACTGGTGCTGTGCGGCTACCAGTAATGATAGTTTGCCTTCATCGACTAAATAAATACTATGAGATTTTCGAAGTAATATACCCAAGGAGGAGCGCTTTCATTTCCAAAGAATGTCCGAGTTGGAAACTTCATATTTTGGCTTGGAGGATCCGCAGTGGCTATGCATGGTCACACTGTTCATCGCATCCCTGGTCACTCTTCTACTGTATTTTGTACAGTATTTCAAGTTAGGGGGTGCCAAGAGAAAATCGATCGCAGTAGAAGGCTTTGCAGAGGAGAAAGAGGAAGCAGAAGCTTTGTTGGGATGGGCGCTGTCACTAAAAAGCTGGAAAAATGTGTGGAGATCAGCTTGGTGCAGAGCTTTGAACGACGAATCGAGGAAGTGCAGGGTAAGTCTTATGACCACCGAGCCTCCTCTTTGCACTGTGACAGGTGACTTCAATAAATTGTCATAAGATGTACTCAAACGTAGAAAAACACTAAAACTTTCACTATAAAAATCTTAGAAAAGAGTCACTTAGAAAAAAAATAATCCTTGATCTAATACATGTGACACCACTACTACTACTTTGCTGTTACCTGGTCTCCAGTGTAGAATTACATCTTGCTTTTCCTTCCATTCACTGCCTTGAAGTAGTCCTTACTTTTCCAGACATTAATTATGCATTGCATCAGTAGTTTTATACTCTTTTCAACGATATAATCCATACTTTATTTCAGGGTCCAGTTTTGCTGACTTTTGAAGAAGATGATCTTGAGGTATCAGAGCTTGTGGTCAACCAAGTGACCAATTTTCAGAAGTCTCCTGCACATAAGGTATATGTTTTAGGCTTTAATTTATTTATAAGGGGTCAAACAGGGGCAAATTCCTTGTTGGGTTAGTAGTAATGACTGCTTTTATGTGTCCCAAATGCAAGCTCAGCTCTTTCATTGTCATGGTTGCAATATGGACTAAATACCAGTTGCACAGTTGCTGAATGCAGTGACTGAGAGGCTTATTTTTACCCACAAGTTATATATGTGTGTGTGTGCTCATTATAAGAAGCTTACCTAGTTGTCAATCTCCATGCCAAGGAAGGACAGTAAGACCTGCACTGACACATACAGATGTTTAGATTTCCTTTCACACTGACATGAAGAAACAGAATATATTAAACTTAGATGATATCACCTTCACCTAACTCTTTAAAGAAGGTGATTCATTGTTACCTAAGATGATTTAATCTGCTGATAAAGTAATTGGAAGCCATAGGCAGATTCTTTTCTCCCTATTTACCCAGCCTAATATTTTGCTGCACTTTGTTCAATTGAGGCACATTGATCTTCAAATGCACTTTTCAGATCACAGTGCTTAAACTCTATAGTTAAAAATCTCATCTCCTTAAATGAGTTGCTGCTGTGATTTAGTTACATGAGCTGTATTCAAATGCCCACCAATAGATTTACATTTGACCGATGCATCACTCTCTTCCTTTTCCGGCAGGCCGCTTGCTGCAGGATGGTCGCAGAAAAGCTTCAGTTCTGTCTCAGTGCAGCACCGTCAGACTCGGCTGCATCGCATCCTTCCAATTACACAGTGTGCATAGAGCCACTGGAGCTGCAGGTAAATCCTCCTCAATGACAGAAGGCAATGTCTCTGCTTTCATGGCACCGCGAAGAGTTGCTTCCTGCAGTTTATTTTAACAGCAGATTTTATTGTACACTGTGTGCTGCCCAACATTGCCTCATTTCTGGCAGAAGCTCTGGGGGGGGGGTGTCTTTTTGTTTGTAGCTAATGGAATCATAAATCACCGACTGGCTCGTTTACAAAAATCAGGCCTTCTGCTTTCAGTGATGCAAAGACTAACCGATGACTGCTAGTTGCCTGCAATTACTCATTCACATTTTACTAGTTCACCCACGGTCTTATGTAATGCCCTTCTCTCATCCAATTACCTTGAAGTAGTGAGCCATAGTACATCTTAGTTATTATGTATCAACATGGAGCAAGCTGGGATCTGTTTATGGGCTTTATCGTTACCTATCTATTGGTAGAATTAGCCATGTCAGTTAAGCCAATTAAAGTTATTTTTAGATAATAAGGTACTTGACCAGCCTTCTGAGGTCATTGTGCCAGAAATACAAGCTAAGTGATAGGTCAAAGTTAGGATTAAAGTGGATGTGTTCTGTTTTGGTTGGGAATCTGTTGTTGTTGCAGGGACACAAAGGTGGCCTCTTGTCTCCTTTTCATTCCCGGTTTGTTTGGCTCAGTCTGGAATAGTCAGAAAAGCTTTTTCAAATCTCTCATCCATTCATTCAAATGTTTACAAGTCCCAGGCAGCTGGAATGGTCCGGGTTCATCACACAGACGATATGAAAAGGAAGGCCAGGGTGTTTACAGTATACGATGTGGACACAATAATATACCCAGAGAGGGCTGTGTTTAAGCTCTGTAACATGCAGCATGAACAGTTAACAATCAGTGACGTGATGTAATGGAGTAGCCACTGTTCTAAAACCAGGCATTACTCAATTTACTCCTACAAACTCCTTTATTAATTAAACTACATGCTCCTTGTCTTTCTATCTGTATTGTGTATTTTAACTTTACAGTATAATATTAACAGTATATCAGTACTATTTCCGTATGAAAGCAAACATACTGCCACTGCTCCAAACCAGTGACTTTGTAATATATTTATATGCATACACTTTGTTGCTTGTTTTTTTTGTCTTTTAATCTTGTGTTCAGTAATCTGTTGTGAACTCATTTGTTAGTGGATGTATGATACCAGATACCTAGCTGTGCAATAAAGCGTTTGCTTGGCATCACAGTGCTCTTTCCCGGAATCTAGACGTGCTGTGACAGGATGGCCCAGTTTGTTTTCTGTATCATTCTATCTCCCTCTTCTCGCCCTTTTTTTAAGGGCTAAGCTGTTGACATACACCTCGCTGACCTTCTCTCAATTCACTTTTTGCACTCTGAAAACATGGATTAACACAAAAAGCAAACAAATAGCTTACGTTTGCTTTATTTTTTTTTAACATGTTTGATTTTTAAATGACCAGAATATTTGGATCATTCTTGCCCTTTGTTTACATGTATTTGTGCATGCTGTAATTACTGTAATGTTTAATACTGCTCTGATGCACTTCCTGTGGATACACCCTTTAAATATTTATTCACCGAAACCTGTTACTTAGCTGACACACTACTCCTTCAGGCCAAGACATCATCAATATAGGATTGTATCATATTACTTCCTGTTTCTTGCAATGTATTGTCTATTCACGGGAACCAGAGTTACTATGCTCGTCTCTTTGGATGCTATCAAAATACAAAGGCGAAACAGGGAGATAACAGATAAAGAACAGACTCATCTGTGTTTCTTGGCAAACAACAGCACGAACCAAAGAGCATACACTTCTTAAAGCACATCATGTTACGCTATCATCTAGTGAAGCTGACTGTTTGCAGAGAATAAGCAAGCTGTTCTTGCTCTTTGCTTTTTCTGTTTTCCTGTACTTTAATCCTTATTTAGATATTGAGATCTCATGTGAAATTCTTGCAAACATCTGTATCTTACTGATCTCATTATGTCAGACAAAGGTGTTTATATTAGAAAAAACTATACAATCATTATATTATAATTTTATAATTAAACGCCAAACTGGTGCCAACATGACCATGTCAATCGTTTTGGAAATAGACTCTCAAACTGTCCTTAATAGTACAATCATACCCTTTGTGTTAATACTTTTATCCACCTTGGAAACTGATAACACTATTAGTTTCTCTTTTCATTTTATTCAGCTTGATCTTGAGATGGAAGAAGCTGAAGGTGAAGTCAAAGTAAGCTGGGGTGTGTCCCATTTGGATTCAGGAGAGCTGCAGCTGACTTCAAATCCCACCCAGGTGAGGCACACAAACTGTTAACTGTTTTCTCTGTGTCATGTTAATAGTATGTATTTCTTTATTTACCGTTTTTTTCTTTCTACCTCTGGCCACAGGTTCATACCAACACTTGCAGTGAAGCAGCTGTAAAAGAGCAGTTGAATAAGTTGTTATGCAGGACACGTCCCTCTGTTTCACTGAGCTGCAGGTCGGCTCAGGCCTCAGATTTAAAGGTGAGTAGAGAAGTTTTGCGTTTCTGCATGATCATAATCTGCCTCATGATGGTAAATGGCATGCATTTATATAGCTTTTCATACCCTTCTCGGGCACCCAAAGCGCTTTACATCATGCTTCCATCGTGAGATGACCTTTAGGTAAAGAATGTGCACCAGCAAGTTTAGGCAGACAGTTGCCCACCCTGAGCCTGCCTGATTCTCCCTGCTTCCTGTTAAAAGCAATTTCATAACTCAGTGGAAAACATCACACAACTAAACCTGTTTCTCCAGGCGCCAATTAATTAACCATTAACCATTTTAAACCATTGCAAATGAGATTATATCACTAATTTGTTTTAAGATCAGCCCAACACATCTGAATTCAAGTTGATTGTTTTCTTTTTGTGACACTATATTTTTAATTTACATGACTTCTTTTAGTCCTTAAATATTAAATAGGAAATGAAACTAACAATGCATAATGTATGTGTAGTCAAAATGCATTCTTTCTGTTTACTACAGGATCTTCGTAACAAAGCGGTTTCACCCCCCAAACCTCCCCGTGCCCATGACTGGAAGCTTCTGGTAAAAAACATCCGTGTAACTTACAATGAGGAGGAAAATGCTGCAGGTTGGATATTTTCTTTTCTAACTAATATACATCTGTTCAGTATTCTTTCACAGAAATGACACAGCAAGACAACAGTAATACTGCCATATTTAGTGTTGAGACCTTTTGGACTGCAGGCCATGCTTAAATTACCTTCAGATTCTGCCGATACATTTATGACTTATCTTATTCATACTTGTGTCCTAACCTGTTACTTTGAATGCCCAATTACTTACTGCTGCTTGTACTTATTCACTAAAAATTAAGTTACTGTAATACCATAATGGTAAAGGACATATTATTCAACACATTTGCTATAGATGTCTACTTCTGATGTGTGGTCATCTGAATACTTCTAAACCCAACTGTATGCTTCAAGAACATTTCTTTACATGCCAAATGGACCGATACTTGATTATTGATTAATTAAGTCGTTTTTAAATCACACACTGAGACGTTTTCTTTCTTTCTTTCTTTCTGTAGGCAGCATAAATCCTCTGTGTATGCTGCAGTTAGATGACCCTCCACAAAAGTTCAACACCTCCGTCTTAAAGAACACGACTAATCCTGCCTGGGACCAGCCATTCATCTTGTATGTTTTATTGCAGCTAACAACATTTTAAACGTATTTACTCTGTTTTCCATTTTGACCTTGTGTTTTTTTTATTCAGTGAACTAAATGGGCGATCAAAGGAGCTCAAAATTCAGTTAATGAATGATGGACAACCTCAAGAGAGTAAGAACTTTAGTTATGTATAAGAGGAGACCTGGTTATATGTAGAGCCATGTTAAATTGTTCATTTTCCTATGCATTAAACATGATTTATTCTTTTTTGTCTTTTCCAGACTCAACTTTAGGCCAGATATCAGTGCCTTTTGATCTTGTGAAGAAGCAGCCCAAAGGACAGCAAACATTTGCACTCATGACCAAAGATGTAGTGACAGGCTCACTAACTACTGAAGTAAGAACCTTTATTGAACTTTAATTTGGATATTAAAGTGTGAGGCATTGCTATGACAGTGGTAGTAACAAAATCTATGGTCTATTAGTTTACCTACCTGGAGCCAAGCGAGTTGAGGTCCTGGCAACCACCTACCCCAGCTTCCACTAAGAGGGTGGAAATGGACCGTACAGTTATGCCCTGTGGCACAGTGGTCACCACTATCACTGCAGTAAAAAGCAAGCCCGGACGACCGCTGCCTGTGGGACTCAGTATAGGTATGTGGCCACAAACAACACTAAAACTAGGACAGAAAACGGTTTCTCATACAGTTACGTTCAGGTCTTGTGTTTTACAATAACAAACATGATAAGCAAGCACATGCTTTTTAGTCAGCACATTTCCATCTTTGTCGTTTTAAATTTTAATACAGTTCCTCAAAATAGTTTAAAGTTATTTGTGTTGTCCTCCAGATACAGCTCAGAAGCCTGTAGCCAACAAACCCAAGTTGTCCGAGCGGCGTGTTTCAGAGCAGTCATCTATGCTGGGGAACACAGTAAGCAAAGCCTTGTCTTCCTCGGATACTGAGCTTCTCATGCTGAACGGCACAGACCCAGTGGCAGAGGCCGCCATTCGACAGCTACACCAGTCTGCCAAACAGAAACTTAAGTCGCCAGTGAAGAAGAGTACTATCATCATCTCTGGCATCGCTAAAGTAAGAATGACTCATGAATAAACAACTACATTTTTACATGCGGTCTCGTGTAATGAGGTGTTGTTCAATTAGAGTTGACAATGTATGTACTAAACATATTATGTTTAATTTCCAGACACCCTTGTCTCAGGACGATGAGCTCGCTCTGATGGCGGGCTACGCTGCAGCGATGGATGCCTCGATGTCAGAAAGCAGCTCCAGTCAGGATGTGACCACTGCAATTGCATCAGGGTCCATCAGTCCCCCAGAAGTGACAGAACCAGGGGAAGGCCCCAGTGGGATGGGTCGGCCTCCAGAGGACTGGGAGAGCAACACAGGGGAAGAACTCGACCATACCTCATTGTCCATGTGTGTGTCAGAGGCCAGCTGCAAGAAGAGCAGAGGTGAGAGTGCTCTTTGTCGCTGCTATAAGCCCCAAGTCCAGCTGAACACCCTGACATTGTTTGAATTTAAAAAGATGAGTGTTGTAGGATTTTCTCTCAAACATATTCCACATATTACTAGAGGCATAATTTTACAGATTCTCTCTGCTTGGCCCGTTTCACTGCCATCTGTTGCTACTCAGTCATGCCGTCTGTTTTGTGTTCTTTTTTTTTTTCTCTCTTCTCCTTCTTCTGTTTGAACCTTTTCTTTTTTAACTTTCGTCACTGCCAACTTAGAGGAAAGCAGTGATAAGCACACATTATGTCCGGATGAGTAAGTCTTTCATAAGTACTTGTAGTATTATTAGTGCTCCCTGTAGGCATTGCTAGATGTAGTCAAGTGCATTACTATTGGTTGCCATCATTTAGTTAAGTTCTGTAGAACTCATTTTCCAAGCCAAATGATCTCAACTGAAATTTCTCTTTTAGTGCATTACATTAGAGCAGAATCAGATTAATATTTAATATTAGCAGGTTGTGAAACAGATATTGCGTGAGCTGTATTGAAATAGTTATCTTTTATGCTCTTAATCATTATCTGGTTTTCACATTTGCCCTAGGTTGTGAGTGAGGACAGAAAGCTATTATCTTTATATGTTTAAGGGGAGGAACTATTGATTTGAAGCCAGTTTATACTTTGTAGACTGCTCTGTGCTGGTGCAATCCAATGTGTGTTAGCTGGTGATTAAACCAAGGTTATTCAAGTGGAGGCCCTAATATTTGTCTTTAACCATTTTAATAAAATCATCCTTCCAGCCATAACTGATAATGACCAACTAACACAATATCTATGTCTGATGCTTCTACTTCGATGTAAGATTTGCTTCTTCATTCATTTGCCCGAATCTTCTTCTCACCATTTTTTCCTATTTATTTTCAGGCAGCTTCTTACAGAAAGGTGCGAGGCTTTTCTTTCGGCGGCGTCACCAGAGGAAGGAGCCGGGCATGAGCCAGTCTCACAATGACCTGGTGTACTTGGAGTCTCCGGCTTCAGTAGAGCGGGCCAGCCGAACAGCCACACTCAGCCGCATGCTCAACCGCAAAAGTAAAAACAAGAGCAAAGCCAATGGCTCTACCTCCACAGGGGAACATGTGTGACCCTTCTACTACACTCACATCCTCAGTCGCTTCCACAGCAGCTTCCAGCAACTTGAACTCATATGTATTTGAGCTAACCTGCTCTTTCTAATGCCCAGTCTGCATACCAGGGCTTTTGCATTGTGAATAGGAAATCGTGCAAAGGGAAATATATTCTCTTTATTGCTTATTTTTATGGCAATGACAGAGGATATTGTTTTGCATGTTCCTTTTACTTGATTTTATGCAATCTTTAGAAAACAAATTGCTTTGTGGCCTTGTTACTGACTGAAAAGACTGTTGTGGGCCACGATTCTTAACCTCATTAACGGTGAGGGCAAAGTGGAATCTGTCCCTGCTGGAAACTGTAGATCCCCTACAGTGGACTGACAGGACCAAAGATGAAGAGAAGAGTGGTATTTGTATGATTTGCACAGTTTGAGTACCCTGGTTTTCAGTGCAATGACAGGAGCTACTCTTGTGATAGAGCCTCTTCTGTTATTCTGATTAATGTTGGAATTTATTCAGAAAGGGATATGATTGCATGACTGCTAAAACACTAATAATATCTTGACTTTGGCGAGAATTTGTATTTATAAGGAGCGTTTTCCACCAATGAAAGATCATAATAGCAGCTGTGTGTCCATAAATGTCTTTAATAAAACTGTAAGGCACAACTGGCCTTGAATATGAAATTGTTAGATGGAGCAAGATGTGACTGGGATAAAGAGGGCATCATTACCAATGGATAAACAAAAAATATCATTTCGGAAATACTGTAGTTACACTGTTTCAAACCCATGTATTTTTGTAACTTTTTTGAAGTGTTTTCAAATAATATGCAACTTCTTTTGTCTTCTTATAATATTCCTCCTGTACACTACTGTTATCAGCAGGGATGTTAATGTGTCAAAGGGAACTGAATGATCCTTTTTCCAGGGACTGTGACGAAACACTTGGCCATACCTACTGCAGTGCGCACTCGTGAAACATTGTTATATGCTCAACATGAATTCAATTTTTACAATGTTTTTTAAAAGTGAAGCTTTGAACATCATAGTAGGAAACGGTGTGAACAGCAGCCAAATAATGTGCGTGCTTTTTTTATCCAGCTAATGATTGTATATTGTTTTTGTAAGCAGCTTGTTTAAGATGTTTATTTACATCATGTAGACTACTGTCTTTAAAACAAAGTGAAAGCATTTTGCAGTTGCAGTAGGGTGACTACACAGTGATTGATAGAAATAACAGAATGCCTTGTTATTATTCTGAGGAGGTAGTTTGAAATAGTTTTCACTTGTGCCAGATTTAACTCATGGGTCTGAGGCTGTCATTTGGCACAGAGGACTAAAAGACTGTAATAAACTGAAGGCTGACATGGCCCATTAATGCCACTGCATCAACAGCTTGGTATGTCAATAATCAAGAAATCTATGCACATAACATATCTTGACAGAGTGTTTACATTAAATTATCTAAAATTAAAGAGACACTTACATGGTGTTCATGATGACACTGCATATTTGTTCTGGCTTTTATTTGTATGTCATTTCATTTTATTAGAGTAACAATGAGATTTATGCTCAAAAACTGAATTGTGAGGTTTTATGAGGACTTATCACACTTCTTTCCTCTGTTATTAGATTATTTATTATTGACATAGAACATATGTTTTATAGGAGCAAATAAGCTTATAGTTACCAGTAAGTTAAAATATAGTTTAAGCTAAGTCTGCTATTAGCATCAATAAATTCTCAAAAGCCTATGACACATTTTTAGGTAAAGACTCATTTTCTAACGGCGTGCCTACAACTCCCATAATTCCGTGGGCGCGGCTCGTTTCCGGTCCTGCGCCGTTTCTGGAGCGGATTGGAACCCGGAGTCAGGACTCGATAAATGAAGGGTCTTTTGCAGAAAAGGTAACATGTTTTTCTAAGAACATGCGCCGTTTTTTTCTAAAATGGCGCCGCAGCTGTGTAGTAAAGTTGCAGCTGTTTTAAGCGCTTCGCCCTGTGTTCTCTTGTCGCGCCTCTGCTCTCGACGGTGGGCCGTTGAACAGCACCGACTCCCGTTTGGTGCTGTGCGTCTCCGGTCCATCCGCCATGCCGACTGTTCTTTGTTACATTTTACCAAAGAGGAGCCGCTCAGATCGGAGTTAAAACCCGGCTAGAGTTTGGGAACGGCTGAAATCCTGGATCCCATCTCTTAGCTGGACTGCACACGTTAAAACGAATGTTACAAGTCTGTCCCTTGGACTGAAAACAGCATAGCCTCTCATAGTGTTTAACACAGTTACAATGCAGCAGAAGTAACCCGTGAACTGCAGCTGTATTTGACCATACACAAAACAGTCTGTTAGTTCATAAACAGTATCCTACATGCTATTTTGTTCAATATTTTTAGAACTGAACCTATATGATCGGATATATTCTGTTTTATTTTGTTTGCCATAAAGACATGAAATAAACAGACTGATTCTCAGTTTGTAGGTTGACGAAATGGCTGAGCAGACACCAGATGAGTTTATCTGTAAGTATAAGTCCAGCTGACTGTACTTGCGTGATGAAAGGATGTTGGCCTTTTCTAACAGGTGTCCTCTGTGCTGCAGGGTGTGATGACTGTGGCCAGTACCATGACTCCGAATGTCCTGAACTTGGACCATTGGTGACTGTCGAGGACTCTTTTGTGCTCAGCAGAGCTAGGTGAGTGTCTCCCTCCCAAGCATCCAAAGTTTAGTGACGTCCATATTTGATTTATGATTTCACTCAGACGAAAAGAAAATACATTCTGGTGTCAGTAAGCATACTCTGAATTCCTAATGACTGTTCAAGTGTAACCAACACATTCTTGTGGACTGAGCAGCAGAAAGCCTTTACAGACATCACGTGCTACTGAGTGTATAGACAGAGAAAGAGATATATTCCCAGTACAGATGGTCAAAGTGCTTGTTTTTGTAAAGCTGTCACTTTCCACTTGAGTTAAATTTATACAAATCTACAAAGCTCCTCCAAATGTAATAGGATTTTCATTCACACACAAATACTGAATGTCTCTAATCTAACAGTCCTGTGTGGTTTTATATTCATGCTTTTCCCTTTGTTGTTGTGAATTAGGTCCTCCTTACCCAACAGCCTGGAGATCAGAGAAGTCACTGCAGGAGTAGAGGGAGTGTTTGTCCTGCGCCGACTGGTAAAAAGAACCAGATTTGGACCCTTTGAGGCTAAAAGGGTCTCCCAATTGCAAACTGAAGGACAATTTTCTCTAAAGGTGCTGCCTCTTGTCTTCAACATTAAAAATGACACTTTTTGATTTGTTTCTTCATCTTCAATCTAAATAAACATCCTTCTTATTGTACAGATCTTCCAGAAAGATGGCACAGTGGTGTGCTTTGACACCAGCAACGAGGAGGACTGCAACTGGATGATGCTTGTCAGGCCTGCCTCAGACCACAACCATCAGAATCTGACGGCATATCAACAAGATGACGATGTGTACTTTAACACCTCACAAGTGCGGGCATGCATTATCTAAACACACAGGAAATGAAGTAAATTATGGTCTTTTCTGTGTAAACGTGCCACCTTTGTTTGCTTCCTAGGATGTCCTACCAGGGACTGAGTTGCGAGTGTGGTATGGTGCTTTCTATGCCAAGAAGATGGAGAGGCCCATGCTTAAACCTCCACTCCAGCCCCCACTGCCTCCACCAGGTGTGTACATGTAAAACATAGGCAATGTGGATTTTTTTTCTTCATCTAATTGAATTTATTTATTTAATTATCCTCAGAGAAAAGCGGTTCCCAGATGCTATCTGCAGCTGAAGAAGACAACACAAGTAGGTTCAAAGTTAGACAATGTAATGTATGAAGAGTTATTATCAATAAAGCAACACTAAACTTTTAGAATGGAAACTATAATATCAAGAAACCATGAAAACATAATGGTTGCTAAAAAATTAAACAGGCAGATTTTCAAGTAAAATGATACATAGTGCTACTTTAAAGCCACCCTGCGTAACTTTTTAACCAGGACCACTGCGTAACTTTTAGCCCCAAAATGTATATTCTCGTAATCATTTAATTGTTCTTAGACATGACATCGGTAGAATCATGCCTATCTCACTGACACAGTACCCTCAACTGGACAAAAACCTCCAATATAAATGACATATAATTCCCGTCGCCGGGATGCGCAAACATTATGTGAGTGACACTCTTTATGGCTCAAAGAGAGGAAGCAGAAATAGGCCAATACACTGGGCCCTAACCGATTTGTAATTGTACAAAATTACCTACTGTTTCAGAAGACAAGTTTTTTTTTTCAATCTTGCCGGTTAGGATAGCTTCTTTCCTAAATCAAAACAAAAAATCACAAACAGCGTCTTATAAATTATATATCTGTCTGTAGAATGGTCTGCGCTCTCTACTGGAAAAAAGTTACGCAGGGTAGCCTTAATTCTACATTACATTTCTTGTTTATTCCTCATTATTAGGAACCATTGCGCTACAGCAGTTTCTTTTTCCATTTTTTTATCACAGGCCACATCATTAGTCACATGGATGAGGTTAAAATGGTGCTTCCAGTCGACTCGCTCCTTCCCCAAGAGGAGAGTCTGGTCGTCCCAGGAATGGACGTGGATGCTCCTGCAGCTCCAGTCAGGCAAAAGAAAGTCCAGGCCAGAGGGAGAAGAGCCAAAGGACGTCGGCCCATAGCCACGGCCAATGCAAATAAAAGTAAAGGTAGAACTTCACTCTGCTTCTTCATGTGTTTGCCGTTTGTCGCGTCATAAAAGTGTTACATGTTCATATGTCTGACCCTGGATTCGTGTTGCAATGGTTGCAGACTCGAAGCCTACGGAGAACAGTTCAAATCTAGGGCCATCCGAGACCACAACAGCGGTGCCACCAGTCGAAAGCATTACACCAACACATGACACAGACAGTGAACCAGTTCTCAAGAGACCCAAATCTCGTGAGCACAAGAAGGTGTACCGCTGCTCCCTCTGCAACAAGGTCTTCCAGAATAGCAGCAACCTTAACAGGCACATCCGCTCTCATGGTAGGTCAATCTATTACCATGCCGTATAAGATATATATACTATTTAATACAACTCTTTTCTTTTTTTTTTCTACACAGGGGACAAGCTGTACAAATGTGACGAATGTGACAAATTATTTAGTCGGAAAGAAAGCCTCAAGCAGCATATCTCTTACAAGCACAGCAAGAATATGGTAGGTTAACACTTCACAGCAGTTGGTCTGTTAGTCCATGACATATGACTCAGTTATGTGTTCACCAGCCTGATCTGGAGTACAAATATAAATGCAACACTTGTGAGAAATCCTTTCGTCTGGAAAATGCCTTAAAGTTTCACAACTGCAGGACAGGTGAGAAAATCGATGTATTCTTTTTTAATTTATTTTTTTATTGCCATTTTATAAGATTGTGATGATTATCCACCTATTTTCCTTCTTAGATGACAAGACATTCCAGTGTGATATCTGCTCGCGGTTCTTCTCCACCAACAGTAACCTTTCCAAGCACAAGAAAAAACACGGTGAGAAGCTTTACTCCTGCGAAATCTGCAACAAGATGTTTTACCGCAAGGATGTGATGCAAGAGCACCACAGGAGGCACGGTGTGGGTAAGTCCTCAATTCTTCAACCCATGATTTATGATGGTTTTCTTTGTTCCTGAATCAGTAAAACTACTCTTTTTGCTAGGACCAAAACACATGAAGAGAGAAGACCTGGAGGCCAATGGAGAAGAAGGCACCAAGTACAGAAAAGAGCCGTCACCATGTCCAATCTGTGGAAAGGTAACCACAGCACAAATTGAAAAAAAAATATCACAAATAATTGCAAGGGTACAGGTTAGAACAGAGCCTCACTAATAGTCTGAATATTTTGTGTGTACACAGGTGTTCTCCTGCAGGAGTAACATGAACAAGCACCTGTTGACTCACGGAGATAAGAAGTACACGTGTGAGATCTGTGGGCGCAAGTTCTTCCGCGTGGACGTTCTTAGGGATCATATTCATGTCCACTTCAAGGTAAAAAATGAACAACCTTTACAACCGTCAGTTTGAGAGTACTGTTTAGGAATAAATTTAAATAAATCATTAAACCCTTGAGCTGATATTTTAGTCATTATCATATGTTGATAATAATTGAACTAGAAGTTTTCCCAGTTGCACAACAAGTCATATCCTGTTCCCTAAGTTTTCCAGTTTGAGAGAGATTAAAAGTACACATCCATTAATTACATTTAGATAAGTTTCAGGGTAATTCATTTTGGTCTTGATTCATAATAACAGATCTCACATAGGGACAGCGAACAATCACACTAAAAAGTTGGTTTCTCTTTGTAAACTGTGGCCTCTTGTTTCGTAGCCTCATCAAATTTCTGTTAGTTTCTTTGATATATAATGACGCTTCACATTTACATATTTGGGTAACGTCTAGCTTTTGGCTCTGGTGCTCTAAATTTAAATCCCAGAAATATGACATATTACCCACCATTGGCCTTTCCATCCTTTTTACAATCCAGTGGACAGATAAAATAATACTTGGGTTAAATGGACTCTCAAGTATGGATGAGCCATTTGCCTGCTGTTTTTTAAATCCACTCTGTGTTGAAAAGTGACATATGACATAAACACCGGCCTGTTTGACACAGTTCCAATCCTCTGGAATCAAACCAGACCTGAACAGCACTGAGTCTGTCTGTTGTAAAAGCCTGGCTGGTTGCTTGTGTTATTTTTTTATTATTAATTAAGAACACAGAAAAGCCATTTAGTTGTGAAATATCGGCTATACATGCAATAGAATGGTGACATTGAATACATTGGTTATAAACAAATACCTCTGTGACGCAAAAGGAGACTCTAATGTGGCCCTTTTGATTGTAATGGATTATTTTTCTTCCAGGACATTGCCCTAATGGATGAGCAGGAAAGAGAGGACTTCATCAGGAAAATTGGCATTTCAGCAGACGACAGCGATGAAACGGATGAAGATGAAGAGGGAGATGATCCTGAGCGGCACAAATACAACTGCAAGAAATGTCAAGTAGGACGCTAAAACCTGCATCTGATACAACACTCTTACCATTAACTGTTGAAGGGAGCAGTAATCTTGTGATTCCTCTTCAGATGTCGTTTGCCAAAGGGAAGGAGTACTTGAAGCACATTATGGAGCAGCACAAGGAGCGAGGTTATGGCTGTGGCATCTGTAACAGACGCTTTGCACTGAAGGCCACGTATAACGCTCATCTGGTTATCCACAGAGAGCAGCTGCCTGACCCTGCTGTACAAAAGTAAGAGTCAGTGCTGATAGCGGTGCCACTTAAAAGTCCAATTATTCTTTACACTAAATACTTATGTGTCCATTAGGTACATCCATCCATGTGAAATTTGTGGCCGCATCTTCAACAGCATTGGTAATCTGGAAAGACATAAGATAATCCACACTGGTAAGCAATAAGTATATCT
Source organism: Rhyacichthys aspro (assembly GCA_036850595.1). Lineage (NCBI taxonomy): Eukaryota > Metazoa > Chordata > Actinopteri > Gobiiformes > Rhyacichthyidae > Rhyacichthys > Rhyacichthys aspro. The sequence goes on from CM072161.1 coordinate 8,360,820, forward strand.
GTGCAATATGTATCATAAAAATCTACTCTTGTACACAGTATAGTCACTTAATCTGTTTGTGTCTGTGTGTTCTTACAGGGGTAAAGAGTCACAGTTGTGATAAGTGTGGTAAGTCATTTGCCAGGAAAGATATGCTGAAGGAGCACCTTAGGGTCCATGATGACATCCGAGACTTCCTTTGTGCTGAGTGCGGGAAAGGTAACATTATTACCAACATTTTTTTTGTTTGCTGGTTGTTTCTTCTTGTTGATTGCTGCATTGAGTAAACTGTATTTGGGCACAGGTATGAAGACCAAACATGCTCTCAGGCATCACATGAAGCTCCACAAAGGCATCAAAGAGTATGAGTGTAAAGAGTGTAATCGCAAGTTTGCTCAGAAGGTCAACATGCTGAAACACTACAAGAGACACACGGGTGAGCGTGTTCATGTAGGCAGACATAACTGAGCTAAACAACACTGCACAAATATCTTGGAGCTAACTGGTGTATGTGTTTGCCTTCAGGTATAAAAGACTTCATGTGTGAGCTATGTGGAAAGACATTTAGTGAGAGGACAACTCTAGAGACACACAAGCTCATCCATACAGGCAAGTAGCATGCTTTGAGATGGATAAGTTACTGTGTAGGTGTTAGAACAACTTTTTTAAAGAATGTCTTGTTATAGTGGGTAAAACATGGACATGTCCTACATGTGACAAGAAGTATCTGACGGAGTACATGCTGCAGAAGCATGTCCATCTGACCCATGAGAAAGTGGAGGCTCAGTCCTGTCACCTGTGTGGAACAAAGGTGTCCACGCGGGCCTCCATGAACAGACATCTGCGTCGCAAACACCCTGAGGTGAGACCAGCTTTCAGTTGATATCAAGAGTTAACATTGTTACTGTCTGTTTGTTCACATGTGGAACTGGTTTGTTGTATGCCTCCAGGTGGTGTCTGTGAGAATAGATGAGTTTGATGATCTGCAGGAACCTTCAACAATCAATGATTCATCAATCAGCATTGTGCAGGTCAGACATCTGTTATGTTAAGTCTTATAAGACAATTAACACACCTCTAAGCTGTTTTTTCTTTTGTTGTGTTGCTTAGCCCACTCTGACTCTGGATAAGGATACCTTGTCTCAGGCTAGGCCTAATCGGTCATCCCGCAATTCCAAGAGGAAACAAAGAGCTCAAGCAGATCCAGACCTTTCTGAATCTGATGACTTTGTTGATTTCACTGAACCAAGACATGAAGCCTTGACCGAGTTTAACACTGTCATTGTTGGGGATGAGACTGAGACAAGTTCTGCTGTGCAGAGTATTCAACAGGTAGATGTGTAAACGTTCTGAATTAAAATGAATAGTAATTGTAATCTGTCTAATTCTAATGTTTTCAAATGATAGATTACATTTGTAATTTATATTTTTAGAAACACAACCATTAGACAGTGATTTTGTTCACCACATAAATCACTGTCTCAGAACAAAAACCAGAGAAGACTTTGTGTTTTTTTTTTTTTTTTTTTTTTTTATATACCAGAGAATACTATATGTTATTATATATATATATATATATATATATATATATATATATATATCCTACTCAATTTTACCTGTAAGCAGCTGTAAATGTTCTTAGCTAATATCATTTTTGTAACTTTCAGGTGGTGGTCCTTGCTGACCCCAGTGCACCTACTGCCTCCTCCCCCAACAGTTCAGTGGGGTTGACCAACATAACGGTCACTCCCATCACCAGCCCGGCCCCTGCACAGTTCACCAGCCTTCAGCCTGTAGCTGTGGGTCACCTGACAGCCAGCGACAGGCCCATCACTCTGGACAACCCCATTCTCACAGTGACCTTTGACACTGTCAGCGGCTCGGCCATGCTCCACAACCGTCCAGCTGAGCTCGTCCCTGAGACGGTGGGTCCCACTGGAGGACCAGCGCCGCAGTCTGTGGCTCACTTCATTAACCTGACAACCCTGGTCAATCCCATGAATCACCAGCTTGAGCCCCCGACTCTGGCATGGAGGCCCGTCCCCCCAGCAGAGGGCGGCCCAGTCCCACCTGGAGTAGAGGGGCCTCAAGAAAACCAGGACCCTCAGAGCCAGGGCCAAGAGCTTGGTCAGACTGGACAGAACCAGCCCCCTACCTCTCAGCAACAGAGTGGCACCACTCAACAAATGTTCAGCTACTAGAAACCTGAGGCGCTGGCGCCTCACACCGTGTTACATACTGCATATACTGCATATGAGTATACGGACCTGAACAGACTAAAACCTCACCAGATGCCTCTCCAACCCCATGGAACTGAACCTTTTTTTAAAAGTTCATTTTTATACTGTCATACTTGACATTGAGACACATCAGTTTAAAATGGTACATGTAGCCAGATTTGCATCTCTTACACATTTGAACCAAAGCAACTTGTTAAATATGTAAATGCCTTACAGCCTTTAAAACCTGCATGTTTTTAAGATACATACATCTGCTGCTGGACACACTACAAACACAATCATATAAACTACAATGTATAGCGGGATGAAATATGAATTATCATTTTGAATGTTGTATACTGTAATTATTGTTCATCTGCCTGGAAAACACACCTAAAGCCTTTTGTATTATTTTTTAAACATAATACCCTTTAACTTTGTGTTGTATTTTTTTTTTTTTTTACTTTTACTGCACAACAGACTTGTATAAGGAACAAAACTAGCCAAACTATCTCTCAACCTTATAGAGCACATAATGATTTTAGTAGGCCGTATAAGGTTAAGATTTGCCAGAAATGTACAGATATGCAAAACAAAACAATAGGCAAAATATTTAAGGCAGCTGGTGTGGGACTGGAAAACATTTGCACTTTGCACTGTAACGGTTTGCATTTATACAAAACATCCACTAGAGGGTGTCATATTGGAGCACAAGACTTATGGTGAACATAAAAATCACAGTGAATTTAATTATTTAATCTATAGCTGAAGCATTTAACACAGCCCGAATAGGGCAATTGACTGAGGAATTAGTTGTTAATGTTGGGCAGGGAGACAAAAGCTTGTTGAATTGTGACCAAGTTTGCACTCCTAAGCAGTCACGCATGAAGGACCTCAACAACGTGACCTTCGGACCATAGTTGGCTCCCAGGACAGTATCTAACAGCCTAATTACAACAGTAAATATTCATAAAAGGCAAGTAGAGTTATTGAGACAGAAACGTTACTGCCTGTGGGATTAGTCCAGTTTATCTTGCTTGTTACAGAAGCTAATACAAACACTTCTGCCTTCAGGTATTTGCTCTGTACTCAAGGAAAGGTCCTGTGATAAGACCTTATTTGTCATCAGTTGTTACCATTATGCTTTAGCTTATGTTTGTATAGTTGTATGTGGGCCTATTTTACATGTATGTGAGACCGAGCATGACAACAAATGGATATGACTATTCCAAAAAAGAAATCAACAATTATTTTCTGTCTTTATTCCAGGGTCAGGAGTCGTAATGGTGCCCAGAAGCTGATGAGTTTCTCTGAACACATTTACACTTCACACGAGGGCTTAAATCTCACCTCAAAAGGCTCTCATTCACACCGCCTACCCAGTTTCACCCAGAACGTGCTGCTTATGGTAATTGATGCTTCTATCTCTTTGCAGAGTTGCTACTTTGGGAAGAACTAGGAAAATAAGTTGACAACCAATTAGGAGCGTTTAATGTTTCTGTGATCTCCTTGATGACAGGACTCAAACTGATCAACGTGAGTACTACCTAGTGCCAGTATGTTTCATGTAAGCTATTCAAATCAGCATTAGTAAGCAGTTGTGGAGAGCTTGCTGTAACCTTTTGCGGACTAGTCTCCATCACAACGTTATCTAGATTAGAAAAAGTAAAAGCCTCTTGAAATACCACCCACAACCACTGTGTAGCTGAAAAAAAAAGTGAAAATGTGCTCGGAGTACTGTCAGCCACCTCTGTAAACCAAAGTCTAAATTCCACAGGGTTGCAAACTTAAAAACGCGTAACTCTTTTGCACGACCTTTGTGTGCCAGCAAATTGTTAGACTTGTGACGATCCCCAATTGTTACAGAATCAGTCTTTCTCGTTATAGTGATGGATTTGTGCTGAAAAGATAAATCCACACATTCCCAAACCAGGCTGATATCATATAACTCACCTATTGTTAAGGCATATTCCCTGTTCTGACCTGAGGGAGCGTTGGCTGGATAATGACCTACAGTGGGACAATAGACAAAAGCTGTGTTTATGAAATAACACATTCCTGAGCTTTTGGACTCGGGCACATAGCAAAGATTATTTTCTCCTTTTCTTAACAGAAACATGAGAATCCATCAGACTGCAGGGTACATGCTTAACAATAGTGTGATGGCATAAAGTGACATCAAATTGCCTTGTGGCCTGTCATGTTTTTGCTTTTTCTCTCTGTTCCTTGTGTTTTCATATCTAGGAAGTGATGTCACAGCTTTGGCTCCTCCCTCTTTTACCTGAAGAGAGGGAGGGACCTGACTGAGTTAGACAAGTGGAAAAACAAGGAAAAGCTCACAAGCGGCAGGTTTGTGCTTGAATTCACTTCCTGAGTTTGTGAGTTGGAGACGAAGAAAAGAGGAGTATACACTACTGAATACTTTTTCAGCTCAAATATGGATGTCCCGGACTCTCCCCATGGAAATATGGGGCTTTTAAGGACCTTTGATTCCTCAGAATTTGGCAGCTGGGAAAAAATAGGCTCAGGTGGCTTTGGACAAGTATACAAAGTCCGGCACATTCAGTGGAAAACATGGCTGGCTATCAAGTGCCCTCCCTGCCTTCATGTGGATGAGAAGTAAGTCACAGCTGAAGAATTTCCTTATGACTCAAGACTAGTATATGATTAAATTATAGAGAGACCACAGATGTATGTATAAAATTGTTTGTATAAAAGGTCAGTTTTTCACGTATCTTTGAATTGTGAACAGCAAGAAATATATCACTCACTGCCAGTTGTTTTAGAGCTAATAGTTCTGTGTTATAGCAAACTAAAGCCTTACTTTTGGTTTTAGGTAACATTCATACTGGGTTCATTTATATACTGCTTCCACCTCAGGGCAAATTTAGGCCTCCATTACCCACACTGGGAACTGTTTACATATTCAAACAAGACCCAACACTGATTGCACTAATCAACACTGACATTGTCCTCTATTGCCTCAAGAAGGAGCTCTTTTAAATAGATGTTTGTTAAAAGTTACCAAGGTGGCATTTGCCCAAGTGCTCTTAGAAATGACACAAGCCCCTGTGTCTGTAGACGTTTTATGTGTTGCATCACTATGAATCATGCTTTGCGTCTGCTGTGATTGCAGTGTTTTGTGCATTCACTTGTGAGGCATTACGCATCTGATAGATGTCCAAATGGCCTTTAAGATTAGTGTTAGGAATGGAGAGTGGCATTTTTGTTGCATGTTGTGGTTACCTGTACATTAGAATAACAACATGCCTGTAAATGGAAGTTTCCAGCGCTCCCTGCATACTGGTCAAACACCCACCATGATGTCATGTCTTTGGGCATTTGATAATGCAGACATGATTCAAAATCTAAAGGTATTTTTATAGTTAAAAGTTGTGTTTTTAATTGGAGTGCAATTCACTTTTTTTTATTACAGACCTAGCCACATTTTTAAGTATATTACGTAATGAACACTATGCACCTGTCCCGTGAATAATTTTGATGTCTATGAGGAACAAGGTAGCTGATTTAATTGGCATGTGTCAAATCATCAAACAAGATTAAACACATCCCAATGTATATTATCTCATCATCAAAACAATAAAAAGAAGACAAACAAACAGGAAGTTACCATCTCAACATTTCCAAAAAAAATACATCCTCCCAAACCTGTGTCACAACCCAAAGCATCCGCTGAACCTGAACCAGAGATGTTATCATCTCCAAACATCTGCAGAGTACATAAACTGTAATTTGACTGCTGCCTTCATTCACCCATCCACACACACATACAGCGACTCTGACTCAAAGCCACCTTTGTCTGGTAGGGCTGAAGGCTGCCGCTGTGTGGCACAAACAATAAAAGGAGTTGTTGAACCGGTCCTACCGGGCCTCTCTCTTGCAGCAAGGACATTGTTTGGGACTGCAGAGCTGCCGAGAAGCACTTTGGATTATAGGTGGGACTTATTTGACAAGTGTCTGCCTATTATTGCATATGGTGAGAGCTTTCTGCCCAGTTTTGTGGATTGTTCCCTGCTCACCTCCTCCTATAGAACATGAATCCTGGAGAAACCTGATACAAATTACACACCAGGGGCTCTCTAAACAACTCTTATGTGGATCTCTTTTCATCTTATTGAACACAATTCCCAGTCCAGCTCACCTACATCAGCCTTTTAAGTGCATTCCTATGAAAGCAGTCATGCAGTGGGTTTATCTCGCTCCAATCTGTCCTCATTAAGCATTTTAAAAGCAACATTAAGCTGAGATATGTGCACTGAGGGCATGAATGACCTGACCAGTTATGTTTGAAGTATGTCAGTGCAGCCAGTGGGCTGATAAAGGCAGTTGTGCAAAGGTTGAGCAACAGAGAACAAGAGCTCTGTTTAAGCCTCCTGCATTTTGTAGATGCTTTCCAAGTTTGACTGGAATGTCCTTGAGGCTTTAAAAGCCACTGTTCTGGAGAATACTCAGTAGATGAAGGTAAATTGGTCAGTTAATTACTATGGCCACACTTTTATAGGCATGGGTCATTCTTGCATGTTCACAATAAATGACATTATCAAACTAGAATTTAGAACAGCACTCCTTTCAACTGATTCTAGAGGCAAGCAAGTAACACAAGCAGAAGTTAATGTTTTATGAGATCACTGATTTGACTGATAACCCATGTGAACTAAATGATCCAGAATAATTTAGCATGACCAAGCTGCAGACTTGAAACAATGTTGTTTGTTTTAATGACAGGGAGCGTTCAGAGCTGCTAGAGGAGGCGAAGAAGATGGAAGCAGCTAAATTCCGATACATACTGCCAGTATACGGGATCTGTGATGACCCCCAGGGCCTCGTCATGGAGTACATGGAGACAGGCTCTTTGGAGACCCTGCTGGCCAATGAGCCACTGCCTTGGGAGCTTCGATTCCGCATTATCCACGAAACTGCAGTGGGAATGAACTTCCTGCATTGCATGAATCCACCTTTGCTCCATCTGGACCTGAAGCCAGCCAACATTCTGCTTGATGCACACTATCATGTCAAGGTAGTAATCATATTTTTTACTCCCCTTACTGTCCCTTCCTTATTAGTAATCACAAGTAGTAATGTAACAACTTATCAAAAAATCCTATAGGTCTGTAAATACACCTTAGTATACAGCTGCTTTACTTAGTTTTCAGGTCATTTGTGTTTTTGGCTGTGAGGGGTATTGTACCCTTTGATCACTTAAAAATGACAGCCCTTCACATGCTCTGGGCTGACAGGTGTTTCACAGCCACTGTCCAAACTTTTTAACAGCTAAATTTATGGGAAGGCAATGGGTGGGAACCATTCATTCTCAAGTTTAATATCTAGATGTAAACACCTTAGCCAGGCCTGTCCCGACAAGATTCATGCAAGTCCTATTAAAGCTCCCTCCATAAATGTGTGTGGGTGTGCACTCCTCATGCAAACGTGACAAGCCTCTTCTCCTCGTGCATGCTGGGACATGGCTTGCCCTCATCATTGCACTGAAGGCACATAATAAGAACTTAGCTGCCTGTCACACGTGTTGGTTAAAATTAGTCATCAGTGTCACGGAAAGCACAAGGTTTTCTCTGCAGTAGGATCTTATCTGATCTCTCTTGATGTGTCTCAGATATCCGACTTTGGCCTGGCCCGGTGGAACGGTCTGTCACGGGCTGAAGACATCAGTAGAGATGGCTTCTGTGGCACAATTGCCTACTTGCCTCCTGAGAGCATCATAGAGAAGGACAGAGTGTCAGACACCAAACATGATGTTTACAGGTGAGTTTGGTTCCGTATTAATGCGATAAACTGAATTTAGATGAGCTTAGAATGTATTTCTGACAGCCAATATGTTGATTCTATTACAGCTTTTCTATTGTCATCTGGGGCATCCTGACACAGAAAAAGCCCTACCAAGGTAAGCAAGCGATCAAGTGAGAGAAACATCATCAATCTTAATCTGTAAATCTTAAAAAGCAAGTAGAGATGGCCCAGTTAGGTCTAGTGCTATTTCAACAACAGCTCACATTGGATTAGATTGAACAACAGGCTCATGACCTGAAACACACTGACTCCCTGTGTATTTGTTTATAAGGCTATGAGGCTATTTCATAATTTTCCTTTCAAAAAGTCCTGACCCAAGGTGAACAATTGGAGTGTGTAAAAAGGTATTGCACTGTATGTGTTTACTTTTTGAATTCCAGAGCAGGCAGGTGGACAGCGCTAGACTGGCAGGCAATGTGTATTTTCCCAGGCGTATCAAGTAGCAGTCCACTTCAAGGAACTCGACTACTTTTTAGGAGAAGTATCTGGATAAGGGTAGCCAGGCTGGCACCACCTATGTTGATCCAGACATAATTAAAAAGTAAGGCATGTCCTCTGTGCCATCCCCGCTCCACTTCCACTCCACCTGTGAATAGTATTAGGGAGGTGAAGTACTTGTGAGTAATGTCCCTGCCTGTTTGTTCTGAATCATTGACTTGGCTGATTCCACTGTCAGATAGAAAGAGGCCAGTCTATTTCATGGGTAAAAAGCACTTCTTTATCTGAACATGTTAGTGATAAAGCAATGCATTAATGACTGCTATATCGATGTTGTGCTTTTGAAACACAGGAGAGAATAATATCCTGCAGATCATGGTGAAGGTGGTAAAAGGCGTCCGTCCAGACCTGGGGGCCATGCCTCGCTGTCGACCATCAGCATGTACAGGCTTCCTCAGCCTAATGATGCGCTGCTGGGCCACGAATCCTAATGCAAGACCCAGCTTCCAGGGTACATTTTCAGTTAAACTTTTACAGTGGCATCTTGTTTATCTGGATTAATTATGATCTCAAAGGAGTAAGAACATTGGAATCTAGTTTTCTGTTTCTATTTTTTGTTTATCCTGCTTTTACTAAAACCTGACAATAAAAATTTCCAGAAATCACATCTGAAGCAGAAGAGCTCTGTTCTAAACCTCAGGAAGAACCAAAGACCCCCACCTTATCTACATCAGAGCCCGAGCCCACATCACCCAAAAGGCCAACTCCTGATGAGGTATGTTACAGACACATCTGCCAAAAAATGTACCTCTGATCTTATAACAAACATGAATAAAAAAAGAGGGACACTGGTGTTTAATCTTCCCTTTCAAATTGAAATATAGACAGCCATGTACTGTATACAACCAGTTTCTGAATACTTCATTATTTTGATATTTTACTTGCATCTATGGTGATTGCGTGTGTTTGACCTTAATGTATAACAAACTGGTCAGACAAGGCATGATTTATCTCTAAGGAGCTCTAGACATGTTAATAACTGTATAAGTCATTTACTCTGTTAATGTTTGATCCTGACGCACAGTTGCATCACTAAATTGGAATGTTGACAGATGAGATTGTTTAACTTGTGTCCCACTTATTATTTTCATGGTGTGTACGTGACATTTTAAAAACATAGTGAAGGAGAGTGTACAGCTGTTCCTTTTGTAAATCTAACCTACCTAGTAACGTTACCTTCTGGGCCACAACATGAGAAGCTTTAAACGTGTTTTTGTGTGTGTGTTATCATACCTTAAGTTTTGTATATTATCTGAATGTCACCTCTGTAAGTGCTTGTGCTTTAGAGTGACAGATAAATGCCAATCTGTTAATGGAATGTAAACTAAGAACAGCTTGTTCAAATATGCCAACTGTGCACTACAGGGAAACGACAACAAGCCAGTCCGCCCAAAGTCAGCCATGTTGCCGGAAAAGGATTACAGCTTATCAGAACTGCTGAGCCAGGTGGATTCTGGGATCTCTAGGAGTTTTGATCGGGTGAAGGAGGACAGCTGTCACAGCAAAGAGAACACTTGTAAAAGGCTGTCAGGCATCTCCTCTGCAGATTCAGCCTTCTCATCTCAAGACTCCATTACACTTTCCTTTGAGAAGGAAAACACATGTGGTAAGACCCTCAACCTCTCATTGATAAAAAGAAACAGTAGCTTGTACTGTAAGAGTATAAAGATTTTTCCTGTGCTCACTCAGATTCCGCTGAAGTCCAAAAGAGGAAGCTGTGTGAGGCGATCAGGACCAAAGACACAGCAAAGCTGATGAAGATCCTGCAGCCTCAGGATGTTGACCTTCTGCTGGATGGAGGGGATAGCCTGCTGCACCATGCCATTACATTGAACAATGAGGAGGCTGTAAAGTTTCTTCTGCTGAATAATGCCAATCCTAACCTGGCCAACACTCGTGGCTCCACTCCCCTGCACCTGGCCACAGAGAAACATCTGAAGCCTTTGGCGGAGCTTCTGCTCGGCCGGCGAAGCACCTATGTCAATGCCAAGGATGAAGACCAATACACGGCCCTGCACTGGGCTGCACAGAACGGTGATGAGGCCATCACTCGGCTTCTGCTGGACAGAGGCGCGGCCATTAATGAGATTGACGGTCAAGGCCGTACTCCGGCTCATGTTGCCTGCCAACACGGTCAGGAGAATGTAATCAGGGTCCTTCTGAGTCGAGGGGCTGATGTTCGAGTCAAAGGAAAGGACCACTGGACAGCTCTCCACTTTGCTGCCTGGCAGGGTCACCTGGGAATTGTCAAACTTCTGGTTAAACAGGCTGGAGCAGATGTGGACGGGCAGACAACAGACGGCCGCACACCACTGCATCTTGCATCCCAGAGAGGGCAGTATAGAGTGGCACGCATCCTCATTGAACTCGGAGCCGATGTCCATACAACATCTGCTGGGTTCAACACACCACTGCATGTAGCAGCAGAGACGGGCCACACCAGCACCTCCCGCCTCCTAATTAAACACCAGGCAGACATCCATGCACAGAACACCCAGGGCCTGACCCCTCTCCATCTAGCGTCCCAGCGAGGCCACCTGGCCACAGTCAAGATGTTGATAGAAGAGGGGGCAGAACCCCACAGATGCAGCCACTCTCTCCGCACCCCCTGCCACCTTGCAGCAGAGAACGGCCACTCTGAAGTGCTAAAAGAGCTTCTCCATCACTGCCCTGATGGTGGCGCTCTGTCAGACGAGCAGGGGCTTACCCCATTACACCTGGCAGTACAGGGAGGATACTCCAACATCATTACAATGCTAGTGCCACAGGACTTCCAAGACTTTGTCCATGAGAGCTCAGTGCAACCTGCAACTGAGGATCCAGCACCAACACCAACAGTTAAGCATCTTCAGCGGAAAGTTGTCATTCTCAAACTTACAGAGCACAACGACAAAGACTGTCCAGAGCCCACCAGTCCACAGTGTGCCTCTGCTCCCTGCTAGCAAAAAGACACTGTCAAATGAACTGTGCAGAATGTATTCATTATTTTAAACTAAATTTGTGTCACACAGTTGAGGAGAAATTGTCAAAACTTTTTGAGCCTTTTCCGCTCTGTAGGTATTTTGTAATGGGTTGAAAACTAATATGTAAATATGTACACTGTAAATAGAAAATATAAGGAGTTATATCCTTGTTGTGTTTATATCTAAAATTTACTTTTTTTACTTCACAAGCACACATTTTCCTAACAAGCACGTATTATGCATCAGAATTTTAATCTTTGTGCCCAGTGACACAAGAAGCCAGTATGTAAGTTATTTCAGAGACCAAACGTTATGGTCACAGCAAGATTCTGCCTTTGTAAAAGCCATTGCATTTATAAAAATACTTCAGTGTTTTGTATCTGTTACATATCAGTGCTACATCATTAAACATTTGAAAGCTAAATATTTTGTCAGTGTTGTGTTATTGTGTTTGGCTAAAGTACACTTTTACTGATGCCTGGATTGCACTGAGGGCTTGTTTGCATCTGCAGGCTCCTCAGTTTATTATTATCTCTCCACCAGACCCCACAGAGCATGCTCAGGTTGGCACAGCTCATGGGAACCAGCCCTGAGGGGGATCTCAGGGTGCAAAATACAAGGGGCGATGATGTTCTACCTGCAATTCCAGCCTGTTGGCTAATTCTTCAGACCACTTTATCTTTTCGTCACTCCTTAAACCAACATGCCTGCTCTGACGCCTGGAGGGCTCGGCTTTTTGTAACCCTAGTAACTGACTGTGGGCGGCTGGTGTTTGTAATTGTCCTGTTTTTATAGCTCGTGTTTGCCGAGACCCAGAAAATGACTTGGCAAATGTGGGTAATCCGAAGCTTTTTTGTGTACATAGTGCTCTTATACTTTTTTTCCCTCCATGATGTGCCCTTACGGGAGAGATAATGTTGTTAACCAACCGTAGCCTCTCTCTTCTTACAACTAGAAGCTTTGTGTGTTTTTCTCCCTCTGGGTTATTATCTTTTTTTTCAGGAGGCCTACTTTTTGATTACTCATATGTTACACCTATAGATAATCAAAGTTAGCTTCTGTTAACAGTGTGACTCAACACTGTGGTAGGTTTGGAGTGAAAAGCATTCTTAAAAACACTAAAAACAAATTCATCAAGACCAGTGTAAATAACCTACAATTCCAAGTAAGTTTGACACATATATTTATTTTCTCTCTCTAAGATTATTATGCCTCTGAGGAACGGACAAGAACTGAGTCATCACTTCTGGTGAGTTCTCCTCAGGTCAGAGTTCAGATAGCTTATCACATACACTCATGAATGAACTGCTTCAAGAACCTCCCTCCTTCTGCCTACCTTTGTCTTAGTCACTGGGTCTTAGGTAACAGAATCCAGCCTAGGACAGACACTGCACAATGTAAACCTGGAGTCTGGTTGAGGAAGCTCCTTTTTTATTTATTTATGTATTTATTTTTTACATTAACTATAATTTCACAAACGTCATATTGTGATGGTATGATGGAATAAAAATAAAAATAGCAGTTTACCTTGGTTTTGTGTATTACTTTATGCACTGAAGAGTCAAATTTAAATTTAAATGTAGTGTACTTGTGTTGTTTTTGAGGACTATGGTGACAGTGAAGTGCTTGTAGCAACTCTGCACTTACCTGTAAACCCTCCCTCTTGACAGACAAGAGGTTAGGCACTGACTACAGGGACTTTTCTGTTTAGCTGAGTCATGTCTGACTGCTGTTAACAGCTTGAGCCATCGAATGTTCACTAAAGTGGTGCAAGGTTCATCATACAGAGGCCAGATTGGTCCCTGGCTTACAGACCTTATGATCCTCAAACATTTTAAATTTTAACTTCAACACAACACGAACTAAAGTTAAATGTCATTTTTAGTGGTTAATGATTAAAAGGAAGAAAATATGTGACAGCGGTTGTAAAATCTAGGGTATGTTTGTATTGCACAAAGAGTGCATTGGGAGCTGTGGGCTATTTTCTGCCTATTTCTTTTATCAGCTCTTCTCATTTCAACCTCACTGAACTAGAAGAACGAGATCTGAGACCTTGTATCTGAAGACACAAGACAAGCCACAACATGTGGCTGTCGCCTCTGGTTAAACATGGTTGTAGGTGTAATTCAGCAATGAGTTCTTTGATTTATGACAAACTAAGCAAAGGGTGTATAGACTAATGAAAGCCCATAGAGTGTGCTTCTAATAGACACAAGAGATTGGGAGGGGCTGGTTAGTTTGTTAAAAGGAGGCTTGTGTTGTTCATGTCCTAAATCATTTAGCTATTTATTGTATGGCTTAAATTGTCAGGAAGTGACAGTGATTTCCCAGAAAGGCTAATAGTAGCGTGACATGTTAAAAGACTCAAGCCCATGCTGAGAAGGACGGGAATAAGGTAACCATATTAACCACTGCCACAGTGTCAACATTTGTCCCTGCTGTTTGTTAATGGAGCAGCTCATAGACATGCCAGGATCTGTCTTTGTATGACATCAGTCTTGGCATTCAGCTGTGGAGCATGGCACGAAATAAAGGCATCATTAATACAAAAGCTGATTTGTATGGACACAGTAAAAAATATTTATAAAATGACAACTGAGAAACCTTTTATTCTTCAAATTCTCTAGTTAACTGTGAACACAGCAAAGTGTTAATTTGTAATAACTGGGAAAGAGTTTACATGTAGACGCATTGGATAGGAAACATTATTATGCATTTTCATGCTGTGTCTTGCAGGTGGCGATTAGAAAACCTCTTTTTCCTGCATGATTTTAGCAAAGTGCAGAGCATTTCACGTTAGTCGGTGCATATGCTGTTTGGCCAGCAGAGGGCGTCTGAGGAGCTGTTTGTAATAAGACCTTGACTGGTAGAAGCTCACATTTGTCACATTTTAACTGAGTCCAAAGCATCATGAGAGCTCTTGTGCCTTCTCACCGTTCTTCTGTTGATTACGGTTAATTTATTTTTTCCCCAAACGACACATTACCTTAAGTAATATCCTATTATTATTATTATTTACAACATTTGCTCTTTTAATGCTATGGTATCCTGCAGCCCGTAGGCCTAAGAATGTCATATTTTCCTGCACATTTTGTCTAGAATGTGCAACGATCTACACGCTCATTGCAGTGGAGTGGCTAAATATAACCATTGGTGGCCTCAGATAATCAAAGGGTTCCTCTATTGTGAATGTAGGCTTGCAGAGTGAATTTATATTGTCTAAGTTTATTTAAGTTAAGTGGTATGTCATGAAACTACCACAAACTACACTATATTGTGAGTCTCATTCGCTAAAAATACAGAGCAGTCTGCAGGCTAAAAAAGACTTGACTTTAGTTGTGTTGACTAAGATGGGGGTGGGGAACTCATTGGACCACGAGTGAAAACTTCACTATGCCTCTGATCATACATACCTAAACCTAGGTAACTATTTTAGGCCTACTACCGCTGAGGTCATTAATCTGACCTTCAGTGTTAAATATAATTCAAAGTAACTAGCTCTTTCACTTGCTCTTTCCCGGGAAATACCAACGTGTGGATAGAAACAAAAGAAAATAAAAACTACAATAAGCATGCCATTTATATGCCAATGTTCAAGCAGTGTGTCATAATAAAACGCAACACTCAACATAGAACGAATTAAATAAAAGGGGTAATCGTTTTATTATAACTACTTTGCCCACACTTGAGTTTTGTAAATGTTGTTGTGACGCTGGTCAGGATTCGTCCATTTTTGAAAAAGGGGTTTGAGTCCGACGTGATTAATCCTTACAACGTCAAACAAACAACAACACTAAAAAAAAAGATGTTACAGTAGAACACATAATATAACTTTACTAACACTACTCTTAAATTATATTTCTTGTGTAAATGAGTTAAAGTAAAAACTTATACAACCGAGTGTCCCCCCTCCAAACTAGTGGTACGGTCCTGTAAAAGACCAAAGAGGCTCCTGTAACTGCTGTGGATTTGCCGTGACGCGGGGAGCTTTCTCGTGTATTTATGCTTACAGACAAGAAGAAGACGAGCTCTGCGGTCAACACAAAAGGACTACCTGGTCGAAGATACCCCACAGTGAAGGTATACACATGAAACATTAAAACGGCGTAGTGATATTTTAATGGCAGCCCGAATATGGTTGGGTTTTTTAAACAGGTTATGGACGCCAAATAACGGAATTGTTCGAGTGGATGATGCTCGCACTGCTAGCTTAACTTAGCAAATGATCAATAACGACATTAACAGACACAAAATACTCAGGATCAGCAATAATAAAGCTAAAATGTACAGATATGTTTAGTGTTGAGTTAACTAAATCAGCAATAAACGACACAGTAATGGTGAAACAATACGTCAGTCTCTACCAAAGTTTTTAATACCCCCGGACCCCATTACAGCAACCACAAGCTACTGTTTTTAATACCATCTGTTCATCCTTTAGTAGCCTATTGTCTGACTGTTTTATATGTTAATGTGTGTGTTTTTGGTACGAGTGTTATTAGCAAGTATTTTAATCGATTTACCCTTGTTTGTGGCATGTTATAACTTCTCCTTACATCAAGCTTTGCTGTAAATGCAGGAACTACTAGGCCATTCAGTTATTTGTGATGCTAATCTTTGGACTATTACCTGAAGACAAAAGCCAGATCACACAATTATAAAGATAGCCCTGTTGGTTAGTGGTTTTCAGTTTTGTGGAAGTCTTAAGCTTGCTGGAATTGTATTTTGTCGATATACTTTATTTATTATTTAAAAGTTCACTAATGTTGAAATAATTTCCTGCTAGCCTATTTGTGTGAGGGATTTGTGATTTTTTTGTGTGTGTGTGGACCTTAGAGACAATTATCAAACACACACTCATCATATTGCTATATTTTTTGCCATTATTTTGACACATTTCATCGACTAAATGTCTTGTTTTTTGGAGTTTGGGTTCTGGGTGGTTCTGGGTAGTTGAATGTTTTGGGACCCTGTGAGTTACAGCCAGGCTGACCTTCTTACATTAACTGCCCTGTTTTACACTGCATTGCCAGCTTTTGACTCCTAAGTCAGAGCAGTTGCTATGTACCTTAACCTCTGCTCTGACCTTCCTTCGCGCTGGAGACAAAATAAGGCCTGTGTTTTGCATTTCTGCACATCTTTCAAGACTTTATTTACACCAAACCCATTTTCCACCACAGACTGCCAAAATCTGCATTATTAATATGTTTAGTGATAGCATGACCTAATTAGCCAGAAAGAGCTGGAGGCTCTGGTATGACACTGGTACACTGTTCTTCTCTCTTAACAGAAGCACGATGGACGAAGAGGAACAGTTTGTGAATATTGACCTGAACGATGATAATATCTGTAGTGTTTGCAAGCTCGAGACAGACACCGGGACCTTATCTTTTTGCCATATCTGCTTTGAACTCAGCATTGAAGGTAAGAAGCAAGCATTCATTCATTACTGTGACTGCTGATATTTTGTCATATACATAACTCCTTAAAGCGGTATCCTCCTTCCGCTTAATAGCATCAACAGGATATGAGACCAAACTATCTGTTCTAGTAAATGATAAGGCTAGTTGTTAACCCAGAATAGCTTTTCAATAAATTGTTTGCTCTTTACTGCTAAGTGTAATCAGACAATTGTTTGAACCAGTAAAGCTCTAAAGACCAAGCTGTGTAAAGGTGGTGTAGTAGTGGTAGTTCAAAGGAATTTCACACCTGAAGCTGTATTTGCCAACTACAGAGTCTTTTTTACACCAACTCAAGCAGCCACACACAAATCCTTGCCCTCATAAATATTTTTGCGGGAAAATTTTTGTTTTATATTTTAATCATTTGCCTCAATCTGTCTTTTAGATTTATTCAGGGAGTTGAGCAGCACCATTAACAAATCCATAATAAAGGTTTTGTTGGTCTGACCCACATCCCTATCCACCGCATTATCCACACCGTGAGCCACAACACATCCACCCATTAACAAAAATGTATGTCAGTAAACAAAGTGTGAGACGTGACAGTAGGGGCTGTTGTGTACTGTGCGTAGCCACTTACGAACCCGACAACCGTCTCCTCCTCCTTGATGTCCTACTCCAACTCAAGAGCGTGTGTTTGAAGTTTTTCGTCTCTTAATTAATGAGCGGCCTGTTTTTGAGGAAGAATGGCATAATCAGAAAGGATTGTCTATGCTTGTCTTTCAGCTCGCATCTCATTGATCCACAAAGGCTTATTCTGCCAAGGAAGAAACGCATCTGTTTATCTGTGCATGGAATAATTGTGTACCACTTAAAAAACGGCATCGCGTAGCTGACTAAGAGCTCCCCGAGTGGTATATCTTTCTGCTGGCAGCAGGATGAAATACATATGCATGAAAGATTTATAGGTCTGTTCTGTTGCTGACTACAGGATCAAGGCTTATAGGATGGTGATTAATTGCTATGCTTTTGGATTGCAGTAAAAAGACTCAGCTGCTGTCTGGTTTTCAAGTAAAATAGAATGTTTTGTCAGTGAATGTTTGCAAGTTAAATAATGTTTCAGTATCAAAGTGTGAAAGTGCAGTCTCAGTAATGTCACAAACCTGGAGGAGACCGATAAAGATTTGAATGACAGGTTAAGACAACACTGCATAATTATGACCTCTGTCTGTGGTCTTCTTTGGTAGCAGCAGGGTTAAGAGCGGTGTGAAGTGGCTGTTATGTAACAGATGAGTCTGGAGGGAGAAAAGGAGGCTTGCAGACGTGTGACTGTTGCCGTTGCCGTTTTCATCGAGAGGGACGTGAGCTGGCTGGGCTGCATGTGGTCATTTAAAGCATGGTTGACTCTAAACAACGCTGAGCAGGATGCCTTCTGATTGGCCATGCCTGCAGAACATCCACAGTACTCTCTCATTTTGTGCTGTATATTCATTATGAGCAGGGAGTTGAACCGAATCATCACGTGTGCTGACCGTGTGTGCAGTAAATATGAACAGAGCCCCCTACTCTAAACCATTTCATGCTCGCCTGAAAAGGAAGTATAGCTTACTCCTGGTTTATAGTAAGAAAAGAACCACAGAGATTTTATGATTCTGCATATCAAAAGTAAGAAAAAAACATTGTTTCATCATTGCTGCCAAAAGCACATCCTGTAAATGTTAGGAATGCAGCCTGCTGTAAATCTAATTATATCTACAGGCTCATTCCTACAGACTTTTCCTCACAATATAAATGTGTACTGTATATACAGTACCAAATCGAACCATATATAAGTACCAGTGAAGTGATACAGCTGGTTTCAGTTGTCTTTATCTGCTTGTGGTGGGCTGTGGTTTTTATTTTCATAATGGTAACCTGACCTGAAAACATGGCGTCTGAAAGCAGGCTATTGAGAATTCCTACAAAATGGATAAGTTCAGACTTGTTTGTTTACCAGTCAACAGCTGATAAACACTGTGTTTAGAAACATAGTGCTACACATATAGTGCTGTGAAGATCTACAGTCCTATGTACGTTATGTGTATGTGGTAAAGTGTGAACAAAAGCCTGATGTTGATGGAACACAGCATTGTTTCTCTACAGGCCTCAGGTCATTGTGTGTCAAAGGCTACAAGCAGAGCTAGAAATCAGATGAATGTTTAGGAAGCGTAGGTTTTGTTCTAGATCTGAGTGGTTATTTCCTGAGGAGACGGCTTTGGCCTTTGTGAGCATCACAGTATATTACTCAACCTTTAAAGAAACTTTTTTTACATTTTAGTTTTTAAATCTTTGCATCTACAGTAGCAAAAAAGACAAGACTAGTAGGTTCCAGTGTAAATAGTCCACAGTGGTGTACTTTCTGCTGCCTCTATCAAATTGAAGACGCATCATCATGCTATATGTGGGATGTAGCAACTTAGTCTTCAATGTTAGTCTTATACTATTGCATCATGAGCTGTAAAGACATTAGTGCTGTTCTCTTAAAGCCTTGATGGTGCCCAGACAGCGGTCTTCAGAGCCAACATGTCCTTCTGAAGCACAGCACCGTTTCCTAATCTGCTTACATAATGAAGGCAGAATTCTGCTGATGCCTGGTTGATATTACAGCTGGGTTTCTAGACACCAAAAAACAGCTACAGCTGGAGCCTAGAATGATGCAGTTGTGGCTGATTCGGTCTGAAACTCTACAGGGACCATTGTAGAAAGCTCCTATACAGTCTGTTCATTATGTTTAAACTCTTCACCCCACGGTGCTTAGAGACTTCATTATGACATGATACTCATCCTCTGATGGAAGTTTTGTTTTGCTTTATCGCAATTGTGAAATAATGATGTGTATGTAACCAATGGTAAACTTGTTTGTCACATCAACCAGCAGCTTCAGCACATAAAAAGCCGAGCATATCATCCTTTTAGTGTCACCCAAATGCCCAGAATACCTCACAGCGTAACGGTATGTGCCTTTGTCAGTCATGTTATTGTCATGTATAACAGAGCTTGTTTTTCACTTTATTGTGGCTTTATGCAGCTGTGTTTTGTCTCCGCTCAACTGTGGAAGGTCTGCAGTGGTAAACAGGTGGCATCTGAGCTCTCAGTCGCCTTGCACGGCAGTTGACAACACAGTCGGCTCTGCTGTGCCACGCACTTCTTTGACACCTTACCACCCTCGACCTCTGTCCCACTTGTCCCGAGTGTTAGCTCCTGGCCGACAGCTCCTCTGAACCGAGTCAAGGCTTCAGTGTCCTTGTGTTGCACTGTCAATTTCACATTTTGAGCGTGCATACTGAATAACGTACTGATTGGATATACTTTTTAGAGTCCCTAAAGATAGATTTTCATTGTGTTCTTTGTCCGTCAGTGCCAAAAGTCTACACTCAGACCTAAAAATGGCCTGTTGCTCTTCATTGTTAATCTGTTTCATGTCTCTAGCTGTCACGGCAGAACAACACTGATTCACCTCTAATGAATAGTCTGTGTGTGCGCGCGCCCATGAAAGGCAGTAGTGCTAAGCTGCTTAGGGAGTGAGGTCTTTGGCTGGTGGTGCATTGCCCTGGTTGAGGTCCAATGCTTTTTTTGTTCGACAAGTGGTAGACAGTGTGTGTGTGTTTTGTGCTTGTCTAAAGACTGACACTGATGGGATTTGAATGTGGATGTTAGGGAGACGGAAAGCTCTCAGGATCTGCATATTCAAGGCTATTCAATAACACTCTCGGCTAACATGCTTTTTTTTTCTAGGTATCTAATACAATCTGATTTTTTTAGACAGAAGTAGAGAAGGAGCTAAATATATCCTCCCAGCATCTCGTTGTGTAATGTACTTAACCATTAATGCAGGGAGATCTCAAAAGGCCAGCAGATAACAGTAACAAGTACCGTTGTCACATAAAAATAGTTTCCTTTGAAAAACTGGTAGCAAGTTCACACAGAGAGTAACACTGTGGAAATGAGCTTCTAAGTCTGCAGATATTAATGAGGGTGACTAAAGCTCGCTGCTCAAGTTGAGACACGTACATCGCTCTGTTAAGGCAGGCAGGCCATGAGGAGACGTTAATCACACATACTTTTATACGCCTCATGCTCCCTCTGTTTGTCAAAGCTGCACAAAAAGGCTTTGTCTAATTTACTCAAAGGTTTTTTTTTGTTTTGAGATATCTAGTGTTCATGTCCCGCTTGCTAATTTTGTTTAACAATGACCCGTTTGAAGTGCAAGCGGAGGAGACTATTCGGGTACAGTAGTTTGCATCACACCTTTGTTTTTTAAATGTGATGGAGTTAATCTGTTATCCCTAGTATCTCATTGCTCTCTTGTTGCACTAAGAGAACACTAAGCAGCTTTCATAGAGAGATCACTTTAGGCCAGTCTGCCAGTTTTAGTGTGAGCTTTACTTTTCAGTTCAATAGGTCAGTAACACATTCAACACCAAACACTAAATCTTCATGTTTCACAGATGTATAGGCCTGTTTAAACTCACTAGACTGTCTAAATATGTGTATCTTCTGTTGTTGACTTTTATTCTCTTTTTTGCTTTGAATACAGGTGTCTCTTCTGTTACCCTTTTGCACTCCAAATCCTTGCGTGGCCACAGAGACTGCTTTGAGAAATGCCACCTCATTGCCAACCAGAAGCTGTCACGTTCCAAGGTGTCCCGAAGTGCCTACGAGGGCATGAAGCTGGCCCTTAGCCAGAAACTAAACCGCATCATCCAGTATGCCCAGAACAAAGACTCCAACGGCCCCAGCAGAAGAGGGGCTAAACTGTTCTGTTACAGCCAGCAGAATGAGTGTAAGCTGCTGCCTCAGACAGATGCACAGGTGCCCCGCTATGCACCGCACTGGGACACGAGGAAAAGCACAGGGCTGCCCGATTACACCATAGGGATGTTGGAGTGCCACACAGCAGAGGAGCTAGGCCTGCTGCAGGAGTCAGAGAGTGACGTTTGGTCCAGTGACGGCAGAAAAGGTCTTCATAATCCAAATCCATCATGTGGTGGAGGCGGACTGACGCCGCGCGGACACCATGGCCACAGCAGAGATGAATGTACTTACCTTTTTATCTTGTGCCTGTGGTTTCAAACTTTTCCTTTCATCATCTAGATTGTAGTCTGCTGAAGTTTTCAAACACTCTAGTAGACGATATAGCCGTCTGACTTATTTTATACATTCTGTTTCATCTTCACAATCTAGTGATTTCTGTAACCTCTAAGCAATTATTTGTTAAGAGGCATCAGACAAAACGGTGATGCAAGACTAGCTTGATTTTTGCATGGCTTGCCCTTCATACTCCTTTTTTCCTGGGATGTCTCCAGGGGGGAGTGAATTTTCTTCTAACCTCAAAATTTGTCCTTGGCTTTCTCACATCTCTAAAGCTGCTTATGACTACAAAGCCAGCCTCAATGTGAAAGTGCCTTCAAAAAGGCCATATTTTCCATTGTGTGTATTAGAAATGACAAACATTTGTTAAGTATGCAGGTCACATAATTAGCATGTCTTGTGGAACACCGGCAACCTTCAGCAAACGTTTTGATTGCTGTTCGAGTTAAAAAAAACCCAAACTAATTCTGGACAATATTGGTGTTTAAATTGATATATTATGCACTTGTATTTGGTTGTGCTTGTACATGGCACAAATATTTTTAGACATTACACATTACTTGTTTATAGCATGTACTGCCACTTGCTCATATAATGCTTTTTATTCTTTTTATGTTGTTTTTTTTTATATTCTCAAACAATGATCTTCTCTTTTAGTGGCAAAGATGAGTATGGATGAGCTTCATCAGCTGAATGGCCAACTCCTAATTCAGATTCAAAGTAAGTGTTTTTGTATCTATTGGATGTGCTGAGACAATACGTCGTATTAATTTAGTTTGACCAAGTGATCTTTTTATTATTTTATTGATTATTATCTGGAGAATTGAAAATAATCAGTTCAGTGATGTAAAGCTTTCTGCTTTTTCAATAATCAACATTATTGACTACTGTGTGTATACCTTGACCATGTCAAAGTGCAACCTGGTTATTCCAGTTCTAAACTGGTTTCTCTCTCCACAGAGGTCTTTGAGGAGCTGACTGAGGCCGTACAGGAAAAAGACTCATTGGCTTCAGAGTTGCATGTGCGCCATATTGCTATTGAACAGCTCTTTAAGAACTGTGCCAAGCTGCCCTGGCTGCACATTAGCAGGGCCGGGGTTAAGGCCAGCAGCAGTGGTGGACCTGGAGAGTGAGTGGCAGGAACAAGACGGATTGTGTTAAAAGGAATCTGGCGCACCTCAAAGAAAGGTGGCTGAAGCAACCTCACACATAAGGAATTATTTTTCCAGCACAATATTGACATTGAGCTTTAAAGCATTAAGGACTGTGTTAATGTAGTGTTACCATTTTGTGGTTGCAGTCATGATACAAGAATTAATAGTGGTTTGCTGTTTGTACAGCAAGTGACCTGAATTTTATCCAACATTGTACCCAAGACCAACTCATGTAATCAGTCGAAACAGTTACAGCCTTAACAGGCTCACAACAGATTAAAATCTTAAATAAAAGTCTTATTTTCTTTTAAAGGAGACATCAGAGAATTTGAAACAAAACATTTATGGATATTTTCTTCTATTAAGTAACATATTTGTCAGTGTCTGATATTATCAGACACTGACAAATATGGGTGGATAAACTCTTTACAATTCATTCAGTGTTGCTCTGTAAGATGCAGGTCGCAAAATGAAAGGTTTGATAAATCATTTTATAGCCTGACAAGTTCTTTATGTTGGTATGTGGAAGTAGCTTTTCTGCAACCACAGATGAAACTTATAAAAACTGAATGTACTCTCTAAAAATAGGTTTTGAAGACAAGTTTATACTAGATTACAAATGTATGATCTAATTTTCGAGATAGCCAAAAAGTTAACGCAAAATGAGACCCCTCCTTAAATAGCGTTAAACAATATTCCAACAAATCAGTGCGTATAACATATTAGCTGCTCAGTCATTCTTTTTCACAAACTTTTTTTGAGTGTCATTGAATGAATGCTTGAAAATGGGGCAGAACATTTCTGTTCAGTATACCCTTCTCAACCTAAAAGAAACCTACATTTAATGCCTTGCACTGTTATATTTTTTTCAATATGCTGAAAAGGTTTAGGTAACAAATCTGTTTATTTACTGTTGAGTGTTAGTGCTTTATTGTAAAAACATTTTTTTTAAAGAAGCAGAGCCGCCAAACCAAAGTCTTTTTATTGTTTTATTTTTACAAATGCAAACATCAAATGGCAGAAAATATGTCATGCCAAAAGGTTTTAAAATGTGGCTCGGTTAAGTTTTATTTTGTCATCTTGTACTTAGGTTTTGTTGATGTAAAAGACTCATTCTCAAGCGCAAACCTTTCTTAATGACAAATATATGCTTACTATGAAAGCAAAATTGATGTCACAGCAATACAAATATTGTTTGCCTCTGAAAGGAGACAAAAAAGTATGGATATTGTCTGATTTTCTGCTGATTTGGGCAGTTATCAGAAACCCTATGCAAGAAAGTGACAGTGTTCAGATGCCTTATAAACAGAAAAACTTTTTCTTAGAAGAGTTCAGAACTCCACATATATAAGCTGAGGAAAGATGAGGGTATCTAATCCGATTTTTATGAAAACTGAGCATTGTCATTGTATCTCCTGTAGTCTCTCTTTGTAAGAGATAAATGCAATTGACCCCTTTAGGGTTAAGATTTTGCCTCCATCTAAAATCACTTTTTAAATACCTGTGTATTTTGAGTGAGGGTTTTTAGGTTACATGGCTCATGAAATTCATTTGGTCTGAGTGTTACAATTGTGTGATGAACCTGTGTTTGAAATATAATATTTGTTTATGTGTAAACACGGCTTAGCAAAAGTTTTACTTACTGTAACATTTTGCCTGGTTTTAGTGTTGCCTTTTTATTGTTAAACTTGCATATCCTCAGCAGGATATCAAAATATGTTACAAAGTGATTTTACCTTGACCAAGGATGCATGTCTGTGTGTGTAATGTTAGAAGTTTATTTATTCTGTGCTCATGGACCTTTCACAACCTGTGTGATGTGTGCTTTAGTGACTCTTTTGTTTTATTTTTAATAAAGACAGAATATTTTCAATACAGTTTTACACATTGAATAATGCTTACCTTATCCAAAGTGGTTTGAGTCCTTGGTCATTTTATTCTTATAAGGCCTCTAAACATCTGGCTAAGATTTGCACGCAAAAAATACCATGAGAAATTATATAAACCTGTGCTTTTTTGCCAGTGGTGGTGTTGTGGTGTGGAAGGTGAATGGTGCCATCTTGTGGACAATATTACCATTTTGCGGGAAAATACTTTTAAGGCAGCCTTTGAAACATTAAAAAAAAAAAAAAGTTATTTAGTTAGAATCTATTTTTTTGACTGTGACTAATTCTACCTACTAGCTCAACAAAAGTTTTATGCCTAGCCCATCCTCTGTCTCCAAAATGGCCTGGCAAGATCACTGACAGTAATAAAGACTAGAGTGTATTTATCCATAACAATGTACCTTCGATGTATGGCGCGATTTTGCTGAGACAAATTAAAATGACCTGAAAACAAATCTTAATCTTTAAAATCCTTCTGATAAATTAGCTACAAATGCTAGCGCAACGACAGCAACAAACACCACGTTTTTGTAGTATGAGTAATAGCCATAAGAACGAGTGACTCACAGGTTGACGAGCACATAGTCGACCAATCAACGAGCTGCGCTGGTCTTTAGCCAATCACAATCATCAGTGGGTGGGCTTTAGGGGGTTCTTCTGCTCAGTTAGCCATTGTCATTTACATTTCTACGCACACAAATGGTGTGATTGGAAAACTAAGGTAAGTCCTTAATTTAGTGAACTATGCCATGTTTATGCACATTAGACATTATTGAATGTTATTAATGTTTGAATAAAAAAGTAGCATTTTGAAATCAAAGACAGCCATCCTTGTTGAAATTGTTAGCAACGTGATGAAAGTTGTTAGCATGCTAGTCAGCATATTCATTTCTGCTAACGTGTATGTTAGTGTTTTCAAAGATTAAAGTGGCTGTACAGACATGGTAAATTGTCACTGAATGTTTTCAATTATATATTTGAAATCTTTGGGTTGGCCAAACTTGCTAACTTGATTAAATGGAAGGCTAACTTAACTAGCTTCATTTTTATTTGTCGTTGAGAGCGTGATTAACCGGAACTGGTGTGTCATAGCCCGCTCCCGCCTTCAGCACTGTAGACCGTTAACCCATATTAATAAAAGAAACACTATGTGACTTTGTCCAGTTAATTTTGAACAAAAATGAGTTCTAAAGCAACATCTTGTTGCCCCTGTCAACCATAGTTGTAAGTAACTTTTATAACTGGGCTCCCAAAAATTTTGGAGGATCTCTAAAGCACATAATGTAAGTAAACGTGAAAGTATTTGGAGAGTATTTCAATACGTTCAAAGGAGGGCATGTATTGAAGAATTCACTCCCATATAGAAATGTACAAAATGGAGCTATGAGATATTTATGTCTGTATTCCAGAACTTTAAAATTGTCTAGCTGCGTGTCCATTTTTAAAATGTATTTTATTTTACAGAGATATCCAATGCGAACACAATTATCATAAAATGATGAAAGAAATTGCAGCTGCTATATTTTTCCTGAAGAGGCTTGTAAAAAGGAGTAATAAATTGGCATCAGAAAAGGTTGACCTTTTCGTTGAGAGACTTGCTGTTGCTCTACAAGAGAAGTTCAAGGGGCACTGGTACCCTGACAATCCCAGTAAAGGCCAGGCATACAGGTAATGACTAACTACATGTAACATGACTTAAACAAGAACTGTATATTTTTACAGTGCTGTGGGCAAAACCAACATAAGATTTCTGATTGCAGGTGCATCAGAATAAACAGGTTCCATAGGCATGATCCAGAGCTTCTTCGGGCTTGTCAAGAGAGTGGGATTCAGTACAGCGAGCTAGGACTGCCACGTGAATTCACATTATGGGTGGATCCTGGGGAAGTGTGTTGCAGGTGAGCTTTGACTCAGGCTTTCTGACCCCCAAATAATATATGTATTTTGTATATTCTAGTTAAGTGAATTGTTTGTTGAAATGGTAAGTGATTGGCTTATGGTCAGTTCTAAATATTAGTAACTTCTTGCAACATACAGTAACTAATAGAAGACTTTACTAACAACAGAACAATGAAACAATGACTAGCCTTTTGTTTGACATCTCAGTTAAAGTAAAGCTAAAGTTGTTATATAAACTTTATAAATATTGTTCTTATATAATAATGTTTCTTTTACAATTGTTGTTTTTACCCATTTCTGTTGTAGATATGGGGAACAAAACCCTTGCTTTTCTGTGGCAACTTTGTCCAGTGCAGAAGAGGACGACAAAGATGTTGCAAAGAAGGTGGCGAGTGCCCTGGAGAGAGTGACATCAGACTACTACTCAGGTTCCTCTTCTGATGAGGAATGTTCACGAAATTCCCCCCTTACAATCCCAAACCGCCACAGTGATGCCCAGGTAGTGTAATTATTATAACATGTCATCTGATACTATTTTTGATTAACTCTCACAGATATACTCAATATTCAGGATGAGGCAAAAATAAAAGCAAGATAAAATTATAAATCAAGCACAGATCATTAACTTCCTAAAAGTATCTGAGCTGTTAAAAAAACTGATTGTTGTGTTTATTTTGTCCTTTAGGCAATTAATTCAGCACAATGGCATCCCAAGAGGACTGGGCCAGGAAGGGGCCACATCTTTACAAGACAACAGTCCAGTTTCAGACCTCGCAACAAGCCCATGCAGCTTTTGAGGCAAAATGTGTGGGTCCCGCCTGGACATAGAAAAGGTCCTGTCTACTGGGCAACACAGCAAAGCTGTCAACAGTACTACAGTTAGAAATCATGGTGACAATTGTTCACATTGGACATTAAAGCTGGAAAACCTTTAAAATAACTGACCAATGTTTTTTAATTTTTATTCTTAAAATATTTTTGACGTTAATAACTGTTTTTGCACTTTTTGTTACAGTTACAGTCAAAATCACTTTTATTACATTAGAGGGTAACATTTGAATCCTACACTTGTAGCTATTAAGTACTGTATTTTTTACAAGGGGAAATGTTAAAATCTTAACCACTTACTGTCCATTGTGAGTAGTGTTTTATTTATTCATTGTGTAGCAATATAAAGGCTTAAATTTATAGAGTTTTATTAAACACACTTTCCAGACATGACAAGTGTCTTGAGTTAATCAGTCATTTTTGTGTACATGTTGGATAAAAATATTTATTGTTTAAAATGCATTTGTCAATTATGAAAATGATTTTTCTGACGTATTTTTCAAGTGTCATAAAATTCTTATTGCATGATTTCTTGTTTTGTCATTGCTTTAACTCCCCCATGTCAATATAAGCTGGCAGTATTCACCTCAGACCTTTTTTGATGGATTTTATATGGGACACAACACTCAGGAAAGACTGAAAATAGAGTGATTTAGCCTTTCAGTGAACACTTTTATAATTATCAGAGAAGGCATCACCGCAAGTGTCATGCCAACGTTGTAGTCCTTCAAGTTACCAGCAGAGGTCGCTACCACATCTTGTGTGAGCACCGCCGTGTCACGTGACAGCCCGGGCGCGCTCCCATGGCTGCGCTGTGCACGATGCACCTGCAGAGAGCGGCGAGAAGGAGGAGGAGTGGAGTTTGGATGCTTGGGTCGAGCTCTGCTGCCGCTGTTCACACGAATTCAACACAACTTATCCCACTAAGTTTCTGCTGGGAACTGTTGGAGTAGCTCAAACCGACATGGCGCTTCGGACGTCCCTCTTTTTCTGTGTATTATTGACCGTCACCGCAGGTAAGTTTCTTAAATGAAGCTAGTGTGAGTATAATGACTTTTTAACCAGGCGGCAGCTATTAGCCTACAGTCCGCTCAAACACTGTGACCACTCGGTCTTCAAGGAGAACTTGTTGATCGAAATGTAGTGTACATTTTCCATCTGTGTTTGTAGTTGTCTAAAGTTTGTACGAGTAGTTTCTGTATGGTAAATGTAACCTAAGTAAGGACATTATTGGGGAATTCGAGGAATTATTACAAAGGTCATTGTTGAGCCAGCAAACCAAAAACAAACGCGTGCTTAACAGGACTTCAGATTGAACTGGCAAGCTAAGTTTGGGTTGGTTTGAGTAAAAAAAAAAGCCGAATTATGTGTGACGATAACCTTTTAAAATGCTTATCCTATATTCAGTATTCCCGGTATGGTATGTAGAGTGAACACTTTACCAGCGACCCACAGGTTTCTATATTATCGACGAAGTTCGTTTTGTTTCTAGTTTAAGATAAAAAGAAAAAACAATCCTGAATGGGGTCTTATTCATTATTTTCCCCGTAACGTCTTGCTTTATTAGTTCATCACAGTGGCTTGATCTTAAAACCTGTAGCTGTGGGTCTTCAAAGTGCTGCGTTTTCTGTCTGCCATCTGCCAGCATCATGGAACCCCCAAAGCCTGGGATAGATAGCACTCCCAACTTTAAATGTTGTCTGGGCTCACAGACACGTTTGTACCCTTTAACCTTTACAGATTGATTTTTCTGTATCAGTACCATTACAAAAATTAAAAAATCAGAAATTCTTTTATTAAAATCAGCCCGTTACATCAGACCATTTATCTACTAAGAAATGTCTAATTGTGTGAATCAAAAACAAAAGGGCATTCTGTCAACAGGAATCTTTACTCCTAATATCTTTGTTACAGTTATATTTTTAATATAACATGTGAAATGCTCTTATTTGTTTTGTAATAATACTTGGTAATTCATTTAGTGTACTGTGTATTGGGCGTGGCCGTCTCTTGTCCTGGAATTTCGACTGAAACTGTCCAATTGCTCCTCCCGCTTTGAACAATGATGTGAAACTTTTTTGCTCCTGGTCTATTTTTCAATGATTCAAAAGAAGCCTACCATCCCATAGTTTTTTTTTTTTAAATACAAAGTTTTGATTGGCAGCAATAGAGCAGCGTCCAGGCAGGACAGTGACATTCCAGTGTGCTGATTAGTGAAAGCCTTTTGTAATGAAGTAGGCCTTTGTTTGTCAGCTCCCAAAAATCCCTCAGATGTAAAAGCCTGAGTAGTGGATGTAGTATAAGGCTGGGGGACAGTGTGTTGTGTCCGTCGTCTTTTGTCTTGTGATTCACATGGTTGTGTACACTAGTTTAGGCTCATTACCATCTTAATGGCATCACGGCCTTGTCATTTGGCCGCTGTTCCACTTCAGCAGACAAGAACAGTATTTCGTCAGACTCATAGCATTTTTCTGACATGGTGTAGAAATGTACAACAATGTGTTAACCTCTCCTTAATGACAAAATAACAAGTTGCTTCATTTTCTGTGCTCTATTTGTGCACGAGGCATGGCTTGGATAATATGGTTTTGACAAAATAAATACAGAGAAAGGTAAACATTGGCAGAATTATCACAGTACTGCTACAAACTGTTCATGTAGCTTGTGACAGTGTTGTTTGATAGACACATGAAGTTCTTGTTCTTTGTTGTGTTTTGATACAGAATTCTAATCAGAGTCCAGATTATTACAGTAGTATTAGTAACACTTCATAAACGCAAAGCTTGTAGGGAACTGTTGTGACAATGGCAACAAGTTTTACCAGCATTTAAGGGTATTACATTATTACATTACAATATTTCTTAGGTAAACTCTGATGTAGCAAGTGCCTATCATATGCTATCGGCTGTTTGCGGTTCCTGAGAGGGATATCTAGTGGAAAGAGGTTTGACAAGGAAGTTATTCTTTTTCAGATGAATATAATGCACTGAAAACTATCAGCAGAATTTGTTTGACAGCAACAAAGAAATGCCACGCTGTATTGTTTGGGGTTGCTCTTACATGCAGGTAGGTGTTGGACTCCATTTTCCTTAGGGGCTAATTTGAAATCTAACCGTAACTTCCTTTCGCTGACGTTACAACATTTGTCCGCTGTTAATGATAGAGATATTTTAGGAAAACAAAATTCCTCTCTGTGTATCAGTTACGTATCTTTTTTTTTTTTCACCTACACATTGCTCTTCAGTAATCACACTATCACCAAATACGCTATGACTCCTGGATTCCCGGATGCCATTTGTAACCACACATTTTATCTTTTGTTAAACATTTACTGCTCTGTGTTTGTGATTCTCAGTGATTTGAGTCCTGCAGAAAACAGGAGCTGGCCTTGTTCCATCTCCCCCCAGCCCGCTCTCAGCTCTCAGGTCAGGAGTTAGAAGTGAAGCCACTTACCCAAGACAAACAAAACCTGGTGCACTATCAGCCGGCACTGAATGCAGTTACCTGATAAGCCGCCGAGCAAAGGCCCTGACCACGGCTGGTTGCCTGGTTACCTTTTGAAAACAGAGACGCACATCCAGGGAGTGTGCTCTGTTTCTCCTGAAAGCCACCCTTCCCCCTTCTCAGATGTACCTCGTGTATAAGATCCTCTTTTACCGCTAAACACAATCTCCACTGTGTTGTGAACAATAGTGAACTCAGAGGTATTGTGTTCATATCAGGTAAACAATTGCTGCCATGTGTGAGCTGATAAAGTCCATAAAAATGAGTGTTGCAGCGTCAGAGTTTGTTCAGATTTTCACAGCCCTGGGCCCTTTCCATTTGTCTCAAACAGACAGGGAGGACTTTAGGTCACAATTCCACATTCGCCGGTCAGGACCCACCTGTCAAGTCCGGCTACTTGTTGGCCAAAACATGTTGCACCCACAGCCTGTCCTCCAGTCAAGCAGCCAACACTCCCCCTGAAACCCCCTGTCCTTGGAAATAAAAGCAAGAACGCGTAGAATGGGATTACACTCCAGAGACATTGCTTTGTCCTCCACCGTCTGATGATGGGGACGACCGCACATGAATATTCACAGCTCAGGACATTAATATTTTAGCATGCCAGCGTTGTGTGAGTCCTGTGCCAACTCTTGTTCACCTTTCGATGGGTGTGAAATGCTGATCCCGCCTATACCTTGCCACATTATCCCACCTCCTCCTCATTTTCCATCCATTTCATCTCCGAATTACTCAATGAACAAATTGCCTGCTGGAGAATCACTGAAAATGATTAATAGCCACTCTTGTTTCTGAGTCCTGTTAATGGCTGCTCGGCCACTCTGTATTCAGAGCTCATTTCTTTTTCACAGGTAGTGAGTACAAGTGCCTCCTGGGCTGCTGCCAAAGCATTCTTGTGGAAGATATATTGGCACCATTTTACTTGAGCCCCTTGGTCATAAAGTCAATGTTACACTGACAGATATTTCAAGTTCTATGTCTTCTAATTTCTTTAATGCTTTGACCAAAGTATTGACCTTCTGACCGTGTCGCCTCCTCAGTTGCATGTAAATCAAAATGTGTAATAATGTCCACTGAGTTAAGCTGCGGAACAGTTTTGGATCAATGATTCAAATTGGTGGCCCGTGAGTTCATAAAGGTCAAACATCAGTGTTGAGGGCGAAGGGAAGAGTAATACACCGGTGAGCCTCAGCGCTTGACCAACCAAACTGGCTCATCAACAAATGTCATTATCATGTTTGAGTGACAGAGTAAGCACTGGGAATCTTAAAAGCTAGCAACAAAGCCACGGTTCTGAAGGTGAGACGTGTCCTGTGCTATCCACGTATTAAACAAGGTCAGTGCAGTGCTGCTTGTCCCTGCCTCCGGAGTCCATCGGTCATCATCACAGTGTCGCACTTAGGCCGATAAACAGCTCCAGAGCACATTCATCACTTAGCCACTTGATGCCCAGTTCTGCAGCGCCACGGCCCCCTCTGCTCCTAATGAACAATATGTCTTCAGTGACAAATAAACCACAAGGATGAGAGTTTTACATATCTTACATCTCAAAAGTACATTGCTTGGTTTTAAAAAAGCAACAGAGAAGAGAAAACCTTGTGTTGTCAGCGGAGAGTATTGACTTTATTTAGTATCACATCCTTGTTTTTGCTGCTAAAACTATATTGTGGTTGTTTTCGCATATTATCATCACGGCACTTGGCATCACATTGTGGCAGGTCCCACATGTGCAGCAGCTGTTACTTGGTACAAAGGCGTCTCATCCATTCTTGGCCATTGCAGGGGCCGTTAGACTAAATGAAGCTCCTCTGCAATATATATCTACTTTTTAAACCTAGCGTTTTCTGGAGCTATGCTAATACCTCTGAAGCCTCAGCAGGATTTACAGTATATATCTTATACTAACAATATATCATCATAACACCAGTTTTGTAAAAAAAAAAAAAATAACACAGTACATTTCACACTAGAATGGAGCAGGTCCCGGAACAAAACAACACCTTCTTGGCCAGATTAAAAAGTTTACATTTTTGTAACATTGTCTTTGTGTAAACAAACAGCCAAACTGCAAAAGAATTGGGTGTTTGGGCACCAGGCGTCTTAATTAATCTACTGTGCTATGTTGGTCAATAATCATCATCTAATGTGTTCAAATCAGAAATTCCGGTTCCAGTTGCTAGAGATAGCAATGCCGATGCTATATTATTGCCAGCTAATTCGAGCCATTGTCTCGCATTAGTCTGTGCTGTGGGAAGATGATTGTATTTTCCTCTTGCAGCATTAATCCACTGCTCTCCGCTAAGAACATTAACAGAGTTAATTGTGTGTCTAATCTTAAAAAATATTATGGCTTGGAAAATTAGCGACCATAAGCAGAAGGTGGGGTGAATTTGGAAGGAGGAGTGGGGGGTGAAGCAGCTGTTGAAGGAGCCATTTTTAGCACCTCTATCTCATTGAAAAACATTACACATTGTCATCTTCAGGTTTGGTGAAAAAGGCAAATAAATGTTTTTAAAAGCCTGTTCTCCGTTCAGTCCACGTGATTTTGCTCCCCGCGGCGAGCTGTATTCAAGACAGACTTTGTGGAGCTGTTTAATCATTATGTTAAATTATACAGTATGTTAATAACTCCTGTCTATAGAAAAAGGGGTTTGTTTGGGAACAATGCTATTGTTGTTCACAACACGCTGTTCTTAACGTTTATAAAGACATTATTGCCTGTATTATAATATAAAAATTACACTGATCACCTGGACCAAATCTGTTGAAGCAACCTGAATTTTGTCAGGCCTCTTACAGTTTGATACAAAGAAAAGTAAAATAGGGCCAGAACATGTCATTTATTTTGACATGCTCTGCCTCCTATTCATGCTGCATTTGAAAACTACAATTTGATGTTAATGAATTCCCAGAAGCTTGTGTCAAAAATGTGTTAATTCTCATGTCTGAAAATAAGTGGGACAGTGTGGTATGTGGCTTTGTAAAGTTGTCTCTAATCTTCTTTGGCAGTGTTGAAGCGAGGAAACACTTTGTTTCATAACGGAGCATTACATGAGATTAGATTGGATGCAGCCTTCCCATGGGGTCATTGTAGTAAAAGATACACACAGAGTTTATTAGGTCCACTGTACATCCAGCCAAAACTGAAGCAGTTTTCCAACAGCTCTCACCTTCACGAGGATTTAATAGTGAGTTGTCTTGTTGTAGAAACTAATTAAACTGAAGGTGACACGATTATATTCATTTGCAAGGTTTTGTGTTTTTGTTGATGCCTCCATTATTCAGAAGTCCAACCACGCCCACAAAATACTGAAGCAAAATGTTTTTATTTTGAATTTAGGGCAAATTAAGAAGTGCACATGAATATTTCTGTCATCTTTTCACTGGTGCTTTACATTTATTCCCTGTTTAACAGCCATGTTTTTATGATGATCTTCTGCTTAGTCCCCTGCAGTATCCCTGTTCTTTTTGCTTTTGTGGATGCGATGTTGGATCTATCAGTAAGATGAGCAGTGCATTTGTTAGTTGGGCATAGAATAGGATCAGCGCCCTAACCACGGCAAGGTCAGCTAGCCATAACAGACATTTAATTACCGTAGTGCACCTCGCCACCATGTGAGGAAATCGGCAGCTGGCCCAGTCGGCCTCCAGAGAGATGAGATTGCTCTGAAAATAGCTCTGTGGCTGTCTGCTTTATGATGGTCTGAACGCACATTACCACAAACCTTAATCTCAAGTGCTGCTGTATTAATAAGCAGGCACAAAGGGCCAGCTCGGCTGTACTTCTCACTGCTAAGTTCCCGAAGAACCAGCTGTAAAGTGTCTTAATGGGGCTATGTATAATTCATGTGCACTCATAGAGCTGCCCGACGAGCTTGCCTTCCCTGGCTAATAATTGGAGAGAGAAGAACAAACCTCTACCACTTTTCCAGTCATATTAACAGCCATAACACCAAACTCTGTCTCCTAAAGTCTAAGGGAATGAAGTGAAATGAAATCAATGCAGAGACACGACTTATCAGCTGCAGCTGTAGCACAAGTCAACAGCTACAGCAGTAGCTCAGATTAATGAGCCAGTGATTAATGACTAATCACCATTATATCACCCGACACATGTCCATGCGTCCCAAGAGCTTTGAAGCCATGTACAATTGCATGTTGACTTATATGTGGCTTTTGAATAAAATGCTTTGAATGTTCTTGGAAACAATCGACCGAAATGCTCTACTGTGAGGTTATGCTCTAGCCTCTTTTTCTCAGATTACTGTTGCACTGATACAGGATGCTACTTAAAGCCACGGTGCATCTCTGTCTGGACCAGTCAGGGGCTAAACCGTTAGACACCATTAGAGTCATCAGGGATTGGCCTTGAATGGCAGGTTTCAGGTAAAAACACAGCATCCACTTAACATCCACCAGTGTGGTGACCTTGTAGCAGCTGTTTTGGCAGCAGGTTATTTTAAGGTTACAACAGGGTTTGTGCTTTATTTAAAACTGAACTGAAATAACCAGGATGTTGCTGGGATTGGTGCAAAAGTCATTTTGAAATTAAGTCTTGGTGTAGAATGTAACTAGCTCATTTATAATTGTTCTGCTTCAAGATCAATGTATGTTTCAGAGTCATACAAACAAAACCTAATGACAGTGTTTTTTTATATTTTTTGTTTAGTCACCAAAGAATATTTCTGTTCCCAAAACAACTTAGTTCAGCTAAAAGTCACCTTTATTTGTAACTTGAAAACGGCTTCATTAAAAACTGAAATGATGTTGCTTTTCGTTTTGGTTCACGTGTTGTGCTTGTGGTTCGGCTTTGCTCTTCTATGCTCAATTACAAAAAAGCACAGCTACTGCCCTTTGATTCTGAGGTAATTTCATGGTCTAAAGTCCAATTTGATGTGGGGCCAACATATGTTGATGCACACTCTGCTTAATCTGTCTAAATGCATGTGTGTCCAGTCTGCCATTGGGCATGATTACAGCTGTTTGGGATCTAGGACTTTTCGAGTCAACCATTCAGTTGTTGTGAGGCCACACAGATTTCCTCAAATGTAAGAGGGTTACACTATGTAGAATATAGGTCACACTATAACATGACTAAAATCACAGGAGTGTTTCTTTTGGGCTCGTGGTGGTCTAACCCACTGCAGTGGATTTATTTTTAACAGCCACTTTCCCAATCACTGTGTGTCAGTAGTGTAGCATGTAAACAGGAGTGGTCGTTTTAAGCCTTCTCCTCCTGTCCAGGATGAGAGTGTGTCTGCGCTGGAGGCATGAATCGGGCCAGCGGCCTCTGTTAAACTCTAACAACTAGTGACAGCGTTTGCCTGTGGCTTCCTGCAGGGCTCCACACTCAGGTGCTCTCTCTACACCTGCCTCTGAGAAGCTGAGAGCAACAAGAGACTCCAGCCTATTAACATCAGTCTGTCTGTGCAGAGAGAAGGGGTGGAAAGGAAAAGGATTATCCATCTTGTTATCTTTTAGCAGCAGTCTTATCTTGATGTCCTGCTGTAGTGTAGAGGACAGGAAGGTCTGTCTGTGTCTGTGTTGTTACACTGTGCTTAGTGGAGTGTTGTGGACAGGATGAGAGGCTTTGTACAGCAGCACTGTAGGAAAAGCATTTGTAAAGGAATTGATCTTTTAGTGGTTATTATAAAGTACATTGTCAATAGACCATTTGCCTCTGTCCTCGGGGAGCTTTCAGCAGCTATTGGATATCTTTTCAAAATACTGTGCTGCGGCCTGTGACAGTGTACTTGGGGCATAACACATATACTCTGTACTGTATTTTCAGTCCAGGAGACCACCATTATGTTATGTCCTACAGGCAGTGCACCTAAATTTAGAGCAGGACCCTGAATGCTGAGAGTGAGACAGACTCCAAGCCAATCCAGCTTGCTCCTGTAATGCAAGGTACAGTGGAAAATATAAGCCTCATGTGCAGATGCCATCCTCCTGTATTTTACACAAAACATGGAAACTTTAGCTGTAACCAAGGCAACTGAAGCACATATTACCCTGAGTATAGACTTAAAGTTTCAAAACAGGCATTGCTTCATCTGAAGAAGTGAGGGAGGAACCCAGGAATTCTCAGGGAGGCACTTGTGCCTGGATTCTTGATATTTTCTCTTTACCTCTGAACTGTCTGCAGCCTGTACTCACTCTTTAATCCTTTTAGCCGTCTGGCCATGATCCAATACACTCTTTACCTTGGCTGTTGACTTGACATACTTGTGTTCTGGTTTTTATTTTGGTAAACTTATTTAATGGCACACATTTTCACACAATGTCCTTACATTACTGGAGCAACGTAGAGTTTTAGGAACAGTGACTATTATTAATATTATAATAATTTCAAGTGCTAAGACTGTCTTATACTATAGGGTGGGATGAAGAACTGAGAAATCTGGAGCTCTCATTTTAAAAAAGCAGTGTAAAATATGACATTTGAGATTCCAGGAATGTAAAATTCCTCTTGTTCTAAGAAGTCTAACTTTTTTAAAACGTCCCACTAATGAAGCTGAAAACTAGAATTGTTCAAAGCTCTACAAAGGCTATTAATCCCTAATTTAGCAGTGTGTTTCAGGGGGACCAGATTCACGCTCTGTTGCGCTAAGCCGACTCACTTATGTGTTCATTTCTGACATAATGAAGCCCCTGGCTGGGAAACCGTAGTTTGCCTCTGTTTCCATCCCCTCTCTTTCCTGTAGTGAGACAGTGCCTGTGACTTATTGTGCTTCAGGTCTCGAACACATCCTACTCTGCAGTTGAGACCCTTGTGTCTCTGAATGTCTGAATGAAGTAGCTGCTCTTGTGGCCCAGTGTTTGATCAGCGATGCTGCCTCCTGATCACAGTTGGCGGTGTGCCTTGGGGCCCGGACAAAGGCTGGATTGGGGCGCCGGCAGGGGTCTGCTCTGTATCAGACACTCTATTTGTTTTGGGGGTTGGGGGATTGGATAGTCAGCGGCATGGCTGCCTCCTGTGTCAGGAGACAGTCGCCTCACAGACACATGTGGCTTTGATAGGTTTGGTTGATGCTAAACCGCTGCAGATTCAGAACTCAATACCTGCTTCTACAAAGTCACTGTGAGCCTCTAGTTGGCCTGTGGGTTTCCCCTAAATGTTATTTTTTTAAAGGAAAAAAATATGTAAATGGACACATGACTACTAGGGGGCTCCTGACAAATTAGGCTAAAGCTAAATGAACTGTGTAGATTCTAAAGATATCCATTTCCTACAGAGTAAATATATTGTTCTACCTCTGCAGGCATTTAACATCAGTAAATCTATCATTAAGACTCTCCGTCAGTTTTTATGCTTGTCTGTCATTTCCTTTTTAATATCCTCCACAGATGGCTGTATTGGCACATTTGCAGTTGTTTCTTATGAGGATGTTATCTCACTATCGGTGTCCTGCTTCTGCTCTGGCGTCTTTCCTATCAGCTGTAGAGCACAGTCAGACCCCTCCTTTCTGTCACAGGCTCACCGTGTCCCTCAGCTTCAGCAGATCCTGAAGGACGCCGGCCGTTAAGCGTCTCCGCATTTCTGGGAGACTCTTATCTGACTCCTCAGGGTGCTTCAGATAGTTTGTGTGTGGGGGACAGGATTGTTTTTATGACTGGCTTCAGGACAGTTTAAAGCAGAGAGGTTTTGACAAGCAGCTGCTTCTTAAATCCTCTGTCCTGCACCTTGTAAAATGGTAATGAATTCTATAAATAAGGTGTACAATTCCCAAGGCTGTGACATGAGAGTGCAAGATGAAGATAATCTACTGACCATTCATAAAACAAGCCAATGTACTGTAGCTTTGTCCTTTCTTTCCCCTCTCCTTTCTTTATATCTTTATTCACTCCAATAATCAGAGCATTCATCACTGAGATGGGCCCATTCTAATCTAATCTGGACGAATGAAAAATCTTATGACATTTGCAGTTTTCTATAAAAATGTCTGGACTTTTAGTAAATGCAGACTTCTCATTTTGAGATGATTCAATCAGTATTTGTGTCTGTATTATCATCGTGTTTATTGTGGTACATTGTCGCAGTTGAGCGCTGTGAGTGTTCACGTCAGCAGTGGCATAAATACATCCCTAGTGGGCTTGTCTCAAATCTGTCAAAAGCCCAGGCGGCACAGTAAAATGGCCATCATTCGTCACCCCTTCATCATTTAATGCTCAATTATGTCAAAACAGCCTTCAGGTCACACACACTGGGAATTGGAGAGCAGTGCTGTGTGGCAAGTGGAGCTTTCAGGCTGCATTACAGCACAATCACCATGGTTCAACAGCCCCAGCCCTGTGCTACACTGA
This sequence comes from Rhyacichthys aspro, assembly GCA_036850595.1. NCBI lineage: Eukaryota > Metazoa > Chordata > Actinopteri > Gobiiformes > Rhyacichthyidae > Rhyacichthys > Rhyacichthys aspro. Next base: position 8,400,415 of record CM072161.1, read on the forward strand.
ATAAACCAAACTCTGCTGGCTCTCTCCGGGAGCCCACGTTGCTTCAAATTGAATAGTTCCAGCAGGGGCACTGGGGCGAGGAAGAGGCGGTCTCGTTTTTTGAGCAGGAACCACGTTATGAGGTTATTCTCTGCAGTGCCCAAAATAATTGATGTTCTTCAGTGCGGTCACATGGGACGGACTTGCATGTTTACGGCGGGAACAGCGTCTGTGCTGTTTTAATTTGTTCATTCCAAAGCCCCTAGACTGCAATTTTATCATAATGAATCACTGTTTATTCCACCATCATCGCCAGTCCAGGAAAATATGCCACTCTCTTCAAAAGCTCTGTCACAGATTGTTTTTTTATTGTTTTGTTTACTCAGATGAAAACAATGCATTCTTTCCAAGGATGTGTATGAAAATTAAAACTAGATTAAATGCAAATAGATTACATTTGCTGTTAAAGGACAATTTGACACACATTGAGCATCTGTCTCTTTATTAAATTAGTTTAAACATGACTTAAGTACTCCACCAATAGTGATGGAGCTTACAGTGCATCAAATGCCAGGCTAGTTGCATGAAGAATATGCAAATCTCCCAAACGGTAAACTGAAATAAATCCCAGTGCGATGTCATTCACCTCCGCCGAGTCTTATCTTGTTGCTGTTTTTTTCTCGCTACTCGTGAGCCTAAAATAGCTGCAGTCTGTAGCTTCCCCCCACGGTAAGACATGGCTTTTAAGATTTTACTCCCAAGGATGCTCTTTAAGGTCAAAGGCCGGGGAACAAGGCCTCTAATCCACAACGGCTCCAGCTCGACCCAGGAGGCTCTTGAAGGTCTTTAGCTTGGCCGGCAACAGGGTCACAACAGGTCGGCTCATCAAACTGCTCTCTGGTGTCGGGGTTTATGATTTATGGCTGCGTTGTTCTCATAGAGACCTGCCTTACTATGGAATAACGGCATGTGCATGTAAAGTAGGCTACATGTCAAAATACAGTATGTAGGCGGCTTTTCTTATTCATTTCTGTTTTAATAATTCAGGGCTTCTGACTTGTGGATTGATGCTGAAAGTATGACAATATGCTGTCAGTAAAACTTGAAAATACATCTAATATCTAAGTCTAGAATTCCCAGTTGAAGCAAACATAGCTTTGAAATTTCAGCATTAACAGATAATTTCTGGGAAAGGGTCAAACGTAAACTATTCTTTCATTAAATCTTAGACCAGGAGTGTCAGACTCATTTTAGTTCAGCGGCCACATACAGATAAAAGACAAACAATAGCATAATTTATTTATTTTTTTGTGCAAAGAAATACAATTACATGATAGTGGTCTCATCAGTCACAACCAAAAAATGCTAATGTTGGCAAAAGCCTTTAGAATGTGTGTTTTTTCACAAACTCACCCTCACCATCAATAATGTTGCTAACTTGCTGCGACACTAATCTCTCGGCTACAGGTAAAAACAAGCTATTGTTTCCTCAGACCGGCTAACAATTCATTTATCTGATCTCTTTGTACTGCAAGCTGTTGTATTTTTTGATGAGTGCCATTGTGACGCTGAATATTATATTCCCTGAGCACTAAAATTTGCTGCTTACACACCAAACACAGGTTTCCCATTCTCCTCAGTGAATAAACAGGAAGTGGTCAGTTTTTTTCTTCTCAGTGTTGTGTTAGGTTCGCTACTCTTACTAAAACTGTGTGACCCCAGTGGACAAATCAGGAATAGCGGTTGCTTTTAAAAAAAAAAAATTGCAGTTAATGTCTTCTGTCTAATTGTTGCTGTATTATACCCTCTGTTGGTCTGTTTTTACTAAATCTAATCTGTGGATAATGTGCAAGAAAATATTTGAAAAATCTTAACTGAACTATTGCTTTATTACTTTTTACAGTATTATATAGTACAACTTTTTATAGTAGTCCTTCTCACTATTCTCCTTCACACATTCTCTCTATATTGATTTATTCTTTTCAGTCACTGTGGCTCTAATACCTCGTCATATTGTATGGAGTGAGCTAAAGCAATTATTTGATACATAAATCCTTAACAGTGCTGCATTAACGTTTTCGCCCGACCAAGAAAGGCTTCAAAGTGTGTTCCATGTAACGCCACCGAACTATGAAGCAATTGTCACTTCTGGAAGCTCCCAGTTTTCCGAATGGTCGTTTTAATTGGCAAAATGATTGGGAGCCGACCTGTGCCATTGTCAGCTCCAGCTTTAGACCTTCACACCAGCCCCTTCTCATTCTCAACAGTGAGTAACGTGACTTCCCTTTCACCAGTGTCCATTCTGTTACCACCTACTCAATCTTCCTGGCTCCTCTTTTCCCGTGTATCTCTCGGTTTCTCTCCCGCTGTCTCTCGAGCGCCCCGGCAACCTTCTTCGAGGGATTGGTTGCCAGGAGACGGGATTCGCTCCCCATTGTACGGTGGCCCTCGACAAAGGCGGAGGGGGTGGCTGCTGGCGGGCTTTACAATCAAAAGAACCAGGGAGACAATCGGAGCGGGCCCTCGAGAAGTGCCCGCCTTCTTCTCTAACACGCCCCCTGAGTGGGTGGGGCGAGGCGGGGGAAGTGAATGAGTGGTGGAAGGAGGGAGGGGGAGTAACAATGGACACCCCAAATTCCTGTCGTTTATTCCCGGCGTCCCAGCAACCACGAGTTGTGCTGTGTCAGACTGTAGTGGAGACTGTGAATAGTTATTAAGACAGACTTTTTAATTAGCTAGCGTGCCGTCCCCCACTGCTTTAAGGACACACATACACAAGTTGAGCTTAGGGAAATTACTGTCTGTCTGTTAAGGGTGTGTAAGCCTGACCGAATCTGCTTCCGGACTATTTTTCATTCGCGTCTTTCCTAGGACAGCTCTGCCTTATCAGCCCATAATATTAGCTTTTGAAGAGGAAGGCCGGTTTTCTCTCCGGTGCCATTACTCTAAATAAAGCCCGTCGATTACACATAAGGCAGGCCGTGGCAGACTTTGAGCTCAGTAACAATTGTTTGTGCTCAGACTCGCAGCACTGTAAGCTCACTAAATGTTGGACTGTTTAATGATTAACAGCGAGTTGCCTTTTAAAGCGCAGCAGCAGTGTTGTTTGTGTAGGAGGGCGAGTAAGCCAGCTCTTTGTGTGGCAATCAGTCATTTGGTTGTAGAAGCTGTATCCTCATTTCCTCATTAGTTCTGACACAGGCTATTGTTTTTAAATCAGTTTGCGGGGGTCTGTAATCCCATGTGAAAACTGCTGGATGTTCATTCATAAACCTAAACCCTCTAGGGCACCGTTATTTGTGTTGTTTTTTTTACAAATCGACAAATATGTTGCCTTTCGCTATTTTTCACAAAGCTGTGTCTTAATTTTTGTCAGCTTCCTGCTTTTGTTTCTCGTGGCAGTAGTTTTTTACCTCTCTCGAGCAGCATCTTTGTCCCACCCTGACACCGTTGTCATCCGAGCCAGCAGCAGGCTTACAGCAAACGGCTCTGGAAGAGATGATAGCCTCAGATGACACTTTTGTCTTTTCCCCATTGGCGAGCCACTAAATGTAATGGGCCTCTGGCTGAACTGTAATTTAAACAAATGCCTGTCCAAGGCCTGACGTCTGTCATTGATCTAACAGCTACATCTGACAGTGTCCCTCGCTACCTGTCACAGAAAGCATTCACTCTGATAAACTGTTCCAGCTGAGTACTTTCTTCTCTGCCAGGCAATTTTCATCCCTTTAAAATGCAGCGTTGAAAAATGCCCTGGCCCCTTTAAGCACCTGATGAATTGACACAGCTTTCCGTCATGCAGATGCCAAGCACTGTATCCGTTTTGACATTGATCGACACATATCTCGCCTTTCTCTATATTGCTCCCCGTTCCTCTTGCTTTTTGCTGATGGCGATGGATCACTCTCCCATCAAGGCCGTCTGTCAAAATCTGTGGGGGCGAGACGAGCAGCTGTGGCACCGGCGGCCACAGAAAAAGCTATACAATGCTTTAACGTGCTTATAGGCTTAGACTTTGAACAATAGTGGGTGCGACGGTCGTCTGTCACTCCCTGTGTGTGCACGTATCTGTGGTGTGGTTTCATTCTCTGCTGCGATCCAGAGGGAAAAAAAAGAGGTTTGAGGCTGAACACAACTGATGGACATGAGAGCAGGCAGGGAGCGTAACCTGTTGCTTTATGTGGTGCTCTCTGTGCCCAGGGGCCCATGGGACACCATCTACTATCAAACAGTGGACATCCTCTTTTCTGAAAGTCACCACAAAAGCAGTGAATATTTTATTATTCATTACGAGCATGCTCATAATAAAAATACCCATTTTTTCACACCTCATTAGAGTTTAATCTGCTTTTAACAAGGCACAGATGTAACGCAGTATCTTTCAGTATCAGAACAGCATCTCCTGTTTGCTGTCATTTCTGTGTGGTAATACACGTTTTCAGCGCTTTTAAAGCACTGACATATTGGTTGCACAATTTGTTTTAAAAGCTGTTCTCCTGGGTTTGCTGACTGGAGGGTGGCGGGCTGTCAGAGGGATTTTAATGTGTCGAGGCAGCATGTGACAACTCCATTCTCTATGGACCGTGTGCCTTGCTGGGTTTAAAGCCGATGAATGGAGATTCTTAACCTAGTGGATGTCACCAGGAAAATATGTTGATTCCTTCAAAGAATAAATTCGGTCAAAATCTGCCCCAGTTTTGTTAAGGCCAGCAGTTTCTCCTTCATTATTATAACCCGTCACATTCTGTTGTGCTTTATTAGTATCATTCTTCACTGAGTAATTTACTTTATTCAATTTTTAAAAAGCACTTCACTTCATGATGTAGCTAAACCCAGGCATGACTATTTCATGAGTGGAAGACTGAAACATTTCCTGGGCCATTTGACAGCTCTCTAAAACTTTCATCTGAAAAGCATGTTACTACAAACTATATTCCTCTGCCTTGTTTGCAATAAAAATTAATGTGTCATAATTCAGCATTTAGCTGTGAAGTACCAGCTCTTGCATTTATAACATGTGCCCAGTGTCTACTGTTATTTATGTGATTCACAATCCATCAAATATTGCAGCTGTGATTTTTCACTTTGTCCTCTGTGCAGGTTTGGGCTCGGGTCTAGAGATCACATCGACAGGACCAGCGTCCCTAGAGAAGGCCAGTGGTGAGAGTGTAAAGCTGGACTGCCAGTTCACTTTGGCCCCGGAAGATTCTGGACCACTTGATATTGAATGGAGCTTACTTTCTTCTGACAACCAAAAGGAGGACACAGTGGTGGGTGGCACTTTCTGCTCACTTCTATAGAAGTGTATTTGATCATGTGTTTCACAGAAGTGTTTTCTTTTATAATTGCTCTGTTGTGTAATTCAGTAACATTGTGCAACTGGTTAATGCTGTGCATATTAGCTGTTGTGTTGTGTTGTGTTGGGAGGTTGAGCCTTGAGTAACATAAGCTCACAGGAAGACTAGAGTAATCTGAGCGCTGTGTACTTGTACTATAAGCATTTGTCTGTGCAGTGTTCTCACAGATAAACAGTTGGAGCAGGGGGACCTTTATTCCATGTAGCATCTTTTCTTTCCACTCTGGCCTGCAGCCATAGAAAGAGAACACTTCAGAACTGAGCCCAGCATCTCCTCCTACCCCCAGGGCTTTCACCATAATACAGATATTTTCACTGCAGATCATTCCACTCCTGTCAGTGCTGTTCAGTTTGGTACAGCACAGTTTGAACAAGACACGTTTATCTGTTTTTCACTGCCAGGTTTGTAACCAGGTGGAGATGTTGCCCACAGCTACATAAACTAAACCAACAAAAAAATGTAGATTTCTTTTCATAAAAACAGTGCATATATAGTGTACAGAAAAAACTGTAAAAGTGTTTTTTCTTCCTGACATTTTGTTTCCAAGCTTTCTATGCATTTTAAGTGACTCAGACATTCATTTCACTAGTCCACAAATCAGGTTTAATGAAACACAGACCATGAATGCAGTGGTTTAAATTCACCTGTTGTAAGAGGGCCCCTCAGGTTAGGGTTAAACAACTGTTGATACTATGTAGACTTGTGCGACTTGCGTTTATTTAGCATTCATTTTTCTTCACATGGGTCTGTTAATAACAACAACACAAAGTGTAAAGAGTAAAGATGGCTCTTTTGTGTTGTTACATTCCCATTTGTGCGACTGATGATTCTCTGTCGACCATTCTGTCCACAGCAAGATATCTAGCTTTGGTGCCAGTTCCACTCTTAGTACTGCTATGGAAAGTATTCCAAAGGAACAGCACTATTTTTGGTCCTCCTCCCAAAGTTTTGAGCATTAAGACTCTAATAAAAGCATGCGGTATCAAACTCAACAGAACCTTACCGCTTGAAGAAAACAGGGCTGCACTATTCTCCCACCTCAGTCCACTCATCACCTCCTAATATCCTCTTCAGTTTTCTCTGTCCACTGACACCAGCCGGTCCTGCTTTCATGCAGGTAGGGGGCTGTAATGCTCCTCTCTTCTGAGGTCTGGCTGTGTGCCACTGTGGGGCCACCACGTGCCTCGCTCTATCTGTTTTTGACCTACTTTGTTTTTGCTGTGAATCATTATTTTTATTTATTCCATCTTGCCTGTTTTTCTAGATGTTGATCTTACAACAACATGTCATCCTTTTCATAGTGATCACGGTGATAATCATAATCCATATCTAAATGCAGATTCACATTCTCACAATTATCCGGAAGCAAGTTGCACAGTTATTGTTGCCAAATGTTTGTATAAATTTAAAATGCTCAGACATCTCTCGCTGAACGTATTTGTTCTCCTTGACCTATCAGATCTTGCTAAAAGCACACATTCACATTTGAATAGCCTTAAAGCAAACTGAAGTCATGCACAGATAAATTTGTCTGTAATGAGGATTATAAGTGGCTGCTTATTATTTGTGACAGTGTTCAATGGGATTAGCTTGTCATGCATAGACCAGTGCCACCAGGCTGGATCAGGACTAAACTTTGAGATCATTTAAGAAAATATCCTCTTAAAAAAACAGATGCTATCAGATGCAGATTAAAAACAGTGACATATCTACAAAGTCAGTCCCTAAGGTCGTACGTAGGCTCTCTTTTTGCTCTTGGTGAGATTGCTTTTGAAAATGAGCCCCACTTAGAGGAATTTTCTTCATTCATTCCATCCTCATCTTTTTTATATTGATGTAATCTGAAGTAATGCCACAACACAAATCATGGCCCTCTTCAGCCGCCATATCCCACATATCAAGGTCTGTTGGAGGGTGGTGAAGCGTAGCAAATGCACATTGCTTTGTTGAGAGATGCCAAGCATGCCTACAGTATCAGTCATTTGCATTCGGCTCCCATTACTAGTCTATGGCTGAAAAGAGGGTGACCCCTGTGTATTCACCATCTCTTAGAGAACAATAATTGATAAACAGTTATTAAAACCTAAAGTGTTTTGTGTGAATTGAACATGCAGTTGCCTGGAAAAAAAAATATGTAAAAGCATTGTTTTGTCCTGTTCCACAAAGCTGCCTCTTTTGTCCTTGAACACATCGACAAGGGGCTGTGTTTACTGAAGCTGTTGCAACACAGAACATTAGAGTTGAATCTGGACAGTTCAATAAAATGATCATCAAAATCATGCACTTTCATGGTCATGTTTGGTTACATGCTGCTGTCATATCATGAAGGATGTTTGGCTCTTTTTTCTTTTTTTGTTTTGCTTTAACCTCAAAAAGCAGCTTGAGGCAGAGCTGTTTCTGTGAAAGCACACAAGCAGCACGCTACAAGGCACTCCAGCTAAAAGCACAGTGGAGCTATAGAGATAAGACTGTCTGTGCTTGGCAGGTTGTTTGGAGTGTACAGGAATCAGTGCTTTCTGCTTTGCCTCTCAAATGATCTGCACCTTTCCTCCTTTTCCCTGAGTAACCGTGTCACGTGAGAGTGACCTCATCTTTACATGTATCAGATGAATATGGGCCTGGCCAATACATGCGTTACACCTCTACAGCCCCATGTGTCCGCTGAGGCTGTGTGTTCCAGGTGTTGATTGTATCACTGAATGTCCTACCTGTTATGAAAATGGGCACACAGACACTGCTGCTCTATGTCCTTTTCAGCCTCGCCAGCTTGTCTAGTCATTTGCCCTTTTCATTTCCACTCCCCAGGCCCTTTAAGGGATTTTTTCATTGGGTCATGATTCTCAAGGTTATTGTCTAGTAGGATTTTGTAGTAGGTGTGCATGTGTGTAAGCACTCCCGTCTGTGTTCCACCAAAGTGTCTGAGCCCAAGTGAGACTTTTTGTCTGGCTGAGCTCGGGGCAATTTAATTTCCTCTTAGCCATGGTCTCATCTCGCATATCGCTGTTATTATTGCTGATGCACTGATCCCAGGTGAGGTTTGAAGGAGAGATTTCCTTCCCTTGAGAAAAGAAGAATTTTAACCCTATTACCTGTTAACATAGCTAATATGCTCAAGATGTACGTTCATCTCTTGAGAGCACGCCTGCCCTAAAGAAAAAAATACTCGTCTAGTTGGAAGTAGAACAAGAATATAAAAAGCTGGAGAACCACACTGACTTGTTTTGCTTCTCCAGTGCTTCCTTTGAGTGTTCAGTCTCTTCTGATGGGTTCATTATTCTCCTCTCCCTCTGCCATGTTTAGTTTCCTCCTCTTTTTTTCCACTTCACCCAGGGGTATTACTGTGTATGTGGCTGGTGTTGATCGTGGCACAGAAACGCCTGTTGATGATGGTCTCTGTAGAATGTGGGAATCTGGTGGTGCCTAAAAGAGAATGAGAACTTGGTTTTCTCCAACCTACTTAGTTTCTTGTGTTTTTTCTTTCTCCATACAGACCAGGTTGTAGCTGTAGAGATGCCTTTCGGCTCCTGGCCTTCATTTCTGGTCCTTTACTTGTAGAGCACAGTTTGTGTGTAGATTTGTGTGTGGGGTCACTGCTCTTTGTTGACACAGCAGGTGTTGATTTAGCTCCACAGTGGCTGCATTGTTTGTTCCTCTTGCATTCTTCATATGCATAGAAAGGGCACAGCAGCGCAGACTGCCACACTGAAGGGCACTGCTGAGATAAAAAGAGTATTTTCTCATATTTTGGTTGGTTCAATGAGCAGGCCTTTGCTTTTAGAAGCCCACTACTGTCGTTCCAAGGCCCTTCTTTGTTTTATAGACTTTTTATGTGCATCATTTTAAATAATTTCTGTCTTTGCACGACCAGGTGCTGCTGTACTCGGGCGATAGAGCCTATGAGGACTACTACCAACCCATGAAGGGCAGAGTCCACTTCAACTCAGCTGACCCCAAAAATGGCGACGCCTCCATCAGCCTGACGGGACTAAAGTCATCTGACTCAGGCACCTACCAATGCAAAGTGAAGAAGGCTCCGGGCATCCGCAGCAGGAAGATGCTGCTGATCGTCATGGGTGAGTGCCAGCTCTGGTACAAAACACAAATCACTGAGCATGCCCCACGAACCAAAAGGGTTAATTCTGTCTTTATGCACAGAGGAAATGCACTATATAACACGGCTTTTGCCCCTCTTGACTGTTTTCATGTAATCTTCCTAAAATCGGGTGCATAACCTTCTGCTGGCTGTAGAGCATTGTCCTTTTTGTGCTCTAAGCCAGTGTCCAGCCTAGATGCTCCTATACTCCTATAATCTCATTGTTTAGGGGGAAATGAATGTCAGCTGAGTGTCCAATAATTCACTCTCTTGAAAAACACACAGTGACTTTGTTGATCATTCAAATGGCTCAATTATGTTAAAAGAGGAGTCACTCCGACGCTAGTATTTGCATAGGGAAAAAATAACCCACATGCATGCTGTTCAGAGTTTCAGCATAAACTGGTGTTGTGCTGTTATCAGATGAGTTCACCTCTCTGTTCGTGGAACGAGCTTCACAAAATGGCCACTGCTCATCTTGATATGATATTGTGAGCAAATATCAGTGCACTAACCAGTTAAACCAGAAAAACCCTAAACAAACATGACTCTGAGAAGTGCTGGCCACATTAAACAGTGAGAGAATTTCTAAAAGCGTTTAGAAAAGGTTTATTCACGCCTTAAAGCTTTGAAACTGAAATAATTAATAAACTATCAAACATTTTCACATTGTTTTAAATGAGTCATTTCTGTTATATTTGCTGGTGGCTCATTCATGCTACAGTCCAAGTCTTTCAGTGGAAAAATGGAAATCTGACTTTCCGTTTGCTGATGTCACTTTCTGTGATAGGGCATTGTTGTTATGTGTATTATTATTTCATATATTTTGAGTTAATTTAAGCAGTGGCAAAAAGAAAAAGTGCCACGGATAAAATGTTATTCCATTTTGCATTGTGTTTAAAATGCTATCTCGAGCCACAGTGTGTGTCCACTCTGTGTATGAGTGTGTTGTGTGTGGGATCGCCCAAGGCTAGGGAAGCTGACAGACTGCTGGCTATTGACCCCAGGGGCAAGAGTGCTCTTAGCAAGACACAGTGACAAGGAGAAGGGAGGACATGTTGCCTGCTCTGCATTTTACCTTCAGGTTGATCTTGTCACCAGGTAGAAAGGTCTAAAAACAGGAGACACTCATGAATATAGAGCTACCTTTAGCTTTACATTGAGTGTTGTTTTACCCTGTGCACACACGCTGACATCTACAGTTTACACAGCGTCTCGTGTCCGGACAGTGCACAGAACATCGCACCCTTTGTTGTGTATTCTCCTCTCGCTGCTCGCGGACATTGAAGTTAACAGGAGGCGAGAACCAACCTGCAGTGTACCGCCACACGTCAGCAACCCTCACTATCATTTACTGAGTGGAACTTGACTCCATACTTCCCTCTTACCCACTTCGGACGAGCAACAGAGCCTCGTCTGTTTTCAACCCGATTCCGTTCCATCCTCATTCCCATTTTGTCCGCGGTCTCTTTGCACAGCTCAGCAGCCAATCTGTTTAATCCTAGCTTTAGCGTCCTCTTATACTTGTCTTTCAATTTACAATTCAGCGGCTGGCTACTCTGACCACAAGGAGAACCACAATCCGGGTATCCATTACTGCTTATCTCGCGCTCGGAACACTATAGCCTTGTGTAACTCGTAAATCTGAATTCATTGTTCGTTTAACATAGCCAGGTTTGCGCTCTGCCCTTTATCTCTCGGGGTCCTCCAGCCTTTGTCGTCGTCTTCTTTGACCTCATCTTTCAAACAAATAAATCTGCTCATAACACGAGTCCCAACGTGAGGGACTGTTGCGATATGTGTCTGGCTTTCACCTTATAAAAGGCCGCATTCAAAATGTCATAGCTCTTTGACATTTATTCTTGTGAGTAGGTACAATGTGACTGCGGCAAAGAGCAGTCGAGTGAGTGAGGAGCTGCACAGCCTTGGCCCCCATCAGTCTACCATCTGTCCATCATCTCTTGCTTAATTTTTTTTCTGTCTCCTGCACTCTTTTGCCCCCTCTGGCTGGACCCAGTGTGTTAGTAGAATTAGTTGGAGCTGTCAGGTCTGTCGGTGTAATGTTAATCCTTACATTATGCTTGATAAGCCCAGTAAAAACACACACACAAATGCCTGATTGAGCTCCCATGGGTTGTACTCTGGTTTTAAACATAGCCTACTAAACATTATAGGTACATTTCTTCAGGACGTGATTGTGTGTCTGTCTGGACTCGGTCTGCTTTTAATTTGGAGCTTTGTTTGTGTTTGAACCCCACCTCCCTCGTCTCACTGATGGAGTGTTTGCACAGGTTTGTCTGGGAGAATGAAAGCACTGCCCTCATTCTTAACCCTGTGTGCACGTGTGTTTTTGTGTAGCCATTATCCTGAGCGACAGCCCCTGTAATGACAGCATCTGTTTCAATTACTCTGATCACAATTCGAATTACACTCATGTCTGCCACATCGATCAAACGGGAAAGTCAAACTGATAAGAACTCAAAAAAACAAAGAATCCCTCCGTATGATAAATTATTATATCATTATATATTTACCTGTTTCTTTCCACAGTGAAGCCATCGAGGCCCAGTTGCTACACTGAAGGCCCCACCCAGGAAGGCAAAGATGTTGTGCTCAGATGTCTATCCAAAGAGGGCACCAACCCGCTGCAGTACACCTGGGAGAAGACAAGTGGCAATAAGCTGCTGCCCGCCTCTGCTACGCTAGGTAAAATATTTTCACAAACAAACATTCAGAGATCCGTTTCACTCACAGACCTTCCCGTCTAACAGTGCCATCATTCTTTTTGTATTTTGCTCTTAAACATTGCTGCAGATCCAGTCGGAGGCACCATTACTGTCAAGAACGCATCTGCCAGCGCATCTGGCTCCTACCGCTGCACTGCCAGCAACCGCGTTGGAAGTGACGAATGTGCACTACAACTTAATGTGACGCCTCGTAAGTATCCAGCCACACTATATCTATAATGAACCGGACACTGCCTACAATGCGTAGACACCTGAAAATATAAAAGGAAACAAAACTATACCATACTGTCAAATATTACACAGTTCTACTCATTAGATATTTTCAGAGTCATTTGCAGTTTGCTAAACAGAGCAAATTAAAAGCTCCTTTTCTTGTTTTTCATGTGTTGTAAAGCCCCCAACACGGCTGGCATCGTCGCAGGAGCAATCATTGCTGTACTGCTGATCCTCCTCATTATCGCAATCATCCTGTTTTGCTGCTGCCGTGCCCGTCACCGAAAGAAGTACGAGAAGGAAATCTGCAACGAGATAAGGTACAAGCTCTCAAAACATTCTGGAATGTTAATCAATATTTTATCTCTAGTAGTTAATGTATTATCGTAAGAGATGTATTGTATTGGATAAACTCTGATTTTTTTGGAGTTGCTGCTCATGTCTCCGACAACCCCACCACCCATGAAAATGTTTTTTCTCCATCAGCATTTTTCCTTTTTTACCCCTTCTCAAATAAACAGCTGTGGTAATCAGTTTGAAAGCTTTGTTTGCTCTGTGGATTCTGTGTCATGTCTGCGGCTGGCTGGCTCCCACCCCCTTTCAGAGCCAACTCACCCAAACCCCCCACTCGCCCTCTAACTCTCCAGCCTGCCTTTGGGTGCTGCACATCCCCTGGGCTTAGCATCACTCTGCTGTGGACCAAATGTGTCTAAGACCACTGTGACTCTGCTAACACTGTAGGACAAAGAGGATTAGACCACTGGTCCTGTCTCGTACACAGACACACACTAATACCAAAACACCACAGCATGAAGCACTGTGCTCAACAAGCTCTGGCCCCTCAGGCTCCGTTTGATTGAGCGTTTAACTGGATTATTACTGCTTATTAGTTGTTAATGTGGTGGCAGAGGGAATAGAGGGCATTGCTGTATTTGGTTGCTCAGCATGATATCTACAGGCTATTAAACAGTTAGTGACTGGGCAGTGTCTGCACAGTCAGCCACAATCCAATTATTAGTCCCTCTTTGTTGAGTCCAGTCATATTGAAACCCCTAAAATAACTATGCGCTCATTGTACTTTCTGTGAGTTTTGATAGAAATGTGTGTTCAAATGCCTTCCACCTTGACCTCAGTTTGTCCTCCTGACACTCTCTGATGATAAATAAGTTAGAACACAGTCTAATAATAAAATAATAATTAATAAATAATAAAGTCTGATTGTGCTGTTTTTTGTGTCTGCTCTCAGGGAGGATGTGCCGCCGCCTAAGAGTCGCGTCTCAACAGCACGCAGCTTCACTGTGGGCAGTCAGCGCTCTTCCCTCGGCTCCATGTCACCTTCAAACCTGCATGAATATGTCAAACCCCAGTATGACAAGATCCCTTCTTCAGAGGAGTATGAGAGGCCTCCGAGTCACGCCCCTCTGCCGCCACCCACTGCTTCCAGGATGGCCGGTCCTAACCTTAGCCGCATGGGTGCTATCCCCGTCATGATCCCTGCCCAGAACAGGGATGGATCTATTGTCTAGCACAGCCTCCTCTTTAAGAAGAGACTGTGCATCAGAAGGATGGATGTAATGGAGTAAGACACGGCCAATGAAGATATACAGGGGCTGGGAGGGGCTTCACTTGCCTCATTTTCAGCTCTTAATTTACAACTGGGAGGTCACTCCCCACATGAAGACATGCTCTGCTGTGGTGCTGGAAAAATGTGTCGTACTGGAATCACAACAGAGCACATTAACTTTTTTTATTATCAAATATAGAATTTTACTTTCTGGACTTTATCACTGAAATTGAAGTAGTCTGTATACTGCGGAATGGTAAATATACAAATTATATTGTACATAAGTGAATGCATGTTGTTTTTTTAATAGATGGCCCTCGCTGTAAAGTTCTTGTGTGTTCACCAGGTCTAGGCCCTGAGCTGGCCAGCTGTACAGCTGTATGCATGCATTTGTACATAGAACTGAGTGTATGTGAATGGGAGTTTGAAAATTCATTTATTAGTTTTATCAGTGTAATTTGAAAGACCACCACCTCACCTGACATATCTAGTTAAGATTTGAAGTGATCTAATTCTGAATCCTTGGACTCATAGATGTATAACTTTGACTCTTTGGGTCGGCCGTTGGCTATTGAGCCTTACTGTTTGAATTCTCTAATCTGGGCTGAAGGTGACAGGATTGGCTGGTAGTGAAGGGGAGGCACATGCCTTAGAATCTTCTGATTGGGTGGATTATTGCTTCCTGACTGAGCTCAAAAACAAGCTCTAGTCTCCACAAACAGTCTCCACCCCCATTCCTTTCAGAAATCTTAAAAATAATGTGTACAGGCAAATAATGGGGCCAGCTGGACGTCAGGGTTCATTGAGCAATCACCTCTGATTGAGTTTGACTGTCAATAGGCCACAAGCTAAATGACCACAAGACTACTTTTGTTTTACGCTCATGCAGATATAATTAGTGAGATGCAGCACACAGATACATATTGACACATTGGCAAAAATATGCTAAAAGGTGAGTGATATCTTTATCTATAAACAATGTCTTTTGTGTTTTGTGGGAGTTAAAAGTCTATCGTCTATTTGGACAACATAGATTCAAATGTATTCCTTATGAATTAAAAAATGAAAAAAAAAAAAACTAAACAAGGCTTTGTGACGGCTGCGTTTTCTGTTTTAATGTGCCATAGGCCAACTCAGCAGTCACAGATTCATACCTTCAGTAAGTCTAGTTGGTCAGTAAAACAATTCCATAAATTGATCTTAACTGCCTCAAAAACAATAAGCACTGAGTTGTCAATTTATGAATTTTTGCCTTACGCTAATCCTTATTGAGCCTTACTCACTCTGACCCTGGTAAAGCACTGTGCAGCCGCTGGACTTCTCTCGTGCCTTGTTTGCCCTGTTGAGTCTAGTCCTCAGATCAGTCCAGTTTGTGCTGGGTTTAGTGCAGTAGCGTCCTCTGGTATAAACCGTACAGCTGTGTGAAGCCTCCTCCACTGATGATGATGATGATGATGATGATGCGTTCATTAGCATAGCCCACTGTCACCTATATATCCCTCTCATTATTTAGGTTTCTCTGTAGCATCCAAAGGTGGTTATCATTTATCACTGTCTTGAAGTCTTTTTTATTTTTGTCTACTTTTGATTCAGTTTCAGTAATGTTTATGTGTCCACATTTATGACTCTGGTTGTGAGTATATGAATTCTCTTTAAGGAACTAATCCCAATGCAGCTGAATGAAATAAGCAAAACGATGAGGTGTGTGTTTATGGATATTGATGCTTGTTGCCGTGCTGTGCTTGGCAAATATAAAAAGATGAGGGTTGACATTAGGCCATTGTCGGTACAGTGTAATTGCCCACTGTGTGATATTTAGGACCTAAAAGGAGTGACAGTTGTAGATCACTCTTGGCAATAGTAGATGCTTCATTAACTTCAGTAAAGTAAGACTATGGTGGCAAATGTCAGTTCTTCTAATGTATGAATCTGAGTGGGAGCAACTGTATTGTTGATGAGGAGTTTGCCGTCAGGATCGGCACCTTCTGAATTTTATTTGGACTTTCACCTGCTGATAAACTGTAGCTAGCTTTTAGGGAGATTGGCCGTTCTGCTCTGATGAACACTGATGATAAATACTACTAACAATATTAACTGTAGCTTTTAAATCGGTGTGCTTTTATTGTATGAGAATATCCTTAAAACCTTTTTTCTTTGTGTATTTTTGTGCTGTACTTTTAAATAATAAAACGTCATAAATGTAAAAACTGTCTTTTTTTATTGAGGATGAATAAATTCAATTTTTCTTTTCTTTAGCAGAGCTTTTCCCCAGGGACTGTAGCCCCTGCAGCTTTTTGACTGTGATTAATTTTAATCAGCCGGTGTGTTCCACCCCTTACACCAGGTGAGGTGACTTTCTAACAGCTTAATGACTGTAATTAATCAATGAAGCGGGCAGGGGCAGTCACTGCCTGCCATGGCCAATGCTCTTCATCCAGCCCTAGCATAAACATGCAAAGGTTGTTAACCTGGGTCTAGCAGCAGGGTTAAGCCATCCACACATCTTGTATGCCTTTATTGACTCATTGTTTTTCCCCTGCTGCACTGTATTGTATGTTGCATCATGGTTGTTTGTTCAAACATTTGCTTAGCTTTTTCAATTACAACTAGTTTCCCCGTTACATAATGTATGGCTAATTACTTTCATTGCAAGCCAGCACTAATCAAAGTTGTACAAAATTAGCTTTCTAATTAAGTATGTTGAACAATGTGAAATGCATTGTTAATGACGGAGAGACAAATTGTATATGTTTTATTTTCTGACACACAATATTTTATACACTTAACGACAGGCTGGTGATCTTGACATGTGGATGGGTCGATAGCTGATTATTAGCCAATAGCTCCACTGTGTGCAAGCAGTTGACAGGTAGTCAATAAAAAGACTAAAGCACTTAGTCGCAGTGCTAAGTGGACGTCCATAGCTATAATTGGATGTCAGTAATAGATAGGGCCCTGGAGCATTGATCTGTGGCCAGTCGAAGTCACTCACACATCCTAATGGCTCCCCACCAGCTCTGCACATGGGGAGTTCTGTTATAAACCCAGTTTGTTCAGCTGCAATGATACAGCACAATCACAACTGCCCTACAAATGGATACGGAGGGATATAATAGATATATCACTTTTATGGATGTGCATTCAAAACATTTATTAAAAGAACATTAGCAGTATGCACTACTGCTTGTGTGCAGATTAGATTCATGGACTAAACACTAAATGTTCTGTCATTGAATTAATGTACAACGACTCATACATCATCCCTCTGTGTCCCCCGGCCCAATATCCATTTGTGACATTTCTGCCTCTTGTCCTCATTCACATGGATGATGTTCTGCTAAGCACCTGGGGATTTGTGGCTGCATCCCACATCCCTGTCTCTCTCCCGTTTGCCTGGCTAAGGTATTAATTGTTTGCACAGATCAAGGAGGTTGGTATGGCAAAGAGTGCTCATTGGTTCTCTAGGAGGGTTTCCTTGGCAACCTTATCAGGTTGTACACAGTCTAAGCTGGCTGCTAGCTGGATGATTTATCTTGTAAAGCATGATTCGCTTCCCGCTAACAAAAGAGGCCTCTAAAAGCATTGGCCTCATCAAAGTCGCTCTCCTCCACTGTGACGTCTGCTGTCACAGACGTTAAGCTTTTTGCCGTTTTTAGAAACCTCAGTAAGGTTGGAGAGGGTTGCTGGGGAATTCTGAGTAGGATAGTGGAATATGCATATGCATGAAGAGTGAGCTCCATCATCTCCAATGGCACAGCAGTACATTAACATTTTGGCTGCATGCTCTTAGCACTTCTAAATAACAGATTATGTTGTGAACGTAAGCTTTTACAGCTACAGCGGATGAATGACTGAGCAGTTACAACCTTTTCTGGACATATTCCCTCTTTGCTTTTATTTTCAACTCCATCAAGCTGTGTAGAGTCAACCCTGTAGTTCATTCATCAAAGCCACCAACCCATCTGAGAATACCCTTAAATTAAACCTGACAGTTTGAACTTTAAATACACAGTCATTGTGCCATGTCAGATGAGAAAGATTGTGAAAAGAAGGCACATCATCAATGTGTCACCAGGCAAGCACTGATGGCACTCAACCATGGATTGCCTTGAACAACCTGCTTGTTGTTAAGCCGAGGTTATTCTGTTGAGAGGGAGTCCAACCCTTAGCCAATCATCCCACTCTGTCTGTTACAACTTCAGACAGCCCCAATTCCCCATGAGGCTTAGCTAGCTGCTGTACTCATTTGTCAGTCTCCGATCTCCCAGTCCGGAGCAGAAAGTGGTGGTACTACACAGGACCCCCTACCTCTCCTCTTTCTGTTTGGTCGATATGGAGTCATCTGTTAAGGCTGACCTCTAAGCCTGTTGGATCTCAGCATTGACTTGGGTCACTTTTTCTGCCTCATGCTGTTCACATTTCGATGACTAATACGTGACTTTTGATGAATGACCTTCCCTTGTGCTCTAGGGAGAACCACAGAGCCACGGTGGATACACGCTGAGATTATGCTCGGTCCGAGAATGCTGTGTTATTTTAAGACCCTGCTCTCTCTGGGGGACTTTGTCTGCTGAGCTTCATGGATCAGTGAGGTGACGCTCATCAGCGGATGTGACATTTTATTCACTAGCAGGAATCATTGCGTGTGGTGTGAGCAAAATAGAGCGCAGCACTTTGCTCCTTACCACAAGAGACACCCTGCTTGCGGGGAAATTAACTTCATTAGAGTTGCTCCTCGACCCCCTTCCATCTGGCACTAAAGGAGAAGAGAAAGGAGAGACAGCCAGGAGGCTCAGATCTAGGCACATGTGCTATGAGGCTGCACACCTGTCTTAATATCCTCTCACAGTGGTGTAGGGCCCTCGGTTCTTTTGATCCTTTGTTGTCTATTTTCTTAGGTGAGTCAAGCTGTGAGATTGGAAATATGGAAGCCCTGTAGTTTCAATTCTGCACACCAAAATGGAGGTTACTCAGCACGACTCGGCACAGTCGTTTACAATGTGATTTGTACTTTTAATCTGTACCTCTCCCAGACTCTATTATAGGTGATCACCCTCCAATGCCATGTCATCAGGAGGGTACAATGGAGGCCAGCAATAAAACGTAGCCTTGGCCAGAGAGAAGGGCTCTGTTTCCCCTCTTTCCTTCCTCTGATGATTGGGGTCATCTCTATTATCACCAGAGCCATGTCAGTGATAGATTGGACTGTGAGACTCTGCCTATGGATTGCATGTCTTTACACAGCACATGTGTGTTGGTGCGCATTAGCACAGGTTCGTGTCCATGTGTGAGAGCATCACCCTGAGTGGCCACAGTGGGGGCAGAGGTCAGGGTGCTGATTTAACAAGATGGGGCAATCCCTTTTCTCTCTGCAGCGAGTAGTGCAGCCACACCCCCACCTGAAGCTATTTCAAGAAAAGCAATTAGACAATGTCTGGTCTTCATGCCGGACACGTACTTTAGGCCACCTTCACAGACTGAATCCTCTCTTCCATGCTGCACCCCAGCTGTCACACTAGTTCAATGAGAATGAGGTTTAGTATTGATGCACTGTGGAAACAAAAGTAATTCTATATGTTGCCTTATCCAAAATCAACAGTATAAAAATCCATAATCTACTGCTGCTACATCTATTGGACTTTTACCTGAAAGTGAGATTAGTATACCCCTTCTTTCTTTAGTACATTAATCATCTCTAGTAATGCATATGTAACCAATCAGCCTATTGCAAAACTCTAAAATATGAATTACAAGACAAAAAATGTCCATGTCCTGTGGACAGTTATTCTTTTTGGAAAATATGATACTCAGAAAAAATATGTTGTTTCATGAAACAGTTCCTCATGTAAGATCAACAAAACCTGTCTGTGCAATAGTGTTATGTAAACAATGCAGGTTGCCAACAGTGGTGAAAGCCTCGTTTTCAGATATTTACATGTTTGCTCTTTCAGTGAAAGAGCATACGTAAAAACGGTAGAATTTACTGTGTGTAATTTACTTTAAAATAAATTGAAAGGTTTTAAAAGGCTTTAGCTTCCTTCCACAGTCACGTGACATACTTCCGATCAACACACCTGTTGCGAGGCACCTCGAAGCTGTGTGGTACGACCGATAAAACACAAAGTAATTATTTATTTATTATCAAATACTTAGCTATACGTTTGTAAGGTACATTTGACATTTTCTTTCTCCTTGCATCGCTCCTTCCACCTTCCTCCGGCTTTTTAGTGTGAGTTAGCGAAAGTCGGGTTACTTCCGGTTGCCCGTTTACTCTGGGGGAACCGTAAATGTGAATCATACGCAGTTGATGTGGTTACTTTTCTGTAGTTTCATCAATGTAGTAAAAGTAAATAATACGTTTTGACAGCACAACACCGTACCAGTCTTCAACATGGTTTTGTAGAACAGCTTAAAGATGCTGAAGTGGATACAATATGGCAGCGAGAGCACCGGGTTTTCACAGTAACAACGAGCTTTTGGTCTGTAAATTGCTGCTGTTCGGATAGAAGTTTGAATAGACATAGAATTAAGCTTTGAATTAAAAACAAAACATTAGCTTTGAGACTTTTCAAACAGGCTACATGAAAATAACTATAGGTTACTTCACATATTTACTGTTGGGTTTTATTTATGTTTGACCGCTCTCCTTCATAATACTGAGGTTGTTAATTAGTATGTTATTTTTGTCTGCTTATGTCTATAATTCTCTGTGTGGCTGACCTTGTGCATGAAATCACATCGATCTCGGGGCTTAAAGTGATCAGTTTATTATTCATCAGTGGACTCTTCACGTAGTAAATCCAAATGATTTAAATTCCTGGTTTAATTAATGCTCATTAGTCTGCAGTGGTGTAGGTGAGTCTCACACTAATGAGAACACTCTTGGGTGTGTGAAGGTCGTCCCAAAACATTCTGGAGAAATTCAAATTACCAGACCTGGATTGGGCCTGTATTGTTTTCACGGCCTAAGATTGTATGAGAAAATAGATCTTTTGTAAAGGTTAGTCAGGAGCTTCTCTTTTTTTGTTTTCATTGTTTTTTTAGGCAGTGGCTCCAGTTTTAATTCCTGCTTACAGTCAAGTGTTTTTCTCCAGCGGTTGAGGGAATGTTGACACACAGGTTGCGTTCAGGTATGTTAACAACAATTTGTGTGACATGTTAAGATACAGTTTCCATCAGTAATTCTATTCATTTTCTTTTCATAGAGCCCAATATTACAACAGCTACCTCAGACAACACCCCTTGTCTTTAGCTCCTCCGTCAGGGTAAGTAAACTCAAAAATCAGCCATGAGAAAAAAATAGAAACCTCAGGGAGAACCATAGAAGGAGCGATCCACTCCCAGGATGGACAGACACTTACACACAGAACAAATAGTCCATCTTTAATTTTGAATCCATTTATCAAGCCAGAAGCGTGAGTAACCCACTCATTTAGCACCAACATCAAACGGCACATGTAGTGTATGAGCACTGTTGTGGGAGGATCAAAAGAATCCATTATTGTCGAGAAAACAATTGAGTGTTTTGGATCCAACTGTTTTCTTGAACTTGATGTCAGGATATATTTACATTGTGCTATAAACCAGTCGCTTTTTTTTTTTTTTTTTTGTAAACACATAGCTCATCTTTATTTTCACTGTTCAGAACAGTCAGTGAAGGGAAGGATTACTGGATATGTGCACTAAGTGTGTAATATTAATTTTATGAGCTTCAGTCGATAGCCGTGTCCACTGTGTGCTATTAGAGCAGTTCTTATTTTGAGACCAGCTTTTGATCTCTTCCTTTTCAGAACCTAACAGTCGGCTTCATCGGTTAATACCAAATGTATATGATTTAACTGATGCTGAACGGATGAACTCAGTGTGAGAGATGATTTTCTTCTTTTACCCAGTCAGAGCTAAGGCATCAACTTAATCCCAGCAGAAAAAAACCCAACAGCAGTCCTGTGTTTGTAGGTTTATTGGCTTTTTCTCAGGAGACAGATACACCAGCGAGAATGGGAATCCTTCCCGTTTCTAAACAGGAGAGTATTTTTAGGAGCGCCTTGTTTGGATGTGATTAGAAATGTTGTCAGCGGTGAGAACATTCCCTGATAATTGCTTATGATCAGGAAACAGTGATATTGATCCACAGTTTATGAGCACTAATGAATTTCTGTAGGTGACATCATTCTCAAACAGCATATACTATCTAAATATTTGCGTGAGACAGGCTTTGTTTACCGTGCCACTGAGCCATCACATGTTCCTGTTTGCTCTCGTCATGTGATCTTCCAGAGGTGAGCCACAGCTTATGAGACAATGTCAGAGAATAAGGACAGCTGCTGCAAACATAGACAATCCTTCTTGTCTTTATTTGCATCTTCCCTGAGCTCAAACGCAAGAACAAGTCATCAAAAGGAGTGTCAGGCCGCTGTTCCTGTTTGTCAGCTCGGTGCCATGACAAGCTCTGTTTTAGCTGAGACAAATGCCACACAATGCTGGTCACAGGACGTCAACCTGCCAAACTAGTTCCACTCTCAAGGTGATGTGCACAGTGTACAACCTGTTCGCCATCACTGACACTCCTCTGAGCCCTTTGTGTGCTGTCTGTCTGAAGGGCTCTGATGCCCCCTTGTGTTGGGAAAGGGACTTGTTGTGGAGTTGTTGACCCATAGAGGATAGATTCTAGTAAATGGGTTTTCTCTCAGAACAGTAAAGCATTGGAGGTTTTACTTCACTGGCTTTTACTGACAGGGGTGACTTGTAACTAGTCCCGTAATGCGTCGTGCAATACATTCAATGTCTTTTCATGTATAACAATCAGAAAAACGCACTAAACACAAGGAGTTGATTTAATATTCTTGCTTTTGCTGGTTTCAGATGTTAGTGTAGTTTGATAAAGTAGTGGATTCCATTTGCACAAAAAGCCCATTGGGCATCCTGCTGTCAGATCTCATTATTTACAAGTGTCTCTTCTGTTGCTCTGAGAGAATAACTTCATTTCTGAGCCTCTATCAGCATTGTTTGCTCTAATTATCTTCATTCTGCTTTCTAATTACAGAAAATTGATTTAAATGACTTTTGGATTGCTGTTTTTGGACAATTCCTGCAACTCAAAAGGGAAGTTGTTTCAGTTATTTCATACCAACATGTCTGAATTGTTACAGACACGGGTGAGACTGTATGGCTCTGATCTAGTTTTGACAGTCATATGGAAAAATCCAGTGTAACAGCACTAATTGGCAGTTTAATCGGGCACACGTTTTGTTAATTGTTGAAAGCTAAAAGAAGCATTACTACAGCTCATAACTCAAAAGTTGGTATGAGCATGATTCATCATTTTTTCAATTCAAAATGGGGTTTCACAGAAATATGGAATAGTTTGCATGATGACATCTAAATTGGAACAAAATTCACGCAAGCCAAAGTATTTTACTCACCTATGTGATTTTAAGTAGAGTCTGCTATTTCATATAGTGGAAACTCATATTTCAACTCTTTGTTTGCACCAACACAGACTGACCTGGGTGTTCCTGGTGTGGATTTGCAGCAGTTTGGCGCCCTCTGCGGACGAAAAAACGTAACTACTCCATACTTCATCACCACTGAAAAAGATAAGCTGCATTTCACACACATGATTGACACGTGACCTGGTTGTTCTGGCGTTAGACATCAATCAGAAAATGGTGTGCTTATTCAGTTTAATGGGAACGTCGATAACTCTGATAAATGCACAGCTTCCATGGAAGGCTGCTGCTGTTCAAAGCATCTGTATTGAACCAAGCTTTTGATATTGAGTGATGGATAATGTTTTTATGTTTTTACTGTTATTTCGTTTTAATACTCAGTCATCACGTGCTGCAACAGAGAAGCTCTGAGATTTAATAGTGCGCTCCCTCAGGCAGCTCATACACTTAATGATGTTGAGCTGCAGCTGTCTTTAGGAAATTTAGCGTGTGTGGGAGCATAATGTGAAAAGTCATCAAGCTCCTAAGTATCTTGATGATGCTGAACGAATGATAGGAGGATGACAGCCTAGTCTCGTGCAGTGCTCGAAGAAATAAGCCAAAGACAAGGTTAGTACACATTTTTTAATAACATGGCACAATTTACATAACACAAGTTTAAATGAGGAGCATGCTGAAGATTCAGTCGCTTCATTTTTTCTTATTTTTGTACACGATCTAGAAAGACTTCATTTTTTTCCTGTACATAGTAAACAGCAAAAAGTTTCTCATTTAACAATCTTTTTGCAATATGCATCAACTAATCACTATGGCTCCGGGTGGACGATTTTATGTTGGATAAAAAACACTGCACAACATGATATCACAGAATTTGAAGCGCACAACTAAACCTTCAGTGAACTACTAAAATAGATCTCTGCTCATTAGAAACAAACTGTCTGTAGCTTTTTTGTCTTTTGATTTTGAAGATACAACAACTTAGGGAAGCACTTGAATACACTGACCAACAGAATCTATTCCCAAAATGTACTTTACAGTCCTTCAGCAGGGCAAATGAGCTGTAGTATGGTTTACTGTGCTGCATTCTCCCCAGAGCCCAACGGCTTAAAAAAGAAATAATACTTGGATTATTAGTGAAGTTTGTGCTGCCGGCTACTGCCATTGGAAACTTTTGAAATGTAACACTGGACTTTCTGGGATTGTCACTACAATTAGCACATTTGAGATCATCATTTTTAAAACATTTTTGCCCTGTGTTTATTTCCCCAAATGACTTGCTATAAACCCTGTGCGGATCAGTTAAAGCTTCTATCGGTTTACACGTTGTTAGGGGTCTGGGTTGTGGGGAGAATACATCTTTGTTGGTACACAGTCAGTTGTGGTGTGAAGGCCAGCTTTCAGAAAGGGAGCCTAGAAATTTTTTGCATAGTTGAATATGGGGTTTTTAGAATAGTCAATATTAATCAGCTGCATCAACCAAAACAAATAAAATGTATAGCAAAAAGCACATTCTGAATCAGCACCTCAGTACTCCTCTATTTACATTTGTTTAAAGTAAAGCTTTCAAAACATTCTTTTGCATATTTGTACCATACAGAGTGAGAACAGCAACTGTACACATTATCTACACACTGCTGTCAGTGCTAAAAGGACCTGTACATTCCAAACTGATCCATCCTCTATGTGGACCAACTTCATCAGAGAAAGAACGCACACAAAAAGCTGGAACAAACAGGGAGAATGTCTTTGTTTTCAGATTACTGTCTGGTTTTATACAAAAACAATAGAGTGCATGGGCATGTGGTGTCCACATAACTTATTCACAGCTATCATACAGTCTGCTTTGCCCAAAGCTAAGTGCTGGGTGTGAGTTCAGTGATCTGAGGCACAGGGGCTGAGAGTCCCGAGGCTGCGCTCACCGTGCCTCGATGTCTTTGTGGGCCGGTCTGTCTCTAATGTCAGGGGCCAGGGGGGTAGTCCGTCTGGGTGAGCCTGGCCGGCCCAGTGAGGGGATGAGCGGTGGCGGGGCGCTCAGCGAGGCTGTAGCGGCTGTTTTGTTCAGAATCCCATTCTGGTGTGCAGTCGCTGCTGCTACTGCTGAGGGGCTCACTCTGGAGTAGTGCATGCTGGGAAGTCCCGGGGCTATTAGACCGGGGGCAGGGTGTGGTAGGTGTCCGTCAAGGGCGGGGTGGTGCATGGGAGGGAGACGGCCATGCTCATACTCCTCTCTGAGCATGTTGAGGCGGTCCCGTTCATCCAGTGGGACCCGCTCCGGCTCCCTGCGCTGCTCCAGGCCTAGATGGTGGTGGTCCCGGTTGAAGTCGTGGGGTTCCCGATCCCGGTACGAGCGCTCGGCCTCATATAGGCGGGGAGCGGCCAGTCGGCTCAGAGGCTCATTCCTCAGCAGAAGCTCTCTGGCCAGGGGGTCCCGCCTGTGAATGTCCAGGCCTCTGTAGGGGTCCCGCATGGGGTCCCAGTGGAAGGCGGGGTAGGGGAAGCGCTCAGCTCCTGGGATGGGACTGATGCCCATAAATGGTGCCACTACTCGAGTTCTGTCCAGACTGCTGATGCTGTTGATGGGGTGGACCCCGGGCATGGCCATGGGAAGGGGCATGGAGGAGGGTGGGTGGAGGTTTGGTGTAGAGGGAGCCCTCTCTGTGGCCCCCTCCTGTTCCTCTTTCCTCTCCTCTTTGACTTTGACCTCACTGCTCTTCTTTTGGTGCTCATAAGTCTGCTCTTTTTTCTCCAGGACGTCCCGACTCAGTCCTCCGTTGGGTCGCTCCAGACTCGTCTGCCGTACGTAAGGTGACGCCGAGCCTCTGCTGGAGCCTTTGTCCTCAGACGTCCGGCTGTCGTGAATGACAGGAGTGTCCTTGTCACTGTGCTGGCTGTCTTTGAGCTTGTGCTCATCTGTGCCGACCTCTTTCCATGAATCTGAGTGTTCCCTGTCTTTGGCCTTGTCCTTGTCTCTATGAGGGTCCCCAGATGAGGGCAGGGGGTTTCTGTGGTGCTCAGGAGGTCGGCTGTGGCTCAGGGAACCCATTGAAGTCACGGACACTGGGGAAGGATGGCTTGAGTGACGCTTTTCTACAGAGTCCCTAGAAATCAAAAGCACAAGACTCTTACTCATGAATACAAGACAGCCTTGATAAATTCCACAGCCTCGACTGTCTGCGTTCTTTACCTGTCTTTGTCGTCTTTGCTCACAGAGTCCCTTTTCTCTGAGTCTCTGTCCCTCTCGTGTGAGCTGACTGAGGCGCTCCTCTCAGACTCCCCAGGCTTTAGCCAGGGTGGAGGTGTAGGGAATGACGGGGGTGTGCGGTGGAGACGGTTCCACGGCTCCTGAGGGCCACTGTTACTACTGCTGTTGAAGTGCGTCTGTGAGTTGGGGCCATCTTTATGGCCGAACACTGAGTTGGCCGCTGTTAGGGATTCAACACGTGGAAAATCACAGGACACAAGTTAAATGCGTATTTTACCAGATTTATAAATTTCACATATCACTTTTTATTCATGCTTTCAGTTCTTTCACCCAACCTACCAACTGCTTTTATTTTATTCATCTGAGAAGGATAGTATTTAGCACGAGGATGCCAAATGTCTGAAAGCAATGTTTTTGTAATTCAAAGCTCAAAAGTTAAGTGTTGTTTAACTTCACCCTTCGCCCCTGCATTTGAATTAGCTCAGAACTGTTGGAAAAAAGTTTTAAAAATTGTGCTGAAAATGTATTTGCACAAGTGTTGTGCATTCTAATTGAATTTCCTCCTGTTGACCTTATTCTGTGTAACAATGTGATTTTTATGAAGCCCAGACAGAAGTGAACAAAGACAACTTGGTGTATTTTACCAGGCCTAGTAATCAGCAGGACTCAAACTCATAATGTTTGTGTCGTGAAGATGAAACTCACTTAGTGCTGGATTTCCCAGTCCTCCAAAGGCTGTTGAACTGAGGGAGCCCAGTCCTCCGAAGGATGGAGGTCGAGTGAAAGGCTCTGCACAGACAACACAACACATAAACCCATTACGTCAAAAACTATACTTTTGGTTAAAAGATTTCCAGGAGAAGAGGCTCCTACCTAAATGAGAGGCTGGGCCAAGGAAGTTTCCTGGATGGTGGTGTGGGTGGCCAAAGGGACCTGCAGACGGATGTGTTGGACCTGAGAAAGAAAGAATGAGAAAAGCAATCAACACCACTTCATTCTCAGACACAGTGTTTAATGCATGTTGACACTATGCAGTATATAAGCACTGTTTATCCACATACTAGATTTAGTGAGTGTTTTACTGAACTCTCACACAGTTACAGTCACAGTTCAGTTAAACACACACTCACCTGCTGCAGAGAAGAGTGTAGCAGGTCGTGCCAAGTCGCTCGGGTGATGGATAGCACCAAACAGACTTGGACCTGGAGGTCGGCTCAGGAAGTCCGGCTTGAGGCCAAAGTCTAGCTTGTGAGGGTCAACCTGCATCTGCTGCTAGAAAACGTGAGACCGACAGAAAGAAACACATGTAAAACTACATCTCTCACCACTGCAGATCTGTCATGTCATGTTTTTTGTCATTATAATAGACTAGTTCCTTAGTATAAATATGTATACTTTACAGTTGCTTAAACTTTTTTTTAACTTTATATTGGAACTATAAGGTATTAAATGATTCTTGATAAGCACCTGGCACAGCTTCTGCCCACTCATGTCAGAACAGCACTTATCTGTGAGAAAGAGGAGTCAGAGGAGTTCTCACCTTGACTTTCTGTTGGTGGTGGTAGATCTGCCAGGCTATATGCACATGCATTGCACACCACTTTCCTGGTTTCTGTAAGAACACCATAACATTTATCATTAGTGTAATATTAATAGCACATAGACATAGTAAAGAACATTTTTATGTACTGAAGTAAATCAAGCTTGTTATGTAATTTACTTAACACTATTTCAACAATGAATCTGTGCATAGACATCCCGTGTTCAGTTGGGTAAAGCTTATGGGTCAATACTGCAAGCATATGTCAAAAGCAGTCACAGTTTGGAGTTACATGTGTTTTACAATCACCAATCAACTGGTTGATGAGTGAGTGTAGTTCATAACTGCTTCCCTTTACATTTTTACATTGAACCTTTTATAAATAGATAAGCCAAACAAGAAAGAAGAGAAGATGAGGGGATTCACAATCAGCCCACTTCAGGTTTAAAACTGCTCTACATACATACATACATACATACATATATTTTCTGAGCATGAACTTTGTGTGTGTTTTCTGGTATAATTGAAGGAGTACTCACCCTGAGAATGGGCCGAAAAGGATCTGTTAACTGGAAGGAAAGAAAGAAAGGGAAAAAGAGCAGGTCATGTCATTATCTATTATTGAAATATGCCTGTAAAATTACAAAGTACATACTGATCAAGGTGAATGGGGCAAAAACAACCCAAAACACTGCCCTCTTTTAGCTTTGATTAGGCAAGTGAAGTCACTATACTGTTTATTGCCTTAATTATCGGTTTTAATCAATACATTATTGACCAGTAGAGCTTCTCTACAGTTGAGAGTAATCACAAAATACATGAAAAAACCTTGTCGAACAGACCATATTTCCTACTCATTGTGTTCAACGTTATTGTTTCCAATAACAATCAGCTAATAACTAGCATTATATTATAGACATCAATATGTAAAATGATGCTACCAAGTGGCCACTCTCTTTACTTTTTGTTTTGGTGAGAGTTTAACCAATCAGCTGATGTTGGAGATGGTTTCTTGTCTTGGCCAATAAGCCTGTGTTGGTTATTAGTGTTCTATCCTTGGTTGGTCATCTTGTTTGATGAGGTCCTGTATTTCCAAATCAACATCTTCTAACATACTTGAGATGTATGGTGGTTCCTGTGTGTGTGTGTTTGCTCTTACCCTCGGGTCCTTCTGTAAGAATGTGTGAGGGACGGCTCCAGGTCTGGTGGAAACATCCAGCGGATTAGAGGTCTGCAGAGTTTGAAACAAACACAAAGTAAGATTCACTGTGGATATCTGCTACAGTTTGTCTGTAAGACGTGGGTTTGTTGTACCTTCGGTTGAAAGGCACCCTGTAGCGATCCAAATGGCCCAGTTGGTGGAATGACGGGCGGCAGACCAGACATGGCCGGCGGGTATGAGTGGAAGAGCTAGAAGGAAAAAAAGATGTATGAGAATGTTTCTGTCTTGCATGAGAGAGACAGCAGTGATGATAATACTATTGAATAAAGTCAAACAGTCAATGCAAGCTGCAAACATTTGCTTATGTTACTATTGATTGCCCATGTTTCTTTAGTTACAAGTTTAAAATGAATCACTGACACAATCCTAGTGGATCATGGAAACTTTCTTTTGATATAAAACAGGCACGTTGTAAAAGGTACAAGATAAACCAGTGCTTAAGACATTCAGAAAACACAGATTTAGTTGCTGCCCTGTGATTCTGTTTTAGATTTGGTATAAAATCCCTGAGATGGGATTTCTTCTTTTATATGATGCATGGTAAAACCAAATGATTTCAACATGCGTTCCCAGCGTCAGTTGGAATGACACAGACTATGTTTATAATGTCTTTTTTATTTGAGGGAATGGCTTGAGGCAATGTGCCGTTAGCCTACAAGCAATAATCTCTAACAGTTTAGCAAAAAATAAGGCTTTAGTAGCATTCAGGGCTCCAATGTTTCAATTTATGAGAAATTAAATGAGTATACCATTAGTGTTAGCACAAAGACTCAAGTATTTCTCTGATGAAAACACAACCTCATAACACAGCTTTAGTCTCGGCTTTTCCTTTGTTGTAGAACTTTGAACAGATACGTCTTTGAAGAATGTGGCACTGGTTTATTTCTCACACCATTTGCTGAAGTCATAGGGTGAAATGTCAGAGCTAAGATGCTTACAGTATTCATTAGGCTAATGAGTTTATGCATGGACTCTAACACACACAAACACACACACAATATACTATACTCATATGACAATGAAATCATGAAATGAAAGCAAGCAACAAACTGCACTAGTCACACAATACACAGTAGGAAAACTCACACTGTGTCTGTAGAAGGGATCAACTTTTGTTGGGTATTTTTCAAACTGTGGGAGAAATGAAACAGGAATATAACTAGGCTCTTTTAATGGTTATTTATACATGTATACATGCTGGTAATCTAAGAATAAGATTTACACCACTTCCCACATGCACACCCTGTGACCCTTTCATCGCTCCAACTGTTTTCATCCTACCCTCCGTGATCAGGCGGCATTTTAAACCAGTGTGCATTCTGTCTCTCATTTGGTCTGCTTCTTTTAGTGGTGCAGCGCCGGCTCAAGGCGAACATTTCCCTCGTCAAGGGTAAACACTGCCGCTATAAAGGGCCTTTTTATTGCCTCATTAGCTGTCAGAGGCCTAACCACGCTGCCTTTGAGGTATCATCAGAGCCAAGTCAACTCTCCATCGGCTGAGCTGCTACAGTACAGTCGAACAAATCTACATGTTTGTGTGAGTTGTAGGTCGCGCCGCCCATTGCCTGTGGTCCCCCCTGACACACAACACCGCTTTTAACATAAGTCATTTGCCCGTAATGAAAACCCCAAACAGGACCAAATGATGTCATTAAATTCAGAATGCATTAGCTGTATTATGGTTTGAAAGCTGGCTCTGAATCTGACGTGCTCCAGACGAGTTATTGCCAATTTAGAAAATAACAGTCTTCAAGTCTGGAGTCCAGGAGAATGCCAGCGAAAACACTAGAAAGACTTTGTTGGAGAATAAAGGCATCATTGTGGCGTGTGGATGAACACATGGTCATCATTGAAAAACCATGAACGCTATGGAAACCCACAAGTCCATACAGCTCGCCACTCGCACAACCACAAATAGAAAACCCACTGAGAGCCACCACCACCCCTCCCCTTCACACACGTAAAAGTCATTACTGCCCTTATACCCCACTGAAAAGTCACATGTTTGTGTTCTACTTATCCTCACATTTCTGGCAGGGGTACGCACCATGGGCGGTGCTGGGGTGGGCATGATGGCGTGGGGGAAGGGCGTGAAGGTGTGCTGGTGGGTGTGCTGGTGGGTGTGTTGGTGCTGATGCTGGTGTTGATGCTGGTGCTGGTGGAACTCGGTGCGCAGGTAAGGTGGTGGGCCCAGGGAGGCGCCGCGGTCAGCGCTCTGCGAGGCCAGGAAACGGGTGTTGAGCTCCTGGCGCAGAAGGTCTTGCTCTAAAGAAGGGGAAACAAAGAATAAAGTTTCAAATATGTAGAAGGTGAGCTTCTCCAAATTTAAAACCAACATCTTTTCCCCTCATCCATACTTCATATTAAATAAATCTACCATAAAAACCACTGATTGTCTCACTACATCTAATAATAATGTTCTATGTAATGTTGAATATCCTGTAGAAATCACAGCCAGGCTTGAACAGAAAATGGATGTGTAATTTTTCTCTTCTGAAACATTTCACTAAGACTGTCTAGGATGGTGCATTTGGTATTGAGCAAAGTGATTACACCTGAATAGCTGTAATAACTGGAAGTAGCAGGAACATTGCTTAAGTTGCCCCTGTCCTTGTTCCCCCTCCTCCACTCTGACCTTGACATTTAGCTTCACAAACAGCACACGGCAATTACTTTAGCTATGTGACCTGACTTACTGGTGGATATTACTGGTGTGGGGAGAGGACATGTGTTAAAGTGTGAACCTGAGCAGTCCACCCCACAGTATACACACTCAACTATCAGTATGTGAACTATCCTGGATCAAGGTAGTTGCTGCTTTAAATAATGATCTGTCTATGTCTGAGTTGTGTTCAGTGGATTGCCTTGGAGACATGAGAGTGCTTTGCCACACCACTTGGGGGCACTGTGGTGATGTGTGTAATGTTTACCTGAATAAGCACTCCCAGCAGCAGGATGTGCGGGTACTGGCAGAGTGCTAGACGTCAGTGGAGGTGGTGGTGGCAGTGCTGCTGGAGGAGCGAACATATTGGGGTGATGAGGATGCGGCGAGGACTGTAAGGAGGGGGGGAAGCTGTGGGGGGCGCTCTGGTTGGCCGATAAGGACAGCGGGAAGCTGGAGGCTGCTGCCACTGAAGGAGGTGGATGGTGGGGGAGGTGTAAGGAGGGAGCAGGGGGCCCGTGGGGCTTGGAGCCTGGAGTGCTGCTCCTGCTGCTGCTGTAAAGAGGCAGAAAAACAGAGAAAGGAGCCAGGTTAAGTCAGGCGTGATGAGTCAAAATTAACACTTGTTTCTCCACAACTCATCTCCATCTGCTGCAGCTTGAAATTCCCAGCACGGTGTTTTCACACCTCAACTGTCTTCCATTTGTGTACACTAATGTCTCCCTGCCTCTCTCTTATGCTTCACAGAATCCAGGGCAAACATGATCTGTGAAAACACAACATTCACAACGCCCTCTGATGCTCCTTCTGCTAAGCTTGCCAACGGTGGTTTATTTGCCTCCGTCTTGAACAGCTTCTGTTAAGGCACTTCCTCCAGAGCCAGGTAGTGAACATGTGCATCGGAAATGGGATGAGAGCGAGAGAGGCTGTATGCATGTGTAAGCAAACAGTCTTTTGTAGTGTGTGTGGGTTTTCCCCAGGGGCAGTCTCTACAGCTCCCACCATAAGCCTAAAAGCTCATTTTCAGCACTCGCTCTTCTCTGTGGGCCTCTGCCATGATTATTCACAGCAGGTGCCAGGCCCTGTTGGTGCTCAGGCAAGACTGGCACAGAGCCTCTCAGACAGAGCCAAGTCCTGAGAGGCTGAGAGGCAGAGCTGCTGCTGGGATTGAGTGGGTTCACAAGAAACTGTGCATGTCTTAAATTAAAGGAGGATGCCTCACAGGCAGACTGAACCTAACCCTGAACTGATCCCAGTTCTAGTTTTATAATGTGAAAAATAGCTTTAATCTTACTATTTCTGAGCATTATTCCACCAAGACAACACACAATGTTATATGCACATAATGTTAACTAATGCTTACATAGGCGCCGATAACAATGTAGATGCTTTATGTCACAGCAATCACAGCTTTTAGTGTGCTGTTTATAATCAGTGCCACTGTTTGGCTCAGAGACTCATAGCACTCATGACAGCATTTACATACTGATGGGGACTATGCATATTTTCAGCTCAAGTCTTATGCAGATATTTTTTATGTATGGGAGAATATGGTTTGAATATGGGCTCATGAAGAGCACATGAAGAGAACTCATACCTGTGGCCGTTGAGGCTGAGGCCGTTGTAGGCAGAAACAGGCCTGGGGTAGCAGCGTGACGGGGGCCGCTGAGGGTGCTGATGATGTGGGTGGTGCGTGGGGAGGGCTGGCGATGGCGGCTGTGGGTGAACACTGGGTGTTGGCGGTGGCCGAGGATGAGACAGTGTTTCAGGCTGCTGCTGGGACCGGGGAGGCGGAGGTGGTGAGGGCTCTCGGCCGTGGGCGAGAGGCAGGGCAGCGGGGGTCTGAGGCCTGGTAGGAGCCTCTGTCCGTGGTGGCAGGTGGGATGAGGCCCGGGCCTGGGTGGGAGTATTGGTCTGGTTCTGACGCGGGGACAGGGGCTGAGCAGCAGATAGCTGCTGACGAGGGGAGCTGGGGGCTGGAGACTGGGGGTCTCTGCAGCTCTCCTGGCTCCTCTCCTGACTGCGCTCTAGGCCTGACACCTTGACGATACCCAGGCCAAGAGACTCCTGGCTGCCATTGGTGGAAAGCACATTGATGCCAAAATTAGGAACTGTGAACACACAAGAAAAGAGGGATTGGAATTAGTCCCATCTGAACCCAAATGGTCTTCCTCACAGCAAAAACACACTGACTTTAAGTTCTCTAAGAGGTTTGTGGAGCTACTGCTGCTGTGTGATTGGAATGTTGCTGTCATGTTGCCTGTTTTTGGTGATTTTACCAAAGAATACAAATAGATAATGAATAGAATGTAATGAAATAGAAAACCGTTATTGTAAATGTATTGCAAACTCAGAATTTTAGGCAAACTATTGTGCTCAAGAGTGGACTGACAGCCCAACAAACCCTTACACTGTTACTTGTCCTTACACAGACACAATGGGGAGCCTTTTCTCCTGCTGCACTAGAACAGCACTGAGCTCCATTATGAAGCACTCAACATTGTATTTTGTACACACACGTAGATGCAAGGTTGATTTTTTCATGGGTGACAGAACTTTTGATGTATCACCAGTTGTTGCATGTCCCTAGTAATTGGAAATGCTTTCAATTCAGCTGTTGATGGTTTTTTAATTAAATATTTGAATAGAAATTTGCATGTCTGTGTCAGAGCAAGAAGACTAAAGAAAACTAAAATACTTTTCTTATCTCTAATTATAACGGCTCTCATAAAATGAAAAATTTGATTTAAGTGAACAGAAACAGAGAAAACCAAAAGAAAATACAAATCAGAGCAGGGCTAGGCTGTGGGAAAATTAACCCAGCAATATCCATTATCTTCCAGCCATCGTACAAGCTACATTCACCAAAACAGCACAGTCTTAGAGACTCCAGGGTTCTACCATTATGTCTCAAGATTATTGAGCAATAAGCAGTGTGCTCTGTTAAAAGGAGACAGAACAATAGCTAATAAGCTGTGTCCAGGGTCTTTTTCCACTGGGACCTCGTCCTAAAGAACAAAGTGCAGCTGGGCTGCTCTGGAGGCAGAGCAGCTCATGGGGAATGACAGTGCATACATAAACTGTAATTAACTCTCTAAGGGCCGCAGGGGGTTTAGGCCAGTACTGAGCACAAGCAGCTCAATCCTATACCTGCCAAAAAGGTGGAGATGGAGACCAGCTCCCACGGGAAGAAAGGCAGCCCGTCACAGTGGGCTTTGTTCTCTCTGACACACTGCTCTCCACAGACTAGCAGCAGCTCCACTGGGACTAGACTGACTAACAGGCTCGCCCAAAACCTTTAGCCATTAGCATTAAAATGATGAGAGGTTTTAGCAGCCTCAGATGCATGAGATATTACAGCTAAGGGTCAGAGGAGGTTATTCCTGGTAAGAGATTACAATCAATATGTACAATAACTATTGACTGCTTCTCTGTGTGTCTCTTATATCAGCCCAGTGCTGCAAAGGAAGGATGTCCTCGTAATACAAAGAGACTTGAACAGTTCACTCCTATCAGAGTGTAGCAAAGAACAAGGAAACAGCTATGAAATGTCAGTCTTGTAAATGTTATTAGTGGTCAAGAGAGACTGCTGCCAGCAAACTTCACTGCAGCAGATGGGGAGATAGGAAAATCCCAATTCTCAAATCTCTGGCTGCACCTCTCAGTCCCTAAGGTCTACAGCTTGTTTTGAGAATGTGCTAACACGTTA
Organism: Rhyacichthys aspro; assembly: GCA_036850595.1. Lineage (NCBI taxonomy): Eukaryota > Metazoa > Chordata > Actinopteri > Gobiiformes > Rhyacichthyidae > Rhyacichthys > Rhyacichthys aspro. Next base: position 8,436,152 of record CM072161.1, read on the forward strand.
AAAAGAGGGTGTCTATTCTGGTCATAATGAAGACTCTGGGGCCGGGCAAAACAGGGAAGAACTGAAGAGGAGTGTACGCCTGCTTTCCCCGGGAGGGTTCATTTGTCAGTCTTCTTCATCCCTGGAAACAAATAAGTGCAATCCCCCTCTGGATTCTCAAAGAGCGGATCCCTCTGTTTCTCAGCATTTCAGTGCTATTGCAGTTGTTAACTAGTGCATGTGGCTCAGTGGAACATCTGAACAGGGAAAAAGCATTGTGGGTATGAGTGCGTTTGGGAGCCAAAAGGATTTTAAAGGTGAAAGTAGTACAGGAAAGCCTTGTGGGGTCAGCTGAGTGTGTGTTGAAGGAAGCCCCTCATTAGACTGGATGTCAGGGGAGCCAGCGAGCGGCTGAGGGGATAACTCATTATCCCAGGGTGAACCATCTCTTACTGTTCACTGAGCATTAGCGACATGTACCTCCCAACATGGTTAAAGCAACACCACTGTATCATTACCACTATAACATCTGAACTCATACTACCACTGTTCTGATGCCACTTATCACAAGCTAGTCCATTAATATGCACAGCTCTTGTGTGCTGCTTTATATTTGACCACTGTGACACACTGCTGATATGCACTTTGGTGGCTGTATTAAATATTGGCAGAGTCTAATCCAAATAAAAATCACAGCACATTAAACCTACACTTTGTGGATGAGCCTTTCATTAAAAACATATTTGGATTGATGACTCAAGGAGCTAATCCTGAGGAAGAGCCATGGAGCCTCGCAGGTGAAACAAAGTGGGTAAATTATTACTCATTACTGCAGTATGTACACTGGTGTATTTAACACATTACATTTGTTACTATTAGTACTAGGAGTGTGACAAGATTTCTCATCAAGGTGAAAATCTGTCTTGTGATATCAGCATGATGAAGCATGAGGGTGAAATTAGTGGCAGGGGGGGTTTATTTATTTGCCAATAGGCAATAATTGAGGAGTTTTTGCTCCGTTTGGTGAGTCCAGCCCCACCCACGAAGGGGGGAACAACTTCTCACTTCTTTACTTTATTTACCTACATTTAAAGAGTGTAGCTGAGTTAAAAAGCACCACACAGTGTGCAGCTCCTGTGGGCCTCACCGCTCTGACTGACACACTCACAGGAGAGCAGCTCAGGGAGATGTGCACTCATGAGAATCTGCGTGCTCACATCAGTGCAGAGTGGACATGCAGAGGTCACAGTGAGGTGGAGGTAGGAGATGGAGTAACACCATTTATTTAACCCTTTAATTGGTGGGTTAAAGTCCCTCCTCTCCGTTGGTATTGTGACACAAACTCCTGCCTATCAGTATAGTTTAATTAGCTGTGTATCACAGACTGCTGCTGTAAACCTGCTCTTGTTGCTCTCAAAATTAAATCTACATAGTCTAGGGCAGGTGCCCCTAGCAGCTCAGGTAGAGCATACACATAGCATACAGGAGACCCGGGTTTGAGTCTTGGTCAGGTCATTTTCCCAATGTCCTTCCCCATTCTCTCTCAACCCACTTCCTGTCCAGCTACAGCTACACTATCAATAAAGGCTAAAAAAGCCCAAAAAATTATCTTTTCATATTTCAACACATTTCACTTGCTTTCTCCACTGTGTGAAGAACAGTGAGCAAAGAAGAATCACAAGAACAACTTGTTTTGCTTGAATGTTTGTTTGAATCTGATGCCAGCACATAAATATATATATATATAATATATATATATAAATAAAAATATGTTAGACCACATATAAGAAGGTACTACGAAGCTTGATTATTTATTATTTTCTGTGTCTAAATTAACTGCATGGGTTCAAAACCATCAGCAGATCATGTTACACACGTGATGTTTGGATAATTTATACATTTTAGCATAGGTCATATGCCACAGTGGCCAGTGAGCAAAAAAGCCCTGCATACAGAACAACACACCTGTAAATAGTGTAAAAATCTCATGGACCCTATCCCTGTGACTCGTCTCATGGGATTTGTGTCTCATCAGACTCCTCGCTATGATCCGTCCTCACTTGATAAATCAGAATATAAATGACTATCATCATAATATTATCACATAATATTTTAAGTGCAGTTGGCAGGACAGCATCTGTGTTGTGTACATTGAGCTCAAACTCTGTTAATGTCCTCTCTCCAGCAAAGGTGTGAGCGGGTGCATCTGACAGCATTTGCACAGCCCAGTGACAAAATGACAAACTGATGGCTGTACAGACCTCCGGGACATCCCAAGCCTTCATGTCTTGCCATCAACCCTTTCGTGTGATGCACCTCAAAATAGCGCCTTGGTGTATTCTGAACACTTATGAGATTCAGTCTAGGCAGAGGTCACATAGCTTCAATCACACAAAACCAACAAGCTAACACATAGCAGGAGCCACGAGGTTGACAGCTGAGCCACAGGCCGCCTCTGTACATCGCAGCTCTGCATCAAGGTTTACACATGTCTGCTTCACCAGAGCAGTGAGAGCAGAGTACACATGTACTGCTCTTTACACACATGTACTGCTCTTTACACACATGTACGGTACTGCTGTTTACACACATGTACAGTACTGCTCTTTACACACATGTACAGTACTGCTGTTTACACACATGTACAGTACTGCTCTTTACACACATGTACAGTACTGCTCTTTACACACATGTACAGTACTGCTGTTTACACACATGTACAGTACTGCTCTTTACACACATGTACTGCTCTTACACAGTACGGTACTGCTGTTTACACACATGTACTGCTCTTTACACACTGTACAGTCTGCTGTTTACACACATGTACAGTACTGCTCTTTACACACATGTACAGTACCTGTTTACACACATGTACAGTACTGCTCTTACACACTGTACTCTCTTTACACACATGTACGGTACTGCTGTTTACACACATGTACTGCTCTTTACACACATGTACAGTACTGCTGTTTACACACATGTACAGTACTGCTCTTTACACACATGTACAGTACTGCTCTTTACACACATGTACAGTACTGCTCTTTACACACATGTACAGTACTGCTCTTTACACACATGTACAGTACTGCTCTTTACACACATGTACAGTACTGCTGTTTACACACATGTACAGTACTGCTCTTTACACACATGTACTGCTCTTTACACACATGTACGGTACTGCTGTTTACACACATGTACTGCTCTTTACACACATGTACAGTACTGCTGTTTACACACATGTACAGTACTGCTCTTTACACACATGTACAGTACTGCTCTTTACACACATGTACAGTACTGCTCTTTACACACATGTACAGTACTGCTCTTTACACACATGTACAGTACTGCTCTTTACACACATGTACAGTACTGCCCTTTACACACATGTACAGTACTGCCCTTTACACACATGTAAAGTACTGCCCTTTACACACATGTACAGTACTGCTCTTTACACACATGTACAGTACTGCCCTTTACACACATGTACAGTACTGCCCTTTACACACATGTACAGTACTGCTCTTTACACACATGTACAGTACTGCCCTTTACACACATGTACAGTACTGCTCTTTACACACATGTAAAGTACTGCTCTTTACACACATGTAAAGTACTGCTCTTTACACACATGTAAAGTACTGCTCTTTACACATCAAACCAAAAACAACTGGGAACAGCACTTGTTTTTAAATGTAGAATGTTACTAAGGCAACACCTACTGGCCTTGACCTACTGCAGGTACACAGTTTATTGTTATTACTTGATGAAAAACCAATACAAAAGGTTGTAACTGTTCTCAGTCCAGTGACTTTGTGTTGCTCATGAACAGAAGAAAACTCTGTCAGATGACTGTTTTTATTTATCAAGAGTGTTGTTCACAGCAATGCAGCACTGACAAAGACACATCTGACAGGCGCACAGTGCTTATTGGCAGTCGCAGCTGCTGAGAACAAACAGGTGTCAACAGGAAGAGGTGTAGGTCCAGGGGTCCTGGGGGGAAATGGGACTCCAGATGATGCAATGGCAGGTAACCTCCAGGTGCTGATTGCCTGGTGTCACTCAGTACTGATTTTATGTTGGGGAGGGATGAACTAACACACATTTTGATGAAGTCAATGATCAGACCATGTTCCTCTGGCTTCAGCAGACCAAATTAAACACAGTTTATGTAACTGCATTCATCCATAGTACACTACACATCACAAGACTTTGTAACTACAAACAATGGCAGCATTGTTAGAAGTGGGCAAACATTTAGTATTTCTCTCTTTAAACATTAAAAAGAGTTAGTACAACTAAGTTCCTTCTAAAATATTCAGTGCTTAACAAAATGATTAATTAGGTATTCAGTCCCAGGTCATAGTCTTGAAACTATTTAAACCCATATTTTACTTTCTCTATCTCTGTATTTTGAGTGCCAGCAAAATTAAAGTTGTAATTGAGCAGTGTTGACAGTGCTCCCATCTCAAGAGTGGTGCAAAAGTGTACACATATACAAATATATATATATATATATATATATATATATATATATATATATATATATATATATATATATATATATATATACACACACACACACACATATATAAACACATGTATGGCACATGTTTTTTAGATTTCCTTTGGTGCTTCAGCCTAATTTGTAGGAGGATAATGAGTAAACCCTGGAGGGTGACATCTGAGTGCAGCTTGTGTCGGGGACTGGGAGGTGTTTTATTTTCTCTGATATTAAATAATAAAATCTTGACTACTATTCTGAATACTCTAGAGCCACAGGACACGGGCCATTTAACAAAAGTTCACATAAATCTGTAAAATGATTTTGTCTATGTCATTTTTGTGAATTCCTCTTCACATTTAAAACATTTGATTTTGTAGAGAAAAGTTTACATTAAGTTCTCATACAAACAGACCACGTTTAAATGTGATGTTGAAGGGAAGACTTGATTTTGGCTTTGTCATATGTGTTTACTGACAACTGAAACCAGTGCCAGTAACCTGAGGTGGGCAGTTCACTCCCTGATCTCATCTACAAATCCTCAGGAGGATCTCAGGCTATTAGTCTGGTATCTGTCCCTTGCTCAGCTTTAAAGGAGTAAAGCATCACTGCTCAAAGAGCAGTAACATCAGACTTCATAGCGGCTGGGGTCTCCAGGGAGTCAGAGCGCCTCACAGCTCACAGGCATCCATGTTGGACATGCCCCAGATGGGATCCTGGGCACTGGGGCTCGACAATGATGGACGCTCCCCTGCTGGACATTCCAGACTATCCGTCTTGTCAGCAGGTCTCTAAAGCTAGATCTGCGACGGGTATTGGGTAACACAGCCGGGTGTGCCGTGTGGAGGGTCCAGGACTGGAGCTGTTTTATTAGAGCTAGACTCCCTGGGGTGGCTGGGAAGGAGAGAGGAAAACTAAACAGAAATAAAGGTTGCTGGGGTTAGATGAGCAGCCCAACTATTCTGGCTGCGAGAGCGTGACATGTGTAGTCTTTCAGTGAGAATACCACAGCATGCTGATATCAGCTCACAGTAACACAAACTGCTGCTGCTTTAACAAGCAGTGATTGAGCAAAAGGCCAATGTGAGCAGGAGGTGGGGGCGAGTTGTTAAGCTGCCCATTTTAACATCTATATTTCATGGCTGTCTCAGTTTATGAATTTTGTATTACAAGTTGTACAAGGATGAGGTTATGTTATTATAAATAGTGTGTATATGCGCTGATGTCATGATGCATGTAGTGTGCGGTAAACCAAGTCATAAAGCCCAGGCTCCTCTTCTCAGTTATATTGTCTGCCACTGTGATCCTCTCTGAAATGGTAGCAATCTGGATAATTGGGCTTAGTGAGCTACTAAATGTTTTGAGCCTTTCTGACAGATGCAAGGCCATACAGAAGCAGCTGCCAGACCACAAGACAGCACTTAGAAGTCTTTACACAGGAAGCAAGAGGGAAAATGACAAGGTACATAAACAAAACTGCTGGAGCTTTAGTCTCCTACTTTTCCTAGTATCCATCCATGCTGGAAACCCTTTATAATACCTATAAACAATTAAGCAGTAGTAGAGCATTAGCCAATGTTTAATTAACAATGATAAATACTTAACTAATGTATAATAGTGTGTAGTTTTGCATTATACAGTGTGTTGGCTCATTATGAAGGCATTCACCAACACTCCTCCACCCAAAGCTGCTCTGTTAATGGATCCTAAGTGCCTCTTCTTCTTGCTTTTACCTCTCACACTGCGAGCATGTTGAAAACCTGTATCCTTACTGCTTTGACGGCTCCTGAGGCCTAAATATTCAGACATCTTGCTCTAGCACTAGCCCTGAAAACACTGTCTGTACACAGGGATGTAGCGGTATGATCTGTGGCAACAAGGTGTCCCATTTCCATCTCCTCTTTAGAGAGCAAATCTTAATATATCCCTGAGGGTGTGAGGTCAGGCAGCAGGGAAGGTAACAGGAGAAGAGCTGGCTCAGGGACTCGATGACGGCTAGGCTGGCACAGGTGACCAACAGAAGGGCCGGGAGGAAATCCAGCCAAGAGGACAAGCCACTCCTGCCGAGGGGCCTGTGCAGGGCAGCCCTCGGGGGGACGCTCTGCCTGCGGATGACAGATCCTCTGCAGGTTTAGCTGTCATGCCTAGTCTCGATGAGGCTTTGAAATAACAGCAGCGTGTAATGAGCATCCATCCAACCAACAGCAATTGGTCAGCACACATTGTCACACAAGTGTAAAACCAAATCGAGACGAGGCAGCTGCGCAACAAGCCAGACCATTTGACCCCGACATGTCACATGTGCATGAGCCAGTTGATGGCTCTGATATCTCTACTGGTGAGGAGTGACAAATGCTACGTGGATGGCCTCTGTGACACTGCAGGGGCTGCTGGGAGGTGGTCTTACTCAGCCAGCCATGAAAGCCTGTGTCACTCTCAGATGTGTACACACACTCCACAATAGTATGTCCTAATGCAACACCTTTCAAACCCTTGCGTATATGATCTTGAAATTTTAGAAGACTACTCATAATGCACATAAGTAATTATATAATACAACATAATAAAACTACTGAATGTATCCAGTTAGGCTGAGTAATGTGAGCCGGAGTGAGATTTAAAACAAGTCCAATCACAACATTGTGAACATGACGACCCGATGTTAGTACGACTCGCGGTACAGTCTGGCATTTTAACATGTGTTTCTTGTCAGTCACTGTGGCAGCTTAGGGAAACAATAGACAATTGCCAGTTTGATCCAACAAACATCAAACACAGACATGCTTAAATCTCAATTACAGTCACATGCTCATAAAAACCTCAGCCGCTCATAAACACCATCCACTTTCCCCGCGGTTGTTTCGCTCACTCACTCGCACAAAGCCGTCAGAGGTCCAGCGCAGCCCGCTCCTAGTGCATGTCTGTAGCTCTATGCCCTGTTCCTGGATCTGCTCAGTGTTGCCCTGCGCTCCATGAAACCCTGTCAGCCTGTCAACTAAACCCAGTGGACTGTACCAAACCCACTACGGGGGGTGACTGGTACAGCTGGCTCCTTGGAAGCGATAGATGGCCCCAGCTTTCTCCTCGGCTCCTTTGAGAATTCCAGTTGCACTTAAGGGGGGTTGAAATACTGCTCATCTGTTGTGTCAAGACAAGAAAAGGCCCTGTTTCTCACTTGTGCTTTCTTTTCCCCTCCCTTACTTGACTTCTATAGCCAGGGGCTGAGTGTGAGAGTAAGTGGCTTGCAGCAATAAGGAGACTGACAGCTCAAGCTGACACACTGACACCTCCATGATTTCACTGGGGAGAGCGGCATAGAGGCCTGGAAAGAGAAATCTGTCCCCAGAGAGTCATCAGTCTGGGCCTCTTTGACTTTCTTTCAGATGGGGCCAACTGGTTACACACATCCACGCCACAGTCAGGCTGCACTGGTGTTAAAACCCATTCCAGAATGATAATAACTCAGAATACACAGATCAAATGTCTAAAATCTGATGACGCTAAATCAATTTGCATGTAGCGTCTCTTCTTAAATCTTCAGCAGCATTACTGAGGCAGTTGTGTTAGTCTGTCAAGTACTGTCTCATTACCTCAGACTCAAGTTTCACTGCATTGGGATTAGCAGCACACAGAGGGTAGAACCTGTTCTCCTAATGGCATTGTCTTGTCTCTGCTTGAACTTTTATCAATGCTTCCCTCGAGCCTGCTACAGCTAATGCTGTGTGGTCTGCCCTGTGGTGGTAGACCTACCCATTGCACACTGAAAGGAAGTGGAACATGTAACAAGGCCTAAATTCTCACCATCATCACTCCACACGCCCAGCGTTTTCTCAGAAAACCTCTGCTAAGCCACATCAACACGCTTTTCAAAATTACACCACAAATTAGCTAAGGGCTATTGGCAAGCTTCATGGTGATGAGCCATGGCTGTGGACGGTGAGACTTGGAGAGGGCGGTTTAGTGAAGGGAGGCTGGTGGGGATTTGAGCTGTTTATTTGAACTGCGCTGTCGTCCAAACAGTCAGCTGGCTCTCTGCTCCCTCGTCAAAGCCCAGAGCTTAAGCGAGGATTGTGGTGTTGGTGGGGAGTGAACAACTTGATATCCCCCTTTGGGCAGTGGTTGCCTTGAGCTTGGGTTGCTTTAGGGGAACAATGCAGCCTCTGTCCATGGCCTCCTACTTGATGAAGGCTCAGACAGGCTCGCTAGTGTCAGGCATGGCCAAGGGATTCATAGATCACAACACTACACTGCACACCAACTGAGCAGGGTTTAGGGAAAAGCTTCCAAACAGCTTTGCCTCTAAATGGCCCAACAGAGCCCTCCCTTCAGCGTGCTAAGAGCTAAACCAGACTGTAATGGTGGAACGGCCTGTTTGCTCTTGGCTTGAAAGACCTGAAAAAGCAATCCCTTTTGGGATTTTGGTTTTTGTATGACAGTGTTTACGCTAAAACCTGACACGTGGAATAAAGAGGGGATGTGGAACCCCTGGAATCAAATAGCCCCCGCCAGGAGCAGCGTAATGTATAACAGATGGTGACAGTCTGATGGACATTGATGGGTTTGGGCAGGCCTCAAAAAGCTGTGGCAACAAGCCAGAGATGAACCAAAATGGAACACTTTATAAGACCGTTTATATGAGCTGCACATGCTTGAATGCTCTTTTCCTTTCCTTGACTTTACTCTTGTCTGCTGATAATTTTCCACATCCCCTGCACCCACTCCTCAGTCTCCTTAAGCTCAAATCCAGCAGCAGGGGGCGATGCTGTACATTGTTCAAGCACTCGCCTGTCCCTCCACAGTCACTAGCCTGTGGAAAAATAATAAAATGGGGGTCGAGACAAATGAAAGCCAGGCTGTGTGTCTGTGGCGAGTAGAAACACATGCAGGGGATCTGTGGAGTGCTGCTAACAAACCAGGATCCTGCTCTATAGTCCTCTCTAATCTGCCCTGCGGCTCATCAGGGCTTTCTTGTGCCCTGCATATTTATGAGAATCAGAAAGGGCGAGAGGGAAAGATAACCTCTTCTCTTGTGGGAGCAATTAAAGCCTTGCTTTCATCTGTCCTCATCAGAGTCCTGCTGCACTCTTTCCCTCTGCTTTATGTTTATCCTCACATTACTGACCCAGGATTGGGAAACAACCACTAGCCAACTGCCATCTACCATTTTTGTTGCCCACTAGCAGCTGTAAGACTCTCATTTTAAACCAGACTCACAAGCTTTAAACATGAACATAATACATTTTCATTTGACAGTGCAACTTATTATTCACATAGTGCTTCTCCTACTTTTTATAAGATTTCGTATTTCTTTATGAAAATGCTGTAGACCCTATTTTAGATTGAAAAGTAGTATGAAAATCAGTGACAGTGAAGTCTTTGGTGCTTTTTTCCATTTTTTATGACAATTTAAAAATAAAACGTCCAGATGTAGCCTAAACAATCCAATTTATGAATAGCTCTATAGATTCTATGTTAAAATGAAAAACCTCTTTGTGGCCATGAGCATAGGTCATCGCTTGAAAGGACTGTTTAAATTTGTACCACCTAACAGGCTTAAAGGGATATGAGCACCAATGGCATAAAAAAGGAACAGTAATGTGATCCTGTCTCATAACCCTGCTCTGACACATTACTGGAACAAGTACTAGCTTAAAAAGCTGCTTATGCAGACATGCTTCAACACAGTATATCTGAACACAGCCAAGAAGCCTCATTATGGAGGTCTGCTCCCTCGTCCTCTTTGGCAGAATTACCTCAGCCACAGGGACCAAAGACTGTCACAGGCCTAATTGGCCTGAACACACCAACAGTGCAGTGGGAATGCCAGGCTCCTGATGTGTGTGTGTGAGTGGTGCCTTGACCCCGTTAATGCTTCACAGTTGGCAAGAAAGTGGCTGATGTCACATTGGATCAGTGCATGCTGGTGACGGTGATGGGGAAGGAACTCTCCTGGGATGAGGAGTCTGGGGCTTTCAACACTTCCATTGAGTGCAACACTTCTATCAGTCTGTGACATTTTCACTGTCACCAAGCTCCAATACATCTCTGACACTAAAACAAGAATACAAATGCTAGGCTTTATATTAGCATTATAGGTAGTCACAGTATCACAAACCGTCTCATTGTTGCATAAATATTGTCTTTGTTATGAGAGAGAGACTGGTTAATAAACTGAGTGTGCTTACATAAATTGTACCTTTACCCAGACCAACAGCAAGTATACCACAGAGTGTTACTTCAGAAACCTGAGAGAGGCAGCCCTGTACACAGTCGCTCACCATTCAAGCCTGACTGGCTGCTAAACTGCCACATATCTCAGTGCGGCAGACATCGGGAGGCCAGCAGGAAAACTAGGGCCTTTGACTTTGATCTCTGGAGTGCAGCCCATTTAAATGTTTGTGTTTCAGATGTAGACCTTTAATTTCGCCCTGATGGGTTCCAGGCTCTTTGGGTTTAGCATGGCATGTCGGATATTGGAGTGTTTACACAGTCTCCCTCCAGCTCTCCTGGTGCTGAAATAAGTGCATTAAGATGGATGGATTTACTTAGTCTCTAACCTCAGGACCTAGGGAACAAACTCTGAATGACCTCTTTGTGCTGTTGAAGGGGATGGAAAGAGACCGGCCAATACTCTGCTCTCTGGAGTGTGTTTCCTCAGCGCCATCAGATCCATTCACAGAATTACATTTCGGTACAAACCAAGAATAGTTTTTACCAAGTTATTACACTACGCATCAGTTAAGAAATATAAAACTAAATCTAACTTTTTAATATGCTAATTGTTATTGTTTTACTGTTTATGAGACTACTTAACCCCTGGGTTTGTTTACAGGACTAAAAAGCTGGTAAAGAAAAAAGACTTAACTATATGCATAATTAACAGTGTCCATCAGCTCTGTGTTTGCAGACAGAAATGGTCAGTGAGCTGTAGACATGGGGGCAGGGTCATTGTTCCCAACAGCATGGCAGTAAATCAAGCTGTGCTCCCCTTGATTTGTTAACCTTTGTTTGGCTGTGTCAGCAGATGAGGCATAGCCTGAGCGGCCCTTTCATGGTCATGAAATACAGCCTCTCTGTAGTTGTAGCCATTGTAGTGTGGAGGGAGGGGGGCTCCACTCTCTGGTGCACAGGATATTGAGCTTCCTTTACCCCTAGAGATGTATTAAATGCTCCTAGCAGGAGACGGCCAAGCAACAGAAGCTAAAAAAACACTGGGGATCCACCTGGAATCTGTCTCAGCGATGTATCATACAGCCTCCAATCCTTCAGATCAACCACTTATTTCTCCAAACAACCTGCTTATTAAACACAAGTCCTGTTATGGATATGGATTAAGCTCATACTTGAGCTCCAAAGCAAAAACGCTTTAGTCCAGAAGTTACTGTCTGGGTTATGTCTGTGAGGGCCATCGACCTGCGTGTGACCTCTACACTACCCAGAAGGCACAGAGAGTCTGTCCTTGACTACCGCTGCTCCTCTCCACGCACAAAAGGCCAATGCTAGTCAGGTCATCTATCCACGGCGCATCAGGTCAAGTTCCACTGGCCCTGATTTCTTGACACACAAACCCACACAGACGGCAGAGGTCGGCGTTAGGGCAGTGCAGGGAGCCCGAGGCAGTAAACCAACACGGGCGCTGAGAAAGGCCAACCTTCTCTTTCCAGTCGGCTGAATGAGTTAGGGAGCTGCCTTTGTGATTTGTGGCATGATTGTTGCTCTCTATATCACTTGAGCTTACAGCAGGTGGCGGCCTGCAGCCTGGAAATACGCACAGCTCTATCACCAGTCCTCCTCTCAGGAAACAGAGCGAGAGAAAAACAAGCCCTCAGCTCACTCCCACACAGCAGTAATACGCTCACAGGCAATTTTGCTGCCAGCACAGCTCTCTATGACAATCCAGGGAGCTCTTCAGCTCTGATATCTGCCACAAAAGTTCACCTCCGCTTTTCTCTTTCCACTATTTTTTTAAACAATGCCATCAGCGCTGCAAATAACACCTTCCACAACGGCACATTATTCTCTCCCCTGGCGACAGACGCACTCAAGCCCGACACACTTCACCAGAGGCGCTCTTCACGCTGGCGTCAGCCCCAGGTCTCGCTGTAGCACCGCTTCATTTTCACATTAACTCCTGCAAAGCATGGTGCAATCAGTGTTATGCTGAGGGGGAAAGTGAGAATCACTACAGCGCACCCTTCAATTCACCCCCGCACTGAGCCTGGTCTCACAGCAGACACAGCTGCAAGAGTCGCACACCATATTCTTTACTGCATCACATAGACTCAAAAAACCTTGAAATTAGATGAAGTCATTTCTTGCTACACAAAAGCCGAGTCCTCAGAAGGACATATTCTCTTAACATATAATTCCCCTATAGGCTTTTTTGCAGGCTATGCATAGTGGCACTGTGCTATTCACAATTGTAAATATCGGAATGACCCTTAATTACAATCTAGAGCTTTGTGTTTAACAGTAGTGCCAAACCAAATAAGGTTAAGTTGCTGATTTCCGCCCGCAGCAGCTTGAAAAGAGCTTAGACTTTGGAAAAGTTGTTTATTTCACTCGAGGCCAATAGGCTGAAGTGGGGCTCTGTGACTGGTGCTTTCTCTCCTGCCGAGAAAATGAATCAGGTTAGCGGGCTGACACCTGCAGGTGCATTGACAGGCGGTGTAATTAGAGCTAACATTTAATGACTCTTAGTTAATGAAATCCATTCCTGGGTAAAGTGAGCCCAGAGTGTGAGGAGCGCAGAGAAAAACAAGGCTTGCAAAGAGCGATGAGCACTATAAGCTCAACATTAGACGATGGTGCACAGTTGACACCAATGGCCCCGAGGTGACGCTGACATGACAGGGAAGAAAACAAATAAACGCCTGAAAAATACAAAAGATGCATTCTCATCAGTAGGATTTTCTGTTTAAAATGCAATGTAGGCCTGGGGCGAGAAGAAAAAAAAAACCAATGGCTGTGAAAAATAGACTGTAATTATTGAGTAGGTGAGGAGGCTGTGAGATTAAAAGATGAGGGAGCAGCACTAAGTCTTCAAAGAGACCTGAGCTTGCCCACGGCTCATTTCCAGTCTTGCTACAATGGAAAAAAAGCCAACACTAGTCATTACCAAAGCTGCACACAGAATTACAATAGTCGTCTTAGCACAAAAGACCGAGGTGTGTTTGTGTGTACAGTCTGTCTTGTTTTGTAAAAGTTGTTTAAATTGAAGTTTTCATTTATTTTACGTTCCACATTTATATCTCAACATTATGCCTTTTCTTCAATTGTGATTTCATTATTTGCATTACCACATTGTGTCAACAATTCAACGTTTTTTTTGCACCTGCTGCTGGGCAAATATTGACACACATTGTCCCTGAAGCTCAGCTCATTTGTTATTTCTGTTGGAGCAGTTGCTTGTCTTGTGGCTTGGTTGTATTTGAGTCCTCATAATCCCCTCCAACAAAAGCCCAACCTTTAATCTCAGCGCTAGCCTCAATAAAAATACCAGTGCTGCTAGTCCTCCTTGCACCTGGATTCTTTTACTTGTCTTTTTGCACTAACGGCAGCCATTAGCATATGGCAGGACAGGAGGAGAGGCAGCACAGTAAAAGGGAAAAAGGGGAGATATTTAAATGGAAATAGGGGCCAAGAGAGTGGAGTATCATGCAGCAGAGCGAGCGTATTTTGTGTACTGTTTCCCCAGTCAGCTCCTTTCATATTGAGGAAAGAGGGCGGCCCTCTGTTGATTTAGCCCGCACAAAAGGGGCCTTAATCCTTTCAAGGGAACCAAATCAGCCCACAGAGAAGTGCGTTCAAAAGGAAACCTCCCTATCAAACACGGCCATTGAGCCCCCAATGGACGCCACAAATCAAGCCTGGGGGGAATCAAAGGCCATGAATGTGGGAAATGTCTTTGGAGCTCTGCGCAGAGTAAAGTGCAGGAAGGCCAAGAAAAGCTGGGGTAGGTATACAATGACCTATGAGCGGCCATCGGCCCCATTTGTGCCTGAGCCCTGAAGGGGTCATAACCCTGGTCTGTGAGCCTACTCTCGAGGCTGCCAGCCGAGTAACTCCCCCCATTACACAGGAATGTCCATTCACGCACCACCTCCATTATCCCCCGGCACACTAAACGGGGCTGCTTTTAACAGCAAATTAGTGACTTGATAATGAGGTCACATGTGGAGCTGGCACACCGAGGCCATAAACAGATGCCTGTCCCGCCTCAGCTTCACTCACTGCAGCGTTGAGTGCTTCTCCAGCTAACAACTACAGTTTCAGTGTGTTCTGCAACGCCACATGCTCCAATCTAGACTTTGTGCTCCCAGAGATGAATGACGTCCATATCAAATCAGCAATAACAAATAGTGTCGCTCCTAAATACTATCATAAAATCATGGCAACTTCTACTCATCTCATTAAACATGCATTTGCCAGAACACATGCAAAAACAAAATAGTAATAATAATAAATACCTTTAGCTGCTGCTGTACTGAATAACTTCTCTGAGCCTGCATCGGAACCCTGGAAAAGAGCAAAACAGAAAATAATTAGAGATAATATATTATTAAGCACCACAACACAGTAAAATGCAATTAATAAATACATTAAAAATATAAAGGTAATAATTAGGTCAATAGTGGTAATTATTCTTCTTATGTCACAGGTATTGCAGCTGATAAATAGTGATTTGTTCTTTTAATTTGTTTGGAAATCTAGAAGACTGTTCTGGATGGACTTGGCTCATTTATTGTAATAAATGTCTTATTACAAGTCATTTATTCCATATGCCAAGGCTAATAACAGACGTGAAATCCCCTCAAGTTTTACAGAACCATGATTAGAATTACTCCTGTGACCCGAGCCTCACTCTATTAAACCTGACATTAGCCGGAGACAAAACAAGCTGATGTTCCTTTCGCCGCCACTTGATGGCACTGTGGCTCCACAACAACAGCTCCACTGCGCCTCGAGTCTCCGTGCCAAGCTCACCTCATGAAAGAAAGGAAATGTGCTTCATCCAGACGCACTACAGCGCTCATTAAAGAGACTACATGTAGCCTGTTAAAGCGTAGCAAAGAGTCCAATATAAGTCTTATCTGCTTTAGGAAAATAAAAATAAGAATAAGAGGCAGAACAACAGCTGCCAACGCGCTTTGGATTCTCCATAAAAACACACAATACTAAAGGTTTAGTATGGAGAATATTCCATAAAAATGTAAATAATGTTCATTTTAATTGGAGTAAGACACAGTGGTCGTGTCTTTGTTTATAATGTGGCCTATTAAGCCGAGAACAAGAGGAATATTGGAATTTAGATCCATTGACAGCTGATTTGGACGCGCGTGCCTTTCTTTTTGAAGCGTTCCTCAATTATGAAATAATGCTTGAAGAAAACAATATAATTAAGGCACATTGCCTGTATTTGAGTGATATAGACCATATTTATATCTCGATTTGAATTGACAGTTGGAAGGTGAATAATGAAAACTGCAGAACAACGCTGTCAGTCTACAGCTGTTAAAACTGCTGGATTAGAAAGGTCCGTGGCCAGTGCATACCTCTGATGTGGCGAGGCTTCAAGGCAGATAAGTCCGTGATATTACTGGCTCTGCTAAATATGGCCTCGCTTCACATTCTGCAGCTCAAACAATATAATCCACACAAGAAGCGACGAGCTCTACTCCGTGTTCAGCGAGCACAGCCATACGGATAAACGAGCAGCCTTTCCAAGAAAATCCAGCGCGGCTCAAAGCTACTGCGCCTTTTGGACAAAGAGCGCCATGTGTCTCACGGTGAGCTTCTGCACAAACCCTTCATCCACCTTTTTCCGTGCTCCAACACCGTGATCCGCTCACCTATATTCTCACAAATATCCGCGAGGGCAACAAACAATCCGTGAGCGCGTGTGCGCGCAAGGAACGCGTCCAACCGAACAAACCAATCCAACAAGCGCGAGCTCTTCCTTGTGCTGAGGCAGTGCACGAAGATCGTGCGTTCTCTGCGTGTCCACTCCACGGTCCGTGTCGTGTGCGCGGCGCAGCCCGGTCTACGGCTCACGATCTCCTGTCCGTCCACTGCTACTCTCCACACAAACTCCCATTCATCCCGCGGTCTGCCTCACTGCTGCTGCTCGCAGGGTCCTCCCACTTCCTGATTTCCAGTGGATTCAGCCTCAGTTGCTCCGCCACAACAAACACAAATACTGTGTATAAGTCTCGGAAAGCCCGCAGCTCGAGCGCACCACGACGCGTTTCAGTGTGGTGTAAATGGCGCGCAAAAGAAGAGCGGAGACGTGCCGTGGCAGTGGCTCAGAGAGAGAGAGAGAGCGAGAGAGAAGAGGAGGAGGAGGAAGGGAGGGGGAGCAGGCAGAAAGATATTCTTTCTGTTGTGAGTGAGATGATGTCAGCCGCTAATGAATTCCCCAGCAGGCTGCTGCTACCGGGAGCGAGCAAAAACAAAACGCTCCTTTATGAGCAGCGTGCAGCTCGTCTCCAGCACTGGCCCAAAGCAGGTCAGCGCTCAGTTCAACTGCTCCTCGGCTCATTCTGACATGAACACAGCGTTAGTGGGAGTCTCAGTGGGTCTGCAGCCCACCCAGACCGGGCTGCACCCACCCTCCTCCCAGGTCTGCAGGTATAAATCACAGCCACACTCTTTTGACTGCAGCCTGCAGGGACTTCCTCTGAGCTGGGCCTCCTGGGGTCACACACAGAAAGCAGGAGGTTGAACCAGTGCAGGCCAGCATCCCTGTCCTGTGGGAGCCCACCGTTTTATGGCTTGATACATAAATGTGAGAGAGATCCTAGATTTATGGGGGACACTGACGGCCTGAATGTAATGTTTGCCTGTTAGCAGCAGCGCTCACCTTTCATCTCCTCAGTCATTCACAACACAGTGGGGCATCCTAAAGCTCCTTGTTTGTGGAAAAGCCTTTTAACAGTGTAAACGTAAATGCTCTGGCTCCCCTAATGAGTTTTAATCCAGTATCTAGGAGGTCAGGAGACGCACAATACAGTTAAATTGCATCACTCTTTGCACCAAACTGATATAGCTCATATCCCAGATACTAATCCATCCCCTGGTAACAGAAAAAACAGACGGCTAATTCAGGCTAGTCACAGACACAGGCAATACAAGCTGATGAAACCAATCATTGACTTTGTAGTGAATAGATCCAGCATCAATAATCACATTCTTGTGACAAGGACTTTAGCATTTAACTGTGCAATCTATACAATCTATCAATAGAATTAGACAGGTAATGGTCGAAAGATATAGCTTTTTGATTTTTATAATAAATTATGCTCTAGATGTTTCATATATGAAGAGTGAAAAACAACAACCCATGAGTACAATTAGTAGTAACTGATTGTGTGTGATCACAGGGCCATTTGGTGGTTCATGTTTGAAGTGGTGACTGTGATCAAACATCAAGAGTTTATTGTGGTTTGGTTTCAAACATGGTGTGGCTGCCTTATATGTATTTTTACCACTGCCACAAACGGACAAAATGGCCCCGTCATTTTGTGAGCCAGTGTATCAGCAGTAGCAGTGCAATAAATGAGCGAGCACCAGTCTATGATTACTGCCACTGTTTCAAACAGTTGATGCACAGATCTCTTGCTATACATTACATTTCAGTTACTGACAATGGACTGGACAAATGAGATATCCTACACACTTTTACACACAAAAACAATGTGCAAGAGAATCATGAGGAGCTCAAACACATCTGGAAATCTGCTGTGTATCTCAGTAATTGCTGTGTGCACAGGTAAGTCCTGTCCATAGCTTCACACTGACATACTGCCATCTTTTATTTCTTTTTTGGATGCTCTTCTCCATTTCAAAGAAACCAAAGGCATGGTTTTTCTATGCCCTTGCAGCCCAGGTTTAATTTTACAGGAACTCTCTCCTAGATTACAATCACAGGGGTCCAGTTTGCCTTCAAAAGCCTTCCTGCCATTACATTAAATAACCCTGATAATTTCAAATATGACTGATAAGTGTAACATGAGTGATCGCAATGGAACATGCTAAAAGCTGTAATTACATTTGCCTGTTAACTTTTGATGTTAACTTTTGCTCACTTGGTCTCTTAGTCTAATGTATAACATTATTCCATATCATTACTGTTGAAACTACATTGGAAAAGGTTTTACATTAAGTTAGAAGACCATGTGATACATATTTGTTATTTTAGGAGTAAGCCTAACGTAGACTGCGAGCACTAGGAGTGTATCATAAATCAGTAAATGTTTACTGTAGAGCCAGAGTGTAACTGGTTAAATGAATTCTTCATGATGATATGTAGTTCACATATATCAAAGTAAGAGTTTCAATGTTTTCTATGGGTTTTAAAAAAACAGCCTTCTCAGGCAGGGCAAGAATTAGCTCATATCATATGGTTGCTTAAGCTGGAAATGTTAAATTGTTGCAGTGCTCCTCTGAGAACAGGGAGCTATTTCACTCTGCACATTCACAAACCCACACAAATACATTTGCCAACTCTCCAAAGTTTAAGTGGAATGACAATATTTTTTTGTAATTAATGTCATTATTTTATTTTTTCTACAGTCATTACATGTGACCTTATCTCACTGAGCCTGCGCTGGGTTGTCACTGACAACTGCTCTAATCTCACCCCCTCCCGACAAGCAGCACTGACAGGCCCTTTCTTCCCAATTCCTCAGACATGTAGCCAGACATAAATTAATCTGTCAGTCACTGCTAATATTAATGTGGAGCTGACACACGTCTGTGCTTGCAAACACACATCCACACAAAAGACGAATGCACTGAGCATTCAAAACTGGGACACCAGAACACACCAAGAGTGGCAAAAGCTTTTGGAAGAGCTGACAGTCCTGTCTGTTGTGCATGTGACAATATTAGAGCAATGCCAAAATCAACCTGATATGTATATCTTTCCAATGTATATCTATCAGTTACTCACACATGAGCCCATGTGATTATCCACAGGAGGTGACTGGTTTTGTAGAGCAGTGGAAGACTGATGGACGCAAGTATCAAATTGTCTCCTTGATATAATAACAATAGCTCTAAAAGCATATTCTTTGTGTTGTTCTGAAGCTTCCTGTGCTGGAGATATGAGGCTCCCGTCATGTGTCAGAGAAGAAAGCAGCAGAGAAGTATTTGTGCCGGATGTTAAAAGCCTGTAGAGACTATGTTATCTGCTTATCTGTATCTGCTTATCACTGTGGTCTGTGAAAGCAGCCTGGGCCCAAGCAGTTCAAGATAAATGGCCTGATCAATGGGAGACATTATCTGGATCTGGTAGGCAATAATCAGATCCAGTTGACATTGCGGGCACACAAGAAACCGGGCTGTCAGCGGGACCAACCTACTTCTCGAGCCATCAGTCTAATGTCGTGGGACTCACTTTGGAAAACAATGCAGACAAGAAAATTGGTTTAACCTTCCCTGCCTCAAATGCTTTAGTTACATCCCTAATGCATCTCCTACCCTTTTACACCCCTCCTATCACAACGTCTGCAAGTCACCAGAGAAATGGGAAACCCTTTTTCCTAAATTATAGACATCGCCATGGAATGTGGGCTGTGGGCTGCGATGCCGTGGATAATTTCAGGCCAGTCAATCACAGCCGGTTCTTCCACAGAACCAGCATATGTGCTGCCTGCTTCAAAATGCACAGAGGCATGTCGTCAAGCACAGCGCCATTGGACATGCTTGGTTCATGTTTCATGTCAGTGTAATCAAATCCCAAATCTATGCTACATTATCTTAAAGGCCAACCTACCACCTTTTCATAGCACCATCAGTTTAAAACAACTTTTGAATAAATCATTATGTGTCCTTGATTTGTTTTCTATTGTCTACTTTCAGAAGAGCTCAGTAAACACAGCAGCAGTGTTAAAAGATTTGGTCTGGTCATTGATAAAATTCTTTGGTGTAACCTCATAAACCTGTGGTGTCAATTGATCCCACTGACAAAATGTACACAGGAATCCTAATCCTCTCTCCATGTGACCCAATTTTTCCATTAAGTTGTCCCATACAAAAATATCCCACCAGAGCTTTCATTTTTCTTCATAATCTGCATGTCTTTATGTATGTGGAACCCCAGCAGACAGCTACAACCAAAGAAAGCTGCTGCTGCAATTCCCAATGAGGCCTTGACTTAAAACTAACCGAGAGCAACTGTTATGGCTGGAATAATATTTTCCCTTTTCGTTTCTTTCTTTTCAGCAGTGTGATTGGAGTGGGGAGACAAAGGGATGCATGGACATAAAGGAGGGGGAACTTAAGAGGAGCAGAGCAGGGAAGGAAACAAAACAGGAGGAGACGTGAGAGAGAGGCAGCCAAACAGGGAGGTGGGAAAAACAGCCCGCTGTGTCTTTTAAAAAGGCCTGACTACAGGAAAGCACTGAGGAAATCAACAGTACGGCGCTGTATTAAAACCTGTCTGACCCTCCACAGACGCCTCGGAGAGATTCTCCCAGCTGGAGCGGTACGGCCAGACCGATTTGGTCTCTGAAATGCTCTGTCAAGACCGCTCTGTCAGCCGGCCCCTCGCCCCCCCACACTCCACTCAAACAAGCCTCTCCATGGCTCTTTCTGTGCTCAACGGCTCCAGAGTGGGAGTGTGATGATAGGCTCTCCAGGGGGATACGAGACGGGCCACCGACATCAAACGCCAGCGGGGAGTTCTGTGCTCCACCTCCCGAGTCCTGCCCCCCGTCTCCTCCTCCTTGTTCTGTCACTGCCCCTCTCTGCACCACACCATCACATATGACCCTGCTATGCGCTAAAGAGGTTTTTGTTATGAGCTTTTGTTTCATTACCAGGTTGTTTGTCCTTAGACTCCACAACTTTGGTTTGGAAGATCAATAAACGTGTGACATTGAGTCCTTGTCATGGGACAGTCTTAGCGTGTCAATGGCCCAACCAGTGCTTATGTTTAAAAATTGCATGGGTCTGCTTTTTACCTTTAGGAGCAAAAATGTTCTGGTGTGTGGAGCAGTGTGTTGTAAGAATCCCCTCTTTTCCCTTGGTGCCATTTTGAGGCTGGCAGTGGGCTGTTGGATGGTGACCTACATGTGGAGCAGAGACCAGGCCACGGTCAGCTGCAGGGGGTCTATGTGTTGACAAGAGTGGGAGGCTGCTTCCGCTTTGAAGCCCTGTATATTTAAATATTTCATGACCTCTC
Organism: Rhyacichthys aspro; assembly: GCA_036850595.1. Taxonomy (NCBI): domain Eukaryota; kingdom Metazoa; phylum Chordata; class Actinopteri; order Gobiiformes; family Rhyacichthyidae; genus Rhyacichthys; species Rhyacichthys aspro. The sequence goes on from CM072161.1 coordinate 8,457,841, forward strand.
ATCTCTAACCCCTTTATCAGATTTGTGCTGGGGCTCGTGGCTGCCTTTCATTATTAGTGCAGTGAGGGAAGTTAGCGTTGATCTAATGCCCCATCAGGAGACAGATCTGCAGGAGCCGCTCCTACACTCAGGCCTTTTGGATATTCGGCTTATCTGCAAGACAATCTCGTTAAACGCTAGTAACAATTACACCAATTACAGATAAGCCTAAGTGTGTCAAAGCCACAACATGATGTTTACAATGATTAGCATGCAGCGTTATCAGCGGGGATGATAATCAGCGCTGGTGCTGGGTGCTTTGCAAGATCACAGGCCTCTTTATCTGTCACTATCGATAAAAGGCCACCGGCTGAATACGGACCTGAGCAGAGCTGTCATGTTTGGCACCCGCTTATTTTGTTGGCACCAAGCTCAACTGAGAATAAACCAAGCTGACAGTCGGCTTTACACAGCGTCATATAATCAGCACCATGATATCAAATAAAGGAACATCAGAACCTGCCTTATTCCAGTTCATTATCATCAAAGACAAAGATCAGAAAGAGCACATTTAGGATCCAGCTAAAGTGCACATGACTACGCACTTGCAGTAAACAGTCCGGTTATCAGATGAGTGCTTGTGAGTGTGAGCAGTGGAGAAGTGGGCCAGTACATTTCCACGAGGGCGCGTGCGGGCCTGGCACAGGGCATCCGTTCTGAAATGTGTGTTTGAGGCTGGTGACCGTGGCATAAGGGCCTGTTTGTCTGCTGTAACAGAGATGCCTTTGAGAGCGACCTGCATCTGCCCGCGGGACACATTCCATGCTTTCCTCCACAAACTGCGCACCGCCGTCGGGCTGGGGGTCCTAAATGTGCACATTGTGAGGCTGCCCCGCTGGCCGCCTGACAGTGGCACATTCACTATGGGGTTATGTGAGTGGACCCAGGCTCCCAGGGCACACAGAGGCCATTTTCTCTCACAGAGTGTCTGCCACTCTGTAAACATGTGTGTTGTTTGTGTTTGTTTATGTGATTAGATTTTGTTTTTCCTGTTAAAGAGCTACCATGAGAGCTGGACTGTGTGCCAGTGTGTGTGATGAGAGAATGGTGCTCACATAAGGTGTAGGCAGATATGGACTTTTCTTTCAGTTTTTCTTTCTGTACGTGTTTGCTGTTTCAGTGAGGCCCACTGGGGACAGTCGGCGTTCAAGGGCCACCCAGGACACGGCTTGCATTAAGCCTCATCATCAGTGCCTGTCTCAGCGAGGCTTACCATGTAGTGTGTTTACCAACAGCAGGCTTCAACAAGATGATCTGGGGCAGCTTGCTGTCTGCCTCACTCTCTCTGGCTGACACACAGCCAGCCTGTAAGAGGATTTGTACAGCCACTGGGGACTGGTCTCGTCGCTTATCCACAGAGAGCTGCACTCACACCCACACAGCATGACCTCACGTGCCTGAGTCCACAGGTGAACTCTGCCTGAACACATGGGTAAACAGCGTGTAGCATGTTGAGAAAGCAATAGACGATGATCACACGCTAACACCATCAAGAACTGTAGGCCATGACCTGAAAAAAGTAATAATAAGTAAATGTCTGACTTCACCAGAAGAAGCAATTAAAAATTAAGTCTGTTTTTCAGTGATTTCAGTGTGATTTTGTCTTCCCCTGGACACAGTGTTACATGAAAACACAGACACACCACTGAGGAAGTTATTCTGCTCAGCTTCTCTGCTCAGCTTCTCTGACCAGGAACATTAAGAGAGTGTGTTTTAGTCATACTCAGTAGAGTCCAGGAGCCAACAGAACAACTACAAAGGAGTCTAACAGGACTAGGCAGGCCTGCAAACACCTGTCATCCACTGAGCTCTGGGCACAGCAACACCTGACACCACTAATGACTTCACACACAGAGTTAGCATCTCATATAGCCTCATGTTTCTGAGACGAGCCAAGCCACAGGAAATCTGCATGTATCTAACATGGATACAACAAAGATATGTGTGAAGACAGACATGCAATTAATCACACCCTCACGGTACTGCAGACTCAGACACACACTTCTCTATTGTGGGTGGGGGGTGTCCTCCTGAGACCCCGAGGTGACACATGTGTCAAAACAACATATTGGTTTTGGTCTAGTGTTGCTTTGTTCCTTTACCATAAAATAGCAGATCTGGTTTTCTCTGCATATTGCTACTGCATTTTTCACAAAAACATCATGTTTCTTCACATTAAAAAGCAATTTAGCACTCCTAGGATTAAAAGCGCATGTTAAATTGAAGGCTACACTTGGCGTGGGCATAAAAAATTGAGTGGCTTCTTGTTCTAACCAAGTGGAGCACAGCACACAGCGTTTAGACGGACGAATGGAATCTTTTAAGCATTACTAATTTATCTACAGGATAGCTATGTTTGAGACAACTCATTAGTCAACACAAACATTAGCAGGCTGTAGATGAACTTGTCTATCTGGAGGGATTGTAAAATATAAACTACTTTGATGGGTTCCTTTTATTTCATCTAAGCTTAGATTCCTCTGTTGCTTTGAAGAAGCGTTGAGCCGTCCTTCAACATTTGGCACATTCATAAATTGCTCACCTTGACCTTCAGCAGACAAACAGACAAAAGCAGACTAACACAAATCCTAGCCATCCTTTACCAAGTGATCTTCCAACATTTGGGTAAAACCTTTGTGTTTGCTTGTGGAAAAAGGTAAGACAGATTAAACTGTGCTGATCTACCCTTTGTTTTCAGAATGTCCTCAAATGTCCCTCAGGCTGCTCTGAGACAGCTAGTGCACACAACAGGAGCGTCATGAGCCTTCAGTTAGTGGACTGTGGCCCCATTTAAACATAATGATGGATGCTAATGATGCCCATAATTACCCTTTCTAAAATGGTGATAATTACAATTCTTTTACAGCTCTTTATCAGCAGCTAGTCTTATAATTATGCTCGGAGTGATAAAGAGTGATCGTCAGCGTTTGACCTTTGAAAACAGCGATCTAACAAATAAAGCATGTGGAAATGAGGCTAACGTTTTACTTGACATTACGAAGGTATGTGTTTGACTATAACCTCATTATGTGATGACAAGAATAACAGCTTTACCCAGCATGCAGCAGATATGTTAGTCTGAATAAATAGTCCTCGGACCATTCATGAATGTAATCTAGTTCCAGTCTGTCTCAGTGTGCCTAGTGCTGGTCTGGCTCCCCTGTCACATGGCACAGATTACGCCTGTGTTACACCAAATGCCCCATAATGCAATCAAGCAGCTTTGAAGCTCAGTGCTTCTCCAGTGGCTGCTGTAATGAGGGGAAAATGAAACCGCTCCCGCCGTGTCTGACGAATGGTCTGATGAGACCTTCATCAGGCGCACAGACAGACCGACAGACAGAATGAACAATGAACTCATCCATCATGAGCCCAGAGTCCACTGGCAGGACTGAACACTTGGACCTACAGGTGCTGCAATAGAGACGCCTTATTTTATCAAAGTATAACATGTGTTTCTTTGGTGAAAATTTCATGAACTCTAGTGACAGCATATGTAGTCATTAAGGCACAGTTCATTTTAGTCTCTGCTTTACTCTGCTCTGTGGAACTAAGAGGCTTCGAGCTGTTTGTTCAGTATATTTTAGTAATTCAGCAGCCAACTAACCCAATGTTAGTTTATGCTCCACTGAATCAACTAGGAAGCCAGGGAGCGCACAATACATAATCATAAAAACAGGTGTATATCGTACAAGCGGACTGTACTCATTATTCTAGCGGGGCACTAAAAAGAACACGATAATGCTACATCATTCTCATTCTTCCTCTAATTAATAAAGCCTCACTCTGTTAACACACACTTTGAAATAGAGAACACACCATTTATCACTACACTTAATGAGAAAACATTGCCCATAGCTGAATGCACAGTTCATTTTGTTGTCGTGCTCACAATAAAACATTATAACGCTACAACCAAATAGAGAGCACAATAGCTGCTTAATTAATAGGAATAAATGTTAAATGTAAATGTTCTTCTGTCATTTTAGAAAACCTGTGACTTCACTCATGTCTTCACTTGTCTTAGTCATACAAGTCATAATATAAGATGAATTTTGCCTATAGAAATATGTACATACACACACCATCATATTTGCAGGGTTGATATTTGCTTATTAAAATAAAAATTCATTCTGGTTAAGCCCGTCTCCATGGATACAGAGGCCTTAACTGAATGATTTTGTAAAGGAAGAACATGCATTGTGTTTTTCACTGTGAGGATCTGTGTGTGTACAAGAATCTGACCCCTCAGTCTCGATCACAGCGGGATAATAATAATCGGAGAAGCCGCCAGCCTAGATACCCTCCTCTGAGCAGTGATAGCAATCATTGCTGTTAACACGGCCACACGAAATGCTACCACACAAGCACAGTCTCTTATAAGATGGACGCTCGGTGTGCTTGATTTCATCTCCCGTTTTAATGAAAACCAGAGAGACCCACAGAGACAGTCCAGTCACGTCAGCAGCGTTTACACTGCGCCAACATGAACACACTGTCGGCCTCTGTTCAGCTCAGGACTCGCAGCGGCTGATTGATGGCAGCCCCCGTGTCACTTCTAATAACTGTTAACTTGTGCTTATTGTGCTGACATCTGACAGATAAGGCCTCGGGGAGGAGGAATGTGAACACAGACCAATAAGAAGGGGCTCTGATGCAAACCTGGCACTGCACACTCAACTAAATCTGATTTACATTCGCTGGAAACAGTTCTTTGGACTAAGAGACTGTTTACTTTTCCACTGCAGCAGACAACTCGCAGTAACTAATATACTGCAATGAAAAGGGAGCATAAAGGGGGCAAATGTCAGGAGTATTATACATATGTTTTGCACACAGCAACACTTTTTTCCTTTGGTCCTACTTGATCAAACGCTGCAGTAAAACTGAGGTTTAGTAACAAAGGTCAGTCTCCAGTCAGACTTCTTTTGTGGTACATTTGTTTCAATAGCTGCCATTCTGCATTCATTCAAGTTATCAAACAAGTTATTTTCATTCATCACGACTCCTCCAGCACTGAGCACCACTTTAGCGCCCTACACTTCTGAGCCGAGAGCATTGAGAGGCCTGACCTAGAGTCAGCCACAAAAGGAATGGAAGAAAAATAAACCTGCTGTGCCTGAGATAAAATGTAGACAAGGACAGGGTAGATAAAAAAAACTAGCTGCACCACTCAGGGTCCCTTTTCATCACACAGACGCAATTAAGTATCCATTAAGTTCAGGGAAGACAAATTGATAGGTGCCGAGGAGTCTCACAATGCATTCAAATCAAAAACAGAATACAAGCAGTTCCGCTCATACAAGCGCACAAGTATTATTACCAGCCACTATATAGGAGCAGTAGATTTTATAGCCAGATATAGAAAAGCCTGCTGGGTTTAATTAAATCCTATGCTTTAACAAAGAGCACAGAATTAAAAGTTCCCTGGTAATGGCGGTGACAAAAGTGTGTCTGTGAATCATTTTGCAGACCGAAGTTGGAGCTGGGGGAGGTGCTGTGTCGAGGAGTCTCATGTTGTTAGGGCTTGAAATAATGACGGCAAAGTCTCAAAGCAGAAATGATTTGATTAGTGTTTTCAGGTCTAAAAAGGAACCTGGAAGCGCACCAAATGACTGTGGAGAGAGAAGGTGCGACAAAGCTCTTAATTGCTAGAACTGCACCTAGAGACTTGATGATTTGTGACATCTTATCCGGTGCTCTGCGCTAACACTAATAACTGTTAATTAAGTGTAGCAAGGATGCCGACGAGGAGGAGGCAGGGGAGGGAGCACACACACACATCCATGTGCGGCCTTGTGTGTTCTTTAGATTAAAGGAAAAAAACATCTCCAGGGATGTGTACGAGATGGAGATTTCGCAGAGGTCAGGGTGCTTGCTGTTCTGTAATGCTAATGGGCACAATGGAGCCACGCTGCTATCAAACAAGAGAAATAACAGCTATGTTGTTATTGTTTTCAGATTGATCCGGCTGTGTAAATCTGTTAGCTCTAATTGGTCCGTGAAGACAGAAAACAAAGTCAATGTTCCATTCCAAGGCCAGCTTCAATTTCCAAACAGATGTTCACAGATGTCATTTTTGTTATCGGAAGCATCGGCATCTGCGATCAAGTTCTTTAGTGCACAGACAGGAGGAGGCGTGTGTTCAGCGTGACGCGGAGCTCATTAAAAGTAAAGTGCACAGTGTGGCCTCTTCTGCGACTAGCTCATACAGAGCCATTGACTAAAAACCACAATGTCATTTCCAAAGCCAGGCCACATTTATAGTGATTAATGAGAACTCATGCAGGGCTGCCTGGGCCTGAGTGCTTGATGGATCATTCTTATGCTTATGAATTCATGCAAATCCATTAGTGCAAATGCTCAGAAATGGTGAATGGTGACTGCAACAAAAGTCAAGACTGGACCGTAGCTGTGCCCCATCTGTGATCCTGTCCCATGTACCCCTCCTGACCCCAGTTCCTCTCACTTAAATGAACTGTTCCTGCTGATATTACCCTGGCTGGATTTTTGAGTTTTTCCTCACCCTGATGGAGGGTCTAAGGACAGGGAATGTTGTCTTGTTCATCCTGTTACTTCTTTTGTTTTTGTGAAGCCCTTTGAGGCAATTATTGTTGTGATACTGGGCTATACAAATAAAATTGAACTGAATTGAATTAAAGATATCAGTGGACGGGAAGTTATTCTAACATTTAGACCTCTTATTCTGGTATGCAGTGAGTCTGATATGTTAAAATACCTCCTAACTGCACTTGATTTACAACACTTGGGTGTAAGTTTTAACAAATGCCATTTATTGTCATTTTAGGTCCCTCTGAACAGGCCCATTTCAGAATGTGGGTGTAAGTGAGTTATATGAGGGTGGGCACACCTCCCCTATCAGCAGGTAAGTAGACATGAATACTGTTTTACCATGCCGTAAATTCAATAAAAGCAAGTGTAGTTAAAGGTTGTTTCACTATATTCATCCTTCCATTTTTAAACTGCTGTCATGTTTCATGAATCCAGCGATGCCCCGGCTGCAGACTCTAGACTGCCCTGACAAACAGAAGCATCTTCAGTGTTGTAGCCGTGTTTCCATCCCTCCTCCAGCGCTCAGGCTCTAGTGACAGTGACACAAAGAGACAGGAGGAGCATGGCCCTGGAGTAGATAAACAAAGAATGCCATTGCGTGTCACTCGTGCATGGGCCGATACACTGCAAACAGGACGGAGCTGAAGGGATTGCTGGGAGGTGCATACACCCACATTCACAATGACATGTCTCCAGTAATAGCTTTTCTTTGGTGTCCCTGACATGCCTCTGTCAAGCTATTGCCTTTAGATGTCCCGTGTTAAATACCGAGGGTGAACAAGGTTACACTTTCTGATGGGCACATTCCCATTTTAAAGTGAGACCTCTACAGGCTATTAAGCTCTGGGTTACAGTGCGGCCTACAGAGACCGAGTGCGCCATGAGTCAGGAAAGAGAGTAAATAGACCGACAGGCTGCCATGTCACTTATTGTTATTTTAGTGAGGCTTCTGTGTGCACTTGTCACTGCATAAAGCCTGAGTGAAGGACATGGAAGATCACAAAGCTGTGTGCTCATCAGTAAAGGCCACCCTGTATGTTTTGTTTGGTTTTTGGTAATACACTTCTATCACACATCAAGATGAGACCCTGGAGCACTGTGTGCTACATGTAGGCTGGAAATATGTCTCCCACATTTCAATTTGACAACAAACACGCTCCAGGGTCTTTAGAATTTGCTGATACTGTCAGTGTTTCACCAACAATAACAGATGAGCCATGTGATGAATGAAATACCTATATCGAGAGCTCAGGGTCCTTCAAAGATTATGAGCCAGAAGGAAAAAAAAGTTTTCTGAGCAACACCGCACATGACAGTTGTGTTTACCTAAACTCTAATTTCCTTGAAAGTGAATTGTGACAGGCCTTGCTACAGGAGTGTGATCTGGAGTGTTTGTACACTGTGTTCAACAACTTGCTGGCATGTGTCGCTTTCATTTCAGAGATCCGGCTGACGTTTTGACAGATGAGCAGTGTTGTTCTGCCGCCTGTCTGCCAAGAGACGAGCTCAGAGAGATGGGAAGATTATTCCTTACAAAGCCAATTAAAGCACGTTTAATGAAGATGGGCTACATCTAACTGCCTCTCTGTGCTTTTGACAAGGCACTCCAGTTTGAAAGCAGGCCTGTCAATCTGGCTGAGTGGAGTCCACCAACGAGCCACTCTCTAAAAATAATGGATTTGACTGAGTGAGATCATGTTGTTGCCTTGTCATGTGTGCCCAAAGACCGAGTAGGCTGCTGTTTACCGACCCTGTCACTGTTTGCTAACTTTAAAGACAGAGTAAACCATCTCATTTAAAATATCAGACAAATATGACAGACTGTCAAATTCAGTGAACGCCTTACAGTCACAAACTGATTCTGAGGCCAAGATGTGGTGCTCCATTACAGTGTCCATTACACCAGTGAGCCACCAAGAGCGCAATAAAAATATCTATTTGTAAAGCTACTGACAGGACAACAACTTCCAAAATGGTTTGCTATTATTATTCTATTTTGGTGCCAGTACGTACCACAAAACATTAGTCTTTGTGTACAAAGGCCACAGTAACCTTATCCTACGGACACAAAAAACAAAAATAAAGCCAGATTTCTTAACTACTGAATCAATGACTGAAAACACTGAAAACAATTGGCAGCGGGAGAATGCTAAATATATTTTATTGTCAGAAAAAGGCTAGTGAGGAACAAAAACATTTTAAAAGAGGGGAATGGCTGCAGAAAAAGAGCAGAGTTCAAGGGTCTGCTGAGTTTAAATGTAAACAGCGTTTAGAAGAAAGGCTTACTCCAGCTTTAAACACCTGAGCTGTGTCAGTTTAAAGTCATATTGATCTGCACAACATTGCCTCCAGCTTTACTTGAGGAAATATTCACATTCCTCAGACTTCTCTTTTTTGAGTGCAGTCAGAGTGAGTGAAGGATAACACAGGCTGTCCAACTGCTGTTATTCTCCCCAGCGCCGTCTTTCAGGGTTGAAGGACAACTGTGACACAACCTGAGAGGAGCAGCCAGATGTGCTCCTATTGTTGTTGGACTGAAGAAAGTCCAAGGTAACAAATCCAAAAGGGGGGCTGTGTTTGAGGGGAGGGCTTCTCCAGTCAATCTTCCCCTCTCATCTCTTCTTTTCATAGTCTGTGTGTGTGTGACCTCTCAGTAAGAAGCATGACCCGGTCTTACTTATAGGCCTGACACCCACTGACAGACGACTAACCTCGGCAAAGGTCAGGGCAGGCGCGGCTGGGAACACCTGCTACCCCACACAACCGACACTTCCCTAAGTGCTCCGACAAACGGTGGGAGCATGGATGGAGGTATTGTGGGCAGGCAGGGCAGCGGAGAGGGAAGCCAAGTAGTTGACAGGCAATGGACGACAGCATATTGGGTTGGAAGATGTCAGGCATGTCAATGAAGTGTTCTGCTGTGTCTGCTTTCAGTGATATCACACGTGACGATGAAATATCAATATTTGTAAAAGAAAAGTTATCTCTGGAAGCATTAAGCGCCAATATGCATTTGTTTTTATCCAACGCAACCTGCACACATCATCCACTGCTAGTTATAAAACAGATTTTGAAGCTTACGTGGCAAACAATATTAACTGCAGGCTTTAGAGTATTCTTCAGTTTAGGAAATTGCTGTTTGAAGACTGGAAACACTCAAAACAAACCAGGCATGGCTACAATTACAACCAAAAGGATGAGACGATGTAGTACACTTGCACTAATCTGTGTTCCTGTAAGTCTAAAAACTGAACTGGGGAAAATAGTATGAGCTAAAAAGGAAAAGCCACACATTCCATGCTAACATGCCAGCTTACATCTGGCTCAGCACAGGCACAAGGTTCTAATCTTCAAAAGCTGGTTTTATAAGTGCGTAATGAGCGAGACCACAATAGAAAAACAAATCATTTATTCTCCTCCCCCGGTGAGTAAGTGGAACCATATGAGGCCCAGTGGAGCCAAAGCCCTGCATCTGGGTAGCATGGGAGAATCAAAGCCAAGTGGTACTGGAGACCCCAGCGAACCACAGCAACCTTTGTCTGGCCCGACACACGCACCCAGTGGAAAAACAGGTTGGGACCATGTTCTCCTGAGTGTCTGGCTTGGCTTTCTTCAGGATAATTGCTAATCAAAAGAGGACTTTTGGCAAGGCTCTGGGCCCAGTCCATAGCAGTGATTATTGTCGACTGGGAGTTTGACTTACACAAAACAGCTGGAAAGGACTATAGTCCATTTGTGAAACAGTTTCATTAATACAAAGAGGGGTTCACAGACAGTGTTAGTCTTGTTGTTAGAGCACCTTTTTGGAAACAACCTATGGATCTTACAGTGATACATAGAAATACATCTCTGCCTGCATATGTCTGGTCTATTTCTCACTTTAATACACAACAGGGTGATGAAATCCTCTGATTAACAACACTTGGAGGAAGCTCAGTTTGATAGCCTTCAGCGAATGTGCATTACTCTCCAACCAACAACAAAGGAGCATTCTTATCAGACCAAGCAGGCTGAGGTTAAGAAGCTGCACCACCAGAGGGCTATGTATTTTAGCAGGGGATTTAACGTCTTACACTAAGCCACCCTTCCTTCTCGTTCCCTTCAACCCACCTTGTTTGTGATCACATTCATTCAGCAAATTAACAAGAATCACAGTTTCTCAGAGAATGACAAAATGGAGTATATCAGTGACAATATTTGATATCTTTCAATCTACAATCCCTTGCTTAGAAGAGCTGTAAGTATATGTTGGGAATGTGTTCTGGATGAGCACACAAACACACAACAGACAGATTTTGTGCATGCCCTGGAGGTGCAATCATGTATTTTAGTGCTCAACAAAGATAAGGTTGAGCACTGAATATATATTGTCCTCTGGGAGAGATGATGGGTGGGGCCTCCTCCCTTGTGTCCAATCACATTATGCCAGAAGGTTTGTGGCCATGCTAATTTATTCCTGAGTGGTCCTTGGGGAAAGAGTCTAGTCATGGAGACTGCCAGCTCCTCCCACCAGCGGGCACAGCGTCTGTGGGCAGTTTCCCTGGAGAGCTGAGCCCTGCGGGTATATGTGAGCGTAATAATGCCACTGTCAGCTGTCTGGGCACTCAGAGGCTCCAGCCCTCTGTAGATGATGCTGGGACAGCAGTGAGCCATGACTTGACATATGACATAATCCATGTTAAGGTGGGGTTAAAGCTGCAAATGGCGGCTGGATGCCAGGCCCTGTCCTTCAGTTCTCTCCTTTACTAATGTTGACTGCATAATGGCGCCTGCATGGGCCCGAGCCTCAATCCTGGGAGGGAGATTGTTCCTCATTACTGCAGCCCTAGGAGGGAGCTGCTGGCATGTCAACATGGAGCCAAGGATGAGGCAGATTGGTGGTGCTATTCAGCTGCACTAGAATAATGTGAAATGAACTGACTGCTGGGAGCCCATGAGACACCCAAGGAACCACTTTATCTTCTTCATTAAAACCAGTTTAGTGAGTGGGGAGAAAAAAATCCATTTTTCTTGGAAGTCTCCAGAACAGACGGAACAAAATTAATTGCACCATTAGGCCCCCAATAGACAATACCAGTGTGGTTTTCCTTCACAGATGCGTGTGTGCCTACATATTGCTCTTAAAAGACAATAATGGCACCAATTTCTATAAAAATAAAGTCCCGTTTTATGGGCAATAAAACAGGTAGGAGATTGCATAACTCCAAAGGAGCAGAATTATTTTGTCATTACAGAGCTCTTTATTGGATTTTGTCTTTGACAGTGGATTAAATGGGTAGAGTAGTCCAAAATAAAAATGTAAAACTATTCTGTGTTCTTTGTTTCCTGATTAAGAGAACACTGTGTTGAAAAGAAGCTTAAAAGAAGCTCCACAATAAAGAAAGTAGTCTTGCCAGTGAACGCTTGCAAATTTTACATTAAATAATTATAGTTCTTTGCCGGTGGCAAGTTATTAATGGGCTCTCATCTGGCGACTAATTGCTTCTAATATATCTCACAAGGAATCCACTGTACATCTAGCAGTAAATGTGTGTCTATGTGGCTGCTTGCACACTACAGAATAACTTATTCAGCACTTTGGCTGACATAGAGCACACAGCTTGTCCCACAGTTTAAGACGGTGCGATCGTATCTACAGAGAATAGATTTGGTTACTGTGATGCAGGGACATTTGCAGCTTGCATTTTGGAAAATACTCTGTTCCAAGCAGTCATTGCAAAGATCGGTGGGAGACACAAGAGGAGATAACCCTAGCAGTGTTGGTCAGCTGGGTTGTGTGTGGCTATCACTTCCTGGGCCACAGAAAACTCGCTGCAGGATTATGTTGATCAATAGAACTCTGTGATTGGAGCTTTGTGCCACACACAACAAAACACATCTCCCTCTGTTCATTCTCCGCAGTGATCCTTGGAGGCCCACAGTCCCACTGCTAAAAGCCATGTGTCTGGACCGGGCTCCCAGCATGTGATGTGAGGCAGACGGGTCGTAGAGATTTAAAGGGGGAAAGCTAGAGGCTCGGGGATGTTCGTGTGTTGTTCATGGGTGGTGAGCCTGCTGGGTACAACAGCAGTAAGGGTTCTCCAGGCCATTAGTGCAGGTCCCCAGGACATGGTGGTATGGAGGGCCCCTGTAGAGAAGAGCTCAGCTGGAGCTTCTCATCTGACTGCCTCACAGTCAAGAAACCCCCCATTAGAGTAGATAAGGTTCCTACCAGTACATAAACACGCACACTTAAAGTGCATGTGCACACTCACAAAAGGCTCACACGCAGAGAAATGTCTTTGCCAGGAGTCATGGGGTGGCTGCAGACACACTTCAGCTTCTTAGTAGTTCAACTTGTTTTGTCAACAGTTTCTCTTTCTTTGAGAGCATTGTTTGTGGTTTATAGCCAGCAGCAAAAACAGAAATATAAAACAGAGTTGTATTGATTTTTTACTGTCTATGTGCGTCATAACTTTTTCCTAGTTCCACACAAAATGTGAAAATTAATACAAACTATAAAGTGACTTCGATTTGAACCCTACTGTCGCTTGTTTTTGCTTGCTTTTTTCATAAGCAACCCCACTGGCAGTCCAAACTAAAAAGCATTTGGGGAATCATAAAAGATGCCATTATAATGGATTTTGACCACAGATTTTTCCCTCTGTCTGCACCAGGCTGGAGGGAATACGACTGTTATGAAAACACTGTACTGTTTTTCACAGAGGTTCTCCAAGCAGCAAAGAAAATGGCTGCCTTCCTCCTCTGGCTGAATTCTGTCTACCTCTGTCTGAATCCCTCCCATGGCCCGGTGCGCTCCTATAATGAGTAGCTGGAAATGACAGCTTTAATCACTGCCTGTGGCCACGGCGAAGGGCCCGTTAATGATAGAAAAGAACAGAGGGCCATTTGCATCAATCAGTGCTAAATCACTTTTTATGATAATGCAGTAGAGAGGGAGGAGAGACTACCCAGATGACTCCAGCATGATGATGATGAAGCTCTTCTCTCCCCTGCTGGGTAGCCATGGAGCTTTTAAAGTAGTACAAGGGTTACACACTTAGTACACATTTACATGACAATAGACAGTTCTGAATTATTGCTTTATTCCAGCAACAAACAGACATTAACATAAACTAACATATATGTTAGTCAGTGTGGAGCAATGCTTTGCAGGTGCTTCACCAGCAAAGTACCAGCTAGGTGCAACAGGAGAAGAGAACAAATGAGAAATAGATGGATGGTTAGTGTAAGCCAGACCAACACATGACATAGATAATGTTACTATGTGACTCATTCCCTTGTTTTGGTTTATATTCATATAAAAACCCTTCACTTGTATTCATTCTCACGTGTATGTAAACTCTGTAATGCAGTTTAACTGGCCTCATCAAGCTATTAGAGTAGCTCCACTAATCTGTGGATGTAAATGTACTGACTGTAACACACAACCCTTACCCACAAAACTGCTCCAACACAAAAGAAAAAAACACTAAAGATAACATAACGAAGCACATAAAGTGGAAAATGTATCCAGTGATTGAGCTGAACTAACTCCGCCTCTTGTACATGGATCATGTGAGTCATGAGTATGCTAAGTCTCACGGCTTAGGGACTGCTTAGCCTTACAATGGGTTTTCCCACTGCAGTGTCCTTAACTCAGGTTCACTGCAAGATCCAGCTATGGTCTGCAGAAACCAGAAAAAAATCTATCTGTGGCAGATATACTCTTTCTTTGTGCTCTATTCGTGATAAATTGTGCACAAGAATTTGTAGAGTACACTCAGTTAGTTTTATTCAGTTACTAATGTTTTTAGAGTAACTTTAACATATGTACTTCTCACTAATGATCTGAGAACTCAGAGAAATAAAGACTATCATTTATGTGTAATTAAGGCCACTGTCTTTCAAGATGAAAGTAGTGTGTAGCAGCTGACAGCTCTCTGTTCAACACACTGACTGACAGTTGACTTTCTTTTAGTAACCCACATGAGCCCTGATGCACTTGAGTCTTTCAGAGACTAGTCTAATTTGTAAAATAAGCCTCACTATCTTATTCATTTAGTCAACAAGCTATCTACAGTTTAATTACAACTGATGTGACATTCTGCATTTCCATAATTAATGCACAAGTGCGCTGATTAAATGCAATCAATTCAATTGTTAACACAGCGGGGGCTTGAACAAAGATCAACTGTAAGAGTATAATGAATGCAATCAGATGACATAACCTCTTATTTGCATAATGATGCATCCAAACACAAAAAGATATACCCTGACTGATGAACCATATGTTTCCACTGCATGTATGCCACACTCTAGTGCTGTGCTCCAACGTTACTGATCAATTCAGCACTAGTTGTACAGCTCTCCAGAAAGTTCCTGCCCTGCTTCGAACAAGCATCAGTATAGCCAGTATAGTCAGCATAGTAACAAGCATTTATCAAGCAAAGCATACACTTACCCAGATGCCACATGATGCTTTTCTTTCAACGATAACCCTAGTCTCGGCAGAAAAAATGGGAATAGATCCCAGCAAAAAAGAACCAAATATACTCCTCTTTGAAAAAGCAAAATAATTTAAGAGTCCATGAAGGCTTGAATAATGTTGACAATGTTGCCAATGTCTGGCGGTTAAAAATGGCAGAACAAAACATACCAATTTGTCTGAAAAGGCGAGTGTGACAAGCGCAGAATCCGGCCCAGCTCACAGACAGGCATGACAATGGCCCTTCAGGCTACTGCCGACTTATGCTCACTCTCTCAGCTACTCTCTCCGCCGCACAAGGCTTCCTGGGAGTGCAGGGGAGGGCACGGCTGTTCCACTCTAATCCCCCGCCACACAGACGGAAAAGCTTGTTAGAGCACTTGCTGATCACCACAAAAAGTCAAACCAGAGCCAGGGAAAGGTCACCAGGAATTAGGCTATGCTCAAACTCCAAAGGCTTGCCTAATTCCCCCGATAAGCCCCTTTGAAACTCAACCTGTTCTGGCTGTGCCATGGGCTCAGCCTTGCCTCCATCTGAAAGCCTCCACTAAATCTAGCTGGAACTCATTTACACAGAGGACACACACTCACAGCTGCACACAGCACTAAAGGAGAAGGAAGGCTTTTCCTGACGACTAGACTAGAACAATCGACTAAAGAATCAATGGCTCCCGTCTTATGCGAAAAGAACTGAGGCTGCCCAAACAAAGCACACATGCTTTAAAGTATGTGTCAGGAAGCTTTGAGGCTGCAATGGGTCTTCCTTTGGACTTAGATACTTTGACCCACACCAGAAAAGAACAGGAACTGGAAAAAATAAATAGTAACAGAAAAAGAGGTGTGCATTTCACATTAAATGAAATATGATCATTATAATTATAAAGAGTTCAAGTGCAAACGTCCTTGTCTAGGTTGTGAATAGGTTATTCTTCTCAGAATTGAATCCCAAGATATGCTTTCATGTTCTTTTGCTTTTGTATAAAAAAAATATCACCTTAGAAATGCATTCTGGAAAATGAAAAGCAAAAATAAAACTTTTACAAGGCCAGCACCTTTAATCACAGAATATATTCCTTTAACATAAAAGATATCAAACTTGAATTGAACCAAAGCAAATAGTTTGTGTATGTTAAACCTGACTGGAGTATAAATACAGGCCATAAATTGAAGGACATATCACACATTTACACTGGGCAATCTGGATAATGTCAGGACATCATCCACACATGACTCTCATCCTGAGGCACTGGGTTGAGAGCAGGATATTCTCCAGGTGTGTTCACACACAGAAGTCAGGATAAAGTGTCCAAAAGAGCCTTGGAGGATGCAGAAGAGAAAATATGTCCCACAGCAGTTTGGCTTTCAATCAGTATAAATGATAGTGTTATTCAGCGTGAAAAGTGTTTGATCTAACCTCAGGTGCTGCTAAAACTTTGGCCCTTCTCTTCTCCGCGCAGGAAACGGCAAGCTGTTAAAGCATTTGCACAGCGTTAAGTGCTGCCACACTTTGCCACCATGCAAATGAAGTGATAGGAGCGTCAGCCTCTTGATAGTGTAAGAGCTGCTCAGCGTAGGATGGTGAGACAAAGCCACTGAAAGATGATTGCATTTCAGAGCCAGAGAGGATGAGAAGTGCAAAGGCAAAGGTGAGGCAAACAGGCAGTAAAGTGATGCACAAGGCCAAGAGTTGTTTGTTTGCACCTGCTCAATTTAATAAAACGTTAAAACTCACTTATTGGATAGAATCAAAGGAAGGATACAACGTTAAAGCATCAATTCCCTAAACCGGAGTGGGGCATAAACAGGATTATTTCTCATGATAGCTTCCATTATAAAACACATAAGGACAACTATACTGCACCACAACACTTTTTCCCCCGTTACAGAGACAACTGCTGACCATTGTGTTGTATTTTGAATAAAGGTAGAAGTCGCCATTGTAGTTTTACATATAAAGAGGTAAAATGAGAGCTGCTCTGACACTGACTCAGGAGGACACATGTAAATACAGGGTGTACACCCACTCGACAAATGCTGCAGGTGTTTCTGCCAACCTGAACAGAGAAAATAAGCGCAGCCAAAAGCAGGTATAACATACAATGGTGCCTGTGGTCCAGAGAAAAGAGCAGGCTGTGAAAGCCATTTTGATTACAGGGGCAGTCTGCCAGGGGCCTGTGGACAGCAATGAAAGGGCTATGGCTGTGAGGTTGATTGAGGTGAGCCAAGCAAACCTGACCAGATCATGTGGGCAACAGCCTAAATCTGCTGCTTTGTGTAATGCAGCGAGCTGTCTCTAACAATGGCCGAACATGATATCTGCAGCAATTATTTCAAAGCATGTAAGAATGAAACGGTGTGTTTACAGTCCACATGGGTTTGTGTGCATGAGATGAAGGCGGCGGAGGCAGCTGATGGCACCAGGCCTAGGCCAGGGCCTTTCTCAAATGCTCCTCATTAACAGCTCATAATGACTGGCACTGTCCTCGCGCCACCCTGGCTCGCTCTCATTAGCAGCTGGCAGAGAGGTGCGCAGACGAGTGGACGCTGGCACTCACCGAGCGAGGCAGAGGAAAGGACTGTGGAGGGAGAAGGAGCCCAAGAGGGGTGGCACGAGAGGGACAAATTCTCATCTCAGTAGATTTAATTAAAACTGTGGTGAACAGATGGGAAGATGGAGAGAGCTCCAACAGGAGACAGCTCATCTGTTTGGGCTTCAGCATTTCTCCCAGTCGTCTCCCTCCATCTCTCATCTTTGCTTTTATTTAGATGAATTCTTGGCCAGCAGAGTGTCCCAATTCAAAGCTTCCACCCTGGCTTTCTGACAGAAAGACAGAAAAGAAAAAAACTAAAATCTGAAATACATGTGTTTTTGAAGTAACACAGGCCTTTAGTTTGCCCTGTGTAATTATGGGTTGGGCTGCACTGGCCTTGAATGTTGTGATGGAGAGCGCCTAAGCTCTTATTAAAAGGTAATCCAGGCAATCCCTGTGTAAAATAAAGGAGCTATTTGTTTAAAATAGAGAACTGGCAGCCGCAGATTTAGCCAGACAGAGGGGAAGGTCACTTGGTGGAGGGTTTTAGATCAGAAAAAAGATCAGGCCTGCCTCTGGCTCTTTTTTCTCTTCTCTCCCTGAAGAAGTTGCTTTTCATTCAAATGTAATCATCACGGCGCAGTAATATGACCTTCATGGCTGCATGTTAAAAGGAGCAAAAGCAAAGCATTCAGCTCCTTCAGTCCCTGTGGCCATTCCAGAGTATACAAAGGGATCATAGAGACAAGCGAAAACCACTAAATGAATTGAAAGCATGGCACAATAATAGCCCTTTCACTTCACACAGAAAAATAAATGCAAGTGCATGGTTGTTAAATGCTGCAGCAGTTTCTATATTTTAACAGTGCGGACTGACACACACTGCCAAAGCATTATCACAATCTCACAGCAAGTTCAAATCATATAAACATAAATCATATGAGAGGGAAAATTCCATCCACCTTGTACAACAATGCAGCTACTTGAGCATTTTCTCCTCAGATCTTTCCTGCCTTAGCTCAATTCCCTGCTACATTAATCTCATTATCCTTTGAACCTTTTCACTGTTAACGCCAAATACAATTTGTATTCTGAGGCCAGGCAAAAAGCTCTAAACTGATTATCCCAATTTGAACCGTGGCAGTCCTAGATATTGTTGAGTCTGAAAAGGCCATCTAGCTGCTGAATGGGCTTCTCATATGCCTTCTGAGTTTCATGCCACAATGTTGCGTCTGCTTTGCAAGGGATAAATTAAGCGTGTGAAAGTCTAAGCAAAGCCCTCATTTTCCAGTTAATCAAATCTCCCCCTAATCAAATTAGCGCGCATAATTCCTCTGGATGCACGGTACAAAAACAGCATTATCCCCTTCTTCTGAGCTGAAAGGCAGGGAATCAGCGTGGTGCCTCTCTCTCCTCTGCATGAGCGGCCCTCAATGGCAGTGGAGGGGGGGGGGGGGGGGCCGCGGGCGAGTGGGGAGGCCCCGTTCTTCCCAGTGGTCTAACAGAGAAAGGCAAGGCCGGGGTAAACTTTGGCAGCGTTTAAGTTCCCAGCTCATTAAAAAGCCTGGCTCGGTGGCCACCTCCAGGGAGCACTGGAGCGTTGGCTAATGAGGTACTTGTTTAATTTTCTTTCAAAGGGCTGGACATCTGTGACACCCCCCCATCCAACAACACCCCCCACCCCCACCCCCACCACTCCCCTCAGCCTTCAACCCCTCAGGACTCACCCTTTTCTCTCCGAACCCCACACAAAGCCCATCTATCAATAGGCCGCGGGGCTCTATCTGGTTTGATGAAGTGTCTCTCATTGAATAAGGCAGATAATACATTTGGAGGAGTGCAGAACAATCGCCATTAACTCTGATCTCCCCCTCGGAACAGTCAGAGCCCATCATGGAAATTCAATAGTGGTCAAGCTAAATGGATAAATGTTCACAGTCCACCATAACGTTCTAATTGATTTCCCTTCATGAGATAATCCACTCTTCTCAATAGTGGTCCTCGCTGGTCCCTCTCACCCCTGCCGCCCCGCTGCAGAGATGTCACACCTATCTGATGAAAAAAAAAAAAAAAAAAAAGGGGGTAGAACTCGTCTGTTTGAGGCGCGCCGGGCAGATTGGCCCATTCTAATCAAGTGGCGAATCTCAAGTCTATTTTGTGTGACCCGCCAACCTCTGCAGCACAGACCTCTATGTGAAACCCGTCTGCTGTATCCGAACCTCTAACACCTCAGGAGACATTAAAAGGCACCTTGTTCTCCATCGCCTGCTGTAATTGGAATTCAAAGCAGCGAGTGGCGCGTCTCTCTTCGTTGGTCACTTCCACTTATTTCATAATGTGTCTCGATTCTTTCATTATGGGAGCTGTCTGACTCATATTTGCACCTTGATGCCCCCTTAATGTCTTGGGCCACGGGCGGAATACAAATGGGTTCTTTGTACCATGGCTGCAGACATTTCCTGCTTGTCTTCATCTGGTGCAATCTTCAGCTAACTGCACATCTTAAGACAGGGTGGGCTGTTTGCAGAGGAACTGAGAAAAGACAGAGGAGGAGGATGAAGCAGACATGTCAGAGCTACAATGAGAGCCAGTTAAGAGGTCTCATGAAAACATTTGTCAATTTGCACAATGTAAACAGAGCGTAACAATGTGTCTCGGGGTCAGGAGGTCAAACCTATGGCTCATGCATCAGCGGAGCCCGTGGTTATTGTTCCGCTGAGCCTGTCAAAGCAGGGGCACGGGCGCTGAGCACGACTGTGTGGAAAGGAAGGACGGTGCGGAGAAGCCCAGGCCTTGGGGTGATGCAAAGTAAAACACAACACTATTATTAGAATGACACCAGAAAGCACCATCTGGGTTGTTTAATGAGCCTTTACCACTGCATTTAAAAGAGCCTCCAGTTAATTTCCCGAAACAATATGCTTATGAAAAGATGAGCCGTTTGGAAAAGCAAAAGCCCCAAGCATTTGTAAAGGCTGGTGTTTATTAAAAGGCACATTATTGAAAGAATCTGAAATCAATTTTACCTTAGTTACAGCAAATAAAGGCTCTGCTGCTTTTTTCTGTCAGATCTGTTTTTGTCTTATAAACATAATAATAAACATTTACCACAAATTATTAGTATATATTTTTTTATTTATCTTGGAGTAGGGGCAGCCATCACCTTATACAATATACACGATACAGCAATTCCATAAAACCTTATGCATTGCATTGATACATTATATTGTATCTATATTATTATATATATATTATATTGTATGGTGAATATTTACTGGACGAGATCATAGTGACCCTTGGCCCTGGGTTTTACCAAGCAGGCACACTGACCATGTGGCCTGTACTGTGGCAGTGAGGAGCAGTGGCACACAGCCTCCTCAGACTGACTGTGGAGGTGGAGGTCAGGACTGGGATGATGCTCTCGGGGCAAGGGTGTGGGGCCCGAGTTATCTGTCTTCTTTTGACAGCCTGTTGCTTGTATAACGTAGGCTTCCTCAGTAGTGACTGTAGAAAAGACGTTTTTACTTTCAATTACAAAACTACAAGATGTGCTTACATGACAACATCGTCCAAGGTTAAGTAAAGCACCATATCCACTCCCCAGACAAATGGGTTATTGCATCAAAAGTGACTGTATGATTGACATGTGCACAGCAACGGGGTATTTTGCTAAATAGGTTTGAGAGAAGAAAAAAAACATATACAGTGAATCAGAATACAGCTATAGGTGCTGATGTCAGTCTGTTGTTTGAGAAACATGTCTGTCTAGTTAACAAAAGGAAAGCAGTGTTAAGACCACAGGCCAGTGAACCTCCCACACTGACAAGGCATTGCCTTTAGCTAAATGTCCGCCCAGAGCTAACTTTGTCGTGGGAGCAGTAGTTTGTGGTCTGAGGGGTGGTAAAATTTGAGATTTAGAGACTTAAGACAGAGCAATCCTCCTCCCAAGCTTGTGATCTAGTTGTGGGGTTAAACCTTGCCACGTTGGAGTGAGTTTTCATGCCTTTTATGATTTCATGTGGGCATCATGTGGGCAATCGTGCATGACAGAGCCTGAGGCTTGGACTCATGGGTTCGACAGTGGGCCATAAGCCTGTAAAATCTGTCTCTACTTTAACAGACCAGACAGGACAGAAAGCCTTATCAAAAACCCCAGGAAAAAACAGATAAACCACGTTCACATGGCATAAGGCAAAACAAATCACATTGTATATTTTAGCTGTAAAGTTATTGTAAGATGACAGTAGTTTAAGACCAGGCAAGAGAAAGACTTGAAGCCTAAAAGCTGAGTTTGATGAAATGTGTCTTTAATTACCTCCAACCAAAGCCAGTAATCAAATAACCTCAAACGTGTCATATCATATTTGTCTTTTTTCACACTGAGTGACAGGCTGAACAATTAAATTAAGTTCCCCTCAGCAAACCCACAAGTATAATTATACACTAAGTAGGAACAAATCAACGCAGGCAGTGCAATCATATAGTAATACTGACACGCCATTCTTACAGAGCGAATACTGCATAGAATTTAAGAGACTGACACAAAGACACAATCTTTTCTTATGTCAGTTTCAATTAGCATTTTCATCAACATTTTTCTCTTTTTATCAAATGAAGTGATAATTAAAAACTGGAGAAGAACACAGCTATGGTTTCTATTGTGGCTAATGACTGGCATTTTCTTTCTTTACCATTTGTCATTACACATTTAAATTAGTGCATGTCAAATGGAATGAATGCAGGGTGCAAGAGCTATGTACATTCGGTATTCAGCCAGATAAATCAGTGGAGTCAATAAGTATTAGGTTTAGGCCACAGAGTGCACTCTGTGCACCTGCCAGATTACAGGTTCAGTGGCTACTCACCAGGATAATTTGCCATCTGTAAAGGAAATATAGTGCCAAGCTGTGTTGTTTGTGCCATTTAACATAAACACTAACTGAAAGGGCACAGGGACCTCGATGCTACTACACATGGGGTTGATTTATACAATATGCACCTTAGCAGGATGTGATGTTCACATACACAGCTGCTTTACAAAGACATGCCCAAGTCAATCATTATAATTTGCGTTTGTAGTTTATTTGAGGTTGGGAGCTGTAACAGCTACACCACCTGAATAAAGGTCATTTATACATATTATATATATGCATCAGTAGATGGTGGCCTCTGTGACACAAGGTTAGTGATGTAATGAATGAATCGACGGGTGCTATCAGTAAAATTCCCTTGGCAGATGTGGTTGTGTGCATGTCTTTGATTAACTTCATTAATATACATGCCTCGCTCTGATACACAGGCATGGCATATGGTAAAAAGCAGGAACAGGAAAGAAGTGATTTGCTGTTTGCTCTGGAAAACAAACAAGCCAACAGGTCCAAGCAGATGGTGCTGTGCGAGGTGCTGGTGGGAGGCAATGTGCTGCATCGGCACCGCCGCCAACCAGGAGCTCTCTCCTGTGGATGTGGAGAAGCCTGACTATCGCCCTCGGCCTGCCGCATGGTAAACAAATAAAGAGGCCTTCTGCTTTCCAGTGCACTGAGCTTTTTATCCCACGTTGATCTTACCTCCTGATTTCAAAGCACAAAAAACGAGCTTGTTTTTGGCAAGTTAAAGTGCTTGAGGCTTGATGCTCTTCACAAAGCGGCTTAAAGACAAAATGTGTTTAATAATGGCTTGTTTGTGTGCTGCACTCATTTCCCTCTTTGCTCAGTTCATCTTCCCTCAGCATGCCTGCAAGCATACCATTACTTTGTTCCCACTGAAATACAAAAGTTAGAGGCTCATTTACAATGATAATAGATGCTGGTAATATATCAGGGAGGAAATCATTTTATCTTGAGGCTTTTTTTCAACTGCAAATGTAATACACTGCTAAGTACCTAAATTACAGCCTATACAGCTCTCAACCTAAGATTCACCTTATGTTACCTGAAACTGATGAGACTGGAGCAAAAACAGGACAAGGGTGAAAAAAAGTGCTTTGTTGGTTTTTCCAGAGGGATTATTATCATTAACTGTTAATGATAACTGTACAGGCCCATTCCTATGATGTTCTCTTCTGCGTACACCTGCATATACCTGCCCCAGGCCAACACGCTCCTATAGAACATTACAGCAGCACATGTATACAGCCCTCAATCCTATACAAAACTCACTGTGGTTGATGTTATGCAAAGTTTATTTGTAAATGCAAAATACTTTCATTAGTACTGCTACCATGCATTAATACTTAGATATCCAATTAAGGGCTGTAATGGATTGTAACACAGTGCAAAGTTGTATACAGAACATAAATAAAGCCGATACATCAGATGTGAGTATTGAGTATCTGAGTCTTAAGAATCATCTGAGATTGTTGTGTGTCATTAAAGCTAATGGGGTATAATTCAACTACAATTTCTTGCCTTGTTCATTGTTTGTTGTTTGACATGTTGACCTTGCAGAAAACATGCACACATATAGCTTGTATTAATAAATATTAAAATACATTATGAATATTGTTTAGCTTTCAACGTGACTGCCGCAGCCGGCCACGTTTTGTTTTATTTATGACGGGATGTATACGGAGGAATGCTGTGAGAAGCTTTTATGTTTTGTCTGTGTTCACTTTCAAAGGCTGCAATTAAGATGCAGCTGCTCCTGTCTCAAGCCTTGATAGTGGTAATTTCATCATTTGCACTTAAGATTGACTATCATCACCTTGCACTATATTATAATTAACATACACCGTTCACTAATGCTAATGATTGGTAAAGTTGCAGGTGCTGATTAAAATATTTCCCCTTGATTAGTGAACGGTAAACAAGTTGGTGAGAGCCGGAGCTGTTAGATGCGTTGTGGCAATCAGCTGCTGACAGAGGGGTGGGACTGAAAGAGACAGAAAAAAAGAGCAGGAGCCACAAGACTGAAGGTTTGGAGCCCATAATTAGGCAGCAGTTTTTTCTTTCTAACCATTTTCCCAAAAGAAAAGCAGCCTGACTACTTAATTGGAGGAATCAAATTTAGTCAAGCGCCCCGTCGGCTCAAACCTACATCATTAAAGTTGCCAGCTAACAAACATCAAACACGAGGCAGCATTAATGAAGCAGATGTATTAATTTCCCATTTATGAGCAGCTAAGCAACTCACTGGCGCTTCCTCGCTCTCCGCCTGCACACTCCCTTTCTCGCTCTCTTTCTCTGACAGCACTATTAATGATCTTTAATGCCCCACAGGCAGTAATAGGCCCCACTGGGAGAGCCCAAACACTGCGATTTGTATTGAGGATTTAGACATAACTGGGGAAAAGGGAAAAGAGTGAGATCTTGGGGACAGCTCCGAGGCGCTTGATCAGGCCCAGGCCTCACAGGGGCGGCTGCCGCTCCAGAATAATAAATGACAGCCTCGCGATTAAATCAAACCTTCTGTTCAAAAGGGCCTGAGCGCCTGATTGTCACTAACAATCGAGACGCTTTTTAAACACCTCTGGGAAAAGAAATCAAAAGCAGACAGCATAAAAAAAAAATGTGATCGGCAGTCTGGCTCTCAGCACCTGACGGTAACACGTAGAGGGAGAGACGACCACAGCCCAGTCCAGGGACTCAGCGCTGTCACTGGCCATGCTCATTATGCCACTACCCACAATGCACCAGCCAGCACAGTGTCTACCATTCCACATAATGCATCATTAGTGCCACTGTTATGCATACAATGAGCAAATGCATTCTGCGCTCTTAGTGGCTATTTGTTCAGGACGCACACAACAAACACCTAATCTTTTGAGCCCTTAAACACTTCAGAGCTGAGTCAGTGAAATACTAACAAAAGACAGCAATGACAATCTCCATACAACACAACTCTAATATTAAAGCATTTTTACGACGACTTAAAGGAGGGAACTGTAAGATGCCAAACAAAAGGATTATTGACTCTGCTCCTAATGCCACACCTGCACATCTCATTAACCAGCTCGAAAGCTAACCCAGATCAAGATAAATACGACCACAGAAACATTAACCTACAAATTGGATATGCTGCGTTTCCCAGACCTGCATCTTTCCGACACTGGCCCTTAAAGCTGTTTGTTTGTTTCTTCATTACGCTCATTTACAACTCTCTGGAGACTCGCACAGATGCTGTCTCGTTGCAAGTATTTGTTTGTGAAGATGACAAGATGAATGTAGCGTACATTATTTAGCTGTTGTTTTGTTGTACACTGTGTATAACGCTGCAGCAGCTCATGTTAAATTGTTTAGATAGCTTTAACAGCATGAAGAATGGTAAGAGGAAATGTCTATGTAGGTTTCCTCTTCTCTTTAGGGTCCTTCTATTTACTGTCACATGTTCTGTTCATGTTTAATTAACAGTGCAGCTCCAGTGGAAATGTGCCTGAACACTGACATTCACAGAGGTGTTCTGGGGTACGTCTCTGTCCTCTCCTCCCCTCTCTTCAGACAGACGCATCATCATCATTTCTTCCCAGTTCCCTGCGGCAGGCACCAATGGGGTTAAGCTGCCAGCGATGCAATGATAGTGTGAGGGTGACTGCAGCTGGGGGTTGCAGATAGCACATTCTGTCAAAAAGCATCAGGCTGCCTGCATAATGAAGTGAGAAGAATGGTGGCAGAGAAAAAAAATAGCAAAAGGGGGAAGGTTTCATTTGTTAGTGCTGAAACTCACACAACACTGTGTGGAGAGCATTGGGAGCCTCACCTTTTAGGCAAGAGATGGAACATTTACTCGTGCTCCAATTAATTATTAGGGAAGGTTTTTTTGCTTGAGCATGAAAAAGAGAGCCTATGCAAAAAGATATCAACATTACATGGTTCATTTACGTCTTCAGCCTCTAAAGGGAGAGAACCCTTATTGAGTTTTTATTAGTCACCATTTGTTGTTGTCTTAGGCCATGGCTCAAATTGCCATAAGCTGGAATGAGTTAGAAACATGAAACTTAGCCCAATAACTGGAAGTGAGGAGCAAAGGCTTTACAGGAAACATGAATCTAGAGACTACAGGCTTTTAGGCCAAAAAAAGAATGTCATGATTCATTCGTTTTATTATTTAGATCATGTGGAACGGACTAACTTAAGACAATCAGTGCAACTGTCTAAATAGACTAATAGACTAAGTAGTCAACTCACATGAGTTTAAATTGGAAAAGGCCAAGATCAGCCTCATAACATGACCTTGTTCACTGAACCCAAAACAGAGAACAAAAGCCCTCATCCCTATGTGGTTCATGCTCTACCAGATGTGCCATCAATATGCCCTAATATTCATCATTTAAATCTATGGTTAAGGTAATCCCTCCAACAATCACAGCTGATTCTTATGTATATCTTGTGTACTTATGCTCATTCTGTCTCCAGTCACATTGGGCAGGGAGCCTTTCTGTCTTGAAGGTGTCTTTAATCCTTGCCTCGATCGTTGCCTTCTTCACTACGACCTTTCTCAAGTGGCCTAAACCTTCTCCCTCCCATACACAAATGCCTGTAGACCTCTCTTCTCAACAGCCAATGATTTCATTAGCTCCATATGAGGATTGATGGGCTCCTCTGAGGGATATAAATCAATTGAACAATACTAAACCTCAGTCTAAAGCTGCAATGAAGCCATCAAGCAAAAGGGTGGCAGAGGGGCAGGGGTCTGGAACAGCCACATCATTGGTTTGCTTTTGCTCAGGGGATGGGGTACAAGTCATTTTGCTTTCAGGGTTTATGATCGAAAGAGTTCCCCCTTCATGGTCCATCTGTTCATCCGTTGCTACCCCTATTCTCCTCTTTCAACCCACCTCCTCTATCCATCCATCCTTCCACCACCTTGATTTACAACTAGCACTCGTGCTTCCTGGGAATTGATTTCCAGAGAACCGCACCTTGCGCCCATCCTTTCTGTGGGGGCCATAATGATCCGGCTGTGGATCATTAGTCTGGACCAGTGTTTGCCACTGCTCTGCTGGCTCGGGGCCATACATCTCCCCCTCCTCCTGAGTCACCAGTGCTGCTAAATTGTCTGTCCCTGTCCCTCCTCTACCCTCCTCTTCACCTCCAGCCCCAGTCACACCTCATGATGCTCATCTGTTTTCCATTGTTGTGCAGCATTTATTCAACAGGAATCTGTGCCAATGCCATAGATGAGCATTGGATCGTTCAGGACTGATGAAACATGTTACGTCAATCGGTAAGTGCAGCCGACAGACAGTTGACATACTCTGTTTTACATATAAAAGATGTCTTAAAATAGTGATACTATATCACCATGGAAAGCTTTTAGGTGACAGATGCTACTGGTGTAATATGAAGGAAATGGAGTCATGGCATGAGCGCAGCAGCCCAGCTCATGGTGCAAAGTCTTTTATTATGCCCCTGAGGAACAATATGTTCTGATTTGTTACATTTGCTTCTTGACAATGTGCCAAAATTGAAGGTCTGATTGAGCTTCTTGGGTATTTTCAAAGACCAAAGCCAGTATTTTTCCCTGAGTGCTCAACAAGCTGCCTTTTTGCTACTAGTCTCTCACTCTGCAATCTTGAAATTGACAGAACAATAGAATAACACTTCAGTTCAACTCCAGGGCTAATTGTGATTTTTCAGTTTTAGACAAGAATGTCACAGACAACAATCAATAGCATTTTTACACTTCCCCATCGTAAATGAATGACATGCAAAAGAACAGTGCACAGATATGAATCAATGCTTTCGTGCCTTAACAGAGAAAGTTGTTATTAAAAGTGTGTTGAGAAATTACCACTTATCCTCCAGCTGTTGTCTGGTGGTTTCAACTTTTATTCAACAGCATCTGATGTCTGTAACAGAATGGTGTCTCACAGCTGCCTGATTAAATGCCTTTTCATTATTTTATATATATATATATATATATATATATATATATATATATATATGAATTAATTCTAAAATGGACTAAAAACTATTCTGCTAAAAGAAAAGGCCAAGCTACAACAAATCGCAGCAGAGACCAGCAGTGTCAGCTGCCTCTAGTGGCTCTACAGTGTGCCTTTGCACTGGCAGTGGAATCTTCTCTGACTAAAGCCTGAGCCTGGCAGCATGCACTGGCAGCAATGATTTACAACAGCATTTAAGTGAATCTAATAAGCAGAGAGAATGCTTCCCGTTGCTTTGGCGTGGCCCGTGCCTGGGCCCTAATCATTCAAATATTTTGGCAAAAGCCAATGCCCCGCTCCTCTCCAAAAAAGAATAATGAGACACGGAGCTCTTAATCACAGCAGATCAGTTCAAATAAATGAATAGAGAATCAAAAGCATTCTTTGCCGAGGCAGCCCTTCTCTCCGTCCAAATGAGTTGACTGAGGGCCAGCTCTGAGATGGAGATTTACCCAGGAGATAGAGCACATTTTCCATGGCTCACAGAAGCAGTGTCTGTTTCTGGCACACCACACAGTGGATCTGGAAGAAACTGGGGACAGCTTTTGTACATTCTTTTGACCTTGGATGTTTAAAGTGGTTATATATGCATACATGTACAGATATACAAACAAATATTCTGACCGGCTCCAGAAAACAGAGCCCTAAGATCTTCGCAGCTTTTTAATCAAGCACTCCTCCGCGCTTGTTCTCCGATCACACTTCAGATGTTTTCTGGAAACCCACGCGAAGCAAGGCGCTAGCTATGACACATCATCCAAACTCAATAATTTACCATGCTTCCACTTGCCAATTCTTCCCTCTGCCAATCTGAAAGCCTTCCACACACTCGGCTTGCTGAGACAGGGCTCTAACAAACGATGCTGTCAGTTAACAAGATGGAAAAACATTCTGTTAATTTTTGCTCTCCCTCCTTCTCCCTCCTTCACTCCCCTTCTCTGCGCTGAGTCTTGATGTGCGGAGACGAGGGCTGGATCACAGCTTGCCCGGGGGAAGCCTGACACAAGACAGGCTGCCGTTGACATGATGAGCCTCGAGACTGCTGGCAAACTCTTGTGATGTCACTTCCCTCTTTCGACAGCTCCAACACCCTGGCGTGGGGCGGTGGGAGGATGAGAGTAAAAGGAGCTTCTGTAGTGCTGGTGGTGGTGGTCGGGGAGGGGGGCAGGTGGGTGCTTGATGAGAAGAAACACTGGTGCGTCGACTGTGCAGCTCTTCTGTTTTCTTTAATGTCGGTGCTTTTATCAGCAGTCTGAGCTGTCAGCCATAATCACGCCTGCAGTGAAGAGCTGCAGAGACGATAAGCCTGGCCTGTCAGCGGCACATCTAGCCCGTCAGACATATGCTGCTGCTGTTGCGGCTCTTTCTTTATGCATGATGGCGCTCTCCCCAGAGAGAGCACAGACAGGAAGTCTATCCTTACACTATACTTTGTGTTGTTTGTCCCAGTGATGCCTGTAGATAGTAGTACGTAGTAACAACATCACTGAACCAGCACAATAACTCTACAGTTCAGATTTTGAGGTGAAGCATCAGCTAAAACATTTAGAAGTACTACTTTTTTTTGGCAAACTGAGTGGTCCCTAAGAAATTCCTCAAAAATATGAAATTGTGGTGTTTATGGTACAATAATGTATATAGTAATTGCTGGTTTTGTCTATTTTATTGCTACAGGGCACAATCATTAAAGAGAAGATTGGTAATTACATGCTCACAAAACCGGGCTTTGCTGCAGTCACATGATATGCATGACAGGTGGCATGCAGCAAAAATAAAGGATTATGTGCCAGTCAAAAGTCAGCAGGCATTTGGTTACCAATTATTTCTTCTCTTGTAAACATTACAGCAGTCTGCATTGTTTACCATTCACAGATGTAATTGAATAATAATGCCCTGGTCCCACCTGCTCTCTGTAAAGGGAGACAGTTCTTTGGTTGAAGTAAATGAGCTGTGTTCTCCCTCTTGGTCCCTCCATCCCTGTCTGCTGCTCTGACAATGGCGCTCAGAGCCCTGCCCTCGCAATGGCCATTAAAATAATGTGGCCTAACCTGAGCAGAGGTTAACCAGCTAATGTCCTCTGCACTGCTCCTCTGTGCACATGAATAATGCAGATCAGGTTCTAAAAACAAGCACGCAAATGAATCTATAAATCACATGGGTCATGGCAATCTTATTAGCCCCCCCGCACCACTGCCTCGCTCCCATCTCGCTCTAGTATTCGCCCCCTGTCAGCAACCTGCTGGGGGAGCTTCCTTGTGTAAACACGCAGTTAAATGCCCTGTTGGTTTAATAGCTGGGATGTGGACTAACAACACAGACACACTGTCAGGCTGATACATTATGCAGCAGTGTTCCTGTTCACATTTCATTCTGAGATGTTCAACATCTGCAGCAACACTGCTTTACAACATGCACTTTACAGTAATAAATAAGCTTTGTTCAACAGACTCACAAATCTTTCCACTAAAAAGGAAATGGCTGAAGTGAACCATGGTTAAAAAGTAAAAGTAGTAGAGTCATATTTTGAATTTACATAAACATTATATAGTTTAGCTTTGTTTGCAAACATTTACTATGAGATTATGTTGAGAAATGCGTAGGCATGATATTAACTTCTTTGACTTTAGGTCCCTCTGATTCACTTCAAACCATATATGCATGCCATTTTTTTCTTTTTCTTTTAGCCTTTATTTGATCTGATTTTGAGCCGGAACTGAAGCTGGGTCAGTAGCTGGTGAGTATGTGGTATGGTGAGCCAAAGCGGCACCCCATTTTTATTTCAATGTCTTCTAGCACTGAGTTTAATGAATTTAAGAGAATGACACACAAATATTTACTGTTACGTTGTAAATTACTTTTTTTTTCCTAACTGAGCTAATGTTGTATTACAAAAGCACAACAAGTGTAGAAACAAAGCAAATTAAAAACAATACATCTTTTGCTAATTAGAATTAGAAAATAAACTGTTTACCTGAGAGATTGGGTTACTATTCAATGAGAGCGGCATTAACATTACATACCTCTTCACTGTCTCCCAGTCTGGAACACGGATAGTCCTTTTGGTATGTGAGCAGTGACAGAGGAAGCAGCAGTTTGGTTCACATAGACAACTAACCCATTTCATTTATCAAACCTAGTATGTGCTCTTCCATACTCCATCAAACAAAGCCACAGCTAACTCACAGAGTCATTTCCCTCTCTCCCAATTACAAATGAGTCCATTAGTGCGTCTGCACTGAGCCCTGTGCTGTCTCCCAGTAATGGCTTGTGAGATTTCCATCATAATCATAATGGCTCCCAGAGCAGCCATGAGTGCAGATGGAAGGTCGCTCATAGGTAATGAGCTATCTCACCACCCGAAGGGCACACGTCTTTTGCTTTGTTATTTAGAACTGTATGCCTGCAGTTGCATGCTGACATACACACATGCAAGTGAGCGTGTCTTTCATTTCATAACATTTCACATCTACAGCCTACTGAAGCAATGGATTATTAGAAATGGGATACGCATAAGGTTTGCCACTGATTAAAATCATGAAATTTATATTGGGCTGAGTCTCAGGATGCTAAATCACATGGTTCGAGACAATGCATGACAGCTAGGACCAAATGCCATCCTCACATTAGTCTGTGCGCTGACATTCTTTTTGTCTCTTTTCCCTGGTGGTGTTGCCTTGCCAAGCAGAAATACCATAATGGCCAGCAGTGTCAGTATGACTCACCTCCACTTGCCATTCCATACGCATCACATTTCCTTTCTCCGGCCTCAGAGCATGCCAGCCAGCCGGCACATCTGCATCTTTTGCCAATTATTTTGTGAATGCCTGTCTCGGTAACAGTGTGTGTGCTCACTGTACTGTCTGCATAGCCACAGGGCATGTGGGAGCGGTTGGAACGGGCTGATGCAGCGCTCGCTCAGACCATGCTTAATTGACTAGAGAGCTATGTGCTGCTGTGAATCGGGTCATATCAATGTGGCGAACTGACATTTTCATGTATTCTGGTTTTATAAAGGTCATGCTTGTCTAAGGATTTGGTGTCTGCCTGTACAAACGCACACATGAGCAATCAATGCAGAGTAATCAAGGTGAGCAATATCATAAGACTATGCCATTAATTGGATTGGATGTAATGATGCTTAGTATGGCAGTTACTTTGTTTTAGTTTACATATACAGTAATGTGTACTATGGTTGAGTGTGGTACAGCTCAGCTAATAGACCCAAAGATAACACATTCTCTAAAATAAAGTCATGAGGCTCTACCATCTTACAACATAATATGCTGAATTATTAATATTGGTAAGAATAATCAGTGGGCAGACCTCTGGGATGTGGCCTGCCCCCACAGTCTGGCAATTCAAAGACATCTTACATCCCACTGAGCTAAATCAAAAGGAATGGAGTATTTACTGCTTATGCAGCCCTTTTAAATTAGCCATTAGGTAGCTGGAATGATAGAGAAATATACATAGGGGTCAGACGTAGCGCTACGTTGAGTCGAGTCGCCTCCCAGGAGGTCTGCCATCTCCCTCGACTTTAATTTGAAATCATTGAAAGGCAAAATGGTAGCTGTTTGATTTATCCCTTATTACATTGCTTCTTAAGAATCTGTCAGCCAGCCTCATGAATTCATTCATCTCCATAAGCTTTCTCAGCACCACTTAGGCCCTGTGTAATCTGGGTGAGGCCCCTTATCACTTCATTTGCACATGGAGGGAACTATCAATTCCTGTCCAGTATGTGGGCCAGGGGAATTAGAGCAGAGGTGTTTGGATTTGTACAAACTGCAGAGTCCAAAACTGATTATACACTGAAACTTGTTTTACACCCAATATTTACAACAACAGTGAGCAGTATTCATGGCTTTATTTTTTGCACTCTATTCAGACTAGATTACAATTGACAGGCAATTTTCTATCATGACCCATTGATGTATTGCAAAACAGTCAGTTAAAAGCATTTAGCTGGTGCCGTGCAGAACACAACAGCCTCATAAAGGCAGACAATGGCTGGGCTTAATCAGAGGCAGAATGGGTCCCATGAGTGTGGAGGACCCATCAAGCTAGGGAATTTCATTTAATTTCCCTGGGGCCATCTATGTCTTGTACACATAATTAGAGCCCAACATGCAATGCTCCTTGTGTTTTGTCAATAATTCCCAGAGGAGCAATCAGGACAAGGGTTGGACATGCCTCTGTGACCTGGGCTACTCACAACAAGCTCAGCCACCTAATTACACTGCCTCTAACAAGCAGCGCGCTGGTGGAAGCAGTAGCCAAGCACAGAAACGGGGGAAGGGACTGGTATGAGCCCAGGAGCTGAAAGTCTACAGCCCCTCCTCTGAGCCCCATGTTGTTAGGGCTGTTTGTGGCTGTCGCCATGCATGCTGGGACAACATTGTCATTGACAGACCTACACTCTATTTTTATCATTTAGGATCCTCTTCTGCTGTGATTCATTAGATCTTAAGGTCTACGCAACGTGAGATTAGGGAGAAAGGATATTGGTTTATAATTTATACAGTACAGACGTCTTATACCAGTTCAGTTTAGTTCATTTTACTGTGGCTATTAAAACAGTGCTTACCACACATGACATAATTCAAGATAAGTGATAAGACAACAGTCCAGTTGGAATATACTTCTATTATGTTGTATTGTGCTTTGGATTAATTTTTGCCTATTCCAGTAGAAGACAGACAGTTCCTGTAACTTGGTGAAAGCCCTTTTCTGTGTAGTCTGACAGTGAAAAGACAGACATTCTGAAGCAGGTTGCCTCCAGAAATCACTGGCTTGACAAAAGGCCAATAAGGGGGCAGAGTGTGTGTGTGCGTGTGACTTGCCTGGTGCTGGGGGCTTAATGCAGGTGAGTAGGGCCTTGACAGACATCCACTGAGCACAGTGAGAAAGTTTAACCTTGGCGTGTTGGAGAAGTCACTCTCAGCGGGTAGAGAGGGTAGAGAGGCAGGGATGAAGAGAGTCTGTTATAGAAAAGAGATAGGCACTGCGAAGGGCTTCTGCATAACAACAACCTTTTTTTTTCTTAAGAAGCCTGTTTCTAGAGACACTGGTTTGAACCCAAGGTCTTCCTCCATACATTATTAAAGACCAGTAACTGGCAACGCTGCCTCATAAATAGAGATGAGGACAGGCACCTGAGGAGCCGGGGCAGTGCTCACTCTTGATCGGCCACAAATTCACCAGCCTAACATGACCCAGAAGGTTTGACGCACGCAGTAGGCCACGCACAGCTTACTTTGCTACCCGCCATTATACTGACAAAAGGCACCATATGGGATCTTCTCAGAGTAATGCAGATTAATGGATGAACAATGTCATGTGTTATGTTTGGCATAAAGTTCAGGCCAACTCTGTGGCTTTAAAACAGAAATATGAAGAGGGTTATTGATTCACTTAACAAACGACTATTAATATTAACCGACTCATTTATGTGTTCTCATCCAGTGGATATTTATACAAAACACTGACTGCGGTTTGGTTTTCAGTATGTGTCCAAGCGCATAAAATCTTTGATATATGAAGACAATTTGCTTGGGACATTTTTCTTTTCCAGGTCAGAAAAGATGGAAATGGCTTTTTCTTTCCACAGGAGTGAACATCTCACTCAAACAGCATATTTATGGTTTTTGTTGCTGATTGAATTATTTTCCATTCCCTGTATTCTCAGTTTGCACTGGGAATTGAATCATTGCCTTTGAAACATGATTCACTGCAGCGACTGTTTTTTCCTCTCTACATTCAATTTCAAGGACTTGGCAACCTTGTCCTATTCAAACGTGTGCATTATAAGCTTTTATTGTTGGCTATAAATGAATGGTGAGGTTGAGTACTCCAGAGGCAAGTGTAACACATTAGGGCTTTTATAATATCACGTCTCAAGGTAAGAGTCAGACCTTCTCTAATCTTGTGTTTCAGTGACAGCACGGCTCAAGAGCTATCACAGAGCACCACTAGACAACAGCAAAAGCTATTCCATTACGCTTTAGAGGCAAAAATACTTTGCATCTTAATCTATCATTTCATAATCCATACCTTGCATTCATTCAATCCATACATACCATGTGAAAAATGCACTTTTATAAAAACCAATATGTACTGACATAAGTGCCACTATATATATATATATATATATATATATATATATATATATATATATATATATATATATGTACACATATATACAGCTATATCGCAACAAGGTAATAAAACTAAAGGAAAATAAAAGATGTATGTCTATTAGGCTGCTTCTATTTAATTAGCAGTGTGTGAGTGGGGCTGACCTTCCCCTGTGGCCCCTGCTCCAGTGTCATTACTGTGCTGCAGGCCACAGGGTCGGGCTGGTTCACTACAAGTGTGGCTGTGCGGGGCTGTCTGAGCAGTGTTGCTTCCTGCTGGCCTCCTCATCCATCAGACAGGGTCCAGGATCCATTCACCCCCCACCGATAAAGCCCCCCCACCCCTGGCCCATCAGTGCGGCTCTGCGCCAGGCCTGAAATCCCCACTTTAATTTCTCATGTGTGGAGCCCTAATGAGCTCCGCCTGCTCGTCCACCTTTGAGACCCCACTGATTATCCAACAGGGGGGTGACCATTTGTCAATGGCAAGAGGTGGCATTTACACTGCCGACCTTGCTGCCAAGGAGAGAAGAATCAGAATGAAGGGGTAAAGCATGGAAGTAGAAAAAGGACAGGGAGGCACAGCCAGGTCTAAAATGGTCTGTTATAATTGAGGTATAGATGGATCGGGTATTAGTGGTCCAATTAGTGGTCTTATGGAAGCTGAGAGAAACACTGGAACACATAAAACTAAAGAGTATTTTTTACTTTAACTTTTGCGTTTGGAAATGTGAGGGCACAGTATTACTGCTGAGACAGTGGAGTATTGGCCAGAATACATGCACCTCTGAGGGAGCAGGGATTTGCCAGTTATTGGAAAGAGGGGAGCTGTGTAGGTCTATGACACCCGCTAACCTTGGCCAGGACTACTGGGACTCTGGGGGTATCCATCACTGTGGCAGCCCCAAGACCCTGGACCAGGGGAAAAGCCACAGAAGTTGCCGGGGGAGGGAAAAAAAGCTTGTAAAAATTTAATGCACTCCACAGAGCGGTCATGTCATACTTGGTTATGGAAAATAATCCCAGATGCCTGCAGTGCTAAAATGGAGCTGTAATGTGCTCGCCTCCTAACCCGGCCTGACAGCCATGATGTACGACTACCATTACCGGAAAATATCACTTCAACTAACCCGTGATCCGGCTCCGCTAAGGGTCATATTATCCATGAGGAACAAATTACACTCCCCCAAAGTAAATACAAATTTCCTACACTGACTGGGTACAAAGCATAAAGGGGGAGGGGCAGGTGGGAACGTTACCTATGACAACGCTCAGCAGAGTGACAAGGATGATAAAGTACATGACAAATCACCAGCTGACAGGGTACTCTAGTGCAATCAGCCTCAGCCGCGGCCTGGCGAGCACCCACTCAAGCCTGTAAACACTACTCTCTTCCTTTGGAGGGGGCAAAACACATAATCTTTTAACGCTGACAAGTTGCTCTCTCCTTTTTATTACTCATCCTTCCCACTGCGGCGAAAAGAGGGAGGGCTTGGGGATTGGGGGGCGTATAAAACGGTTTTATGTACAGTGCTGCCGAGTGATTGAGAAACACGACTCCTCTGCTGTAATTGCCTGAGGGCAAACACAGCAAAACAATAAAAGAAGAGAAAGAGCAAATATATTACCAGTTCAGATCTTTATTTTATGTCAAGGACAAACAGGTTGTCTCTGGGTTTCTCTAAAGGACCCACTTAGATCCCTCATCTCCAATAAGAGCGAAGCACAGAAAATTACAGCACTCTAGAACAGTCATTAATAACACAAAGCTTTTTCTAAATGGCATTTACAGCTTGTGGCAGCGAATAGAGCAGGTAAATAACACTTGGCACAGGTGTGGTCTCGTTAAGAGAAAAAGACCAACATGCTAAGAGGGAAAAGATATAAAAAGGCAAATGACAGTGCAGTCTTGTCCTGACAAACCACTGACCAATGGTGAAAGGATAAAACTGTAAGAAGCACTTGAGAATCAATAGATATTCATGCTTGAATATTTGGCAGCACAGTGGTGAATTAAGATGAAATCACTAGCTTTAGCCGAGCGCCTGAGTACTCTTGACAAATATGGACTATAAAGATGTGAGCAGGAATGTTAGGGTTCTCTTCAAATCGAGAAAAAAAGAAGTACAGGCCAAATCCAAATCACAGTTATAGCTAATAATTTTTTTTTTTTAAACATAACACGGGCAAGGGTTTTGGTATACAAACCCAATTTCTTAAAAGCATGAAGTACAAGAAAATAAGAAAAAGCAGTGACATCTAAAAATGCTGTGCTCACTGGACTATTTCATTCTGACAAAGTGAAGGATGTGAGAGCACAATGTGGTTTGATCAGAATTACTGTGATTACACAAAGAACAGTGGCTGTGCTGTGTGACAAGAGACTGCTGTGTGGCTGTATCTTAGCCATCTCAGTGTGCTATTAATGTGCCATGTGGGATAGGGCGCACCCTACATGTCACTATGTAATGAGCAAATGCTCTGATGATTCACAACACAGTCACACACACAGGGCAGTGTATTGTGCACACATATAGTCTGAGATGAGAATAGCTGTCTCTTATCAGAGTCTGGCAGCTCCTGCCGGCACAGCAGAGGCCTTCTACACCAAGCAGAACATGATTTCTCCTGGGAACACTTTTTCCATTTCCTGCTTTTGAAGGGACTCTAAATAAGCCACATTTGTCCTCATCTGAATAGATTTGACCCATTAAAACGACTCTGCTCTCCTGCGTCCTACTCTGGTGCAGTGTTGCAAAGTAGACAGGCCCGTTAACAGAATTCAAATGACTAAAGAGGCAGTGGGCGTAGTGTGGCGTCGCCTGGCAGGAACAGATAGTGGCAGAGGTGACATGACTAAGGAGGGGTAAAAGTGTTGAGTGGGAGCTCCAATTACTCCCCAACATCAAAGAACAACACATGAGTCAGCCTCTGTCATAGGGCTCGCCTATTTCCTAATTCACTCCTCTATTACTTTAACACACAATTAATCAATGACAGGAAGGTGTAGTCACTAATGTTCATCAGGAGCGGAACGTGAGCCAGAGTGAATTAATGTAGTCACTAGGGGGATTACAGCTTACCATGCACTCTCTCTCTTCCGGAAACAAAAAAGCATTGCCACCAAGACAGGAGCAATTTAAATCGACAACACTGAGTAATGACTCAATTTGCTGCACAGTCTAAACACCACAAGTAAATGGCATTACTAAATCATTAGAGTGAATCTGTGTCTCCAGTTAGAAGTCACTGGACAAAATGGCTGCTCTTAAAATCTATGAGGAGTGTGCTGGATATGTAAACATTGTAAAAAGAAAAGTTTACAATAAATTACTTTAGGATAAACTATGGAGTTCTAGTACCTATGTACTGGGTATAGATACAATTAAATAAACATTGAATACTTGTCTTGTCTAATATATGTCATATAAATACTGCAATTTTCTCACTTTTAATTTAGCAACTCATTCGATGAACCCCTCTGAATCTTCAGTGCATACTGGTTTAAAGAACAGGAAAGACACTGCCTATGACAGTACAGAGATAGACTGGGGAGTCTCAGCATTGGTGGTCACCACACTCTAATTTAAATGTAATCTAAATCTTAAAAACCCAGAACTGTGCGATTTAGATTTTGCACACCATTAAGACTTTTTATAATTAACACACAGCTAATTAATGGTTTTCATACTTATTAAGAAGATCTTTAAATCAGTTGAGTTCTAATTACATTAATATAGAAGCCTTAGAGAAAGTCAGTGTGCATTTTGTTTTAAATATTAAGTGTGATAAGCTAAAAACTAATGAAAAGGTATGCAATAGAGTTCTGGGGGTGTATTTTTCACTATTTTTTGCTATCAAACAAATATTGTATTCCCTATCAGATGATTTTCACTGAAAGATTTTGAAGTGACACTTACCTTGTCTTCTTGA
Source organism: Rhyacichthys aspro (assembly GCA_036850595.1). NCBI lineage: Eukaryota > Metazoa > Chordata > Actinopteri > Gobiiformes > Rhyacichthyidae > Rhyacichthys > Rhyacichthys aspro. The sequence goes on from CM072161.1 coordinate 8,497,402, forward strand.
TCACTCTCTGTATCACACTGTAAGAAAGAAAAGACAGTGCATTTAGTAAATTAGTAGCTTCTAAGTTGTAAATGAACTAAAAAACAAAATGGGCATGTGCTTGTCGACACTGAGCCCCAAATGAAAATCAGACAGCACTCGAAAATCACAGAATAACCACCAGAATAGAGAGTCCCTGATGTGAGCTGACGCTTGAGGCTGGAAATTACAAAAATGGAAGGGAAGTTAGTAATAGAAGGAGGAAAGGGGTTAGATTTCATTTTTTTCTCTCCAATTTCAATTTCAAGCTTCACTTAATTCTTTATCAACTAATTAGTGTGATGCTGGGTGACTGGCGGCCCTCAGCGCTGTGCATATGGCTGAGGCGCTGAGAAGCACTGGAGTTGGTAATGAAGAAGGCACTGGGGGAGAGTATGGGCAGGGGTTGGCACTGTGGGTGTGTGGGCAGGAGGGCAGGGAGGGGTTGGAGAGTGTCGATTAAAGCAGAGAGGGCGCACAGGGAGGGGAAATAAATGACTGACAGCCCGGGGAGTGAGCGACAGAAGGCATTGGCTTTTTTCTCTTTTTTGCTTCCATCTCCTGTTTTCTGCTGATCTGGGCCCTCCAGAGCTCAAAGGTAGCTGGCAGGGCTCACGGCTGGTCTGTTGCTCAAGCTGGACAGTAAAAGGAGGGGGGTGAGCTCAGCAGGAGCAAGCATCCAATTTACAGGCCTGTCCCACACAGCCCCAGGGGCCACCCGCGGCGCACTGCCATGATGGTCAGCTCCAGCGGCTCATAAATTATGCAGAGGCAATAAACGCACTGGGCAAACACTCCTCTGACATTTCCCTGCTCTTCCTTTCTCTCATTCAAACCTTCTCTACCAGCCACAGTATTCCAGAGCCAGGATAATCCCATCTGCACAGAGCTCCTTAAGGCATTGAGAAAAAGAAACAGAGCTAATCATTGTGACATGCAAAGAGCACCACGTTTTATCCGTCTATTTTAGCGTGTGATGTATCACTCTGTAGTAGCACCCAAGACAGGACTTACGCAGCAGGAGATGGTCAAGAGGATCAAAATCACAAAATCTTGTAGGTACAGTTATGAATATTACAAAGATGTAAAATGTATAATTTACTACAGAACGTAAAATAGATTTATTCATTTAGCGACTGCACAGCATGAGTAATAAAAAACAATGATGCAAAGCCCATATGCGTTTACGGCCAACATAATTTGATTATCATAACACATATAGACATTTATTAGTGTCTGTGTCTCTGTATAATGGAGGCACGGCAAGCAGACAAGCAACAGACACATTTTAGTTTTTCTATTGTGTTGTGATCCATAGAAATACATGCAGCCTTTCTTCTTTCATCCCACTTTCTCCCTCTCCCTTCTTTCCCCAGTTCTCTGGCTGTGCAGCCAATTGCTTTGATTGCCAAGATAGAAGCCGGCTGGAATGACTTGCCCTTGCTTGTGAAGCAAATGGAACATGCTAATGGAACTCATCGTATTACCCAATGCAAAAGTGCCATAGCTCATTACTTTAAGATAAAAGGATATCATTGTAGACGGCAAGCAGAATTGACTTTCTGTGCTGCGACTTGATGATGATTTAATCAACTGCTCTCTTTCACTTCTCATCCGCACGCCTGTCGCTTTTGCAGGTGCCACTAAACGAAGCACTCACATGGCTAGTGAGGAGAGAAAAGAAAAGAAATTGCTGTCATTACTTTTTCCCTAGGAATAGAGGTATGCAAATTTCCCAGAGCGACAAAAGACAAAAAAGGGAAAACTTAATAAAATGGAAATACCTTTATAATGAGCAAAGTAAAAATCCTCAGATCAAGCTTGACAGGTAAGGGCAAGCAGTCTGATAGGGCCATGGTGCACATGCCAAAGCTTGCTTGCACAAGAGAGCTAAAAGTTACAAATAATGATGATAAAAGATAAAACAGACATCTCATACAAACAAATAAACCTGAGCTGTCACTCACTGTTAAGTGATCATAGACAAAAAAAAATGCTCAGCTTCAAGCCTTTAGCAACATGAAGCTGCCAGTGTGGATTTTGCATTCAACTTTCTTCTGATATTGCAAGAGCCTGTGGTTTGTATAAAGAATAGTTTCTCATTATGACTTAAAACTAATATGGGTATGAATATCTCTCAATGGAATAGAAGTAACTGCAGAGTAGAAATGTTACAGACCAAGACTGGAAAACAGACACACTAAGACTTATGAAGGAAAACACAACACAATGGTGCCATTGAGATCAGAGGGTTTGGCGCTCAGAAAGGCTGAGGTAGGACACGGTTCTCATTTAAAGGAAAGCCATGCAAAATAAGGAAACCATTAGTCTGCGAGGAGACTGACAAAGAAAAGTAAAACTTTATCCAGACCCACTGTTATTTACACAGGCGAAGCATTTTACTGTAAAGCTAGAGCCCAGTGTTTAGTTAAAGTAAGGACAGGAATGTCAAACATTAGCTGCAGCTCTAAGAGCTGTTGATGTTGGCCTGTATCCGGAGCACTTCTGATTGCCCCACTGCTCTTACCCGGGCCTCTCTTCTGGCTGAGTGCTCTTACAAATTTCCCTATTCTCAGTCCAAGCAACAAGGTTTTGTTTATTCTCTTCTAAAAGGAGGGGTAAATTATTCTTGTCCTCTCCAGCTGAGAGTAATAGTGGCCCAATATGAGATGAACATGAGCAGCCATGTACCGAATACTAAATGATACAGCTATGGTATTGCCTGTAGCAGCAGAGCTAACCAAAGCCTCTTCCTACTACATGCTCCCTTGACCAACCTGGCCTCCTCAAAATCCAGAAATGGACAAATACTGGTGGATGTTATTTAAGTCAGTCATCAAAACAACAGGCAGATGTGTTTATTTCAATTTCTGATCGAATTTCCTCAGAATTATCTCATCTTCTATTCTTCTCTTCTACTATTATCTGAAATATACATGTCTTTATGAATGAGAATAGTTGTTATCTGTGACCCCTGAATTAATTATGAGTGAGATGGGGTTAAAGCCCCCCATTGCACAATGGCCTATGTTTATCAGCCTGAGTCAGCCAGTCCTGCAGAGAGCTTAAAGGGTTAAACCCTTGGAAGAAGCCAACCTGCCTGGAAGCTGGAGCGACAGCATGAAGGATGGCAGCCATTGCCAGGGTCAGCTTTGACAGTGCCAATTTGATGTGCTGTTGTCAGGGCTCCCAACTCCCTCTCCCAACAGCTTCCTCCTGATATAGCTGCATATCCTGATGGTTTTCCGACACAAACAGTCACATGGCAAAATGGTTTTCTACCCTCCTGCTGCATCTTCTCCATCTGCTGCTGGGGCTTTGGTGCCGCCGACCGCCTGCCTGTCACAGCGTGCGTGGAAATTAGCTGGGGAGGAGGTGTTCGCTTGTGCTAATTACATTTTAATCATTGGAAATGTGTTGGCAAATCAAGCCTTGATTGCCATCTTGGAGCCAGTGCTTTCCTCTGCAGGTTTGGGATGGAGATGGGGTTGTGGTGCAGGACTGTCTGTATGTCTGACTGCAGGCTTACTGAGCTGAACACCTTTCCATTCTGCTCAACTGAATATGGCAGCCTTAATGCTGAGGAGAGTCACATTATTCACATGCAGGGTAGATGCTTAACCATGATGGCCAAATGGGATCTCAAAGCTGATGAGTTCACCTGTTTTGGCACAGAAACCTACAGCAGGAGGCCCAGTCACCTTCTATTCAAAGCCTGATATGGATTTTTTAAAGGTCCTATATTATACTATTTTGAACATTATACAGTGTATTTTGGATACATTTAGGTTACTATATCACGTTTTGCAACATGAAACACACAATATTTATCTTATACAAGCGGTTTGAATGAGCTCTCATCATGAGTCCAAAGTGAACGGTCTGATTTGGCGCTGTCACTTTAAGGCTCAGCTCTCCCGTGTTGGCTCCGCCCACTCATGACGTCACACTAGCGCTGCGCTGGACACAGACTGAAGTAAACACGGTACATGGTAGAAATAACTTTTTCAGCAATAGCTTTGAGAGTAAATGAGCCGTATATCCTCGACTCTGAGTTCGAAGAACATGAGCAAACACAAAGACCTCGAAGGCTTCTACAAGACGTTTCTGCTTGGTAAATGAGAAACTATTTATTGTGTATGTTTCTATGGTGTAGCCCGTAGCATAGCGCGTGTTAACTGCTTCTGTTTATCGGTGCACATGTGGAAATGACCGTACAATGCCTACTGAAGTTGAGAATGTATGCTGCCTGGAGACTCCTAAGGTAGCTGTTGTGCAGTTTATTGAAAGAACTATAATAAAGTAGCATAGCAATATGTAGAGCTATGCAGTAATACTTGTTAGTAATACATGTTGCTGACTGTAAGTAAGCTAACACAGTAGCAGCGATGCTTCTCTGTGTCTGAGCTGCAGAGAACGGCGCTTGTTGACAGTGCAGGAGAGAGGGGCAGGAGGAGTGTGGAGGAGCACTTCCTGGAGAGGAGTGGTTTATTTCACATATTGACGTCATTGCGTGAAACAGCTCGTTGAAAGGACTGTAGCTCAAACTAAATAAATTACTTAAACATGCGTGAATGAAACAAAACACAACTTTGGGTATGTGTTTGAGGTAGAAACAACGTTAGAACATGGCTAAAAGCTCAGAAAAGTCGATTTAGCATAATATGGGACACCGATCCGGTCACCGATCATGATCGGCCGATCATGGCTATAAATAGTGTGATCGGTGCTCGGCAAAATGGCCGATCAGAAAAACAGATCATGCGCAGAACAAGCGAGATTTGTCCTTAACATTTATCCATAGTGTTTAATTCAAAACTGCTTCTCCGGTCTGGCAGTTTTTCGAGGTGTCAAAGACGGACTCCCAGGTTCCAATGCATGCGTTGCGGCTCCGCTCAGCCACGCACTCCGCAGCAAATACGCATCCGTTGTTTTCAATGAGAGCTTTTCCACTGCATCCACTGCATTAAGGCAAGTCATGTTGTTGAATACCTACCATAGAAGATTGTTATTTGGTTCATAAACCAACTTGCTTTTTGTTTTTACACTTGAAAACTGTGGCAATATGTTTTGCTAATAGCTACAACGTATGTTTTTTGTTTGTTGTTGAATGACATGTAATTGCTTGTGGACAATTTTAGAAAATGGAAAACCTTTACTAAGTAAAGAAGAAATATTTATTTACTCTTATTTAAGTCCTGCAACGTTGAGAGCTACCTGTGAATTGGCAGAGATTCTTTAATGGTTTATACCTATGTTTGTTTTGGGGAAACCTGGCTGTTACTTTAAAAAAATTACTAAATTATTAAATAAAAGAACAGTTAAACAGTTTAATTCAGTGGTTCATTTTTGTTTTATAGCATTCTTAATTTAGCCGGTGTCGGCCGACAATTTCAGTGATCGGTAATCGGTGATTGGCCTCATAAATCCTGATCGGAGCATCTCTATTTTAAACAAGTAGTCGAGCACAATGGGAAGGCTACCTTTGACCTGGTGTACACCCCAAGAAAATACAACATACATAAGTAGATATATAAATGTAGAGTAAGCGTAATCTTAAAATCTTCAGTTAACAGTTAACAGAAAATGTCTGAGACCGTTTCATAAATATACATTCAAAGAATAAAAAAGAAACAAACTTCAACTAGGATTAAAAAAGAACATTATTAAAAATAAGCAGAGCATTCTAACATCAAACAACTAATTTCCACTGTATCTGAAGAAGAAGAGCTCAGCACTAGGCCATATAGGCACATCAGGTAAACACTGAAAGAGGCCTTGCTTTATAGTTAATAACATTACTCTGCTATGGATTCTTCTTGCAACATGTTTGTAAACATAAACCTGGCTCATATAATTTATATACATAATTTATTGCCTTCTCAACGCAAGTGTCCAGTCCCTGTGACTATAAGCATCTGGGATAGCTACCCCTGTGACCTCCAATAGAAATAAGATGAATTAACAAAATATAGCACCACAGAAGTGACTTGCTCTGTATGCTGGCTTTGATATGTGAAAGCAGTGGCTGGAGAAGTGGTGGAAGGTTCCTGAAGCGGTGCTTGGCACAAACGGTAGTAGCTGCAGGGTAAACCTGTGTTGATCATTCCCTCCACCCACTCAGCAAACAAACACCTGACAAGTGCCACAGTAGGACAGAGCTGTGTGAGTGTGCTTCTTTAAAATCCACAAGCACAAAGTTCAGCATGTAAGCCTCCAGATCTATGTGTGCCCTTCTGCAGCTATATGCCAGGCTCTTGAGTGGCTTTAGGTGGGAAGTGTTTCCTGTTATCTCAAAACATTTACAAACACCCACCACTTACACCCTGATACAGCTCAACAAATCCAACGCAGTCCTCTGTGTAACACTGTCTAGCTTGCATGCTCTCTACCACTGAAAGAACCCCCTCCCCACCGAGAGGTTGTAGGGGGGAAAACACAAGGATTAGGTTGTGTGCCTCTAATCACTTAACTCCTCACACCTGATGGCACACTATTAACTTTGACTGTCTCCAGTGACCCGGTGGGTCGTTGCCCATCACATCAAGTTTTTATTAGGGAATTTTCCTCATCATTAGCTATGGCCTGGAAACGAGCCATTAATATTCATACTGGCAAACCAAAATGAGGTCCCACTGATTTTCCATCATCCAGGCTATCAGCACAGCTGCCGCTGTTAACAATCACCCAGTGCAGCACATTCACTACGTATCATTATGGGGCTCCATAAAGTGCTTTCTGGGTTCTGCATGAAGGAAAGGTGGAGGAGAAGAGTGAGGCTCACAGCCAGCTGACACCCATCGGAGAGAAAGTGCCCAGCTCTGCCAACAATCTGCCTCTAAGTCTCAGGCATAAAGACTGGCGCTGTCAATGCTAACAACTCCTGCAGGCTCTGCCAGACACACAGCTGAGAGGGACTAGAGCACACAGCTCTCATATTAGAGCACATTCTTGTTTTTAAGTCAGAAATGGCAGATAGCAAGCCTCGTTCAAGTTCAAAGACTATAGCTATATTATAGCTATTATATTATAGTTAGGTATTATAGTTCTGGTGTTTCTGAAATCCTGCCTCTCTGAACCAGATGATGGATTGTCTCCTCTTCAGTGTTAAAAGTTGATTTAGACGGGTATGAATTAATTTATTAAAACAAAACATGGGATAAGTACATACTAAAGCATGTAAGTAGGACACTGTAGGGTTGAGTGAGTGTGTGTATGTACGGTGCTGTATGTGCAAGAATGCAAATAAACAGGTGTGCAGGCGGGTGGAGAGAGCTGCAGGTAGAGACTGGAGAGCTCTACATTATATTATAAGATACACTGAGCCTCAGTGTCTCATGCTTCCAGCCATCTCCACCTCTAAATGTAGAATGTTATAAGTTAAGAGGGGAGCATCACACAGCTGATTCAGAAGTATATTGATAAGAAGCTTTTTTTAATGTGATCACTGTCCTAATGAAACTGTTCCACCTACTGCAGAGTTCAGCAATCCTTTATCTGAGCTTTCCTACAAGTAAGAGACACTGACTGAAGTGCTTTGTCAGCCATAACAACTCTGATTTATAGGGTCATACACTGCCATGCACCACAATGGTTGTCTATGCCTCTCTACACCTGGATAGAGGGGCATTAGAGCTGAAAGTTAGGTCACTTGACCCTTGTGCTTACTTTTCAGTGTGGGATATTCCTGACTCTCACCTCATCCTAAAAGATGACATGCCACATCACTGTGGAGTGATGTGGTCCTGTTTTTATCCTGTAACGGGAGATAGTAACAGAGGTGTCACAGAGGTAAGATCGGTTAAGAAGGCTTTTTGGTGTTGTTCATTAACTTTGCAGCATATAAGGGCACTGTCCCCTTTATGCTGCATCCAGGCATTCTTTTGTTGTGTGATGTATGAGCCTGAATGGCACACAAGTAAAATGTACAGTGGAATGTGTTCATGTGGAATGAAGATGTCAGGTAAGAGCAGCCGTATCCTGCTATTACTGCTGATCGCAAAGGCACCAACAGTAGCTGGCTCTGGAGAAGGCAACATAATGCACAAGTGGAATTAGCAACAGCTTTTAAAACACTCAAATCTTTACTAAACAAGTAGACATAGCAAGATAGAAAGATAATAACTTGTAACATTTCAAATAAAAATTAAAACATCATGACATGTTTCTGTAAGAGTTCAATTTAAGGAAGTGTTTAGAAGCTGTCTGGGTGTTCATAAACAGACCGTAAAAATCTTTAGTAGAACGAGGACATTCAGTGAGGCAGTAAAACAGATGCAACTGTTTCAGCTGCGCTTTCCTAATAATTAGAGCTGTGGTGACAAAAACACTTTGTTATTCTCTTCCTATGATTTGCTAGCTGTCACAGTGTACATCTGAGTTGCCTCATTATACAGAAAGTACTCAAATAAAAGCCGACACAGCACACTGCTGTCGAGATTCTGTCTAGCGCACATGCAAACAAGCAAAGATGAATAAACATTAGTTGTTGTTGAGGGCTGGTCTTTGAGCTGCAAGGCTCACAAAGATCCACTTTGTACAAAATAAAAATATTTAATTTGAAAGACTGATGCAAGGCAAAATTAAATTAAAAGGAACCCATGCTAACTGCTAAAACAAATTACTCGCAGCGTGCTAAATTACATTTGCTCCTCCATCAGTGAGATCAAACGAGCCTAGTTTGACTCTCCTCCGCTAATGATTTCCTGCACTCACCTCCTTCTTATCCCAGGGGTGTTAATAAACACTCAGGCTGGCTTTTTGTTTGTTTGGTTGGTTTATTTATACATTTCCCAGCTCTACATCTCAACTCTCTTTCTCCCCGTCTCGTTTACTCTGCCCACGCTGGTGGCAGACTGGCTGAATTAGAGGGATCTAATGTAATCCCAGGGACAGCGGGCTCTGAAAAAATGTGCTCAATTAAAGCAGGATGAGCCCACTGGGAGCATCCCTGGCAGAGCGTGGGGTGACTGACACGGCCCTTTGGTTGGGATTAATTAGCATGCTAAGTGGTGGTGCACAATAACAGGCTAAAAGCTATGGACCAGCCATCTGACATGCACCACCTTCTGCAATGCTGTACCAGTCAGAGGGTTTAACCCTTAAAGCCTGAGTCAAGCAGCTGCATATGCATGAAGTTTGTCTGACAGTTGTAAAAATCTAAAACTTAGCTTAAAATACCATTGGATACTCTAGAAGTACTGCCATGACTGTACGAAGATTGACTATGTACTATGATTTTCAGTTTTGTTGCTCTATAGCTGAAGATCACTGAGCCAAGGCCCCGAGGCTTCATGTTAGTATTGATCCCCCAGCAGGGGTGTGGCTGCACAAAGAAAAACTATAGCTATGTCTGGGACCAGTGCAACAAGCACAATAATCTGTATTTGTGCCATTTGTCCTACACCCCTCTATAGAGCACACAATATCCAGACACTGTTTATGACAAGCTTTATCTGTGTTTTCCTGCAGAACTGGAGACACTAGGATGACAGAGACAAACTGACTGTGTGTTTTGTCAGCTATAATTACTGTCCAATTATATGGTCAAAATCTGGCCTTACAGACCACTTTGTTGTCTGGACTACATAGCTTTGATCAGGTTGTGGTGGAATATGTTTCACATTAGAGGCCCACTATGATGTATGTTTCCTGTCAGGACGAGGATAACAGTGGGGTCAGCAGATCAAGGACCTGCCCCTGCTCCGAGCATTAGCAGTCCAGCATCTTTACTCCACTGTTACTGGCCACAGGGGAATAAAGACACTGCGACAGACCTCCAACATGGAACAGAACAAATGAGAAACAGAGGAAATGAGGGATTCATCTTAGTTTTGTTATTAGTCATTATTCAGAGGTTTCATAGGGGCCACAACTGGTGAAAAACTTTGAATACTAAAAACTGCTCTGTGTTAACATGATGGTATATTTGTTGTTGGTTTCTTTACTGGTGAGAAGTTTATGGACCATTTAACAATTTATCATGCAGCCAAGGTCAGAGCCTGCTGCCCTGGAGTCCTACTGCTAGGATCATATATTAACACAACTGTTCCAGGGAAATTACAATGACATTGAATGTACTCCTTTTTACACAGGACATTGTCTCGTGGGTCAGTGGTGCTCTGAAACATCTCACTTATCAAAGACACCCTTGTGGATAAAACTCATTCAGAATAGTGCGAGCCAAGCCTGCTCAGTGTGTGCTGGTCATCTGCTTAGGGCCAGTGAGGGCCCTCCCTGAGGAGTCAGTGGCAGACTAGCATTGCCAGGCACGTGCTGTCTTTAGGAGCACTACTTTCCTCCCCAAGCCCAGTACATGCTGGCCTGACTCCGGACACCACCATCTGTGCTCCCTCCGTGGTGAGTTGGCAAAAGAGGCTCTGGGCCCGAGGGCAGGAGGAGGAGGTGCCTATGCTGCGGTTAGGGATGTTCCCTGGTGTTTCAGGGAGCCACTCCATAACACTTTCCTCATGAGCGCTCCTCCAGAGGGCTGCTGGAACGTCTTGGAGCCATCTGGGGAGAAGTGGAGCGTGGCAGGGAGCAGCTGGACGCTTACAGCTGCTATTTAAGCCCTGGCAGCCACGCGCCATATCAGTCAGTCAGCAGGAAGAGCAGGAAGAGCGGCAGACACAGCAGAACGTGGCCAGGACAGTGCACAACACAGCTCCATGACTCCAGCTCATCACACTGGTCACAGCCTGCTCTGTCCTTTGCTTAATAAACAATGTTGAATGTGGGTAAGCAGCAAAACCACACAAACTGCACACTATCAAAGCAAATGTGAGACTTTTAATATTTTAATTCACTAACATTTATTGACTTCTAGGATCAGGCGTTATTCTGCTGTCCTGTTGGCGTCACAGTATTGCAGTCCCTGTAAGGCTCACTCAGGCAATAAGAAACAACAACATAGAGCTGGATTCTCAGCAAATGTCGATTGGCCACTGGAGACAGCACGGGAGGTTTTCTCACAAAGCGGTACAAGTCTTTTTCTTGTGTGGATCCCAGGAGTCCAACCCCCCTTGTGAATCTATCGGGGAAAACTCTTGTCAGGAGAACATTAATTAAAGTGTTAAAGGTAAAAGAAGTATTGACTTCCTCTCTCTCTGCAACTTCCTAAACCACTAGCAAGAGCAAAGCCCACTGCCCCCCAAGGTAAAGTCTTCTACTTGCTCAGGCCCGGGAGCTAACTGGAAAAAAAGCCCCACTAAGACCAATTAAGGCCTTCACTATGAGACTGAAAGGAAGACAAATGGAGGCAGAAGGCCCGATTACAAGAAACCTTTGTACAGATGTAAAGCAATTAGAGCAGTCTCAGGGGCCAGACAGCGCGGTACCTGTGAGTCATGGATCCTAGAGCCAGTCCAAAGTCAGAACAATCCCTCTTTTCTGTTTAGGGCCCCAGTCAGCCTGTGTATTAGTGTCATATATCAGCCGATAGGCTTGGTATTGGTTTCTCTACTGCAGGGAAGCGCCAGTAGTCAGCCAAAGAGGACCACTCCACCCTCCATTATCCGTCTGTTTGGAGAACAGGGGCCCTATTATCCAGTCAGGCGGGGCCTTTTCGATAAAACAAGGCCAGATAGGAAGTGTGGACGCTCTCAGGTGTCTCCTTCCACCAGGGAAGTTTGTCAGAGAGGTCAGTCTGATAAAAGCTGAGGTAATTACACTGCAGCGATTACCAGTCAGAGCACATTTAACCAGGGAGCTAGAGTCACCTCCACAGTAAGGACAACATTTTCATAATGATACAAGAACTACACTCTTTTGTGTTAGTGTGTCCTGCAGTATCTGTCATATTCAGCTGCAGCAAGGAGCAGATAACGTCAGATTTGAAAGAGAGAAGCTAATTTATTGCTAATAGAAATTTATGTTCAGTGGTCCAGTCTCCAATTAACTTAAGCAAAAACCCTCTTCATGACCTTAGATTATCAAATAATTTTGACAAATGGCGGCCTGGTCTATAATGACCTTTTCCTTTCCTCTAAGACAAGGCTGGCTGCAGTCCTCATTATTTATGGGTGGCTTTAAAAAGCAGGTATAGGAAAATGAATGTGCGGCTGTCAGTGTGTGTAATGGGGCTAATAATGGTATCCTGTGCACTGTATAATGAACCCCACCCCCATAGAAAAGCCATCTCCTCCACTCAACTGCTTTGATGAGCAGTGTGCTATAATCTCAGTCTAAGAGACCTGAGCCTGAGTCAGAGCTACACACATCTGTGGGAATGGCTCCTCCAGCTGTTTGAGCCATTTGTCTGAGCCTTCAATTGCACATAATAAACACTACCATCAAACTGACAACATAACTAACAGTTTTCCTGTTGGAATGATGTTCTGAAGTGGCTCCAAAAGCAACTGCACAGGACTGAGTTATCTATTTTGAAACACCTTAAAAGGAGTCTTTGAAAACATAGCTGTCATTAAGTGAAAGTCCCATAAATTAGACTTTATAGTGCTTTATAAAGTAGATGTGTGATGGCTTTGAGTTGCTGCTTGTAAATCTTAAGAGTAGTGCCTAGCTTGACTTGAGCTGGAGAAAACCATTCGACTTCACAGCTCAGTTCTGATGAAGTCCCTGAATGGTGCTAGTTAAAGACTTAAGCAGATGGCCAAATACTTGGCACAAGAAGAGAGACGCTCTGAATATTTTTGGCAAAACTACAGGCATATGGCAAAAGTTCATGCCAAACACTCCATTTCACAAAAAAGATCCAGCCGGCAGAGAAAGCAGAAGCACATTATGAGAAAATAAAAGACAGAGAAACAAGAATATGACATGAAGATGTTAAATAACTGGAAATATGAAACCACTAGGTCTGTAGATTTAATTTATACCAGGGATCTATCCAGCACTTCTTGGTCTTAAATAATCAGTGTCATGATAAAATTGAGTGGAAGTGATAAAAAGGGCTCTGCTTTGCATTAGAAAGTACAGCTCAAAAGGGTCAAGTCACAGAACTCACATCCTCATGACAGACTCTACTATCCTCAGTTGGATCGAGCTTAGATCATTTTGTGAGTTGCCAAAGTTTAGATGCAAGCACATTTTATAAGGACTGAACACCCGACTACAAATAGAGGTGGTGATTGGCTGGATTTCGCATCAATACTTACATTGTAGATTTTACATGACAGACATAGGATGACAAACTTATCTGAAACCACTTAACTGTTATGTATCTATGACCAGTGCATGCGGCTTAAAAAGATAAATACGCCTTTAAAACAAAGGCAAATTGAGGAATGCTAGCAGAACTGGGCGTGTGGAAAAGTAAGAACGGGAAAATAAAATGTGATTGGCAGAAGGCACAACAACAGAGGGAGCGCTTGACAGGGAAGAAGTGGGTATCAGTCACTGGGCTCTGGTATAGATGCTTCCAACAATGCAGTCGTCAATCATCTGTGGTCTCACTCCCGTGTGTTACACAACCTGTATGTTTGTTCATTTGGCTTCCAAGGCCTCATGGCACACTCACACGATCCAGTCCATTAAAAAATGTATTGTTTTTCACTGATTAAGGAATATAACGGACATTGTTACATCGTCTACACAACACTTCTTTTAGCTGTTTGAGTTCTATACTATACTAAGAAAAAATAGAAAATAGAAAAAAATGTCAGTCCTTGTTAAAGTTTCAGAAATAACACCTGAAGAAAAATGTCTGTAAACCTGCCATCAAAGTGAAGCCAAGGACGTTGTATCCCAAGCGTTAGATTGCTTTCACATCAGATGATTAGCCTCATCTATGCTAATTACACTGAATGGAAACTAATTATGAGGAAGTACGTGTCAGCTAATGAGGATTTGGGGCTGTGTCCATCTATATAATCATTTGCACTGCAGTACACACAGAATATTTCCACTTCCTTTACACTCGGAGAGCCTTTTATATTCAAACTAAGCATGTGCCACCTGTCAGTCAAAACGGCACTAATGCAGAATGTAATTATATTTAGGAATAGAGAATTTAAAAACCCTCCAAAACATTGATGTGAGCTCTCTACATTTCAGTCCTACTGTTCCCTCTGCTAAATTTCTTTTCTTCCTCGCCTTGCCTCTGTGCTATGTGTTAATGATGTGCATACTGCTGCTGAAGCTAATAAGCTGCTCAAGCTGGATCATAGTGTTGCTGGCAAAAGCGTGCCAATTACCTAAGTGGCAGTAGTAGTACTGGCTCAGTTGCCAGCTCTGCCTTCACGTGTCTCAACCTCACTGTGGGAGGGTGGGTCACTCAGACCACGACCCCCTACTCCAAACTGCCAACTGCTGTTAAGCTACTTTCATCGGGCCCAATTTTTTCCTCAAGGCAAGCGGACAGTAATGCAAGTAGGCAGAACTCAGGCTACGTGCGCAGTAATAGTCTGAACTATCTCAGCACATTATCCATGTTAATACAGACTTTGCCAACTGCTGTACTTACTGTAAAAGCAACAAAAACACAGGAAGGAGGGTGGGATATCCTAGTAAAGGCTTACAGTTAGGTTTTCACTTGACAGAATAAATCAAGTGCACAGATTTTTTTAAATATGGTGTTATAGGGTTATAAAACTTGGTTATTAGCTGTGTTAATATAACGTCTCAGTCTGACAAATTCCCTCTTCTCGATTAATCCCTATCTAATACCATTAATCTGAAAGCAAGCATGCTGTTCCTCTTCAGTCAGAGCCAGTCCTTGACGTTTTCATTACAGCAAACCCTCAGTGAGATGCACGCTTAATTCCCAGCTATTTACTGCCTTGTCTCAGTGCTCTCTGTTTGACAGGCAAATACACCTAGGTAAATTCACTTAGCCTGATGAATAAATGAAGTGCATAGTTCATGTCAATCAGCAGCACAGGGCCACTAAGCCTTGTCTGAACACATTTAGTACAAACACACAAGAAGCCAAGCACTGGCTGGCTCCATGAGGGAGCTGCAGCTTATAATTAGGCACACGAGCTGCAATCAGAGCCCAGTGACAATACTTCTCCAAAGGCTTGTTTTGCTAACCTATCGAAGGCCTCAGGCAGAGGTCCACTTACCCCGTCAGAACCAGCCCACCACCCAAATCAAAACACTGAAATCACTTCAATCCACTGCAGCGCCACTGATTAAATGCGCGTGTAGAGTGCAATTTGCTAAATTACAAGTATTTTGCACATGTAAATATAGTTTAATTACAGCAATTAAAGAAGATTATGGGAGATTGGCAGATGGGGAATGTAATGTTGTTTTAATTAGAGTCTGAATGCACTGTAACACAAACAGAACGTTAACCCCTCAGAACAGAATGGGCTGTTAGGCCCTGACAAATTGTATCCTGATGTAGCATTCACAAAGCTTTTAATCACCTGCAGCAGAGACGTGTGTGGAACAAAGAAACGGACGGTGAAGAGATGGAAAAACAGAGAGGCCAGTGACAAGTGGGATGTGGAGAAGATGAAAAACACATGGGAGCGTTGTCGGAGTAGCGAGCTGAATTAGGATGACAAGTACAAATATTTTGACAGTGGTTAATGTGCCATTATGGGCAATTAAATCAGATTTAAATCAAAGATCAATCAGTAAAAATTAGAAACAGCTCATATGTACCGATTTCAAGAATGTGGGAAATGAAGACTAACAAAAGGTCTTGGCACAACATCAAAGTAGTGCAAGAAAAAGAATGAACTAATCTGACATTGAGTTAAAGACTCCTGACCACAAAGAAAAGAATCCTGAGATCAAAAGGCTCTGCTGAACTGACTATAGACAACATTTGTGGCCAGTGTAAGGCTGGGGAAAGTAAACAGCTGACATCTAGCAATCTCAGTACAAAAACACATGTTCAGCTCAATCATCATGCACACCAGGTGACTGCGGTAAACGGTTTGTGTATTTCACTCCGAGGGATTTTGGGGTCATGTACCCTGAGTAGAAAAAATATCCCCTGTCAGGATCTATACAACCATGTAGCAACATTTAATATATTCTAGTCAATAGCCTATTAGAAATTCTAATTGAAAGTTCAATGCCCTTACTTTAGGGCTTCAAGTAAAGATTGCCTTTGGAAAACCATTTAAAGGCTTAATCTCTTTATCATGCACCATTTGGAAAGCCAACTTTGTTCTTCTTAGGTAGATCAATTGCATTAATTTACAAAACGGAGGAAAATGTCACCCTTTATCCTTTAAATCTCAGCTGGCTGAAGACGGGGCATTAAAGAGACACCAGTGGCTTCTCCCTCTATTAGAAGGAATAGGTGGCGGAGGAGACTTGACCTACACAGTTTAATTACCACATGAAATATTCAGCCTCAGAGATGAATCAGGACATCCAGAGAGCATACAAGGTCCATCTCAGTTAACCGTTTCACTCCCAGGTTCACATTTCCACACTACTGTTCATAATGTTTAGAAAACGGTTGTGAACGCAGTGACGAAGACCTTCAACAATTATAATCCTAATATTTCTTATGTATTTTGAAAAGCATGCCTCTGATGGTAGTCTCAGCCATGCCCTTTGCTTTTAACTTGCCCTTTCGCAAGCGCCAGAGATCACCCCTGAGTGCTACCCTATTCACAGCTTCAAATCCTACATTGTTTCACAGAGTACTGCTGTTCTCTGATTCTGTGTTCATTTCATTTCTAATACATAATGGCCTTTAACAGTTCATTGCACTTCCATTGTATGGCTCTTGTTCTGTATGTGCATCAGGGACAGCTCTATGGTTAGCTGGTAATAATGAATCAAAAGCCACAGAGAGTGACACTGACAATGTGGACACAATCTAGCACATGTATGTGGGGCTTCAGTATTCATGTAAGGGAGGCGGACACATGGTCCTCACAGTTAGGCCTGACATAGGAGCGATCAATGTACTATTTATGAGAACGCTATTTGCATTTGATTTGTATAAGAAAAACTTTTTGATTTTGCCAAAATTAATTAACACTTACCTTGACTCTATCAATAAATTTGAACATTGTATATGTTTAAGGGATATGTGTGATTTGGGTTCTGTGTGGTAATGCTTGGTAG
The DNA here is from genome assembly GCA_036850595.1 of Rhyacichthys aspro. Lineage (NCBI taxonomy): Eukaryota > Metazoa > Chordata > Actinopteri > Gobiiformes > Rhyacichthyidae > Rhyacichthys > Rhyacichthys aspro. The sequence continues at coordinate 8,514,421 of CM072161.1, forward strand.
TAACAACACCAATACCCACAGTTAGCTGTATTAACAAATGATAATGCTGAAATTGTCTTCCAACAATATTCTGTCTCAGTCATCCTTCTGTCCTTATTAGGTTAATGGAGCGAGACAGCAAAAAGGCAAGTCACAGTCTCTATTTCTAGTGTGTCCTTGCTAGAGGCTAATGTCAGTCATTATTGCCATAGTCCAATTATATCAAGAGCTTTAAACGCCATGTAAACATCTAACATTACTGCAGGGCTACTGTAGCTATTCACTTGTTGTTCTTGGGTGTGAGTCACCACCAGATGCCGCCAAAAAGAAAAAAAACAAACCATGAGACAGGAATTATCTGACAAATTGACGTTGCTTTTCAGCAGAAATGTGCTAGACTCACTGGTGGTCAGTCTAATCATCCAGCACTGAAAGAAGCACATTCCCACGCACTATTACAGTGCCCTTGGCCTCATGAGGGAGCACAATCAAAACTGCTTTCAAGCCTTTACTTTTCCTCATGCGAGAACGACTGACTGATCACAGAACAAGACAAAGCCATTCAGTTGTCAGTGGGTTAAAGAAACTTGAACATCCAAAATCTTTAAATTCCCACATAAGTCAGCAGCTTTTAGACAAATTGAACAAAATGGCCCCTTTCAGGAGCCTCCTGTGAAGGAGCATGTCATCTCTTGGCACAAAGGGGGCCCCTGCTAGAGAGAGCCTGAATAGCGGCATTATCCACTGTGGCTGCGAAGTCCAAAGGCCCATTTCACACCTACTGCCACCTGCTATTAGCTTTCTTACAGTTCTTACGACGGGCCGCTGATGGATGCCATTGCTTCAACAAAAAACTAAATAGGTGTGGCAATGCTGATTGAAGACAAAACCCTTTACCCTCCCCAACTTCTGCTCCATTTTCTCCTGATCGACAACCGTTACTGCAATTTGTCTTGTAAGGAGCAGACAGAAAAGTAAGAGCATGTGCTTACAGAGATACAAATCAAAATTTCCTTTTCTAAACTCACATAGATTCCTGGGGAGTTAAAGTTATTAAGAACCACAAGTTAACATTTTATCTTATTTTATTATGGGCAGTGGTTATGAAAACAGCCAGTGATTACTGGACTGAGAGCACATTAGTAACAAGAGCCAAATAGCAATAAATCCAAAAATGATCCTTGCCCTTAATGTCATTAGTATACATCTGTGTTTGGAGTCTTTGTGTCCACAAGGAATTGCGCCATCTCTCAATTTATTCTTTTCCAAACTCAAGGTGATATCTGGGGTTTAACAAGGGCTCCTTCATGGTTTTCTAATGTGATTATGCAGCTGTATGTAGCATGGCGGACCTTTCTTCCTCCCCCAGTCCTCCCATCAGACACAAGCTAATTGAATTCTAGACTAAATTAAAAAAAATTAGTCATGTGTGTAATGGAAATGATTTATCATGTCCACTTAACCAAAACAAATTTAGAAAACATTAAGCATTTCCAAATGACTCATGCTTGCACTTGCTGCCCTAAAAATACACACATAATAAAAGTTATTCCTGGAGATGAGACAATAACGAAACCACTGTGAGAGAAATCACAAACAAAGAAATCCTCAATGTCCGTAGAACGATAGAGACAGACCAATGTAGTGACAATATAAGAATATCTGTCATCATTGGGAAAACTGTCTGAATCAAACAACAACATGCACTGTCACTTGCTTTATGACCGTGACAAGAGTTTTATAGCTGTCATGGTCAATATTTAGTGTTGAGAAATCATGAGAATTTCCACATTTATGGTGAGTAGGAATTGGGCAGCATGTCAAAATAAATAGCCAGCGTGGCTGTATCCTGGCCCCGGCCTGCCCAGGAGGCAGGCTGTTCAAGCGAATCAGCTTCACCGTGACAGCACCGCTCTGATGAACAGGGGATGAAAGAGGGCCCTTATCTAGCAGGAATCGCTCTCTGGCCGCCAGGGCCAAGGGACCTTCTTTTAACTTCAAACTAACCAGATCAAGGTCCAGCTACGGGCCACACTCTCAGAGCCTCGTGTATGTGGCCAGGACTACTGAAGGTACCTGGCTGCTCCAACGGCTATTTGCTTAAAAGCTCATCATTCCCCTTCAGGAAGGTAAGACCCCACAGGCGGATGTCAGGTGTCATGCCTTTCATTGATCAGCTGATTACAGGACATACTGGATTTAAAAATGTGCCATCCCCAATATGTTGTACATGTCAGGTTGTGTCCCTTCTTCAGTAATGAGAGGGGTAACTGAGTTAACATGACATCCATCCTTTATTCCTTGAGAAAAAGATAACAGGCCTGCCCTCTAAAGATGAATTTCTTTTTTCGGCTATAAATAAAACACCTCGAGGCAGACATGTGAACCACGTCCATCACCGTTAGGGGCACATCAGACTAATGCCCTGATGTCCATTCTAATATCCAGACTTGACACAAATGTCACCAATCAACATCAGGACAGTTTACTTCTATGCTGTGGTATGTTAATAGCATGTTAAAACACCAGTAATCTGTGCATGATGTGCACCAGGTCATACATGAAGGCACGTAGTAAGTGGATTTTCCAGCTGTGCGGCGTTAGGGCTAGATCACACTAACAGACAGCTGTATTCTCAGGGGAGTCTGCAATCAGGCTGTGCAGAACTGCTTCTGTCCTTCAACAGGCAATTAACACCGAGTCCATTATAGCTCCCAGGGGGGCTACCGGCCAGGGAGGCCAGGAAAGGCATCATCTGAAAGGTCAGTGCCTGGGGAGGAAGCAGGAGGGGCGGGCTATGATGGAAGCTCAAGGCTGGAGTGAGGAAGACAGAGAGGAGGGTGTGAGCTGCCTCGGACCAAATGGAGTGTAAAGCTGCAGCTATTTGTCACCCGCCAGCGATTCACAGGGGGATGCTGCTGTATTTTCCTCTGGACAGGAGTATGCATCAGCAACAAGGGCTATAAATTAAGAAAACCACTAAGGCTTCTGGTCTAATGCAACCTTTTTGAGCATCTCGGGGCTCAGCAGATCCACTCCAGGTTCTACATTCAGATCAAGTATGTTTTCCCCCAGGTCAGATCCGTCACAACTCATAAATGTTTCAAGGCCCTTCCTTCTGTTTCTTTTGATCCCAGAGTAAGCTGAGGAGAATTTATTCACACCACAGAATGCAATACCTGGTTCCTCTATGGGGAGTTTACATCAAGAGGCTACTCATTTGGATTTTCTCAGTCGCTCTGAGCTCCACTTATTTCACTTGAACATAAATCCAATATGTCAAATGAAATCTTCACTTAAAAGAGAGGAAAATGAAATGATTGATGGAGTGATGATGGATTCTTCATCTGTGAGGACAGGACACAAAAGGGCTTGATTCCCTCCCTGGTATTTTATTACAGAAAAAAGAAGTATAAGACAGAGAAACAAAGCCCAGCATCAAGACTTGGACAGGCTACAACAAGGCGCTTAACTACTTCTCCATCAGGGCACTGGGGAAAATCCATTCTTGGCAGCAGGTTTCTCTGCTAAGCCTGCATTTTCAAATGTGAATCTGAGATTAAACTTTAGAAACTCCCCCAAGAGCGGATCATTAGGCGGATCATTAAATCTTAAGTTGGGTCACATCAAAAGGAAGGGAAATAATGAAAAGGGAAAGTCTGGTAGAAAACGCAATATATTGGTTTGTTTTTTTACCAGCCACTATTGAAACCTTAGTCTTTATGATATTATGGTTTCTACTGAATCTTTAAAAAACACAACAAATGAAGTTTATGTGGTTTGTTTGCTTGTAATATGTCTAACACTATAGTGGATAAAACTAAAGCGAGCGTACTGACACGTTTGCCAAATACACTAACGATCAGCATGCAAACTTTGATTAATTTGGACTTTTTCGTGAAAGAATTTAAGGCAGTGAGTGAAATGAACTTAAGGCAACGTAGTAGCCCTGAGCTTGAACTGTCAAACTGTGAATATTTCATAAGGCACTACTATAAAATCCCAAATATCAAAGTGCTGTCAGTCAAATGAGCTACAACTCTCTGGTTTCCATCTATTGATCATTTTTATAACAATAAAATAAGGAGATAGCTGCCTTGATTTCTTGATTCAGCCTGAAAAGTTGTAGTGAGGTCAGCCAAACCCTCAGACTTTCACTTCACTTTATTTTAGCGACGCCAAGTGGGTCCTGAAACTCTCACGTGGGCTTTAAGCTTCCTCTGGTTTTTTTTTGATTGGCTGTATGTTTTTCAAATCTGGTTGGTCCTTACAAATAATGGTACTTCTCCCTGAATTCTCATCAAACTCAAATTGTGAGGGATCAGGCTAACTCATTATAGAACAGAGGAAGAAGTAGGATGGCTGGACAGGCAAGAAAAGTTGTTCAATTACGACTTTACAAATGTGTTGTTACCAAAATGGCCTTGCCAAAATGTTTTTCCTAAATAAACTTCACAAAAACACACTAGCCGTTAATGGTCACTCGTAAAATGCTCATTAGCACATTTTGTTTTATAGTTATTACAATATATTAGACAATGTGCAGATACAAACATAAACCAGCTAGTGACTAGTGACACTTGAGTCGGTACTAGAGATTGGTCATTTAACTGCCTTATGATGCATAAAAATGGACTCTCCCAATAAATACAATGGCAGTAGAAAAAGATTTGATTGTAAAATGATCAATTAGCGATGAAACATGCAGGTTAAGCTTTTGTAACAGCACAGCAGCTCCCAGATGTCAATCCAGAATCTTTAGGCATGATGTACATTTTATCCTTTTGCCATGATGCCAACATTGTATAAGCATTGTTTTTATATGTACTAAACAGCTACTGATGTTAGTTTTAAGCGTGTTTGGAGAATTGGATATGGCGTTCTGAGACTGTGGGAATCAAAATCCCATGAGGCCCAGGGGCTACACTGCAGGGTAGACTATGATTATCTCCAAGGTTAGCATCATCTTGTTATCTATGCGATAACCATAAGTATATGATGTCAACGCGCATTCACTAGATCCAACAGAGCATCCCCTCTCTGCACTCACTTATTACTGCCCCCTGTTTGAACCTGCGAACGGAAATGTTTACTGTGCGCGAGAGCAGAAGAATACATCTATTTATTGCCACGTTAGGACCTTGAAAGCACCGACATAATTGCCTGAAAAGCTTTGATCGAATGGATTCAAAGTGATTAAACAAATGTTGCCAGCTGGAACTTTATAACCCCACGGCCCACTCGATGCGTTTCGGCCACAGGAGGAGGATCGGAGGCAGAGGGAGGGCTGTTATTATCAGAGTGAAGCGTGGAGATCCATTTTTACAGACAAGAGCAAAATCTTTAATCTTTTTTAAAGCCAGTCGACATCAACACATTTGCCGATCAATCCTCGCTGGCTGTGTGCTGGCTGCCCGAACCATCGATACGGAAACCCCCGGAGGAGAGGGAGTGCGAGGCTCTCCATCGCTCAAACGGGACAGGTGGGAATCCATGCCAAGTGGCTGCTCAGAGGCACGGGAGATAATCATGACATATGGACGACAAATAGAGCTAACAGTTGACTACATTTTGGTGTTTTAGTAGTCTTACACCAACCGTATTCAATGAATTTCAATGAGGAAACCCAGACACTTAATGTAAGGAGATCAGTTATCTTGGTTAGAACACAGCGTCTGAGCCTTTAACACGCTGTTCCACACACTGTAAAGGACACTGGAAAACAAAGAGGAACATTGATTGGACGTGGGTAAAAGGAGAATGGGAGCACACAATCAATGAGCCGGATCGATGGAATCAATGAACGAATGGACAAACTAATGAGTGTGTAGGTGTGTAAATTAGGATATACAGCCAAGAAAAATTAGAGCAAGAGTAAAGGGCAGAATACTAAGAGTGTGATAAAAGGACAGGGGTTAATCAATAAACGCTGTGTAATGAATGCTAATGCTACTGATGAACGTTTGAAATGATTATTGGGATTCCAGTAGCCAAAAGCATAAACGAGAATAATGACACAGTGACAGCAAGTTAAATGGGATTTGGTTAAAGTCACTGGTTCAGAGTGTAAACATGAAGTTGAACATGTCATGAATTAATGAGAAAATGGTGATTGTTAAAAAGCCCGCTCAAACAGAAAGAAATGACATAGAAGCTAAAGCTATGTAAGAACAGCATTTTTGGGAGCGCAATGTGACCAGCTAATGTGTCGAACCCGGGCCACCAGCAAATGTCCACACATTCACATCTGGCATTGGGCACATTAGACTGTATCACTCTGGATTTTAGTGCCAGGTCTGAAGGGTGCCTAAGGCTGGGGTTGACAGGCCCAGGGCAACAAGCTTTATTGATTTTCATGCTGTGTTTAACTGTTAAAACACTGGCTGTAATGTGCATGTGTAATTCACTTGGCGCTGGACTTTATTTGCTGGTACTTGCTGCTACGATGGTGTGTTTGGAGAAACATCTGTCATTTGTGTCTATAGTATTATTTTTATACATTTTCTAACCTTGTTGGTAAACGGAAAAAGTAAAATGGACAAAATGTACTGTACTGTTTTTTATTACTGTGTATTAATTACAAAAGAGTAAAAGGGTTTAATTAAATGAGATTCTGAGGCCATTCACTCAGCCCTATCTCATGTTTATTTAAACTGGATGGGGACACAAAGTGGAAGTAGAAAATTAAATTGAAAAAGCTCATTCTGCATACACGTGTATACTGTTAATTTAGTAATATATAAAATGAATGTGTAGTATGTAGTATGTGAATGTGAAATGTGAGCTGCTCTGTAACAGAAAATGAACCCATATCTAAAAGCAGACAGGTAGTGAGCGCTGTGTGTGGCACCAGTGAGCTATTCCCTGTGGTTTCTTTGACAATAATGTGGCCTTTTCTCATTTTATGAATTATGTAGAGACAGACACCCCTGCTGAGGGGTGCATCTTTAACTGTGAAATATGTCCTCTGTCTTTGTCATGGGTGGGTGAGGATAGTGAAATAATGATATAGAATTCATTTTATCGCAGCATGCCCTGGCTCTCTCATACATACATCAGTCCCGACATCCAGCAGGAGTTAGTCCTGGGGAAAATAAGACAAGTGGTGAAGCATTGGGCACAACTACAAGCAGCTATCCGCACGCGCTCTATATATCTCCTACTCGCCGCTTTTTCATTCCTCCTCTAGCCCTCGGACCATCATTCTCTCACTTCATATCCTGTTCCTTTTTTCCGGCGATGCATGCTTCATGACATCCATCCTCGTTTCCCCCATCTTTTTTACCTGCTCACCCTCCCAGTACAGCCCTCTCCCTCCTCCCTGTCTGTCTTTCTCCCTGGAGGTGAGCACAATCTCATTAGCCACCGCTGGATGAGGCGTCCTCTCCTCTCAGGTTCAAGGTGATGGAAGATTAGGCCGTTTGGCCTCAGCTCATTCCATATTCACACTGCGTAACTTGCTGCCCGTGAACACCAAATTACATTGAACCTGGGGAGTCTAACTCCATTAATTTTAAATGGAAGATTAATTTAACAATATGCAGCAGATATTTGTTACAAACCCATCATGTAAAACTGACATTTGGCTATAAATTTGCAGACGGCTAAGACTGGCTGCTGCAGCAAGAGCACAGATAAATCACACCATTTATTGCTAATCTCTTTTTCACCTCCATACACATGTATGAACAGTGACTCACACATGGCAATAAGGACCACAGTGATGCACACTGCATAAAGGCATACTTCAAACCAGGATGGAAATATAAAAAATTAATAATTAAATACATTTTCATTCAGTCCCTCACTATTAGAGCTTTCCTATTGTTGGCATAATGCAATCATTGTTTCAATAAAAAACACAAACAGAGATAAGATAAATCTTTGGCTCTGCAGTTTAACTGACATTTTATGCTTAATGATCCCCAATCCATATTCTTGATGTATTCTAAAATCTGACTGCATCACAGCTGCCAGGCACACAGACATGTCAAAGACAGAAGGCAGGCATCCATTTCATTGGAACAGCCAATATTCTTAGTCGCAGCTGAAGCTCTGTTGGAAAGCTGCATAAAGCTTACCCAAATGGCCGAGCTGCGGCCTCAACATGTCAGCCTGAGATATGCACATCAGTGCTCTGTGACAGTAACTCCTGATCGTATTACACACCTCAGCAGAGCTCATGTCCCATTACCACCACCCAGACCTGCCTGGTGGTGATTACAGGCCTGCATGCACACACAGCGATAGATGTAATGTGGAAGGGAAACAGTCATCTGGGAGGAGAAATGAAGAGGACACACTGAGAGTGTGTGTGAAAGGGTGCGGTTCTTGTATTTAAATGGGAGACTGGTGCTAGTGGGGGGTACAGTGAATTAATGCTAATCCCCACGGATGGAAAATGACTTTGAATTCTAGCCCAGAACGCCACCACCCTTGTCTGTAACCTCCGCCCCTTCATCAGAGACCGTCCCTTCAACACAGCTTTTGGCTCTTTAATGTAAAAATTTCTTCTGGGAGCACACAGCCTAATTAGAGGAATTGATAACCTTGCCACTTATTAATGAGGCCAATACATTTCAGCGTCATTAAAGATAACCATAGCAATAAGTCAGGCTATAAGCATCACTAGGCTCACAGCCGGCACGTCGATGCTGTAAAAAGTGGAGGAGACGAGGGGCTGGAAGCGGCTGAAGGGAGGAGCATTTTCTGCTCACTCAACTGTAGTGCTTGGTTATTGGAATCTTTAAAACAGCCACTGAAAAGAAAATGACATGGCCAAATCTCCTTTACCTACAAATTAATGAAGAATTAGGGCTCCCATTTGTCGCATTAGACGGTTCACGGGAAATTTGGCCATTGTGCAAAGTGTGTATGACAACGGTGTCAATTTAGCCACAGCACAGCTCACAGGCCTGTGGCAGAACATCATTCACAACTGTCACAACCACTTATCTTTCTCATTGTCACCAAACCAACAACATTCAGGTCAAGATTTTTCCCCTCACTTGCCTTTCTTCATTACACAGTTTCTACACTGCGTGGGAGCTGAATGGCCGTGGAGACAGCCTATTGCCTATGTGCATAAATCTTTGACAGATTTTCCACTCTTTGCTACATTGATGTTAAAGTCATGCATGAAACACTGTAAAATGATGGGGGTTACTGTGGTTTAAAATAACAGAGTGTTCATAACTGGAATACTCAAGTGCATGTAAATGCTCTCATAGTGATTCTATCACATGTCCCAGCGATGGCCAGAAATCATATAAAGTGAATTTGTAGCATGCCACTGGGATACTTGTAAAATTGTGAAACTGTAGGTGTGGCTGTCGGTTGGGCCTCCATAGAGTCACATCAGGCTACATTAAGAATGAGCCACACCAACAAGGTGAAGTGTGTGGAGGAATAACACTGAGCGAGCTGTACTTTGTCATTATATCCATTAAGACAACTGTCTGATTGTGTGCTGTTCTCACACGCCTTCAAAGAGAAAGCATGAGCAGAATACAAAGATGCAACATTGAAGGAGAGGATGGTATTCAAGAGGAATTATTTATCAAAGCAATGAGGTAAAATAAATAATGAAATAATGAAAAATAAATAAATAAAAGGTAACCTTGTTCTCTAAAAACTGTAGCCTGCATTACAAAATAATACTAATGTAACAGGTTAGTGGATTTGTTGATTCTCCATTTGCCACTTCCCACAACCTCGCAGGACCACAATATAAGAACACTATAGATGTGCATATATTGTGGTTTCTGAAAGCGATGACATACGTAAAACACAATGTTTTTGTTGAGAAAGGCTGAATTTTAGGACATTTTTGAGCTTATGGTCATAATACAAACCAGTTACTGTTTTTAGATTATTGTAGCCTATAATTATGACTATAATATTACTGCATTAATAATAAACCTCATTAACGTGATCATACAAATTATTAGTATTTCATAGAGATTTATTATGATTAATACTATGTTCAAAAAACATATTGAATATAGAGATGTGGTTTCCTTGAATATTCCTCTGTTGACTCCCAATTAGCTGCAAAACCACAGCTTCCCTTTCAAATGGGGGAATAATGTGCTTTCGCCAAAGGTTGGGCCTTAACTGGGTCTCCAGAGGCTCCATGGATCTTCTCCCCATCCATAACTCAACAAGACCTTCTGGGACTGGCACTCCACTTTTTTTTAACCTCTGAGCTCATTATCAGAAGTCTCTGGGGCACACCGCTAACCAGAGACAGGAATTAGGATTTGCTCGGAACACTCTTGACTAGAAATGGATGATACCATGCAGAGAGATCAGTAGTGCGAGGAGCCCATGGGAATACGGCAACTTGCAGAGTAAGGCACTTTTTAAAATATATTTAGCATTGCACCTGCTCCGCTTTAGCCTGCTGTGTGCTGTATAGAGGCTGAGCGCTGCTTTTTGGCAGTCATTTGAAATGATGAAGAACTGCTGTAGAGGCTCTGGACTGATTCTATCTCCCACTAAAATGACTCTCTGCACCTGTGTGAGCATCGTCACACATTTTAAACATTCTTACTTTACTACGGCTCAATACACGTTATAGATTTATACTGTAAGACTCGAGGCCATGACACAATTTGGGCTATGTTCACACCAACCTCAAATGTGGCCCAGAACAGAAACCGCAACCCCTTGAATCATGTTTGATCTTCTGTTCTACTAGTCTTTTAATAAATACTTGCTGCATAGCAAATCAGTCAGTTTGTACAGCAAGTTGACCATGCCCTTTACAGTATGTACTACCTAATTTGATGAAATTACAGTGGGGCCTGAGTGGAGGTTTGCGGTCTCCGAGTGCTCTGTTAGCTGCATATTATAGGGTACAAAAATAAAAAGCTCTAAATGGCAGTGGGTTTCTCGACAGTGAACGCCACCACAACCCCAGCACATCATATTAGAGCTTTTGGTGGAGGGTTTCGAAAAGCAGCAGCATGTTGTTGTTTAGCACGGATGCATCCAATGGCCCGTCTCTAGAGCGACGTTAGTGGCAGCTAAATAAATAATTAAAAAGACAAATAAAGCGAGAGGCAAATGAGTATGAGGGCGAGGGCCTCGAAGGAGACATGTGCTCAGATTCCCATCTTTGAATGTTGCAAATTAAATTCCCTCGTCAAGACTCTAATCACTCACAGCAGATGGGGGCTTACGCTCTGTTTTAGATCTGCGGGAATTCTAATGGTTATTGTTTCGCTTTAAATAGGGAGATTATTGCATTTTAATAAGTCCTCCTTGGGACTTGGTGCAACAATGGAGTGCTGTGAATTACTGTAGATAGCTGTTACTGCATGCAGTGGGAGAAATCAACTTACTAAGTGTGACAAGTTGCTCTTCCTCTCTCTCCTGCCGCCCACCCTTCCAGACATGGCTCTGAGTGTATTTACCACCAAATTAAGAATGTGCTGTGGGAATAATATTTTTATCCGGCAGAGGGGAAGGGGAGAGGGGCTTGGCTGTGGATTTTCATTAAAATGACACATCTGTTCAGCAATTTCGGCAAAGCAATTCTGCTGAAAGTTTTATCAGCTAATTTTAATTATTCACTCCACTGGCTTGAATACAGGATTCATCATGTTGAATTAATACATTCAATGAGATTATTTTTCTTTTCTTTCCGCTCCTAAATAGACGTTGAGAGAAGGGGGAGGAGGCCAATCAACAAATTGAATTGTCATGCACTGTGGATTAAATTGTGATTTGTTAATTACAAAAACTATGTGAGCTTCTATTTTGAAGAATTAAGAGGCTCAGGACTCCAGCAGGAGGGATTAAATATTACAACTGCATCAAGGTGTGCCATGTCACTCACACACAGTCCAACCACATGACTTCACCAACATTAAACCAACTGTGCCAACTTTATTATTCCTATTCCTATTAGTCTTTAAAGATCTAAATGCAGCCACAGTATGCATCTAAAGCACATTTATCTTCATAAACATATTATATACATTTATATATATTAAACACAGTATATTGTCAATAATTAGTTAAAATCCTGGTCTGTAGCACGAATGGCTGGAGGTACAGCTGTATGCTGCTGCAGTCAATGTTAGACTGTTTCTGGTTTATTCATAGTTTCTGAACATTACATTCGTAGAGCAGTGTCCATTTTCTACAGTTTGTGGACTCACTAGTTAATGTCCCAAGTTCTGCTTATGTTTAATACATTGTAAACAAAAACACAATGTTCTAATTCACAAAGTGAGTGGTGTAAGGATTATCTATCTACCATTCAGCACACTGCAGTCCACATTTTCATAAGTGGACTGCACACTTTGGACCCCAAGCCAAAGTGCCCCCAAACAGGTATGGTAAGCTTCTTGGGGACACTTCGGACCCCGTTTGGTAATGGAAACTTAACCGTACTGGCCTGACCTGCACTGTACCGCTCCAGTGGAAACGCCCCTATAGAGCCTTCAGCTCTGGTAACAGCAGAGGTGCACAGGGGATTGCACAGCTTCATTCGGCAAAAAACTCTCATTCAGGCAAATTCAAAAGACCACTGTGAATCAGAGCCACCCATTTAGGACCTCTGACTTTGCAGGCATGTTTCTGCAATGGCGCTGCTTAAGTGCTGCTTCTGGTTTTAGTGGAAACACAAAGATGCAGTGCCTAGAAAAGGAACCCCCGCCCCCCTTTTAGACATCTTATCTCCTCAGGTAACTTTCCTTTGCAACTTGTCCCAGGAGACTATCACCTTGCCCTGAAGCCCTGATGCTCATCAGCACAAGGAACAAATGAGACGCCAGAGCAGGGAGAGGGGCAGATTGCAAAGTGATACCTCTCAAGTATGGCTTTGTGGCCATGTTTCTTTCTTCCTCTCCTGGCAGAGTTGTGTGAAGTGTCCCAGAGGAGCCCACTGAGGACTGAGAGGGCAGGGAGCTTTTCCTGGACAAAGGCAGGAAACTGAGAACAACACAGTTGTATTAAATAATGGCCTGGGGTAGCACAGACTTGAGGTAGACTCTTTGCCTGCCTGACACCAAAAAACGCACGTCAGCTAATCTATTGGTCTATTTTCCTCTTTACCATAAGCGCAGGCCTTGTGAGCCACATTACTCCTCAACAGGCTTTGGTCCATACAAATCCATTCACATCAGTGACACAAGCACACCCGCTTCTACAAAGACATCTGGAATGGCATTATACAGAGCAGGGGTACAGTGGATTCTTTTATCAAACTATTAATCAAAACTACTGCTCATTACACTGAAGTGAAAGTAAACTAAAAAGACATATGTGTCTGTAAACTTGGGTTCTTAGCCTCAAAGCTCTGTGAAACATGTGCTGTCCTTGAGATGCAGTTTTCATCAAAGGGAGTAAATGACTGGAAAGAAGATTTTTTCAAACCTCCACCATTTTCTCTTGCTCTGTACAAATGACATGCAGCGAATGTTTTTACCTCTCTGGAGGCCTGTACTGGTTATCAAATTTAATAAATAAAGCAAGTGAAATCTGTCTACTCTTCATCTTTCTTGGTCTCCTAGGATTTGCTGGAGCTGGCAAATTACCATTTTCAGGCACAATATTCCCAAGGCGCCGCAGTGCTTTTCTCCTCTTCCTGATGGAATCGGATGAGCACAGCCAAGGGACTCATTGTTATCCACTTGCAAGTCTCCAGCAAAAAGTCAAAGAGAAAATAGGCAGCCAGCTCTGACAGCTCACAGTACGAGAGTTAACGGCAGGTGGAGGCTGGGAGTTGAGGATAAACTTCAGCGATTTTACTTTACAGCCAAAAGAATACGCTTTATTAATTAGAATTGCTCATGCTGTAAAGTTCAGTTTTGCGTGGAGTGCACAAGACCCACATCAAATTAGTCTGGCAGCTAACAGCTTTAATAGACAACAAAACTTTTGAAATGTATTTGACCCAATTTTAAAGACATATATACAGTATAAGTACTGAAAAGAAAGAATGGGGACTGTATCGATGTATGTTGACTGTACTCAAGGAAATAAAGATGTTTTACCTCAGCTCAGCGTGAATACTGTCAGCAGCTGTAAGGATTTGGAGTCAGGAGAGCAGGTGTGGTGGTGACAACAATGTGGCAGGATGCTATATGCTTTACTTGGTGCACTGGAAATTGGGATAGAAGGTTAGCCACTTGCAATCCACTCCTAGAGGATAACCGGCAAAGCCCAAATCCAATACAGAGCCCTAAACTGCATGTAATCCACTCAACCAAACTGTCAGCCACAATGAAGCGTCCCTTTGCACCCGAGGGCCCACTATGCCCATCTGAGGAACATTTCAATCGCTTGTACCTGGACTGCTGCTGGGTCCATTATCCACTAATCCACACCCAAGTGGAACGTTTAAGTACTTCTAAAAGGATTGAGAGAAAAGCAAAGCTTTCACTGGAGCAGTGCAATTAAGACCAGATAAATGATTACACAATTTAGATCCTCTTCTCTGTGAGTGTGGGGGAAGAAACAGAGGGCTAACAGGTGAAAATTAAATATGAAAACAAACAAATGAAAAACAGTCCACAAGACTGTGAGCCTTAAATCAAGTCTACTAAAACACAAAAACAATAGCTGGAAACAAGCAGGAAAACTGTGTGCATGCAGTTAAGTAATTCAAATAGAAAATGAAGATTTGAAATATGATGCTGACAGCCTTAACAACACTGCTCTAATGTAAATACTGGTGTATACTCACTAAAGGCTGTGGTTCAGAATAAACATTTTTCTTTAATTAGATATCAGTAAAATAAATAAAAGCTCATGGTAGTTCTAGTTCTAGTAAAAAAAACAAAAAACAAAAAAACATATTCTCTGACATCTGCACATTGAAGATGTCTGCCAGAAGACTGCCATTTTGAGCAGTGCAAAGCCAGACCATGGCCATGCCCTGCCTCGCTGTGGTCCCCAGAAGCTATAATATCCATCCGTGGCGGTTCACTTGACATTTACTTGCCCCGCTTCTCCTGTAGCATTCCCCTTTCTAACTGGCAGTGCTGCGACTCTCCAGGGCTCACCGACCGGGTGAACAGATAACAAACCTGTCAAGGCAGCTTTAGGGGGGAATAAATCCAGGGCTGTGACGGAGGTGGTTGATGTGTTCCAGAGGGGTTGCTGGGGAGGGGGGCTGACATAAGACGCCCTGTGAGGCCTGGACCCACGAGAGGCGACTCACCATAATACAGCGGTCCACAGCCACTGCAACCTGATTACATCTCAGTGCAGACATTTTAAATGGCTGGCCCCTTTTTACCCTCCATTTCACCTATTCTTTACAAGCAGCCATCAAAGCAGCTGTCAGGGGCTCTTTCTGGAGACTGGCAGACAGGTCAGGGGTGGAAGGTTGAGGTGGGCTTTGCCCTTTGAGGCCAGGAGACTAGGGATGTGTGAGCACTGAGGCCTGTCTTTAAGGTGCTGATAACATTCACGGTGACTCTTTCCCAAGAGGTGCACAAATGTCAACACTCATCTGCTTTGGGCTTATAATCCTCCAAAGAAAGGACAAGCAGCAGAAAGCCTGAGTATTTCTATTATCAAGTGAATGACATATTAACATGTTAAACCCACGTCTGGCAGTGGCTCCTTATCTCAGCGAGGCTCTCCCCTTTTGACCTTCTGAGCTAATCCTTCACAAAAACTAGTTAACTAAATGGATAGATTCTAATTGATCCTTTACCAATCTCATAAACAAGTTAGTACATATGCAAGAATCATCTATATTTATGCAACAAACAGCTTTACTTACATATACTAACATATGTCCACAATGAAGCAAAGAAAATCCAACAGCGCTAAGTTCACCATTAGAGTTAATCTAATCTGAGCTGTTGAATTAAAAGCATAACAGGGATATCACGGGATAGTATACTGCCAAATATATTAACTTGTAAAACTGTGGAAATGTCCTTTATTTAGGACAAAGCACATCAACAGTTTTAAGCAAACCAAGTGAGGCATGGCCAGTAGAAATTGGAGGGATGGAAATGTCCCAGGATGGTGCTAAAAACTGCACATCAATTACCTGAAGCACTGAGGCCTGTCCATTCTATCTACATCTGAGATGTGTCTAGAAAGGAATCCAAGTATCAACCAGCTACACCCAGACATAGCTGTAAGAAGGTCATTACAGAAGAAAAAGGTGGAGTTCCTTTTCTTTTCATATATTCCAACTAGTGGAGTTAGCTGGCTCTGATCTGCAGTAAACAATCTTGTGAGGCTTAGCAAGCAGTCTGTGTTAGACTAAGCCTTGTTTATTATCAAGCCCAATCTCAGTCTCATCAAATGCTCAGAGAAACGCACGGATGAATAAATGCATATTGTTTAGCTTAGGGTTAGCCAGAGATGGAGTCACAAATGAAAAAGTGAATCTAAAGCAGATGGTAAAATCCAATAAGAACTTAAGAAAAGTCAGAGCAACAGAGATGGAGAATGTAGGAGCGACAGAGAGGAATCAAAATGAAAAGAAGAAGCCAAGCACACTGGCTCCTGTTTTTCAAA
Source organism: Rhyacichthys aspro (assembly GCA_036850595.1). Taxonomy (NCBI): domain Eukaryota; kingdom Metazoa; phylum Chordata; class Actinopteri; order Gobiiformes; family Rhyacichthyidae; genus Rhyacichthys; species Rhyacichthys aspro. The sequence continues at coordinate 8,530,900 of CM072161.1, forward strand.
AAGCTGTAAAGCTAACAGGGAGAGGGAGAGGAAATACAAAGGCCTGTGTTCTCATTTTCTGTCTGAGAGCCCCACAAGGACCACTGGAACTTGCTTGATTTCCCCAGTCCAATTATATCTCTGTGCTCAATCCTTCCAGAATAGCAACATCACACCGAGGGACACTGTCTGCCTAAGCGCGGCGTGCCTAATGGAGTCCCAGAAGTTGACTCCATTTCATTGCTCCTAACTAATGGGCTGTGATATTTTCCCAAACTGACTGCAGCTCTGCCCCTGGAAGCTAATCTAGTCAGTGCCGGACCAAGCCCAACACTGTACCAGCCCACTGCCTCCCTTCCAACAGCCTCCTCCAATTCCACCCAGCACTGCTGTCTACGTGTTAGGCTGCCAACGCCCTGTCCTCTCTCCCAGCGCTCATTAGTGCTTTCTAGCCTGGTGCTGATTGTCAGAGGGCCCCCTGATGCTGGCGCTCCCAGTGCGCCTGGCCTGCAGTGTGAATGGAAGAGGACTTTAATCCAACTCGGCTGAGAGAGAATCAAGTGCCAGGGACAGGTGGGAGGGGAGCTTTCAGGCCAGTAGATGTACAATCTCTGGGCCACAGCTGAGGACAGCTACTCTTTCAGAGCTGCCTATTGCTCTCCAATGTATACTTGTGCCCAGAACACAAGCATGAGAAGAAATAGCCAAACATAAATCCAGTAAAATGGCTCCCTTTTCGGCCATACTGTGGGCACAGAATGGTCCTCCAGATGGCTAAGGGACACAGCAATGGTGCAATACAATCACTGGCATGGCAGAACTATCAGGAATAAATATGAAGAGCTTTATATCTTTATATAGAACCACTGAGCTAGGGCTTTTTTCTGAAGATATGATTTAACAATACATTGGAAACATTGGTGTTCAAGAGACAATTATGTTTCAATGGAATTAAATTCTTCATTGAACATTTAAAAAGTAAGTTTTTATATCTTTTATGTGCTGACACAAATTTAAGGTTGACAGACGTAAGGAGATCAAATAAAATAATTAAACTTGATTGGAACTTACACTATTCATACAAGGCTTTATTTCAAAAATAGTATTGGCTGTTTTTTTTATGGTGTGCACAGGTTAATGGTTTTCCCACTTGACAAATGTCAAACATTTGTTTATCCGCTAATTAACCAAAGAATTAAGCATGGACTCTCTCAGATATGCAGGGCTATTCTGACTCTAAAAGTGCCTTTCATTAGAGACACCCAAAAAGCAATTATGTTATTCTCTCTGTACTGCTTTTCAGCCAATGTAATCTGCAGGGTAGATTCAGCAAGGATAAGAGGTAAAAGTGTAATTATAAACATTATTCACCTTACAAAGTGCTGCACTTGAACACAAAAAGCAAAGACTCCTAAATGCACTGCAGCAGCTTGTCCTCATGCAAAGTGCAGGTCAGGTTCCAGCCAACGCAGGGAGCTAATGGCAGCGAGAGGTGCTCCAAACACATGCTCTGGCTCTCTCAGGGACACAGGGGAGTTAAGTGCCGCGCTCCCTACCGCTGATTATCACGCCTTGGCCAGCCTGCCAGCTCTCTCTGCCCTCCATGCATTGATCTCATTTGGCCAGGAGATAAGGCAGTAATTGGATGAGGGCTTGGAATCAGATGGACCTGCTTGGCTTGGCTAATTCTACTCTTCCTGGGCCGACTGAGCCCTGGGCCAAAGGGGCAGACCAAGGTTAATCCCATCCAATCCCCTGTACTGTGTGGCCCTGCGGTGCCCTTTTGACTTCTCACCACTACCAAAACACAGCTGATGTGTTAAACAGCTTAAAGCTAATATTCGAATAAGTTTACCAAACACATCCAAATACACACAGACAGTATACTTGTCCAGGCGGTTGTACAGGAACAGGAAGTAAATGGAATGAGTGTTATTTAGTTGAAATTATTCACTGTTAAAAGCTGTTTTGACGGATGTGTTCCATTTTGTGTAAATGTATGCTAGAAATTTTACACACCTTTAATGATCAGTTTTGTTCACACAATTCAAGCGACTTTTGAACACTTAATATGTGACACAAGAGGCGTAAATGTATGCAATCACATGTTGGTTATCTCCATCTTATTGTGGAATTTCACTCATCTCTGTTCTATTTCAGATGGACGGCAGATTCATTCATCTGTAAGACTATTTTGTTTTTGCACATTATATAGTCAGAGATGGGATTTGTGTATGAAAGGCTCAGTTCGCCTCATCAGGATGAATGCAGCAGGGGACACGTGCCTCTTGGGAAATACTAATCTTCTTATTGCGTACATTTATTCAATTCCAGTGTCAATATCAAGCTGAATGAGAATGGGCTGTGTGACACGTGCTTTGTGTCTTGGCTGATAGCGTTGACAGAAGTAGACGTAATCACCTGGGAGTACATCAGTGCTGACAGCTCAGATCAAAGCCTTGCTCCTGCAGATTAATCAGGTATTATAACGCACAATATAAATAACCTCAACAGAGACTCAATAAATATAGAAACACATTCATTGATTGTTTCACCGAAGCAGACAGCAGCCATTTAAGGAAAAAAAAATCTGTAGTAATTCCGTGAAAAGCCTTTTCAACAAGATATGACCAAAATATCAAATAGCACCATAAACACGTACATAATCAGACATCCACAACAGTAAAAAAAAAAGTGAGGTGCACTGAATGAGACAATTGATTTGACTGGAGCCAGACATCAAATCACAAAGTCCAGAGCAAAAGGTTAAATAATAAACTCCCAACAGAGAAGAATTTGTTTTGTCTGGTTTGTTATTACTGAAGTTACGGCGAACCAAATGAAACTGCACGGTTTACTTCACGGTCTTGAGATTTTACATGAAAAAAAGCTCTCACTTCCATCAACCTCACCGCAAAGCTTGAGAAAAACCGCCTGAGTTCTGCACAGTGGCATCAGGTGGCAGCTCTGCTTTAAAATGACCACCTATAATGCTCGAGTGGAAATAGGACACTAACGGTGACGACTGTAGGAAAAGCTCGGACACGATTTCAGTTAGAAAGAAACAGCAGAAGGGCCATTCCGTGGATCCCGGGGCCTGCCATCTAGATTGCAGATGGATAAGTGCATGTTAAAACAATATCCCACCGACCAAAAAAAAAACATTTCTCATAGCTGTCTCTATTTACCGAAAGGCTGCTCATCTCCCACTGGGGCCCGAAACAAATGAAAATGTTATTTCTCTACTCATGAACTCCTACCTAGTCTGCTGGCAATTTCATTTCTTTTCCAAATTTGACTTAAGCCCACGACTTGAGGGAAATAATGTCTCTGGAATAATCTCCTTCACATGTAATTCCAGAGGCCCTATCTTAGTGTATGTCTGTCTGTCTTTCCATATCACTACAATATCCATTTATTTACTTATCGTCAGGGCTGTTGCCTTGTGGTTTAAGGGAAATTGCAATAGTTCCTTCTGAAATAGAAGTGATGTGACACCCAGAGCCTCACAGTAATTCTGTCAGATGGATAAGACTGAACAAGCCTTTCTTTTATCACCGTAGAAGAGGATTCGATACGCAGAACTGACACATACTGTATCTATGATCAGAGCTACTACGTCTAGGTGTCTGATACTACTTTTTTTATATATTACATACAACTCAAAACAGAGGTAGAGGTTTCATTCTGTTTTCTTAGTCTCAGTTGAAGGTACACAGACATTCACTTTGAGCACCTTCAGGTCGGGGCAGACTAACTCAGCAGCAGTGCTACAATGTGTGACAATAAAGAAGGGCTGACATCTCATATTGTAAGTGTCTGTAAAATCCATAGACTGTATTAATTAACACGCTGCTCAGACAAGTCAAATTCGTGGAAGGTTACATTGCGCGGTGATTAGGCTCCTGTGCACTCTGCAGACTCAACAAGAACCAACTAAACACATACAAACCCATTATGAGTTTAACCTATTCCCTTTTTCCATACAATCCCAATCACATCTCCATAAACAAAGCCACACAAACACACTGCAGCACATGACATGACTTAAATCTTCTGGCTAACAGAATTTTGTGGTGCTAGAGAGACTGATATGTAGGCAGTAGTACCATATGGTTTCTATGGAGCTGAGATGAGCAAAGTGTAAAAATGTATAGAGATATGTAGCAGTGAATGTCCAGTAATAATGTTTATTAGGAGAAGATGGTCTGGACGCCCGGTGTGTGCGACTGTGTTTCTCAGGCTCAGGCTCGGGACCGAGTACACCCCCACCAGGCCATTGTGATCGAAGGATGCACTCTAGCTCAGCATCTCCATTGGGGGCAAAAGGTGTGCGTAATGCTGTTGGTGTTGTGGCATCGGCCAGTGTGTGTATTCATAAAGGGGAACGTCAGCCGATCAAGACCTCCCATCACAAAAGAAAGCACCACTTCCCTTCTCTCCTTCATGCAGCCAGTTCCCACATTGCTCTCATTGCTATGGCAACCGGTGCTCTCTCCTTGGGCTCCGCATGCATCCAATCACAGTGAGACCTTTGTAGAGATTCCTCCGGGCTCCACTTATTCAACTTACCCCACTGGAACCGCATACACAGTGAAAAGGCTGGAACAAAGAGCAGAGAGAATCCCTCGCCAAAGCCTGCTATGACATCAAAAATTGGGGCTACAGGCTCAGGTTACGGGGAATGCGGAAGTAATACACGGCCAAGAACTGCAGGATGCACGGCAAAAGGGAAAACAGGGTGGCAACGGCACGGCCACAGCCAATTTCAGTGGAAATTATGTGGAATAGGATTTGTATTTGGAAGCCTTGGAGCCTGAATTCTTGGCAAGTATCGCATGGCTCTGGCACCGGTTTAAGCTTGATAAGTCAAAATGGATTCCGGCTGAGCCTATTTATGTCATTCCTGAAAACATATGGATAGGATTCAGACGCTCAATACTTTCAACCTTCAACAATGACATTCTACACCACTTGTCCAGTCCATTAATCTTCCATGAGAATAGATTTATCATTTACTGCACAAAGGGATCACATTCAGTCAACATTAGCCTGAACAGTATTTACCACAAAGGCCACAATTTAGATCACTTTCACCAATTAAAAAGTCTTGTTTCCTGGCTGTATGCTGAGACATGGTTTATGAGAGAGCCACATTGCACTTTTATCCTTTGTGTTCAAGGTCTTTAAGTGTAAAAAAAAAAAAAAAAAGGGAATGCAGTGTAGTCTACTGTCAGCCTGAGGATTACTCATGCGGTCATGAGGTCACTGCACACATTCACAGTGTTTTCTTTCATTTTAATTATAGATCTACTGATTTCATGTAGGCATCGGCATTAAACACTAGACAATGTAGTAAAGCGGCGTGCCCCCAGAACATGACACCCAGTGGGACCTCTGGCAGCTGACAGACATTCGGCTGCTGGGGTACTGGCAGGCCGATGGAGGCACAGCATAATTTTGCCTGAATGCCATGTCACAAAGTGTCACAATCTGTTCCTGACAACCTGACTGCAGGCAACAGGAGATGAAATGAGAAAGAGAAATGAAAGAGTGGCACAGGACAGAAGATTGGTTTTGATCCCAAATGCCCACAGTACGCCTGGTCACGCCAGGACAGATACTACATTCTTTATATTTAGATTTAGGCAAATGGAATACTATGTCTTTCTTCTGAGAATGGAATTTTAATTCATTTTCCACAGATTACTTGTCATTTAATATAAAAAAGCACTTCTTATCTGGTTTCTTATCTATTCATCACTTCATTATACATTTCAAAGCAGGCTTCAGTCTCTCCTTATTTTGCATGTGGTGAGGTATTTATATAACATGGAATGTTATACAGTTTTTCAAATGCCATATCTTACAGTCATCTCTGAAACATTACATTTAAAGCTGTGGAAAAGCCATTACTCCAGTCAAAAAGCTGTCAAGTAATTCCAATGCATCCACTGCTTTCACATTATCGCTATGTGCAGACACAGTGGCCTCGACAGAGAGTACGATCCTGTGATAATGAGCTAATTATAGGTACAACATTCCCACTTCCATATCTAAATGCTTGTCTCTAATAAGAAACATTTCAAATTATTGAGAGGCAGAGAAAAGGAGAGAGAGTGACACATAATTGATGCAAGCAATTACATGTTCTGTGTCAGAGCAAATTGGCCAGCGTATCTGGACATGCAGGGAGACTGCGACCTCATTTACATCAGAGTGTCAGGAAATAATTGGAGAATGGACTGAGGAGGTGGGATGGGGATAATGTCAGCTAACATTACATAAGCAGTTCTCCTGGCCCGTTTCACTTCAGACTAAATGCTTATGGAAAATACTGCTCAAGAAGTCATTATTTTGTGAGCTACGCCCAAGTAAATGTAATCATAATAGTGACTTTACAACAACAAATATTCTTTGACATTAATCGGTTTGTAAAAAAGTGTAATTTGAGTATTTGAAATGGCTTCACTGCATGCCCACAGGACTCTGACATGTGTGTTGTGTTTTGATCAAAAAGCCAGTAATAACCCAGCTCAGTTTTACTATCCACAAGAACGACTGAGAACGCTGTGTTTGAGCTCAAACCGCTTCAAAAGCCTGGGAAGACGATGTGCTTGACTTTTACAATATTACTTCCAGATGTTTCATTACAAAATAACTTTGAAACAGACACACCGCAAGAAAACATTGTTGAGTGAGAGGAGCCATGGCACATGAGTAAAGACTTCAGGAACCCACAGTTTTCACATTAAAACTGTCAAAAATGCATGACGGCTCTGCTTTCTCAAGGTAAAAGCATTTGAAGAAAGAACATTAGATTTTATTAATTGAAGTGTTGTCTATTTCATAAATGTACATCTATGTGCTACTTAACTTGCTTTAACAACCTTAATTCAGTAATTCAGACGTCTGAGGCAGAAAACCACAGGGCACTGTGGCTCATTCTGAAATGGCCAGTGAAAGGGGGGGGGGATTTATTAAAAGCTGTCTGTTGCACCTCACATCAGGATGGATAACACTGACTGGCGGGCTCTGACCCAGTACTACAGCTTCTCTTTACTGCAACTCTCATCAGGAGCCTTAGGTGAAAAAAAGGAGTAACATGCTGTTTACTCGCAATCCCAGGTCCGTAATTGCCAATTTATTTGATAGGCAGCTGGGTAATGATGGCATTTCACCCCTTGCTGCAGAGACTAAACGGGAGTGATTCATCCCAAGCTCCCTGCCCTCCCTTATCCAGCAGCCTCTGCTGCCTCAATGCCTGCCACCCAGACTGAGGCAGCAGAGTCGGAGCGGGGCTGTATGTGTAGGGGGGTGGCTGCCATGCTGGCTTCAAACAAACCCAAAAGGGAACCCAGGGCTTCAGAGCAAATACGGGTAAGCCTGCCAATTTAGCTCGGGTTTGGGGTTGAGGCAAACACAGCGAGCTGATGTGCCATTTGTAGGCCTTAATGAGCTGGCAGGACAAAGTGAAGAGGGCCGGAGAGCGGGACGGGAGGCTGCCAGGCCTGACCTCCTCTGGCCTCATCTCCTGCCAGCCACTGCCAGGTCACACACTCACTTCATCTGCTTCATCGGAGCGCGGCCTCTCAGCGAGAGGAAGGAAGTGCTGCAGCAAATACCATTAGTGAACTGTTGCTCTAATGAACAGGCTGGGTCAAAGCTAGCTCCTATTTCACACTGTTCTCTGCCACTAACGACTGACTTAGAGGCATTCCCTTTTGTTTTTCCACTCAAATGGCGCATCACTGTGCAGCTGAACCACACAAACTGTCAAACTGCAGAGGCCACTGTTGTATCACAAACCCATTTATCATTTCATAGTAAAGAAAACACACGTGGCATTTTATATAAAGTCAATAAGACTAACAAAAGCATTTTATAGGGTCTACATTTATGTTTTCCGCTTGATCTACGAAATAGCTTTAGTACTAAAGCTCCGGCTTGCACCTCTGGCAATGTGTGAAGTGGGGTTTTACAGCGTGACTGCAGGGGACTTGTTATAAAACCTTCGAGGATTGAAGATGTGACATGTCGCTCTAAAAGTCCATCCTCTTGGAGCCCAGCTTTCATCAGCTTTTCACTGTGCATGCCTGGAGTCCTATGGGCTTTTCTTGACCCGACCAAGAGGAACCCAGTGTGCTGAGTAGTAATGTCATTACAGATGGAAGTGATTAAAGGGCCTTTCTGTACCACTGCACAGACTGAGGTAAACACTTGTCAAACTCCCACTCTATACAGAGGATTAACAATTTGCTTATTGTTCAGAAAGATTTTGGTTTCTGTAAATTGTGTAAACATTGTCAAACATGGAGAATGTTGGAAAAACATACAGAACTGTGCTTCATGCTATTGCATTCAAATTTATATGATGGAAAATGACCAAAAATAGATCGATATGACACTGGAAAAAATATGCAATATGTTAAAAGTTTTTTTAGTCATTTTGGACAATGTTTCAAAGGTAATCATTTTACTTTCATCTGGATTAGGCCAAGATTCCAGGGTAACTTTTGTTTTCAATCAAATCTTTCACTGCTGTAGATCCACCAGTTCTAAGTCTAACAAATATTCCCAAATATCATTTCAATGTAATTTTTCTTGTCAACATCAAATTACTTATTTCATTTTATGCCCAGTCAAGTATCCTGAAGCTACACGGAGAATCCATTTTGCTTCAGATGTCGACCATGTCTTTCTCAAAGACTTGCTTGCCTCCCAACTGACAGCTTTAATTATGGCCCGATATCTGATCGCTTCTCCACACAAATCAAAGAGCAGGGCTGCCTGTCTCGCAGCACTATCTCTGGAGCCTGCTCTCTTTACATCCTGGAATATGTCTCAGTGCACAGGGACCACTAACCACTCTTTTGTTATTCGCCTTCAGCTTCTCCACAAGGAATAGGGCGAGACGAGTCACTGGGAAGCTAAAATGCAAATAGATTTCTTTTCCTCAAGCTTTTCACTTGTTGTTTTTACATTTACAATATAACAGAACCATATTGACCTTAATAAGTCTCAGAACAAAAGGCAATTGTTGTATATTGTATTAATACTATACTAAACTATTGACTAAATGCGGCTTAAATTTGTCGGTGGGCTGTCACTGTTACCAAAACTTTTAATAGGATCAAATAAATACTTCCTTTTGTTCAAATATAGCTTTGACCATTTGCTGTATGTTATGAGCCGGAGTACTCACATCCGTCAGTCTGTCTCTGGAGCTGCTCCTGATCGAAGGCTTGGACTCTCCGCTCACACTCTCACTGTCGCTGTCCTTACCGTTGTTCTGTCCTTGCTTCAGCTGTAAAACACAAATAAATAAAAAAAATATTATACATGGATAACTGTGGTTAAGAAAGGCGTCTCATAGAAACCGGTTGATGAATATGTGAGAGCTGGCAGTAGCTGTGGGGCTGTCTCAGTAAATCTGTCATGTTTCTGAGTCTATTCAGTGGCCATCACTCTGCTTGCCAATGATAGGCGCCATCTGATCTCGCAGTATGAAACTCCTCTCTGCCCACGAAATAGAGAACGGGGAACAAAGACCCTGCAGAACCTTCAAATGGAGCCACTACCCCTTCCAAGCAGACACCACATGCTGAGGCAGCAGGAGCTCACTAAGTGTCATCCTCCAGACATTCTGTTCGAGATGCAGCAAAATGACAAGGAGAAAAAAAGAGGATGTGCCAATCTGCCAACAACTGAGGCCCTTCAAAATCTGGAGAACAATCAAAGACTCTCGGGGGTGCAGTGCCGAGTGGAGGGAGGTGGGACTGTTCCTCCTGTCCAAATGTGTTATTGATGTCCACTCAAGACCCCGTCCCATTCAGCTCCTCTCAGACAAGACAAACACTGGAGCTTTTATTTCAACGCACATCAAACCTTTGCTTCATGGGACAGTGCTGTTACTGGCTGCTCCAACTGTGGCACTGCACACAAAGGACTTGGACGGGGAGACGATGGCTCCTCTCCTGCACTTTGGGACAGATAGACTCTATTTTTCAGCTAGTCCTTTCAGGTACAGACCTTCATTTAGTGTGATGAAAGGGCACACGGTGTGGGAATACTAAAAGAACCCTTGAGTTAAGCAGATAATTAAAATGAAAATGTTCCCTTTTCTGTAGCCATTAGCGGTGTGAAAGGAATCCTATTCCTTGGGAGAATTGCATGATGGGTGGAAGGCGGGTGGATTGGCCAGAGCGCTGAACATGATAAGAGAGTCTGAGCAGTGGGAATGCCTGATGGGGCTGCTTGAGTGTGTGTATATATAGTGGGACACTGCTGAGATGGGGCTGCACAGAACACACACTGCACACACCACGGCCTTGTGCTGTGATAGCACTAATTAACTCCAACACATTTTATTCCCACTAAACCAGGGCGCAATTTTTATCTTTTTGTGTAATTGCCAGTTCATTCAAGAGGAGCTACAGATTTGAAATAATAATAATATCTCCTTTACCCTGGTCTGTGAACCGATCCTTAAAGAAAAGGCCAGGGAAGATGTTTACACCCCAGTTTGCACCTCCTGCATCAAAACATGTTGACCTATAATATTTATTAAGCAGCCAGTGTCCCTGCTGACAACACAGAGAAGAGTGAGCCAGCATGCTCATGCATTTATGAATGTGCACACAGATATTCCACAGGCTTCATTGCTGCAGACTGAATTAAAGATTAACAGATAAAAAATAGACTCATACATTATATGCTATGACTATCATCAAGCAAATGTTGGGGAGATTTGTATTTTAGGAGTCAATCTAGTGCAGCACAGAAACCATTTAATCATACAGTCTGTCTCGTGGCTTATCAGCAGTAAAGTACTCCATGAAATCAGAATTCTTGCACAGATTCAGCCGTGTGTAATGCCTGTTCTTCATGTCTAATAAAGATGTTATAATAAAGAGCGTCTCATCTTTCAGGGTGATTACAAAGCTAGGGACGTGATTACACAGCTATTTGAAAATGCACCCTCAGCTTGTTCCATTTAATTTCCCCCTGAGCCCCCTGATATTACTTCAGAGAATTGTTTTTTTTATCCACTCTCATCTTTTTGTAGTTCTGATGAACATTTATTTTCACAGGATGATAAATGGATGTCTAAATAAACAGGTGAAATGCTGGTGGTCAGTACCTTCAGAGAGATTATAGTACACTTATATTAAAAGACCTACTGCGAACCACCAGATCACCAAAAAAACTAAACATTTGTGTATTTGCTAATGTATTGCACATTATTTAATGAAATAAAAACTACATTTCATGGTTATTCTGTGGCAATGTGATCTAAACAAAATAAGTTAATGGCCTAAGTCATCTGCACTAATGGTGTAAAAACTGCCCCTGTAGAAAGATAACAAACAGATGGTGTTAATATTCCAGAGGCTAATTTCACAACAATTAAAGACACAGTCAGACATTAGTATCTAATAAAAGATTTAACCAAAACGTCTGTCATTAATCTCCACACAGTGAGTTCACACCTGATCTGTCTGTTCTCACCTTTTTCCCACTTCCTTTTCTTCTTTTACAGATAAAGAAATAGAGAATCAATACCTGTTTAACATAAAAAACCCTTTGTAACATGTTCAATCTACAACAATGACCATACTCTATCACTATGTTAATCCATTAGAAGCTATTCCAATTACCCAGTGTCTAGTGGCACATGCACACTGTTCTTCTTTTTAAGAGCAACACCTCAATAAGCATCTATCAATAGATTTGAAATGCAAAAGTACAACGTTTTCATCAATATAGCAAATAGCAGTGTAACACATGCCAAGAACCTGAAACTATTAAAATAGTATTAATTCTCCTACTGCTTTACTGCACTGAAAGTATGAAATATGTTATTTAGTAAAGCATGGACAAAAAACATAATTTACAACTATTACAACATTGTTCTGAACATGTGGAGTCAATTATTTTCTCACTTACTGAAAAGTGCTCACCCATTGCTATAGAGGAATTTTACAAGTGCATTGACCTATTCTCAAGGGCTGCACTACAGACTCAATGCAATCAAGCACAAAAGTAGCCTGCTAACATTTCTAACCACAACAGTCTCTTTAAACAGAGCCATACACAGCCTGTGCAACACATTCCTCCCCCTTCCCCCATTTCTCATCCCACAAAAAGGAAAAAAAAAGATGACAGTGAACTAGGCTCAGTTTTCTGTATGAGCCTCTGTGGGATTGTGTAGCCATCAGCTCCTGGTTTCCCTTAGTTACGCACAACAGCAGCTGCGGAGCTCGGCAGTAATAAAACCTGGAACAATTTAACGGCTTTTATTGTTCTTCTGTGGCTTTCACAACAGCTAACCTGTCCTCTCAGGATCTGGCAAAGAGAATCCCACTAGGGCAGCAATGAAAGAGGATCTCATTTACCTAAAAGCGCTTATAAATTTTTAATTTGCTTTAACAAGTAAATTAACAAGTCCCTCATTTGGGAAGTTTTATGGCTGCTTGCCACAGAGGGAGAACCATGAAAGTTTTATAGATAATCCACTACCTCGGCTTGGTTGCTGATAATAAATTGTCTATTTCCTACGGCACTGTCAAATCCCTTGGTTCCCACTCACTACACTTTGAATATCTCCTTTATGCTACCTTTAGTGGTCTATATAGCAGAGCTATTAAAGTAGTGAGGAAACTCACTTCTCAGCAGTTAAAATGAACAACTTTAAGAATGTGTATCCACTTTGTACTGGCACTCTTGTGTAGCCTTAGGAAAGCCCACTGCATGACATTAAAGCACATTAAGCATTTCTAATTATGTCCTTACTGGCATGCACATCAGACCAGGCTCCTGGAGAGCCCATCTACTAAAGCACCTTGGGCTTGTAGACAACAACAGTTGGGATGTGCTCAGCCGGTTTAACCTACAGCTGCCTTTATCTGGTGAGACATTATGTTGAACAGCAAGCTAAGGGCTGCTCAGGGCTTATGTACAGTTGACAATACCTCATTATTGTGACATTGGCTGTGTGGGCGAGCCCACCAGCGTGGCCTAGCTATGACCCTGTTCCTGGCTCTGAGGCCCAGCTGCTCTAAGTGCCACAGACAGGAGTCCCCACAGCGTTTACTGCCGCCCTCGCTCACAGCCTGTCACCAAGCATCAGCAGCGAGTGCCCAGGGTTTGTTTACTGCAGGCTCCAAGTGTGCCAAGAGGTCAGAGGTCAGAGGCCATCAGCGCCAAATCCTCCAAAACAAGTATTCATAAATTTATCTGAAGTAACAATACTGTGTCCCTAAGTGGCATGTATATCCTAAAACAAGCACCTCCATTTACTTTCACTCCACTCACATCTTTGGTCAGTGATCTTCTCTGTCTACCCTAGAGTTTACTTTCAGAAGGAGATCAGTCTGAACAAACTCGGCTGTCTGCAGCCTTTCTAGTTTCTGTGCAGTTGTTCTGGACCCAGCAGCTGCAGGCAGAGAGTGCTATGAGAAGTAGGGCTGGGAAATGGAGGCTCAGGGGGAGGGAAACAAGAGGAGGGAGCTAAAAGTGGTTGAGAGCACTGTCTTGATCTCATCAGTCATACTAAAGACTCCATTTCCTCCACCGCAGGCTGGAGGCTACACGAGCTTGTGGCTGCATTTGTGTATTGCCATAAATCTTTGATCTATGACGACATTACAGACAAATCAATATGCTTTTAACATCCATCCTCTGCCCTGCGTCGCAATCACCCTTCTCACAAATGGTCATATAATGCTGCAGTCTGGAGGACTGAGTTATGGGGACAATTCCCAGATTTAATAATGAACTGAGCAGGTGGGGGAGGCATGTGGTGGAGGGAGGGAGAATATAAGAGCGGCAGGAGACCTCTACTCTCTTAGATCATATCTGAACATCTTGTTATAGTGGCCCAGTGTGGCAGTAAAATAACCTCCCTGCCCACTTTATGCACCTCCAATTCCCCGAGCTCCAACATTCCCCATGCATTGCAGACAGAAGCCTTACCTAGAGAATACTGCATTCGTACCAAATCTGTAAATAGGAAACTTGCTGCCCAGGCATGTGCTCATCACCACATAACTACTCATCAAAGAAATTTATGTGCAATTAATTACATGATTCCCTAGCTCTACAATCTGTGCTACCAAGTCATTACTTGGGTATTGGCTTTCAGAGACCCATCCAACTAAAGCCACAGCCAGTGTGCCAAATCACAGCTCCCTGAGCTGGGCAGCCTCAATAAAGAGCGCCACGGAAAAAAGACAGCAGAGAAAAAGCCTGCTCCTATCAGCTTGCAGGGGCTATCATTTCTCTTTTTTATTGCCATTTATTTTCCTCCAGGAATTCACTGCCAGTATATTGGCAGGCCTTCCAGTAGATGGAGGCAATGAAATTTAGCGCAGACACTTAACACTGGGTCAAGCCTTGTGTGCAGCTCATGTGTGGCGGTAATATGATAGACAAACGCTTCCAGTTTAGGAGAGTGGTTTTTATGTTACAGGAATAGCTGTACAGTTCTGGCTGTGTCACCCACTGCCGCAGAAAAATGGAAAATGCTTAGCCAAAGCCTTTTGAAGGACCACGCAAACATTTTCAAAATAGCACAGCACTGTACCCACTGCTTTTGGGAAAAATAAGTCTGTGTTAAGCTTAACCTTGAGAAGTTAGACTGACACACACAAAAGATAATGAAGATTAATTAAAAGATATTTCATATAAACCCTTGAGAGGAGAGGTCATTCAAAAAACATGTGTTTCTGTTCATTACAAAACAACACAGGGGCATAACTATAACTGTTACATTAGCTAAAGGTTACATTAGCTAAAACCAATCATTCTAAAATGTATTACTTCAACACACACTGAAATACTCGAATAAATGATGATAATTGAAAAGGTTGATCTCTATGTGCAGGTGGTTTTATGATTGCACTGCTTTACTGACCAACATTCACTGTGAAGTATCAACAGGCTGGGGAGAAATTTTATTTGTGGATTAAAAGTAGTAATAACCAAGGTTAAGTCTGCTGGCCGAGCCGAATGCTCCATCTTTATTGAACAATCCTTTTGTCTAATGTCAGTCTTATATTCTCTTTAATTAACAAAAAAAAACCCCAAAGTGATCCAGAAAGAAGCCCAAGAGAAAAACACATGCTGCACCTGATTATTAGATGTTTTTAGGACACTGGGACGTCATCAGTCACTAGTCATCAACAATCAACATTTGTTAATGAGTGGAGTAGATTTTAGTCGACTAGATTTCCTTTGGTTGACTACAGGTCTATTAGCCACCATCTACACATCTGTTGTTATTGGGCCATGACTGTCTGACAATAGTAACTAATGTTAAAGCATGCTCTACTAACTTTATTACACACATAAACAAACTTCTTTGACAGACATACAGATAAAAAAAAAATCTAATATAAGATCAAATTTGAACAGTATACAAAAACAGCTAACCCACATGTATAAAGTAACCTGTTACATTATTGTATAGTTCCTAAAAACACATATTTATGTGCTTTAGCTCACATACTTATCTTAAAAGATTCTGCATGTTTAAATTCTGGTCCATTTTCATCTGTCCACTTGTGTTTTCTGCAGCTATCACAAAGGGCCATGTCAAATGGCTGTGGCTATGACCCTCTTTGAAAAGCATGTCCTTTTTCTGTTTGTGTTTGGTCTAGGTTTCCTTGCACCAGTAATGCACTTCCTAAGCCCATAAATCACACTTGTGCTGCTCTTTTGATTTTTCTCCCTCTCTATTCAAACCTTCACAATGTTTTGTTCAGTGTGCCACATCTTACTTAACACAAAGCTATTTTCTGTCCCAAAAGAAGCCAGATGATGCCGGCCCTCCTCCTTCTGTTCTTGGAAAGACTCTTTTGCAGGCGCAGAAGGCCACAAATGTCAACCACAGGAAGGCAATTATGAGAGTAAAATTACTTCCTTACTGTTATCAATCCGCTCTGAGGACCCAGGGAATGGTTAAAAGCCACCATGAAATAGGGCACAGTTAGACTTTTCTCCTGGGTCCCAGCCGAGGCTGCTAACCTTGCTATTAAAGTCCCCGACAAGCTTTGTCAATGCAATCTGCTGAATGCCTTGAGTGACATGCGATCGATATTCTCCACTCTCCTGGGTCATCACCAGTGACAGAGGCCTAAGTAATAATACAGCCCTTGCTGCCTCTCTAACTTAAATGCTTCCACTGCCGAATATTTCACACTTTTTTTCTTTTTTGGGAGGCTTGTGAGCTAAATTTTCCACACTGATGGAAGGAGGAAGATAAGGAAGGCAGGAGGGAACAGAGCAGAGAATTGCTGTGTGTGTGTGGATGGATGCTGGCTGGGGTAGTAAGTGTGGAGGGCTGACAGAGAGGAGGCACAGAGGGAGGGGCTATGATAAATCGAAAATGACTGGCTGCCGAGTTGTAATCTGCCAGCGTCGAGCCCCCTGTAGCAACAAGCCAAATGAAAAAGCATGCTGACAGGCCGCAGAGATGGAGGGCCTGCAGTGGGCTGTGTGGTGGAGATGGAGCTGGGGAAGAGAGGCAAAACGTGGGGAAGGAGCGGAAGAGTCTGCAGAGGGAGGACAAATATGAATGGGAGGTGAGCTATTGCTTTTCTCCCGGTGCATGGAGGTGTCAGGATGGGAAAGTGTGCAGACTTTAGCAGTAAAAAGCATCTGGAAACCTAAGAGTCCTATTAGAATTTCTATAAAGGTCCAATGTAAACACTGGCATTTGGTGATGTTGCACCTTTAATCAAGTACTGTCAATTAACTTAACTACGAAAACATGCTTCATTAGTAAATGGCTGGGTCAGTGTCTTTGTGGATGTTGTGTAATAAGCTATCTGTAGATTTTACGTGCACACAAAGGCAGCTTTTGTGTCCTTCACATGCAGGTGAATTTAACTCCAACATCAAAATCCAACACAAGAGCTCCACCTACTGCAAGTGCCTCCTCTGTGCCCCTTTCGATGTTGCTCAGACGTCCAGTGAGCTCTGGGAAAACCAGCAGGAGATGACTGCACATGAAAAGCACACACCTCTTTCATTTTAAAGAAACTTTTCTCATTTAACATTTACCACAGACTGAGGACTAGCTATTCCAGACAAGGCTAAGCAGGCTGCTGCAGTTCAGCCTTGTCTGGCTCCCTGATACAATGTCAGCTGCAGCGAAAGCTGAGAGCTAAGCCCACTCTATCCTCCTAAGTATTAAGTGTGTTAGCCTGATGCCTGTTAAACAGGGTCTAGTAGGAGCAGGGCCTAAGAGATGGAGTCAGTCTGCCACACCGTCTGCCTGCCTAACAGACGTGCTGGCTTGAATGCACAACTTGCCCAAACAGGCAAGGTCAGTTCAGCAGCAGAGTTGAACCCAAGACAAGAGGACCAGCATTGTAATTGGGAACTCAATAATGCTCATGTGAAAAACAACGTAGAGAGGCGCGGGCATATCCTTCTCACCAGCCGCATGGAGAGCCCAAAGCAAACAATCTGTCTGCACAGCCATCCTCCCAGTTTACACATCTACATCAGATGAGCTGCATACATTTAGAAATCACTAGTGGCACAGCGTGTGGCATGATGAATTCACAAACAGCAGGAAATAGAGCCACTGTATTTTCAGCCGAATTATCTGCAGCCCTTTGTCTGTTTATCCGATACTGCTTTTCTCTCTGCCTCGCCACAGCACCAGACATGGCCAATAAGGCAACAGGGGCCTTGAATGTGTATAGGCAGCGTCCCTCCTCCCCCTGTTTCATTTGCGGACCCGTGGCTCACAGTCGGACTGTCGCAAAGAAAAGCCATCTCGCTCACAGCATGGCAGCTGTTTCAGTCCATGCCGATGTGCTGCATGCACCCCGACTTCCCGCGCTCCCACTGGGCTATTCAGGAAATCATGGCTGATACTAAGCCATTTGTCTCCCTTTTGTGTTCAGCCCTGGTCGTGCAGCAGCAAAAAAGAGAAAGGGGTAGTGCAGCTTTTCCTCTCCCGAGGAAATGCTGAAAATTATTTCTGAAAACATCAGTGTGGCAATTTTGGTAAAAGCACACAAAATGAATGAAGCACAATTCAAAAGGCTCTGCAGGAGTGGGAGCCTGTAGCTTTTGGGGTTTGCTTGGAAAAATATGTGTTTTTCACTTGAGCTTTATCACCAGAAACTTTAGAAAGTTACAAAGTGGGTACAATTGTTTTGGTTTTAAAAAGGTGTGTATCAGTGTAGTGTTTTTTAAAAGTACACATCTATAAACACAATACTTCATTAACACAAGGTTTTGCAGTGCCACTTTTACATCACGTACAACATTTAGTTAATTTGAAAAATAATTAAATAATAACTTGAATTCTTGAGGAACTTTTTTCTGTTGTTTGCATAAATAATATCACCTGAAAGTGAGTCTACAAAGACCGTTTGCAGATTTAAAGAGCATAAACTCTCTGAGGCAGTATCATACATTCAGAACTGTCTGCAGGCACTTGTATTATAAATAATAAAAGAGCTCAGTGAATGCAAATGCACACTACATGAAGATTACTTAAAAAAAAAAAAAAAAAGCTGGGTAAAAAAGTGAAGCTGGGTACAAAACATAAGCATGTGCAGCACTTAAAAGCATGTCATGTCATATTCTACATTTTGACTGAAACTTATCTTGCAGATACCTTTAATGAAAGGACAGGTTTGAGGTTTAGTTACAATTATACACATATTCAGCCTCTTGCTGGATTATCAGTCGACCACTGAAACATTTGTAGGGCAGACATGTTGAGTGGCGGCTCCTATGAGCTGCAGTGAAACTCCCCACAGCTTTCTTTAAAACACAGGGGTAAATAATTCAGCAGTGCCTGAACAAAGCCTGAATCTGAGAGAATGCTCAGCTCTCTCATGTATGCAGTACTTTCCTTCCCTGTCCCACAAGAAGGAACAATGCATCGCCGTCTTTTCATGACAGACTTTGAGCTTCGAGCTCAGAGTTAATTTAACTGACAGTGCAGTTGCTTCAGCCAGACCTCTGTTTCCTTCTTTCACTCACAGTGAGCAGCAGCAGCAGCCTGTCAGCATACTCTTGACCTGTGGGGGGTGCTACATGACAACACATCAGGATCAGAGGGTAACAGCATGAACTAAGTAGGAATAATTACGGCACAGAAATGACAATTTATTATAATTTATCTGCAATTCCTCTCTTCACCCTTGTAATTCAGAAAGGTACACAATTTCATCAAAGCAAATACCAAAACATCTATTTAAAATACAATACCATACCATACTACATTAACATTTACACTCCAGTTTCTCTCATTTTTTTTTAGTTAAGAGTTTAATGGCTGGTTGATAGCCATACATAAGACATTTGTGCAAAATAATATGACAGACCATTCGAGGAAACATACTTTTACTCACGCACTGCTCGTTCTGGGATTACAATCTACATTGTTGTAACTTTTAATTTAGTCAAACCTCCTTTTCCCGTGACAGATAACACACACAACATGTCTGTAGCACTGAGACGTTCTCAAAGAGCAGATGTGTCGATCTAGTCTGATGTTGTGTAGCTGCAGCTTCAGTGGTTTCACTCTTGCACCAGTTTCAGTCACTTCAGCAGAGTGAATAGTTTCCCTGGACTCAAAAAGAATAAAATGGTATTAATCTGCACACAGAGCTGAGGAGGAGCGGTTGTGGGAATGTGTGTGTGTGTGTGTATGTATGTGTGTGTGTGTATGTGTGTGTACCTCCACTTCTAGCCCCGGGCCAGACTGGGAATCAGTTCAAAGATTCCCTATATAACTCTGATTAAAATACACAATGGATCTTTTTAACTTTCATGGCTAATAATTGATGAACACAAAGGCCCTGTTGAATGTTCCATGTGAAAGAGGAGCTGACATTCTGAAGGTTCAGTGAGTATGGGCTCCAGTATGAGACCCCCCTCCCACACACACACACACACACGGGGCTACTCTCCAGCTCCTTGTGGCTGCGGGCTAATTGCAGCGATTTTAGATGATTGTTATTAAAAACAGGCAAGCGGCGGCACTTTGTGAGCTGAATCCCCTCAAGGGTAGGCCCCGTCACTCCGGGAGCGCCCATGCATCCTAATGACTGCAATCAGGGTTTGCAACAGCGAGGATGCCTTTGTTTTCCCGGGTGCAGTGAAAGATGCAAAGAGATCGGCTCAAACAACACACTCCAGGACTCTTCAGAAGCTGAAGAGAACAACCACCACACTCAGATCCTGGGTTGTGCCAGCATTACACTCAACAAACTGCACTAAGGGTTGTCTTCAGGGACCATTACAAAATACTAGGCATCTTCTTAACATATAATTTTGTAGAGTTTTTTTCAGAAAAGCAGGACTACTTTAAATTTCTCCTGTACCAACAATAGTCAAGAGGCTCTACACAATTTCAAATGTTCACACAGGTCTAAGCTATGAAATTTCTTATGTCTGTCATTTTTATCTTTTTTCTTAGTATATACTGTAGTATAGTTTAGATTATGATTAGTTCATAATAATTAATTATGTCATTTTTAATATATTTAATAATAAGAACGGAAAAGAAATAGCGGTGGTTTTACAAGAACATGTCTGGAATGCTTGAGGACAAATACTTTCCTTCTTTCTCATTAAATTACTAATTAAAACTAGTGACAGCTAATCATTTGTTTTATGTTGTGTTTTTTTTTCCCTTCTCCTGCCAACATTGCAGAGATTTAACAGTCTGATTAATTATATTGTTACCAAATCAATACTAATTATTCAACAGGCTCTGCCCTGATGCGGTGCAGTGGGCGGTGCATTGACCACCACAGCCGCAGTTATCCGATACAATACCATTACATACATTACTATTCAGAAAAAAGCAAAAAAAAACAAGGCAAGAGTTCAGGTATAAAAAGCTGGAAGAGAAGGGATCAGTAGCAGCACTATCTGGTGAGCATACAATTGTGAAAATAGAGCCACATTGACAAGGCCTTAGAAGTGACACGACGGTAACAGCTTGTTCAGTTCAGATGTCGGTAGCATTTAAACGCTCAGGTGAACAAAAACATTCGATCCGAGCACAAACCTGAAGTGAGCATTAAAGCTTGATGAAGAATAGACTGTTATTAATAATTGCAAACACTACTTCACTACTGAGATGATGACCAAACACATGTATGCCACTTTGGTCCTCCACATGGTGACATTTTATAGGAATGTGCTGGAGATGTATGAAGTAACAGAGACTTCCCAACTTGATTTCATGGCACAAGCTGAATGCAAATCTACTCAGAGGCAGACAAGCACACACACAGTGAAGAGGAAACATGGGACCTGTCGGCAGAGGCCCTTCCACAACACTGTAGCCCCCTCCCTCGACATGCATAATGCATAAGAACATGTAAATACGTTATCCCGCGCATGCATTAATGATCATGGAGAAACTCGCAGTCTACGCACCAGGGCAATTAATAAAAGATGGCACCCTGATAACGGCGAGTACCTCCCTGTCTCCACAAGCCCCCCTCACCCCCCTTACCCCACCACTTGATCTGCCGAGACACATTTCATGCCAATTCTTAACCTTGTTTTATTTCTGTGCTGCTCGGGGGTGTGGTGCAGCTGGCGAAGAGCTGAATAATGAATGGAAGCTATCAGAGCGCCCGACTACGGGAGAAAAAGTCCGCTTCACACAAAACACAACATCCACGAAAACACACACACACACGGTTCAGGACAACTGTGGTTTGTATTGGATGCGCCGGGAAGGAAATGAGGGGTTAACTGCTCTCTGGAGAACAGTGAAATGAGCTTTTATAGCCTGGAGATAGTGCATAAAACATCAGCTCCGAAGATGCACACACAAACACATTCATTTCTCAAGGCACAAACAATGTAAATAGAGATTTTTAGTAAATGTTCCTGGCACAGTTCTGTCCTGATGAAATGGAGCACAGTGCATGTTTGCAACATCAGGAAGACGATGGATGGACATTGTTGAAATAGATTTTTCTGCTCAAAGCTTAACTGCTGATAATTTAGGTACATGTTGCGGTGTGTGGTTTCTAGGAGAGACTGAGATAAGAAGATCTGATTTCCAACTGAACCCAAAGCCAGGGAAGAAACTTTAAATCTCATGTTGTTCACTCTAGGACTCTACCTCCAAACATGCTTGGTCACACAGTAAGTAGAACGCCATTTGCTTGAATGTTCTGCGATTATGGCAAACTTGTGTTCTGAAAAACAAGTGTGTGGGAAGGAAGCAGATGGTCGGGGGAAACCAAGCGCTCCGGCTCGTCTGTTGGTTCCTCTGAGTATGTGCTGACCGTGCTGACAGCTTGTCAATCTAACAAATGGATGGATCTGCGGATGACAGCTCTTTTTCGCTGTCTCTTTGCCTAGGTTGAACACTCTCTTCATTTCTCGCTCATTCCGTCACATATGTGCCACCGGTAGCTGACCTTTTTTCTGTCTGTCAAGTACGAGAAGCAGAGGGAGGGAAAAAGGGGGAGACATTCCATTTCTCAGCAGCTAACATTTAGCTCCTGCTCTATGTGCTGAGTTTAAGTGACAGTAATCACGGCTTATGAGCTCACTTTGCCCTTGTCACGTCCAAGAGCAAAGCTGCATATTACGGTGATTAGACAATTAGGGCCATTACAGTATTACTTTGGTCAATGTCACATATTACACTGCGGCAAGCGACAGAAGACAAAAACTCTTTGGCTGTCCCTGCATGTAAGCTGGCTCGAAATGAGCTTAATGATTGTAGAGGCTCTAGTGTGCACCACGGCCATATTTGGAAAGAGACTAATTTTCTGTACAAATTAACAGTGCAAGGGGAAAAGGCACAGGGGGGAATAGAGTGTGCTAAGCAGCGAGAGAAGACCTGATGTAACAAGGCTTACGCTGCAACACTAATTAACATAAAGCCCTGTACTCATTTCCTAAAAACACACTTAACAAGAATCACATCGCTTCATTTATCTGAGCAAATGAGCGCAGAGATGTGTATCTGCTTAAGCTGCAGCAGGTCAATTACTAAAGCTAAATTATTTACACTACGTAATATTTAAAGCTAAGGATCGTCTTTTTCCATTTTTTTACATTCTACTTTAAATAAATCCTGCTTGATCAAACATGTCATGTTTTCAATACATCTAAATCCAATTTTGCAAAAATAGTTACATGAAAAAGAATTTGCAGTGGAGACAGTCAAAGTTCAAAGTGATCCACTACTACTAAAGAAAAAGTCTCAAGCACGGCCTCTTAAATACACACCAGAGAAGTAAAAAGGAAGGGAGGGAGGAGTGAGGAGAAGTGAGGCAGCATCTGGAGGCGTGAAGACATCAGAGCACACCGATGGTCAACCTCCTCTCCTGCAGGAGGGGTAAAAAGGAGGAAAATCTGTTTCCTGTCATCTTCCATCTTGTCAGTCTTTGTTCAGACATCTTGCATCTCCTCCAGCAGCTGTTTGAGGCCTTTGCTGGCAGATGGCTGCTTCTCTTTGATATGCACTCTCCTCTGGCCCACTCTCCAGCAACATTTCCTTTTCCTCTCATTGGCTAAAAGTTTTGGGCAAAAAGTCCACCTATCACATTTACATTAGTCTTTGCTGCTGATGACAATACTGGTGGTACAAAACTAAACAGTGCTTAAAAAAGTGTATCCAATGTTGAGTTTGAGGAAAAGTATATATCAGGCATTTGATGTGTATGTATTCCATGACGCTGGCCAAGTTTTAATGAGTAGGAAACAACAGAGAAAAGCATGGTTTCTTTGGCCAACACAAACTGAAACTGCCAGGCTGTTCACAAGTCTGCATTCAAACAGAAAAAAACAATTGTGTTTTATTTCCAGTAGGCTGCAGGCAAGTGTTGTAGTCTTTCATAAATCTGTGAGATACTTGTAGCTCATAACGTGCCTGCGTGTGAAACTCTACCCTGCCTGGTGTGCATGTTAGTGACAACAGAGAGCTCTTTCAGCCAGGGCAGCAGTGTGAGCCATGCTGCTACACTGGCTCAACTATGGGAACCCTTCTCGTGTCCAGTCATCCAGCCTCCTGAAACCAGAGCTGCACTGGAGTGGGCAGCAGACGGTAGGCAAGACCTGGCATTCCACTAAGAAAGCCACTGGGGCTAATGACTCTGGAAAACAATCTTTGAGGAGAAAATAGAGTACTCTGCCAGTGTAGTTTGTCTCTAGTCTCGATTAAAGACAACTTCGCTAATATTTTATTGTGCGTTTCATTCTCATGTCTCTATAAAAGTGGACAGTCAGGAGCAGTTTACATGGGATGCCTCTGAAGCTGATTAGATGTATGGCAGAGGTAAAGTTTACAATAATGCTAATAACGTTAAAAAACCCTTGTTATAAAAGTTTGTTTAAAATTATTATTGTGAAGCAAGTTCTATGCATTCTATATATGATTATTTCAAAGTCATGATCAAAACCTACAAAACTACAGAATCATGGTTAGTTAACACAAAGTCTAGTTGGACTGTTGTGTTGGTGCAGTACATTTGGTGTCTGTTGAGAGAAAATGAGTGGACACAAGTTTATACAAACAAACCTTACTAAATTCATGTCATTGTGTTTTAATCTGAAACTATAAGAAGTGAATGAAGTGAACCCATCCTTAGAGGAATAAATACAAACAGACATTAGTCTCCTTCAGGTGGTTCGGTCAAAATAAAATCCCAGCCTTTGTGTGTACAAGCTAAGGTTCCAGTTGAGTAGGCGTCCGGCCATTGGCTCTGCCCATCTGTCAGTCCTGTCCCTAGTGGCTCCACTGAGGGCTCGCTCTTACTCCCTCTGTCCCTGTGGCCCAGCATTGTTCAGTGACCCAGACCCTGGTCTCTCTCCTCTGTGTCCCCTCTGAGAGTGACAGGCACGGCCTCCTTACATCCCCTTCTCTGTGTTTGCATGCACCAAATGGACACAAACACAGCGGGGGGTATGACTGCTGTTGGGGTCTGAACCGAGCAACAACTGCCACTTAGACTCAACACATAGCAACACACTACTATTACTACTCTAACAATGCGGTGACAGACCTGTTCGACTATTGTCATCATCAGGAGCCGCTCAGTCTAAGTCCTAACTTGTCATCATGAATTTTCTCACTCAGGAAGGCCCAGAACCAGCAAACGCCACTTAGCTATCCACAAGCCATCACGGTGAAATCTGACAAGTCAAGCTACTTTCCTCCTTCTAAGCCTGTGTTGTCTCCTCGGTGGCAGAGGCTTTTGTCTGACAGATGTTTACAGGGGATGCTTGATGTTTCCTCACTGCGTGCTGCCTGGGAAAACATCTGGAGTTTGCAAAGATTTACCCGTAATCCCTTCGGCAAGCTGTGGAGCACTCTGAGAATTTCAATGTGTCTGAAAAGTAAGCAAGCTTTTCTGGAAAAAAAAAGAGCTTAAAAAGGCAGATTTACAACAAGCATTACCAAGGTTAAAAGTTCCATAAGCCTCTTACTACTCCAGCTTTTAAGCATTAATAAATTAAACTGACTTCAATGAGCAAAAAGGTAACAGTAAATGAAAAAAACGGACTTAAGAGGAAACAGGTTTGCTACTGGGGAAAAAACAACCATCTTATTATTGTTTTAATGCATTAATCTGCACTCCTCAATGCATCTTATCACAATGTCTTGAGCAAGTCTGTCCTAAATGTGCTCCACTGAGTTCATGTTTGAAATAAAGAATACCACCCAAGAGCTTTCCACACCAAAACAAACTATCCCGTGGAAGACTGAACTAGCCTGTCTTAATGACCACCTTCATCTAACTTGGTTGGTGTTCCCGGTGATTATAGGCTGCCCCCATTACCTCCACTCAACAACTCAACTCATGGGAGCAGTAAATACAGAGAAAATCTCCAATGTTTTACACAGTTCTGCAGAGTTTATAAGCTGCTCCAACAGGGTTCATTAGTGTGAGCCACTGTATCTACCTCAATGATAGAAACAGTGCAATGATTAGGCGGCACCCATCAATCCATGTTTACATTACAGCCAAATGTATGTGTTCATATTTCATAAACAATAAGTGGACAAGTTTAGCTGGGATTTAACGGACAAACACCCTGTCTGCTGTTGCTAAGCTGTAAACTGGCTAAATGATCAGGTGTTTGGAAGTAGTACGTCTCATCTTGTCAAACCAGGAGGTCAAATACATAAGCACCAAATGCCACATGTTCTTGTATCTCCACCGCGGGCTCCTGACATTCAGAGGTGGACTACAATATTGTGTTCTCGTTCACGTCTATGTAATCCAGCTCTCTCGTGCTCTCACTTTAGACACAAGCCCACACACAAGGGTAGCAATTACCTTTTCCCCAGAAGCCGATGACCTCGAGTGCTTGACCCAGAATGCACCTTGCCTCGTGGCCTTCTCACCCCACCGTTCGGAGAGGTAGAAGGGAGGAGCAGAAGACGCAGGCACTCAGTCCAATATGCTCCTGTGCGCAAGCTCCTTGTGGTGTGACTGTCAATCAGCCAAAATCACAGGGAGGCTATCTGCTCTGGGGCAAGTCAGGGAGCAGTCTGAGGTTACACTCTCTATTCATATGCCTGTCTAACTTACATCAAAAGACTTTTCATTATTATGTATTACTTGCCCCCCTCAACTGTACATTTTTTTTATAAATACAAACAATATGACAACCTGTGAAAAGTGATCGTCTGTAAGACTCTAAGAGCAGCCATGTTGTACCTTTGCCACCTTAAGACTACAGAGAACAAAATGGCAGAACAGATGGAAACAGGGCACCTCAGGCAGCAACAGATGCTCCCTCCTCCACTAATAAGCACAGACAGTCACATCAATGCATTCTATTCCCACATTTTTATATATATATATATGTTACGCCATAAGTAACCGGGACTCTGCTTGATAGCGTTTGAAGTAATTAGATAGCTGTTTTGATTCTATGTGACCGACACTTGATGCTCAGAGGAGAACTTGATCGGTATAAAAAAGTCATCACGCAGAGAGGGACACAGCATTACAGAGAGTCCGATGGCTGGCCAGCTGACTCACTAGACTGACTATACTGTTACCTGTGGGGGACGTGAACAGAAACATTTGGGTATAGTGCACATACAAGTCTCTGTTCAGCAGCATCACAAACACAAAGATAATAGCCGATTTATTAATTTTTGTGTATCTGTATCTGTTCTAAGTCTGGCACTGGCTGTTTTGTGAATGCTAAAGCTTCAAAAAGGCACATTTGGATAAGGACACTCCAGATATTTAACTTTCAATTTCTTTATATGAATAAGAAAAAGTAAAAAAATTAAACACTTCTATACTAGCTCTCAATCAGTTACAGTACAAAGCATTTAAAATCTTTACAAAGCACAGGTCACTCAAAGGGTTACACTTCCCAAAAGACACAACAGTCTTACCTTGTCGTTGTATTTGAACTTTACATAGAACCAGCTGGACTTGATCATCCTTCTCAGCTCAGTTTCTGCCCGGTGTAGGGTGTCCAAAGAGCGTCTTTACTGATACCCACTGGAATCGTGCAGTGCGCTGAAATGTCACTAGTACTGGCTCTTCCTCGCTCTGTCTGACTGCAAGCCTCTAAGCACGCTCAAGTTTGCCTCACTGCCTGGTCTTTGGGCGTAGTGTGTGGTACGCACATGTGGTGTGTGCAGCGTCGCGGACTTGGAAAGCTGACAGAAGATCTCCTCAGACGGGCTTCAGCTGTGTTCCGAGGTGAAGTGCTGGTGGCAGATGCCAGTGAAGGAGAATGTTTCTCTTCTGACTGACTCACCTCCCTCTCTGCTTCCTGCCCCTCGTCTTCCCTTTCACTTGCTCTTGTTGCGTCTACATTTCCATCTTCACTCTTTTATCCTTTCTCCCTCAGCTCTAATTCTTTTCTTCAAGTTTTTCCTTTTTCTAGCCCTTTGCTCAACCTCTGGGCTTCCCTTTTCTTTCGGTTATGCACTGCTGAGCACTTTCATTCTGACCTTGTTTAACCTGCTTCTATATCTATTTCAATCTAGTGTTACCCTGCCCTTGGTAAAGTAACACTGTCTGCTTCATTATTTCTACAGACAGTGGGCCTGATGTTGGTCTGACCCCAAAAACGAATGATTCCCTAGAGCTAAATAAACTCTGACGGCTGAACAAATACCTCAAAAATACTCTGTCAACTGCAGTTATGTCGACATCAGAATGTATCCATCTCATGTCAACATGACGACCTTTAAATATGTGTGCATAGCTTTACTTACAGTCAGGCACATACAGAAACACACACATAAGTCATATAATGGCAGATCAGATATTTTGGCCACAGCTACATTTCCACACACCTGAGAAATAGACATGCAAAGGCCTTGTGATACTTTACAAGACTCTAAGGAATTTGACTATACTATTCTAATAAAGTTAGTTAACAGTGTGAAAATCTAGACCAACACAAGTGTAGCAGCCGGCCAATATCTGCAGGCAGCTGCAGTTCACTAGGACTATGAGCTGGCCCTTCAAAAGTGGAGGACTAAAAGCATGAGCAGGGCCAAGGCCACCCACACAATGTTTACATTCTGCCAATCCCTTCTAGGAGACATACACACAAAGATGTGGTGTATATAATTATGTCACCTTTGACATGTCCCACTAGATTCTACCAAATTTGGCAGCTCGCAGTTTTAACAAAGGCATTATCAAAAGACAGAAGATGGCATCAGAAAGCAGCATAACCAACAAAAATGATTGGACTTCACTACTTCAACCCTATCGACAGCAGACTTAGCAAAGCTTCAGATGGGCTCATCTTGAACACGTCGTGACAAAAACAAAGGCAGATTTGAAGAGGCGGCTTTCTTCTGAACCATGTGTGAGCTTTAGTTTTAGTGTGTGAGCCTGCTGTAAGTCAGCTTTAGCGTTTGTTTCCTTCTCTTGAACATGTTGCAGTTCCTACTCGGCTCATGTCACTAGTGAGGAGTATGAAGGCCTGTAATGCTAAGTAGCAAGCTGTCTGTCTGCTCACTTCCCACTCACATGCCTACGCATGGCCATGTCCCCCATAGCCATGGATGTGCCCAGACAACAGAGCTGCAAACGCTTGGAGGAGTACATTCAAAAAAGCAGCTCAGAGTATTGTGGCCTGGTTTGTATTAGGCAACAGCAGGAGAATTAAACAAGGCTGGAAACTCAGACTCAGTGCTCTGGTGATAATGTGTTAATGACAGTAATGCACTGCCAGAGGTCAAAAGGTTATTTTAAGATCCTGTGAATTTCCATTTACACTAAACCTAGCATACAATGAGACTGTATCAGAAACATTAGGATTATTGACAACAAAGGGTAGAACTGTGAGGTTAAAGAACATTGCTTCTGCTTAACTTTATCAGCACACATGGGCAAAGAAAGAAACTGCTTTCTTGGACGGTTATCTCAGTGTAATTCAACTTCCCCATGGTGCATGTCGTCTGATGATATGTTTTCTTTTGATCTGTGCCTTGCCCAGTGGCTGCTTCCTAAGGCGCTGTGTAAAAGTCTACACAGGCCCTGGAGCTGCCTGTCTCCACAGATCCTTCCAGCTGGAGGCACTGCTTCTCCTGAGGCTATAGACCATGCACAATCTGACAGCGTCTGTCGCACTAGCTCCTAGCGATCTTTTGTCACTGTACAACGTTCATTAGGGGTGCATTAGGGGTGCAGGGTTTGTCTTATTGTATACAAATAAATACATCTGTATGTTTTGTTTTGATTCCTTAAACTTACAATAAAGTACAATAAAGTAAATGAATGCAGAAGTAAAGATGGAAAGAATGGCTGAGGAGAAAAAGTGACAAGATAACGTGGCACATGCAGTAATAACTCCGGTCTGTACTGCACCAGGATTACAGCATTTAGTGTTCAGTGAGGGAAGAGTTATTGCTCACGAACTGATTATGTCGCAGAGCCTCAGACCTTTTTCTTCCTTCTTCTCTGTAATAATGCTGCTGCACCAACAGACAGCGTCAACATTAGGACAACATAGTGTATGCTTTCTCGCTACAGGCTCAATTGGCCAACAACACAAAGGCCATTTCCTGTTCTCTTTCTGCGTGTGCAGATATTCAGGTTGAAGCTGAGTGTCTCTGATGGCCAGATAACACAAGACCTTTCTAGGCCACAGTCAGGAAATCACATTAGCCTTCTCCTCCTGCTATTGCTGCTTTGGCACAGAAAAGTCATAAGGCAACACTTGTCTGTGTGTCTAATAAAGGGTAACCAGGAAAATCTTCATTACTCACCACGTCTTCCAGTGCATTATTTGACAGCATCAAAATGTAGATTGCTTTACTGAAGACAAGGCACAGGTGCTTTTGAAAATAAAGGAATGGAAATGCACATAGCTACACACCATTCGACCCATATACTGTCTATCTCAGACCCAAGCCAGGACCTCATTTGGAACTCATTTCCAAACACAAGTCAGCAGGCAATTTGAACAGGGCGATTGTAGAGGAGGGTGAATGCTTCAGTGACAAACAGGCAAGAGAAAAAGGAGGGGAAATAACTCCATGTTCTAATGGTTTTCAGATGCTCACGCCAGTGCCAGCTCTATGATGTTTCACTTCATCTCCTCCCTGACTAAATGCTTTGCACGCACACGGCCAGCACATATGCATCCTCTCAGCTCCTACACAATGGAAGTAGCCCACAGACCCAGCTGTCCAAGCCCCAGACAAGCAGACGGACCTAATAAAAGCAGGAAACACTGATAAACACACACTAATTGCTCACAGGCTGCACAGACTTTGGACAAGGTAGTGGTAGATAGCTGTAACAAGGTGGAAGGTAAGGCTCAGCTTCAAAGAGAGATCCAGGGGCTGGGCAACACCTGCCTTTCAAAACATTTGATTAAACATAAGACAGTCTATTATCACTATTGCAACCCATACTTTACCCTGAGTTGACAGTTGACCAGACCATATCTGTATTATGTAACCCAATAAATAAGCACACCTTTTGAAACTTGATAATATAATTGAATGTGCAGTCAGCTACATAACTGTTGACAGTTTTCCAATCTTCTGTAACACCACAAACAAGAATATGATAAAAATATTCATATGCCTAGGGACCTTCGGTAACAGTACAGAACATTCATATGCACTCACTCCTTGTTTGTAAGTGTCCTTCTGTGAGTTTTAGAGCCAGACAGAAATGTGGAGGGAATTAGGCACAAGCTGTTAAACAAATCTACTGGAGCAAAGAACAGATAATAAAAATGCAATATCATAATTAGACGCTCGAATGGGTGGGATAAGTAACTATATAAACAGTCCCAGAGAGAGATTTATCCATAAACTGTGTAGCTACAAACACTGTACACTATATTGAGCTTTTAACTTTGTCATAGAATAACTTACTTGAACACCTTTTTTTTTTTTTTTCAAATTATATTAAGCATGCTGGTTAACATATTCTTCCACAAAAGTATCCTTCCTTCAGCTTTCCCCTTTGTGTGTTGTGTCTTTTGTCTCAATAAGGCCATAAGTCAGAATGGGACCACGGTATAATGACCTCTGAGCTGTAACACTGATTTCACTCATTCAACTGGTCATTACCACAATCCACACAGGGCTCTTATGTGGGAGCAACCCCATCAAAACTTTGAAACATGCTGAAAAAATAGACTGCATCCCATTACCCATGCTCCTCAGCAACAGCTCTTAGAGTGGGTTGGTGGAGGATGGGGGTTCAAAGTACAGATTATTGATTGTAACCTGTGAACTACATGTGTAGCATTGACAAGGGAATGCATCAGCGAGGAGGGGGCTGGGACCAACAGGCAGAGAGATGCTCTGTACATGGACTCTGACTCCTCCCGCCTCACATTGTTTTCCCATCACTCACTTCCAGAGCACAGAAACAACAAAACATCTCAACAGGAACACACAAACACATACGTGTGCACTCAGCGGTGTCTGACATACTACACCCTCCCACTGCTTGCCTTGTTTCTCTCCACCAGCTCTTCTGACGGAGGGTTGTATAGCTGGAGGCGAGTCTCAGAGAAGCAGCAGATGCAACATAAAGCCATCAAAGCAGCCATCACAACCCCAGCTCTTAGTGGGTCAACTCTAAGAGATAGCAGCGCGCCAAAGACACTTGAATCAAGGTTAACAGTAGCTCAGGGGAAGGGCTATCAAAGTGATCTAGAGCACAGCTAAAACACATGGAGGCAGAGCAAATTACAACCACTGTATAGATCTGGACGTGCAAAGGTGCTTCTATAGTCCAAAAATAATAGTGCTTACTTTAATACAAGACAGTGAGGGAATTTAGTTTTTTAATTTAAATAAAATGTACTTATTACTATTTAAAAAGCATGTACTATAAACTATAATTATGATTGTCCTCTTTGAATTGAACAAGAACAATGAAATAAAAAAGACTTTGCATAGAGGCGCTAAAATTTGCAGGTTTGATGTACAGTTGTCCCTCACTATAACGCGGTTCACCTTTCGCGGCCTCGCTGTTTTGCAGATTTTTTTTAGTGCAATTTTGCATGCTTTTTTTTTTTTTTTTTTTTTACAGCGTATGAATGTGCATTGTGTTCTGCGTCCTGATTGGCTAAGGGACTGTAGACCATTGTCAATCAATCTCCTCCACGTCTCCTGTACAGTACAGAATGCGTTCGGCCAAATTTACATAAATGTTCGATCTACCAGTGTGACTCTGAAGTGCTGTATGTTTGCAAGTTTTCTCCCGACAAAACCCACAATGTCGACGAAACGTTCTGCACCGACAAAGGCACCTGCGGTCGCACCCAAAAGACAGAGGAAGATGCTAAGGTTTGAACTTTGAGAGTGTTTAAACAAGAGAGAAATGTGAGAAAAGGTTAATGCCTGTCTGAGAAAAGTGTATAAAGTGTGTGGTAAAACATATATAATAATTGTAAAAAATAAAGCTGACTACTTTGTAGATTTCGCCTATTGCGGGTTATTTTTAGAACCTAACCCCCGCGATAAACGAGGGACCACTGTATATCAAAAATGTCTTTTAAAGACCGTAATGAGTTAGGTGCACACACAGCAGAGTCAGTAAAACTAATTTACGGCTAACAAGTGCACAGTTGGAACATGGAGTGAAGTTTCTATTTTTATTTTATTTTTTTGTCTTAAAAGTCAAAACATTAAAAGAATGAGTAACTAGAGTAAGTATCTGTTTAATTGTAGATACATGTTTGTTGATAAAACTTGTACTTTGTGAAACCAATGTGTGTCAGATTTTCCACAGACATTTTTTGCTCATTATAAACAGTTAGCTCTGAAGTGTGACATCTAGACACATGAGCTCTGTGCTTTACACAGAGGAGACAGCTTTGGCGACAGACACATACACACAGTGCTTCAGCCTGCTTCACTAACAAGGCTGTGTCCCCGCAAGTCAATTCCTGCAGAGTGGCATATTTCTGCTCAAGAAATGACTGTAGTGTGCGTGGCTGCAATGAAAGCTCTGCATAGTTCCTTGTGCCACTGTATAATAAGATCTACTTATTTTAGCTTCATTATCGCCAACCAGTTGAGTGGTGTCACACAACATCAGAGCAAAGTGGCTCTGAGGTAGACAGTAATAAGAGAGTCTGTCCTTCTGGACAGACTGTATTTTCTCTGAGACAGAAAGCCCATTCTGCATGGTTCGGTCCAGGAACGAGGGACATTTGTTGACAGATTTTCAGATTGGGGATTATATAGATGTATTTTCTGCACACTAATGAGTCATGCCTTTGTCGTGTGCATCTGGGAAGGGAAGAAAAACTTAAGTGATTAAAACAATGACAGTGAACAAGTCAAGATTACCAAGAGCACAGTCTGATCAAAAACAGTAAAAGAAGAGCTCTTGAGTCAGGAGTCCAAGGCATTCTCCTGAGCTGGCAGCAGAGGGTGCCAGCACATCACAAAAACACAAGTAAAGCATGACATGCAGCACAATCCATACAAGTTAGTCCACTTCATTCTACCACACAAAAATAACTTGACCCTGTGCACTGTTCTGATCAGGATCCCTTCATGTCAAGCCATTAAAGGCTGTGCCACTGGGTCTAGACTAACTTTTTATTAAAACAGACAAAAAGTGTGAGAGAGAGTGTGGCAAAACTACACATGGCCATTTTTCCCAGTCTCTGCCCTGGGCATGAGAGAAGACTGGAGCCTGTCACCTCTTCAGCCTCAGGTACAGTAGACCTGGTCCTGTCAAAGGGACAGAGGAAGTGATGATGCCCATGGGGGTCTGGCCTTCCCTGTGGGTGTGTCATTCTATCTCCTGCTGCCCATCGGGGACAAAAGGACAGATTTCATTTCATTTCATTTTATACGGTATAAATTTACACTAAATATGATCCAGCAGCTTTCTG
Organism: Rhyacichthys aspro; assembly: GCA_036850595.1. Taxonomy (NCBI): domain Eukaryota; kingdom Metazoa; phylum Chordata; class Actinopteri; order Gobiiformes; family Rhyacichthyidae; genus Rhyacichthys; species Rhyacichthys aspro. The sequence goes on from CM072161.1 coordinate 8,565,214, forward strand.
AAGAGCGGTCACGTCTATTTGGTTCAGTGAAGGACCGAAGCAAAAGTAAACGTAAATTAAACTTATCTTTAGTTTTTATACCCCAGCCACCCCCAACACAGACTGTTCACACTTCTACCCCCAGGCCGGAGGTACAGGAGTGTGAAATGCAGGTCTACACGACTGAAGAACTCTTTCTTTCCTTCCGCCATCAGACTCCTGAACAGCTGACAGGAATCATGGACTATCCCCACTGTTCACTTACAGCTGACTGTTTACACTTTATATGTTCACTTTGCACATTAATGCCGATTGCACATACAGCTTATGTTGCACTATACAGCTCATTTGCACTTTACTGTACAGTTATGTATATAATTCCCATCATACTCTGCTTCTAATTTGCACTGTACTTCGAAACCTGCATTGTACTTCGAAATAATTTGTATTTAGAATTATGTAACTATTTTTATACTTAGGATTTATTTTATTTTATTCTATCTTCTACATGGCATTCATTGTGGACAGCAAAGAAAGACTTTCATTGTACAGGGAAACCTGTTTCTATACTGTACATATGACAATAAACCTTTTGAATCTTTGAATTCAATTCACTGGGGTATATATGTGCTGATCTGGGTAGCTGCCAGCATTCTACCATACCACAAGACGCATTACAGTGACAAAAACTGGATGCAATCTGTTATCAGGAAAACTCTTGAGCTTTGATGTTTAGCTTAGCTTTTTTTCAACATTACACCAGTTAATGTGGGGAAACCATCATTCATCTGGCACATTTATCAGATATAAAGTAATAAGTAAGTCAAAAAAGTAATACAGTGTTCCATTATTGAACGCTGTTCTGTGGAGTCATACACAAATCTTTAGGTCATGTGTCTTACAGCTGGTACTTCCACTTGTTGTGATGCTGGCAAAGTGTCATAAATGAATATTTCCTCAATCATCAGATCTCTTTGTGTACTGGGAATAGCCTGCCCTATGTTGTAGATAGGGACATGATTTGTTGTCAGATGAAAGTAACAAAGGGTGGAATTATAGGCAATTAGTGATGGCACATAATAATTATACGATATTCATCACAGTGTTCCTATCAGACACCGCATACACAGCACTCAGCTACTCTGAGTGGTGCTAATGTACATCACTATTCCACTGAAGAAATCAGAAACCAACATCAGTTTTTTCCTGGAAATACAAAACTCAAACTAAACCATGAGGTCAACAGTGGAATACAGCCAGAAGTAGAGCCAAAACAATAAAAGAATCTCTTTGTTTGAAGGGAGTGTGGATCTGAGAGAGGTGATAAGAAATCCATGTTGAAGTAGCACTACTCCATATAGACCTATTCCTAAAGCCATTTTTGAGCTGTTGGGGTCATTTCAATCCTTGACCAGTCTGTCTTTTATTAATAATTTACTTTGACATCAGTAAATTATTAATTCTGAGTAAAACCAACTCCAGACACAAACTCCAGAATGATAAACTACAGAGAGGGCAATTAAGTATCCCAGGTTTACCTACATCTGACATGTGCCTAATGAATATTTACAAAGCTCTTGTCTCTGTAGCAGACATCAAAGAGCAGCAGGAGACACGGGTTCGGGCAATTATACACCTTATTGAAGCCCATTAGTCTGCTGCAGCCCAGAAAGGGGCACAGCATGTGTTTATATATTGTGTTGAGTTTCCAGCTGCTCCATTATGTCAAAGAGTGAACATGGTTCAAACTTTAACCACATAGTGTTATTGTAATTCAGAATCATAAACTTTGGTTGACATGGATACACCAAAAGGCCATTGTGGTTAGACTTTCTTGATAGTAGTTTTCTACATTTAAGTGGGGTGTGCTAATCACAGACTCACACTTTATGGTCACAGGCTTACTTCCATCTCATGTGATGCATCAGGCACACTAAACACTTCACAGGAAAACATCAGAATTACTCATTCTTCAAATTGGTAGAGAAGGGTTAGAGGTTTGTTTGTTGTTGTTTTTACACACTAAAGCATAAAGAGGATTTTTCTGTAGAGAAAAGAAAGTGACAACAGATTGCTGTATTGTGTTGTACTCCTGCCAAGTGAAGGAAAGAAAAAGACAGTTTCCAAATTTCCAAATCCAGAGGGACTTACTATCTTGCACATTCATCTGTGGGCTGCTGTGTTGAAAATGATAGCAGACCTCAGACTACTGTGCTTCAGTGTGTGCTTATGACAGAGGCTGGACAGCTGCGATCAAAGATTGTCTAACACCTCCATCCCATTGGCCGGTGCTGACTGACAGCTGAGATGGGCCTGTGCTTAAGTGGCCAACACTTTGGTTTAAAGAGCTGCCACTTCATTTTCAGAAATTGACTGCAAGGGCTGTCAAGAGTGGAAACTGCCAGGCCAGACAGAGAGCAGTGAGAGCAGATGGTGTCTGCCTTTCATTTCAATGCTCTGCATAACTGCACAGGCCACAGTTTGTGTGTAAGTGCAATAAAAATCACAGTGTGTAACAGAAGGGCAGTCGGACCCTCAGTACTTCTCCCGCCTGTCCTTTCTTAGAGATAAGTGACACTTCAAAGAAAAGGTTTCTCCACACAGAGGAGGCAGCAATAGAGTGCACAAGAAAAATTAAAGCTCCTTCAAAGTCATGTTGGCCTAGACTTGTCAAACAGCTTTAGGGGCTCCTGCAAAAGATGCAGAAACTGGGACGGATGCATGGAGTTTAAGTGAGTGGCACTTGAGAACGCTGTCAGAGCTACAACAAGAAGGGCCCATGTGCAGCACAGTGCATCTTAGAGAGCACCTGGGCTTCTCAAGTGAAACATTTAACAGCAGAAGAAACAGTCAGTGAGTTCATGAAATTAACACATGCATTCAAACCATTACCTCTGGACACAAAGACCATATTTGATTTGATCCAGCGCAATAAACTGTGACAACAACAATTATCTTTATATAACAACCATCAGCAGAATGGATTCATCTTATCTGACAATCAGGACAATGCTTTTCTTCAAATCTCTTATTGGCTTAGTGGATAAGCTTATTATGGGTGACCCACTAGGCCGACAGAGCTCAACATTATATTACAATTTCACTGCTGATTAAAAAGTACTGCATGGCCATATCAGGGCTTGAGTCCAAATGTTTACACGCAGTGCCAGTAGTGCTCTTAGCTTGATCTCATTACATGTGGCTATAGGCCGGTTACAACCCGTGAGAGGCTGATGTACTTTCAGAACCCAGGGCTTCTTTCTCATATGAAATGTGTGACTAAAGCAGCAGGGTTGTGCTTGACAACCTGTTCATACTATAGACATTATATGAACAGTAACTGATCAGTGGAGGAAAAGGGGCTATTGTTTTAATTTCATCATAGATTTGATCATTAAACCTAAACACTGTAAAGTTAGAAGCACAATTTTGAGTTTATCTGGTTAATATGAGCATGAACAATTATAACATTATTTGTGTCTTACCAGTTTATCAATTATAATTTTCCACAAATAAGACTTAGGAGATTGAATATATATGTTATATGTCTTGGTGCTTGAGCCACATGCTAAACTGCTGGTACATAAATGCACATGCAGCACACTTAAAACATTTTCTTGCACAAATAATGCAACAATGATGATCCAAGATGTCAAATTTGCCACACCCTGAGGCCTGAGCAGGAGATGGCTGGACAAGCGGGCAGACGGAGCAGCACACACACAGGCAGGTGGTTGGACTGAGATGTGGAGGGTTTAAAGGGGCAGGTCAACCTCAAGCCTCCCTGCTCCTGGACCCCCCTCCCAGTCTCTCAGTGCCAAGGAGCAGATGGACCTCGCAGTGACTCCCCTCGGCTCACCAGAGCTACTGTACGCACTCTGCAGACCACCATGACTTCGACCTCACCGAGGGAAGGACTTATAAGGATCCAACATCACCAAGTCCATCCAACAAGTTCAATCCAAAGAGCTCATTCCTGTCCACACACACATTCACACCGACTGCCACCGAGGCATCATGGAGAGGTTTCAAGAGCCATGCTAAATGTAGCTCTAAATTAGACTCTCGGAATCTGCGCAATAGGTCAAAAGTTGTGTCAAGTGGCAATTAAACCAAAAACACAGCGGTGAAAATATGAGGGGATGCACTGGAGAGTCATGATTTGTGGTTTACTATTGTTCTGCCATCCATCTTATCAGGGGCATTCTCTATCTAGGCGTCCTCTTTACTGTGGGGAGATATGTCAGAGGTATATTTCTCTATATTCCCTCTAGAGCCTATAATATCTCATAGTTCAGTACACTGGGTCGGTGCCAGAGATTGAAAACATTTACTGCAATCTGTGCGCTTGGCTGGCGGAGAATTCAAAGAGGAAAAACCCACCTCTTGCTTTATTCAACACCAATCCTCCTTTCTCCCTGTGTCTCCTCTCGTTCTGCTTAAACTCGGAGCGAACAAAAAGTGCTGATAACAGGCTCTCTTGTGCTAGACTAGCATTTCTAAACTAAACTTTGAGACAGACCCTTGACATTTAAAGTGCAACCTTGTGAGAGCTTCTGTATATAATGTGTCTGAGGAAAGCTTTTTGATAGCATGAGTAATATATGGGATAAAAGGAGGCATATGAGTAAATACAAAACATGAAACAATAAATTATACTGTTACTGCGATACTACCATGTGAAATATCTATATAAGTAAGACTGGAAATCTATCAGTGTTGTTCATGTGATAGCCACCTCTTGTATGTGTATACAGAAGGGATATCCTGCTGATATAATGATTAAATCAAGAGTGTGTTTGTGCAGAACATCATATTTTGCCATTAGCTCAAACATCACTCCCCGAGCCAGAGTCACACAGCCAAAACTGAGTCACACGGCGAGGCACGCACACACCACTACAAGGTTCAGGTAAACACACGTCCATGTCTCTGCAATATGCTCAGGCAGCAGTAAACAACCTTGAAATCAGTGGGGAGTTCCACCCGTCAATTTGCTTGGGCAAGGCAAATGACCATAACAATACAAGACGGCTGCACTGAAAATAAGCACGTGCTAAAAATAGAGCAGTGTACAATAAAGCGTTTCTTTGTTACCTCGAACACACTTAGCCTTGAAGCTACATTTTAAACGGCTCTTGATCCCCGTAAAGCTCAATGGCAAAATCAATTACAGCAGCGTGTATGTATAATGCATCTAATCATATAACTCTGGTCTAAGAAAGTGCTAACAGTCTAAACAGCAACAAAACCCTACAATTCATTTCCCCAACTTTCCCAGAAAAGAGATGTTGGAAATATTGGACTTACCATTGTCCGTTTCTTGTTGAGGCGCTTCTTCTTCCTCTTTCCTTGTGTCTGAGCGAGACGAGGGTTGTTCTCCTGGTCTGAAGCTTCATGTTGGTGATTGTTCTTGCAGGGCTCTATCCTCAGTCCATTGGGAACTCGGGTGGGTTTCTTCTTGTGAAGGGGTCCGGCCTGGTTTCCTCGGCACTCCTCTGGAGTTAGGGTCATGTTCTTCTGAACAGACAAGAGCACAAATTAGAACCAGTGTGACTTTAAACCATGAGCATACAAACCACTCACATTTTATTGCACTGATCTACAAGACTACAGCATTTATTGCTATTATATAATCCATTCATTTTCTACTGCTTAGTCCCGTTTTGGCTGGAGCCTATCACGGGACTTGAACTCACGACCTTCTTGCTGTGAAGCAGAAGCGTTAACCATCCTGTTAGCATGCACCCCTATTATATAATTATAAAGAAATATATCACTGAATTATACAATAAATGAGCTTAGTTGTCAATGTATCAATATAAAAGAGTTATCTTCATGAAGCAAGGTATACAGTGAAACAATCCAATATGATAAGCCACAGTTCAAATGTGAACAAACACAGGGTTGCAGACTTTGACAGGGCTGATCAATACAACTATTCATCAGCTGAGACTGTGTAATGTATCACAGCCATCCACAGTCACCCTCATGGAACAAATCAGTTTTGTTATTTGAAAGGGAGAGCTGTTCTGCTGTACTGTCAGCCGAAGAGCCAGGCTGTTAATACCTCAAGGGAGACATTTAACTTGTGAGCGGACCATGACACATCAATGTGGCGGCTGATTTACTGGATTTGTGACTGGCTGGAGAGACACTAGATCTGTGACTGACTGGAACAGCTGTACTAATGGCATGTCAATGTTCACTTCTTTTCTCTGTGCGCATGGCTGCAGTGACACTTCTTCTTGTGCTGCATTAACCAGGATACGCTCTCAGTGAATATTATGTTGCATTCTGACCTTAACACACAAAATCAGAATGATGCTGTGTTTAAAATGATGATTTATTCAGCTGCACATCTATTTTCTCCAATAGTGTACACCCCAGTTTACTAGTGTCTTATTAATTTGCTAATGCCAAAGAAACCTGTCGAACAGTGGTGGACAATGTGCATTTAAGGTGTATTGTGAAGATATCAAAATGCACAATATACATACACACCATAAAGGTTATGGCATTTAAGATTTGTAATATACTGCATTATGTATCAGATGTGTCCAATCCATGGCTGAACATCACATGGTATACGTATGTTCTATTTGATTTACAAACAGTATAATAATTAACACAACGGTTTCAACAAAAATATGGGCAGACAGATGCAGCTATACTAACTCTATATACATCATCAGTCTACGCTAAAAACTATTTGAATAGAAAGATTCTTAGAAAGACTGTTGCAGGTTGATGCCAGCTGTTTTGAGAGATGAAGTTGACTAAATGTCTTTCAAATAATGCAATACTACAATATATGTGCTGTCGTTTGCAGTGTATCTTTAGCAGAGTGCAATATGCTAAACAAAGCTGAGAAGAATATACTCTTTTACAGCACAGACACATGCAAAAGGAGATATGCACCACCAAATGCAATGTGACAACTTCTGAAGTGACATAACCAAATCCTCCAGACAACCATATAGACAGGAAATATGAAGTAGAATTTTCTACCCCCTCAAAAGTGCACAGCAACAGACCACCCTAAAGCAGCCTCTCAGCTTGCCTGTGGAGTAGCCATTGTCAGAGACACACTGCTGTCAGAGGAATGAGCCTGATGGGTGTGCTCCTGGCGCTGACTCACTAAACCTTTTCTACAGGCTTCAATTCTCTCACAGAAAAACAAGTGCATGCATCAAGTAATCTTGTTTGGCTTTTCCGCCCACACTCATCCAACGTAAATAATGCAGCATGGCATGCTTTGTCAGAGCACAGAATAAGTGACAAAAATGTGATGGGCTGAGAAAGGCTCTACTGTGCCAGCTTTCTGAGCCTCTGATTGCCTGAAATAAATTATGAACAATATGTTTCACTAGCTCAACAGACAATAGTCAGAGCATATTAGAGATTCTTCTGATAACACTGAGAGTGGCACCCTTTCCCCAGTATTACTTGTAGTGTAGTATGTTGTAATGCAATTCACCATGCCATTTTGTTCATCTTGTGTTATTGCACAATTATGTATGGTGAATTTTTAATGAGAGGTGGAAATAAAAAAAAAAAAAAAAAAAAAAAAAAAACTATAGCTGGTAAAAGCACATGTAAATTAACCAATAATCATACAAATGTATTTAAATATTAAACTGAAGTAAAGATCATGCAGAGTGAGCAGCTGCAAATTTAATTAATATATAAAAATTAATAAAAAATTATTTGTGTGATACAAAGCTTATATGATTTGATAAAACTGCATGTGTTTTAAAGAGCTGACCCTGGAAAGAAAACACAGCAATAAAACATGGCCACTTAGAGGAATTAATTGTTATTTAATGAATTAATGTAAGACAACGTACATCTGACAGATTCTATCAACACAGCAAGCTTCACACTGTCCTTCCAGGGTCTGTTAAACAGAACAGCCTGAAACACATGGACCCTGACCAGAAATAACATCAATTCACTAATGTTCCAGAGTGATGAGACAGTCCAATTTTAAATTCACATCTGCTTTCATCAATTTACAGAATATTTCCCTATCAGTGTGAATGCATTTCTATCATGTGTTTTTAATTCACTTTCACTTTAACCACACTCACTTGTATGTTCACATTTGCACTGGCTGCAACAGTTCCATCTGGAACAGGTGGGTTATGGCAGTTTGTGCTTCAATAGTTGGGCAGGAAGGTAAATATAGTTGATATTTATTACATGCTAAGATTATTGTTGGCCAATAAGCAGACTGGGCAAGAATAAAAGATTGCCTGAGAGCATATACTATGCTTTGAGACATTTGAGTTAACAGTGAGTCTGATCCATTGATCCGAGTGTCTCATTCAAACAGTTGGAGGATGGATAGGCCAAACAGACAGAGGCACAGAATGCTTTCAGTGTACTATAGGTTTAATGAATGTGGCTGCAGTCCAACAAAATCAGCTAAATCTGCAACACAACATTGCACAATACTAATAATTATTTTCTGTATGTCCTCTCCTAATGGGACGCCCTCAGACAGCAGCACATATCAACTTGAGCTACCTTGTTAAGTTGAGCAATGATGTGTCTCTTATACTTTAGGGAGTCCTTGACCTGATTATCCCATTTTTAGTGGATGTGAAGGCGCTTTATGTTTCAAGAGTGGGCTGTAACAAAGTGCCAGCTAATTCTCTGCTGCTGCTGCTGCTGCTGATGTTGTTGTTTGTGCTGATGTAACCAATTACAGGTGAGATTAGAACAAGAGCTTTAATAGTTCACGCTTCAGCGCAGGAGCAGAATGTTAAGCAAATATAATCACTGCTGTAACTGGTGTTGTATCATACTCACTGTAAACATGTTTCTTCATTCAGTGCCTGCTGGTGATTATGTCTCTGTGATCATCATAATTCATTCATGCCTTCACGTTATAGTTTTGCAAACATAAATCACACAGGTATTAAAGACTGTGCTGTAAAGAAGACAATGGAGCCTCAAAAGTGAGAAATTTGAAGTCATTTAAAGGCAGTGTGATGTCTTTTACTACTGCCCATATACTGTAAGACATGACTTGTGTGAGCAGATGTTTGTGTACGAAAAAGTATCCGATATGTGCTTTGGAGCGTATGTATTTTGAGTAAGTGTTTCAGCGTGCCTGTTGCCAGCAGACCAGTGACTTAATGAAAAACAAACATATTCTGCCTGAGCCACAAGAAGCTGCATTTAAAGCAATGAAATAAACATGAGTAGTAGACACCGCCTGTCAGCTAGTGTTTTTCATGTTAATTACTGTGTAAGTACAAGAGGCAGAGTGGCCTTTTAATGGCTGAGATGTAAACAGTGGTCTGTGTAGTTGAATTATGCTGAATCAAATGTTGTCTTTGAAAAAAAGTCGTGTGGTGTACACTGACTGCACCCAAGGTCAAAGGAAAGAGAAAAACACCAGCACAACGGAACAGACACCCTCTCGTTGACTTAAATAGTTACATCTAACTGCTGACAGATGCACTGACTTTAGTCAGTCAGTGTTAATCATTATCAGTAGAAAAACATATGCTGCTAAATGACCTGGTGGATGCCACAGTGAACAGCTCATCCATGGATATGCATCTATAGTCAGAGAAGGGCATTTGCAATGATCTGCAGTGTTGTCTTCAGGCTTTTATGTGGTGAAGCTGAACAAGCACCAGAGAGAGAAAAGGATCTTTAGGGGTTTTTATGGAGAAAGGAAACAGTAGTTTTTATTTCCGTACACCACCACGATGCAGGGCAGGAGTATTTTGAGGAGAAAGGTATTACAGCTGGCTTAACTTAGTTCTTTTCTTTCTCTGCTGTGTTTGCTTAATGGAATTATACAAAAGAGGCCCAATGAGTGGGCTCTCTACTCGAGGAATGGTTTTTGGATTAACCCAGCAGACTTACACAGTGGGACACAAGCCTTGACTATGAAACAGTCACCTCTGGACGCTCTGACCATCATACTCCTCACACGATCACAACTGTGTGATGTACAAAAGTGGAAGCACTCCAGAGAACAGCCCACTTCTTAAATAAGGCTCAGTCAAAGCCCTATGGCACACTCACTCCAGACCAATGACGCGATGCTTCTTTCGGGACGCTCTGGCTTTAGAAAAAATGGTGCCCGTTGCTTAGCAACTGTACAGAAAAAAAAGATCATTAAACTGTGAGGATTCTCATTCAGTCCTTTGTTATGTATTTAAGAACCTGTCGCTCCAACCAGCAGTGAAAATGATTTTTGACTTATATGCACTTGGACTACTTAAGTACAATATCAAGTCAAGATGTAGTAAAGCACTTTCCTGTCATTGTTAAACAATTTAATTCATTATTTATGATTTATACACTTGAGGTCATGCTATATTTTGACCATTAAACTCCAGCATTCACAATCATTTGCAACTAGGTCACTTAAATCATTTATTTGCATTTCATGCTGCAAGTATTTGTCCGAAGTATAAAGTTGGGTTCATTGGCCATAGATTGTTTTACATGCCCTTCTGTTCAGTGCAATAAAGTTGTCTGCAAAGTGACGACCTTTGGCTCGGGACAGAAACTCAAGTGACCATTCTAGCCTCACTCCTGACAGCTCTTATTTGGATACAATACATCTACTGAAAGTGTTTAGACCATAAGGCTGTTTCGCAGGTGAGGACAGTGAAGATTATGATATTTACACAGTTTGATTTACAAGAGGTTGATTTTTAAGTCTCACTCAAAGTGATAAATATATCATAATGTGAAAATTCTAGCTGCAGCATTCAGCTTTTACAGTAATGTATTTCAAAGCAGAGGAGACCTATAGAGCTCTGCCATATAGCTACAATCAACTAAATGTGTAGAGTAGGGATGGGAACTGATAAGATTTTATCAATGCCACTGACGATTCTGCTTATCAATTCACTTCTTTTGATTCTCTTATCTATTCCTGATAGCTCTGTGTGGTAAAAAGTAATCCTATGTAACACTTTTACTTGAGCATGTCAAATAACTTAAACAATAGCAAACCTTATACAATGAGGAAAGAAAACTGAATAATAAATCCGGTTTAGAAAATAATATAAATTGGTCCGTAAACATTTGTTTATGTTTATCCTGCCTGTGTCTGTCATCATCTAAAATGGAAATTGCAAGAATATTTCTCCATAAAACACTGTTTTTGTAGAAAATGCTTGTTATTTATAAGACGCTAGTCATATTTGACATTACATTGCTCTGTTCAGCAGAGGCAACAGTGCTGCTTGGCCAGTTGTATGCAGCAGATCAAAAACACAGCATTCCTTTAATTTAGTCCCACGGGTAGATAGATGTTTAAGCCTGTTGTGTGTATTTGCACCCTTTTACAGGAGCACAGATAAGAGGCATCATTAACGCAGAGGGCATACAATGTCGATGGATGGTAAAATTTAGAACCGGTTCTTGAGTGGAACCGGTTTCAATTCCCACCTCTAGTGAAGAGTATTTCTAAAATGCAAAAATTGCAGATTCCTACAATGGAAACCCTTTCACTGGCTGTCCCATAGAAATACAATGGGTTCGTTTGCACAAAATCATTTCTTCTACACGGACAAGGTAAAACTGAAACTTAAATCTAAACAACCAGTCAATCAGCAACCTTCAGTGCAATCACTAAAGCTATTTCTCAGTTTCTATCATATTCCTATATTGTTTGCCTGTTGTGATGTCACTAACTGCAACACCGTACAGCAGTACAAAAACAAATGGTGTTATACACTGCAGGGTAAGCCCTCAGCTGCAGTAGCCCTCCCTCTGGCTCCACTTGCTTGATGGCTGCTTGACTGAGCTCTGAGCACTAATTATAGGAGTGTACTCACAGGATAAGGCACACTGAGCAGTACCAAGGAAATTACACCTTTTACACTGTGCAAAATTCTCTCTGACCTGAGATAGAGTAAACGGACAGGAAATATGGGTTTTGGTGCTTTTATGACCAATATACTGTGAGTTACACCAGTGTCTCTGCAGGGAAGTGGAGTCAGAGTCATTTTAAGAAGCTGTCACTGTGTCCCACATCTGAAGAGGCCCTGCAGCAGTGTTCTCACTCTGGCAGGTAGCCCCCCTGGGAGAATAGGCTCGTGACAGAGGGACACCACAGCACCGTGACCTTCATGACAGTCCATTGTGCCCCACTGGTCTGTCAGGATTCCCCCAAGTCCCCACTAAATGTAAGACGTGTTTTACAAGTATTAGCCTACCAACCACCTACACAGACTGAAACAATCACAAGTGATATCTGTCCAAATGTCTTGATACATACACATTACCTATACACTGTAATCATTTACCAGTGGGATTACTTGGAGTGTCTGTTTGACAGTAAATTTTAAAATCTGTATCAGTTTAAACTGCCTACACTATAAACTGAATTTGTCGCAGAAAGATTAGTTCCACCCACCAAATGTTTTCATTCAGCTACACATTTAATGCCTTGCTGCAAACAGATGAGTGATGGAGACTTTCAAGCATCACAGCCAGAGTATAAAGATCAAAGTGAATGTGAATGAAAAGTGTTTCATTAAAAAGACAAAAAATATACCAGTATACACAACAGGAAGTACAGTAGGTGAAAATGTATCCTCCCTGACAGTTTTGTACCAGTAAGCTCTGCAGTTAACATAATCTGCCTCATAAGTATGAACGTACAACAATACCAGTGTACTATACACCTAAGGTGAGTGTGACAGTAGGCCTGACTGTGAGCAAGTGAAGACTGGCTACAAGGTACAAACATTTGTAATAAATCTCTGCTTGATTTACAGAGAAGGAGGTGAAAGAATGCAGCACACACAGGGCTGTGAGGAGGAGCTTCAGAAAAGAGCTGAGCATAATGTATGTCTATGAGCAGAAGCTCAGCTGATGACAGTCAGCAGAACATCTGGTTAGAAAAAATACAAAAAGAAAAGTTAGACTCTGTAGTGATGCCAGAACAATTGTAAGGCTCTTTTGAACCTGACACTGCAATGCCATCATATAATCTATGCTATCATCACAGGCATAAATAGAAGAGGCACTTATTGCCATTATACAGAGAGAAAATAAGCAAAATCCTGAAAATGTCTTTCCATGTTTACTTTTTAAAGTATTGTGTTTTCTTTGCGAAGAGAAAATGTACAGATGGACAAAGCTATAGTTAGCTGCCAAACACACATGAAAGGAAAAAGTGCTTCTTAGCTCCTGGAGATTGGCAAATCAACAACCAATATGGATGAGAGGGAATGAACACAAGGCTTAGGTGACAGAAAGATGGACAACAGAAGCAGAAATCAATCAGCGACTGTGCGGCTCAACAATGCATCACTGATTGTCTAAGGAAGCCAAGAAGAAAAAAATGAATCGCAGACAGAATGAAAAGAGTCATGTAGCTCAAAGCCATTTCCATGTGTAATCATTTCCCCTCTGCCCTCTCGGAGACTGATCGATGTCGTAAGGGTGGATTAACTGGAGGATCCCCCATCAACTGAGGCCATTCAGACATTAGCAGCCACTAAAAGCACTCACAAAGAGAGTAGGTGGGACTGGTGACACAGACATGCCTCTGCTCTTGGCTGGATCTGGCTCATTACCTGTGTTTGTCTTGGAACTGAATGCAATTTACATCCAGCCAGGCCTGTAAAATCACTTGAACCTCAACAGTGAGGGTTCACCCGCGAGAGCCGACAGAAACAAACACAAAGGAGGACATTTTAATGGGAGCGATTCACATGCATGGCAGCTCTCTGAGGGATACAGCAGCAGAACACACAGGCTCTTGCAGCAGCCTGGTTTTTTTTTTTTTTTCAGTCTCTCTAACCTTAGTAGACTGACCCTAGCACAGGGGTAGAATGTTTACAAAACAGCAAAATACCAAAGGAACATGAGAATATATTTCCCATCTACAGACCTGTAAACAAAAACATTCATAGCTGATAAAACTAAAACAAAAGGGGGAGCTATATACAGCATTGGCTTCAGCCATTTTTGGTAATTTATCAAGTCACATTAATGGATATGGAGTAGAAGACTATCCAAGGACACAGGATTACAAAATGTTAATATTTTTATGAATGAATATTGTCTTTTTAATTGAACTAATCACTTCTGTTGCAGCCATTCCTTCTCATTATCTAGACTTAGTCCCTGATGAAGACAAATCCAGACAGTCAGGTCCCATCAGCCTGCAGCGGTGAACTGTCTGCCAAGACAGGCACTAATGCGTGATTACCACAGAACAAGGGCTGTATTACCTAAAAACAAACAAAACAAACCACAATTATACACCAGAAAGACTGCATATTTCTAACAGAAGAGGAATAATATGGTCAATACTATCACACCTGTATGAGACTAATTCAGAGCTCTGGATAGGAGGACATGCAGTTCTCAACAGATACACCACAGGTGCCTTTACCACCATCATCAGAGACAACTAGGGATGCAACGGTACATGTTGTTGGTTCAGTCCAAGTGTACTGCTTCAGTAGTATTTTGTAATTAAAATGTAAGATTTAATGCTGCAGAACAAAGTTTCACCCAAAGTTGTTGCACTGATGCTATTAACTGAAGGACAGTAGACAAGCATGGCATGAGCTTTGTCCGAATCCACTCCCTAGTCCCTAAGCCTTTAATCACAATATAGTGCTGCACTATATAGAGGACTATGTAGTGCACTCACTGAGTGAAGGGTCTCGCACACTACAGTGTGTTTTCTGTTGCTGATAGTCACATGACTCTAATGTACTCAGCTAAACTCTGCTGATAATGGACTTTTGTAATAAACTCTGGCAAGACTTTAGTGACATAACTATCAATAATAACTGTCTACGTGTTTTATTCAACAAGCCTTGTCCTATTAATGACCAAGATGCTATTTTCTGTCTCAAGAGAGAAGCTCTTATATCTGTGTCTGTATGAGGTCAGGTAAGAAAAAGTTAGTTATTTAGTTTTCAGTTCCAACAACTTAATATTTGAATGTTATTTTTCAATAAGGTGTTTAATTGTTACAGGGGTGTATTTTAGTGTAGGGTGCAACTTAAGATTATTTATTTAATATATCATAATATATGGGTCACTTTTATTTAATTTTTTATAAAACTCCTTATGTTTCCCGGATGTGTATATTTTATAATAAATATATTTTGCAACTTATTTTTCAGCTTTTTTGTACCGAAAATGTACCAAAAAAGTACCAAACCGAGCCCTCCAAAAATGAAAACATTATGAAACATGATCAGCTTCCAAGTCTATGTTGAGTCAAAAGCCCCACATACATGGCACAGTGTGGACTATCTTTCAGCAGTTTTTCAATTGAAATCTGTATGTGGTCCTGAATCAGATTCAAGTGTGATTTGCAATGTGATTAGAACGTGAACAGTACTACAGAACAACTACTGAGGTGTAAATGGAGGGGCAGTGGAGAGTAAGATCACTTAAGAGATGAATCTACAACACTACTCACTGGCTGTGGGTTCACTGTCACGGTGACCATGTTTGATGTGTTTCTTGTTTATTAAGACAGAAGACTACATGAGAAATGAATACTGTTAAATTGAGTATAATGTTGTAAACGTAGCCTCATATCCCTGCATCATATGGCATTGTAGACTGGTCAGCAAACAGCACCAATGCATCATCATCATCTAGATGTACTGTTTAGCCCATGTGCGCTGTGAGTGCCTAGGGCCCACTGGTGTAAAGTGCATTATTTATGCTTTCCTGCTCTTTGTGGCTCTATGTATCCAAGATGAATGAAGAGGAAGATGAAACGCTGTGTTGTGACTGTGAGGGGTGAAGGGCTCAGGAATGAAAAATCTCGCCAGGCTGCTGATGTTTTTCTTCACAGACCCAAACACACAGAGGCACACTAAAACACTCAAAAGAAAGCTTCGTTCCTTGCTCGCTCCTCCCATCATGCCTTGCAATCTCCTCTCCTATTTGAAGGTGACATACAGCAGGAGATGGATGTGGGGTTTGCAGCCATTAAAATGTCCCCATGAGGCGAAAGAGCTGTTTGTGTCTTTAGAAGAGTTACTGAGCTCGGGGTGAGACAGAAACAGGAGACTCGCGCCGCTGAGCTGTTTTCATCATAACAGTTTGACCCTATGTCACTGCAGAGAAGGAACAGAACTGCCACGAAAAGTACATGAGGGAAACATGGCAGTTCTTCAGCAGCATCACTTTACATGCTTTAATCCAACGACTCATCAAGAAACATAGGTGAATTTAGTATTCCAGCCTAAACATCTATCACAATAGAACTTGTCAGGTTTAATGTTTGATACTTAAAACTTAATAAATAAATGAAGATGACAAGTGAATGAATTATTTAGATTTGTTAAGATCTCTCTATTTAATAACTAATAAGGTAAGTATGCATCTGAACAGCAGCCAGGTGCTAAAGGATCTCACTTAAGGCATATCTGAGGTGTCATCTGTTCTTAAAGCCAATTTGTCTAAATACTATCCTGATATAAATACAAACCAGCACATAGAGAATTAAGAAATAGGATTATAGATTACGAGGAGATAATTCAACTCTGAAGAGTCAACACCAGGCAACCCATACACAAGAACTTCTTTTTCATACTGTAATAATGCAACTAAATGATCACAACAATAGTTACCCAGGGACTACGTGCTGTTAATGATCACAGAGCTGCCAATTAATGTGATAAAAGTGAAGGGCCTTGTTTGCGCTGCCAGCACACACTCAGCATCAACTCCAGAGGAGATAAGAGAAGTGAAAACACAGGTGGGGAGTAAAGGCAGTTAAAAAAAAGACTGACAGACAATATATCACTGATATTAAACCGGCGTGGGCCTTGAGAACAGACATAACGCTTCTTACACTGAACAGAGTAGTTCATTGTTACCTGCTCCTGTGACAATTTTGAGTGTACAACTGAATCGAGTGAAATTTCCATTCAATTTAACAATACCTTTATAGACCTTTACACAAACCAAGTCATTTTAAGATTCTAAGTCAGGAAACCCTCCTTGACAAGCACTTGGCCTCAGTGGAGAGGGAAACCACTTTAAGCAGTTTGGTTGAGTGGAAACAGGAAAGACAAGGAGACAGGGCATAAAGGGTGACGAGCACTTGATGAGCTCTATCAAACAAGAGCGGGTTTATACGAGGCTTAAAGGAAGAGAAATAGTGCAAAAATGTGACTGACTACTACTTTATTGACAAATTTTCACTTGGATGAATTAAGATGTAAATATACTGGACAGGTTTTTTCTATTCACAGTGTGCTACTAAAAAGCTGACCAGTTAAAGTCTTCATAATAAAGCCAAATGAAGCCTAATTTGTCTTTGATTACAAAAAAGTTCCCGTCATAGCCAGTGGTTTGCCGTCCTTCCTGAAGCCACAAAATAACCATGTCTCTGTGGACGTTTATCAGACCGATGGTGGGAGACAGTGATTATATAGATCTGTAAATAAAAACACTCTGCAGGACTGAGACTCTGACTGCACTCACATGTAGACTATTCACACGCCTCAGAAATCGGCTGAAACAGATACTGCAATTACCTGGGAGGCATGGAGGACTCCACTGCACTGAGTCTGCCTTTTTCTCTCCGAAGCCAACGGCGGCATTCGAGAGCACTCGTGCATGTCGGCCTTCACACAGGGGAACGGGCCTGCGCTAACATTGCAATCATTTAGGGCATACCAACGGTAACATTACAGGATTACAAGTACTTCGCACTTCCCACATTAGTACACTTTTCAATATTTCACGTTTTACAGCTCAGCAGCCAAGCGCATGTCTGTGCACTTAAAGACCAAAGGCAAATATCAAGTGTAAGATTTGCTGCTAAAATGTGTTTCTTTTGATTCAAACTGATGTCTCACTGTTTTGTTGCCAGTAGATGGGTTTAAAACAAGCTTGCAATGCTTCTGTTCTAGTTTAATGGGTTGTCTGGAGGAGAATAGCAGTGGGCCTGAGCTGTCTGCTGAGCCCAGAGCCTGACTGATTGTCCAGAGCGTTGGTTGGTTTGTCTGCCTTTCTGTGTCTGTATGTTTGCTTGTCAGTCAGCCTGTAGCTCGCCTGTCCGTTAACCTGTTGTAGCGGTGTGTGCACGTCTGCCAGCTGCAGGCCCGTCTCCTCTCTGCCACACACTGAGCACTGCCTCTTAGGAAAACAAACAGCAGTCTTTTCCTCCTCGCCTCGCAGTGTCCCTGGGAGCCTCCTTCCACAAAGCAAATAATGTCATGTGCTACCACAATACCCCCCGCCCCCCTTTCCTCTCCACCACTGTATGTATCCTGTTGAGCCATGCTACAATCTCACCAACGCATACCTCAGCAGACAAGTGAGGCAGCAGGGAGTGAAGCAGAAATGTTACGTTTTACCAGCCACATGACAAAGAGTTCCATTTCTTTGCTAAATCCAATCTCAATTAGTAAGGACTGTGTAATTCAGGACTCAAGGGCCGTGTTTCCCCTGATTTACTACAATCCATTCAATTAAGAGCAGATTAGCACCTGAGGGCTTACAAAGAGGCGATTTAATTAACCCCAGCCTATTAGAGGCAGAACATTGCTTTTGTTTCGGAGTAACTCAACAAGACGCAATAAAGCTACATCATGAGAGGTTTATGTAACTGATAAGATGAGACTTGAATTTGAAAATATGTCTTCACAGGTGACGGTGTACTTCAGGACATTTACCTTTAGGGCATATACATAGCGAGTGATTCATCAGTTCACCAGAAGAACTTGACATTTACCTTAAACACTGCCCAACCGCAGGAACAAAAATCACACTATTTCACTGGACCACCTTGATTAGGGGACGCTTCTGATTATTTTTTCGTTACTTAGATAAATGAAAAAAAAAGGCAACACTGGGATCTTATCCATAACCCATTATTATCAAGTCAACAGATAATAAGCAACAGCTCACACAGTCTCATTTTCAATCCACTTTACTTTGTCGTTGCAAATAAATGTGAATCTTGGTTGTTGATTAACTCTCATCAAAGGCACCAAAAGACAATAT
Source organism: Rhyacichthys aspro (assembly GCA_036850595.1). Classification (NCBI taxonomy): domain Eukaryota; kingdom Metazoa; phylum Chordata; class Actinopteri; order Gobiiformes; family Rhyacichthyidae; genus Rhyacichthys; species Rhyacichthys aspro. The sequence goes on from CM072161.1 coordinate 8,584,183, forward strand.
ACTCGGCACACTAATAAAAAAAAAAAAAACTCAAGCACACAGTGTTACAGGTCTAAGTGCGTCTGCTGCTGGAGGATGATGAGAATTTGTAATGAACTATTGACTGAAACACAAAGGTGATTGCGGTATACTTCATCCATCAGCTCTGCCTCAGTCCTGCAGGAGCACCAGGCAACAACACATCATTAAAGACGGACGGCAGCTATTTATTCACACATAACTCACCGCACTTGGAGCAGCTAAACCCACAGCCGTCCCCCATGTCTGGCTGTGATTTAGGAGCACGTCCTGCAGCACACATCAATATCAATTACTGGTCCTAAAAGATGTATTTAAGGAAGAGAGGGAGATATTTGCCAGACAGTATATAGGACTTGTGTTGAAGCAATCCAATTACACAAACAGACATGACTGGCTAGATTTAACCAGACTGGGAGCCAAGCAGGTGACAAGATCTGGTCTGATGCTCCGCAATGATCAATGAGAGGAATGAACCAAGGTACTATTCAAGACATGGAGAATCTAAAAGCGAAGGTACTACATCTGTTTCAAACCCACTTTTGAAAGCTGTCCTACTTTTAGGATTAAACAAAGGACAAAGAGAGAACCGTTGATTAGATGTATGTTTTTCATTGTACAGCTCTGTGAAAACACATTTAATATTCAGTTTCATTTCCTTGTCAAACACATTTAAGAAAAGTCCACTTGTTACTGTTAATACGTCTAGTTGAGAAACTACTGTTCTGGTCCACAGTCGACAATGAGCTTGAGTGTTTTTGTTACAGCTTACTTATTCTGAGAGAGAAGAACCAAATATTTATGGTGGTGACAGAGTACAGAATGTGGGCTGGCAGGCTAACTACTGTGTCTCTGATTATGTTTTACAGACCTGTCTGCCCAAAGCCAATTTCCCTTGCAAAGCAGCTCCTTCTTGACACTCAGAGATGAAAGCCCAATGCTTTGACAAGGAGTGTACTCCAGAACTTGGGCTTTCAGGCTATAGCTTTGCTTGAGCTGACATTCACAACTTCAGCTTTAAGAGAATGCATGCATTTAGAAGTGACGTACAATGTGAACACACAGACACAGACGTACCAACTGCATAACATATGCACAACTGTAATTTCTTCCACTATCAGCTGCAACATATTGATTACACCCCCCGACGATACCCCCACTGACTCGTACACAGCTCTGCTCGGGGTCATTCAAGAACTCTAGAAGTCCACACTATGACTCATCACATATGAAACTGTCAGTCACCACCACTTTTTCCTGCAGTCTTATTATCACATCAAAACCCAGCTGAACAACTGCTGAGAATTCTGGGCCCTAATGAGACCTCAAGTGACCCGCTACACAAGTAATTATTAGGATGGATTCACACCAAAAGTGATAAAATCACTTGGCTGGGCTCAGCTCTCTCTTTTTGCGATGCCAGCCCTCATTCAGACGGTGGCAGGGAGTGGGAGGTTCACACTGGTAGAACTGTGCCTGGACCTATTCCTCTCAGGTGTCGATCAAATCCTGTTCTGTGAATGGCTTCTTCAACGTCACTCCTCATTAGCATAAACTTGAGTTCTGCTCTCTGGTGTTGCCTGTCGCTACCTGACATGAGCGTGCATAGGAAATGAATGGTTGCCTGTCACTTGGGTCACGCGTGCTGCTTTTGGTGTGAACTCACCCTTACTGTCTCAAAATTATTGTGTGCATCGACTGCCTCCAAAAATATACAAGCTTGCTTTTGGTAACTGTGATTTTTGTGATGATGGAACTCATAATAAGTTATAATAAGTTATAATGAGGTATATTTTACACAGCAGGTTCAACATGCATTAAACCAGGGCTAAGTGGGCACCTTGGTGGCTCATCTAGAGTTGGTAGGTGAAGATGGATGGTTCAGATATGGCCCATGTCTTCCCCTTTTTCTCACCGTTTTTATCTCCACTGTTTGAATTAATAGAAGCTTAAAGGCCAAAAAGGAAACCCGCTGAAAGTTACTTCGGCCAACTCAGAGTCAGTTCACTCCAGGTTCAGCTGAGGAAAGAAAGACAAGCGCATTCACCATGGCAACGGTAATCATCAAATCTATTTAATTCCTCTGCTCTTTAACAACGAGCTCAACATTAATAAATCCGTGTATTCTAAATAAATGATAACTTTGAAACACATTCGCCCTCTTTGCCCCGGACATGATGACATATGACGGTGTATCATTCTTGTGTACGGTGTACAGTTTTCCTGTGATTTTCAGTATCTAGTAGTAAATCTATCAGAGGTGAGCTACTGTGAGCAGACTGGCTGCTGACGGAAAGCATTCAGGCGCACTTTTTTTTTTTTTTAAGTAAATTACAAATTTAATTGACTGAATATTAAATTAAAAAATCTGATTGCTGTTCAGAGCACTCATGTAATTAAGCACACATACAGATTTGTATGTGTGTATATTAGGTGAATAGACACATGTATAAACAGGACAAAAAAACGAATGATTGTGTTTTTAACTGACACATAAACCACATGGGAAGAGTTTAGGAGGTGCTTCTTCTTTTTCTGGCATTTGTGATCACACACATCTCACCTGTCAGTAGAATATCCACTAGACACATGCTGATACAAGTCTAGTGATAGTCAGGGATGTTTTATTGAGGGGCAGCAGTGGGAGTGGTGTATATTGGCTAACTACCTCAGCAGAAATAATAACAATACTACAGACAGACTCTTGTAAAAATCTGCGGAGAGTACAAGGCTTTATTGCTTTATGTACTTAAATGATGTACAGGCCCAGGGCAGAAACAATACACACTTGAACAACAGGCCCTCTCTTGGTGCTTTGATCAGTTGTGTCAGTGATCGACCTCATCCGAAGTTATTGTCCAGTAGTTTTTATCCATATTATTAAAATGCACTGGTCCCATGCTCCTGAGTTTCACCCACAGGGCTGAGTCTCCATGACACCAACACACCTGCCTGAAGTCACTGAAGTCACTAGTCAGTGCCCATGTGAAGCCATGTGTGTCATTGACTGATGCCAACAGCCTGTGTGATGCTACACTAGGGTATACTTTGTGAGTTTTTTTTCTACTGGCATCAACAATAGGGTTAATATGAGGCACAGCAGCAAACGCTAAAGAGCTAAGCAGCAATCAGTGGCTGTGAGCAGGCTGTGCAGACATTTCCATGAGTGGTGAACAGAAATTCAAATCAATTTGCTTCCTTCAATTGCTCTGTTAAGACTCACATATTTTCATAAGTGGGTGTAAAACCTGAAACTTCACATTGTGTGCTTTAAAGATGGTTTAAAGTATTTTAGTGTATTTATTCTTCACAGGAGGTCTGATGGAAAGAGCCACTCTTTAGATCAGGGGTGAGCACACTATTTGGCTCAAGGGCCACACTGGGTTATAAAATCTGACACATGGGCCAGACCAGAAAACTATAAGCTGATATAAATGACATCTAAAATCCTGTAAATTGTCATGTCTTGCACTGGCTGGTTAGTATAATGTTTGGTGGAAAAGTGGCAGTTGATACTGTATTCTTTGAAAACTGCAACAGTTTCTTGGCAAATAACACATATGGTACTGACTGGACTTCACTGAAAAAATATCTCTGTCCACTCCATATTAAATATGGAGCCACGTTACCACTGATTTAGAGGCTTTTGGTGCGTTATATCTTGCTTAGAGTAGGGTTATACACAAAACAATTGTGCAGTGACACACCACACTGTGCTACTTTTCTCGTGTCTCTGGTCAGTGTGTGCTGAGCAGTAAAACAGTCATACCAATACTATACTTGCGCTCAGTGAATTTTCACAGAGTGCAGAGCCAGCAGTAAATCACTCTGAGTGCATGTGGAACTGTGCCAGCTGTCTTTTCTAATGTCAAGTGCCTCCAGGGCAGGGAACCAACACGTTCCACTGAGTGCAGAACTGGGGCTTACATAGACATGTTAAACACATGCTTTTTTAAATGCCAAATGTGTAACATACATTACTTCAATTTCAATATTTTATGATCTGACACCTTAAGGCACAAACTGGAATGGACAGAAAAAGCACTAAAATACAGGTGAATAATACCAGTGTTATTTAGACGACCACTCTGTGACTGACCCATCTATCTGACTCTTTGGGAGCGACCGAGCATATAACATATATATGTGGTAACAACATATATGTGGTAACAACAACATAAGATCATTAACAAATAATAAAAAAATAATGAAGATATGTAAGAGTCTGGAATGCTCTAGAGGAGCTGAAGGGAGCATTTGTCAAGGATTGTGACATAAACTGGGCTATGCAACTCTAGGTGTAAGATGTATAACTGTACACTGTCAAATGAATTCACTAGATTTACATCAAGCTGCTGTAGTGTTGTTTCATTTAGTTTTCACTCTTAAATAATCAATAAGCTATAGTGCAATAAATTGTACAATTGCAACCTCTGAATTCAAACTGTATGAAAAGCCTTTTCATCTATGTCACTAAACTTGTCTGATAATTGGTTTTCAGTCCCTGGAGGCACAAAGATGTTTAGTCATCTTTCACACGTAACAATCCTATGGCTAGATTTAAATGTAATTTTAAATGTTAGCTGAATTACACTTCCACACTTCTTCTGTTTAAAGCCATTTCCAAAAATCCGAAAAGTTTTTCCCCTTTAGTGATCCAGTCTAATCCATTTCACAGTAGATGATGAATGAGTACACAAATCTGTTAACTCAATACCTGTGTCTAATGAACTTGGCCATCTCTGTCTCGTGTTGAGCAGTCTGTTCCACAGGCAAAGGCAGGGGGTGACAACACACTGAGACACAGACATAGAGCCTTTAATTAGGATTTCAATATGACTTGACCTGGAAAAGATTGAACTGCATCCTGCTCTACATAGCTACGCCAGGAAATAACCAAAGTGCTGTGAGCAAAGACAACCAAGCATGATTTTGGATTTGACTTTGGCATCACACCATGAGCAAATAATTACTCTGATAAAACAAGTTACAGAGCAAGGCTTATCTGAGAGTCAGAATAGGAAACAGTGGTAGGTTGGCTCAGAAATAAAGGTTAATTTAAGTTTGAAAGCTATAGGTAAAGATCTCAACCAGGACCTTAAGTATGTAGGGCCCAAGACACACACTCCAACATACCAACCTGCACTGGGCAGTTAAGCATGAAAACAATGTGTCCAGATTCATCTTCAGAGGCCATTACACAACAAAAGAGGGAAATCTTTACTCCAACAGCTGGAAATCACTGCTGTTTCACAAATATCACAAAACTGACAATCATCGTGACTAGATATAATTGAGCATTTAAATCAAATCCCTACTTGTTACAGAGAAGTGCCTATCACAATGACACATTTGTACAAACACACAAACTGAATAGCATGTCTAATGTGCTTTTGATTCCGAAGTGAGCTATTCTTAGCAATAGTTTTCTTTGATTGTGTTTCATTGCTACTCCTCTGTCTGCTGTGAGGTGTAGCAGACTCTATTCATTTTATTAGTTGAATAAAGATAAATAAAGAAATAAATAAAGTTGAATTTTATCAGTCAATGGGCTTTCGTAGGCTTAATGCATATACTCACTTCCTGAAACACTCAAAATGCAGCTAATGATGAGTGAATGAGTGTTTTTATTAGTGCCAAGTAGCTGAAATAAATATAAATAAATACAAAGTGAGAACGTCATTAAAAGGTTAGAAAGTGGTAATATCCTCTTGACAGAAATGTCTGTTAAAGAAGCTCAGACCAGCAGCAGCAGCAGGAAGTAGCACTCTATGAATACATCCCTGTTCATGAACCTACTGTCTGTGAAGAACAAAGCCATAGGGCAACTTCGCTTCATACTTTGGTCTCTTCATTGTTCCAAATGTCTTTTATGGTTTTGGAAGGATTATGTCAATAAAAGTGATTTCATATTAGCCTCTTTTGACAAGTGAGAATACATTGGTCCCTTTCTGCTAACACTTACAAGTCTTAATCCAAAAAGACTTCCAAGGGTTGTGCACAGAAAATCAATTGCTTTTGAACTCAATTCAAAAGCATAACCCCACACACAGCAGAGAAAAGAGAATAGTCTTGAACTAGAATGTATCATCTTGATTAGACAGCGCACACACAAAGAAAAAACACATTTCTTTACAACTGTGCGAGTCTCCGAGATCTGTCTCACTTCATAAGGAGCTAGATATGCAATTATGGTTTATTCATTTATATTTAAAATTGAGTTGAGTTGTTTCTTCGCTCTCATAATATTTCAGCCCAATCTTAGCACAGAGATCCACACACAATGACTCAACTAAATTCAGGACTGTGATGTTCTGCACTGTCACTTCTCTAAAGCCACTGTGGGTGTGACAGATGGCTCCCAAATAAACATCTGATGGGCACACGAGAAATCATGAACAGAAAGTGGCTTTTAATTTAAAGTAACAGTTTTGTGCTGAAGTGATGTGAACCACAGCAGAGGCACAAACACTAGGTTACAGTACATCGGTTTCGTAGGACTTTTTGTTAGTGTGCTGCCTGCAGTAAAAGGCAGAGATGGAGTACGCCAGTCCTGGACTTGACTCGGGAAATGGTGGCTAAGACTTGGACTTGGATACTCATAAACACAATGATACTGTTATGTTTGACAGACAAGAGGGACAACAGTAGGATCAATAATCTGATCCGAACAGTAGACGACTTCATTTACACTCTTCCTGATTTACCTTTACTTTAATTCACCATTATGCATCTACTACTTCCATCCTATTCATTCATTTATCCAAAATTGAGGTGTTGGACAATTGTGACGCCCCTATCGTCCACTTATGACTCATGTACTTGAAGCGCCTGTGAGACAAGCTCATGTATGTGTGTCTGTTTATGTCACACTGGATGCAGTAAGAGAGGAGCTCTGTTGTAATCCCCATTGTTTCATAATGTTTGCAGCAAAGCAGACCAAGAGCTGCTGCCTTGGTAATATAGTACAGTGTTCGACTTAGCATGACCACTCGATGATAAGAACCGACACAAACAGTAAACGCAATGGGAAAAAAGTTCAGTGGAGCACAGTGATGTTTGTGGAAGACTGGGGGCACAGTAATGGGAGTGCCACTACACTCAAAGCAACAGCCTGCTTCACACTCAATGCTCTGAGGGACTATAAATAGGCCTTTATTCAGAAAACTCTCTTTAAATGTTCCTTTCTAAAAAGAGCAGAAGAAGATTCTCATTTTATTTTTGAGCAGAACATAGTTTGGGTTTTGGATAATGAGCTTGATAGATTCTGGAGTGCTGCACATTAATGTTTGATTGTAAAAAAACATAATGGGTACAAAAAGGAACCACAATCACTTTAGTACTTCACAATCACAGTACACTACAGCAACAACAGCATGTTTAGAACCACAGCTCTGAAGCAGCTGAATCACTTTTTTGAATCACTTCAGGTTCTAAGAAAGCACAAGAGAAATGCTGGTCTAAGATGAAAAGCAGGTCTGAGCAGCGTAGCTCTGGCACTGTGCTGACAGATGGAGAGCACTAGCATGTACCTCCAGGGGCCTGACCTCATCACAATTTAACTGTACGCAGACAGACACAGAGCTTCTGCTCCTGTGATATACATATGCACACTTCCATTGACTACACTGTTGTCAGCCTTGAGCCCAGTGCTCACAGCTGACAACATTAAACAAAGGCAGCTTCACAAGGAAACCATGGTCAGCAGCAAGAGATCATTGAAATAGTAACCACATCCAATAGTAACTATTCAAGTGACCAAATATGAGAAAAAAGACATCTGCACAAATAATACTAAAATCAATGTCAATCAAATGACTGAACAAAGGACTAAGCAAAAGTCTTGCATATTTTTAAAGACAAAGCAGATTTCTGCAAATAAAAATAAATTCGTATATATAATGGTTATTATATATGGATATATGTATAAGGTATCATTCTACAGCTTTTTAAATAAAATGTGAATAAAATGTGACACTCCCATAAAGATGAAGATTGTTCTTATTCATCCCAGGACACATCCAGATTAAGCTGTGTACAGAACCTTGCTCAAGAACACAATAAATGTTTTTCTTCAGATTTTTGTTTTGCAGCCTGAGGCGCTCTGGCACTGAGGCACCACTGACTTTGCACTTCCAAGTCTTCTTCTGTAACCTTTACCCACACTCAGAACTGTCTGATGATGCTTTTTTGTCTCTTACACCTGATAATAAAGAAGTGCTGCACAAAAGGGAGTCCTCTCCGAACACTCAAATCTCAAAGAGAAGAAAAGTGGCATTAGATGTTACATAGAAATAGACTTTCTACTATCCTCACATTACAGTTAACATCCTCATTCTGTGTGAATACAAGTACTTCAAGAGATACAGAAGAAACAGAAAACTTCTGTTGGAAAAATGCAAAGAAAAAGACACATGACAGATTTGTGACAAGTTTTGACCTGAATATCAAAGCTGTAGAGAGCAGTACAGGAGCACACTTTACAGCAGCAGAGCAGACACTGTTATGACACTGCATACATTAGAACATACAAGACTGACTGTGTTATTCCGGGACACCCACTGTCTCACTCTCTCATACTGCTGAAAATCTGAGCACATACAATCCCACTGTCCTTAAAAAATACGGTAAAATAACTGCTTTATCCACAGACATAAATAAACATAAGTGTAACAGACGTGTGGCTACAAAAGATACTACTGATATGAAATACACTTTATAGTCTCTACCAACTGGGACCTCCTGATGATTTGTCATCGATCAATAGTTGGACTAATGTGGCACTGCTGTATATGTGAATGGCTTGATCTTGTAAGTCATAATTTCAGAAGTATATCACTGGAAGGCAGCCGGTGCCTGGTTTGCATTCCACGGAAAATGGATAGCCAGAGCACAATAAATTACTCGCTCTCTGAATAAACTGTTGTAACATGGATCAAATTGCTTTTTCACTCCAACTGTACTGAGGCACAACAGCCACCACAGACATAGCTGAACATCCCTCATCTAAAGTACGGCTTTGCCCAAAAACTCCTGTAAAAACAAATATAAAGAAATACACACAACAGCATTCTGCCAGTGACACAGATAGTAATCTCTGGCTGCAGCGCAACATTTAATGCTACATCTGTTGAACTCAAGCTCACATAACAGCCAAATATGTGAGCAAGAGCCAAAGCACTGGGCCAGCCAGTCAGAGAGATAAACACATTAACACTACATTAGCTGAAGCTCTCTTTCTCACACACACACACAGTCACACAAGGCAGGTGAGAAGTGAAATCTCCCTCTAGTATTTGAGCACTCACCTCAAGAGCCTCCAGTGTTACAAATCCTGTGATGGAAAAGCCGTCAATGATGTCTTCTTCTGCAGAGGTAGACTCCTTCCTCTTTCTTCGTGGGGGTCTAGGGCGAGATGAGGAAGGCTCCCTGTCCCCCTCTCTCTCCGAATCGGAAGAGAAGCGAAACACTGAACCCTTAACGTGGTTGTTCCTGATCCCATTTGAGCGCCTCCCTCGATCCCTCTCTGACCTGGACTTCCTCTTCTTTCGGAGGCCACTAGATCGAGGGCCGTCCATGTTCTTTACAGAATACATTTGGAGAAATACTCCTGTTGCAGGTAATCAAACTCTTTAAGTGCAGGCACAGCTTGACGTCCTCTCTTGTCAAAAGGAGAAGTATCCCGATGATTGTTAGAAATGCAGTGGATCCGGGGTAACCATGTAATATCCAACAGATAAAGGCTTGCACAGGAAATCCAAAAGTGCATCGAATCACTGAGCCAAACTAAATTCCAAGCAAATATCCCCAAAGGCAGTCCATCAAATCCTGTGACAGGGGCATAAAATGAAGTCTTTGACAAGTTATGGCCGAGGTGTCTGAATTCCACCACAGTTAGAGCTTTTCAAGTTAAAGCCATTGTCTTTTCAGTGACCATGTCCAGCCACGGAGAGCCGAGTTGGTGACACCACATCTTTCTTCTCCAGAAGTCTGCTCTTCTTGACCCAGGTCAACAAACCACCACCTGAAAACAAAAGGAAACAGAGCATGTATTTGCAACATGTTCTCAGCAAGTTCGTCTGATACAGAACCGTGTTGCCAAAGTATAAAGAGTGATAGTGTGTTATTGTGTGGCTCGTCTGCAGTAAAGCAGAAGTGCCTTTGTCACCTTTGTAGCCTAAAGTCTTTCAAATGTTTATAAGGGAACAGAAAAACAACATATCTTTGCCACGCTGTACTGTCTAGTCTATGATAGTGACACTGAGACTAAAATATAACAAGCACTAGTTTTTTTAACATTTCTTTTACCAGAAATGAAAAGCACAACACCACAATAACACAGAAAAACTCTTTTGCAGGCTCTCATACAGCTCTCATTAACCTCTAGTAATCATTTAGTAATGATGACTTTTTCATATTATTAATGAAAGTGCTTTTAGAGACAACCACTTCACAATCACATTGTACAATTAAGTAATATAATAATAAAAAGCACAATATATGTAGCTTCCATATAACTGCAGGTGAATCTGGAGATGCTTTAAAGTTCCTGTGTTGTAAAATAAATCAGGTTAATACCACAGACCACAGTGCATTCTTTAATTGTATGGCACTGAAAGCAAGTGGGTGCTTTGTGATGCTGTGACACTAACATATTCACATATTTTCACATCCATCATGCAATGTCAGTCTGGTTCATTCTTAATGAGTATCCTTTGGTCTAAGCCTGAAGCCACTTAAGTCCATTGCTTTCTAAAACACACATGGCTTTCCCTGTGTGTCCAGAATATCAATTATAATCCATGACATCATACAAGTGGTGGCTGCATACAATAAACTGACTCAACTCTTTGCAGGCCTTAATGTAATTGTTGATTTTAATACCTGCCATTCCACATGATAACCTTTTCTCCCTCAGTGCACCTATCAGTCAAGCCCATCTTCAACTTTACACTGTCTCCTTGGTCACACTTTGCTCTAAATTATTGTTCATGGTTATCATAAACACCAAATGCTATGCTACATCATGCAAAGTCACATGTGTTAATCATGCACATTTTCAACCATTTCATAAACTGCCTTTTATTGCAAAGGCATGTCCACCAACCCAGCATGCCAACCCATAACTAAGCAGCTCCAATTCACAATTATTCCCTCCATGCAGATGTTCTGCCTTCTAACAAGCCCAAAGGCAAATCTACCTTTCCCGTAATAAAGCTCCCAAACCGTTTTCTAGTACCTATGTCTTTAACCTGATGCCCCATGCCAGCACTCCTTTAATGACACAATTGCACATCTCAAATAACCCCCAAAATATGGCTCAGTGGGAGAAACTGTAATCTAGCGCTCGCCCTGGCTTTTTTAGCTCTGAAAAGGACTCTTTCTCCTGTCTTCGCTTCCCTTTTTGTCTGCCCGTGCTGTCAGTATGTCTCAGGCTCTGTAATCCAGTCCAGCCCACAACAGCAGCAGCGGACTGGCACTGCCTCCTGCTCCGACTCTCCAAGCTTCATTTTCCACTAAAAGACACACAACAAAAGCAAGCCTCTTCTTTTGCTCCAAGACACGTCATGCAAAACCAAGAAATGCAAACCCTTGCGAGTGAGGTGGAACCGTCCGGACAAGTTGCAGGCCTTCGCTGACTAAAAAAGATAAAACACCAGAAGGTTTGGAGCTGACAAAATAAATCCCGCAAAGGAAACCATGGGGTATCTCCTCCTCTCCCCAGATCCGAGCTTCAGGATCCCGGAGAAGGGACCGGGGCGCAGTGATACAGCGATGCCGCAGTGCCGCTTTACAGGCTGCGTGCTTCCTCCTCGGCGCAAAGAAGTGCTGTCTCTGGACGTTGGCTAAAAGGAGGAACAGGTTTTTTTCAAGAAGCCGAACGCAACAGCGATTAATTAAGATACATGTCCGTTTACGCACATTTTATTTCAAGCGAGTCGTGTTCATTTGTATCTTGCGAGAAATAATTTTTATTCGAGCTGTAGCTACACAATGACAAGTTGTTAACCACATAACGATAGTTGGAAATACGCAGCGTACATGGCAATAATGTTTGCTAGCTGTGTGTATTTTATTATTTATTTATTATTATAAGGATTTTATATATTTTTTAAAGGTTTTTAAGAAAAGACATAACTGAATTAAAGAGTAATTGGTAGCCTATACATAAAATAGTTGTTAGTTTTATTGGAAATAATTAAAAAAGTAGGCTAATGCTGCAGTCATAAGCTGTTAGCTAATCAACATTTGTTTAAAAAGAAGGAATAACCAAGAATGTTTCAATTATTGTAGCTATAGCCTATATTCACAGGTTAAATGTGTAGGTCTGTATTAGCTACAACTTACAAAGATGAATAAATAGACTTCAGATAACATTAGCATGGCTTACAAAAAGACTATAAGCTAAATGTATTAGAGACACACAGGGCAAACCTTTCTCAATCCATTCACAAACTCTAAAAGTGTAGTCTGACCTTCGAAAACTGTGTCAATGGCAAATACATTATTAAATTGGCATAACATCTTCACACTTTACAAAAAATAAAATATCTTTCTATTTACTACAAAAAGATGCTCCTCAAGAGGCTCTTCTCAATGAGACTAATTACTCTGCACCTGTGTGGGTACCCCTCACTTCAGATGCTATTTGGCTGCCGTCAGCTTAATATTAACAAAGTGCTGCTTTTGCTTAAGGCATTCATTTGAAAACGCATCACAGATGAGCAAATCTTGAGCAAAAAAAATTGGAGGTGTTGTAAATGATCCATTACTGCCGTGTGATTTATTGTTTTGATTTTGTGTTGCCCTTGAGAGAGAATAACAGGATTAAGTAAGCAGTTATTCAAAATCCATAGAATGCATCATTTCCCAGGGGAAAATATATTCACACCTTGTTGTGTTGTGAAGGCAGCACTCTTTAAATCACTATAAAGATAATCTCAGTGCTCAAGCCCAGTCTTATTAAAAAGCATTGTTGTCCTGAATAATAAATAATAATAAATCATAATTAGACCACTGTAGAGCGCGATAAACATTATTGTCATGCAAATCAAAGCCACACATGTTATTATGCCCTTACAATCATTACATAATCCAAGTCAAAGGGATGTGCTTTTTATCAAAGGTAAACATGGCCGCACCAGTACATGAGCTAATGAGAAAAGTGCTACAGAATTGCCATAGCCCTTCAACACTTTTCACATTTAGTGAGCTAGTCAAAACATTTTTGTGACACCTCTCATGAACACGAGTCAGCAGTTGTTTCCATGTGGCAGTGAACCGGTGCTTTGCAAACAGAGGGCTATGGGTGGGCTGTGTATTTTTAGCCTGGTTTAATGATGCAGAGGCTGAGTGGTGTGGCTCAGAGCTTGCCAGAGTGCTTCAATTCCCAGTGCCCACAGAAACATGGACCCCACTGACCTGTAAGAATAATGCCAGGGGATACACATGTACTTGACCCTGTCCCATCTTGTAGGAGGAGTGTCCTTGTTACAAAGTGGCGTGGCGGGGCGGAGACGACAGCGAGGCAGCTAATTCAGCTTTTTCCATCCTGTACTCATTAGGTGGGGAAGACAAATGTTCTGCTCTGCCCTCCCCTCTGCCTCGCCATAATCAGCTTTAATTACACCTTTGCTCTGACTTTCTCTGCCTCTACTGCTTCATTCATTGTCGCACAACGCTGTAAAAATGGTGGACGATTTTTAAAATTATTATGGTATCAAATCACTGGCATCATTTGGCACTGTGAGATGGAAAAATAATCACTTCCAAGATCCCATCTCAAGACACAAAGTTCAAAAGGTAATTCCTTCCAAATGTAGCTTTCCAAACTAATTCTCATCATCTGTGTCTGGGTCAAAGGTCGAACACTGGGCTGGAGCACAGTAGCCAACAAAGGCAGGTGGTAAAGTAAATATGCAGTATTTACGTTCTCCATCAAAACATACCTGTCTTCTATAAAGATTGTCTTTTTTGCAGCTTTGCAGACATTTTCCACATACCACGCAAACTGAAAAAAAAAAAACCTTATAATAGGATAAAGCCCTGGGGAGAAGTCAATCACAGGCCAACCATTCTACAACATGTGTTACCTTGGAAAGCAGTACAATGTGCATGCCTTTCCCAGGACTTAACGTCTTGAATTGCAAAGCCAGAATGCGGCGCTTCTTTCAGTCTGGTCTTATTCAACACTGAACAGAAAGCAGATGGCATTAATTATAGAATCACATAACACAAGCCATTCTTACACCTGTATCATTTACCTGCTTCGTATTTGCAATTATATTCAACATTAGCTCTATTTCACAGGTAGGAAGGAAGCGGTGTAATAATGCACGTGAATAAGAGAATCTCAATACAAAAATGAGCTCATTTTATCCTCCCTATAGCTCTGCCTACATTTCCTATAATAGCTCTTATTAGTTGCACTGTGAGGGCAGAACAATAGACCTAAATCACACATTCCCACCCCTCTGTCACTGTGCTTTTAAAAGGGGTCCTATCAAGCCTTATAACTGCAATAAAACACGGTTTGTAGCATTAATAAGAGCTAAAGGGGACTTTAGTGGCTCTGACATGTGCAGGACATCTAATATTAATCAATAATGCCATGTCCCTAAAGGCCTAATGAGAGGGTAATGCTTTTAGTGCAATGTTACTCCATGACATGCTCGTATATATTCATATTTATAATCATTTCTGAATTATAGCGCTGACCTGTGCTCGTGAGCTGACCTAAAATAGAAATTGAGTTGGTGAGTGAAGCAGAATGAAGCAGCACATACAGTACAGGGCCCACATAATAGCACATATTACTGTAATGTTCTGGTTGTCCTGAAGTGGGAAATGAAATTAGAATGAGGGATCATACAAGTTGAACATTCACAGGACTGGCAGTGACGACATGGCCTGTCAAAGGCTCTGTAGTAATGTATGGGACCTGCCAAAAGCCTCTTAGCTTAGGTTTCTTCCCAGGCTCGCACCATCCATCACTCTTTTCGAAGCGCATAACACACATTTACCATTACTCCACAATAACATTTCTGATTTCCATTCCAAGGCCACACACTCCATCTATATTCCAAGCACAATGCAAGACATAGTCAAACAAGATCGTGAACTCAATGCAAAGTAAAGAAAAAGAACCAACAGGAAGAATATTTAACATATTTCGCTCAATATCTGCATTGTTGGAAGTTTGAAATACACGGTTTGATACGCGGTTTTGATGCGAGTTCTATCTATGAACTGCTTCTCATTGAAATGCCAAGGATGACCTTTCGCTGCATGTTCCCTGCTCCGAGAAAAGATCATTTACTCGTGTATTCTTTATTTCAATAGATCAGTTGAAGCACTTAAGCCGTTTGTTTTGTTCCCTTTGGCGAGGAGGACTGTTATTTTCCGTATCTGTCATCTGGGCAAATAAGCCAAAAATCGCTTCCAAATATAACCCCAGATAATAAACACAGGGAGTAGAAAATAACACAAAGCCATTGTGCAGCACCGTTTACCTATGTGGAACTAAAATAAAACACTGCTGGCTCATCCCTTGAATGACAGCGAGGATTATTCCAAATGATGGCTGACCTACTAAAACAAGCGCTTCCATTAACTAACTCCAGACACGTATGCGACGCAAACACTTCATCTGAACAACATTTTTACGTTTCGATTACAGACCGTCATCTACAACAAGTTCAACGTCCAGTTCGGCCACTTGAGATAAAAAGAAGTCTGGTAAAGTGCTCTTTGGGTCAGATAAATGTGGTTTCACTTTGACGTTATAAAGTCTTGGAGGCTCTGCAGGGGACTGAGAGATCTAGATACAGTTTCCAAGTTAATAAAATAAAAAAAAAGGTTTGGAATTATAGCCTGATACTCCTTGCTGTAAAGCCAAGTGACAGATTTATGTGTAAAACAAAAAAAAAGACACTGTATGGTTACTATATAGTGTGAAAAAGGAGTGTGGTTATTGAGGCTGCAGAAAAGAGCGTGTGAGGAGGGGGTCTCCAGAATCTCCAAGGATATTTTCCAATTAATGTGTCCCCTCTCCCTTCCCGAGTCCCAGGGCAGAGGAGGCAAAGGCGTTCTCGTTTATTAGAATTAACCGCTTGTTCACTCTTTTTCTCATGCAGCCCTTCCCCTCTCTGCTGCGAGCAATGCACACAAGATCGACCTAATAGAATTTGTAAGCGCTCAAATGAAGTGGATTGTGCAAGACAAAATGGCAGAGGTGGTAAGGAGGCAGGAAACAAGGGCTGAGGGAAGGAGGGTAAATACACTATGACTCCATTTGATTCCCATTTTTCTGCTGCAGCGATGAGTTGCCGCCTTGCATTATCGGAGATGAGTCGTTTTACAGTCATTAATTTACTGGCCCACCTACAGGAGCGGTCCATTACAGAAGGAGCCGGCGTCATCACAAAGGAAGCCCGGGGGGGTGACTGTGCTTTACAACATGTGTTTCATTAGGCACCTATAAACGCAGCGCATAAGACAAACAGGGGGAGTGTTAACAGCGATAAAAACAGTGGTCGGTGGTCTCGCGCTGAACACAGATTAGAAGGAAGCAGTGGGGATAAAACTTGTAATGCTCCTGGCTTCTATTTCCATAATAGAGAGCTATTGTTCCCAAGGATTTGGACAGATTATGTGGATCAGAAGGATGATCTGGAGCTCTCCACAATGTACTCCTCGAAGAATTTTATTTACTGCCACAATGATGAGTGCCCACAGTGTCAGAGGAAAAGGTGAATGGAAATGGTTCAATGAAGGACTCTTTATTATAGGATTTTACTTTTCTTTATCTCTGTTTATTTGGCTTTGCTTTCAGGAAGAAAAATGAAGAAATTAGGTCATGGACCTTCAGTCTTGAGAGAAATGATGATGATACAAACCATATTTACTTTGTATAACATGAAAAACAAACTCGAGCAGTGGACATAAAATGTATCAACATAAATAGAATACCTTTGCTCATGTAGTTAGTATTTACTATAACTCAGTACTATGCAGTAGTTCTCCATAGTGCAGACAAGAAGATTATCTGGAAATGCTGAGTTCATAATGAGAACAGTACTGATGCACTCAGAACAGTGTCCTGAACTGACTTCTCCAGTGAGACTGTGATGTCTGCACAAAACTATGACCGGTACATAACGTCTTGTTTTTTTCTCTCTGTATGCATTTGTGTTTACTTAACCCAAGGTTTACTTATGACTTTTGTCACAAACATAAGAAACACATGTCTGTGCAATGTCTTTGTTTTTGGCAAGCAACGTTCATTACATAAACCTGTCTTCAGTGAATGAAAATGTTTGTGCTCCCTGATCCCAGGCACAGTAATTGCATGACAAAGCTTTGCAATTAAAAGCGGATTATTAAGGGTGAAAATAGTTTGGACGTATAAAAACTTGAATTCCAGGCCCGGCTTCTCTCTAGTCCTGTTCCCTGGAGATGCTGCAGAAAGTGTGCTGTTGGTGAACAACAAGCAGCTCCATCTGGATCAGCTCTGCCTCCATCTCCTCCATATGCCAGCTGCCCAAAATATCTCCGTTGCAGCAAACCCCGCTCCGTTGTGCGCTGGAGTTTAGACGAACCGCTCTCCAGGCAAACTTTCCTTTTTTACTGAGATAAGTGACAACTGTGAAGTATTGCCTCACATTGCTGAATGCCAATAACAGCAAAGGTGCATTAAAAGTTGCTCGCAGCACAAACTCAGATCAGACTCAGAATGCACTGACCTGTACTCAATTGCATTTGGATCGACTGAAGCTAAAGGTTGTAAGCCGCAGAAATGTTTTCAGGCAACTTCTGACAGACATTTATTTAAAGACAGACACTAATTAGAAATAAGAATATACAACCTGAGGACAAATATACACACACAAGAGATGCACTCCCTAAAATACAAAACTGAATCAAACCATTGAAAATGAAGCTGGCAAGTGATTACTGCACTTAAACGTCATGAAATGTAAATCCTGTTAAATGCGTCAGGAGAGTGGAAGCATGATACCAGAGCGGAGAAAACTGTTCAATCCAAAGCACGCTGTGTGGGAGAGTCATGAATAATTCAATTTCAGGTGGTGACAAAAATAAATCATTAGCAATTAATCAGTAAAACCCTCCAGGAAATATCACAGTTATATCATAATCCCGTGGTGTTTGCAACAATGATTTCAAGCGACTTTTTAGAGCACACTTTTGGCAGATCCTTTCAAGTTTTTTTTTTTGTTTGTTTTAGTTTGCTGCTGTGTCAGAGATGACCTATTTCACTACTGTTGTTTCTGCTGGTGGACACTACCATGCTCTTTATCACTTTGCTGTCATCCACTCCAACCACAGCAGACAGTGTAGACACTGACTTATCCTTTGCGCTATCAATATCACGTCATTTGTGATGCATGAAAGTAAAAATTCACTTCATATCACTTTTTTTTTTCCCCAAAATCTGCCAGGATGATGAATAACTATATTTAAATTGGCCAAGAAAGAATACGAGGATTAAAATTAAGTACAGTAAAAGTTAAAGTGCTATCTCTTTAGTAAATAGAGACAGTGTGCCACTTTGCAACTTTGTGCCAGCAGTTTAGTTTGGTAAAAGTCCAAGAAACGGTAATAAGAATGATTGCGAGTGAAGAGTGAATGCCTCTTATGATGACAAAAATCAGTCAAATAAGCACGAAAAGCCTCCTAGAAAAAAAAAAAAAGCATCCAATCAATCTGTATGGCATCATTCATTCACTGTAAAAGGTGAATGAGCATAAATTCACAGCTCATTCCATTTTACATTTATATTAGAAGCATTTTGATGGGATTCTGGATATAACACAGCACCCTGAATGCATCCTCCAAAACAAAGTGGCAGACTACTTGTCACAAATGGATTGATTCTAAATTGAGTATTTCAGATCTCAGCCCTGTGTGAAATAATTAATAATACATCTATTGTTTTCTATAGTGGATTTATACTTCCAGAAAAAAAGATGTAGGGGATTATTCGATTCTCTTAAACCACTTGCCCACAATGAGCTCCTTTACCTTTGTGAACGCACTGAATATCATCTTGCAAATTGTACAACCCCCTGCAGGCCACGGGGCTGTTCTGGATCCATTTGATATCCTGTAATACCATGTAAGAGTCACTTTAACTGTGTGAAATCTCAAAGGCTATGTCGACCGCGCACACAAAGGGGAAGGCGAATCGCTTGGAGTTCGACAGTGAATGGATTTCCGCCGCGGTGCTTATGACGCCGCCCGACACCCGTTGCTTAACATATTAATGACAAACCGTGCTTAAATACTGTGAGCGTACCATTATTCACAGGCATTAGAATTCCCCACCACATTCATCCCAGCCAACGGAAATCTATATCCCGCTGTTCGTTTAATTGCTCCGCTTGAAGTGATCCCTCCGAATGCCTTGTAAGGTCGACGTGCGGCTGCTGGGAGTGTGTAAGTGGACAGGGTGTAAAACAGCGAGCGTGAATTTTCGAATTTCAATCAAGATGGGTGGGATTTTTAAAGGGTTTCAGAGAGTTATACACCACAACTGTGTTTCCGTATTGCTCAAACTACACTTTTGAAAATCACATCTCAGCCTGAGGCCTTCTTTCTTCTTACCTCACGGTGTATGTAGCACGCTGACTCCGTCCTTCCCAGGTGATGACTTTAGGTGCATGTGGTTGTGACCATGGCGATGGAGCTATAAGGCCTTGTGCAAAGCCATACATCATGCTGCCTGAACCAAGACGGGGGGGATGTCATTGCAGAGTATATAAAATGCCTTTCAGTCTGATGTATCTGTGAAGAAAACAACAAAGACAGAGAGAGAAGAAGAGTGAGCGTGAGGAAATTAGTAATACAGGGTAAGGGATAAAGATAACCATTAAGACAAGAAAAGATCAACGCTGGATTAAGATGAGACGAAGATTACAGTGTGATTACAGAGACGTCAAGCATTACCATTAACAGGGCTTAAACGAGATAGGCCACTGGGCTCGATAATCCAAGGATCTAGCCTTAGAAGTACTGTTGTAGAACTCAAGAATCACTTTTACACGTCTCTTGTTGGAAATGAACAGATTTTAACTTGTTTCAGATTCATAGATGACTCATGTATCAGAATGAATATTGTTGTTGATGGGAAGCCTCTATCTTCAAGTAGGAAAATGACTCATTCATGGTCTGATGCATAGTCTGGTAGCTCTAGATCCGCCCATGCATATATATTAAAATATATGTAGGGTACCGCAGCCCATGGGTCAGAAGTAATCATGTTGACTGTGATGCTGAGTGATGGTATGATAATGCATCTGTAGATCTGCTGTATTCAGTAAACAAACAAAGAGTTTGTCATTGCTGTGGTTTCACTTTACAAATGAAGTACTGCTCCCGGTCTTGACGCAGTAACAGAAAGTTTCAGTGATGTGGGTGATGAAGTCCCCCATCAACCTGAGACCTCCATGTCCTGTATGCATGTGCACATTTCCTGCCTTCCAGACAAATAAGCACAGCTGAGAATTTCCATTTCCCTCCCGAATCTGAAACCGTCCTCTTTGAGCTGACAACATGCCAGGTATATGTCCTTGAGCTGAGCAGGAGCAGACACAAACACAAGTTGGATGGCTTCATTTAGTCTAGGGAAGGACAACATGTAATGCAGGCTGTTGTGTTTTGTACGTGGCTTGTTGTTTCTTTCAGTCCTTGAGCAATGCTGCACCGGCATTGTTTAAAGAACACATTTCCACAGAGCGGAGAGTGATGAATTGTGCCGTCAGTCATGATGAAATGAGAATTGAAACCTTTCTCTGAAAAACAATATATACAACTGTGGGACAAAGGCTTTCAGTCAGGGTGCACTGAACGCTCTTGATAGCCATTATTATTCTCAGAGGACAAAAAGATTTATATAAAAGACGATGTGCACACAAATAAAAGACACAAGACAGGATCTCACATTTCTGCGTTAACACTGGTATCACTCTTTGGGTCTTGGCTTCTACATCTCGTTTGTATACTGCGCACATGTGTCAAAGTGAGGAATCAGGAAGAATGAGAAAATTGCAAGCTATCATAACCAAGCGGCTGTCAAATTATCCCTTCATTGCAATTACACTGCCATGCGTTTCACTGCTTGTCTGATAAGCAATAGCCCGATGTCTCGTGTGATGCCTCAGCCCCCCGCCTCACCACACATCACTGCACGGCACAGTGATGGCTACGAGCCCGACGTCTGTGCACATGGTGTGTGTATGTTTCGAGTTAAGCCATGCTAATGTAACAAGCTGTGTCAAGGACAGATAGCGGCGCAGTGACAGTGAAAGAAACACATGCAGGACGGAGGCCAGCCTGCTCAGCATAACAAAGCACATGCATGTTGTTGGTAGATGTTGCATCACTTTGAAACCAAAATGAAATGCATCTTTAGAGCTGTCAAAACCACAGGCTTTAAAGGATTATAAAAATCTATTCTGGAAAGAGTAATGCTGGAATTAGATCAAAACACACATGAGATGGCTTCACATGGAAACATTTACTTGATAATAGTCATGACTAGAATGTTGTATAGAGTCAAACACTTAAAGAGACCTAACAGGGAAGACCCACCACTGTTTATGTCCCAGTCGAGCTAAACATGCGTCAAATAGAGCCTGTCCTTTTTGCTGAGCTCATGCTTCGTTCGTGTCAGAAACCTGCAGGGAGCTGAATGAAAAGGTGCCTGTTGCCCTTGTCTATTCTCTGCACTGACCCCAGCTTTGATGGGGTCACACTGGCAGCTCTTTTTACCCATCAGCACTCAGAAAAAGAAAAGAAAAAGATTTGAACCTTAACACTGACAGAGTGGAAGATACACTGCAGATAAATGTCAGAGATCAAAGACAGTGTAGAGTAGATAAAAGATGGGATTAGCATACAGCTGAGCGACGCACGCAAATAATGACTGGTCCCACTGTTGTGTCTGGAGGCTGTCTATGAAGCGCCCTGCAGAGAAACAAACCACAGGAAAATGTCAGTCTAAAAGAGAATCCTCCAGCCTAGCATGGCTCAAGGAGCACAAAATCCCTTTTTAAGGCAAATTCAACACACTATGTACAGAAAATGTAAAAGTACCCTTTCTGGACTGGATAAACAGTGTTGAAATCAAGTACTGAGATCTGAATTCAAGTGCGTTTCTCTGCACAAAACCTTTAGCATATGTGCAATCAGACAGACCCAGTCCCTGTGTATCCCAGCCAAATACAAAGCCATATTCCCCGAAACTCTGAGCTCATCCATCTGCCACGAGCCAATATTATAAATAATGTCAAAACATAGAAGTGTTCATTTTATCTGCAGTAATATGTTACAGGAGCATGGCTGATTAGTAACATTCGCAGAACTGGATGTTTGGTCTGATCTGGACCAGAAGTCTTCCCCTCACCAAGATATCAAAGGATAAAGACTGGATTGGAACCTCTGTGAGTCGCCTGGAGGCACACATACCACCTAAATCAAGCACCTGACTCCTGGGTTGGGTTCTTTTCTCCATTACTTTACAAATTAAATGTGAAATATGTACATACTTTACAACAATATTCTACTTGATGCATCAATATGGATTGTTATATGGCATGTACAAAGTCATATCAAATTGAACTTGAAGAAAAAGACTTCTGAAGGGCTAAATCCAACTAGAATTTCTTGGGTGATTGTGTGTCAGGCTGAATAAATGCTCTTGCTATCAGCAGAGTGATGTAAGCATGTTATGGTGTCTCCACACTGTCTGTGAGTGGCTGTTTGTCTGGGTGGATCAGAGGAGCTGCGGCGCATGAAGAGTTTTGCATACATTTCATGTCAACAGTGGAATTCTGTGTATCTCATTTACTTGCACACACTGGAGCCTGCTTTCTTCCCCCCACTCTTTGCCTCCACTTTCTATAAAAGTCTGCAGATTCCAAAAAAAGAAGGCCCCGTGGGATGTTTTCCAAAACATGACGGAACTTACATGGGGATACAACCTAACTGGATCATATCAGGGGGTTTGTCGAGTACAAAACACTGCAGAAAAACACACTAATCTTGTTTTGGAGCTGGTAACCAATCGTTCTTTCTTGTTGAGAGAGCGCTGTGCTGTTGGATGCCTGCACTAGTTTGTGAAGAGTTTCCTCTCCCAGCTGTAGCACTCACTTCTAAAGCATGGAGCACTATACAACAGCAGTAATACAATCTGTGTGATATATAGCACGCATGATGCAATATGCCTGAAACAAGCCAACTGAGCTTGTAATGCTGCAATACTCTGTGAATATGGCCCCCATAAGGTTTGCTTTGTCAGTGTTTTTCAGTTTTTTGCAGTAACAAGCTGATTTGGGGAGATAAAGCTTTCTCTGTGCTTATTACCATCATATTCTATCATTAAATGGGAGTCTTTCCTGCACTGTGCAAGACACCTGAGTACAATATCTGAAAAGTGTAAGCTGACAGTGCAATCCCAATGCATTAGCTTTTTACTGGGCTGTAAAAGTTTATGTAGACACAGAGGTTTCACTAACTCTGACAACAGGACTGTTTCCGTACATAGAATATGAAGCAACAAACAGCGAACATCGAGACACACAAGCTCTGCCTCGACTGTCAAATAAGGACCTGACAGTGAGAGATGGCTCTTTTTCCTTTGTGTTATTGAACTGCCTTTTTGGAAGCAACACGAAATACTCAACAGTCTGCACAATTCCACGATGCCATTTACAGTTTTTGCTGGAGTGACTCAACATTCTGACAGCTCTTCAATGAACAACCGCTCAAAGTGAAATTACCTTTCCATTCCCGAGAGACAAACAACAGATGTCCAAAATGTCAAAGATTACTTTTTATTAAATATGATTTACAACTCAAGCAGGTGTATTTGTTTGGGGTAAAACACTGAAGGGCTTTTTAGGTGCAATGAAAAAATAAGATTGATCTGTCAAAGAGGGTGCGTTTAAAGTTTGGAGAGTCGTGATTTTAGGTTCAGCTAAACTTGCAGAGTTTTTTGTCTCATTAGTCTTGATGTGCCAAAAACATTCTACTTTTTGTTCTACATCAAGCTAAAATTAAAGGGCACAAAAAATTGTATTGTGCACATTTAAAGTATTGTAAATAAAAACTGCTTCATGTCTTTATTAGATATAAACAGGCAGGAAGAAAAATCATTATAAAACAGGCTTTATAATTATTAGTTTGTCAAAGGCACATCTCAGCTTCAGTTGCATAAAGAATAAACACTTCTATTTAATTTCATCGCTCTTTAAGTAAGTCGGTAATTCTCATGTTTATAGAAAAGTATGACAGTGATTAAGAGCTCTCACTTTACATAATATATTCATGCTCTTCCATGAATACTTCTCTATAACTCATCAGCTCCAAGAACAGAACTGTTGAGAAGCAGAAGGAAATAGAGCTGATTTGTGAATGAGTCCATTGTAACAGTTCATTTGTGTGGGAGTGTGTAACAGAATAAAGCACCTGTATGGGCTGTTGTAAACAGGAGCAGAAAGGAGAGTACACCACTAGGACATCCAAATCACACCGAGGTAATGAACCTCAAAACTGCTCCAATTCCACTAATGGCTCTGACTGACCCTGGGCATAATGTGTTGTTGCTTGTTTAATGACATATTCCAAAGCTTGCATTGGGATTTGATTTTCCGATCAGGTCCTAAGTGAATCATTAGGGATGATAGGGACACACAGAGGAGGAGGCAGTGAAAGCCCGAGGCCTGAGGCAGACGTCTATCAGTCCTGTGTGGCGAGCTAATGCATACTAAACATCTGCACAGCTCTAGGTGAGGCGTCCTGAGCATATGGCTTTGACAGCATCAGCGCGGTTAAATTAGGCTGCGGCGTTACTGCAGGCCGAGCTGATCTCCATCAAAATGTCACCCACTTTGAAGAGAGGACATTGGCTGTTATGATAGTGGCTCTAACTTTTCAAACTCTCCTCTGGTTCTGTGTAGTCGTGTCCATTTGCTTGTTCCAACAACAAAATTAATATTTTTAATCATATGCAGCAGAAACTGTATTCTACGAGATCACACTGCAGAATATTGATTTGTTGTTGCCTATGGGAACAATTCATGAATTATTGATAAGGTCTCCTTCCTTGTGGGTATTTGCATTTTGCTTGTCGTTTAATGAAACATTTGGGCTTTTATTCTGCTAGATGGATGATGTGTCAAACTGTTGTTTCCCAATCTTTGTTTTATTTTATTAACTTTGTGTCAACACCCGTGTATTGACAGAGAACATTTAGGGTTCCTATTACACACTTACAATTTACCTGGAGGAGAAAAGTGGCAAGGGAGAAATAACCTAAAGCGAAGAAGATGAAAATAAATCACCACTGCACCGCCCCAGGCTCAGACCGCATCCATACCTCGCTTAAACACGCAAAGATGAATAGTTTGGTATAGCTCACATGGCTCGCACCTTGGGGAACTATTTGCAGAAGAATTTCTGCCCACTTTCCTGGGTTATCTCCTGGAGCATCAACACAGAACCTAGCCCCTAATTTATTCACATTTCAGGCCCCATCCACACCATCTCAGAGGAGGAGGGAAGTACCCACCTGCCTGCCTCCCTAGAAACACATTAAAGCTCTCAGATTTGAAACCTGCTTCCCGGAGATCACTAGGAGCTGCCTCTCGACGCCTCTGAAGCCTCACACTGATCTCGCCGCCGCCGGGCTTTCCCCACAGCACTGTGCAGAGCTGACAGCGCGCCCGGCCCTGCAAACAGCTGAGAAAATGAGAGATCTAGACACAGAGAGGCAGAAACACACAGCTGTCACAGCAAATAAAGCTTGTTCCCAGGTTGAAAGAGAAAGCAAAGAGCCCTTTTGCCTTCACTAACTCGTTTCTTGAAATTGAGAGTCATGTGATTGTGTCTCAGAGGTGTGCAAAGAAATATCGCATAGCTCTGCCGTAGTGCACACAGTGTGTAGAAAGTGTGTCACTGTCACAGCTGTCACTCATCTGTAGAAGGCAGCAGACTCTGACAGATTAATGGACAACTGTACGAAGAACGATTTCAAAAGTGGAGCTTGAAATGGTACAGCAGTGGTTATTAAAGGATTAAGTGCAACAAAGTAGAACAGATTGAAAGAAAGTCACACTTTTTACACTGATGCTAACCCCTGAATAACTCTCTTACATTACAACAGTCGTCAAACCTAGCTGCAATTAGTTTAGCACCTAACATTCTTTTGTCTAATTACAATGTAAAAGTCTAACACATAGTTTCTTAAAATATGTAGTAACAAAATAGCACCATTAATATTCAGAGAATGACCTTAAATAAAATAATTGCACTGCAGATATAAACCTAGAGTTAGTTTTACAAAAGCACAGGGCAATTAGAATAGAGGAATGTAATTAAAAGATTCCTGGCATTGGCTGAAACTCTGTGGAGAGCAATCCTCACAAACTGCAGAGGAGTTTCTGTCGGCCATTCCACAAGTCTCTATTTACGTTGTGCAATCCAAAATAATTTGTTGTGCAGTGCCAATATATGCATGGATATTTGTTGGAAACAGTGTATAATGATTATTAGCTATGAAAGCCAAACATTGTTTATGAACCATAAATGCCAGAGTTACAACCCAGTCTTATAGCTAAGCCAATGATTTGCCATAAAAGCTTTAAAGCACTGGATTAAATTACAATTGGGAGGGAGCTGCTTTCACAGCAGAAACAAGAGCCTGATGCAACTCTGGCATATTATATTTCAGGCCCATAATGTGCTGCTGGAAAAGCATGGAAATGAGCTTCATCGTTTTCCTTTGGCTGCGTGATATCACAACCTTGTTCTAGTGTCAAATGTGCTAACAAGAACATGTGTCGAGAGATTTTAAAAGACCCCTTGAGTGCCTCTTAAAAAGGCTTTATCAGTGTCATCTACTGGTTCCACTAATAAGTGCTGTGTCTTTGCCTACGGAGCCTCACTCTTCTCTCTAAATGCAGCTAATGATGTTAACAGAAAGAACGACATGGTGCACTTAGGTTCTGTGTCCCCAGGTCCAGGTGAGAGTCTGGGGCAAGGCTTGTTCATCCAGTCTCTTTGTGAATAAACCGTCATAACAATTTGTCACAAATGATGACGATTAGCATTTACTAACTGGCTATTACAGTGTTTCATAATCACTGTGGAAAATGAGACTGTAGCAGCACTGCCTTGGGTTTATTTATGGTTTTACTGCAGTTACATGAAAACCACTTGTGTATGTGTTATGTAAAGCCAAATGCTAATACCTGGAGCATATCCTTGGTGAGCTTCAACATACTATAAAGCGAGGGAATTCATCATGGAAGTTTCCTGGTTTTCTGTTTGATGCCTTGAACTATACCTCCACAGCTGAGCTTAAACCACCAATTATTATCTTTGCCCATTTCTGAGGCAGTGGCAGCAGGGAGAGGTGTGAGATAGAAGCCGTCTGTCTTTGTCACATGGTTCGGCCTCCACTCCTTCCTCCTCCGTTTCTTAAGGGCTTCTCTTTCAAACACGGCTGGAAGAAAGGAAAGCACAATAGGCACGCTATCAAGTGACAGGTGCCCTTGTTGTGCCTTTAGCTCACACTGCGAACAAGCCCCCGGCCGGCACCCTCATAAAACATGAAAGGGGCCCGACGTGTGTCCAGGATCCTTCAGCTCAGAGCCTCGCAGTGGCTCAGCAGACGAGGAGGCACGCAGACACCGGCTCATCCAGACGTACAAACGTGATTTACATCCAGATGAGGAGAGAGTTCACGTCGGGACAGGGCCGTAGTGAGCGTCTCTGGGGTTTCGTTGCGCAGCCCTGAGAGAGAGAGCAGAAAAAGCCGAGTCAGTTCTTCCAGTGCATTCTACTCTCTGCTGACAAAAGGAATCGATGCGCTGTTATAGATTTAATTGCATGACAGACTGGTTCTCTTCAGCACACAGTATGTATGGTATGTCAGCGGAAATCAATAGGAGAATTTGTGTCACGATTGTGCTATCAAATGGTGATTGTGCTTGTCTGAGAAGTGTTTCGAGCTGCCTCAATGATTACATTTCCTTCTATTGATGGCACAATGGCTTTTGTCGCTTACTGATGTGCTTAGCCGCCATTATCAAAGCAGTCAATACATCAGCAGTGGCTGGGATATACTGTACTGTATAGAAGGAAATAAAGCACAGGGTTACATTAAAGGCAAACTCTGAGATATATTTAATAAAAACGTGATTGAGTGAACAGTGACTGTGCTTAAGGGCTTAAGTTACTAACAATGGTGTCCCAGAGCAGCAAAAAGTCTCAAAAAGGCAACATGAATGTAGCTTGTTAGCTCAGTGTCCTTGATTTATATCTATTAGTTTGAGATAAATGGGCAATTGTTTTGGTTAATGGCAAAATGCAATGCTAACTGGAAAAAAACTGACAGAAAGTAAGCCAAAATGAATGACTTCTCCTTTAAGATGTGATATACACTTACAGGAGGCAGGAGCATTTATTCAGCCGTCTTTCTGTCACTTCCCATTTTAAATAATTCACTTGTAGTTTTTGCCCTCCATCTGCCATATCTGCCATGCATTGCTGTGTAAACTTTCTCTGACCTTTCCCAATCCCCTGCGCATTCATTCATGAAATGCATTATTTATACTCACGCGGCCACATCTAAGTTATTGTTTACATAAGGCTGTAAAACCAGGCTATTGAGCACCACACAACCACATGCCGTGTAGCAGCATACGGAGAGGAGGACAAAGTTGCTGTGAATATTACTGAGACGCAACAACATCAAGTTTAGAGCAGCGCAGATTCAACATCCTTTGATACAGAGCTGCGCGACAACGTCAACGTTCACCGAGCAAATAGGATTTAGACGCGTCTCGGAAAACAACAGCTGCTTCTTTCATGTGTTAACTGCTTGTCTGTTGGCAGTTAGAGATGTGTAAATCTTGAAAGGTGTTCTGAATGTGCACCAAACCTGCAACCGTGCTGGAAAATGTTAATGTGTTTGCTAATCAGATGAACTCCTGCTGGCAAGTAATGGCACACGTAAACAAGTCTTAGAGCAGCGGTGTTGCTTTGTTTTTTCTTCTGTGTGAGAATGCTGCTTTAAATTCATTACATGGACTTGAATAGGGAAGATGTGTGAAGTATACAAAACTGACTAATAATTGCTTGCATCAGGACACATGGATAGTTTGTCCACATGACACCAGTTTCTAAAGTATTTTTTCTTGAAATGAGCGGTGTGTAATGTGTGGTCTTTGGTGACATCACACCCCTCGTTAACAGAGACTACAGGAGCCCTGCAGGGACATGCTGTTGGCTTTAAACAAATCAGTGCTCACTTCTGTCCATTCTGGGCATTTGTAAAGGAACTGGAACAAGTTTTGAAGGTCTATTTTCCAAAGTTAGACAAATACAGATAGTAATTTTGATTAAAAACAGTTTTGACCAAGAAAAAAGAATATAATAAATCAATAGTGAATATGCAATCCACTGCTGTTACAAATAGACTTACATTGATTTAATCCCTGCACCCAAAGAACATTAACTTTAAACATATGTGTGACTGGATTATTGGATTAGAAATACATAAGCTAGTATAAAACTGCC
This sequence comes from Rhyacichthys aspro, assembly GCA_036850595.1. Lineage (NCBI taxonomy): Eukaryota > Metazoa > Chordata > Actinopteri > Gobiiformes > Rhyacichthyidae > Rhyacichthys > Rhyacichthys aspro. Next base: position 8,613,805 of record CM072161.1, read on the forward strand.
CATAAATGATACAGAGAGGACTTGAGAGGAAGTAGCATCTGTGTGTGTAATACAGCCCCACATTTGAGAAGTATGTGGCGGCTCTAGGGAGGCTGGGAAATCGATGAGCCACAGTGGAGTCTCTTGCCTGCTTTAACTGGCCTTAGAGGCAGGATTTAAAGGTTCCCTCACATCAACACCATCACACATCAGCCCCCCGCCCGCCTCTTCAGGGATCAGCACTTTTACTCACTACTATTTGTTTCAATTTGTTCATTTTAGCCTGCTGCCGGGGCCGGGGTCACACATGGATGGTCACTGTTATTATTCAAAATAGAGCAGATTAGTGTTTAAACTGTCTAAACATTGGATTTCTCAATATAAAACTTATGCGACTTATGGACTTGGCGAATACGTTGATTGTGATCGATAGCAAAGGTAGAGTGGGTAGATCGAGTGTCATTCATTCTGGCCAACAACATTATTTAGAAAATTTGTTTACGTGATATCACTGTGAGTCTCATAGATTCAATCAAAGCTAAACCCATTTGTATCTATAATTATTTATAATATGCTATTTAATGCCTGTTTATCTGATTCTGACTTTGACACGCACTTTGACTCTAAACTGCACCGTGTCTGAGTCCGAACTGTGCACAGCACTGGGAGAAGCTGTGGGTAAAGCCAGTTCAATTCATGCATTAATCTTAGAGTATGACACATTTATAGAAATATTTTTGATAAATACTCACAGTTTAAGGACTGTATCATTTGAACACATTATGAGGCAGAATGATCCATGAGTCTTACTTCTGCTTGTCTTTGAAGTGTTTTCAGTGGTGAGTAGCTCTGAGAAAAAGTGCTATATTTCCCCCAGTTTAATAATACTGGTGTAAGTCAGGGGCCACGAGGGCATCCTGGACCTGAACCGTCCACAACATACTGATGATGCATTAACATCAAGCTTTGCTGCGTTAAGATCAGAGGCAAGTATGTGTCCACAGCTGAAAATCTTGGCAAAAAAATCCAGTGGCAAAACATTCCCCAGTGTGCCAGTCTCCAGAGACCTGCAAAATAATGGAAGCACTCGTCTTGATGCGTATTATCCAGTTTTAATGTGGCTCCTCGAGTGCCTCCCTTTTGGTAATGTCTGTGCAAAAACAACTCAGCATCCAAACACATGCTCCAGAGGCAGTAAGTAGACTAATAATGTCCCGTAGTAACGATAATGATTTTCTAATGAATAACTACACATTTTAATGTCCCCAGTTATCTTTTGTTGCCCCTGCAGTTGCAGATTGGGCTGGCTTAGCTGGCTGATTCTATTAGAATATATTAGTCTTAAGAGTAAGGTAGTGACCATAAATGTATTGAATTGTATTGTGTCATAAGGGATAATGCAGTTATGCAGTATGCCAACATATAATCTATATAATGTATGTATAAAAACGTGTGATAGCGGATATAAAAGCAAGGTAAAACTAAGCTTCTACCAGTGAAAGGCTGGTGTAAAGTATGCAGTGGTTTAGAAAGTGAGGCCATTATCTCATCAATCTTGTCACTACTGTTTGTATTTGTTAAGTGTTCATCATAAACAGTAGACGATCCTTGTTTTATCAGTGTAACCTTGACTTCATAAACTAAATGCATCCTATCCTGCTTGTATACAATGTAATGATTGAGAAAATGAGCAGCTGAAGGGTTTGGTGCTGCCGTCAGCAAGAATGAGGCAAAGACTAATGGGCAAAAGCTTTAAGTTACAGCGCACCATTACCACAGTCATTTAAACATGCCCCTAAAGAGAAGCTATTTTATGCACAGAAGCAGCGCAGTTATTTTTGATATAATGGCTTTTTTTGGACCAAAGCTAGAAGGAAGACACACAATTAGGTCGATAATTAATATGTGATGAGTCTCCTAATGATGAACATACCCCATGCCTATTAAAGCGACAAGAGTTAATTAGCTTTCATAAATTCTTCACAATCCGCCGATGCTGGATATTTATATATTAGCCTAATATCTTTCAGTGCTTGTGTTCATGAAGAGGGAGCCAGAATAATTAAAATGAAAGATTTCTACTAGCTGTAAATAAATGTATTAAAATGAATGATTTCTCAGTTCTTCTCTTTCCCCACACGACTGCAGTCAGTGTGTGATCAAATGTTGCTATTGCGTGTGCCCTTGGTGGCTGTACAATTCAGATGACCCCAGCACTGAACCCTGGTAGACAAGCGAAAGCTCTGAGAAATGGACATGCAATCTCTTCTGAAGCACTTGAAATACGAATTATACTGAGTTACGAGTTAGCACCGCTCATATGAACTGTGTCCATATGGAGGGGAGCAAATTTATGCTAACAGCTTCAGATAACACGCCTTCCAAAGTGAAATGAGTCTACTAAATAGTGGGAAAGTATAATTGCAGTCGGAGTTATGATGAACTCCGATGAAATTTCCGTGCAGCAGCTCCTTCCAGGATAAACTGTCACATAACCGTTTAGCGCTGTTCCATCGGAGCGGCGCGTCCTGCGGTCTGTGCCACCTGATTTACACATCCACACCGCACAGAACAAACAGGCCCCGCTTTCATCCCATTTCCTGCACGGTGGCTATAATGAATCTTTTATGATTTCATAATACATCCAATTATTCCAGCCCTGTTAAATTCACAGTGCACCACCTGGAACCACTTTGGCTTTCCCTTTCTTCTAATTTGCCTGCCTCATTTGCTTGCATATTCTCGCCATATATGTAAATGAAAATAAGCCATCTACAGCGCCAGTAAAGGGGTAGAAAATGTACGGCGGCAGAAGCGGACTAGCTCAGGCTCAACCCTTAAGCAAAATCAAATCAAATCTGGGAAATGTAATACTTTATTATAACAATGCTTGCTAATTCTGTCCAGTCCAACAGTAAAAGTACATTAAAAGGAAGTAACTGGCTCATTTGGTGTCATATTTGTGTTTATGAAGAGAATGACAGAGCAATGTACTCTAAATTGTGTAGCCTTTACAAAGCAACAGTGTGTAAATGTCAGGGCAAGCAGCTGCCGCAGGTTCTCATTTGGTAATAGCATCTTCATAAATTCACTGATGGATTAAATGTGTGAGTGTCTGGGCAGCTGCTTTGTGGTGCGTCGCAGAGCTGTTGGAGGAGGGAGCCTGACAACCTGCTGCAGCAGTGTAGGACGCTGTTGATTCTCATGCCTTGCCAGCCAGAGAAATTGCTTTTCTAGTAGCATGTTTTGTTGCTTTTGTCTGGGTTGATCAAATATGAGAACAAAGAACAAATTGCATGCTTTGAGTCTATTGGTGCAGTCAGGTGTCCTAGGTTATGTAAGGACTGTGTCTAGACGTGATGATCAAGTGCAAATTGAAAATAAGAATGTGTAAAAGTATGACTACAAGCACAAAATGTACATGTTCTCCTCGTGCAGCAGGGTTCTCTGTCTGTGTCCCACCATCTAAAGATGTCGGGAGCATGTGACTCTAGCCTAGTCACTGTAAATGTATATAAGGATGGTCATCTGTCAGTGTCCACCTCTCTAGCTTTCTGCTGAACTGCTTATTGTCCAGGGAGTACTGTGTCTTATGTACAAAGTACAATAGGATAGGCTCCAACTGCCTAGAACCCAAAAAGAATTCATGACTGAATTAAAAACAAATAAAAATAATATATATGAGCAGTCTTTTTACAAAACATTGTTACTTTTACACAAGTAATTATCTCAATAGCTATTTCTTTAACATCTGATTGACAGTGTTTTAATCAGTAATCAGATCCTGGCAGCTCTACCCACCTTATGTTTCTCATATTCACATGGTAATCATTAGTAACAGTCCTCACTTGACCTCAAAATGTTAGAAGAAAACCACAATTTTTTAGCAGTCTTTTAAATGTCCCAAAGCAATTGCAGTAGCCCTTTGTTGGTAAGCCACTAAATAATTGGGAGAATGAACTTGTGAAGGTGCTTGCCCCTTGAGCAATTTACTTTTCCAAGTAAATTTAGAAACAACAAGATCCCTTGTTCAGTTTGCTTTACATGAAAGCTTCCCCTGTCCCCGAGGATTTGCACCAAGGCCACTCATATGTAATAACTCATCCACTGCACACAAACACTGTTTGTTTTTATATGACTTGGTCATTATTCACACGGCCAAGTAGATCATTGTTCATCTATAAACTGCTGTACAAAGAGTGGAGTTATGAAGTGGATTTGTTGAATGGATTGTGAAAGAACACTTTAAGTCCAACGGGCTTTAAAAGATTCAGTGTCCTCAGAGAATAGGCTCTTCTCTTCTTTCAGCCTCTTAAGAGACATGAGCACTATGAAGGATATGTCCATAATCATGTTGGCTCTACCTGCTCCCATTAATATAGCATTTATCTGGATGGTAAATGGGCCTACAGAGGCTCTTCAGAGCACGTTCTTTCTTGTTAGCCCATTAGACATGTCTTAGTTTTCTTTGTAGCCAAGAGCTGCTTTGGCCTTAAGACTGATACAGCGCTGGCCTGAGAGCAGTGGAAGGCAGGATGGTGTCAGTGGGACTCATTTGTCACCGTGTCTGCCGGCCAGATTACCTGTCAGATTAGAGACCGCCCCTGTCAGCTGCACAGACAGGTGGCCAGCCCAGATACATCACTGTGGCTCTCATCCCAAACACTCAATGGACAAGCCAGGATGAAGAGAACACAGTGTGTGCATGACTAATACCTCAAAACCACCAGGACAACACAACACACCCAAAACTTCTGATTGATCTTTTTCCAAATAAACACACAGGTTGTAATATTATTCATTTGAACCTCAAGATTTTGCTTGACCTTCGGAAGGTGCTGTTTTAATGTTTAACAGAGTAAGTGACACCTGCTTGAAGCCCCCTGTTGAATTCCTGTTAAACTCTGCGCCATTCATCTTTGTAAATATTAATTTTCTTTTAGCCAGAGGACACTGATTTGAATATATTTCTGGTGTGTTTCTCGCTGAGCTCTACTTGTGTATGCTTCAAAGCGCCTGTGTTTGACCTCCTCCTGTGGATACACCCGAATGAAGTCCTTCAAGCTGAGACTTAGGCAGATGAAAAAAGGCTGACGAAGTCTCAAAAAGAACACCACATCCACAGAAGTCAGTCTAAATCTCACGCACATACATATGCAATGTTCTGACGCTGGTAGAGATTGAAATATATAATCCATGTTCAAAATCTAGAGCCATAAGACTTTTATAGACTGTTTGGCATTTTTCTGCCATTGGAAGGAGAATTGCATCTTCCACAAGCCAATGTCTTCTAGTAAATTGTGTTTATTACATGAGCTAAATAAGTTAACAGAGCCATTTTCTGAAGCTTAATTTCAAATTATCCCCTCCATTTAACAAAAGCTCTGTGTGAGTATTTGTACTAGTTCTTCGCACCAAAACCAGATATTTTATGTAAAGCTAAATCTCACTTCACACTGAGAGATGTGCTTGGTTGCAAGTTTTGTTTTCACACCCGCACTCTACAAGTAAAATAAGTAACACCTAATTACACTATAATCATCTGTGAAGTAATTCAAGTAATTAAAACCGATGGCAGGTCTTTTGGAAGGAACCACATTACTACCACACTATTGCCTGGATTGTTCCTTATATTAAACTGGCAACCCAGAGTTACACATGGAATGACGACGCTGTGAATCTAAATGAATTTCTTTATACGATTTAGGAGAAACAAGTCTTCTGTTTGTGCGGCTCCTTTGTCTTCCTTTTTGTCATAATCGCTCACATCAACACAAGATGAATCCCATAACGCAACAACCAAAGACGACAGCGGCGTGATTTCATTATGATTTGCCGCAGCCATCTCTGTGTAATGTATCTACATATTCCTGCAAACTTCCATAGCATCATTTCCACTCTTGCTCTGCCAAGGGATGACTAAATCTCCTGCACCGCCTTTTTCCACAATAACACATCCAGTCTCATTTCCATTGGGATCCTCTATGCTTCTCAGTCTTTCCTGTAATTCTGCTCATGATTTCCTTTACTTCACAAGGAATTCATTGAAATCTTTGTGATCAGAGAAGCTTGAGATCGAGCCCTCCGACAGAAACTAGTGGAGTGGATACTAGCAGCCTAATTGCCATTGAACTAGCAGTCAGTAATTAATTGGTGTCTTCCCCCCAGTGAGAGTAGCAGGATGTGGTGGGTGATCTGACGCGTTGTTGTGGCTACCTCTGTCTCAGTCGTCAATAATGCCACCACATTCAGGCGACAGATCATTTCCCTTGATGAATGCTTCATTAGCTCCTATTACACAGCCTTGTCTTCGAGCCAAGGACGATGGCGGGCGACAAGGTGTTTTCTCCTTCTTCGGCTCATTATCGGCGACGCCACTTTTTACACTTCGAGCTGACTTTTGGCGTTTCTGTGTTTGTATTTGCTGTTGCCATCTGAGACTAATTTGTCTGGCGGTGTTGGGCCGATCATTTATAAGGATTTGAAAAGGAGATTTTAGAGAGGGATGCTCGCGAATACCGAGGAAATGAGCGCGGCCCTCATGGCAGTTCTACGCCATGAATAAGTTAAGAGGTTGAAGTTGTGAATACAGATGGATGTTAAAGTGCCAATTCGTATTTCCTGGCTCACCCTTACTGTCACACGTGTCGGTTAACTTGTGTCTGTTTGTACTGGACGGTCTTTTGGCAGGCGTGGGGTATAACCTGTTATCAGCTGAGCACATATACACATGAGGCGTGCGCACCGGGGGCCCCTGAAAGCCACTTATCTGTGTAATTCATCGAGGGGGTCGCGGGGAGGGCGAGACGGTCCGGCGGCTGTGGCAGACGGAAGAATTCACCGCAGCCTCTGCCATTCATACTCGACTGCGCTCGCTGGCGGTGTGAGCAGCATCACTGTGACATCTGTATGACACGCTAAGTACATGATGTCGGATACAGCTCAAGAGATCCGTCTTCTCCGCCACGAGGAGCAGGAAGGGGAGGTGATGGGGGGCTCGTGTATACAGTATGTTTGTATGGCAGTGCGAGGCAGACTGCCAGCTTGTCAGAGAATGTGTCAGTGGGCGTATGTCAGCGGGGAAGCATGTGTGAGCTCATATGTCTGTCCATGTGAATGTGCATGTGTTGTGTTCACAGACTCTATTCCACTCCATAGGTGTCGAACCGACGAAGAGAACTCACTCTTCGCCGCCATTCTGTTAAGACAAAGAGCCACTGTTAATCAGCTATTATTGAAAAGCTCAAGTGTTTTTCTAATAAGGGAATACGGATCCATTAATATTGGCATGGTGATTAAAAGACTTCCCACTGTCTGCCATTAAAGCCCTGCAAACACTCCGCATCAATGCTGTGTTAACTAACAAACCACAAAAAAGGGACACTGGGTGTAACACAGAGCCAGGAGTTTTATAAAAGAATAGTGGAACTTGTGGATATAGACATAGTATAGTCATGCATTATAAATAACTCTAAATAAGCCTCATCAAACCAGTTCAGTCACTTCTCAAGTAACTGGCTCATCTGCCTCGTGCAATGAGTGTAATCGAAAACGTCATGCCTCACTCTAATATCCAATCAATATGAAGCAGTGTGATGGATGTATGTGTCGTGGCAGTAAAGCCGAGATAAGATGGCCACGAGAGACTAGCTCAAAATGTACAACACAGGGCCTTGAACCTCTATTAATGAAGCCGAGCTATTCTTGAGGTAACGTGATAGCACAAGGAATAGAAGGAGCTCAAAACTGCATGAACATATGAAATCGAGAAGAAGACACAGGGGAAATGTGTCAGCGCAAAGGAATAATGAGGGGAGACGCTTTGAAACAATCCAAAATGACTCTGACATCCTTTTTTATAACCTGTATGTTTCCTGACAGTCAAACTAATTGCCACCGCGCCACAGTCATCTCCTTCACGTTACAACATCCCACTGCCTGAAATGATTTATTACCCGGCGAATTCAACACATTTGGGTTTGCTCGCCTCGCTGTCAGAATGTGTAAAACATAAGACTTTTTCTCACGATTGCATTAACAGTAAAGATCCGTACCCCCTTTTTTCCCAATCTGCTTTAAGTCATCCTGCGACGCTTTCAGAAACAAACTTAGAGAGATTCTGCGCTGTGTTATCCGCAGACACCCACTTGGTAGATTAGTGGCGAAGAGAGGAAGCCATGTTTAAACAGTGGCTAATCCGTTAATTGAATGCAGATTTATTCAAGCCCTGTGCTTGGACTGGATTTAACACACTCTGCCGAGAGAGGCATGGAGAGGGAGGGGAGGGGGGGGGTCGCCTGCCACACTGGTTCAGATCAGGCTGCTGCATATTGAAAATTGATTCTGGGGCCTTTTTAGGAAACCACTGTCACTTAGGTGTCACATTAATTTGCGCCCCGCTGTCCGTTGGAGCGACGCTGGGATTAACCTCGCGTGCCTCTGCTGTCGGAGCGCTAACATCCACCTGACTGAGCCGGGGAAATGACCTTCTACATCGACGTTAGCTGTGTAAATGAATGTCACATTGAGGCAATCAAATGATCCCTCGGTCAATTATATCAGGTCTCCATCACACGTAGACAGAGAGAGATCATAGTGCTTATTCTTACACAGCCACAGGAGAGCGGCGGTATGCACTGAGGGCGGCAGCAGGCTTTATTATTGCTCCTGCCCAGATATGTTTATGATGACGACCAACACGCCTGAGGTGACGCTACCTCAGCAATAAGTAAGTTTTATAAGCTGGAGCTGCGGCTGGGGTTATTTTATGATCATGTGTGTGAAGAGGGGTATATCAGGCTGGGACTATATTTATAAACTGCATGCAGAGGGAGATAAAATACAGAGTGCACAAGTAGTAATTGTCAGTGGGGTGTATATTTCAGGTTTGATGAGGAACATGTCCTGTTAATGTTGAGTTACAAGAAGAGACAGGGAACACAGCTGAGGTTTATCATATTTCATCGAGGATTTATACATTGTAGTTCACACAAGTTGTTCTCTATGTTAACGGTTTCACCGAGAAAAGTTATTTTGTTATTACTATGAGAACCACAATTTGTTTACATTATTGCTTGCTGAATGGACCTTATCAGCAGGCAATTGGATCGAAGTGACCTTTAGGATTTCCACATGATCAAAACTGCCGAGACCCTAAATAATGGATGGAGCTGACTGAATGTTTCTGTTTTGTTATGAATTTACATTTGGAGATTTGTTAACCTTGTTATCTCAAACAGCCTGTAGCACTGTGTGTCCCAGGAAAATGGTGTTGCCTCCATCACATATAGAAGAGGATAAAGTCAGATTTTAGTGTTAGTGTTTAGTGTGCGCCGATGTGAGAGAAATACATCCTAATAAACTCTTCCAGCGTGTTTCCCTGACTCATCTCACTGCTGCTGTGTTGATTTTTACTCACTGCATAATAAACACACTCAAACCCTGGGAAAAGCAAATAGCACATGCATACAGTGTCAGCATTTGTTAACTTATTTACCTTTACAGGGGGTAGAGTACTCTATCCAACAGCGTCTGAGGTCCAGTAAACCACACTCAGCTCCCCCTGAGGCTCACCATATTAATCATGGATTTTAATTTGCTAGCATCCCCATGTTGCTCTTTTTCTGCTTATGAGACTCCCTAACCTGTGTTTGTGTATGGTTTGCACCACGCTGCATTAATATGCTGCTGTGATTCTGAACTGAGTTAGCACTGCACCATGATTAAAACCGTCCTCATCAGCAACTAATCCACTGGGGGTTGCCAAAGTCATTAAAAGCTCTAATACTCTATCATTTCCTCCAGATAATCAAACTGAATAATAGAGTGGTGGTAAATGCCTGGGGCTGTGCTCTTATTAATCAACTACTGAGGCCATGCATGGATGTAGCACTGGCCGCACAGTCTCACTAAAGGCCAGCAAGTGAAACTGGATTCACTCAATTCATAATTTAAAGTGATTTCATAACATTATAAAAAAAGGGTTTTGAACAGACAGAAATTCTTCTTTTAGTTCACAGTTAAGTTTTTTTCTGTGTCCAAAAGGTGTATTATATGTGTGATAGACACAGACATTGTTGGAGAAAGCTTATCCTTCTACTTTTAAACCATGTCTTGCTCTGATTAGATTACATAAGACTTTCAAGGAATCCAGATTCAGGAGAACAGAAATATTTTTTCACTAACTGGGTTATAGAGAAACATATTGAGACATATTCAGAAACATATTGGGGATGGGATTACAGTTCAGTGGTCTGTAATCACCATATATGTGTTGACATGTGATAAAAGCTCACTGTACAAACCTTTTTTGAAATGTAGTAAATGCAGGTTTTGCTGACGTTCTGGAAGCACTGAACGGTGGGCAAAGAGAAAGTAATATTACCACTGTATCAAGCTACTATAAAACTACACTGTAACGCTACATATGAAGTAATATAGCCCCTGAAAATCCCCCATAATGCCTAAAACCAAAAGCGGTACATGTGTGATGACTGTGTGGTTTGAAAAGTGATAAATGAAGCTGTATGACAGACATTTCAGACAGCTGAATAGCAGGTGCTGCATTTTCCACATAAATAGCTTTGGATGATTTAATCATGCAGCAAGATGTTTCTACTTCCAGCTGCTATGCTGAGCAGGCACTAAAGACACACCTGAAACACTGAACCACATGGCACACCTGAAATCATCTCCCTGGGAGGTAAGCAGCGCATGTGTTTAGAGAGATAACAGTGATCTCGTTGAGCTCCATTGTCTAGTTGCTATTGTTCGCTGACAGAAGGATTAGCTCTTTTAGTCCAGTAGAAGTCCACCAACCCATGTTGCCTTAAACTAGCCTGCTGATGTCACCAGAGCTAAGATGCTCCATGGTTGTCTAATCCAAGCAAAGCCCTCTATTGATGTCATCCGGCTCTGTCTGATAGGATTTCCCAGCAGCAGAGCCCTAAGAGTGTACTGACAGCACTGACCACCGCTGAGGTGCAGTAACTACCACCAGAAGATCCACAAATATCTGTGAGCCTGGTTATACTGAAGAAACACTATATATAGTATATATATGGATCTAATAGATCACAAAGTGATACTTGACTAGGAGTAACAAATACAATGTCTGATTAAATTTGCATCTTTCCCAGAGTGCATCATTCACATTTCACTCCTGCTCCATTTACAACACCAACATGCAGTTGAAACTCTGCAGGGCTGGTGCTTTATCTAATAAGAAGCTTATCTAATTTCAGCTTCAAATGTAATAGGGCATCTTGCCAGAGTCCATTGAGGAAAAGGAAAGTTGACAGAGAATGGGGCTAAAAGGTATTAGAAGATTCACTCTCCCATTTCCCCATGCAGTAAGATTGTGAGTGCATCTAGAGAAGGATACACTCTGTGTCAAAAGTAAAGGATTATGTCCCAGCAATGCAAAATTTTAGTTGCACTGCTTTATCCTTGCTTAAAGGTTTAGAAAAAAAAAAAGAGTAAATTTGGGGAAAAGGGAAAATGTAAGAGCAGAACTTTATATAACTAGTTTTAATTTAGATGACGGCATATTTTTCAGCAAACAGACGGGCTAGATGACAGCATGAAGAGCTGAACTGTGTAATATATCACTTCTGTAGATAATGATTAGAAATATGCCACAGAATGTGACTCCTTGTCATATCATAAGAGAGACAAGTATCTTGTGACCTTCCCCTGGTGTTTGACAAGAGCCACCTCTGGCTCAGATATAAAGACTAAAGATTGTGATAGCAAATGTGCCATCTGTTAGAGAGGAAAAGAAGGGCCTGCAATGACAAGCTGCTTTTACTCTACATGTGCTATGTCGACGCAGCTCCATCAGTCTTCTGTGCACAAGTACCACACATCACAGCTCTGTCTTTGGAGAGAGGTGTTGCCTGGGGCAAAAGAACAGAGGATGGAAGCAGAGATGGGAGGAATCAAGCAGTGACAGCAGAAGAGATGAGATATCAGGCCAAGAAAAATGAGTGTTGACTAAAAGAGAAGGTTAGTCTGTGCTGGGAATACCAATAGAAAAGAGACAGAAACCTGGCCCTTACACTGGCATAAGTACCTATCACATAATGAGACAGCATTTGTGATGCTATATTAGTGCTTCTTATGTTTAACCTTCAATATAAGCCAAAGGGCTATGATTCAACATCATATGTATATGACTCAGTGGTTTGCTTTCAAACAAGTCACTCAGCTCAGACACTCAAGATGGTCTGGTCCAGTGCTGTTACTGTGTCCTTGAGCAGAAGCTCACAGATGACTGGATGGCTGCAGCTCCCAGCAGAGAGCTGCATGCTCAGCACAAAGCTACTAAAGGATGAACAAGCTCAGGGCTCCCTGCAGGCTGTTGCTTATTAAATGGTAAGTGTTATGGCTTGGCCCGCTGGGCTACAAATATAGGCATTACCCCGAAACGCTGTGCATTGTCTAGAACTCATCACACTGTCACTTCCTCTTAAGCACGGCCCCAGTGAATAATCAGCAGGTTGGTGCTTGGCTGGTTCCAGGCAGCGGGAGCAGAACATGAAGCATATCTCTGACAACAGGCACAGAAAAAGCATGTTGCATGTGCAACTACTGACAAGAACTGGATAAATTCAGTAGGCACTGCAACATGGAATGTACTGAATGTAACAAGAGTCCTACTACTGTAGCAGAATGCAGAGCATATTGTGGCAGAAAAAGATATATTCAACATAATCCCTGAGTACTTTCACAAACCACAAAATATGTGTCTCTCTACTCATCTATCCAATAATCTTATGTTATAAAGATAGAAAAGCGAGGGCAAATGGTATTAATGTGCTCACACTGACCACATGAAAGCTAGCTGCTTAGGTTTGACTGGATTCTGGATGCAGCTGCTCTGCTGTGTGACAACACTGCCTCCAAGCCTTGCAGGGTGAGTCTCAACATAGCTCTGGTTCCATCACATAGTGACCCTCCAGTCCAGACCAAGCTGGCATCACTAGTTTCTCTGAAAACATTGATTGATTGTATTGATGTCACTGCATGACTGTGCATTTCATTAAGCCTGCCTTATTAACAACTGAGTCATGAGCCTTAAAAAACTTTGGTTGGCAAATAAAACTAATAGCAGAATAGTGAACTAATAGAATTTCACTGAATTAAAATGAAACTATACCCACTGTCAGCTATAAAACATCACCAGCCAAATAAGATTACACATCCTCATTTTTGGTTTAAACTAGTGATTGCTGCACAAATGCTGTAAAGAGCACTGGCAGTGGGGAAAATAAGACTCAAATTCCTTGTATAAGCTGTGCAGGAAGTGCTAAATTATGTGTTAAGCAACAGCTATTCAAATCCAAAATGGTTAAGTATGTGTCAGCATGAAGCACACTTCTCACATTGACAATTTGCTTCAGCATAAGGTGACAGACTGTGGTTGACTGCTGGAAAATGGAGTTACACCAGCAGTCATTGTGAATCAAATCTGTGTAAACACCAACACAGCAGAAAAAATACACCTTGTTGTAAGAAGTGGGCTGTCTGACAGGCAGCGAGAGCCCCCTCCAGTGGGCTAAGAGCCTGACAAATACAAGGCTTGTTCAACTGTTAGGGAACAACAACATGTGAAGATGAAGGCTTGTTAGTGCTGCTTCTCTCCACGTGCTGTACATGTAGCACACGCCTGACACAACTCACAAGTCATGTCTTATTTAATTGTACCACTCCTGGAGATCTGTGGTCCAAAAGATATAGCTTCATGATTAAACACAGGATTCTTTGGCTTTAAATTATTAAATAAGGAAAGTCCAGAGATATGCAAATGATTACTTTTCACAGTGAAATATTCTTTTACCAGTAATTTATCAAAACAAAACAAGATAAGCATTTGGTTATCTTCTGTATCTATTTAAAATAATGAAGCATGTGCAAAATGAGATTGATAATAGTACTTCTCTCTGTTCTGTTACTCTCAGTATTTCTCTCCCGCTTCATTTTTCTCTCATTTATCTCACACAAAGGAAATTCCTGCCACTTCCAAACTAATTACCATTGTGAGTGCAGCTAATTAATTCAGAGGTGCTTCAGTTTGTATGGAGCGGGGCCCAGTAACACCTCATCTACGTTGGGAGCGGAGTGTTGCCTTGCGTCTCGCACCAGCTGTGTGCTGTGTTGCCTCTCCGCTCCATGTGCACCGCGAAGGGCAAAGGGGGCAGAGAGGAGCACTTCATCACGCCAAGGTGGACGACTATTGGAGATGACACGAGCTGAGGAGGGCGTTTTTGAAAACCAAGGTTGTCCCGTCTACACCGGCTACAGAGAGCGCTGCAGCTCAGATAACCCTGATAAGCACCGGCTAATATCAAGCCCCTGTTCGCCCTGGATTATGCAAACATGAGCTGCACGTAGAAGTATCCACGAAGACAGCCAAGCAAAGGCACTATGTTAAGAAGTCATCGCAGCATTGCAGATTTCCACATGATCGCGCATGAAAATATCCTGTGACAGTATTTGGCGCCCCTGAAAGCCCTGCACATATTCATCCTTTCTGAAAATGAAACGTGTCCATAGGCTGTTGAACATGTGCTGAGAGGGAGTGGCATATATTTGCATACATTTGGAGCTCTTTACAAAGGCTGTAGTTCTAGAGGGCAAAACTTCTATCACATAGATAAATATTGGCAGGCTTTAATGAAGACGCCGAAGAGACTGTTTCAATTCAGCGGCCGCGGTTACAGATCTCCGCTGACCAAAATTACTTTCGGCGTACAAAGCCATTGGACAAGATAAATGTAATTGCAAAAATCCCAACTGCCTTTTCGGATGTTGGGTCTATCGGTGAAACAAATGAATGTAATCTGGACATATCAGGCGTAAGTGGCATGTAGCACAAGGGAAAACAACTGAGGGAATAGAGTTTGTTGAGATTAAGGCTGCCGTTATTGGACGAGGGAAATAGCAACAGGAAAGGGGAGTTTGAAGTTTGGTACATTTTTAATATTTAAATTGGAGAATAAAATCTATGCAAGCTTTAACGTAACTTAAGCAAAGTCAAAGCAAATTTCCCACAGTGCCTTTGTATGTGAAAACAGCCCTGAGTACATGATGTAATCGGGGCAAGCCTGCAGCCACAATAACAAAAAGATGACACAATCAGAGGAGATAATCTTAGAGGAGCATGGGTGTGAACATTAATCACAGTGAGGAACAGGCCAGGGCTTCCTGTAGGCTTGTACAGGCTGGGGCACCTCCATGATGGATGGTTAGAACAGCGTAGGGGATTCATCACTGCTTTAGCGGGGCCTATGCATGCTCACATTTCATTAGCATCATAAATTATGTCCCCCGAGGGAAGCCAGGTGGCCTCCGACAGAGGCCTCACCTCTGTGACAGTGACAGCGGCCACTGAGGGCTTGTCAGCGCGCTCATGTTCCTGCCACGAAAAAATCATTTCAGGGGTAGTTGATAACTCAGCGGATAAAGTGGATCAAGGTTGAGGGTGAAGTGAGTTGACAGCCTCGAAGTAAGCAAGTCAGCTGGTACAACTGGGGCACACAAAAAACCTAAAAAGGATTTGTTACTGTCAGAAATGCGAGGCGTACACCAGAGGGCTTTTCGCAGACATCAAACTGCACAGATCCCGACGACTGACTATCACGCTTTTATTGCAACGGAGCACAGTTATTGTAGCGTAAAAAAGAAGCGGAAAAAAAGCCATGGTTACTCTAAATTGAGTGTCAGACCCCGTGCTTCGAATATGTCTGTTTGGAAGAGCGCACTGGGCATTTCTCTGTCGGAAACTGTTATGATTTCCTGTGAAAGTGGAGGCACTTCAGATGGAGAGTGCCGTGAAGGACCGCGGCGATGGTCTGCGAGGGACATCCAGTTGGCCGTTTCAGCAGGAGGCAGGGAGAGTAAAACTGTTTTATGTAAGAAGCCACGAGATGAAACTTTAATGACGCCCGCAGGGAGATTGCAACCGCGGCTGAAGCACAAGTGTGGAAAAAAAAAAGAACATCAAGTGAATCAAAGAGGAGCATAAAGATAGTGGCAAGAAGCAGGGAGCGGCATTCAGAGCACAACACAACGGATGAAGTTGCATGGATAATTGAAAGTGTTTATGCATGCTACTAAGGGTTTTGTAGCTGGTGGATAGGTCTCGTGAGCTCTAAGCGCAAACGGGGTTTTCAGGTACGAGCAAAATGTGGGGGGTTTATTTTAGAATATATGCAGCACTATTTTGATATGCGACTTCAAACGTTAATTCTCTTGGTGTTCACTCACATCATACGTCATAAATGATCAAAATGGGTCTCAGGCTTACGTAGACACGAAGAATGTGATGCAGAAACGAGTGCAAGCCTCCCCACAGACATTTAGCGATGCTGTGTGAACAATGGGAGAATAAAGAGATGGAAGTGCGATGGAAACGAATGGTACATTATCATCGGCAGAAACAGGATCAATATGTAATGAGGTTTAATGGGCCAGAAAAGTGTCTAATAGAAATGATGGCAGCACCGGCCTCTCCATGCAAACATAATGAAGTCTAATAAATCTCTTTCCTTGAGAGCACTTTGCCCTGAGCACAAATGACTCGAGAGGGCTGCTTTTATGACCCCTGTTTGAGTAAATATGTAGCCTGCAGTCTGTTTGCCTGATTATGCAACTCTGGCTCACTCTGCGATGTTTCTTGCTCAGGGAAATAGCCGTGTTTATAATGCAATCCTTTTAAGGAGGTTTTACAGTCATGCATTTTGTCTGTGTTCCCCTCGGAGCAGAACTGGATATGTCTGACTTATTATTGTGTCTCAGTGTTTTTACATTTGTCTGACTCTGAGGATGACTGACATTTCCCACCGTGCACACGAGAAAGTTCAGACGGAGGACGATCATCATTTGTATCAGTCATGACATTACCATCGGGAGTGAGCTGTGCAGTGTCTCTGTTACACAGTAGACAGTGCACTGTTGCACAAATCAAAACAAAATGAGGCGTGACAAAAACAAAACACAACATGTGTTCTTCTGATTACTTTACTGTTTTTACTGCCACCAGACACATCCCTGATAAGGAGGATGCTGTGGTCTGCGATTCATCTAATCTAATTAAAGCAGGATCTAGAGCATTATTAGATGTGAGAACTTATTAAACCATTATGCACAGTCTGAAACTGCTGCTGTTTGGAGAATTTTCAGGGAAATGCCCTCCAGCGAACAGATTTGAATGCTTTTATGTTTCTGTGGCGCTGTGTTTTAATACATCAATATAAAGTTTTACATCTCACAAACAAATGTACAAACACAGTAGCAGCAGTAAAATGTAATGATTGTATAATGTAATCATTTGAGCAGTACTTGAGCAGTGGTTGCATCAGCAGAAGAACACAAAGAAGTGCTGTGTTTTTATTGTGTTTATCTCTCCTTAATGAACCGGACCTATAATGTACTGCACACTTACACGTCACAACCTCACACTTAATACTCAACAATGAACACAAACTAAGGCCAACTATGAGGAACATACCTTAGCCTAAAGAGAACTATTTTAGTGCTTTCGTTTCCAGCTCATCCCTCCGTTTATCGCTTGGTCATTTCCGACACCACCGTTTGAAAGAGAACTCACTTGTAATGTGTAATGTAATTAAATTATATATTATAGAAATCATAATTATTTTTAGCAAATTAATACACAACTGTATTTGAAAAGGAAAATAAACTATATAAACATTTGTACATTTATTAATAAAAATTATTTATTTATTTATTTATGAAACTAAATGTGTGAGGATTTTTCAGAAACGCTTCAAACTAATTAATCTAACATTGTATTGTCTCAATATTAGGCTTTTTCATATACTCTTTCACTGGGATGGCAACCAAAGTTTAATAACTTTAATAACCACTTGATCAGACACAGTTTAATGAGACTTCCTGGTTTAGCTGCTGTTTTGCTCATTAGGATGAATAAGATCCTCCCCAAACCCATAGGAGACTCAGGCTATGGTTTGTCCCTGATATTGTATAGTACTATATTTAAAGTGTAAATGGAGTGAAAACTATTGAACAAAGCTGTGGGCTCTAAATGTTTTGACTGAAACACTAGAATAGTTAAAGGATAGACGACGGATCAGTATGCCACGCTTTTAGAGGTGTTTCCATTGTCAAAAGGGGTTTGAACGCATCTTAAATATACATACAGTCAAATCCCCTCTTTGGTGAAAGATGTCAGCTTCTCAGCAGAAACCTCAGTGTGCAGCCGACAGTGAGCACTGAGGCTTATTTTGGTGACTCAGCTGGCAGAGAGTATAAAACATAATTCTGAATAAAAGTGGAATGGAGGTTGGTAGAGCAGCCTTAGGCCATTTGCTTCATATCTCTCTCACATTTCCTGTCTATCGACTGTCTTTGAGCATTAAAAACGAAAGCACTTGCAGTTTTAGAAATGTCTTTTACAAATGTCTTATTAATTCAGCCATTTTGGAAGATGTCTGTGTGTAATTACAGCTGTTTAGGTTAAGAAAAAATATCAAAGCAGACTGAATGTTTTCTGTCTTTCATTTACAATTCTCTTTGCCAAGATGTTGCAACAGAGGCGGTAATCAACATCTGATTAAATACAAGGGCTTACATAAGACCGACAGATGTGTGGAATTACATCACAGCACACTACACAAAGCAGGGCCACCTCATCCCCAGCGATAGAGTCGTTAGAAATGCATTAATTAAAAGTGACATTTGGAATTCCTGTTAATGTTGAGCCAATTAGATGTTGATGCCACAGTCGAAGTAAGGGCAGACACGGAAGGCTTACTTAGATCAGCGAAGAATGCCTCTCATTAACAACACATTTCTCAGCCTTTTGTTGCAATTAGCCTGGAGTCACCACATCAGTTTTTTCCCTGCTACCCCACTCACCTCATTCCACCTAAAGACAAGTCAATCTCTCATGCTTTTCTGCCAATATTTTCAAGAGGCAAACATGCTGGGAATGCTTCACTGGTTGTTCTGAGCGCTGATGGCCAATCAAGAGCACTCCACTTGACACAGCACGGCTCGGTCTTTTTATAGGTTGAGTTCTGAGGAAAGATCAAATTCTGCTGCGTGCACCGGTGACTCATCAGTCTGCATGAAGTGGGAGAGGCAGGAAAAAAAAAGAAATCATTAAATGAGATGTCAAGAGGAGTAAAAGGATCAAAAATAAGGTTTTGTGAGGCGAATTTATATTGTATGACAAATAACACAAAACCTTTATTATACGCCACTATATTTAAAATCTAAGCACAATCTTTTAATAGATGTTCTTGTTGTCTGGCAGTGCTGTTAAACATGTATTCTACCCTTGTACGGGCTATTTTCTGCCTGAATCATAATAAACACTATTTCTCTCACTTTAATGGTCACCCTGATCATATCTATTACAGTTGGCATGTAAAAGTGTGTAGCTGCAGGTCAGTTCATACGAGGCTCTGTGATGCAGCCTGAACATATATCTGACGCATTAGTAACATGTTGCACTGACAACAGAAACATTCATTCATCTTCTGCTAACATTCTTATATTTTATCAAGCACTTCTCCCATTTGTCTCAACACATTACTTATACATTGCATATTACTTACATGAAACTCTCTACATTCATTAAACAAGAATCCAGATTACAATCAACCAATGTATAGACTCCTGCTGTATTTTTTTCCTCATTTATTTATTGCTTTATTTTATTTGAGCAATATTTGTAAATATCTAATTTGCAGTATATGAAAATGTGTGTCATTATATAATATAATTATATCAAAAGGAGTATGATGAAGTGCAAACTTGTGTACTCCCACCCAATTACTCTTAATGCATACAATACAATGTCAACTGTGTAAATATGTATCCACACCTATACACACATAAAGTATAATATAATACTAATATTTGAGTTCACATGATTCCTTATTGAGATATGAATGTGTAAACATAGGCATACACCAGTCCAACAGAAGTATACAAGAATGCAGTATTGTATATCCATTATACCAGTTTTGCATTACATACATCCATGCATACAAAACAAGTGCATGTGTGTATGCATGCATCCATCCATAAAGACAGAACTATAGACACATGTGGGTATAACAGTCATCACACTACATAATCAGCCAGGTTACTGACATATTTAATCACAGTCTTGTAAGATATAAAAACAATTTGAACAAATCAAAATATACTGTAAGGCAAGCATAAATATCCTTCAGATAATGCATGTGTAGATGTACTTGCTGTTGTTTGTGGATGACACAGTGCTAATTGGCTAGCTTCTGCTATACACATTAACTCAAATGCAACAGGATTTAGATGAGATTTAGATTTAGGTCTGGGATAATGAACGGTAACAGATGCAGAACTGAGTAATGTGCAGTAGTGCAAATGTGTAATTAAAGCAAATGGTGATTTATGCTATTTCACTTTGTGCAGCTGGCATCAGAGAACAGTAAGAAGAGAAATCGTCGTTCTTTGACAGGACTATCCACGCACCCTCAGCCTTTAAGATATTTTTATAGACAGTAACACTACAGAACAGAAATCTAATGTCAAGAATCGGTGTGTTGCTGCTAACAACAAAAAGTGTCAGGGTGCGACAGAACAGACCCTGTGAGACATGTTGGTGTGGAAGCAAAGTGGAAGCATCCTGATGAGCTTTGCAATAACTCAAGCCCTTTAAGAAGCACTGAAATTACATAAAAAAAAATAAAAATCACACTTTGAAATGTCTCACAATACATATTTTTCCAAAGTCCCTTTTCAAATAATATGTGGGAAAACAGAGATCACTACAGCTTGATAATTTAACGCTACAGAAGCTTTCTTGGCTGGCTTTTAATTGAGTTAATCATTCTACTAAACTACAAATGCCCTCTTATCTGGAACAAAATGAAGGAGCCCGCTGCTGAAAAGGGAGATGCCGTAAAGGGTTTTGAGCCCGACAGAAAGGATCTGTGTTCGAGCAGTTCGCAGGTCCTTAGGGAGGTGTTATCTTTAAACAAATCTGACATCAGTGCTGCTCCGTTACCCTTGATGTCAAAGAGAGCGTATTATTTCAGTGCATTCTTAACAGAAAGATGATGAGACCCACTGATTTTCAGAGGCTGTTGTCAGTACAAGTCAGCGCCTGATTACATTTTCATACGACTTAGACAGTAGAGGTACCTTGAGGTTTAATCATAAGAAAATGCAGCATAATATATCTTAATATTACCCTAATCTTTTATAAAACTAATCACAAAAAAGACACAACAATGTATTTAAAAAACAGATTGTTAAAAGCCTCAGTTTAAGGAACCTCAGTTTCATGAGTTACAACCAAGAATTGTAAGTAATAACTTTATGCTAATCCATGGTTTATAAAATAAAATATCTCCTGCTGGAAAATATAAAGCAGCAGTTGGACAAATCCTGTCTTTCTGATGTTGCCTGCCAACCTTCTGTGCAAGTTAGGGACTTATTTGTGTGTGATCACTTTCAATCATAGTGGCTCCTCTGTTTGTCTTGGGCAGATAATTAGAGGCTGTTACAATTCCACACGTCTGCTGTGTGGCTAATTCCCATCCATCAGACTCAGGGAATGTGACAGGCACCTGCCATTCCAGCCATAATTCAATCAGCTTCTCAGTGGAGGTGAGCCATGACGCCACGAGACACATGTAGCTGCTCTGAGAACGAGGTGGTAAGCTAACACTATCCTTGCACCTTCTACAGCCTATGCTCAGTAGCCTTTCGTTCAGGGGCTTTCTTTTGTGTCATACCAAGGTTGAAGTGGCTCTAGCAATGAGTGCAGTCCATGAATCCTAGATCTTCATAGGAATGACCTGCTTGTTTGTCTCCCTCTGAACAGACTGGCAGCTCACATGCTTACCCACAGCCACACAAACAGGAAGCTGAAAAACACACACACCCAGTCATAGCCTGTGGGCCCATGTGCCAAGAATGATCTGAATAAGTACTTTTGATTTGCAGGCAGATTACACACACTGAATATAAAAGTGCATCTGTACGCCACTCGATTGAGTTTCTCCATGCTTCAGTGTATTCAGCGTGGTGGGTTATGCATCCTCATCACCATAGTTAGATACAGAGAGAAAGGATGAAAGCCATTCCCCAGAGGACTTTTTTCTTTGCTACACTGATCAAAGATGCCTTCTTTGTTGCCAGTTAGTGAACAAACATGGCAGCATACTAACTCCTCTGGAGCCAGGAAGGGCCACCCACAATCAGCGGTCATTACGAATGGGAAGACGCATGTCTGAGTGGAAGAGTAATAACAATCACAGCACTTTTTTCAACAACACATATTCTGGAGGAGAAACAGAGCCTTGGCCTGACCAAGGCAGCCTCGTATTTTGGCCCATCCACACCACAGTAATCAATATTTGTGGGCATTAAAAGCCAATCAATGTCTCCAGAACAGGAACTAATCCCTGTGGCCTTGTGCTTTGTCATTATTTAACATCAAACTGCCATGAAGAGAATGAAAGCAGCAGAATCAGATTAGTGACAGGTACAACTCCTGATAACAGTATTAGCTCTTTACATGACGTCTCCAGCTGCTGTCGGTGGACATGCCCTCTGTCCTCATTTATCCTTCATCCTCCTTGCTCTGACCTCATCTGAGTCAATCAAATGACACATTCTTGTTTCTGTATGTTAGTACCATTAGAAAGTCTTCATATAATCAGCCTGTAGGGCTGGACTTCCTATTCAGCAGTGTTCAGAAGAACTCCAGTTTCATCAAATCTGTCCTCATGAGCCTGCAGCTCGAATCATCATTCTTCTTTCTTGGTTGGGAACAGTGAATAGGATTGACCTGTAGATTGGAGCCATCCCTCTCCCAATCCCTCCTATTAGATCTGCGCCTCAAGGCCTCGCTCATCAAAGAAGTGCTGGATTTTATCTGGCATTGGCCTGACACCCTATAGATTACACCTTCTCCTTTTCTCCTGCCTTCACTGCCTGTCTGTATGTCTCTCCCTCACTCCAGCTTATTTCTCTTCTTCGATTACTTTTCTCTGGCCAAGTGTCAATAACCTCACCAAACACACAAATATAGTGTGCACACACATCATCTGATATGAGCCCAAGCCCTTCTTATTCTGTGCCCAACTGAGGAAATGACACTGTATAAACCACTCTATTTCAATTTAATGAAACATTAACTTAAACAAGAGTTTTATTAGGGTCTATTAAAATGCAATACGCTCTGAAGGATGTTTGGAAACGAGGGAGGATGGTGTTGAGTTTATGATATAAAAGCTCATATAATCCAAATGGCTTTTCTGTGCCCTCTAAACCCATTTCAAATAAAAAACAAGATATTTCCCTCAAGAGTTGTTTTGCCAGCTTCAAGTCTAATAAAATAGTACCACTTTATCAATAAGAAGGTAAGGGAGGTGCAGAGGTAAAATGGATTAGTGTGGACAGGCCATCAGAGCGATAGATAAGTCGCTTGTGCTTAAAAGCCCAGAGAAATGCTTTGTGCTGTGATCGAGGAGGAGGGGGAAACAGGCCTATTGAATGTGATGGGCTCTGGCAGAAAATCAGTGGTCACTGAGCCACTAAAGCAAGCCCCAGATAATGGAATACAATACAAAACAAAAGCTGCACTATAAAATCTGGATTGGACCAATTTTGTTCCCTGTCTCTGCTTTAGCTGCGCTTGTCTACAGGTATCCTGCGCAAACAGCACAAGCAAAGGAAATGAACCACTCAGCAGCAATATTGAAATGTACTGCTGCAGTTGTTTAGGAAATAAATAAACTTGTTCAAACGGATGAAGCCTATTTTCAAAACTACAACAAATTACCAGCCAATAGGCCGACACTGAAGTATCACTTTTTAGATAAAAAAGTCATCCATTTGAAGCCACTATAACTGCCTCTGAGTACAGCTTCTCTGCACAGTAAGTGATTTAGCATTCTGCCATCTGCCAAAGTCAGGCCACACTAAAGATGCACTTTCAGTTTGGATTTGGAGAGTACCTAAAGTGGATGTTCTGTGGACATTACAGTCATCTCCATTTTGTCTGAGTCAGGCTACATGTGCATCTTTGCCTTCCGTCTGTGAATGGAAGCTGTGAGGCATAAACCTCCCACACGAGTCTCAGGTGACTCTCTACTAATGAAGCTGATTAAGTGGCAGCCCCACTGCGAATGTTGCTCCAACTTGATCTTTTGCACTAAACTAGCTGGGAGTGGATCTGTGGAAACACTCTGTTTTCTCCCCAGAACAGCAGGTGAAGCCCCAAAGAGACTCCAGGTGGAGCGGCAGCACCCAAGGGGGCTCACCAGCTGCCTCACCCATCTGCGTCTTACTGTGGTGTGCTGCCACCTTTTACCTGATGACACAATGTGCATCAGTGATGGTACTTGAGAGCTCCTCCATCATAATCACTGTCATCATAAATGTCTACAACAGTGGGCTGGTATATAGAACAAGACAGTCTATGGCCACACTAATAATAATAATATTCATATAATTTAATTTGTTACAGACATTAAAATAGACAGCTGTAAGACTATGGAACACAATTCAAGACTAGGGTGGTGTGCTTATATGAATGGAAAGAAGTAGAGTAATTAAAAAAATAATAAAGAAATAAAATGCAGAATATTTTAAACTGATTCAAAAGTTTAATGAAGCAGTGCAGTGTATTTCCTGCAGGGCTGTGTCTTTTTTTAGAAAAAGCAGAAAAGAAAAGCAGGATTACACTGATTATTGTTTGCAACTCTGGGCTAAGTGTTAGGAAGAAAACACTACAAATGTGTGAACGTGTGCATCACGACCAAAGGCAAGAGCACTTTAATGAGTGCAGAGGTTCAGGGGAAATTAAAGCAGCCACAAACTGAGTCTGCTGCTAAAGCCACACTCATTTGTCCTCATAATCAGCAGCCAGCACATTCACAACACTGTATAAAAGTATACTGTGTGTAATGTAAATAATAGGCAGCCCTTACATCATGCTGTGCTTCATAACATAAAGGATACAGCCTCCATTACTGTACCGCCTACAAGATGCTGCTATTAACTCTAAATGTAACTGTAATATCTCTTCCAAGAATATTAAAAAGCGGAGAAAACCCCTACAGCAATCTAAGTGCAGGGTTTTTTTTCATTTATCCAGAACACTGAAAACTAATTGTGAGTACACATGCTGATTTTAAGGCATATGGTTTAAAAATATCTGTTCACTCAACTTTGAAATTAAAAATGGATATTATAGCAGACATAGCGCAGTGTGACGCCATCTGTTGTGGCTAATCTTACTTACAATACTGAGAAACTGCAATTATGAACACTAGTAACTGATAAGCTTTGTGCCTTTAATTCACAACAGATGTTTTTGGTATAAAGCACGTGTTTGTTTGTTTGATATGATGTACCTTAAATCAACTTTCTCAAACTAAACAATCCAGACTATAACTCGACTTTGCATTTCTTTCTGAATATGTATGTATATTAAATAAGATAATGAGACTGTCACAGCTCCATTAGCCAATCTAATGAGCTGTGACTTCAGTGCCACTAATGCACAGGAAAAAGGTTCAGCTCAGAGACACCAGATATGGACTGAACATATCAGGCTGGCTGCTCGGCTGTGGCCACCTCTGACCTCTGCCACCACATCAGAAGACTCCTGCTTATTACAGCCATACACTGATACTGATAAATAAGTAGACTATACTCTTTTTTATATATTTTTAACAGAAATCGGCATACACACCATCATTAACAAATTATCACACTGTACTACTGATGATGGTGTCTAGTGGCTTTTAATCAATTTTCCTTTTCATGTATACATCTAGGTCATATAACAAATACTCTCCTCTACTTCCAACACAGATTTGATCTCATCCACCGAGGATCACTGCAAGCACAAACAGAATCCATCAAGAAAATGACTTTGCGCTCACAAAAAGCCATTCCCTGTGTGCATCAGACTACAATGAACAAACAATGGATCAAACCCCTGAGAAAAGAAAAGGGTTTTCTCTAAAAAAAAAAGCAAAGGTTCCTCTAAAGAGAGGAGGCCAAATGCTATCTCTTTGTGTTTTATTTCTTATTACCCAAAGGAACGCTACCAAAGGGATGACCCACTGGTGCATATGGAATTCAAAGTGTGTGTCTGACAGAGCAGAGGCATGTTCCTGTGGCCTATTCAGCATTTTAATAAGGCTACTCAGTAGGAAACACAGCTGGAAATGAGAGGAGGGGGCCAGGGCTCTCACTTAAACACAAATCCCAAAATGCTACATATGCGCAGTGGGCTGTGAGTGACCTGCGTACACATTCTGATCTGAGGACATGCTTACCTGAGTGTAGCATTAGTACAGTCTAAAAAATTCAATTCATCAAGCTATAAGACAATAATGTACAGTTTTTCACAAATGTCTCTTTTCCCAGGAAATGAAATATAAGGCGAAGCTTAAATAAATGCTAATCAACATTCAAACAAACCCTTCTAATGTTCGGAGCCCCGTTAGGTCGCTGAGCTGCAGAGAATGTTCAGAAACTGCTGTGAATCCTGTACAGTATAAAAATGTAGGTATTCAGCTGAGATGAAGTGGCACTTAACACCATTACCATCTATTTGTTATTTAAAGCCAGTATGAGACATTTCACACAATTAAGACGGCCACGGATGTGGAGTGCTAATATTTAAATAGGCCCACCGCTCCATCGAGTACAGTGAGCTTCCAATAACCTGAAGACAATATTACTTCCATGTCATATCCCGCTCTTTGGAAACAGTTTCACCTTTGACCTCAGCCCGAGCATCAATCTGTAATCACACTTAAGATCCTTGATACTTTTTTTTGACATTTGCATGCGCTTGCCAAACTATAAAAGTGAGTGATGCAGGAGAAATGCCAAAATACTACTTGGCTCATCTGCACAGAGAACTCAAGGCAGCGGCAGACGGCCAGTTCGAAATGTTGCATGCAAGATTCACTAAAAACAAGCCTAATATCTGACTAATATCACAAAACTGAATCAAAGCGGTCAAGATCATCTGGAGGCAAGGAAACAGTATGTCCTCAAATGTTCTACGCTGAGCTCGATAATGTATACAGACCTGGCCAGGCATTTGCATAAAACCAATGTCGGAGTAGGTAATGTGGCACATAGGCAGGCTTCTTATAAATATTAAACACCACATGATCACCAAGACTAATAAGGAGGGGCCATGCTTGTCGGAGAATTGTGGGGATCAAAATAGCACACGCTTCGGACTTCGCGTGACCTCAGTGAATTAACATGCCGAGAGCAGCGGGCACATAAAAATATCCAGAGTTTTTCAGCCAGTGTAAGAACGAGCACATTTAACTACAAGATATTCCTGAGAGGCAAAAAAAATAATAATCAAACCGATGAATATGCAATGCACAGTTTAAGGGGAGATTTCTGGGCAGCAACACAGTTTTTGAGAAATACGCAGAAAATGTAGCATGGACAGTGTGAAATAATAAAAAAGGTGAATGCGAGTCGTAATATATAATACACCGACATCTCTGTTATGGCACGGGAAGTGAGAATTTCATTTCTCACATTTCCTCTCAGAGCTGTTTTCATTACAGGTTTATCTGCCTTCGGTACATATCAGTTCTAACAAGGCCCCACCGATGTGTCAGAAGAATAATGAACGGCAGAATGAGCGATACAAGGCGGTGGCTGTAATTAAAAAAAAACAACAATAAAAGAACAAACACGCAGCTGTGTGGCGCATCATAAATATTTTCAAGCCCGTTTTAGCATGCTAATTTCCACTGGGAGCCTGTTTCAATTTTATCGCTCCAGTTCATTTCCTACCTGCAGCCCCCTTCCCCAACAACACGTGTGTAGAGTTTCTTAACCTGTAGCGATCTGTTCTGTATTACAAAGATTGCAGACGGGTCTAATTATATGTTATATTTATAGAATTTGCTTGGTATTAATTAGAACAGAACAAGCCGGGGGAAAGAAGGCAGACAGGCGGGTAGACAGGGGAAAGTAAACATCTTTTATCAGACTGCACTTTCATTGTAAGAACTTTTGACAACACATTTCTCCATCACTTAAGACCTACCTGGGTGTCTAGTACACAAACAAGCTCCTAGAACTACACTGATGACAAATGTAGAACTATTTGCAACTCTTCTAACCCTTTTAAAGGCTACTTTTTATGAACGCTTATACTGTCTGGTGTTTAGTAATAGCAATTTTTACACAGTGCAAACCATAAGAAAACAGAAAATAGATTTCCGAGGCTATGTTCTGTCCACACTGTACTCTAAATGTAGATCCCAGCATTAGCGTGCTCCATTAACCCAGAGACCACATCAAGTGCAATCACCGTAACACTTACTTAGAAGTCAATAAAGCCAGATTGAATTGTGTTCTCCAAAAAAGGCAGCCAAGTGAAAAAGGGGCCTACTCTTAAGAATGCACAGGCTGCATCGATTTAGCACTGGGTCACTTCTGTCTGGCTATCAAGTAAAGCATGCCAGAGGTTCTTAGGCAGACAATGGAGCAATAGTGGATCTGATTTCTACTGACAAGAGCCGCCATTGAATCTCTTATCAATAACAGTATCAAACAAAATCACTGTGATGCTGGAGTCAGGCAGCCATTCTTTATTAATACCTACTGAGGATAAGAACTAACATCGATAGAGAGGATGGATGCACTTATTACATGTATTATCTGCAGTTTGTCCTCTAAATGAGACAGCAGTGGGGAGGTGGATGAGAGCAGTTTATTGGCTTTAGCAAGGTCAGGGTGGGAGAGGAGGGAGAAAAAGTGCTGGGCCAGCAAAATGGGCTTTTATTTTGTTGGGTCAGGCAGTATAGGCGATTAAGCTGTCAGACAAGAGGGCGCTATTGATTTGATCAAGGAGGGGGCTCTACACCCCCTGTTGTTTTAATTTATTAGCCAGCAGCAATTTGATTTGATGGTAAGGAGGTTTAGTTGATATGAGGGCTACATGAAGCACACAAAGTCTGTGCAAAGTGCATGGCATAACAGCTTTAACTGTTCCCCAACACAATACTGTACTGACAGGCTTCAGACACAGTCAGCCTTTTATTGGCACGCTGTATAAGCCATTTCCTCACAGGTAATTTGATATGACACTCGTTGAATATAATATATCATTTTCACTGTCACAATGGGGCCATCTGTGCAAGATCTCTATTCATATTGACAGACTGGGGAAATTGAGAAGAAGTGAGCCTAGCAACAGGAGTCTAAAGCTGTGTGTAGGACTGTAATTGGGTGGGCCGCTCCAATGGCAAGAGGGGGAATTACAGGGTCATAGACTGTAACAACACTCAGCCCAGGCAGTCAGAGGAAAAGACTGTGGATTTTACACAGCAGTTTCATAAAGCCTCAGTGAGCAGAGCTGCCCATGTGCACTCACACGAATCACAGCTCTCTGCAAGAGAACAGCACTGCAACACATCTACACTGTCAATTATTAAGACAACACATTATCTGGATTCATAAACATCATTAAACAGTAGACAACAATAACTGGGACTGATGGTCAAATCAATGTCAGTGGGTGTGAAGATTTCATTTATTCCACTAAACACTAGAAGGATTTTGATCAAAAAATGCATGATGTCATTTGTAAAACGATCACTTTCATAATCGCCATAATCCTTGTCCTTGAATTGCTCACTTGGCAATGGCCTGTCTTTCCACTGATGACATATGGGCAGTTGTAGCCTGCAGACAGACTCTGTTCTGTCTCTTGAGTCGTTCCGGCAGTAAATCCTCCTGTGCCCCTTGCCCTTACAACTCAGGCAAGGCCAATTAATCTACATTATTTGATGTGTTGGATCACGTATGAAAATGCCATTAAAGGCCAGTTTATAGCATTTTTATGATGTCAGTGAAATAAAAATGTTCATACTTTTAGAGGTGGCAAATTGATCAAAGCAGAGATAAGCTTTTAAGATGGAGGTCTCAAGCGGGGTTAACCACCAAAAATGAGTAGTTGCTCCGAGGATGCCCCAGCTATATAACTCCTTCAGCCCTGTGGACCTTACATGTGGCAGCATTGCTAGTTTAGGTCTCTTCAAATGGAAGTGTCAATGTGAATGCTTCTCCAGCGGTGAGTATGCAGCCCTTCCCTGGTCACTTTACATTAAAGGCAGGTACTGCATGTGACCACCTTGCCCTGACTGGCCTCTCAATTGTTGCTGTGGTGCACTCACTATTTTTCAGAGAGGTGCCCTGTCGGCTTTGTCCTGTCAAAGTGGGAGGAGAGTAGCCAGCGAAAGGCCACAGCTCCAATTACACACAGCCCTGGCTCCTTAAATGTCAAGCTACTTTGCATTACCCAAAGTGCAATGGCATTCAGTGGGTATTAGCCCCATTCTAGCCACATCTGTCACATTATTTTATGGGTCTCCTCAAGCAAGACGCACATGATTGTTCTGCTCCCTTTTGATATTTCAGCCTATCGTCCATGATTTTCACATTTGAAGAATGGGTGCACTCTGAAAGAAAGTAAAGTGAAGTAACAATTAGGACGCCTGTGTTGCTTTTCTAAGGATATACAATTTAAGTCGTCTCTGCATTCATGATCCTTCCTCCACAGCTGCTGCTTATTCCCGGTCCTTCAACTTCTCCCATTAGATGCTCCATGGGCGTGACAATTTAGCTGCTTTGTTGATCATTAAGAGGAGGAGACAAAGCTTCCCTTCACTAATTAAACCTTGATTAGAAAATTGCTCTAGTGCAGATGCAGCAGAGAGTGAGACAAGAGGAGGCTGCATTTGGCCACCAGTGTGCAGGTGGCATCTCCACAACACAAAATGGACACCGAAAACAGACACTGCACTAAAGTACAATAATACAAAGCTGACCAGTCATATTATATAGTTACATTTAGTGACAGCAGCATCACTCTACATTCTGAAATGAGACTGTGCTTTTACAGTTCAGAGCTTCAAGAGTGCACAGACCAGAGTGATGTACAAGTGTCGAGCCCGGCTACCCTCAGTGCTTCAGTATTCCAACAGAGTCCACCCTTGACACTCTGCTCACTGTGAAGCTTTATAAAAAGAGACACTTTACTTCAGACTTGTTCCTCTAACTGTGTCCTCTACTGCAAAGAAAAAAGGCCGCTTTTCTCATTGCCATTCCTGCAACACGCCACATTCAATCTCAATGAAAAAAGAAAAACCCACAAGGGCTTGAGAACAAGGGCAGACATTTTGTCCCTCTGTTGAGACAGCAAACATCCCCCCTGATGCACTGTCCTTGAGCACAAGCACATTCAATGAGCCTCTATGTAGAAAACAAACAAACAACTTGCTTCAGCTGTTACTCTGAGTTCTGTAAGCTTTCCATCCACTTCACTGATGGATCTATTCAAACATACATCACACGCTAAGTGACCCAACAATAACAGCATCATAATATTCATGCGACACATATTTTCTTAATATCTAAACACCTTCTCAAAATGTTTCACCTATTTACTGTAGACTTTCCTGACCCATTCTCCTGACCCAATACCATGTACTATTGTAATAACCTACTTCTGCTTTCTAACACCATTTCCACACTAATTTAAATCCATTCAATCTCTATTCAAAACAATAAAATCACTCCCACCGCATTTTTCATACACTTTCAATTTCATTTCTTGTGTGCTGCGGCGAACACACCAGTGGACCATGTGGCTGGGTCATTACCAGAGTTATGCATTCACTAATGTCATTTTCTACAAGGTTAGGCTTCATGTAATCATTGCCCCAGGACAGCAGTAAGGCTGTGAGAGAGAGAGAGCGCTCGCTGAGTGGAGGCCGCTTGTTCAACCTAATGAGACTGATCTGAGCAGATGGAGATGAGACTCCCAGGTTTCTCTCACACACAATCTCACAGCCTGCTTTACTTGGACCACTCATCAGTTTTGACTCTTTCCACACTTGCCTCAAATAAAATCAATGCCTGCAGTAATGTTATGGACTAGTGTGTTTATCGTTTTATTGATGTTTGGTCCTGTTTTATTTTACTGGGGTTTATTGCTAACATTGTGCCATTTCAGCTTATGTTTTATTGGATATAAACCACTTTATTATCTGATCAGATTTTTTCTCATGCAGAGCCTCCTATGGGAAAGAGGCCCTTCAAGCGCTGGTTGTCTCGGCATTCAATTTTTATTACAATAAAAACAGGCAGGTTGCTATGTGTGACAGAGACAACACTTATGAAAGATAAGACATAAGGTCACGCTTCAAGTTGTTGGCAAGTTTGGTAAATCTATGGATAGGATGTCATTTCCACTGATGCCACTATATCAGCAAAGCTTTACAGTTCCTAAGCTGACACATTATAAGAGACAAATAGGGAAGGTTTCACTGTAAATCTGTCATTGTTCTAGTTTAAAAACAGCAACAGCAACAAACACTTCCACTTATGCTCAGACAGTCACATGGGGCTTCCGATGCTAATGGAAAGTAGTGCACAGTTGGGACTCACTTAACTGCATCAGTATGGTGCACACACAGAGTAATCCTTCAGTGATGAGTGCTACAATCCATTTGAGATCAAGCTAATCGCACACAACCTCAATTAGAGGACATAGAGAGTGTGTAGCCAGCAACCATTTTCTTTATATTTAGTACAAAATAAATGTGACAACAGAGTGAAACGCAACAACTGTTCATGCTCTGGACTACAAAGATTTCCTTTGATCAAAGACCTCTGGGAGAATGATCTACCTCAGCCAGCGGGAGAGAAAGAGAGAGAAGGAAGAAAAGTGAAAGTGTGAAAAAGGAAAAGCAGAAGAAGGTGAGAGAGAGGAGAGAGTGAATTCCTCTGGGGAGAGACTCTCTGGTGGCTTCTTATCTGATGTGCCTTTGGAGGATACAGTGAAGCTCTCACTGTGCCGTGGCTGGCAGCGGGAGGAGTCTCAGTCAGTCCTGCATGTCAGGCAGGCCTACGTCGTCACACCAACATTACTGTCAAAATGAGCTATGGACAAGGCGGGATGGCTCTCTGAGGAACAGCTGATGGCAGGGCTCGGAGTATGCCAAGAGTAACACTCCTAAAACCTTGTGGGATATAGTTGCACACTGGCCATAATTGAGTTGAAAGCATTACTGAATATTTCATTTGTGCTGTGGGAATTAGTTTCTTGAGAGCTTAAGCTAAATGGAAAAGGGGTATTTTTATTACAGCTAATGAGACTCATTTCATGCCTATTCATCCAGACCTTTTTAAAAATTAGTTGAAAAACCAACAAAATATTTATTAGTATTAATTTAGGCATTGTGTAAACAAACTTCATGCTTAGTCAATGTCAAAAAGCCAGTTTATAAATCAAGCCAACCCTGAAAGGGCCAATTACCATCAGCTTTGTTCTTAGGTCAGAGTATCACTGGGGGCAAAAGGACTGCTCATTAAACTCCACAGTTAAAGGGAACTCTAAAAGAACCAGCAGAGAGCTCAGGGCCAGCCATCTGTAAGAGCCAGTTCAATGGGCCGACAGCCTGGCCAGCATACCGAGCACACTGCTCCCTCAGAGAGCCTGCTCTGTTCCCTGCTAATCAGACACTTTCTACAGACCTCACCATGAGACAGGGTCTGCTCCAGAATTTCTAGTCCTTATTGTTCATTCCCCTTTGCCTTTACTCCTCTCCCTTTGGAGCAAATCCAGTGGGATTGAAGATCGAGCTGCAGAAAAAAGCTAAATGGATTCACTATTGCACTGCTGTCATGGAGGAGACAGTGGGCTGCTTGGCCCAGCTGGAGCTCTCCAATCCCCTGGTGCTTGGCTGAGGGATCCATACAAGCAGTCTATTGGGGTCTTGTCAAAAGGAAAAGTTGATAATGCTCCAGGCAAGCTTTCCTATAGTGCCTGATAACTCAATACTAGTAGATGCTAAGTCAAGGAACATTGACAACAAGCATGGCATTTATTTGGTCATGTAGACATCAGCAAGAAGAGGCACCTTACCCCTAGACACACCTGGATTTACTGAATCACATGTCAGATAAAATATTCTTTTAGTCGGCATTCATATCATATAAAAAATCAAGATAAGTGACAATAGCTGCTATGATCCCCTACTCATAAAAACAGAGTTTATTAGTAATTAGTATTAGTATTATTATGCATGTTTTTATTACATTACCTGGCATAAAGTGGATACATGTGGCAGCAAGTAACATTTAACCTGTATTTAGTCTGTTCTGCAGTAGACACAAATGTTACAAGAAGGAAAACGGTAAACAGGTGACAGGGCATGTGGGGTACTGGAGAGACACTTCACACCCATGAGGGGCACCACTCAATGAGGTCTGCTGCTAACATTGCCATGCCAGGTTCCATGTTATTACAGGAACCTACACATTATAGAGTCATACTGTCATGTACCATCTAGTCAGCAAGATGGTAAGACAAATCAACTGCCAACAGACAATATAAGAAACATCATCATGTAGTCTGGCATTCAAACTGCTATCAGACTGGAAATTCAACAATCATTCACTTCCTTCTGAAAAGCAGTTAAGGGGCTCCTCCAGCATCCAGACTGAGGGGGCAATTCCACTCCAAATGTAGAAGCAACATTGAAATGATAAGTAACAAATAAATGAACCACTCATCTAAAACTGCACACAAGTAATGAATAAGACACAGCACAGGAAATAGCCAACATACGGTCTATTTACAGCAGATACAACTGCAGCACATTACACTGTGTCTGGCCAGGGTTAATGTTCACACAGGTTTTTCTGCTTAGGCCTAATCAGAGCATGGCGTGTTCAAAGAATTACATGAGGTCAGTGCAGTGTGGGGTTGTGCAAACACACTGGTCCTAAAATGACTCAGTCTTTTATAAATATGTATAGAACAACCTAACAACCTACTTCAGTGTTAACAGTTTTTGTACTTACAGCATTTGGCAGAATCTAAAATAAATTAATATGAGCAAGTAGCTTAATTATTGTGATGTTTCTCAAACAGCGACTTTAAAACGGTGCATTTTGTTTGCAGTGAAGACAAGATTGTGCAATACAAATGACTGCTCTGTAAAAGAACCTGTGAAAGTCATTAGAGACTTGAATCTGACTTTCATATGAATGGATTCAGTCTCCATTCAGAGTTTTCCGAAGAGCTCGCTGTGCCCCAGATGGAGGTTTTAGTGACACTTCATGGTAATAATGTGAGCCTGATGCTCTGTGACACCTGCACAGTCACCCCGCTCTGTGGCTAACTGTAGCACTAGCGGTGGGCAGACCTCTCCATCTTCACTGTGGGAGTTTTGATTTGCCGTGGCACTACACACCATTGTATGTGAGAATGTAGCAGGTGCGAGGAACAAGCTCTGACTGGTGACGACGGATCATGACCCACAAATGTAAAACATATTCACATTTCAGAACAATAAGCTTGTGTTAGACTAAAACACTGGGAGTAATTT
Source organism: Rhyacichthys aspro (assembly GCA_036850595.1). Lineage (NCBI taxonomy): Eukaryota > Metazoa > Chordata > Actinopteri > Gobiiformes > Rhyacichthyidae > Rhyacichthys > Rhyacichthys aspro. The sequence goes on from CM072161.1 coordinate 8,649,237, forward strand.
TTCACATTTCTTCACAATTTTATCTTTGAGTCTTTCTCATTACAGCTCAATGTAAAGCCCAAGGGCAGCTAGGAAAATAAATCATGTTGTCAGTGAAGCCAGTAATACACTATGAATCTGATGTCTCACTCTGCAGTAGGATGAAAACATGCCTGTGGGCAAACAACAACGTATCTGATACTGTACAACATACACTAATGCCATATGGTGCCTGTAACTGCTGCTGCAAGCCCAGATGAGGTATGGCTAGCAGAGTAATTGTTTTCTTAATGACATAAGACAGGAGAAGAATGCTCAACACGCTGGAGTGGAAGAGAATGTACAAGTACCACAGCTTTTGAGGCTGTTATAATCATGCTCAGTTTGATACATGCACCTTTTACTTCTTTTCAAAACGACTATGAAAAAAGCCACACATCACCACACATTTATTTTGTCTGACATCTGTGTACGGCGTGCTGCAAATGCCCCACCTGCATCGCTCTTGTTGCTATTTTGACCGTTGAGCTTCTCCAGCAGCCACCTGTAACTCCGACAGTGATGTAGCTCACCAGCCTACATCTATTTGCGCCGCAGTGAGTCAGCTCAGATAACCAGATGACCATCACACTGAAGCCCTGGCCCCACCGACCTGACTCCTATTAACCCAGACAGAGGGGTAAACGGAGCCCGAGATCACAATCATTACCCTCTATCAGCGCTATCTTCATCTCCCATCACTCATGTCTGGCCGGGCCGAGAAATATCACTAGCTCACCCAGACTGTCTCTCCCGCCTCCTCGTGACACTGGAAAATCAGGCCAGGTGGTCGGGTGGAGGCCATTGCACTGGGCCGACTCCAGACATCCTCCTGTGTCAGCATTACACTGGTGAAGCTTTATCTACCACATTAGATAACTTTACAGTATAGACAATTGTAACTGTACGTATCATTGACTGCTCAATGACCCATTTAAATAGCAAAAGACCAGCACTAATCAGCATGCAGTGCAGATGGGTGCACTTCTTGACAGAATATCCTGTAAGTTGTTTGAACTTTGACCCTACTCTTCAAGTGAGAGGGGCAATGAACTGCAGAGAAGCTCCATCTTCCAGTGGATTTCATTTCTTCTAAAATCATTAGGTCATTGAATTAGTAGGAATAATTATTTTTAACTGATGGATGTGTACAGCTGAGAGCAGTATCTGTATGTACTCTATCTATGTATGACTAAATCATTCAAGACACATTATGTTTTTACAAGCAGTTCTTCCTTCTGCATGTGCAAAATACTCCCACACTGCATGTTATGATGTTAACGAAGCCGTCAGTGCTGTTAGTGGCTTGTTGATTAGTAAGAGCTCTCACCCAGAATCACACTTAATGAAGTATCATCTAGAAGCAGTTTTGTGTTTATGAGAGAAGTGGATCAGGCAGGTGCCAGAAATGCTGCATAATACAGAAACAATGGCACAAAGACCAAATGGCTTTTTAATATAAAATTGAATATAAAACCATAAGCTTGTTGTAGCCTCAACAAAGGAGTTTTGGGGTTTTTACCTTCGCTTTACACTGAACTAGAGCAAGTACTTTATGGTACCACTTTGTTGAGGCTTGACTACTGTGCACACTAGAGGGTGATGTACAATGACAAACAGTGCCACCACTGACTGTTCTCATGAAAGAATGAAAGGGAAAAGTGACAGTGAAACACTGGTCTACAGCACATGAGGCACTAAAAATTATGTAATGAGGTAAGAAGGTTTATTTGATGGCATTTGATAATGTCCTCATCCTAGGCTATATCAATACAGTGGTATTTATGGCCTTGGCTCCAACAATGTAAAAAAAAAAACAACAGCAGGCAAAGGTTTATGCATGCATTTTACATCTCCTTGTTACTAATTAGATTGATTTGTAATCTAACAAATTAAAGAATGAGACATTTCTTTATCCATTTGCCTAATTAGATGTTCTACTAATGGCTGCTGAGAGAAACGTCAAGTTTAATTTCACACTTATTGACATGCACTAGATGCGGATGACATTAATTTAATGATTATTCATAGGACCTTTCTATTATCATCACTCTCACTCACTAGACATAATCATTAGGCTGCAGTACAAGCATTAAATAACTACCATGGTTGCCATGGAAAATCGAATGATTTACAACCCACTATTCAAATGCACTGGCAAGTCTGATGTCAGTAGCTCAATATTGAACACTGAGGGATGTGACGAGTTTGAAAAGCTATGGTTACTTCTGCAATGAACAGTTACAACAATAAAAACATGGTTTTATGTTGCATTAGATTACTGATGGACAAGCTAAATCTTTACCTTCTGCAATCCACAATTGTTCCTTATTTGCACAACCGTGCATATTTGTTTCAAACACACTGAGCAAGTGAAGTCATAATAACTGAATGCATTCTTTCTAAAGCAGAGAATGGTTTTGCAGTTAAGGAAGTGTGGGTGCTGTGAGTGTGTTGGAAAGATGCAATGTGAGCCTGCAGGGTTTTATCAGATTGAGGTGCTTCAGCATGTAAACTGAGGGTGCCTGAAGGTGTGAAGGATTTGGCTTTGGTCTTCTAAAGCCACTATATCCACAAGAAAATTGGCTTTTTGGGAAAACACTGTGCAGTGAGAAACAGGAGACATTAAGCACAAGGAAAACAACATGAAGAAAGTGAATGGAAGCATCACAATCACTGTGTGAAGGATGCAGTCAGCTGCAACTTTACTTATCTGAATGCATACAATGTCAAGTGATTTTATCTGAGTTCAGCAGTATTTCCACATCTTTAAAATCCTTCTACTACTTGAACTACTCTGAATAAATGACACTATACTAGCAGCTTTTGAGACACAACTTTAGACATTGAGAGATATAACAGATTCAGACGGATACCCAGCAACGCTATGTCACCTACAGTTTTTGAAATAGTGATAAAAGTAAAGAGTAATCCATTAAACACAAGATATTTCTAGTCCAACAAGCTCCATACATTATACTTAAAGTCCCAAACACGTTTCCAAACAACAGCTGCTTTCAGTTATGAGAGGATTTTATGAGGAAAAGGACAATAATGTGCTTTGTGGTGCACAGACAATCTTCTCAGACATTTTTGGTTTTTATATGGGGTCGTTTTATGGAACAGATGGAGCGCTCTTGTCCAGGAGGAGTGAGAGGTCTGTTAGATTTCATTACACACTAATAGTTTAATTGGAGAGGATTAAGTGGGCAGTTAAGTAAGTGATCAAACACTGACCAATGTAATAATAGTGGCATACGTCAAACAGGCGCACTAAAGGCAGAGGGTTTATGTACAGGAAGTGTAAATGAACTCTGCTGGCATCCTGTGTTGACACTGGATACATGCTAATCTTGGTGAACATTGATCAATGCAGCCATTAGAATAAAGCTTCATCAATCAACACGCTGCTGTTGATTGCTATGGTCGTAGATGAGAAACAGGACGGCCCCACAGGAAACAGGCTTCCTTTTGAACATGTAACAATCTCCATGTGTTTCAGACTATACGTATGCTCTAAGAGACTGGGAGGAAATAGGATCCAGCAGTGACTTTATAACCACAGGAATGTTGGGGATCTTGTGGGAGAAAATTAAGTCCTGGTGGCAGGAAGATAAAGATAAGAGGCAAGAGGTAAAGAGCGAAAGGCTGGAGTTATCAGTTTCCCACTTCTTTTGTGTCACCTTAGATATACAGCCTTTAAACCAAGTCCTCATTTTAACCCATGGCCGTGGTCTTGGCTTTCTTTGAGTCAGTCTATCCTTAAATCCCTCCATCAATCCTGGAGATTTAACGACCCAAGTGAGGCTGTTACAGAGGGGGCGATAAGAAAAAGAGATTTGATGTCGAGCAGGTGGAAAAAATACACCTCCGAAAAATACACTTGAATTTGTATAAAGTATGAGTTCGGTGTGATCCCAGTCATCAACTATGACCATTAAAAGGGACATCTCATGAGGGTTTAAATGGTTGGTGGAGTGCAGACTTGAAAAAGGATGAATCAAATGCAAAACTCAAAGTTGTGTACATCACAGACGAGAATTATTTAAGAGGAAGCACTTCCTGCTGAGCACATACTGCCATCCTTTAATTTCTCATTAGGCTCCAGATGCACTGACTTTAAAATCAATTTGTAGACATCTTATTCCCTCCAGTGCTGCCGGCTAAATAAATGTACATGCTGTCTGAATGAACTGCTGCTTCCACAGAGCATCAGGGTCATGTTTAATGAACGACAGCACAGCCCACACCCAGCGGCGGTGTGCTGCAGTCGTCCTCATATGACCGCTGCCAGCCTCAGCCGGGGTGAGTAAGCAGAGAGGGAGATGCAGGCTGGCTCAGACGGCCTGGGGAACAGCCCGCCGTTGGCTCACAAATCAATGTGGATTGTCAAAGCGCGGTGGAAAGTAGCCTGCTGTGATACGCTGACACACTCCCACCTGTGGGAGACTGCCGCGTAAGGGAACACTTCAGCTTCAGACGGAGGGAAATTCAGACAATCTGGCCTCAATCACAGCTGTCATTGACTTCAAAATGGAGCCTGAAAGGAAGTAAGGATGTGTGCAGGAAAGGTAAGAAGAGTAAGGCCAAAGGAAGTGAACAGAGTCTTGTTTTCATGAGCTATGTAAGGCCACAATTCAATATTGGCTGCTATTCTAAATCAACACACTTTGCCAAAGAGGTGTCCTCAAGTAACTTCAAGTTTTATTTTTTTTAAACAGCTCAACAAATAAATCATTTAAAGTAAAACTATGTAACTTTCATAACGTAATAGCCTCAAAAGCATCAAAACATGCAGCATCAAGGTTATTTTATGGTTGTCTGATGTGTAAAAGGAAGAAAAAAAATGTGCTACCAGCTGACCAGACACTATCCAACACTAAGTGATGGGGCGCTTGGGACATGATCATCTAGTGACGGGGTGTGCAGTCTAAAGAGAAGACCTGAGGAGACCCGCTGTGGAACATGTTTGTCACTGCATGCCTCTGCAGTGAAAGTAGATGAGGAGCCTGGCTGTTTATAGAAAGGAAAGGTGGTGTGAGAGAGAGTACTGGAGAAGCAGCGTGTGACAGGTGGTGCAACACTGCCCCCATGTGAGAAGATGAGCTGCAGTGCTCCCTGTAGCTGTGTCTGTCAGCACACAGCCATTACATGCATCTTCCTTGTCTGACACCTGGTAAAGAGAGCCTTGCCCTTTTATGACTGAAGCTTTACGTGGCTTTCAGCAGAGATCCCCTGTCAGCTTTAAATCCCCATTGCTCCGACCTTTGACATGTTGGCTCCTTGTTTACGACCAGCAACACTCTGCCAGTAAATTTCCTGTCAGTCAGCAAAATAAAAGCAATCGCAGAGCTGAGAGTTGTCACTGTGGGGTTTACTGCTGAACTGGTCTGTGGACTGCCACAGACAGACTGAAAAAATGAACAGTCATTTTAAGGTTATAGCCAGACTCCATGGAGTATTTTCTTATTTCTGCACTACAACCGAAACTCAGAGATAAGTACGCACACTATGCTAACTGAGATGAATTGAGTACAGTGTAAGTGCTCGATGCAAGCGTTAAACATTTTCTGAGAGCAGCGAAATAAAGCCATTAGCACTAAAGAAAGTCAACCTCGACAATCTAAAGTGGTTTTCATTGTCCTCTTCAAATGCACACTCTACTTTACACTAACCCCTGACCTGGTGGGCACACACGCATATGCATAAAAAGCCTATGGTCATTTATCCAGAGGAACATTTTATTATTCATTCACTTGCAGCCTTGAAACAGTGGTGATTGTGCCATTAAACCTGTGTCACCAGCTGCTTAAGAGCTGTAATTACCACAGTGTGCTTGGATCAATTTAAAAAAACTAGGAATTGATTAAGATATTTCCCCATTTACTCTTAAGTGCGAATCATTCTCTTCTAATGCTCCTATCACGACCCTATCATATCCAGCACGTCCAAAGGGAAGCATTCTTCTACAGTACATCGAAATGACATATTCAGTAATAAGCACAGCCCCCTGACTGTGTCGCAGGCTTCATTCAGACAGGCCGGTGGGAGAAATACAAGTGAGCTCTTCTTTTCCCTTGTTCAGCAGGATGGCAGCTTTGTTCTTAAAATAGTGGGCCTCGTGATTTAAATTCAGTCTGGAGTATTGAGAGAAATGAGACAAGATCAAAGAGGTCTCTTTAGACTCGCTTACTGCAGAAGAGAGAAAGTACAAGTCTCCCCGTGGATCACGCCGGCAAATTGTTCTCTGCAAATCAGATTAGATCAAGTCACTGTGGCAACGAGAGGAGATCATCTTTAATGTGCTCCTTAATGAGAGGGAAAATGTTTGTCTCTTGTGATTGAAGCTCTCATTGTGCAAATTATTTCCAAATCGGCTGAGCAGCGTGGACTCATCGCTGATGAAAAGTGGCGGAGGGATGGCATTCAATTAGAGCGCTGGATTGACACAATGAGAACATGAGATATCTGACTGCAGACTCATCACTCACCATGCACTGGCCTCTCAAACAAAAAACAGGAGCCTTATGTTTCTATAGGCACTGCTCATTATCAAGTTTAAGGTTTTTTTAAACGCATGCATCAAAAAGAAAGAAAAAAGAGCTGACAAGTTTCTAATACAGTCTTAGTCCTGAAAAATGACAACAGTTACAGCTACATACTGTACATGAACTGCACAATATTAAGATGCACAATTGATGAATATTGCAATGATTATACAACTTAATATAAAGGGCTCCTGGTGGTACAATACAACTGTAAAAGGTTTTGAGGTCTGACAATAGTATATTATGTCTTAAGCTGCATGTAAAAAGGTACTTTGACTAAGTGTTGAGGCAATTGGCATTTCCACACAGCTTGGAGGCGCCTTGACTAATGATCAGATTCGCTGTAATCCAAACACTTGTAAACCTCTACAATTATCTCCAAACCTTGCTGAATGTGCACAGTGTGAACAGATGTATTTACAGAGAAGCATGCAGGAGCTCAAACACACTCTGTTTACAATAACACCAAAGCTTCAGCAATTACACAGAGTCTTCACATGCTTAATTAAGAATCCTCAAATGTTTCTTTATATCCTGCTTGTGCATGTCAAATCATGCTAATCTGAAAAAATTTAACATCTTGTCAAACATAAAGTATGCCATTGCAAATCAGTCAAGTATTACCGCTTGTACTATTCCAAAAGCACAAGTGTGAAGGAACCACTTTGCTCACATGACAAGGCGAGACCCCCAGGTACAGTAACCTTTGACCTCTGAGAAGCAGCGGCGCTCCTCTGAGAAATCAGGCCGAGTCCAGACAGAGCCAGCTGGACAGTTTCAGCCTCGGGTTTGATTAAACGAGTCTCAGCGGCCGACAGTGTCACAGACGTCCCACCCGCTGTAATATTGATCACTGGTGAATTTGGTTTGGTAGGTGGCAGGTGAGAGCTCTCTGCGGTAATACTCTGTGATTTCAGGTCGGGGCGGCCCCTGAGATGATTAACGGCAAGCTGTCAGCGCAGTGTAATCATAGTGTGAAATCAATGCCTCGCACCTCACCCTCTCCTCCCTTTGCCCGTCGCTCACACAAACCCCGAGTGTATGGCATTAGATTATAGAGAAAGGCGTTCATAGCCTCAGGACAGAGACTGGCACAAATTAGTGAAATCATAAAGAGGCGGCCGCGCAAGTTGACTGCAAATTAAAAAGCTTAATAAGGGGAATTATGTGCTAAATGTATTGTGTAGGCACAAGTCCCATTATATTAGAGTCTCTATTTGTCTTCTCTCTCATCTGCTTTTAATATATTTAATAAAGTTGTACTTCCATAGTTTATCACACATGGTTTGGTAAATTTTAATGGTTCACTTTTATAAAATCCACTTTGTTGCAAGCCAAATAAATGTAGGCTGACATAATCAGCTCCACTTCATTTGTTATTGTACAATTCATCTTCACTTTACAATCATTAATAGAATTGTCCATCACCTTGACAGCACACTGTGTGATCTGATGTGGAAAACCAAAATATTGCATTAAAAATTCATCGTGTCCGTTTAACCCCTGCTGCGTCAATACAGCCTGGAGCGCGGCTTGAAAGCTTTTTCTTCTTCGGGATTGAGTGCTCATGAAGCTAAAAATATTGAATTCCTTTCATAAAGGCTGAGCATATCAGCGCCTGAATGAATCTCATCATGCCAGCAGCTTTAGCCATCACTATTAATAATATCCACTTTTCATAAAGCTGCTGATTTCTTTTATTTACGCTCAGTCGCCTCCGCTGGCTGCCAGTGGAAAGCAGGCCTGCATAATCACTGCTAATAAATTAAGCCCAATAGAACTGTCACATCTCATTTGGCCTCATTTGCACATGATTGTGTTTGTTTATGTTCAGTCTACTTGGAAAAAAAGCTTTGACTGGCAAATCGCTGGAATTAATGAATTTCACTGCCGGCCCCCTCCCGCTGCCCCCCCATGCTGCTGGAAAAATCAAAGGCCTTCAGTGAGCTCCACTGGCAGAAGCTCAAGACGAGGAGCACTCCTGAGTCGAACACAGCTGTCACACGTCAACAGACATCTTTCTTTCATATGCTGCGGGCATTATTACTCATAAAAAGCAATCAGCTGCCATGAGGGACATGATTAGGCTCAGAATGATGGCACTGAAAGCACTGAAGTGAGCAATGAAGGACAACTTCCAAACACTTACTATGTTCTTACTGTCTATAGGCTGTCCACACACAGCAACAACCATTTTATGGTTATGGTGTAAGAGCTGACATGCACAGAGCAATATTGCTGTTACATTTTAGATGATAACATCTGTTTTAGATGTGGCCCAATATACTGACATAAGTAAAGGCCTTTCAGAGGGAGTACTGTAGCATTTATTGCAATTCAAGCAGAACTGGTTTGTATAATGTAAATAATGTATGTCAAGACTGCCAAGATAATTTTCTGACAAAATGCTATTATACAGGCATAATTTATAAAACATCATGCATCTTCTTCAGCTGATTGTCATCCTCACAGTTAACAACAGAGAGAATCCATCCACACAGGTCATCAACATTAGGCAAGTTATTCAGCTAACAATAAGCCAGATTTTCTGTTCCATAATATGTCTTATTTAAGTGGGACCTAATGCATAAAAAATATGCAATAAAATATATCACTAGTTGCTTTTAGTGAGCACACACAGCTGTTTTTGCTCAGAAATCAGCCATCCATCTCCTGAGCCTTCTGACTGACCTGAAGAGGAAAACAGACTGGCAGAAAGAGTCCTATCAGTCCTCTGCACAGCGTCATGATGCATCTTGACGATGTCTTGCCACTGCACTGTGAACACAACAGGCTGTCATTTCTCCTCACATTGATTTATCTGTTCATTGGCACCATGCAGTGTCTTGTTGGTTGCTGAAGAATCTCTTACACTATGCCTACAACATTTCACTCGTTTCAGGAGTAAAAGCCCATTTATCAGTATCTCAGAATGTATTCCTACCAGATATGTTTACTATTCAGTTAGCACTCAAACAGCGGTGACATCCTATTGCTCTGCTTTAACTCTAGAGCTTCAGCTGCAGACATAAATAATGCAGTGCTTCACGAGGTGTTTTCTGCCTCATCAACACAACTTCCTCTGATACCAGGATGTTTCCATATCTTTGCCCTATCACCATTCGTCTGCTGTGACACGTTCCCTTCTAACTTCCTCATGTAGCTCTTCATGTAGGTGTAGCACATGAGATTCCACGAGCAAAACAGAGAGAGGGTGTAATGTTTTGATCACAAAGCAAGGTATTTGGATTCTGTTAGGCATTTTCTTGTAAACATCCCCAAAACTAAAAAAAATGCTGTTTTTACTTTTACTGAGTGCATTTAGACAACAATAAAAGTTTTCATAACAATGACCACGTTATGTGTTCACTGTACAGTCACTGAAACAATTTCTACAGCATTAGTGTAGGCAGAGCGTGTACATTTTCATTCCACAACCATGCTCTGGACTGTAATTTTCTTACAACTAGCACAATCAGAGAATGTGTGCTGTTGAGTTCAGTAAAAGAGACTTAGTCTGCTCAAACTAGACTGATTCATGAGGAAAAATGATACCCTCACAAAGAAAAGGGGTGTTCCCATTTGACTGATGATATACAGGTAGTAAAGCTGACATTCTTACTAAGCATGCACTGCTTCTAAGAAATAAAAACTCCACAATGACTGTCAGTGACAAGACAGCAACACTTCCCTGACCCTGGGCTTCAGCAGTTTTGTATTCTTCACAAACACAATAAAAGAAATATCACACTGAAACAAACAGCAAAGGCAAGAAAACTGCACATATTGATCCAACTCAACAATAGGAAGAAGTATTTCTCTAAATATGTGACCAGTGCAAAAAGCCCAATAACATTGTGAGAATTGATCTGTCTGTGAAAGTACTTCAGAATCTCATTTTGTAAAGACACGACTCAGCAACCGCATTCATCTTAACGCTTTTAAAATACCTTCCCTTGATTTCAACAAGCATAGCATAAAGACACTTTTAAACTTTGGTCCCTTCGCTTTCGTATAAGTCTGTTCTATTTTTTCAAAGTTCCAGCCAGAGACAAGATCCTTCTATATTTGTAATCTCTTTTGTAATGATCTATGTAGTACTTTTGTTTCTTACTTAAACTTAACATTGGGAAAGATGACTGGTACTGCACACAGAGAAAGCTTCCTCAGGATCCCTAAAAATGTATTTATCTTTTCTCTTCTCAGTTCTTCTTTCAAGCTGTTGTATTTTTCACCATGATGAGTGTCAAAGTGGCACAGAATATTACTTTCTTTGAGCACTGAATCTTGCAGCATACACACCAAGCACACAGGCTTCCCATTCACCTCAGTGAATAGGAAGTACTCAATTTTTCTTGGAAAACTCTGCACTCTGCGTACTACCCTGCTTTACGGATTAATAGTGTTATTGTGTCTGGGTAACAACTGCAATAATTCAGTAAATAGGGGTTCAAGTTCCAGAAATGTATTAAACGCACAAATATAGTGTCAACAACACAGTGTGCTATTACTAATGCTATTGTTAGACAAACATCACCACCATGTGGCCGAGAAGAGGTCTCATTGAGAACAACCAACAAAAACAGTCTGGCTGTTAACATCCAATTAAGTACAACATTACATCACTTTTTAAATCTTGCTATAAAAAGAACAAGCCCCAGAGGTTTTGTGTAAATAACTTGTGGGACTTTAATGTGTTTTAATATCCACTTCATGAGAATGTGTAAAGGGCCAAGGAAATGAAGGCTAAAATTGCAGGTCAAATTGACGAGACCCATTGGTGCTTTGTCATCAACTAAGAAACTCTTGAGAAACGTCTACATCTATGAATCAGTGAGACTGACACAACCATTTGACAAGAAATAAGTGTGGCAGCGTTTAATGGCCACTACTAAAAGATGGTTTAAAGGATGACTCATTTTATGTGTCTGAAAAGCACTCATCTGCTGCCTTAAGTGGAATGTGTTTAACAACACTAATACATTCCTGTGATAGAGGCCATGAATTCAACTATTGATTTTTTGCTCCTCGCCCTTCTTCTTTTTATTACATGCTGCGCCACCACAAAGCACACACACACACACACTTAAAACAGCTCGTCTTATTCATACCAACACTGGTTCCCTCATTGATTCACCACAAGCTTCAAATTAGCCAACTCATTAGTCAACAGCATTAGAGATTTTCAGCTATTCAGATTATTACATGGCTGGCTGGAGAGAGCCGTGTCTTGGAGGGAATGGGAAATTTAATGAAATGCTTTTCTAAGTCAGCTTCAAAACCGCACACCTCATCTCTTTTCTTATGCTCACTCAACAAATTATACATTTCTGCCTTTAATCTTGTGTATGTTAGAGACAGAACAGGATCGTTAAGAACGTGAAAAGGCCCTTTATAAAGCATTTGTCTGTTGTAAGAGGTAATGAATTTTGCTATAAACCACTACAGCTACCCTGGGATTGGGTTAATTATATCTCATTCTCTTTGTGATTCATCGGGGACCTCTTTTATCTCATTGTGATTCCTTACAAAGCCTGAAGGTGCTTTAAGCTAACTAAAACAGTTTCTGTAGGTAAATTAAAATACATTTAAAAGACAAATTTTTAACAATACTGTCAAGTATCCACTTAAGCTTGACAGATGAACACAATCGTGAGATTTCCTGCAAGTGGTTTTTCTAGCTAGGAACTTATTGTGTGGAAACGTCAACAGAAACCCAAAGCATACAACCTGCATTTTGTTTCTCTCCACTGAATTAGTTTAGATTTGCGCCTACCTTGTAACTTTTATTGATCTGTTAGCGTCGATATTAATCAATTGTGGGAGTTCAATAGAGGCATCGCAAGGAAAAAACAGCCACCTTCTGTGAGACCAAATCCTATCTGCCTCAACCACCAACTTCACCATTCATCAAAAGGACAAAGTGTTGGTGTTCTTTGATTAAAAGTGTGAACAATGCATTAGCGCTGACAAATGGCCTCCCACTTATCCCTGTGCAGCAGTTTGATAAAGCCCTGTTCACACACTGCGCCTAATTAGAAGGCACCCTCACCTTATAGACACCCCATTTAACACACATCGAGAACTGCAACCTGAATAATGATGACCTCCTAATGGCCAAATAGTCGCCCTGCACCTTCACTTTCACTGAGGCATGATTTGCGTTTTAGATATTTGTTGCTTTTAAAAGAAAAGTTTGCTTTTAGCATTTTAGTTATAGGCAGAATATTATCTAGTGTAGGGTTGTCAAACTCGTTTTAGTTCAGGGGCCACATACAGCCTAAGTTGATCTGAAGAGAGCTGGACCAGTAAAATAATAGTATAATAATCTATAAATAATGACAACTCCAATGTTTTCCCTTTGTTTTAGTGCACATGACTACAATTACATTATAATAACATTGCTCTTATTATATGCTCTTATCTAATTGCCACAGACAGAGGCTAATGTTGGCAAAAACCTTCAGCGTGTATATTTTCACAAACTCACCCTCACAATATGGCTTTCATGCTAATGCTATTTTGGTAGAAATGTAGCATAATAGCAATTAATGTCTTCTATGTCATTTTTGCTCTTTCACTGACTCCCCCTAATCTAGTGGGACAAAAAAGGCGCATGGCATACTAAGAGATTTCACACTGTGGCGCAACAGTCTGACATTTGCAGGTGAAGTGGAATGGGAGAGCTGACGACTGGGGGCTGATCGCTGATGAGTGGTTCATCGCAGTAAAACCTGCCATCACCGCAATCTCCTAAAATGTCCGTACACACAACAACAGAGCCGTAACTCTGTCAACACTCACAAGGACACTTAGAAAAATCAACCACTGTCCAATCACTACCACTTCACGAAAACACTGTTCTCAGTTGAAGAACCCACAAAATGGTGGCTGGCTGACGAAAACTACATCTCGGTGGAGAATTTCATGACAGGAATTTTCAAGTTTTGCAATTCTGGTGGTCTCTTTTCAATCATAATATTTTCCATATGTGTAAAAACAAATGATTGGAATTATATGGTCTATACAACTGAAAAATGGTGATGATACTTCCAATGGTGTAATAAAACAGCTCCAGTTAAAGGTGACTTTATATAGGTTCTGAAACAATAACACCCCGTTCTGGCATAAATTACCACAAATATTAACTAAAGTTGCTTAGTCTCCCAATAGAAAGACATGATGTTAAACCTGAACATTGCACGCTTGTCATTATCAGATGCTGTTTTTTCCATACACGTTCTTTCAACAGCTTCATTACTAGCTTCAGTTCACAGGTACAGCCTACAAGCAAAATTACATCAAGCAACATGTGTAAATAGGCAGTAAACCTCCTTTTTATTCTGTGCCGCACTCCGTTCTGATCTCATTGAGTGGGGCCTCAGGTGAAGACAGCTGTCACCCTGATCTACAGCCCCCGGCAGCCTCAGTAATGTAGGCCAAATTGCCTGAGTCACTGGAAATGATGCAGTCATTGTGGAGGAAATTGGAAATCAATTCTTGTCATCACTGAACACAACCCCCTTTTTTAGCAGAGCCAGCGCTCAGATGTATTTGTGTGGGCTCCGGCAGCTCCAACATAGATGCGAGGAGAATGAAAGCAACAAAGGCAAAGTAAAAGAACTGAGGAAGGGTACGAGGAGAAAAAAATGTATGAATGTCACGTACTCTAATGTGCATTGTTTACAGTTTGTCTCAATTCTTCAAGGAGACTCTCAGTGTCCCCGGCAGGATGTGGAATTAACGGCAATAACGGTGTATTATGGGATGGCACATCACAGAAGGAGGTGTTCTGCAGCCACAGTAAGTGCCGGCAAACTGTGAGCACCTCATGTAGGTCATCGCATTAGACAGGACACAGTACAGTGCTTCTGCATGCTGAGCGCCCTCATAACGCCGAATCCCAAGGGCGCCTGTACTCAATAAGAAGCAATCAACAACTGCGGCACGCCCTCCCGAGATCTCCTCCATCTTCCCACAAGGCACTTCTCCAACTCAGCCCCCATCCATTATGCATCAAAACTCGCTACAAATCTCCTCAAATAGAACACAGTGTCAGGCGTGATAAAGAACAATCGGCCGATGGGAGGGAATCAAAGCGCAATAATTCCCAAGACGAAAAATATTCCACTTTGCTCTCTGATGTTGTTCTTTGTTTTTCTTTGTTTGTGTTGTTATTTGAGTTGTATGCTCATGTGTCTCGTGGGACCCTTGCTGAAGCACAAGTCATCCGTCATCCTAATTGGTTGTGTTTAGAGAGCAACTGTTGTGCCTGATAGAGAAGCTTTTCCACTCTTTCTGGTCAAAACAAAGCTGCGGTTCTGCTGTCTAAGATGGATAGCTATGTAAATGCGAGTAGCCACAGATGTGATTATAAGAGGCTGGTTGGAAAGTTTTTGCCTCAGGTACAGCTGTGGTAGTCTTGCATCCTTTATCTTCATATGCCTAAGGCTACATCAGATGCTGCGCATGGTTTTAAATGGCATTACATTAGGTTAGTCTGTTATTGGATTAGATACAAAAAGAACTGGAAGACCCCCCTAGGCGATTAAGAGGTTCACCCGACTCACTCAAACCAAAGAAATGTGTCAAAATGTAGATCACAAATCAATAAAAACAGGTATGTTATTTCCTTTTACTAGTCGTATGTCAAGCATGTAAACAAACTTCATGAAATGTGCCTTTGACCGACCAAATGATTTTGATATAGATTTCTTGAGGTAGATTGTTCTAAAGGGTTTACAGTGAAGGACGGGCCCTGTGATATATTAGACAGCAGAAACTATGCCAAATCCATCTTTGTCAATCTTCTACTTTACATGGTAACAGTATTGCTCATAATAGCCCATTTTTCACTCCATCTAATCTCCATACATCTTCCATTTCCTCCATCCCTCTCCTGTCAGGTGGACATTTAATGGCACTGACCAACCATCGATCATATTAATGCATCATCCAGAGATGACTTCCTTTTTCACAGCCTCCAACTGATGTTAAAAGACCCTCGAAAAATTACAACCAAGTCAACCAAGTGTCTCCCAAAAGTTCGGCAACTTTTTCAAACTTGTGCTTAGGGACTTCTTAAACTAGTATTACCTCACACGATATACTTTAAAACACACCAGACAGCAAACACTCCTATTTCATAATCAATTTGCATATTGTCACTACAGGCCACTCATTACTTTTCTAAGTCACTTACTTGTATTGGAAGAGTATTTCTCCTGATTACAGTTTTACACATGCAACACAGAACATCTGGACGCCCAGTGCAGCTCTGCTTGCTCAACATGCCAGGTGTGTATGAAAATGCACATATAAAACAGAGCTTATCCCCCAGCAATCTCACAACCCACACACTAATACAAGCGCACATGCCAGTCGATACTACCTCTCTCGGACCATGATCCATCTGCTTGGCCTTTTCCACAGCTGTGGCCCGAAGCTTGGTAGCATATGTCAGTGTCTGGATTGGAGCGTGAGCCGTGCTGTCCAGGTCTGCCTTTCATCTGGTCTTTTGATGGCTCTGCTGCAGATGAGAGATGAATAGCATTTTTATGGTTCATTTTTCCATATAAAGTTATTTTAATATAAATAATATATATATACACACACATATGTGTGTGTGTGTGTGTGTGTTGTGTGTGTGTGTGTGTGTGTGTGTGTGTGTGTGTGTGTGTGTGTGTGTAGGTCTGTGTTCTATGCTGTATTATACAGTAAATATATAATGCTGAGACCACCTGTCTCAGTACTACACAGCTCTGATGACACAATCTGTATAGAATATAAATATTATGCAAATACCACAGCTCTGTTGGCCTTTATTATTATTCTGCACAAGGCACAAGCAGCACAAGACTTTCAATGACAAAAAATGGTGTGTGAATAACAATAATAAGTAGAATACAGGTTTTTAATGGAGAAACATCTGTGCCAAAACATCCATTACACACTGGCCTTGTTTGTAATGATATAGGTAAACATGGTTCCAGGTGTACTTACTGTCTCAGTTTTCTGAATTAAACTGGGGACACACAGAGGCACACTCGCATACACCACACACACAAGATGAACAGTCCCTGCTCTCTGTGATTTAACTGAAAGCTTCTTCCTGTGTGTGTGGCCCACTGTCAGTATATCTCTCAAGCTACTCAACCGCACACTGGGCTGTCAGTCAAACCTCATCTGGACTGACAGTCTCAGACACACAGGCCCACACTTTCTGTTCTCCACCAGCTGCTGTTTTGAATACCAGGCTTTCTGTCTACAGACATTGGTAGTGTGTGTAAAGACCTACAGCTAATTATTGAGCAAATCAAATATGGCAACACTGTGAATACTCCAGCTGGCTACCTCCGTTAAATCATTAAACCATAGTAAGCTGCTAGTTTGTTTGACAGTCGCGCTCTCTCGTGGATGTCTGCTACAAGTCAGAGCAAAATCTAAACTAAAGTATGACTTTGATCCATGGGCTTCCCTGGAAGAGCTGGAAATGCGGTCTAACTGGGCCTATCAGCTTATTGCTGTGATGAAAAGCACCATCTGATTTAGTAGTGCAACTAATTGGAGCTCCACAGTGCAAATTAAATCAAGGTGCCACCTGGCATGTGACACACACTGTGTGTCCTTAGACGAAAACTTACACATTCAACAAGATATTCCAGATTATTTTTTACTCTTGCCATATGCACACACAGGCTGCTCTTGTCTCATTTAAAAACAGCCAGTATCTCTAAAGCGTTGGCTATCTGGGTGTCCCGAGCTCTCCACAATCAGGACTGTTTGAAAATGTCAAGCTCCCTTGTTAGCAATTCCAACAGGCAAAGAGGCAATTATGGCGTTCTCATGTTTCCACCGAGGCCCCGCTGCCTCCGACAACTCTGACACAGTGCCCCTGTGTTTTAATACGGCTGACAGGAACATTACATTCCTCTGCTGCTATGAAAAACTAACCAAGCTATATTAATGCCACCCCCTCCCCACTGCCTCCTTCTGCTATCTCTCTCAATCACCCTTATCTCTCTCTCCAGCCCTCACCTCCTCTTTCATTTCCGAGACAGTCTGTCATTTGGGCAACACGGCGGCATGATTGTGGCTTCCGCTGGAGGGGAGAGCCGAATGCTATCATCACTCCCAGGGCCATAATCAATAGTGTCAGTAATGACGATGGTGGCTGCACAACAGTGGATTGCTGCGGGGTCCTCAGAGATCATATTGGAGGGCTTTGTCTTTTCTCTGGCTCTCCCCACAGGCCTGTTAAATTATTCTGCAGGCGCTCCCACTGTCAGCCTCGCTCCATTGAGGGCTGCAGAAGAGGAAACACAATTCTGTTAGAAAGGGTTCAGAGCCTGTGTTGCCTGTTGAGACGCTTACGAATATATAGTTATTGGCAGCAGGAGCTTGTATATCAAATTATATGAATTTATTTCATGGTTAGTTTGAGCTGTTTTACACAATCAGCAAAAGATGGACTCCACAGGTGCACACTGCACTACAATGGGAGCTCATAGGTGTGGTATTCAGTAATGTGAAGTTTTGTATATTTTTCTTCCTAATAAGCAACAACTAAATAAATGCTATAAATAAAGCACCAATGCTTATGTGAGCGATTTTTGAAGGCAGTATTACTCACCAACATTTTGTACTTTAGAGAAGGTAACCCACACACCAAAGACAGACCAGAAGGGGAGATTCCCATGCTGAAACCCATTCAGTCTGTATATCTGACATGTAAGAATAAACTCCTGCTTACACAAGAGTAGTTGTCTTTACAGCTGTTTCAAATGGTGTCAGTTTGGTGTTTCTTTATTATTAGCTCACATGTTATGCCATTTTACATTCATCACTACAATGGCGAGCTCACATTTGATTGACTGTAAAAGAAGATGATGTCTGTGGGATGCCCTGCCAGCATTTTTATGTCATTGTCTGGCCGGCAGGTCTGGATGAGCTGTAAAGCTCCAAGGGAACGGCTGCTCTCTTGGCCGCGTGGCAGCGCCGAGAGGTGTGGAAGAGCAATCTGTTCTCACAGGGGAAACCGCAGAGAAAATAGGCCATTGCTGTCAAGACATGGGAGAAGTCACAGAGGACCAGGCTGCTTCAGTGCACCAGCTCAACAAGGCAGTGTGCAGCTACAGTTGAGCCAAACAACCCTGTAATGTCTACACATGACAGTACTTTCATTATTATATCTCAATTCAAGCCCCACTGCCTGTCTTCTGACTGCTCTTAATAGTGAACATCAGACTATAATTTTAGATGTCAGTTGTCTCAACATCTGACTGTGGCCATGTGCATGAGTCTTTTGTTGTTATCTGTGACAAGGCTGTGTGGGAAAGAAAAAAAAAACAGGCTTGTGATTATTTACCTGTAGCTCAGAATGGCTTCAGTTCATAACAGGAAGCACTGTTTTGGAAGCCCAAGAAAAATGTGGTATGTGCCACACTGACAGAGGACAGCCAAAGGAGACGACGGGAGGGGTGGTGTCGGAGCAAAAAGATACAATTTCACAGCTGAGCACGCCCGCTTGGTTCTCCGACGTGAGCAGGGAAGGATTTCACACCTGAGGTAATAACAGAGCAGAGGCAGAAGATGGGATCAAATTCTTACACTGCTACAATGGCTTTTTCTTCATCAGGAAGACCGCTTTGCCCTTTACAAGGTCTTAAACAAGTGTGCGCTTTCGATGAGTAACTATGTCTTACATTCACTTAACTCCAGTACTGCTCATGTGGTCCCTTTGTGTGCGGTTAAATAACTTACAACACATACTGTACGCACCAATAAAAGCAACTCAACAGAACTTGTTTTGTGTTCGACACCTCAACGGTTCCAGTGTTGTGTAAGATCAAACAAAAACTGAAAAGTATTTTTTTCATTGAACTTGACATCACCATCCATGTTTTCCTCAGGCCCATTTTATACCTGAACACTGCTCGTTTCTATCATTATGCATGTATTTCAGCTCAGCAGGCATCAGTCAGTCAAGAGGCTGAGGAATCAATGTGCCATCTCAACAAGACACAGGAGCAACAAAGCAACCCACACCATATAGCTGCACCCGAGGCTCATCAAAACCATGCGATTGTATTTTAGATGAAAACATTAATGACTAGATCTCTCTTGATTGTAATGCATTGTAATCACGCCATTAATATGGATACGACTGCTGCATAGGGAGCCATCTGTTTGGCTGAGGCAGAGCTGGACACTTTCCAACAGACACTCATTTCAAGGACTGTATTTTGGCTGCGCACCACAGGCAACATAATCAATGTGAACGCCGCCACCAGCGCTGGGAATCGTGCGACCCAAATTGATCCATCAATCACCTATTCAGACAATGTTTATTCAGCTTTGCCTGGCTTCGCAGTTATTCACGCTCGCAGATGAAAGCTCCAATAAAAAAAAAGAAAAGAAAAAAAAAGAAAGATGGCTGGGAATGGCGTGCAATGGCAGTGCATAGAAACGTGCTCTCTCTTTGCACAGAGCTCCGATGTTCGCTTTTTGGTGAGGTAGGTGATTGCCTTGGGTTACCTCTGGGTGGAATCAATTATACAAGGCTTTTAAAAGGCCCACTTTGGTCTTCACAGAAACGCATGAAGCTAGCAGGCTCCCAAGGTATCTAACATTATTCCTTTTTATGTTCCTACATCAAACTTTCTCTGTCTTTCTTCACAAACTTTTCCATACTAACTGCCAGAGTGGAAATGTGGGGCATTTGAGATGTTATTGCCGAACTTCAATTGCACCCCTCCCCTCCTTCCCCACTGCTTATGACTAATGTATTTCCAGTACAAAGGCATATGTTACTTTTAAAGAAAGATCTGCTGCCACTTCTGGGTAACAGTGCTGTGGTTGTGGCCTTTGGGTTTCGAACCAGGATCTGAAATACTTTACCATAAGGCATGTATTACGGCTCCATTGGTGTTTAGCAATGAAAAGAGACAGACGAACCCTTACTTTGTTGTGACATGGGTCTCTGGCATCAGTATTTGTGTGTACTTAAGTTAAATCCTGAGGAGACTGCGGCTGGCGGAGAAGTGGTGGTGTCCTCGAATGACAGCAGCCCGAATGCTTCAGCAGGGGTTCATCTGGAGAGAAATAATGATAAATGTCATATAACTGTTAGTCACAATCACCTTTAACTGTGTCCAGTGATGGAGCCTGTGAATTGTTAGCTTCGACGACTGCTGGAAGACGATCTAACTGCTCCCTTGATGATGATGAGTGCCAGACAGCCTTTAGCGGAGGGCGACTTGAGACCCATTTTCCTTGTTCTGTCCTGTTAGTGATTCGCTAAAGCTAATCTTATTTGACTGTAAAGGCCCAAGCGAAGGGGAGCCTTAACTTGTTGCAGGAGCACACGCAAAGTTTACTCCAGTCCTGTGCCTAATTTGCAGTAGTTTCCTGGAGTTACAAAACTCTTGAAAGAGAATGTTTTTGTTATGTCTTCCTGGTGTAGCTTTAAAGCACAAGAGAACGCAAACCGCATGCTACTGTCTGACTCTTACATCTCCTGCCAGGCAATTTAAATTTCTGCCTTTTTACCTGAAACGTGGGTGCTCTGGGTCTCTTTTAGTGTATAGTTAATTGGCGTGCCTGTCTATACTCCCTCAGAGAGAAAGACGGTCTGCAGGGATGAGGGTAACCATGCAACGCATCTCATCTCTCCATAGATTTGTTCATGTCTTGTAATTAATTGCATCTTTAAAAGAACAAAATGTAAATATGTCCCTGACACACTGCCAATTAATTTTCAATTGCCGGCTTCCTGGCGCTTTCTGCTCAACCGAGGGGGAAATCAAAAGTTTTTAGAGGGTGTTACCAAAGCTTTAATAGCGTCTCTTTGTTCCTGGAAACACTGTGTGAAAAATGTATTCGGGCCTGACAAAGTGCTCCTGCTCCGTGTAATCAAATCCCTCGGCTTCGAGCAGCTGAGGAAGACCGGGAGGAGGAAGATCTGAGAGACACCAGCATCTCACTCATCTCCTTGTTCTTTGATCGAATAAAACCTGTTCTTTTTTACATTGAGGGAAACATGGACAAAGGCAGAAGAGCTCAGTGTGCACAGGTACAAATAAACAACTTTGAATAGGTCATTTATGCTACACCAACATGCCAACCTACGTAAAGACATGTAATCGAGGTACATGCCATCACTGTATTCATGAATGGAGGCTTTCAGAGAGAGCAGAGTGAATAAAACTATGAATGACCTCACTGCAGAGAAAAAAAGAGCATGTCTAAAGAGTCAAATACTCCCCGAGCACCAGAGAGACAACATTGTCCTTGTGTAGACGGCTTTGCAGTCGTCAGAGCAGCATGCGGGCGTTTCACTGCATTATACCTGAAGTGCCTTTCTGTCAAAGAGCCGCTGAGGCCAACAACAAGTGAATCCTGTGCTACCTTCAATGGCTCTTGTAACAAAGTGAAGAGGGATTTTCTGCTGCCTCTTAAAAGCTCGCCTTTTATTACAAGCGAGTAAACAGAAGGAAACCGACCTCTGAATAGAATGAGAAAAGCTGGCAGTGGTGTATGGCAGAGCTAAGTGCATTAAGAACACCGTTTAAGCACTTTCCTTGAGCGTTTCCTGAGCAGATTTCTACAGAGGCAGCAGCTCTGTTCAGCGCTCACATGAAGGGCAGAGGAAACAAAAAGAAACATCAACACAAAAAATGGATTCATCTCAAAGTCCACAGCCCTTGTACACCCACGGGACATAATGGCAAATTGGCAATTAAACTCAAAGAGACTACTGAATTCTCAGATGATGGATGAAGAAGTGAAGTAATCATTTCTATGCGCTTCAGATGTGTAAAGAGCTATAGTAATGGCAGCAGTAATTCAATTCCAACTTTTTCCTGCCTGGTATCCTTCTTGCTCTGTTGTGCTTTGTAATTGAGGTGATAGGTGTTCACTCTGCAGCAGCAACAGTAAAAACAAATCTGCTGTGTGATTTCACCCACACTTGCTTCAGGCATCTCTCACAGCATTGAGAAACTCCAGCAGCAGCAGCACAACAAACTGCTGCCGACCTCATAAATGTACGTGGAGAGACATTCATTATCCAGTACTACACCTATACAATCAGGATGAATCATCTAATCATTTATTTATTTTTACAAATTAGCTGACACGTATAGTTTATTTAAAATATATGATGCTGTAGCCTATGATTCAGGTGGGAAAAAAAACTGCCTCAGGAGCTCATAAGTAGGGACTAGAGCTGATAATCACAATCTGACAATGCAGACATTTATCCCCAGCATTAAATAATAATAATAATAATAATAATAATAATAATAATAATAATAATAATAATAATAATAATAATAATAATAATAATAAAATCTTAGCAAAATCTTGCAATCCATAATTATTTTCTTTCTATTCCAAACATTTGTGGACCACTATGTGATGGAGATAGTGTTCCATGTGGCAAGGCTGCCCTCTGGTGAGTTACTCTGAAATCTCTAAATATTAGCAAACACGTAATAGTTATGGTAGCTACAAATTACAAAGACACTGACAGAACCAATTAATATTTAACTGGCCCTAGAAATTAAGTTTAACGCAGTGGGCTAGCTCTTTGCTCCCCTGCGTTAGCTTCATTTAGTACTGCATTAAATAGCGAACCATTGACAAAGTGAAACTTACCTGCTTTAGGCCAACTGCTATAAACTTATGACCTCCTAAATTTAAAGGGTTGGCGTTTATAGCAGCATTATAAAATCCTGTCTCATGAAGCCACAAGTTACGCAAAGTAAAATGTGTTCGGTCTGACTTTAGCTAAACGAGGTCAGTCGACAAAACCTCAACTGATAACCTCGACTATTTGTACTTTTACTGTTTAAATGTTTCTGCAAACACCGACAGTATGACCTCTCAAGTGAAGACACGGCCCTCTTTTCTGAAACAGCTGCACATAATTAAAAATAACATTTAATCAAAACCGACTGTCCGCAAATATCGCGATATCAGGAGTTCAGGTGTGTGACGTTCAGTAGGAAGACTTAAGAAAAATAACACTGAGAAGCACATTATTGACACTTAAATGCCTTTGTTTTACTACAAACAAATAAAATACAAACATTCTACAATTTAAGGCAATTGCTTTAGTAGTTGGGAGACAATACATAGTAGAAAAATAAGTTTACAATAAACCAATGTGACATATTCTGTACTTAATTTTTCTACAAAATGTAACAAAATACACCTACATACAAAATTTGAAGTCATAATTTATTTACACCGTTTTAAAGATAACTGTAAAGAGCTGTTTTTACCTGACCTACTCCAAACCAGACTGGAGCAAAAATGTATGAACCAATGGACCCGAATGAACCTTGTTGAATTGGGTTGTGCTGTTTTACCATGTCAAATTGTAAATGCCTTGGTCTAAACCCTTGAAATGTAATTATTGTACTTTGTTTCATCATCGTCTTCATGGAGCATTATGTTCTTTCTGTTCATTAAATATACATGCCTGATGACGATCATGGTATTATTGATGTCCATTGAAGTCCTACAATCCATGAAGAGTTGAAGTGATAATGTCCATGAAGGTAGCCTCCACACAGTAGCAAAGCTGCACATCAGGGTCTGACCCCCCTAAATCCTCCGCTGCCCGCTGAGGTAAAGTCGTGTTAGAAGAGCTTCCTGCAGAAATCACAGCCTCCTGGGGCTTTTCTTTCATATACTGTAGGCCTGAACATAGAAAAGAGGCTGCTTATAAAACTACATTATGTAGTATAAAAACAGAATGGTGCCTAGAATTAATGTTGCAAACTTATTCTACAGAAAACAATGATTATTATATTGCAAAATATCATGAAGCAAAGTTATTATGTTCAGCATATGAAAGAGTGTACTTACGAGCAATCAGAGGGTCAATGTCCCTTGCTTTGGTGGCAACATCAGATGCACACACCTGTCCTATTTGCACTAGCAGTGCAGCAACATCATCATAGAGTGGAGGGAAGGCCTGGCAAAATGCTACCAGGCATGGCAGAGTGGGCATAAAAAAGGCAAAGCGCTTGGCATGGGTCAGTACTGGAAAGGTAAACACATAAGCATTATTGGTACAAAGAAAGACTGTATAACAACAACTGCACTAACAGCTAAAGGCCAAAAGATGGCACCCAAGTTCAAAATAACAAAATTAGGTTGTTACCTTCATTGGTAATCAAGTCAGTAATTTTCATTTACACAATAATTACAACTATCATTGAAAAAACATCATGTTTGGCTCATAGTGTTCACTAACCTGTAAGAAGTGTTCCCATGACACTAATGGCCAGACGGGCCACACTGAGTGACTTGGGTAGTGCGTACTGAGTACATAGGTGTGAAAGCAACTGGATTGCAAAGATCTATAGAATAAAGGTTTCAAAAATATATTTTAAATATTATTAATATATTGTAACATATTTGCAGCTACAATTAAAAATATATCAGAGTTATATGAAGAGCTTTTGAAAAATCAAATCAATTTTAGTGTTAAAAGCCCAAAAACAAGAGAAAACAAAAGGTTCAAAGGCCTCACCTGCTTTTCCAACTGGGGCTGTGCCAGAAGCTCTGGGATGAAGTCCAGACAGATATGAATAGAGGGAATGCCTGCCACAGTCAGAGGCAGAAGAGCTTGAGGGTAACCCTGACAGAGAAAGAGAAACAAAGAGAGAGAGAAGAGCAAGAAAGTTGTAAGAAAAATGAGCACTGCAAACTCTAAATTACCTGTAGAGCAAAAAATCTGTAAGCCTCAACATGCAATGCTATGTGCAAAAATCCCAAATACAAATGTGATAAATAAACAGATGTAAATATAAAAAGTCACAACACAAAAACAGGGCAGAAGAGAATGACCAAGTAGGTCAGCATGGCTTAACTAAGAAATGTCTTTTGGCAATTTGGCACATTGCCATTTTATATTGTGTCTCACCTGAAAGTGAACCAACTTGGCTATGTTGGGGTCAGCAATGAACATCTGATGCAACAGACAACAGATGAGACACTGCACCTCCCTCAGGTCACTGAACAGGCCTGCCTCTGGCTCTCCATTTTCCATGCCATCTCTGTTGGCTCTCTGTCCCAATGCCTCCTCTTTGGATTTCCCAGGTTTGGGATCCCTGATGCTTTTCAGGAGGCTCTCTGTGTTGGCTCCTAACTGCTGCTCCTCAGAGGTTGGCAAACACACCTCAAGAAGAATCTGAACAGCTGCACTGTCCTGTGAAAAGTGTTTTGTGTTGTCTTTTTATGCTGTGTACTAATCACCATTTTTATTACTGGACAGTTGAAAGTCAGTTGCTATTGAAAAATACCTGTGCAGCCAGAAGGGCATTCTTGAGCTCCTCTCGTGTGACTTCAGGTGTGTCTGGCTGTCCAGGCAGCCCCAAGCTTGACACTGTCTGGTTCTGCCTGTCAAAGTCAGCTGTCTCCTTCAGGTGACAATGAAGGTATGCTTTGGAAGCCAACAAGTAGCCATTCAACATATGAAGGACAATGTCCATGAATGGAGGGCACCTAAAAAAATAAAACACTTCCATGAGGTGAGCATAATTTTGCATTTATGCATTACAGTAAAAATGTAATTAAGTTCAGCTATTTTGTTCAGTAACAAGCAGTGAAGTGGTCGGTTAAAATACTACACAATCATTTTTTTTGACTGCTTTGATTACCTGTGAACTCTTTGATCACAACGAAGAACAATAAGTGGGTCCACCATCAGGTCGTTCTGAGTGTACCTTTGCTGCCTGAGTAACTTTGCTGAAGGTTGGAGAGCATTTACTGTCATCACCCACAACCTGCAACACAAACACAGTACTTGATGTGAACACAGATAATACAGATAGGATTTCAACTTCACTTTAAAATGCTCAAACAACATAACATTACAACTGGTAGGGTGCTTTGAAAACTCCAAAGCTACCAGTGAGATGTGTGTGACTGAGACTGCTACCATCAATCCAAGTCCTTTGCAAAATTCAAAGCAACAGGGAGAAAAAAGGAAAAAGGAGAAATAAGCAACATCTTACATAATCGTCTCCCTCAGTTTTCCATCCCCAAGCTGCTCTTGTTACAGACCTTCTCTTGGATCAATAGGATGTCTCCTCAGAGCTTTGGTATCTGTGTCTGGTGGGCCTTGAGGCAACCCCGAGTGCTAGTTGACCTTTTTACTGTTACGGTCAGGTTATGGACTGCCTACGTTTTATTGAGTAATACTGTATTGTGCTATCAGACAATATGCCCGATGACTTTGCTGATGTGATCATTGTCACTGTCACATTTCACCCAACACTACTAAGTTAGGCCACAGGACATACCTGCGGGGCATCACTGTATTGAGGCCCATCCAGAGCTTATTGAGGGTTTGCAGTATCCGACGTGGTACAGCTGGTTCCAGCAGCAGAGCCATACTGGCAGTGAGGGCCTCAGCATAAGGGATAAGGTCGGCCGGTGAAAGCAGAGTTAGATGCTCCAGAATCCGCATCAACCTTGGACTGCTGGAGGGTAACTTCTGGAACGCTGCAGAGCATATACGATTATTTCAACTCAATTCTTGGATAGTTGAAAAATAGCAGATTTCACAATTTCCTATTTTGTGGTTTAAATCTGTTAATAATACAAGTTAAACATTGCTCTCTTTTTCCTCATCAACATCAGTCTTACCCTGGTGAAGTTGGGTCTGGGTGTATCGGCACGTGTTGCTGGGAAGCATCATCTTTCTAAGTAGGGGCAGGGTACCAGTCACCTCCTCCTCACAAACCCAGTCTTCCACTAAACACAGGTGGGGGTAGTTTGTCGCAAGCAACCTCAGCAGGGCAGAATGTAGTCCTGTTAGAAAGAGAAAAAGGCTTACGCATTCTACATTTTTTAATAAAGATAGATATTGCAGCATTACAGCACTGCAGTACAATAAAATGTAATGATGGATGTCTCACCCCCAAGTTCTTGTTGTAGTCCATGAGCTTGGGTAACCAGGTACTTAATGGGAATTTGATCCATCAGGGCTGCTGAATATGACTTAGGCTTTTTCTGCATCACAGCTAAAAAGATAGAATATAAAGCATAAAAGCATGAGAGATTCAAGACAAACGTATTATTCTGCAGTGTAAGGACATCAGAGCCTTTGTGCCAGAGAAGCAGAGGTGATTTTTCATTGACGCGGGTTGATTACCACTGCTGATGGGCTTCATTATTCCTTCCTTGGTGGGTACAGGAGCACTTGGGTAAACAGAGCAATTAAAGAGATGGGGATAAAGTCTCACATAAATCTAGACTAATGAAGGGCAAGAGGAGTGCTCATCATGGGAGAAAATAAACACTGACTAGGCTAACCGCTAATGCTCAATTTAACCTACAGCTGCCCTAGTTAGCTTAGCTCCCACAGCTATTGCACTCTCCTCTCCGTCAGCCATGCATTTATCTAATATAAAGGCAAAAAAGGGCATTCAACTGTTTGATGAAAGATTAACGCGATCCTCGTCAGTCACTCAAACATTAAGATGAAAAGTCAAAAGGGACAGAAGAGGGGTCAAGAGAACACTGTCCCACGAATACATTTCAGTGTCCTATTATCTTTTACTTACCCAACTGCTTTGTGCTGGCCAACAGGTTCTCCTCATATGACAGGATGTAATAAAGAATGAGAAGTTGGGTTGTGATGGAGTAGCGTGGTCGTCCTCCTCCTCTGCTGCCTTCTCCGTGCTAACAACAAAAAGAAGATCAACAGAGAGAAGACTGAGAAATAGTGATGGTCATGCATATAAAGGTTTAGCTTGAGACGCACCCCAGCAGAGTTCTGAAAGACATTGAGGATCTCTTGTTCTGTTATTGGCTGATTGGTGGCCTCTGGGTTGGCCTTGGATGCTGGAGTGAGGATGGAGTTGATATATGCATCAATAAGAGGAATCAGCTGAGTGTGAATAGGGGTAGTGGTCTCACAGAGCTGGCGATAAATCCAGTCCTGAAAAATAAAGACAAGGACAGCCCAGCAGAAAAAAAATAGTCACAGTCCCTGGCCAATCATTTTATGTTCTCACTATAAAGACATGAAGTTCAATGAGCTACCTTGATCGAAACTTTGTGCTTTGTAAAGGCTCTGCTCCGGAGCAGCTGGTAGATACAGTGGATGGGCAGGAATCCCGTGATGTTGGCACTTAAGTTATTGGTCACTGCGACCCTCACTGCATGAGCTGTAACCACCTATACCACAAGAAGACACAGCACAGTCCTTGACTTCTACTTTAAAGTTACTTTGCCTAAGTTTTGAAAAAAAAAATGTTTTAATCATGTTTCAGCTATCAAAGACGTACATCTAAACGTACGTTAAAGAAAGTAAATGAATTAAAGTAAAATTAAAATGTAAATAAATAATAAATAAAAGTAAAAATGAATTTCAATGCACAGTATATACCTGTTCAGTAAAGATCTCTTGTGTGAAGATAGTCTTCATCTTGCTCAGAGAACTGGGTTTGATGGCAATCTGAATCAAAACAACAACAAAGACCCATATAAAGACAAACATCAATGTTTGTAGTGACTAAAAACTAGCACCAGGCCACAATAAAGACATTTTATAGTCCTCTCTTTTTATATTTTAGGAGTGAAATGACATAACAAGAGCGGCAATATACAAAGATTCCCTAGAGAAGGATATAAACAGAATCTAAATCCATGTGCATTTTACATTACATGGAGAGAAGCAGACAGGCAGTAAACAAAATTGCACTTAATAGGTAAGAAGTTAAAAAAATGGCCACACAGTATTGATTGCCTTTGTAGATATAAATAAGCTGCAAGTGTTTAATCAAGGATATAGCATTAACATTTGCCACTGCTGCAGTGGAAGAGAAGGACTGTAGACTGATGTATCGATTACTGCTTCCCTCCCGCCTTACCATCTTACCTTCATCCCCAAAGTAGAGCACACCAATTCAATAATAGAGCTGAGTTGGTTGCTATGGAAATACATGGCAACCAGTAATAGCATCTCTCCAAAAGAAGCAGACACGCCTGCAGCACTGTAAGGATAAGGACACAGAAAAAGTCAGACTTGTCATTAATTCTAAAGCTTGCAGAAGATGTATATTAAAAGTGAATAAAATAAAAAATAAAACTCATTACCCAACCGTTTTTCAGTATAAAGTTCAGTTTCCTTTTTACCTCTCAAAGTATTCTTCTTCTTTGATCATCCAGCTAAGCCACATAACCATCAGCTGTTCCTGCTCAGGAGTACTGGACAGACCCATAAACATAGAACAACAACTTCAAAAAGACTTCAATGAAAACAGTAACCTGACATAAATGCTATGGTTTAAAATAGGTTTATATGCTAAATAATATGATAACTTTGTTCTTAATATAAAATTTCTCTCAGTCACAATGATGCTTTGTACCTGACCAGAGTAGGGAAAGCAAGCAGCTTGCAAAAAGATAAGGAAACAAAGCGAACACCAGCAGGGGTGGCTGGAGGGCGGCTGGTCATCAGCTGCAGGAGCTGCTCCGATTCCTCATCTGTTGGTCTGTATAAGAGTTAGATGTGAAGCACTGTATACTCAATTAAAAATATTTGTAATATTAAGGCAAAGTTTTATTTAAAATGACCAGAAAGCTCAGAAGTATTTTTTTTCTTACCTGAGACCTGCTATGCCCATGAGAGCACAGTATAAGCGCAGCAGAGCACTGGCTTTGACCACATGTTCCTCTCTGAGGCCAGAGCTGCAGCCCTCCTCTGTGTCACCATCATTAGGTAAATGAGTGCTGCGTGAGCGGGGCAGGATGGCCACAAGCTCCTGTAAGAGCTGTCTTCGCATCTGCCAGAGCACTGAGCTACTTTCTCTTTTTCGCTGGTGCAGAGAAAAGATTGATCGCATATTTAACGTTAGAAAGTATCCTTAAACACAAGAAAACCACTGTAGAAATGATTGCTACGTACTTGCTGTCCATTGCGAATAAACATGCTAAACCAGGTACGGACTTTGCCATTTGTTCCCAAAAGCAAACCGCTGACATAGGAGACAAGAGGACTAACAGCTTCATCCGCTGTATCTGGTTTGTAATCCAGAGTCAGAGCCACACCCAGACCAGGTAAATGACACTCCTCAACCTGAGGAAAAGGAACAAAAGAAAAGCTTAAATGGATATTAATGGCTTGCTAAAACTCGTGGAAAAGCGTGGGTCATAGCATTATAAACTTAGCACATGGATGTCTGCACTGAAGACTTGAAGTGAACATTCGACAGGTCTTTTTAAAAGTATTGATAATGCCAAAAGTTTAACTAACCACCATTGCTCTGATGTTGAGGGCTTGTGATGGGTTCATCTGACAGAGCTGCCTCAGAGCTTCGGTTCTTCGACGGCCACCAACACTTTCCTCATCCTGACGTTCACCGTTTTTGATTAGACCCCTGCAAACTGTGAAAATAATCCAATTATATCTGCTTCTAACACAAACACGATCAGTTAAAAGGATAATTTGAATCTCTCGTTTCATAATGACACAGGTTTTGGAAGAAATCCTTGTTTTTTGTAACATCTCAAAATTATCGGAAAATTTTGCAGATTTTTGCATTTATCTCTACCCGCCTTATAAGATGAAGCTTGTACTAACATCATTTCTCCCACTTACTCTTGTGGTGTTTAGTGGGACAAATTACCTTCATTGAAGCTGTCAGGGACATTGGCCACCAGCAGACACAGAAACCAGTCACCATTCCGAACATGTAACAACGCCTCTGCCACATCCACAATGGGCAGTAAGGAGGGCAGTTCTAAAAAAAAAGACAGATCTTATTGCCCTTTTTTGCTTCATCCATGTTTCACATTGCCTTCATTAAATTTATGCACCTGCTTGTAAAATGCAAAGGACATCTGCAACCTCTTCCAAGTAAACAGGGCTTTCAAAAAGTTCTGAAGACTTCAAGAAAAACTCCCCATTTGAGTCTGCCACCTTAAAAAAACATTATTTGTTTTTAACAAATATAATTATGTTTGTATGTGTTTTACTTCATAATACATGTGTGTTCAACTTAAAAAGGCAATATTTCTCTTCTGATTGTACCTTATTCATGATGGCTAACAGTTCACTTAGGGCCAGTCGAAGTCTCCTGAGAGGATCACTGTGTTCAAACTCCAGGGTCAGACCATGTTGTAGCTGTGACACCAGTATGCTTTCACCATTAGAGCCAGCTGCTTTGTGCCTGATAGAAAAGAACAATGTATATCATAACACTGTATACATGGCTATCTGCATAACATAAATGTATTTCTAAGAATTGATTGCCATGTTGTATCATTATGAAGCCTCAGTAATTCAGCTTTACCTTAGTTGCTGTTCCTTTCGAGCATCTTGTTCCAAAGCATGAAAGTCAACAGACAACAGGGCTACAATTGAGTTCACAGCTTCCACTCCTGAGAGCAGACGTAGAATAAGCTTCTTGTCCTGTGCCCAGGTTTGGCTCTGGTCTGCTGGGGCACATAGAGCCATTCTCACCAGGCAGGGCAGCAGCAAACGCAGCTCTGGGTCGCTTAAAGCTGCTAAACGCACAACATCCACCTTCTGCATGGCTTCAAAAGCATAGGAGCTCACAAACTGCAGCCCCGGACTGTCTGCCATCTCTATATGCTATTATGCTGCAAAACATATGCAAATAGGTTAAAGCATCAAATAAATCTCAATAAATGCAAGAATAGCCCTGTAGTATGACTGGATGGATGCAGTGACGATGGTCTTGCTACCACAGATAGATAACTAATGTTTAAACCTATAAATATTTGCTTATGCATATTAGATACTTTTAACGCCAAGTCACGGCGAACCGCAAACTTTAACTACTAGCAATGTGTGTGCAATGTGGCTAGGCAGTTAGCTGTCGGGTAACTAGCTAGCCATAACCGGTTAATTTATTAGTCTCACCTCAAAAAGTGACATTCACAAGTAAAAGCAAGTCCTCAATCAGTAAACATGCTGCGAACATTAGCACTCCCAAAATTGACCATCTTTAAGTTTAAGCTAAACTAGCTAGCTACGTTAGCTGCTTATTTGGCTCTTGTTTGTGGTCCATTGTTGCTATTCATTACAGAGCTAACAACGCTAACAAGGCTAGCCAAAGCTAAGCTACTATGTCAGACGCCGGAACATGCGTGTACTGTTTGGTCTCAACTGCTTTTAAAACACATCTTAATACAAGGCATCGACAAAATTATCCTTACCTTTCTTATTATGACGACAACTTATATTTTATAGAGAAAGCACAACATTAGGGCCTACAGACCCCGGACTCAGCTGTGCAGTCAACCTCACTGAGAAGTAACAAATGAATAAGAAATAATTGCGTCCGCTTTAACTGTTATCCCTAACGCATATCAAAATGTCTCTATTATTTCCGCCATCTCAGTTCCCTTGTTCTATATCCCCAGACTCTACAATGGTTACTTTTTCAAAAGGACTTTCAGGGTCGGGAACTTTACATTGCCAAGAAACAGCTCTGTCTGTCTGATGAGCGCCTGCAGTCTCAAAGCCTTGCCTCAATGGAGTCAGTTTCAATGAGATTATTTAGATAAAGAAATCATTTTCAAATACACAAGTCTGCAGTTGGTTGGTTGGCTGGCTTAAAAGACAAACAAACATGGCACTAGACTAAAATATTTTCAAGGATTTTTTTTATTAAATATTTAATGTATTTATCTACACTCAGAAAGATTGTAGATTTTATTGTCCAACTATTTAAGCCCACAATAACTGGTAAATATGCAAGATAAAGAGCATTTTCAGTCATTTGTCTTAAATAATAAAAAATACAGTTTCCCTCTATATAGAAGATTCAAGCAATCAATCTTCCTCTGTACTCAAACTGCATATCCATTAGGCAGCCATCCCCAGCTGGTTAAAGTTCATTTACACCACACATTTATTTTTTCATGAGTAAAATGGGATTGGTCTAAATGTGTCAATACCAATCAGAAGTGCCTTTAAAGTTAGACTTCAGCCATTCAAGAGAAAGGACAGGTGTGGCTTAAAGGATGTGCTGGAAAGGACTCTGCACGTTTGCCATCAGGACATCTATTTTCACAGATCTTGTCAGTTTCATTATCCTTCTGCCTAAAAAAATATATATATAAAAAAAATCAAACCTGAGGTCAGCTACTTTTGTGATATTTCCATCCACTTTTCCATTGGTGCCCTTCTTCAATTGCACATCACAGACCCTCCCCCAAAGCAACACACACAAGCACAGGAAAATATGTTGATGCACTTTATTCCTAAAACAGAAGCCACACCATCAACTGTTGGCATGGCTTTCATATATAATTATTTATATATTTATTTATTTATATATTTATATATTGCCGTTTGGTTTTTTGTGTCTAAATGTGTGGTATAAAATACAATATACAACAATGTACCTCTTTATTTGAACACAGTGAAGTTCATTGCTGTACAAGTCCTCTGTAGCTACAGCTTTGCTGTAAGTCCTTCATGCTCTAAGGCATGAAACATAACTCTTCACTTTAACTGTACATTATGACAATACAAATATTCTGTCTCATTACAAAAAATAATACTCTAAAAGCAACCTACTGGGACTTTGTTCAATTTTATGTGAATTTCTTTCTTGGTAGTTTTGTTTAATTAAGACAATTAAGTATATCTTAGACCAATTGCTTTAAAGCAAGAAGGTAATATAAACCTTCTCTATTTTTATATAAAAAGGTTCAGAAATAACACAAATTATACATTTAAAAACTTACAATAAATAAGATAAGATGCAGGCATTTCATTTGGATACTAATTTTATCCAAAGGAATAAAAGCAATTACAGGTCTTAAAACCAATAATCCATTCTTGAGTTTTGCATGATAAAATGTCCCTTTTCTTTGAATTACTTTACAATTACAGACATTTCCTTCCGATACAAACTGGCCAGTGAAAATGTCACCGTGACAGTCAGTCACTTTCTTATGTTCATTAACTTAATTTCTCATTTTGCCCCCTCTTTCTTGCCTTATTCCCCAGGACTGTCTCAGCCATTAACAGCCATCAACAGCCATGCAAGACGGGACCTCGTTACAGGACCCAGCTCAAAACTGAGGCCTGGTTCTTGCACTTCTTCTTTCGGTCTTTGGACACTGTAACTGAGCTGTCACTTTTCTTCTTCTAACTGTGTCCCTTGTTTAATAGGCTCCCAGTTACAACATGTTCATGATGAAGTTGTACATCTGGTTGAGCACCACAAAGTGAATGGGTAGACATGAACGTCGATCCTGTGTTGCTGGATCACACGTCAGCCAGGAGAGGGCATTATACTGCTCCAGCACAAATCTGTCCAGAAGCAATAAAGAATATATTACAACACAACCAATATTAAAAAAAGTAATTTGCAATAAAGCTGTTGGGCATTAAGATGAAAAAAACTTGGTTACCTGAGTACATCTGAGGTTTGACTGGAGTCAAGAGGGTGGGAGTGTTTGCTGTGTAGCAGTTCATCTGATTGCACTGAAGACACATGGAGGTGCAAAGAGGCCTAAGAGGAGGGAAGGGAAAGTGTCAATAACAGACTGAAGCTGGTAACAACAGATAAAAAAAACAAACACACAGTTTAGACACTCAGTTATGGGAAAGTCAATAAAATTACTGCACAATTCGAGGATGTAAGTAAATGCTGGTTTAGATACCTTGAGGAAGAGTGGACATTGGTTTTGAGCTTGTGGACAGGCTGACCAGAACCAGTCAGGTAATGGTCCAGCTTTGGCTGTGGAGACCAAGTAGCCAAGGGCCAGTGGCTGTTGTAGGAGGTTAGGAACCTCTTCGTGTGACTCCATGCGGTCTGTGCTTTGGCCCTACAACATGATACAAGCTTTATGTCAGTTCTGTTCATTTCTGTGTTGTTTAAAAAAAAGAGATAACAGCATATTTTAATAACATAATACAATATACTGCAAATGTACATTCTCTTACCTTACTACCATCTCCTCCATGGTGGTAATGGCCCGGGGAGTGTACTGGGGAGGTGGTTGGTGAGATGATCATGTCTGGATCTACTAACTCATTCTCTTGGTCTAGCAGATCAAAGATCCCAATAGCATCTGACCCATCTGGAACAGAGGCATAAATCACTCTTTAGGTAAACCGACTCACTGTTTTTGAGCTACTAGTATAACTAAATCTTTTCTTTGCAAGACTGACCAGTGGTGGCATTGAGAATATCAAGGTTAGGGTCGATATTGGTGTAATTAGAGCTGGCCACTTGGACAAAGGCAGAGGTGGGGAAGACCAGGATGTGGGTACAGGAGGTGTCTTGGGGGGTGCTGAGTTGGGACGTCTGCATGTTCAGAGTGGTGCTTCTTCCAAACACTGAACCTGTTGACACAGAGTCTGCACAGAGAAAAAGAGACTATAAGTCAATAAAAAAAAAAAAAAGTAAAAAAAGAAGATCAAAAAGGGTATCGGTTTCAAAATCTTCCCTGTAAAAGTGTTTTTGTTGAACAAATTCTCAATGATTTATGAAAAGACATGAAATAACTTGCTTAAATATAAATTCAAAACACCACCAGGGGAATTCAAGCACATACATACATACATATATATTCAGAAATACTGTAACATTTAAATATGATTATACATAGCCTCAAAATCATTATGAGGGACAAGGGAGGGATTCTATAGATGTTGAAAATGCAGCTTTGCTCAACTTAATCCTGGTATGATGAACTGACAATCCACCACTCCTTTCCAAAAATAAACACATTGATCTGGCTTTCCATCACACCTCATCCAAGATCAATGGGGATCTGAGAGGTAGTGCTTCATGAGCAAAAGGTACATGATATCCCCCACCATCAATCTGCTCTGAGAAAAAGGGGAAGCATAGTGTGATCTGCGCATTTATCATTGTATGCACAGAGCCAAGCAGAAGGCCTACAACTCCTGGACATCCACACACTTTAACGTCAGATCTGGCTGTCTTTATACAAACAAATAAAAAAAAACAGATCTGAAACATCTGAAACAGCCAGGACACTTTACCTGGCATGATAATAAAGGATCCTTGTGGCTCCATGGCAACCAAGCACACACTAAGGATGCTGGGGGTGTCTGCAGCTGAGATGCCACACATTCGGCACATTTCCTTCAAACGACGACTCAGTGACTGTAGATTTCTCCGACTCAGCAGTATACTCCAGTCTGTAACATCAGCGGATAAGAGAGATGAAAAGATATGCAACAGATCTCACTTTAAAACAAAAACAGAGCATTACGACACATAATCCTTACCCTTTAACTCCCCGTGTCCTATCCTGCCAAGTCTGCCGATTACCACCCTCCAGGGGACGGATGTCATCTGCACAAGTCCCAAACACCAGTCCCAAAGTTTCTGTAGCCCCAGTCGTCGGACCGAACCCTTTTTTCTACGTGCCCTGTGAAAAAAGAAAACTACAGTTAATCAGTCTGTATGTAACAAGCCTGCTCCTGAAGTTGGTTGGAAATATTTTAAAATGCAATTCTTGGTCAAGTGACAATTTCCTATCAAAAAGGTGTAGAAGCAGTTGTATGACAGCAAACGAGGGCATCACTGTTATGTGGAATTTACACCTAAAGAAGAGTGCTACTTGACACATAGCAAAAAATTCATACAAATTGACTTTTTTTTTGTTATTTTTGCCGCTAACCTATCCTTAATGTTGAAGACAGAGGTTTTTTTTAAGGTCACAGGCTGTTGTAGAAGTCAGAACTAAACATCTGTAACGACTGTTTGTTGCAGTGGTACCTGTTGGGCACGTCAATGTTGATGAAGCACGTCTCTAAGAGTTCACCATACAGGTCAGTGCATGTCGCCAGGAGCCAGCGCTGGTCGTGTGACAGACAGTATCCCACAAACAAGACATTGTACTTTTGTGACGCCTCGCCAAAGGTCTCCCCAAGCTCTGTCTGCTTGTCCTTCACTGGTGCTAAAATGAAGGGAGGTGTATACAGATGTACACACTCTGGCCTCTGCAGAGTGGGAAACAAGAGGTCAGTTAGGGATAAACTGAACAGAAGCTAAGCCAGGACACACAAATGAATAAAAAAAAACTGATCCTGAAGACAAGTAAACATGCACAACTGAAGGGCTCAATGAATGTCAGAGTGAAAGGAAATGCTAACAGCGCCCACAGCATTGACTGTATCTCAACCAGTA
Organism: Rhyacichthys aspro; assembly: GCA_036850595.1. Taxonomy (NCBI): domain Eukaryota; kingdom Metazoa; phylum Chordata; class Actinopteri; order Gobiiformes; family Rhyacichthyidae; genus Rhyacichthys; species Rhyacichthys aspro. Next base: position 8,686,981 of record CM072161.1, read on the forward strand.
GAAATATACATTGTCCCTTCAGTATCACATGTACGTTAACACCGCAGCTTAAGGTTTACTAAACTGAAAGGTAGCACTTTCTGCAAGGACAAACAGCTCCTGAATTTAGTCCTGGTCTAAAGTGCCCTTTTGTAAAACTTGGGAGTCCGGATCCCATTACGGAAGTCTTTGGGAGTTACCCAGGCAGATAATGAAAAGCAAATGGTACCAGGCGTAGCAGAGGGTTACAAGCTCCCTTGATACTTTTCCAATAGAAAAAAATCCACAGGGGTGGTTAACACTAAAAAACCTCATCACTCTTTGGCTTATTTCTTATTAGAGCTAGGCCAAACACAGCCAGGGTAAAAAGCTGGGTCACATCAGGTTAGGTCAGGACTGACTGAAAAGCTAAATAAAACTGAGCTACAGAGTCAGCCCTCATTGGCTTTCCTATCAATCAGAAAAAACTACACACACTAACAGTATGTCAAAGGAGATGCTACAGATCATCTTCCCTAACTAGATTTGAGTTTAGTACAACACAAAACAAAAGTTCTGGAGTGGTTGTGCATTATGTTTACCTCCGAACACTTCAGGGCAGTGTCAATGGCTAAGCCTGGGCCAAAGCCTGTCAGAGACTTTACATTGGTGGAGGAGGGCAGTGGTCGTCTACACTGGGCGAAGACGGAAAAGGCCAATGACTTGAGGTGCTGTGCATACATATGGCGGTCTTTACTTCGGACTGGCTGGAGCAGATACTGGCAGGGAATAATCTATAAAAAACAGAGAAGACAAGAAATCAAGACATTGACAGCAGACCCAGAACAAAGCATAATACTGAAAAAACTGGAGCTCTCCAGAGGCAAGTGCTTACCTGAACAGAAATAGCATTGCGAATATGAAGGGGCAGAAACTGGAGCATTTCAAGATAGCAGCGGAGCAAACCCAGCGTCCACACACTGGAGTGGCCTGGCACTGGGCCAGAGCTACTGTCTTCCTCCTCATAGCTGAAGGGGTCCACAATGTAAAGCACAATGGCAGGTGGATATGTGATGCCGTGGGACTCCCCGTCTGTAGGCACGCCTACCTTTTCCCGTTCCAAAGTGCTAAAAAAGCATAAGGATATTATTTGTACTTTGATGATTATAATACATATACTTTTTTCTGTTTGTCTTCGTGCTCAATTAAGTGTTTAGTCATCTTGCAACAGTCAACATAAGTGAAACTGGATGAAGTACAAGTGGAGAAGGTGGAATACAATCATCTGCATCAGGCCGTACCTTTCAGGAGGCTCTGTGGACACCTGGGCCTGACTGCTGGAGATATCGCCTGAGGTGCCAGTATTCTGAGTACCAGCCTGCTGTCCCAGCTGTCCACTCTGGGAACCACCTCCCTGGACCTGAGGGCCCATGCTCCCAAAAGGGGGGAAGGAGCTGGGCTTGACAGACGGCATCCCACTGCCAGGCTGGCCTGAGGATGTCACCAGATTGTTTGATGATGCAGAACTGTTTCCTGACACACTGTTGCTGCTGCTCATGTTGTTGGAAACAGAGGAGCCTCCAGTGTTGCTTGAGCCCTGCTGGCCAGCTGAGTTAGAGGAGGAGTTAGACTGTTGTGTGGATGCTGACTGACCGGATGAGGCCGTAGAACAAAGCTGTGTAAGGAGGGATCCATCCAATGACTGTGACGAGAGGTATGGAGCTAAAGGAAGAAATGCACAATTAAACAAAATATAACATCACAGAAGAGACTAATCCTCATAAATCTACATCCCCTTCATGTGCTGCCTTAACCAGCCAGAATGCAGTTGCTATATTGCCAGTAAAGCCTACTGGAAGGTGTTTGTAATGCAATTTGTAAATCTTTATAATTGATCCAAGTGATGTCAGTCAAGTCTGTACAAGAGTAAAGAGTATAAGAGATTCATCACTGGGTGACAAAAAACACAAAAAAACAATAAATGGGTTTCTTTCTGGATTTACAGGGCACGTACCGAGGTCATGGCGACACACTTGTGCATAGAGTTTAAGCTTGGCGAAGGCATCACTGTTGCTGCTGGCAGCCTTGAGAAACCAGTCACTCACTGGTTGATCCGCAAGATTCTTAGCTGCTGTGCCACCAACAAGAACAATACCCTCCGGGTAACCTTTTGAAATGGGTCGGTGCTGGCCCAGTCGACAAGACTAAGAAGAAAAACAAAAAGATAAAGGTGACCTGAGTCATTATTTATGTAACCAGTACATAAATATTATTTCTGTAAAAAAATCTTTAGAATTACAATAGAGGAAACAACCAATAGTGCTGTAAATTTTACCTCATATACAGCAGTAAGGTCTCTAAAAAAGCTTTTGGCACCACTGAGTAGAGCCTCGTTGTCAGGACAAACCACCAGATACCCAATATCCCGCTGGGAACCAAAGGGATCCAGTAACAGCTTCTCCCAGTAGGGCAGACAAAATGGAGACAGGACCACAAAGTCAAACTCATAGCCCACTAAGAAGGTGGGGATAGGCAGGGGCTCTGGGGACTCATCAGTGCCTGTGGGAGTGAGGTGAAAAGAGTGAGACTGAAGGAAGAAAAAGCAATACTCCTCCACTGTGCTTTCGATTGTTAGGCTACAGAGAGATCTGATAGCCTTTTCTTTAGGTGTTTAAAACTGGGCCGTAATATCTAAACACTCTAAACAAGTGACTCTGACCTAATGTAAAATGTTCTGAACCTTATTTTGAACAAGTTTAATGTGCATTACCATAGGAACCTCGTCCAGCCATCTTGTGAAACTGCTGCCAGGTTAGGGGACCTTGAACACCCCACGACCGCACTGTCCTCTTTTTTTGAATTGCATCCTGAAGTACAGGCTGGAGTGACATCAGTACCCTCAAGACATCCTGAGAGCACAGCGCACTTACATCTACAACTGGAGAAAGAAAAGGGTTCACTTTTCTGACTAATAAATCATTCAGTTTGGTAACTCAAGTTTAAAAGGACTTTAAATATTCAATATTCAATATATTTCAATCCAAATTTCTTCACCATTTTGTTTGGCCCAATGATGAAGACATGTGCTCTTGACCAGTGCCTCGTCCACCTTCCCACCAGACATGTTGTCCATGAATTGTCTCCCATGTTCTAAGGCCATGTAACAGTCACTGCGAAAGTCCCTCTCCTCCACTCTAATACAGGAAGCCCTTGTTAGGCCCCGTGTTACAATGTCATCCTCCAGGCTTGAGATGGGTGAAAAAGGGTTGGTGCATAGGTCCTGTAAGAGGCTGATCAGCTCATCTGGGACACGTTCACCCCTTCCCACACCACTTCCCTCTATTGATGACAGGCGAAGCTCTTCAAAACGTTTTTCTGCTTCTCGACTTGCATCAGATCCACGGCCGATGATATCCAGCTCATCTTCCAAAAAGAGGCCTGAGTTGTTGCCATATCGCCGGTTGACTATGGCGCTAAAGCCGCAGCTGCAGGGTTCTTGAGCTTCCCCGACAGGGTCACTTAGGTACACACCCACATCCGCCCCTTTAATATTCATGTTACAAACACAAATGCAACAGCTGTCAAAGTTGCAGTCCTTGAAGAGGTTCATGACCGACTCAGAGAGGATGAGGGTGACATAGAGGCTGTGGGCCTCGGGGATAGATGGCACCGTTGCTGGTTCTACTGAGTTCAGTGGTCGGCACGTAGAGGGGGTGGAAGCCGGAGAATACAGGTCAGAGTTCTCATATTTGAGCGAACCCTGGACACTGGAGGGTCCCCGAGGTGTCCGTGGAGTCCGTGGAGTACGTGGGGTGGGTGCGGAGAAACGTGGGGTGGCTGGGGAAGGGAGAATTCCTGGTGCGCTGTTGCTTGGTGGGGCACTGTTAGACATGAAAGGGGTGTGTGTCTGAGGAGTGTAGTCCTGGTCCATGATGCTCCCCACACTGGGAATATTACTGAAAAGAAAAATCAGAAGAAGATGTAAGAAACAACATCAAGGCAGTACATTGAAAAAGGTGGGATTACTTACTAAAGATTTAATATACAACTCAACTTATTTAGTCAGGAAGACATAAAATTAAAAATTAATTAATTAAAAATTTTAAAAGAAGTTAGCTTGCAGTAGCAGTAGAAGTAGCATAGAGAATAATCAAGATGTTAAAACAATATTCCCATGAGGGCTGGGTGGCAGCTGAGGTCACAAACAGTGAGTAAAAGTGGGCAGGAAATATAAGTGGAAGAGGAAGAGAGCAGAATGGTGGGGAAAGCACACCATGTCTCTTGCTGCATGTGGAGAACAACTCCTCACAGAGGGCCATTAGGAGGAAGTCCCATTCCAGCACTCAAACTGAGCCAGAGCACATTGCAATAGGCTGCAGATGCAGCACAGACAAGATACTTTCAGGATCTTTGCCAAGTTTAGCTAAGTGCAGACACCTTTCACTGTCTGCACAGTCCTAAAAACATTTAGAGCTCTCATTTCTTTGGAAACCTGTCTACATTGAGAATTTTTTATGTGGTCTTATTGACCAGTTCATTCTTAACAGTTTTTAAGGCTATGTTCCTAAACAGCTGTATTGTTCTCAGCTGTGCCTGCAGTGGGCCAATGGATGGGTGTTTCTGTGAGTCTTCATTAAAATCGGATTCATGTGCAGCTGACTATAAGGACACGAGGCTGGAGCTTACTGAAGGTTTATGTCCAAAGAAACTTTTCTTAGCTAGTCAGTTGCTAGTCAGCCTTATTTTTACCAAATATGACAATCAGCATCTTTTTCAAATGTTGAAACTGACACTTTCCTCTCAGTACATGCAAGAGTGTTTGAATATTTTAAACATCTTCCTAAAAGACTGACAATAAAAATCAAAGTAGTGTCATACCTGTCTTTGTTGATGAAGCTCATGACAGGCATTTCCCTGCCCATTGTCCAGCTTGGTCGGTAAACACACTCTTCTGGTAGTTTGATAGGAGGTAGACACTGACTGGGTAATGTCTTTAGAGGAGCAAACATGGAGCAGCCTACGAACGCCTGACACAGCTCTGGCTTATACACAAATGAATAATCCTACAGACAAAGCCAAACAATTACAATTCAACAGCTGTATATACAAGTTAAATGGTACTCATTACTGTACAGTACACTTGTTAACATAGCTACATCCACAGCAATTGGTAACTGACAGTTTCAAAATCAGACAGTACTGGCTCTAGACTCACCTTGATCTCAGATGGCTTTGGGCTACAGAAACTTTCTTCCACCTCAATCTTGAAGTGACCACCCAGTGATGAGATGCCATCCAAAGTGGTCATGCCTGGGTTGGTCTCCATGCTGCCATAGTCCTTACTGCACATGTTCATGGGAGAGTACCCCATAATGTGCTGCTCCAGGGAAGGAGGTGTAGGAAACATCTGGTGAAGATCTGCAGAACCTGAAAATAAAATAGGCGTTTTAAAATTCCAATAAATATCCCTAAAAATATGATATGATGGAAAAATGTATATATGTAATATATATTAAGCCAAAGATAGTAATCTTAATCTAATTGTAGAGGTCCTAAAAGTACAAGAATGACTTTGGCATAAAAATCCACACTATTTGAATAGCTTAGACACAGTTTTTCATTCAAAATAAGACATAACAGATGTTCTGCCAAAACAATCTGCTTTACTATAGGCAGAATGCCTTGCCACAATGGAGTTACAGTTAAGTTGACATCAAATCATGTCTTTCAGACTAGGTGATTTGTGAATCATGTGATTTAAAAGCAACAAAGTGACTGTAGCTTAAACTCTTTAAAAAAAGGTTACATCACAGTTACTGAGGAGATAACAAGGTAGTGGAGAAACTGACTGCACTGTGTTCTCTTCACCACTAGGTGGCAAAGTAAAAAAAAAAAAGAAGTTTGGTTTCATACTAATGCATGATACAGGGTCCAAAGTTGATGGTTTCGGCTCCTTGGTGCCAAATTTTTCATCAGCTCCATTCACCGTCCGTCTGGAACCAGGCTATGGAAAAAACAAAAAAAACAAGCATTTTAAGGCTTGAGCCCCTACAAGTGCATCCGTTCCAGTTAAACTCTTAGGTATAAAGACATAATCTTGTGATGAGCACAGTCAGGTTATTATATTAACAATATTCATTCACTTACTGCTAAATCATCTTCGTCTGAGTTGAAAAGGTTATCCAGATCGTTGATGGACACCACAAGATCAGTCTCATGGATAAGGCTTGTAGAAGCCATACGGTTGTGAGCAGACCCCTTCTGTGCATCTGCCCAAACACAAAACACTCAAAATAAATCCAGGTCTATTTAAATAAATTTAAAAAAATGTTCTTTGTGCTATAGCCTGTCTCACAAAACAAACAAACACAGGTTGTCTAGTAATATATAGACTTACCATCAGATAGACCTGCTCCACCCTCTTCACCCTGTGAAGATCAAACAATAACACAGTTAGTTATTAGTCTTTCTTTGAAAAATGACTTAAAAATACTTTGCAACATTAAAGCCAGGGGACTACAGATTAAATGCATTTTGGTAGATGCTTGCATTCGTAAGCCATGTATGTGTTTTATTAATGTGCACTGTTGTCTACTAGTTAACTAAACTAAACACACAGCAGAGATATTAGTCCCTACCATTGGCCTGTTGAATTGTCTTATATTACATGTTATTAGCCATTTTGTTTTGAGTTGACAAACTGCAATCAGAGATTATTTTTTACCAAAGAATGCCTGCATCTGTCAAGACTAAACAGCACACCTTTTAATTGCACAATTCTAAAAGGTTAAAAAATGATACTAAAGAGATTCAAGAAGTGTTGGACAGAATAAGAGAAAAGGCACTGTTTGCCTGTTCAATGGGAAATGAGATTTCCAGTGTGGATTAGAGTGAAATCATGATCCAAGGAATGGCCTCTTAGGCTCCCACCCAGACATCAATATCTGGGAGGCCTGGCCTTCTGTGTGTGCCAGAATGTGTGTCTGTGTGAGTTTAAGAGAGAGACTGTGTGCTGTTATGATGGGTTTTGTGTACATTGTGTGCTGAGCAGTTCGAGCTGGGGAATAGGAATGTTATGTTCTAGCCATTGATTTCATTACGCTCCAAGGCTTTTTTTCTGTGCTATACAGGCTTTCATCTGTCTTCCTTAAAGGAGCAATCCACAGCAGTGCACAGAATTCACTAGAAGGGCGCAATCTATAGGTAGTAATGAGGCCTTAGTCCTCTATCAATAACCTGGCCTTGGTTGGAAATGTTTATCTCCAAAATGTCCAAACATACTCAAATTAGAGTAACATACAGCAAAGTTGCATCATAGCATTTGCAGCATGCTACAAAACATCCCTATACATTTTTTTTTATGAGCAAATAGTCTTAATAAAATACTATTCTGTGGATCTATTATGTAGTGAATACGAGGAATTATACTATTAATAAAATGGTTAATTACAGCAATAAACTCTCCTTATTCAATATGAGATATAATTCAACTAACACTACAAAGAAATGGCAACATGTGTGAACACACAAGACACAATACAAAAAGAAGAAAAGCTTCATTGCACACACTCTGGAGACTATGCCCCGCCGGGAGCTTGCCTCACACTTAAATTCCTTTACAGACCAAGGGTTGGCACCACAGACATCCACAGACTAACAAAATGTTCTTTTTTAGGCTTAATGGTTCACTGAGCCAGGTCTGGTACAGTGGTTAGAGTCTGGCCTATGTGAAACCAGCTGTAAAGTTGCAGCCGGTGAATGAACACACATTGAATCTCTTTCAACGCTGGGGGCAATCCATTGCTAACAGGTGGCCATTGTCTGGAAACAAGAGCCAGCAGCCACACAACAACCCCAAAGGCAAAGGCAGAGGAATACTTAGCGACAAGGGAAAAAAGAGCAAAGGCAGATAATAGAAAAACACTAAGTAAAGGAAAAAAGACATGCTGGCTCTTTAAGGTATCTCTAGGCCCAGCTAACAATAGGAACTTAGGGCTGGCTGCTCAATTAAACTTGGGAAGAAAAAGCGGATACATGTAAAAATGCTGCTTACATTGTTATTTTTTGTGTAGTATTGCCGGGGAAGGGCTATTATCTACATAGGCATGTCATGCAAATTTATGCAAAGTTATTCTGTTTGCTGTACTGTAGGTTCAAAAATTATATAATTTCAAGTCATTGCCTTAGTTTATTCACTAGATACTCGGTTCAAACTGCATCTGATAAAAAGCTGCTTCTAAGTGAAAGATTGAAACAATCAGTTACTGTGTCTGTATAGAGTGTTGTTCCTTACCTTATTTTTCTTGCCTGGTTCACGCTCTCCTCCTGCCTTATCCTTCTTGTTAGAGAATGTAAACTTAACGTCTCCTTCCTCAAAAGCATAGGGGTCCACCTCAGGCTCGTGATCTCCATCATTTATGGCAGCAGACAGGTATTGGTTTCTCCTGGCTCGATACATCTGAACACGCTCATCTGATACCTTCAGCGACCATTTAGATGTAGACATTACTCTGCCGAGAAAGGAATGGTCTATTACGTTACTGTGAAAGAATACATAATGTTCATTATCAAGCCATTATAATTACATGCTGCAGTTGAGATTTATGTATACAATGAAAATCATTTCACTGAGTATTGATCACTGATTCTTTAGGCTGTACACTCTGCCAACTGTTGTTGTCCAACAACGGCATTCTTACATTGCACTGGATCACTTTTTTAACATCATACCTGTACAGTACTGATTCAGGTTGATGACATGCACTGGTCTAGCCCAGAGATTAGCAGCCATACAAAAATGTGGTTGGAAGGATTACAGCTAACTAGAATAGACTTTGCAAGGAGCTGGTACTTGGGATTGCACAACTCTGATATTTGTCACTCAGGCCACACTGGGGCCTGGTAGCACTGTGGGTGCCTTGACACTGGACAAGCCAAGGGCCTATCTTTGTTGTTACTAGAAGAAAGCAATGAGCTCCATTCAGTTTCTCATGGTTCATGTCTTTCTCACAGGAAAAACATGACTATCAAGCTGAAAAGCCAGCATTTGGCTAAGTTTAACTTTTAAAAGAAGAATTGTACTTAAACCCAGCATTGATGAGTGGGCTGGCAGAAAGGGGTAGAAAAAACCCCAAACAATACTTCTGCTGCAAGTGCTCCAACAGCTATCTAACACCAATGCAACAGGCAGAAACAAGGGGTGGCTGTGATTACCAATTGCCTAAAAAGTTAGATATATATTTATTAATCTCTAGACATACTTTTTTTACCTCGTCACATAACTTACTCTGTGACTGACACTAAGCTGTCCTGTGAGGTTAAGGCCTCGTCTCTTAGCTTGTCACCAGGCAGCAGAAATGTGGGTAAATCAGCATCTTTCTTGCGGGGCAGGTTAAAGAATCTCCATGGAGCATGGGAGCTGTCCACCTCAAGGTTGACTGCTGAACCTACATATACTGTAGGCTCAGGAGGCTCAAGGTAGGCTGTGGCACCTGAGTGGACGTGGTGGTGGTGGTGGAAGTGCTGATTGAGGCCTTCTGGGCCACCTGCTTCTTCACTGCTACCTTTTCCTCCAACTAGGCAGGGCTCTGGTGGTGGCTGATAAAAGTGTTGACTGTTAGGGGTTGATGGGTTCTTCATACCCTCTCCTGACTCCTCACTTTGCTCACAGGGGTGCGGACTTAGTGGTGGGGGTTGTGGTGAGTTGGTCTGCTCTGATGGGCCAGTGTTTATTCCTCCACTGTGAAGCTGCGGAGTTTTTTGAATGGTGGATACATCTGCAGGACGCAAATTTGGGAACCTTCCCCCTTCCTGGCTCCTTATGGCTAACCTCTGGCCTGTTGCTTCATTTTCTATTGAGGCATCATCACTGGTCAAACTGCGATGATGGAAAGGTGTCTGAGGCCTTTTCTGCTGCTTGTCACCTTTCTCTGGTTTGTCTCCCCCTGCTTTGTGCTTTGAAGGAGGCTGTAATGGTTGGCCTGTTAACTGAGCTTGAGGTGTGCTGCCCGTTCTCTGTTTCACTGACTTGTGTCTGCATGGGAGAAGCAAAACAGGTACAAATAAACAAATAAGAAACAGAAGTATTACTTTATACTTTTGCAGTTGTGAGCACCTGACATTGTACACACATCTGAGTATCAATACCTCCTAGGTCATAACACTACTCTTTGAGAGAGTTTATAGTAGTGTTATATCATTTATAGAAGCAGACTACAAGACTGTTCTGAAAATAAGATGTAAAGATAAACAGCAACACAACTCAGTGTAGAAAAAGACCTAATATCCATTTACACTCGCAATGAACAGCTTCAATGACCCCTAAGTGTTGGTTGGCTTCCAACAAATTAACATGCCCCAGCTGACTGGGCCAATCCACTTTGGATTGTTTGTGGTCAAAGACTGCTCTACTTATCCATAGACCGCTGTTAAAAGGATTCCCCAACTGAAGGATGGCAAACCTTATCAAAACAAAAATGGTACTTTGATAGTGGCTGCTCATTACCCACAAACAGGCACGAAAGGTTCTTTGAATCTATGATGATGAAGATCAAACACTTAATCTTTTTCCACTTTGTCCCGTTATGGGGTCATGGTTGACTGGAGCCTATCCCAACACCTTTGGGCCTTAAGTGGGTTACATCCTGTATGGCCAGTTGGTTGCAAGGCTGACATTTAGACAGACATTAGGCAGTCTCTCACATTCATCAAATTAGGGACAATTTAAGACTCACTAATTCACCTAACACATGCATGTCTTTGGACAGTGGGAGGAAGCCAGACCAACAGAGAACCCACGGTCACACAGGGAGGACATGCAGACTCCTTACAGCCCAGGGGTTGAACCTACAACCTTCTAGCTGTGAGGCAGCACCCTCTTGTCAAATTTAATGGATGTCAATATGCATGAAGATGATCAACATCTAATTTTAGCCAGCTCTCCACCTGAGGTCAAACTAAAAGATTCTCTCAAAGTATTCCTATCAGCTGTAGACTAAAAAGTCTTACTCACAGAAAAGACAACCTAGCAAAGGTTTTAGCTAAAACAGTCCTGTCACTTATAAAAAAAATATGATAGATTGAAATATATATATATATTAAAAAAAAATATGCTCATCAAATTCTAGACGAGAATGAAACTCACATTTTGCTGACACTGCTGCTCAATGAGAATTTTCAGTTGAGTTTTTATAACGCTTTTAATATTAAAATATGAGGATTACCTGGGCACACATCTTTATATGAAGTGACTCACCTAGAACAGCTGCAGTGCGACCTTTTTGAAGGCTCCACAAAATTCCACACTCCCAATTTCTCAGTCAGCTCCTCCTCACAGGTACCGTTGGTCGCAGCAGAGAATTTCCGCCTGAGGAGGGAAAAAAAATGATTTTAACTATGAGACAAGATGAATCCTTAGATTGATGTCATAGAGATGCTTTTAATGTGGATAAGGCTGTGACAGATCTAATAAAATTCTGAAAAGAATCATGCAACTCTTTTCTCATGTTTCATTAGAATAATAGCTGTGAGCAGTTGTGAGCTGAGGGTGATTTCATAGCCTGCTTGAAGAACAAATACTTTTACTGAAAAGCCAACAGCTAACTACAGCTGACAGTCTGTGCTTGGTCAAGGAGCAACAGATCCTGGGGTCCACCCAGTGTGTCAGATTAACTGATGGTGAAAAATACACTGGATAAAAAAAAACCCAAGCCAACTCTGTAATTTCGGAAGGCCACTATTTACATTTCAACTGTTTTGTATGGTTCAATATTAAAATACACCACAAGTCACTATTTATTAGTTGAATCCTTTTTCAATTTTACTAAAATGTACTACTGTTAACAGTATTGTCAATCAGTGGAGATTAAGATGCAGTTTCTTACTTGTTCTGTGCTCGGCTGATATTGCACTCTTGCCAGACCCGTTCTACCACCTGATGCGCTAGCCGGCGAGGTATTTTGCCTCCGTGATGGTTGGTTCTGTCCACACTGAATGCATCAGATGATGTGGTCAATCTAACCCACTTCTGGGCTGAGAGAGAGTCCGCTGGAGAACATAAGAAAATATCCGCAGACAATTAGACATGAAAGGCCAAGAGCATTCTTTGGTAGAGAGTTATCTAAATTTGGAAAAATAAACACTATGCATCTACCTGGTGGCGTCTCTTCAGGAGATGTAGGAGGGGTAAGCGTCACTAAAGACATGGCGGGCTCTCGCTGGGAAGCAGGCACTTGGTGGCCACCAGTGTAGACGGCAGTGCAGTGGGAGGACCCCACAGGGGCCACAACAGGGATGTCTGACTGAGGAACAAGCACCAGGCAAGCAGGGTACACCATACGCACACCACCTGTTTACAGAGGAAGAAACTTCAGCACAGAAAAGTTTAACAAGTTACTTCACAAAGTCATATAGGAGAAACTGACCAACGAGGACTTCCACAGAGGCTAAAGAGTCATCTTCCCAGTCCATGTCTTCCATCTTGTCTTCCGACAAACCCTCCTTGGCGCTGGGGCTGATGGGATAGAACTGATTCCATTCCTCAATCAGCTTCTGGGTGGGTGGGTCTGACATCTTGAATGACTGACCAGTTAGTGTTCCATTTAGGCCAAAGGGGCTGAGGATAACTGGAGGTATGAAAATTGCAAAGAAAAACAAGCCATAGTTAACGAGAGATCTACTTTATTTCCTGTTTTCTTGTTTAACCTCTGAAAACCTCTGTAAAATTGTAATTCTTAGGGTCTTCCTGGATATTAGAAGAAGTACAAATTCCCTCTGATTTTGTCTGTTTCTGCAAAAACAATGGAGCTGACCATTCCACAGCACTGCTGGACCCAGCTGACTGGCTAAATACTTACAGAGCAATCCAGATGTAAATTATTGGCAAGTGATAGCCTCTCAGAAGCCATACATTAAGGCAACTTCTCATCAAACACACTTTGCTATGGGAATCATACTGGGAGCCTCTCAGGCAGTACAGGGAACAGACCTAGATCCATCAGCAAATGCAGATGGTCGTACAGCTAACATGCATAATGTATAATACTCATATGGGCACACACACTGAATGCATATCAACTAGATGTATTCTGCCCGTTTGCTTCCATCATACACATGGGTGTGTGATCAAGCATTTGTTAAAGTCTCAGTCTGTTTTTCCTAGTGTGTCATTACAAGACTGGAGAGTCTTGTAATGACTGGAGAGGGATTGATGACAGAAAATGGATTTAGTACAGTCCATACATCAAAAAAATACCTCTTCAAAACTATTTAAGTAGAAAGATATTTGTGTTGACAACTATTGGCCGATGGATGATTATATTAACCTTAATTAAATTCAACCATACTCTTTTTGATTCAATTCATTTGACGCAATTCTAGCTCTGCAAAACACAAGACCTGAGGCCAGCTATAGTAGAGAGATCAAATTCAGCACAATTATGAAAATGGTTTACCTTCCCCCCATCACCACTCTCCTGCATCTTCCTCTCCCTCCATCCCTTTGCCTCTCTTTCCTCCTCCTCTCCTGACTGCGAGTCTATCTCTGGTTCCCTGAAGACATGTCAAATGTGCTCAGATCAGTGTAATGGGCTGAGAGTTCATTACATTCACTCTGCGCCCTTTTATGAGGTCACATCCTGGAGAGGTCTGCCTGCCAGAGCGCTCTGCCGCACAGTGAACCAAGCTTGGCAGAGGTGAGGAGGAGGAGAAGGAGGAGAAAGAGCAGGAGACGGATGGATGAAGGGGGTGAAAGTCAGTCCTGCCTCTATGCTTGGTTAGCCAGTAAAAAGATACATGGCAGAAGTGGAAACCCACGCCAGCACTAAAACAGACCGTACTTAAACTGCCATTTGTACACTATAAACAATATGCCCTCTTTGAAAAACATTTACTGTGAGGACACGTCTGCTTTCTTTACGAAAATATGGATAATGGGATAAGTCCAAAGATCATTTAAACAGAATTAGCTTTGATTTATCTGACATTTGATGTGTATCTATAAGGAAGTATATATTCAGCCAAAAATGCTACTAAAACACAACAGTAATAAGGTATTTCAGTAAACATCATAACACTGCAGGAGAACTCCAGACCGACAGCTAGGGCGGGCTATACTGAGGTTCCTGTGGTTATCACAGTTATTAGACTGGAGGAGCTGACCCGAGGGCTGGGCCAACTACTGATTAAAGGTAAGGGGGAAACCTCCACTGCTCTGCATACAATTTTAATAGAAGGGTAAATATTTTAAACAAATGTGTAAAATCGCTTTTTGGATCTAATCTCATAAAGCCCTTTTTGTTACCTCACTTTAATTTCTATTTGGAAAGTGAATGGGGAGATCAGAATTACATGATCAAAAGATAAGTATGCCTGGATTTGTTAAATATGTTGGGTCTGATGAAAGACAGAATTACAGTGCCCAGAATTTAGTCAGTGCCCTTTTCCTTTTATGTCTTTATACATGAGCTGGAACCTGGAACATAGTGGTTGTGGGATTACACAGAGAGTGGAAATGAATTAAGAGGCAATAATGGAATATCATTAGAGCTACAGATTTTTATAACTACACTACACTATAATTTAAAGAGACTACAGAGGATTTCCTTTTAAACTGGCTGCAAGCCAGTCTGTAATAAAAGTCTGCCAGATACAATACCGTTTGCATTATCTGGGCTGCCAATAGACTAATTCACTTTGGTTTAACAGGGTATTTGATATAAAAAAATATATTTTTCAAGAGTTTTCTCTGACTAGTACTAGAACAGCTAGTGTACTGTACACTAACAATACTTGTAACTACGGCTGTGTAAAAATGCCTTATTGTCATTACAACCTACCAATTATCAACATCAGTCAGATAAACGTTTACTAGACTCAAAAGGGCATCATGGTCTGTTGTTTTCACACATAGAACATGTTTGTATTTGTCCCTCTGATCTATGTGCCGTTCACAAAGCTAGTGCTTTCAGCGCCATAGGGCCCACCTTGGAAAGGGGAGGAGGCCTGCTGAGCCAGAGTGAGATGCTCCTCTGTCAGGTGGTAGACAGGCTGGTGCTGGTTGATCTCCACGCTCGTGCACACGTTGCTCTCGCCGTGTAAGAAGAAGGTGAAGGCGCATGATAGGTGCTCGCTGTGAAGAAAAAAGAGAGGGGAGTCATTCGGGATCAAGCCACTTTAATATGCTCCTTGGAAAAGGGGCTCTACTTGCAATAAATAACTCCAACAGAAGCGAGCTAAAAAAGAGAAGCCTATCATATAGTCTGGCTCATGTTCCTGTTCACAGAGAAAGAAGAGAAGAAGAATTGGCAGGGAATGAAGTGTAAAGAGAAAATATGATTATAAGAATATGTTTTTCTTTTCATGCTTTTATTTTTTGATGATACAAAAGAATTTCCTCCACCTACTCATATTTTGGTTTAACATGACAGCCCCTTGATAGGGAACAGAAAGATAGAAAAGCTTTAGAGACGAGCAAGTGAGTGTGAGTAATAAAAAAGCTTCTTATCGTTGCACCCTCTGGTGATTTAAAGATGCATCATGTTTGCCTCTATCAAATTGTTCTGAAGGCTGGACAACGCTAATCTGAGGATAATAGTGTGCCTGCTGCATCACTTCAGTGTCATGATAAGTATGACAATAATCTCATTATTACACATCATGGAGGGGGTTGAGACGTTTTTTTTTCTGAGTGCAAGTGAATCACAGGCGTTTGAAGGTGGTTTGTGCCAAAAACCTTCCTCTGTTTGTAGCTGGATCTCTGTGTGTAAAACAAAGGGCCAAGTCCTGACTGGACCCGGCCATTCAAGCAGTACCAATACCTCATTCTCACACACAAAGAATAACATACACTACATGCCCACATCATCTACTTGTGCCAGTCTAACCTCAACAGAGCGCAATAGAAGTGACAACGTAAAGCAAATAACAAAGCAGACAGAAAGTAAGGGAGTCCTCGTAAAATGCAGGCAATTGCCTCTAGAGCGTCCTCGCTCATTCAGCCTCTCCCGTCTAGCACACACAATCTCAGAGAGAGGCAGAGACAGGCCTTGTGACGGATGACCAAATGAAAGTGGACGCGGTGAATTTGGAAGTGGATCAAAGAGGGTTGCCTCCTCCGAGGATTTGGTTAAGCAAATATCAGTCTTCTCTCCCCTTCTTGTTCTCTGGCACACCTACTCTGCAGAGGATTAAAGAAAAGGAGCAGTGGGAGAGAGAGCTCGGCAAACAGGCACGAGGAAAGAGAGAGCACTTCAATAAGATAATACCTCCTACGAAGCGGAGACATGCCCTGAGCCCTGCACAGCTTGACATTCACTGCACACACATTATCGTCCTGTGAAATAAGATGGTGCCAGCATAGCTAGTTAGTGAGCAAACGAGATCACTATTCAAGAGCTGCTTAGTGCATACCAGAAGACTAATCAAGTTTGCTATGACTTGATTAGTCTTCTGGTCTTTAACCTATATGCATCTACATGGCACTTTTTTGCGAATATCTCCTGGCACTTTTACAGATTTACTATTTAATTTATTAGTCTTTTCATTAAAAATTAAAAACATAAAAAATAATAAAAAACAATACTGATGAGAATTTTAATCCACACTTGTTTCAATTAGCATCAGTAATGGAAAATCAAAGATCATAAAAAAGAGGAGGTATGGTTCAAAAGTATAAGCTGAGTGTGTGTACACAAACAAAAGGGAGGCATAAAAAAAACAACAACACACACCCAGGGAGCTGCAAGGTGAGGCTGTAAAAAGACAACTAGGGAAGTAGGGCACATGTTGGCACAGAGAGCAAAGACGCCTTTGTCTCGGAGGTGTGTCACGACAGCTCCGGTGCTGAGATTGTAAATTACACTAGGGCTTCTTTGACTGCGGCGCTTATTTAGAAAGAAATGTAGAAAACATTGCTCTGGTTTGTGGTAGGGCTACATATTATTAGGAAAAAAATGCAATATCTTTTCTGTATATGCCCATTACAGTATGTCTAAAGATATCTCAATTTAGATTAAATAAATAAGGAAAACTCCTACTTCCGCTGCTCACTTTTGTGTGAATTTCTACAAAATGGAATACCATAGCATTGTAGCAGTTCAAGACATTTTGCTTGATGAGAAAGAACCAAAGAGACAGGCTCACTAACACCAAATGAAGTTCATTATATATTACAGGAGGAACAAAAGACAGGGCTGCTGCATTAAGTGGCCCTGCAACATAGAGGGGAGGTACGTTGATGCTTTCTGCAGACATCATCACAACTGCACTCTGCCATGTTTCTCTCGCACACTAAGAAAACACACACACACACACACACACACACACACACGCTCGTGTTTGCAGGGCACCAACAGGCTTGAGGTAGAGGACTGCCATCTGTGGCTCAGCAGGCAGAAGTACAACTTCACACGTTCCAAAAACACATACACAAGCCATACTGCCAGCAGAAAGTTTCCCTTTTCGACAACTAAAGCTAGTATGCAGTAGAGATTTTTTTTTTTATTATAATAAATGTTTGTATCCGAGAAACGGTTTAAAATGGTTTCATAGGTAACTGAATGCACAAATTTTAAAAAATATTGTTTTAAATTTATGGCAATATAATAGTTTTACTAAATTAGGTATTTTAGATTACAAGGTGCCCAAGATATGAGCACACATGAAATGACATTATAATACAGTGATTCTTTAAAACGACCAGTTCCAGCAGAACAACTGGCCTAAGCTGATGAATGATTGCTGACAGTAGGATGGTTCACATGTCAACAGGTGCTCGGGTTAGGACTAGGCCAAGTAAACACTCTCACCCAAAAGCCAACAACAGCAGCAGGGGCACATGACGTGTTCTCTGTGCTCTGTGTCACACAAAAGGAGCGGGATTTAGCAAAGCTTGTGGTGTGACAAACTGCAACACCAGCCTATTGGGTCGCCATGTCTATTTGCAGCAAGTGTCCACCAGCTTGAACAAGTGTGTAACACAAACACACCAGTGTTGTGCAAAATTAAACTCTTCGGTAAACATCCATGGACTACTGGTTCACAGACCAAAAGCACACACACCTTAGTGCACAGCGGGGTGTGTGTGGATCAGTGGGGTGAGGCAGGTAGAGACATGGGAAAGCCACAATCCCAGGATTTTTCATATACCAAATAACCACCTTTATAATTGAATTTTATACTTATAGGTTTGATGCCTTGAACTTCTTTTTATAGGGTAAAAGTGAATGTTAAATGAGGACAAACTATTCCCCTGTTGTCCTTGTTTAAATTGGAATTCATAATAAAATCATGATTTCATTATAAAGCTATTTCTTGCTGTGCCTACGGGTCCCAAGGAAGCCCTTAGGACCCCCTTGGAGGCCCTGATCAGTAACATATTGTGTCTGTTACAAAATGTCGAACCTGCCTCAAGACTCAGGTTCTCAGGGATTTCTGAATGCCATCTTCCCTGCAGCAAAACACTGCCTGAACCATCCCAGCGTATGTTCAGTTCGGCTGAAATATGTGTGTGATTAAAACACCACCTGTCAGCAGTGCACTGGGCATGAGCCAGTGGATGCAAAGATGCCCGTCTATGTGACTAAATGTTTCTCGTTTGACAGCTCTATTATTTGTGAATTCTATAGAAATGTAAAGAACAGAATGTGGTACAGTGAAACCAAAACACTGCTTAAAAGCTGTGTTAACATGAGTATATCCTGTTTTCTGCTCAATGGACAGGCCGGACTTTATTAGTATTTTTATTACAATGTATGTGGAGTGTTATCTGCAAGTTATCAAACACACTATATTTTTATTAGTGCAATAATATTGTTAATTATTCATTAATAATAACATTGTTATTAATGATTGCAATATTGTTATCCCCTGGTGCAAATGATTAGGTTGAAAATTAATGTTTCATGTTAATGAATATAGCTCAGACAATGAGTAGCCGATGTCTAGCCAACTGAGCCTAAAGTACATAGCACCTTACAAGGAGATTGGAGCATACTTGAGGAGCATGTTATTGTTGACAATGATGACAATAAATGTGAATTACGTTTGCCGTGTCATTAAGTCGTCTTTTTTCTCCAACTCCACCTTTCCTCTCAGTCCCCTATCTTGTCTGCCTTTCATTTAATAAGTGACAAATGGGTGGCTCTCTCCTTCACAGCATGAACGCCTGCTGACATGCTGCTGTGACTGTCCACAGAGACACTCCCTGCACCACCTCTCAGATGCAAATGTCTGGTGGCCTTTGGCTGTGTAAAGGAGACAATAAGATAATCCGGTGAGGATTTAGAGTTGGCCCACATACAAAGGAGTGCAGGTGGGCATATTTACCTTCAGCTGGCATACCATGGAAATGAGGTGCCAGAGGCCAGCGGCGATCTGTGCACCGCCGGGAGATATCAGAGAGTGAGGGAGCTGAGCCGCACTGACAGCTCCCATCAGTATCACATGGACGGGCTGTGTGCAATACACCATCAGCCTTTTCCAAGTTTAAGTGTGGCATTTGATTTAAACAGTGCTGCTGCTTTCTTATGACAATAATCACAGAATACAATAGAAATACACAACAGAGATACTTTTCTAAGTTAGCAGATTATCTTACATTTAATGTGCTAAGTTTCATTTTAGCAAAACTGTAAAGATTACCGCAATAAACATTTTTTTTAATGGATAAAACCATAACTCTCTGCAAGCCACTCACATTATCTTCTTTGTGTTATCAGCTTGCCAGCAGATGAATTTATGGCTTTAGTTACAGCCAGTGCCAACAGAAACAGTTGCTGTTAAGAACCTGTTTAAAACTAAAACAAACACAACATCAACACTTGCCAGTAGTATACATTTATTATACTTTATCTCACAAGAGTTTAAAGGTTGTTTTATGTGCATTATTACTGAACCCCAAACATTTCTGCTTTAAATGACAAAGAATCAAAAGTTTGTGTACTTTGCAGAAGATATGAAGATGGTTAAGAAAAGAAATGCTGTGACATTCCTCAGATGTTTGTTGGGCTGGGGCTGACTGCGCTCTAAGAACTGGACTTCCGCTTAGCCCCTGAGCACTTCCTTAGCACAACAACAACAACAACGTGTTTGTGATACTGAGAGGAAACACTCAGGGTACTGGACTTTACTGGTCTGGTGATGACCACAAGTCCATCTTCATCATTAATGTCTGCCATTTGCATTTCCATTTTTTTTTACAGCATGAATGATGTTAACATGTTTTCATTTATGATGTGATGCTGTAACTAAACACAGCCAAATAATAAGATCATTTGTTTTCACCATACCTTATTAATAAATCATACATTTGATTTAGTCAGGGAAAGGATTTACAAAGACAACTGACTGTTTACATTTCAGACCAAACTGACATTAGAGGACATAGCTGTTTAATATACTGTATAATCGATGTATCATGTGGGTGCCTGGTTAAGAAAGTGAAAGGAAAAAAACAGAAAACATGGCAGACAAACAGCAATGAGCAAGAGGGTGATATAATCTTCCCTACTGTCTGGCCACCTGACCACTGGGAAACAACAGCCGGCTCTGCTGCCAAAGAAACAAAACACACTAAGCCCTGAGAGGCGCTCTGGCTTCAGAGCACATAGACCACATGAGGGTGCAAGGGAAAACACTGAAAGAAACCTTTAACACCATCCACACACACAAAGATCTATTACTTTGAATTGATTTCCCTCTGCCACAAACGGAAAAGTGTTGAGCCTCTTTATATATGTCAGATTAAACCTGGAGGGGAGAGAGAAATGAAAAAAGATAGAACGACAAGTCCATAAAAAGAGGAGAGACTGGATCCTCAGTGAGTATATCATAGCCACACGCAGATAGAGTCACAGTAGACTAAAGATAATACTATAATAACCTCAGACAGCAAGTCAGAATCCAACATTCTTCTCACAAAAACAGTTTGTCTAATACACCCCGGTGCTAAAAGGTTGCGCTAAAGCAAAACATTGCATGTTAAACAGGCTTTTAAATAAACATTATGTTCTTTCTCTTCAAAGACCAGTCTATATTACAGGACTGGAATGAGTGCCAAATAAGCTGCCTCAACAATTAACTGTCTCATACAGTCAATAAAGCACTGGCATGTAATGTGGAATGGTTTAAGAAGTTCTTATGAGAAGCCATGAGGTCATCATACCATTAGTAACATGAATTGTACTGTTGTAATAATACAGATTCATTAACCAGAGCCGTGACTAATTAGTCAGCTTCATCCTGGATTAAAGCTGGGCTTTTGCTGTTACACACGTGCACACCCTAACTTAACCTTTTCTTATTAGCCAACAGTTTTCATATAATGTTCTGGCTTTTCCAGGATAATATTCTTACTACAAGCTGATCAGAGAAGTATTACAATATAAAAGTTAGCAAGGGTATCTTATCTTTGACATAATTACTCTTTTCCAAGGTCAGGATTTGGAAGAGTAATAAAGAGAAGTACTGTTTCATATCCAAGTGTATGTGCATGCAGACTTCTAATTTTATGTTAATTCAGATTGAAACCATTAAAACCAGAGTCATATTCCTGAGCTGTCTATGAGGCTCACATACTGGGCTTCTTTGTTTACATTACCAGCTATGCACTGTCTGTTTTGAATACTGTGATTTCAGGCTTTCTCTGGCATTTGCTCTCCTAAGATTTGAGGGAGTCTTTTACCATTTTAGGCCTGTTGATGGAACATTGTGTCCACCTTGTAGTGATGAGGTGAACGGCCTAGCACTATATAAGGGATTAGCTTTAAATCTGCCCCAACCTCTGGATTACAGATGGCACCATAAGAATCAAAGTTACTTGAAGTGGGACAGGTCAGAAGAAAAAAAGGAGTGACGCCCAACGGATTAACTATGACGACTTCTTCAGACCTTCATTTGGCCCCTGCACTTGGAGATGGCCTGCAGTCACATTGGAAGACGAGAGGAATGGGAGGAATGCAGAGAACAGGGGAGGTGGGAGAGACCAGAGGAAATGTAAGGACACACTACTCCCATGAATAGACAAGTTTGTCCCGGGCAGCTACACTTGTTTTATCCGGAAATCCACAGCTGATGCCAGTTCGGGGTTTCTTCAGCGCTGCAGCTCTTTAAAAGGCTGGTGATGATGCCCTGCTCGTTTTAGCAGTGGGAGATGAAGTCTTTGTTCTCTCGGGGCTCCTTGCTGGCATTAGAGGAAATTAAGAAGGCATTCAGGAGCGAAATTGGTGGAATAATCCCATAATATTGTTCTGCCAGCCCTTTAATGGTCTCTAGTTTCTTTACACTTTACATTACACAAAATTTTTTGTTCAATGTGCACAATCAGGAACATTTTAGATTGGCTGAATCATTTAATAAATCAAATACAAATCCCAACTTGATTTGATAATAGCAGAGAAATTAAGAAAATTAACTGCTGTGATAAAACACTGATACTTTCCTTTAAGAGCCATATTTATCTTGTGGACAGGATCTCTCCAGCAACATGATATATCCAGAGTGCCAGGTCACATGGTCCCGTGGCCTAGCCTCCCTGGAGTTCCTGTTGCTAGAGAGACTGATGAGGTGTAAGGCAGACCAGGACACACTAGGGGTCAGCTCTATAAGCGGGCCCACTTATTTAAAAACACAATATATTATATTCCTGTTTTTGACGAGCGTGCTTGTGTGGCCGTCTCCCTGTATGTTTGTGTTGTGCTGGGAGCAGCGAGGGGATAAATTTAGCGCTTTAGCCCCAGACTGGAGGCAGTGGCCCTTTATCCTGCACTGTCCTACTTAACAGAGTGCTGCTCTGTGCTTCCGCTTTGCCACAGCGCACCAGGAATTGCACATTCACCTCCTGATGTCAGGCCAGAACAATACAGGAAAGTGTTTTGTCCACATAACCCTTAAACGTCACAAACTAAAAGTGAGCAGTCCCTTGTTCCATCTATGGAAATACACTTGTATAACTGCGTGTTTATCATTTCCTACTGTGAGCTGGCCTCATTTCCTTACAGCTCAATTCAATAATGACAATTAAAATCTGTCATCTATAGAAAAATGCAACACATATACTTAGAGTGCATGTGCATGTGTGACCTAAATGTGACCCTAAACTGAAAGCGCACTGAGCAGATAAAACAAATGTTTTGTTCTAAAAATGAAACATCTGTACTGACAGGATGTAATGCTGCTCTGGTATACAGTTAGATAGGAGCAAGTCAACCAAGCAAGTTAGTCTGCTTTAAGATGACCAATAGAGCACGAGCATCTCGCTTCACCTTGGAAACACACGATCCCAGGGTGCATTTCCCTGCTGCCATGACAACCAAGAGCTGCTCTCCCTTGTTCGTTCCCTAGCTCCCTCCCTCCATGCCTTGTGTTCTCTCACACGCTTGCAGCTTCCCAAAGCCAGTCTACCTCGCAGCGCAAGGTTCACAGAGACATCCATGAGCTGCGAGCGCTAGACAGACAAAGACAATTACTGTACTGTATGTCTGCGGTGCCCATACACATGTATAGACTATCAAAAAGACGTTCCAGCCAAAATTTGAAAGTGCTTTTGCATAACAGCTGAATTCACTATATTGTTCTGTTACATCAACATCATTTGGATTGAGACAGTAGAGGTTGTCATTGTCACTAGAGAAATTGTGTTGCAGCCGGGGACAGAGACAGTGGGGTGGGGGTGCAGAGGAACCGATGATGTAAGCGTTTCAAAACAAGCTGAGGTCTCGGGTTGAGGTTATGAACATTGTCAGCTGGCTGCAGCCTCCACCAACAACTGGGCTGCCTGGGAAACTGCAAGGACCTGAGCCATATCTCAAGGCGCACATCTGAATGCAAGAGCCAAAGCACTGTTGAGGGGCTCTGTTTGACGTTTCCTCTTTTTTAACAGATGTTTCCATACAGGGTGTTAGAGAAAAACAATCATTTTAATTTCACTTTGCAGAGTAGAGCACTTGCACCTGTTTCAGGGGAAAATCTACTTTCAAGTTATGACAGACAAGCCTGTCAATATAATTTGAACAATATAATTAGTTAAAACATCCAAGAGTCTATATAATCCACTATCATGATGGAAAGTGAAACGCCCGTGTCAAATCATGAGGATGATGCCTGCCTTTAGGACGACACTGAAAAGACTATTTCATTACGCACAGGTAAAAATCCTTAGTGGGACTCTCTGCTATGTTTATCAAATCCAGAAAGCTTTTTAATGACTGCAGACACCACAGTTTTGCATAAACAACATAACAGGAAAACTATTAATGGTCATCCAAGCAACCCTGGGTTTGCTTGAAGTATCAAAACACCAAAGGGGGTCTGGTAAGTTTCCGCCACAGTTTTGCAGTAGTTTGTTTTGCTGAGATCCCAGCGTGGCTTGGGTACGACGGGAACACACCAAAGAGAGAGGGAAAAACATCCTTGACGACAACTGAGATTCAGGGTGGTTGCACCACTATTTATAACCTGCCCAGTCTGCTCTGTGACAGCGGAGGGGGGTGGCGGGAAGGGAGAAGAGGGAGAGAGTGAGAGCGCCGAGAGAAACAGTCACAGACAGAGGGTGGCCTGTGAATTCCAGAGCAGAGGAAAAGACCATTGTTTTCCCCCCTGACTGGGGCCCTGTGTGATCTGTGCACTATGTAAAGAGGTCATAGAGCTAAAAACAAGGAATACGATACTTTAAAAGAGGAGTGGGTGCTTTTCCAGCATTATTCTACCTATTTCTTAGTCTAGGTTTCAAGAGAAAAATCAATAATGCTTATCCTGAAATAGAGAGTCTGAAAAGTGCAACTGGCAACTTTTTATGTGCCACTGAACAAACGGGTGATGAGGATAAAGACATGCGGACAGCTAACACAGCTCTGGCCATTTCTATCTTGAAAATGGGCCTGCAAACAAACACGTGTCGGTGCACACACTCAATTAGGTTGCTGCAAAGCCCCGTGGCCACTTGACAAGGAAAATCAGCAAAACAAAACACGAACCACAAAAGAAAAAAAAAACAACAACACGCGTCACATGGACAGACAAACACACAGCTGATACACAGAGACACAACAACACTGTAGTGCACACCAACAGTATAAATGTGAATGTATGGCAATGTCATTTAAATTCTGTTGTAGAGCATCTGTCAATAACGGACAGACTTAATAAAAACTTCATTTAAGTTGTAACATTTGGGCTGTGAGAAGATAGCACAGTAAGCACAGCGGCGTGGATATAGGGCAAAAAGTGTGTTATGGTCATTTTCTCCTCGCTACCAGCGTCTCCATCTCTTATCAATAAACCCAGACACTGACGGCGAGAAATCCAGCTCAGCAAAGACGAGGTGTCGGATGTCTCAGTTGTACACAGGCACACTCGAGGCGAGAGGAAAGATAGCCTAGCAGCACCACTTTCGGTTTTCTCACATCACCACTGTAATGTAGTGTGAGCTTATGGAGCTTATGTATGAATTGAAGCAGCCACGGCATATTCACTACATTTTTTATATTTTTCTGTTCAATGGGAAAACCGAAACGTAACACAATGTGACAAATATTTGACAGTTGTTTCAAAAAAGGTTCTAGCTGCCGAATACCCATAAAATACACGTCTCTGTCTGTCAGTTCTCTGCCCACTGAAGTGCACCAGGCCACATCACAACCCAACAACAACAGGCAGTGTAAGATTCCCAAAACACATCCAACAGTGCAAGCCCCCTTCAGAAAGAGCCAAATGGAACAGCGACACCAACCTCTTGTTGATAGGCTTCTCATCCTTCTCGTATGGCTTGACAAACCACTTCCCGATGCGGACAAAACTCCGATTCATGAGGCAACGCTCCAGCAAGTTGTGGATGGCTTTGAACAGCAGCGTGCGACACTCGTATGAAAGACCGTTTTCCCACAGGCCGTCATCCTCAGCTGAAACCAAAAAGAGAGGGACAGAGGTGAGAAATTTGCAAAATTCAATGCAAAAATGTTATTCTTCAGAGCAACCCATATTCACTCAATGCTATAATAATAATAAACTTTAGCCCTGTTATTCATATAATACGGACCCCTTTTTAAATGAAACACACTATGTGAATTTCCCATTGCACAAATGACAGTTAATGACCATTAAATTACATAAGTAAAATTAGGGCATGTAAATGATAATGCCAGTAGGTGGAATTATAATCTATTCAAATCTATTTTGTAACTTCATGAGTCAAATCAGTTATGGCCCATCCCGAAATAAACACTTGTGTGTTACTGCACCTGAAATGGATTATTCAAAAAGAGCCCCTCACTCAAAAATGTATTATGTGGTGATGTGAAAATGACTTGCTTTGCCTTATTCTGTTATACACCTGACTCTCTGCCAAATCTCTGCCATACAACTTCCATTTTGAAATTCCTGCTCCACACCTGCAAGGAATTAAATTGTAATTACATAGCGCTTGACGCACAAAACTGCAATTACTTTGTTCATGTTCTAGTATACTGAGCAAGTCACATACAGACTGCATGTCCTGTGCAGAACACAACAGATTACATCACATCCATACTGGTTTCTGATTCACATTCAGCGTTGGCCTGAATGCTAGTCTAATCTCATTAACAGCCACTGCTCACTTCTTACAGCACTTAAGCTTCTTTGAGTCAAGTCTACAGCAAACATCTCCCCAAGTGTGCTGTCTGTGCCTGAGCGCAGACAAAATAAATACAGGGTGTAACCCACCCTTAGTGGCAGGCTTGGCAAGTAGTAGTAGGGCAAAAGCCAGCACAGAGGCAGGTTAATATAATCGTAATCAATTATGAAATGACACTGTGATTTAATGTCTGGAGCAAGAAGGTAAAACCTTTTAGTATAAATGTAATCAAGGCTATTGAAAGGGGAATTCCAACAAAAATCGCTGAAAACCGCATAAAAGAGACTACAGGCCCCAATGCCAGTCTGGCAAACCTGAAAAGCAAGTTTAGAAAGAGATTCTGGGAGCTTTTGAATTGTTGATGAGTTTAAGCAACGAAAAGCCACACTGGATCCAGTTGCTGTAAACAAGCATGTCAGCTCTACTTAAAAAAACAAAACAAAAAAAAAACATCAGCAGCAGCTTCACAAAATCAACTTTAAAATGCAATTGCTTTAAACATTCATCCAAAGAAAAACTACGCAAGGCCAAGGAGAAGAAAATACATGCCGAGTAATTTTCAGAACTATTTCATCAGGTGCACACGCAACTTAATAGATAAGATCAGGAACAAGTAGATGCCAGGCAAAAGCAGGAAGGAAAGTGATCATTTCCTATTGTAGATTAACAAGAAAAAAAAACTGCAAAAAGTAAAAATGCCTTCTGTAAAATGTGGGCAGGATAAGGTTTTTGCAGGGGATTCCAATGTTATACTATTTAGCAGCTGTGCAGATACTGAGACACAGGGCACACAAGAGGCAAAAAGTCAACAGGAACAAAAAGTCATCCTACTGTGCACTGACAACAGATTAAGAGAAGGGAGAAAAATGAAAACAACACAGGATTTAGCTGTAATACTCAGGAGCCAGATCAGGGCAACTGATAACATCTCAAAGAGCTCAACGTCAAAGCAGTATTGTACATTTAGAGTCCTGTTCTCCTGTCCTGACTCAGAGCAGTGATCCAGTTCTTTGACATGGACAGCAGAGGTGACCCCATGTGCTCCTCTCTGCCACAGACCACAGCTGCCTTGATTCTACTCCTCACTGTCGTCTGGTCCTTCTCAGCCTCTCCCTGTAGCACAGATCAGCACTGAAGAGGCTACTGCTTATGATCAAGTCTTCCTGTTCAACGTGTAAGCCTGCTGCAGCAAGATTCCCAAATCAGTCAGACTGGTCAAAATCTAGTATTTGTTGTGATATGATCCAAGAGACAATAATTACTGACATTTTAACATGCTTCCAAAATAAAATCCCAAATAAGACAACATCAAAGATGCAATTGTTTTACAGTAAAGACAGGACCAGACCCTGTGATGTTTTTATTGAAGGAATCTCCGGAAAAAAACCTCCTGGACTCAAGAGCATGAGAATTAGAAATGATAGACAAGTCAGAACAGCTGACCTGTGTGAACTACACAAATTCACAATTTACATCATTAAGCTGGTTTCTTCCCATCTTATTCTTTGACTTTTCTTCTGGTTCTTTCCTTTGTGACGACAGTAGTGGCTGCTGGTCAACAGCAGACACAGCAAAAATGACTGACCTAATTGCAGTAATTAACAAGTACACACCTCAAACTTGCAGCCTAAGTGAAAAAACACAAAAAGTGTTCTCAACCACAGAAGAAAGGAATTTAGTAAAAAGCTGAGGCGAATTTAGAGGTGGTCACCCCCCTGTTTCTTATTTCTGTGTATAAGCAATTAGAGCAGCAGTCGGTCATTAAACAGCAAGATTAATGCCTTGTGATCGACTGTGCTCAGGGGGATTCTGCAGAGCCTGACCAGAAGGTTTTCTCCTCCACTTCCTTCTTTTCCTCCTTATCTGCAAGGAAAGAGAGAGAGCGGCTCTGTAAAGTCTCCATTACTAATTAATGAAAATTTCTTGAGCAGAGAGGGAGACAGAAAGAAAGAAAGGAGAGACTGCACCCATGGGTTGGAGCTGCTTGCATGGCCGTCCCTGTGCTGCAGCAGCCAGAGCAGATCCATCAGAGGCAGCAAGAGAGGCGAGATGGAGCAGGAGGAAACGAGGAAGCGGAGGGTAGTTCACAGGCAGGAGATTAGCCCTGGAAAATTGATCCCCAAGCACAAAAGCCATCAGCCACCTCCACTTTCTCCTCCTAAGAGCTGCTCTGGTCTTATCTATTCATCATTTTCTACATTGCACACTGAATTTTAAAACCATGTTTGAAGGAAAAAAGCACCACATCTTAAGCCGGGATATAAGGAGTCTATCACTTACTAATTATTTGTGATATGCATCACATATTCTGTGTGACCACAGCAGAGAAAACAAGTGCAGTTTTATACACAAGTTTTATACACAACATCTACAACTATTATTCATATTGCTAACAGGCATAATTTTACCATTCAGTTTGCATTTCAGAGTCAGTAACATTTTTAAATTTTAAAGAGCGAGTGGCATTTCCCCTTCCAGAATCCTTGCCCGGGGCACCCACAGGGCCACAGTGCATACAATAGGTCTTACATTATTGTGGGACTAAATCTGTATCACAGTCAACTGTGTGCCATCACTGCTGTCAGTCACAGCGAGCGCAAACATCACATTCAAATCTTTAAAATGAGATCACAAGTGCAAAGTTTAACAGATACAGAAACCCGGTGACATTTTGCTGTAAGAATAAGCTTTCTTTACAGACAATCTTACATTTCTCTGTGGTAGCGACACTGATAAGAAGTATCCAAGGGCCACCGGCTGCTAGAAGAACAAACACAGAGCAAAAACAAGAGTGGATGCTACAGCACTGCCAAACAAATAAATATAGCTTGTAGAATTTATTACAATCTGTATTTAAAGTCAAAGTAAAATCACAATTCTACATGATGCAACAAGTAAGAATGCCTTGCTTTAGTCATTTGATCAAGTGTTTGCGTGTGGCTGCGACGCCAGTGATTTCAAGCAGTCTTTTTCAACATTACATAAACAGATCACATTTGTTACTCAATCAAATGTTTTCAAGAAAGTAGTGTGGTACCAAAATTAAATACTGTAGATGCAGTGAGAATCTGCTCTCAGCAAACCACTCACACAAGGGGCGGATCAGTTACTCTGAATTTATAGAGAGGTGGACATAGAAGCACTCAGTGACCAACAACCAGATCATTCCCAATGTTGGTATTCCTGGAAAAATTTGACAGAAGAGATCCTGCCACTCGGGAGGTTAACAGCAGGGAAACCCCAAAAACTCAAAAGTTGCCAGGTTTGCAGCAAAAGGAAGCCCTGTGGGATTTGGGAGTGCACTGAGAGGAAGCAGCTGAGGGTGGGAAGTCTCCGGCGTATGTGGTAAGAACTCCAGGGAAACATGCCACAGTGCAATTATCCTCACAGACAGACACCCGTTCCTAATTTCAATGCAAAAAAAGATCAGTGGGTCTTTGAGGGGAGAAAAGGGCAGCCATTTATCTTTCCTTTTGGATGCCCCTGGTCAGAAGACTGCGCTAACTTTCGAGGGAGAGCATATCATTTGCATAACAATACACGCCTATATGGCTCCAATGGGAGGGGGAGGCAAACCGTTTAATTTAGCAACAGCGTCTTCTTGTTGGGAATCATTTCAGAGCAAGGCGAAGGGAAGATTAGAACTGGTTTTCTCGTTGTGTTTGTAAAAATAAGGCGGGCTTTTTAACGATGTCCAAAAGGGGCTCGAGGGTTTGTTACCCTCACATTTCTTCGTTGGTGATTAAGTGTCAAGCGTTACAAGATCCCTGAAGTTTTACGCCCTTCGCTTCCCTCATCTCTCAAGCTCACTCCTCTCTGCTCATCTCCCTGGAGAGACGGGATTACTGCCACATTGGTATACAGAAATGGCACTTACTCAAAATTAAAAGACTTTCACAGGCCGCTAATCTAATGAGGATGGATGGGGGGTTGGGGGGGGATAAGCGAACGCCATTTCAGCCGCTAAAATAAAAGGAAAAGAGAGGATTTTCGTGTTTACCACCAACACTGCACCGAGGGCTAAGAGGGCCTGAAAACATAAAAAGAAAAGTTTTCCCTCCTTGTATTCCCAGGACAGGTCTGGGATCAAAGGCAATACAATCCATCACACTAGCGGCAAAAGGGCATGATGGTTAAAAGGCAGCAGCAGTCTGTGACATCCCAGCTGGGTGGAAGGGTTGGGCTTGTCCTGCCACCTTCTGCCCCTCTAGCACTAGCTGCTATTTGTTGAATCACACCTCAGCAGTCCGAGAACCCAGGGGGGCTTGGGAACTGTCAATCATTTTTGCTATTTCTACCTCTATACGCATGCAATAGATTTAACAGATTTTCTCTTTCCCTCACTTGAAAACCGCTTTGGAGTATAAGTGGCTTCCTTAACTGTTCTCAGTTCTCTGTTCTCTCATTAATAACAGCTTGTTCATCTGAGACATGTACATGAGACAAAGGGACAGCGGCATCATCCCTGGGCTCCCTTCTATTTTATGACGCTTTTGGACTCAGCACTGCGAGTTGCCCGATCAGCCATTGCTGATCTGGCTGGTAAAAAGGAGCAGGGAAAGAAATCCCTCTGGCTGATTTCAGAGAGGCTGCAGTGCTTCATTTCACAGGAAGAATCACACAGCAGCTCCTGCACAAGGAAAGGCTCAAAATGGACATGGAAGACATGGAGAAGGCTATCTTGAACTGAAGGGAAGGGAGCAACTGCTTTCCTAACAGGAAAAATGGATTATAACACCACCCATCTGGGAACCATTCACACTGAAAAGGTTTAGTCAGGGTGAAAAAGCACCTACACCAGAAGCACATTGGGAAGGTGTGGTGAGCTGAAAAAAAAAAATCACACCAGGTGCACAGGATGCTCTGACAATGATTGTTCATGTTAAAATCATTCCCAGGAGGGATGAATGCACAGCACCACAGTGTTTTATTAAAAATTCAAACACACTACCTCTGAAACAAGACCTGCACAATATCCTGAGAAAACATGATTCATCATTTGGACTTAAAATACCTTGAAGCAGAGTATGGCACAGATGTTCTGGTCAATATTCAATTATCTTATTTCCAGCCAATGAAACACAAAACATATTACATTTAATCGCCCCAAAGCCAGTGTATGAACACAGCAGCGACTCCCTACAATTTCCAAATATAGATTCTCCATACCACCCCCTCCTACTTGAAATGTAGCACACTCCATTAGAGGGCCTGAGCCAGACACTTCAGGTTATTACCAGGACCCGTTAGGCCTGAATGAGCTGCCCATCGTAGCCTTCAGCTCCCATTTTGAGTCCACTTCAGGCACAATGTCCCATAATGAAGGAAGGTCACAGACCGGCTGTGCTCGGCTCAGACTCTAAAGTTCAATCTACAAGGCAGGGGGCATGAATAAAGATGGCCTTCTCCATCTTCTACCGCTAATGTTAGGGTTACTAAAGATGGAAAAGTAGGGGTTGGATGCATATGCGTTGTTTGTGCATGGATTATTCTACTTACTGTGTTTCTCTCTAAACTTCCTCTACTTTCTAAAACATATTACCCATAATATACTATAAGATACTTTTCCACCTTCCCCAAATAAAAAAGTACCCAGCAGTTTGATCAGTAGGAGGTATTTCGGGATAATGACCCTTTCAGTCACACATATAGTAATGAGGCAGGATGGTGTCTCTAGGGAAGGCCAGTAGCTCTACAGGTGTTTGCACCACCAGCCTCACAGGCTTATCTCCCACACAGAAACTACACCTGAGAGGTTTCAGATTACATTGATTTTAACACCTCCCTTAGGCTTTTACTACATGGTATCTCCTGTGTGTCTACCTGACAATCAGGCAATAAAATCTGCACCATTTATCATTGTACAACCAATAACATATCTTGACAGGGTGATGTATGTTCAAGTGCTTCTTGTACAAAAGCTGAAAGCCCTCTCCATTTGCTATAATTTTTATTGCCTTCGTTCCTTGAGCTTTATAACCTTCAGTGAATGCCTCAAAGGGTGCATTCAAAGAAGAGGTGAATTTTATATTCATAGATTATTTCTCATGTCAGACTCCTGGGATGATTCACAGACAAGACTAGTGTTTGTAACAGAAGGTGAAATTAAGAGCATTTTGGCGAGCACTCAGATGCTGCTGTACCAAATAACAAAATGCCATAAAGCTTTCTGTGTGTTCTTCAGTGGACACTGACCTCTGACTTGAGTTATGACATTAAGATTTCCTATGCCTTATCTTACCTGCAAGCTCGTGGTGAATGAGATCGGCGAAGTTAGGGTCGTCGCCCCACCAAAAGAGCCACAGTTCTCTGCGGCCCTGTCGCTGGCAGCGTCGCCATACACTCAGCACGTCAGCCTTCAGGCAGCGACTGAAGCTGCAAAGGATGGGGTCCTCCTCCGTCACTGGGAATAAGATGGGTGCAGAGGGAGAACCCTGCCACACAAATCTCTTCCATTTTATCCCGGTCAGATCAGCCTGGGATGGACAGAGAAGGATCATATTAGTATTGTTTTAAGATATTATATGCAGGTTTTTTACAAAAAAAAAAATCATTACACACTGGAAATTCCTCTTAATCAATAGCCATTAAAAAACAATGTGAAGGTGATAGTATTAAAAATTATGTTTTCAGTCAGCCAACCACAGCTCACAAAAGATTACAACATATGTACACTTTCAAGGGATAACATTTATTCTAAAAGCAGTGTACAACTGAATTTGCCTTGGCCTATTAGATAGAATAGATCCTAATCCTGCATACTCTGCCTTACAACCTGTAAACAATCAACATTTGTCACCGATGTGGACGCAAACGCAGGGGCATTTGACTCAGGTCACACAAAGTCATAAGTCAGATGGGCTAATTGAGTTGACAGGCTAGTTACTCACAAGCTTCTGTGAATGTTTGGACCATCTACGTGTGGCTCTTTCAGTGCTCATGCAACCTGAGTTTGCGTTGCACATCTCACTGACTCCTCACTGCTTTCTGTTTATTCCCAGCTGCAAGGGTTTCAAGTTTTTAATTACGAGTTATTAGTACTGGTTTCTAATCATAGACCACACTAAATCAACCGTAAGACACTATAACCCAACACCAAAGGACACACCTCTTCATAAGGAAAACATGATGCACTTCTGATTCAAACACCTTCAAACAACAGGGATTTAAAAAAAACACTTTGTGCCCAGACACAAATTGTTTATGGTTTTGAGTCAAAACCGGAGGCTTGTTTCAAGAAATCACACCAGGGTCTAGCACCACTGAGAAAGATGTCAAGAGTTAATTGTTAGCAGGTTGGCCCATGTTTAAAAAAGCATGTAATCATTTTGGTGGGAAAACTGTATGTGAGTGCAGTGGAGTCAGTACTTCAGGGGCCACTCAGCACCTTTGAGAACGAGCTGTGCAGAGTTTAAAGAGAAGGTATTAATCCTCTTTTATGGAGCACTTCACCCACCCTACTACTTACTGACACCCAGGCAGGGAGAATTATGCATAGTTAAAAAAAAAACAATAACAGAGAAATGAGAGATTGAGGAAAAAGATGATAAGAAAAGGGAGCACCATTATGTGTTTATACAAAACATTGCCCTATTTGCAGTAGTTTCTGCATACTGTGTACCTCTGCTTTAGGTGTTTTCAATATCACAATGAACAACAGGTTGAAAACTCAAACAAGCAGAAAAACGCTGGTAAACTTGGTCTCACCACCTTAATCCTCATTAAAGGCTGTAGCTGGGAGTGTGTTGCCTTTCTGTAAATGCTGTCTGGCTTTGTGACAAGAACAAACCCCACAGGTAAGAGCCTCGTAAGCAGTAAATTACTGGTGGGAGTATTAAATGAATAACCAGGAACATTAGGCTCCACTGGCAGGTCGGTAGCACTGCTGCTCATCACCTGAGCGCTGACAGACTAACCAAAACAAATACCATGCTGTTTCCTTTGACTATCTTAGATCTCTGTTTATCCTCTTAGATATTTCTAGTAATCTGTACTAAGACAGATCCCTCTGAATATTCAACCAATTAGCACATTACAATATAGTGAATATCTTCTTCAATTAAAGAGCAGAGCCACTGAGGCCTGAACAAGCGTTGGGTCAACCTGTGGCTGTGGTGAAAACATGTCTTTTCCCTCTGGATTGGGAGACGCTTCAGAGTGAGGGCGGGGAGCAGGGTACAAACTGTCACAACTTGAGCAGCACTGTGTCACAACCAGAGAAAATCAAATTAATGTGAAGATTATACACGCATAAATCTAAAGCGTATCGTCAAAGCATCTCAAATTATTTTGATATGTTTTCTGAAAACAGTACAGCATGGTCTTTGTGTCACAGCAGTTAGCGTGCTCCTTCCTGCTGGTGTGCGACCACTTCTATGCTACACCTGCATGTTGCGAGGAAACACCTGCACACTCAATGCAAAGGCAGGGTGGGGACAACATGTAACTATGAAACCAGATCATAAGCAGCACAGATAGGTAGTTAGCCTGTGAACACCCTCATCAGCTTCTCAGCTATCGCCAGTCCCCTGTGATATTTAGAGTTTGACTCTCGCTGCATGAGAAGTTTAGTTCCTAAGTGCCCTACTGATTTTATTACAGCCCTCGTGGATATTGGTTTCACACTTTTAGATGTGATTATACGCTGCAAGCAGACAGCCAGGCATCAAGACGGTGACAGAGCACTGGCAACCAACTTTGATACACATGACAAAATATATTTATTAAAATATATTTATAATGCTTGGTCTTCTTCCCCCGGCCACACCAACACCTTATCCATAAAACACAATCTTACAGCACTGACCGCTTACATACAAACTTTAACAGATTATATTTACAAACCACAATTCCTCACTTGGTCTTAAATGTCTCTTGTGAATTCTTTCCATGACCTACAGGCAAGTACCAAGCAGGAATCACTCCATTCCATCTATTACTGTCCAGATCTAACACAGCGGTGCAGAGCAATAGAGTGGATACAGTTACAACATAACAGCTGTCAAGGAAGAATGCAATGAGTCATGTTAACGGGTGTTTTCAACAATAATAGGTCGTGTAGTAGCTCTGTCATCTTGACCGCCAGCTCAACAGTGAAGCTAAGGTCACGGCAAACTTTGGCAAAACTTGACTTCAGATACTCCACAGAGCAGTCAAGTAGCGCAGCTTTTCCTACAGTAAAGACAAGAGAGACATGCTTGTAATAAACCATCCCAGGACGGTAATGGGCCAGCTCATCACATTCTGTGGGCACTCAAAATTTAAGATTTACCTACTGTATCAGCACTCCGAGTTAAAACACTGATTAATGCTGCTGCGCTGTTCTACGTATGAATGAAATACAACAGGCTACGAGAGCAGAGAGCTACACTTTTCATCTTACATTACAGCTTGATTCATACTTTTTTCCCCACTTTTTCTCATCACTATCGGTGGGGTTTGCATCTGTACTGCACTTTCTCTGCCAACTGAATATATTATGTCGGCCGCCTTTAGATTCAATGGCATTAAATCCCTTTGGTGCGGCAAATGTAGTGTAAGAGAAAAGCAAAGAACAAGTGTTGTGCAGATGAATAAGAAATTCTTAGATGGCATTATTATCACAGTCATCTCAGATCTATATTACTTCACCACCACAACTTAACAGAGAAAATATGTGAATATTTTAATTTAAAAAGCAAAGTTGGATAAGCTTAACATGATTTAGTATTAGATTCAAGTTGTATAAAGTATTGCTCAATACTTCTGTTGACCATCTGCATTATACTGAAAAAAATGTGGCAGCCTGCAGTATAAACCGTGGTCTCATACCTGCGCAGTGACATTCAGAGAAATGTTTAAGCACTGCAGAGCACAAGGCCAGCAAAACTACTGTCCGCTCCTCCTGCCAGAATCTGAGCTCAGGGCTGTGGATGTTTCTGAGACAAGAGGACTTTCCATGAGGTGTCGCTGACTCTAGGTCAACATATGCCTCAGGTCCGCTCAGTACTAAGAAAAAAAGAGGAACTTTTACAGTTTTATTCTGAGCATATTTGGCAGAATTGCACTTAAAGGTCTGAAAGCACTTGTTTGTTTACACAGGAAACAGGCCAAGTTTTTGTACTGCTGAATCAGACCTGAGTGTAACTCATAACGAACATGCAGACACAATGTAAGTAAAAGACTAACAAGGGATTAAGAGCAGCCGGAAACTAACTACACTTTGCATTCTGTGGTGATTAGAGCGAAATGATCTCCCTGCAAACACTGACCAGTCCTGGTAAAACAAAGACACAACAGCAAGAGGCAGACTGCTCTATCAAGGATAAATGTGCCTGCTGCAGTTGCTCTGTCTGTCCATTCAAAATAAATCTATTGCAGGCTGAGCGCAGAAAAAGAGAAATGCTGAGCGGACGTGTGCATCTCCTCCAAGATTCATGCTACTGTGAATCTGCGGACAGGCTGCGGACATGAGTGGGCCTCTCAGATTTAAGCTCTTTTTATGATCCTGCACAATTTGCCCGTCTGTGTCGTTATAATTGAAGAGGTATGTGAGCAACGGTTTAAAGAATGTCCCGGCCGAGCCAGAGCAGTGGCAAGTTTTATCATTAATACTCCACAGCCAGAAATAAAAAACATCATTCCACATTAAGTCACTAGATACAGCCAGGCCGTTATCCTGAGGTGACATGTACTCAGGGGTTACACTCTTTGCTTCCACCAGCTGCTCACCTTCCCTCCAGCCACTTAGGACTCTGGGCCCCAGTCGGGAAGGCTGCGTGAAAACAGCTGCCTTCGTGCCGCTCAAAATGTGACACAAGCAACAGGTGAAGACGCTCAAGTCACGCTGCAGATGCTCCTCTGCTACATAAGTATCAGTCTCAGCCCTGGCTCCTTCTGCAATGTCACCAATCTGCTTTCATTACAGGACGATGTGAAAGCAACAAGTGTGCATTTGAATCCTGTCAGTTAATAACAATGCAAATTCAATGTTTCATTTGTAGTGCACAGCTTGTTTTACCAACCACAGATCATCTCTGTCCATTCTCTCATGTCTCCCCACTGTTGACTAACCCCAGCTGGTCCTGACCCACAATCACTTAAGATTTTTATATCTTATATATTGCCAAATGGGTTTTTTTTAAAAGGCTCTGCTGAGATAAAAGTTGTTTCAAGCTGACATTATATAAATGGCTGCAATTATCTTATTACAAACAGTCATAGTACTATTGTAAATAAAAGGAACAATATTTACAGTGATAGTAAAACACATTAAAAAGTCATGAATATAAAATGTGTGCTTACTTAATTACTTTAAGTATAAGTCATTCCAACAATGCAAAAAAATATCCTAAAAACAGTGGCATGCTCCAGTGAGACTGTCCAGTGAGAAACAAAAAGGGGGAGCAAAAGACCACAAAGTGTTCACATTCTTGCTCCATAAAACCACAAAGTGGAGTCTGTTCAGTGAGTGAGTCATAGCAGCAGTGGTGTTATGCTTAGTCTCAGTGTGCAGGAAAATGTCAGGCAGACAGGCATAGCACCACAACTACCAGCTTCCAGTTCACTTGTCCACTGTAAGCCAACGCTACCTTCAAGTGCCGTCGTAAACATTATAATTACAAGTTCAGCACACACCATCGACCAGACGAACAGAGCGGTACCGAGAGTGTGAATTCTCTGCAATGAAATGTTACCTTCAGGGGGTGGACAGCTTGAAACCTGGGCCAATTTGTTGTAAAAGCAGTGTAGTATTTCACTGTACAGTTATTATATTGGATTCCATGTAAACATTACTGCTGATCTGATTCTTCTCCCATTCCTTAAATATCTTTAACCTTTAATGATATATTAACACGCTGGTATTAACAAATCAATTCTGCAGTCAATATACTTTGTAGCCTTTTTCTGCTGCACAGCAAAGTGGTGAGTAAATTACAATTCAAAATACAAAAATATTCCTTTAGCCAAGACCTACATTTGGGCACTTGACTAATAATGTCTACTGCTTCCACTTGTGCAAACAAGAGCTTAAGAGAGGCACCTGGAGGTAGCATTACCCTCCAAGCTCACCTACAAGTGAAACTGTAGTTAAGCCTGCTGACAAGCCAATTAACTGCAACAACAAACACACTCAGACCATGCTCCTGATTATCCTGGAAGGAGAAATCTTACACTCCACCTACATCTTTACATTGGCTATGGAGGCTTATATAGTACATGACACAGAGAACAGCACTGAACTATTCCTCACACAGAAAGTAAAAAAAAACCCAAAACATTACTTCAAGAAAGGAGTTCTGTAACTATTTAGCGTTATATCAACTGACAGGATGAATGACTCACTGACAGACCAATACTGAATCAAGTACACTAGACCCCTCCTCCTAACTACCTGAGAGAATCTTGTATTAGTAGAAAGAGTAGTGGAGGCGTGTAGCCTACCTAGATGTTTGTAATGCCCAGGAATAAATGCCAGAGATTATATAATCACCCTGGGGCCTGTGCCCTAGTTGGTCTAAATACAACAAAATGAAGTCCAAAGAGATTAAGCAACTGGCAAACACAGTGATGTCTTATTATTAAATAATTAACGTTTGCAAACAAACTAGCTCTCCCAAACAATCCTGTTACAGGCTTGAGCTTGAGAAGGAGGACAACAGAGGAGTGATGGTGTCGACACTGTGGGCAAGTCGAGCATTAGCATTTGTTTCCCCGGGAACAGACAGTCACTGCCTCAGAAAACTAGCTATAAATACAGCATAAAAAACTAAGCATGTTGATTTGGCATTCTCTTTTGATGGAAATTGAAAGACCAAACTGAAGTGCATACAG
This sequence comes from Rhyacichthys aspro, assembly GCA_036850595.1. Classification (NCBI taxonomy): domain Eukaryota; kingdom Metazoa; phylum Chordata; class Actinopteri; order Gobiiformes; family Rhyacichthyidae; genus Rhyacichthys; species Rhyacichthys aspro. Next base: position 8,726,357 of record CM072161.1, read on the forward strand.
TGTGCTGGTGTGAGAGTAACTACTTGGGAAAACTCAGAGGAAATGTGAACTGAAAAAACTGCAAGTTAACAAAAACGCTGCCTTTGGTGCAAATAAAATGAAAGTGCCCAAATGTCAAGTATGTATTTTTGCTGAATAGTGATTTGTTGTTATGCTTGCCCTGTAGAGTAGAGTAACGCTTGACGAGAGTGAACGTGAAGTGGGAAACACGCAACACCAGAGACTCTGTAACAGACCGTCTATTACAAATAAGTGACACTGTTAAAGCAATGATAAACGAGGCATTAGCAAACTATGATAAATGATGAGTGATAGACAGGCCATAAGCCTAGCTACTATTCACTGACGGCTCTACGGCTAACATTAGCTTAGCCCCGTGCAGCTAGTTAAAAATGGCTGCTTTCCTTTAGTTTTAAATCTCTTACCAGACAGAATAGATTGGAATGGCAATCCTCCAAGCTGGCCCCGTTCGGTACAAAACAAGAACTCATCCTTCTTCACTGCAAAATCCAACTCTCCATCATTTCACTTTCCGGGAAATAAAGAACAATTGTCGGATTTGTGTTTTCAAAGATGTGCAGGCTTAATCAACGAGAGATATTTTGTTGTAACATTTGGCTGGAGGATAGTTAATTCAACAACCTTCCGATGGCAGTTACCCCGCCGGAGCTAAAAGCGGATAACAGAGACTGGCTGTTATTACACAGACATGCCAAAAGTACGCAGGAAAAACTCATTCAAGAAAGAGAAAAATGTTCAGAAAACAAAAAAGAAAGGGGGAGCAAAAGAAGCAACTCTCCCCCTCCCCCTTAGCCCTAAAACGGTCTCTGCTTAAAAAATAAAAACGAGCTGTCTTAGTCGTCCATCGCAAAATTCAGTCCAAAAACGAAGTACATCCTTTAAAAACCTTTCGATATGAGCCATTGGGTTATGTTCGAGCGATTATATAGAGCATTATTTCAGCTTCGGCTCCTGTTGGTTTCCATTTGAATTCATGGATTCCTTTCTTTAATGGCGGCCACAGGGACAACTCTGCCTTCCACAGCCTATTGGTTCATTCGTGGTCAAAGCGCTGTCAAGTCAGCGGTATCCCGACACAAACACGTCAGGGAGCGGGACACACTTCCGGCAAAAGAAAAGCACGTTGTAATCATGAAGGATTGTGAGTGAACCACTTTACCAAATCAAAAGGCACATATATTTAACACACCACTAAATTATTCATTTGCTTTTGGTAAGACGCTGATACTTTATTAAAACACGTTTCAACCGCTGAATTCAATTAAGTGCTTTATTTGGACGGGCCTGGCAGGAAGTGATTTGCTTGGATATGTCTGATTTGATATTGTCGTGGTCATGAGGGCTGTAATAACACAAGACTGATAGGTATTGCCGCTGGGCCAGCGCAAGTGGCGCTACTGAGCAACAGATTTTGTTACTAATGATCCTAGCCCTATAAACTTGCTCACTTACACAGTGCACCACCTAGCGCATGTGATGTTACACTTGCTGTCAAATTGTGCAGCCAAAACGCAGTATTGTCCTTTGTTTTATCTAGAGGAAACACACAATTTTAACCACATTTTTATTATAACTGCTTTTATTGTAATTTTTAAAAATCGGGATGCAATAAGGTGTACGACTGATCTTAAAATTACATTTTTAAAATGACTTATATAGGAGTGACTGAATAGCATTTAACTGCAGATTGAAAAATGAAATAACAATAATGCAAAAACATGTATCTGTAAATATACATACACATACAGTACGTAGGCTATACAAAAACAACTCCTTTTGATTTTTGCATTCATACAGATAATCTCTGACAAATTTATAAGGTACTTTATAGTTTATGGTTAATGTTACTACAAATATCTGCTAGATGTGATTAAATATCTTGTAAATGCAAACTTGCACTGTAACTCAAAATTATTATTGTTGAATTTCCTTACAGGGGTAAATAAAGTGTAAATTAAATTGTTCTCTTAATAATTATAGAGGTATGAGGTATGATAAATTAATCATGCAACGTAAACTTACTTTTTTCCAAACCCCTGGAAAACATCAACTGAGAGCTAAACCCCAGATCTGAAACAACCAGTATCGAGAGCACACCAAAAGGCTTCAATTATAGTGGAGGCAAATGGTGTTTGTGCTGAGGATCCTCTGAGGTAAGATGCACACTGTTATTCTAATCAAAGCTCTCTCACATATCATTTCACAGCAGCGTACTATAGGCAGTACAATGATACTTAAATGATACATGATACTGTTCATAGTTTTAACAAAAAATAGTAGCTACTTTTATATGATATAAGTTTTCCTTCTAAGAAACATGTCCACTCTGTAGCTGTTCAATGTGAGAGGTGAGAAAACCAGGTCATTAAAGTAGTGACAAGAGCACAGTCCAGGGCCAGACGACACTTGGCAGCTTCTAAGATGTCGATGGAGTCATGAAGACACAGTAAACAAATTGGATTTAACTGCACCCCAAACTAAAGCTTATATTCAGCTATTATTGTTTGTGTGTCCCAGAAGGGCAGTTATGGCTGCCCTGAAGCCCAACATGCAACTGTCCTGAAACAATAAATCATCATATTCTTCACAGTGTCTTTATTCTGTAAGCTTTTTGTCATATTGGCAAATCCATTACCAATGCAGTGTACGACAATTGTTTTGTGCTCGGATTGAGCAGTCTCCATGGCCATTAAAAATGTTTCTTTTTTATTTGAGTCTTTTATTTGACGAGCCTTTTACAGAAATAAATAATAACCTCAGATTTTGTACTTCCTAAAACTTTATCATCACTATCCTTGATGTAAAAAACAATTGTGGCGTGATAGCATCTAAAGATTGTTTAAAAAGTCTAAGAGTGGAGTGAGCACAGCTGTCATAGCAGAGTAACTAATGGGGAGAGCCGATTGTTATCATATCTGCTGATGGTTTTCTCTCACTTATCTCCTGCTCTCTCTTATCTAAGTCCCACAGAAACATTCTGCAATATATATTGTGTCCCAGCAGTGTGTAAAAGATTGAGGGAATAAAGAACGTAAGATAGCTGGTCAACTGCTTCTTTGACATTTGATTTGACATGCTCTGTGGTCTCTACTATTAAGGTGCATATGTTACCAATCCCTGTTTTATTGGGTCCTGGAGAAAGTGAATAATAAATCTATGATGTAGCCAATGAGAGGACATGAATGAGAGCAGGTCAGATAAGACAGAATAACACTGTGTGTGTTGCAAAGAAAATTAGACTTGATTATTATTATTATTATTTATTATTATATAAGTTTTATACGGAATAAATTTGGTTGTGCGTATGACCCCAGATACAGAGGCAATGGTATGATTAACAGTGTTAATTTGTAAAGATCACAAAAGTCATTGGACATATCTGAAAAGAAGTCTGTAAATCAATAAAAATTGACCACCCAGGCAGGAAGCAGCTGAGCAGTTAAGACAGTCATTCAAGGTCCATAGTTCAACAGCATAACTTCTGTTTACAGAGGCTAAGTGCTTATATCCCATTCTTGGCCCCTGCAGAGGAGGAATAGTCAAGAAGAGGTCAACAAGCGTGCCACGTTCAAGTAAAGTGGCTGCCCCTTGTGTTGGCCCTAAAGCACAAAGAAGCATGTGCTCCTTGCTCTGTCTCGCTCACACACAAACATTAACACACACCACTGAGTGGTTTAGTTTAAGTGTGCACAAACTCATTCTGCTCCGATGGATCAAGGAGAGCCCTGAAAAATGAGAAAATAAGTGCTTGTTCCCTTCATTTGTTCAATAAATGGCACTCGGCCGTGACAGAGTGAAGTTTTTTAAAATCTAGAATAAAACATGTTGAGTGTTCAGTTGTGCTGATTTTTAGAGCTTACACAACATGGGTTTTCATTGAGGATTAGTGGATTGAACAGATACAGCACAGGGCAAGATCAAGTTTGGTTTTGAAAAAAATTATTTTCTCTGCATCACACTCTGCACATACATTTACTAAATAAAAACAAAGCAATTATGCCATAAGATACGGATTTTATTCAGTCTAAGTTTTCTGAGCTGTCACTACACACAAAACAATAAAAGTTGATCATAATGATGTTCTGTGCATATGGATGAAAATGTTTTCAAAAAATAAAAATTACCAAAAAAAAACTTGATCACATTGAAATATACACAATACACACATATCAATATGCAAGTCTAATCACATATAAGACATTGGATTCCAATAAATGTTGTTAGTAAGACAATTACACTAATATTCTGCAGCACTGGTTAGCAATTTAACTACGAAATATGCCAAAACATATGTAATCAATTCAGCCATAATAAGAATGATGTTATGATTTTATGATCAGAGAGCTTTCAATCTGATTAAAGTTTTATTCCCACAAGAAGCATTCTCAGGATGATCTGTGATAGTATTTAAGAGCGACTATTTTTTAGAACATGACCCCATTAAGTGGCTGTAGGAGGGGATATCCTCTATCAGTGGTGGGCTGAAGGGCTGCAGCTCTACTACACCTTGCCATAATGGTTTGATCTCTGCCTGATACAGCAGTGTGGTAGACTCGCAGCTGTTTTGTGTTGTGAGAAAAGGGGTCAGAGAGAGCTTTTCTAATTGTTTCCAATTCATAAGTGCCACTTTATACCAGCATAGCGTTCTGGAGTCTACTTGAAGAGCACAAGTGAGAGTTTTTGGTTTGACAAAGTGGAAGCAGATCCTTGGTCATTAAGTTGAAAGGACTGCAGAGTGCTGAGAGTGCAGACAGGCTGGCTCTGTGCCCTCCACCTCCATCCTGAGCAGGAGTGTGTAAAGGGACGCTCAGTGACTGGGATATGCAGAGTACACTGTAAACCACAAGAGGTTCAACTAAAAAAGCCTGATGTCCCAGTGTTCTCAGGGTCAACAGGAATTATAGCTAAAAAGCTAATAATAAAACCTGCTTGTTAATGTTTTCATGAACTTGAGTGATTCGTGTGCTTCAACACAAGAGCGTCAAAACAGTGTCACTCAGAGGCATTTAAGCAGAGTGCTGCTCTTTGGTGGCTCACTCACGTGGTTAAATAGTCTGAAGTGTTCAGCTCAGTGGTTACAACAGTGTGTTGTTTCTCTGTCTCAGAGGACGTCTAGCTAAGGCTAGCACCATGCTCCCTCCCCTGATTGAGCGGAGGGTTACTTGTTCGGGTGCTGTCCTTGTGTGTACGGGGCCCATGCAGGAACATTCTGGGCACACGAATAAAGCCATAGTTGTGGCTTTGTTGCAGTGCTGACTAGACAAGAGCCTTTCTGCAGGGCTGCTGCCTGTAAAAAGATGAAGAAATTGTGCATCCCTGCTGGTAAATAATCTGACACACTTTTTCTCGCTGCAGCCTTTTCACAAGCCCTTGTCGTTGTTATTCTCCTTTCCCGCCTTCTTGGCTCCTTCACACCCTCCCCCTCCCTCCTTTCCTTTATACACTTTTGTGCACACATTGCAAGCAGATGGAGGAAAAGGTGTCTATATTGAAGATATTTTCCCCCTCTTAAGCAGCCTAGCACGCTGTAACACCACCACTGGATTAATAAAACCAATATGAATTGAGAGCTAATGAAATGTGCACCTCCAGCTCTCCCTGAAGACAGCAAGCCCCTGGGAAGGGAGCTGAGCCCAGAGCTGCATGAGACTAGCAAGAGAGAGGCAGAGAATGAGATCATTGTCAAAATTACACGATCAAAAGCAGCAGTCAGCAAAAGCGTAAAACTGGCCCGCCGTCAGGAGGCTGACCTGGGTGACTGGCTACAACATGCCCAGCATTCCTCAGTGACACAGTGCTTTGTCATTTTCTTTATAGTGACACAGGGGGCAGGACCAAGTCTGTGAAGGCAGCGCTTATAATTACTTAGCATCCACAATATCGCAGTCTCGCTACAATAACTCCATGGAGGAAAATAATGATTGTCATCAGCATTTCATCAAAAGGGACACACGCTGGGGGCTAAAATGTGTTTTGTGTTAAGGGTACACTTGTACCTGTCCTGCATCCTTGCTCTTGGATTATGGCAGCATAACAAAGGACAGAAGCACCACAGGAAACACACCCAGAGTTTGCAGACACTGCAGTTTTCCTACCATCCATATGGACTGCTGCAATTAGATCAGATACAGAGGCACAAGGAGTGAGACAGACAGAGTGTAAAGGAAAGCCAAAGGAAGTGGGGGCAGGAGGGGGCAGAGACAGAGAGCAATGGGGGCGTTAGAGTTCAAGTCAAGGGCAGGCTGAGTGGCACAGACTCTGGTGGCTCAAGGGCTGTTCATGCAGTAGAGACCTTCGTACAGCAGCAGGACCAGCCGTGGTTTCAATTACAGCCGCCTTGGCCTCTAATAGTTTAATTGGAGGCTGTGTGTGGGATGGAGAAAGCTCCAGAGCCATGTGTCCTCCTCAGCTGATTGATACAGAGAATTTTTATGAATACCCTGTAGGCCCCGGTCCTCGTGACACCATTTGATTGCTACATCAGCACCCCCACCCACAACCAAACCTCACCCTTATAAGCATCCTGCACCAATCTCATTACATTAGATGATCGTGATGGACAAAAATGCACCACTGGCAGAAATCAGGAAATTAAAATAGTCCAGTGATTGATGAACATCGCCGGGCTCTATTTCAAACAAACAACACACACGAGACACAACAACCCTCGTTTGAGTCACTTAATCCTCAAGGTCCAAGTCACAATTCAATTTTCAGCTCATAAATGTCAAGGTTAGCGCTCCAGTCTTGAGAAAAGTCAACTAACAGGTAGTTTGTACAACAAGGAGGGTCAGACTGTTGATTAAGGACTATTTGCACAATTCTCATATGATGTGACTTCGATTCAGCTCACTCAGAGAACAAGCACTGCAACATCATTCAAACCTTGCATGTAAATGAAATGAGTGATTAAAATGCATACTGACCTGCAGTATCATTTAATTGTGCAGTAATTTGCATACTTGTATTAAATTTGAAGGTTAAGAAGGGCATTGCATCCTTATGAAAATGTTAATTCTGCAGTAGGCTCGTAATGTAATCATATCAATAAGCACTGGTTTTGTTTTGAAGCTTTAAAATGACTTGATGCTCTGCAGTAAACCTCTACTGACGCCGTCGCCTTCCATTCACTAATGTGCAGGAAAACAGGAAGAAAACACACAGCCAGGCTCCAGCACTGCTCACTAGTCAATATTTTATGGGATGTCGGTCAATATTCATGAGTGGAGTTTATTTGAACATACTGGTTACTGGTCAATAAGTTTACAGAATGTACAGCATCCAAGGTCTGTGTAAATATCTTTTCTCCGATAGACCAACACTGTATCCTCCTCTGCTTCGTGATCAGTGACGCTATAACAACCCTTCACAATGTAAATAATTACTTCTCATTATTAACACTCAATTCATATGCATTTTGTCATTCTCAAACAACCCACAATGTTAAGGTTTATGCAAAGTGACAGGATTTGAAAAGACTTCTGTAGGTTTGTAATCATGGAGAGCCCAAACCCAGCTTAAGTTAATGGCTGCAAAGGTGTCATCCTAAGCTGGCTGTCTGGTGCGTGTGCAGTGTTCACGTGAACATGTTTAGTGTGTTTAGAGGAACAATAAGCCATAAATACCCTCAACAAGCACACTCATATAGCACTGTGAACACTTGCTCAACACTTATGCATTATGCATGTCCGCATCTGTGGCTTACATTTACTGTGAAGAGTGTCTTGTTCCGAGGGGCAATATGTTTGGAGTTGTCTCAAATAATATGTGCGAACAGCGTGCAATATTTCCAGCGCTAAACAGGCTCTAGCTCACATTTTCATTTTGAATGTTTCATCAAATGTTTGCAGTTTTATCCCAAGAAGACAAATTTTGTTTATGTTTAAGTGAAGACATGCTGATTCTTTTCTCTGAGACCTCCAGGAAATCTGTAATTTGCATACAAAAGCTAAGCACTGAGTAGCAATAATGTCATTCTTTAAGAGTAGCTGCATGGAAACCTTATCAACAAACCATGCCAAATACTTCTTTAATATACTTTTGGCTCGAAGGTATTTAGTTTGCAAGATACGCCCTAACATGTTTGAGTGCTTTTACGATCCCACTTGCAAAGAGCACATCCGGCTGTGTTAGCTCCATTACCATTGCTACTGGTTTAGTCTGGACCCCTGCCACTGGAGCACATCTGAAGCTCTAATCTGCCCAGTCACTTGGCTTCTGTGCAGGAGTAACAGTGTATTTAGAGGCAGCCATGCTGTGCTAGATGACAGATGATAAAATGATAAGAGAGTGCTGTAATCTCTTCGTGCTCATATTGATTAGAGATAAACATCAGTGGTATCCGGGGGGCAGGAGATGTGTGCTGATGTACTTTGAGGGCATATCAGGCACTTTATTGCCCCCCAAACACTACCCACAGACACGCGCAGACACTTACGTACAGTAGAGTCGGCGCTCATCTGGCCTTTTCTCTCTGATTCATGGCCTTGTGTGTCTGGATGAGTCAGAGCTGGCCCCAGCAGAGCATGAATGAAGAGGCGAGAGCCTGTTGGCTTCTGTGTCACAGATTGACCTTTTAACACCATAAATAATCAAGTGAAACAACAGCATTAGTTTGAGTTCATCAAAAAAGGGAAACGTGTACAGAGGTTAAGAATTCAGTCCTGTTATTTCATTCAGCCTGCTATCCAAGCTTTACAATGACTGTAAATAAGTTTTACAAGCAACAAATTTAATCATGGCCCTGAGCTAACATACCATGGTCAACAGATCTGGGAGTGGAAACAAACATGTAAGAAAGACCAACTAAAAAGGAACAAGGAAGCAAAAAACAACAAATGTTTTTTAACTCTTGGGCTGCACAGTGGGGGTTTGCTGGAGACCTTGCGAGGTTAGACCAATACAGAGGAGAGAAACATTTCCCAGCGTGCCTCTGAATGCAATTTCCATGTCTGTGTGGCCATCAGTCACAGCATGGAGCCGGAGATGAAAACATCTTCTGTCTGTGGCCGGGCACTAAAAGCACGGGTAACTCTTCACAGACTACGGGCTTAACATGGAAATAGTATTTTTTTAAACTCTCACTGGCTTCTTCCTTGACGTTCCTTTGATATGATTAACTGCAAAAATCCCAGGACTGGTGTTAAATCCGACAGGTATACTTAGGGATGCAGAGACAAAGTCCTCTACTTCTGTCTGCCTTTTTGACTGACAGATAATAAAGAAAATGCCCAGATTCCCCCACTTCAGTTTTTCATAGGATTTAGTTTAGAAAGGGGTTGCTGGAGGATCTCACAGGAAATAGCTGCCCAAAAGTCCTACAACTAAATGGATTGAGATGCATTTTTTATGCTGGTAATACAAACAATATAAAGAGTACTCTCTACAGGACATAAAAGCTGAGAGGATAAACTCTGTGTGTTTGCATATGTGCCGCAGGGCAGTGCATTTTACATATTAGTTTAAAGTGATAGGAAAATGTCCCTGCAGAAGCACATAAAGGGACCGCAGACAAACAGAACGTAGCTAAATAATTCATGGAACATTTTCGTAAAGGCTTTTTGGGACAAGTGGACATTTAGCTACTACTGTGCAGGGAGAATACATGGGCATTAAGCGGCAGCCAGATCGAAGAGATGGCAAGTAATATCTTCATTTTCTTTTTTACTTTATCCCCTTGTCCTTGCATTGCTGCAGAACCCTGAAGGACAGACTTCATCTGTTGCTGTATTTTACATGTAGAAGTTGTGTAGAGACAGAGGAGCCACTGTGGCACAGAAACATGTGAGTGTACTGCTGTATAGAAAGCTCTGAGAACAACGGCCCGTGTTTTCAGGTCAAGAGAAGAGAAATGTTCCTGTCGTTACAAAGACAACAAGTCCTGCATCTGATCTATATTCTCGGCTGCGGGGGGCTTGGAAGGATGGGGATATTAATATCTGTTACTCATCTGGGATACATTCCTTTATGAGCACAAATGTTGAATACTGATGTGAAATGACAAATCTGTGAGACACCAGCACTGTTTATGCTTACAGAGAACTGTGCACTTGTGTTAATCTGCTTACTATCTAATTTTGTAGTAAAAATTCTCTGGTGGGGCATTTAGTCTCTCCTTCAACAATATCCACAATTATCCATTTACTGCACATTTAGTTAATGAATCAGACTGGAGCTGCATAAGTGGTTCTAGTGTCTCGTTTCTGCTCTCAGTCGGCCTGTTGTCTCCAGGTCATGCTCCCATCTCATTCCCTTTATCCCTCCACACTGAAACAAAGACTGAGGAAGTCATACGATGCTTGTGTATTCCAAGTGAAGCATTAGCGGCAGTCAGGCTCACAAAACACAGGAGCATATGACCAGGCTAAATTAGATTTGCAGTGTGCCTTTATTTATTTATTTGCCTTTCAACAACTGATTAGTCTCTCATGGCCCCGGAGTTTCATGCTAGACTTAGCATTTCAATTCAGCACACATCTAGCTTTATCCTGGAGCCAAATAAGTGTCTCTCTCCATTGGGAGTTTCAACCCACAAGAGCACAACACTCCTACGTGTGGCGGAGGGGTTCATGAGGCAGAAGAGCATGAGGGATGAGGGGAGGTGAGGGAGGGCAGAAAGAAGATGGACCCGCACGCTCACTAGCAAAAGATGAAAAGTGACAATGAGTGATCGCCGTAAGGGGAACGAGATCTTCTGGTGAGGGAAGGCAATGCAATTACAGCAGACAAACTGGACAACACATAATATCCAAACTGTCTGTGAGCTACACACTGCTGGAGAGGCAAGGCTTCACTGTTCTGTTCTCTTCTGTTCTTAATGCTCTTCAGCACACAGCCAGAAGCAGCAGCAGCAGCTCCACAACTGCCCTCCAACACTGTGGGGTCCGGGGGTGGGGTGGGGGTGTCTATTTGTAACAGGAAAACACCTTACACCAGTACATCTTAATGACAGGTGACAAATGAGCTTCAAGTTCGACTGGGTTATTCCCTGTTCATAAATCAAGGCAAACTGCAGACAGGGGTGTATGTAAGGAGATTGGTTTACTCACTGCTCCAGAACAAACCTAAATGACACCAATGAACCAAGCAATCTAGATCCCAGATGTAGGGAGCTAAAACTCTGCCCGTAAGCACTTTGTCACATCAGAGGCTCGCCTTCTACAACACATGAAGTACCTGCGTCGGGAAAAACATGCTGCATGACTCTTCTGATGTTCTAATGGCTCCAAAGCCATCTGGAAGGATTTCAAACAACAATTTCATCTTGCCAGGTGAGAAAATACGTGTAAAAGAGTAAATGAATGAAGTATTAAGTCTCATATGTGATTGCTCTGGATCTGGTTTAGTCTTGAGACCAGTCTTAAGACCATTTTTCAAAGGTCACATTCATTTGGTCTTGTTCACCAACACTAAATCTATACTAAAATCCTTTTATATGACTTAGGTGGCTTCCTTTTTACCCCTTTCTCATCCTCTAACTCCAGGCTGTGTTGGATGAGACGAATGCTTTTTGCTGGACTTTTCATTTGGCAGTGAGCTTGGCACTGGAATAATTACCTGTCTGTATGATCAATTACCTGATTACTCACCACAAGGTGTCTGAGGTGCAGAGTCTGGGGGCCGCACTGTAGAGGAGGAGGAGGGCGTTTTTTTTGGCGGAACTGTCGAGACACAAACATTCCAACATGTATAAATAAATGCTTTCATGTTTAGTCATATAAGCACAGATAGCAGAGGCGAGTAGACGCAGGCTGTGGTGGGCCAGTAAACGCACAAGGAAGTCATTATCACATCGGAGAAACTGCATTCCTGCGTGGGATAAAATAATTCCTCTTTACTGCCTTGTTATTGTGATGAAATGTTCACCTGAGGGCAGAAATAACAGCACTGGACATGGCTTAAATCAACACTTTACTGGAAGTCCGATCATCATTATAGTATCTAAGGCCACTGCGGTGTTAAAACGCAGCTTGACCTCTAAAGTCTAAAAAAAAAAAAAAAAAAAAAATCACTCAAGCAAATACCGCAACACAGAAAGAATCACTGTGACATCCCTTGTATCCACCGCCATGTCACATCTAATTCCACACAGCGCACTGAGCAGGAGCTCCAACTCGTGCTTGGCTGTGAAGCAATGTGTAAAGAGGCTTTCCCTCAAACCACTGAGGAAGAGTATTTGTTCATGCTCTGTGCATATATTTGTCTTCAGCTCAGCATGTGACACACACCAACACACAATCTGTTTTTGTTAATCGCACAATAAGGTCTCGAAACCGGTCGGAGTTAAACAAGAATGGCTGGCAACAATTAAAAGTTATAGACCGGCAGACAGAACACCTACAGTGGTTTTTTGGTGCACCCATTTCAGGACTGTTTACTTTACAGATAATCAAGTAGTTAGTGTGTTTATGTATGAAACAGCCATTCAACTTCTACCACTCATCACATTGTAACTGATTTGGGATTGGGACGGAGAAAAACATGCACGAATGGCCAAAAAATAAGATGTAGCTAGAAATTTTCATAAAATCTTTATATTTATATTTATATTCTTAAATCAAGAAACAACAGCATTGATATGGACCACCTACATCTTTTTCTCACTGGCCCATGATTATTTGAGACAGACAAATTCAGTCCAAGTTTTCCTAAGATCTAAATGACACATGAATTTGAGAAACAAATGTCGGCAGCGCTCTCTAACTGCTGAGTACAAGTTAGCGTAATGCTTTTGTAATTGATGATTATATTATATTCTAATATGATGCTTCTATTTCATCTCCACATAAACACACACCGATGGACTAAGGCTACATGCTGTAAGCGCTGCTCTTGGGGAGTCAGCGCTGAGAAAATAACAAAATCTTTGCAATCAATTTTCTCCATTTCAGTCTGTAATGAGGACTGGCAGCACAGGAGACAGCTGCCTCCCAGACAGTCGCTGCAGAACCAGAGAAGAAAAAAGAAAAAGAATCCAAGGTCTGCGTGGGAAAAGGTGGAATAACATTTAAAGTCAGAGGTTGAGTCAGAAGCGCCGGTTGTTACAGCAGGGCACCAGTCTGTACAAACGGACTGTGGCAGACAAACAGCGCTGAATTAATATCACTGGCTTCCTGCAGGAATAAATCATAGGAGATTTTTTTCTTACACACACACAAAATTTAAACACACCACCATCGCTCAGACTTAATGTGTCTTGGTAAGTCACTCACACAGACAGCGCTCAGGGGCAATCACAGCTATGAATAACTCTGGCTATAGTACACACACACACACCGTCAAACGTTGACGCCGCCTGCTTTCATGAGATGCAGCCTGTGAGTGGCAGGAAAACACAAATACTACACCGCGAGTCCTTTCTTCTCTACTTGCAGATGCCACATTTACATAATAGAGCCTGCTTGGATTCCTTTGACTCCACACAATTACGAGTCCCCATTTAGACTCATGTGGAAGTCAATAAATCCACACAAGCGGTTCCGAGCGCCACTCTCTGCCGCTCGGAGATACGCACGTGTTATGACCCAGTGCTTTTCTTATTCCCATCTATGAGAGAAGTCATTGACCTTTTCCCGGGCTGTCCCATGTGTCACCGCGAATAACAAAGGAGTCAATTGGTTTTGCTGTGTTGTGAAGCAGACATCCACAAACACTAGATCACAGCGGAGTTCATCGCACAGAAATGTTAGCTGTCTTTTTTATGAATGTTAAGCATGTTAAAATAGTGGGGCATTAAAATGGTATTAAAGTTCAGTGATTTTCTCTGGGTGAGCAAGTACAGAGGAGAGGAGCTGTAGAGACATGTTCACGGGTTGCTGGGATGTCAAAAGTAGAGGTCTTTTGTAACAATACATATTTAATGATGATTTACTGTAGGTTACGCTATTTCTGGCTGTATTTACCTAGAATAAGAGCCAACCATGTCCCAAAGAGAGCAATAGGCCTGTCAAAAGCCTGCAGAGTGGGAGGTTACCATTACCGCTCACTATACAGTAATTACTAAGCTTCACTATACCTCTCTGAAGAGGGAGTGCACTTCCAGACAGCTCTTTTGATCGCACAATGCCAACACTCACAGGACATTTCCACATGTACTGTGTTATTTCCATCCCCATCATGGCAGCGCCGCTTACAGTACTGCTTTCATGTCAAGCTTCCCAGCACCATCTCACAACATTGTTTTCTTCGGTGTCTCCAAAGAAACCACGCTGTGAGCTTGAAATTTATGTGGAATAATCATCAAGGTGTGTAACATACAGGTTTGAGCCAGTGCAGTGAAAAAAGGTGGCGCTGTTTAATTATGCAGAGAGGTGGGGGGGGGCTTGGCGCCTGTTACACAGCACGCAGCGTCCTGGGAGCGTTCCACTTTCTTTGATTCCTGACATTGTGAGACACCAACAAGTACCTGCCATCAGAAGAGAGAAAGAGTAAAAAAGAAAACAGGGAGGCACCCAAAAAGATTAAAGAATGAAGAATAAAATGAAAGAGGCAGCAAAGACAAAGAGGAGACTGTGAGGTGTGGGGTGAAGGTGGAGGGGGGTTTCTATGTAGCACACTAATCAGGGCGGTAATAGTGATCTAATTATCACAGACTTTGTGAGAAAATGACAAACGCCTCTGCATAGCAGTGTCTAAAGAAGCAAAAAGCAATTAGTCCTTCATATACATTGTGTCGGCGGCTGCGACAGCTATGACACTGGACGTCAAGTCGCTGGCAAGCCTTTTTACAACTTGATGATGTGACAGGCAAACTATGCTTTTTACCCCATTCGTGACCCTTCTACCCCTAGCCACTTCTTGCAGCTGACCTTCAGCCAGCTTTGACTGGACAAGTGCAGCAGCTGGGCCAGTGCTGTCTGTGTAAGTCTGGGGAGGTGGATGAATGTTGGGGGGTCTGGCAGAGAAGACAGAAGAGGGCTAAGTTGAGGACTGATTGCACAAGGCAGTGATACAGGCAGCTGCACAGGCAGATTCCCCATGGCACTGTTGGTTCTGCCTGATTATTTAACAGGAGCAACTGGAAGTGGTTGACATGGTTTCATGGGCTTTGTGCTGCGCGCGCCCCTCAATTATGGATGGGAAAAGTGACACTGTGACAGCTGTAGCTCTCAGGGGGTCGGCGATAGAGGCAAAGTGAGAGACGGCGAGTATGCAAGGAGTATTTGGTTCTTACTAGAGCGGGAAGATAGCGTCGAAGGAAGACTGCGTCGACGTGACATACACATCCACCAAGGCACACACAGATGTACACGAAACCCAAATGCAAGCACACACAAGCACTCGGCCTGTTCTTGTTAAATTAAATATGCCCTGAAAATGACGGGTGGGGGTAATGAGGAAATTATTCACAATCCTTGACATGCTTTAAATCAGATTATTCTCTCCGCCTGCCTCACCAGGCCCAGTCCAAAGACACAGACCAATCCATTTCTTGCTCAAGGCGCACCGCCTCCTACACACACACACACACACACACACACAATCAGGGGTATAGAGAAGCTCATCTGCATCCATCTCTGTTAAAGACAGGGGGTGAGGAGAGGTGAATTATCCACAGCTTTTTCTGCTGCTGGATGCAAAGCAGAAAGTGGGTTTGGTCCTGCTGCCATCTCAGAGTATCATTACATCTGATGCTGGAGGGAGTCACGCTGTGAGTGGAGGAGACAAGCAGCATAGTTTCACCAACAGCAGGCTGCTCAATAAAATGCATATTAACCAGCAGAGAAGGAGAAGGAAGGAGGGACAGAATAGTGCATTGAGGGAGCCATCACCGACTGCAGCCCACTCCTCTTTTCGCCCACTGACTTGTCATTACATACCTCCTAAGTGGAAACAGAGGGCTTATTGTTTAACATTAAGAGCTCTTACACTAAGAGAGGCATCTTGCCCTGCAATTATGCTGTAATGATGCCTATTCATTTCCTACTTGAGTATTAAATAAAAGTACACGAAAAATTGTATAATGTTATGACAAATCCAAAAAAGCTGCTACAGTAAATCAAAAATGCACAGTTGCAGCCATAACGTATTAAAAGAACGTTTCTGCAATGACCTTGTAAGCGCTCCACCATGTATGATATATGTTAATATATGTAAATTTGGACCAGTAATTGCATAAATTAGAGCTTAAGATCTGTGTTTAGGGATGCATGTGTGTTCACGAGCAACTGTCTGCATTTGATGTGGTGGGTCATACAGCCCACAGCGGCTTGGGTTAAAGCCCACAGCTGGAGGCATTGCATGGGCCAGGTCTTAGCAGCAACGATATTCAGCTTAAACAAACACTGCAAGGCGAGAGTCAGTTACACACACACAAACACACACACACAGGTGCAAAGACAAAAGCAAGTGCACAGAAGCACACATAAGCATCTAATTTGCTCAATTTTTGCTGTGTGGGCTCATTTGCAAACACACTCCTCTCTGGACTATTTATACAGCAGTGGTGCACAGCTGTATAAAGCTGCATTCCTTTACGGCTTACTCACAGCACAAGCAGTTAACCTACATGGAAGCTTATCTTGCGCTTCAATTACTGGGATGCTTTCCAAATCTATTCTAGTTAGTGTGATAGTGCGTCTTGTAATAAACTGTAATAGACTAAGCAGACTCTTACAAAGGTAAGCTGCACTAATAGGAATATTAACCATTCTGATAGCCAGTGTTTGAAGAGCCAGCAGCATCAGTCTGTGTTTGTCCCTGAGGATGGAGGGGAAAAGATAGGCTAAGCTCTTATCTTATAAGGCTAAAGGTACCAGGGGTTTCATATTTTATATGACACATTTTATTGCCAATTGAAATGTGTTTTGACTAGTCAGACAAAAACACTTGGAATGTTGTTTGCTTTTTTTACGATGTTTACTATAATAATAATGTTTACTATAATAATAATATAATAATGTTTTGGGCACAACCACTGTAATTATCAGACCTGATGAACATACAGTATGGTACTGTAAATGCACAGTGCGATTCCTATATAGTGTTATAATCAAAAGAAAAATGCTTTTTGGAATATCCCCAAATAGTCAAGGTCTTGTTATTTGAGACTGAAAACAGATGTAGTGTTTCAGTAGCTCATGACTCCATCTAGTGGTACATTGTCATAGTGAGTGTCAGTATATCTGTATTAAAACACAGACTGTCACTACTAATGACACTTCTAATTGCTCTGCAAAAATGTTCACAGCATTTCAGTGACAATTGCTGTAAGTGTTGTGTTTAGACTGAACAGCTATTCCGAATGCAATAATATAAAATATCTTTGCTTAGTTTTATAGTTTAATATGGTGTAAAACAACAGTAGTGACTTGAGCCTATTGATTTAAGCATTTTAACTGTACAAAAGGTTGCCCTTAATTGTTCTTACTGACATATCAATAACAAATTCAGTTCTGTAAAACTGTTAAAGAAGTGTGTAAATCATAACTACATACGTTTGTCAAAGGGTCGTCATCAGGGTATGGGCCTGTGAGCACAGTTTGTGAAGAAGGACGGGGTCATTTCTTCGAGCTGACTCAACATCTTGTGAACCATAAAAGACTCCTAGAGACAGAGGTCAAATCTTTACAGAATTAACAGTATTAACTTATTTTAATACAGAGAGGAGCATGAGATTTGAATGGAGCAGGTGGTTTCTGTTTTCAAAGAGAGGGGGGGCATACCTGTAATTGTTGTGTTCCATAATGCAGACACTCCAGAAGTGGCGATGGTAATTAGCTCCTGAAAATAAACATGAGATTATCTGCTTAATAACTAGGAAAAACAAATGCTATCTATCCCAGTGGTGGAGCTGCTTCATAGCGATCAAACACAGAACATCATTAAAAAGCCTGATTTGCACTTCAAATTAGCATGAAACAGCTCAGCGATAATTAAATTGAGGTGGAGGTTAGGCCTACTAGAGATAGGAGATTTGTGAACAAATAATCACAGTCTCTTATTAATGAGGTGTAAAAAAATCATTCAAAGTTTAATGTATTCTCACATAGCAAAACAGGCAATGCATGCGTGAGGGGTCTACTCACTTAGAGCTAATACGAAGCGTTCAAATCCAATCAGGGCTCAATTGAAGGTAAAGAGGCATGGTGTGGAGGTAACGGTCCATCTTGGCTATCTTTTCACAGCCTTTAATGTAATGTCACCTGGAGACAAGTGTCGTGCTCTGTTGAATTCATAAAAAACAAGGCAAGGCTTCATGTTTTTATGTATCCGTAATACATTTAGAAAGGAATGGACATATTTCAAGAGGCAAGTTTGGAGAGCATTAGCATGGAGCAACCTTGGGCAGCACTGAGTCACAAACCATTCATGATCTGCATAATGACAATCTGGTATCTTTCACAAGTAATCTGCATGCCTATAGCGTAATAAAGCCAGCGTTTTAGCTGTGTGTGTGACAGCCCGGTGCTAAGTGCACCTTGTTATCATGATTTAAACAAAAGGTAGAGGATGGTGTGTACCCCTAGGACCTTGAGATAGATGGGATGGGTGCACGCGCAGAGGGGAGACTGATGGTGAGAGATAGAGTTAGTACCTGGATGTACACAGAGTATATCACAGGCAGCAGAGGTTCATTTGCATTCACTACAGACCCACAGCCACAGCTCGTACTGACGAAGCCCACCACGAGCACTGCCATGCCCCAAGGGATAGGCTGCTCTCTCCCAACAAAAAGATCAGCCTCCTCTGCTGATGAGCAAGCAGGATCTGATGGAAGAAAAACACAAAAAGGCCAACAAATGGGAGGAACATGCAGAGAAGCTCTAAAAGGGAACGTAACAAATACAGGGTTAGTTATTTCCTACTTTGTCCATGTTTCAACACATGGACACTAATATTACAGACAAGCCAGAAAGAGAGCTAGAGTTCGTTTGTTCAGATGGGGCTTTACTAAGGTAAAAATACCAACATCAGAGCACCAGATTAGCAAAAAAATAAAAAACAGGATTTGTTGAGTTTTGGATCAACAGTTTTGTTGTACCTCATCACATACAGTAAATGTTCTGTTCAGATTATATGCTGTAGTGCTACTGTGTCTGTCTCTTCGAGGATAGTGATGTAATGTGAGATTATATAATCTGTCATAATAAACATTGTAGTCATTCTATAGAGTTGAAACTGTATAAGTACAAGAAATAAAAAAATGGCAAAAAAGTACATATTAAGTCATACATTACATGTGCTATTTTTTAACTGTGAACACTTAAATGGTAACAGTGACTTTCCTTCTGCTTTCCATCTGGAGTAAGGCTTAGAAAAAATGTGAACTTGGCACCGATAAATCCCGAGTGTCTCTGTGGTAAATTTAAATCAGTGACACTTTGGGATTTTGGTTAGTGCCTGATCCAACAGATCAAGCACGACACACCTCCCTCTTCTCCATCTTCTTCCTCACATTGCTTTTTATTTCAATGGACACCAATAGAAGATGAGTTGCTGACACTACTGCAGCACGGCTTTGGTTAAATTCCCTGATTCAATAAGGTTAGTCTTTGTGGAATTTTCTTCAAACACCACTTTGTCCTGAGTTACGCTCACAAACTTCAGACCTGGGTCTATCAGAGCTCAGTTCACGAGGTCAAACACTGGGATTTATGGCATTAAAGTAAAAGAGAAGCTTCCCTGAGACAGGAAGGTATTAAATAAAACCCTGGCTCTTTGTGGATAGAGGTGTCCACGGATGCCAAGCACAGTTGTGGATCCTACTATTCCTGTGGGCTCACACTGGGTCACATGGCATTCATCCACTGCAGTAATTAAACACAGCCCACAAGTGTACACACACATACACACACACAGGCGCTAATTGCAGGCAGGAGGCATTCCACTCATTATAGGCCAAATTAAAGCAATCAATTGAAACTAGAGACCAGCAGAGAGGAATACATTCATGGGAGCCTGATCTCCTTAATAAAGACTGCACAGGCTGTGTCAGCTATATAACCCGACAAAACCACACACACTGACCAGGGTCCATCGAGCAATTGCCTTGTTAATCACTCTCAGTGTCAGCTAATGGGCTGCACTTTTAAGAGACGCAAATAAATTTCAGCCATTTCATGCTGTATATGAGGCCTTTCAAACCCATTTACAAGACAGAAATATGTTCTTTCCAGCCCCAACAAAAATCTCTTGGCTGACACAAATGGCTACACTGCTGCACACATCTGTAAGGCATTTTCAAGCCCCATGAATGTTCTTCCTCTCTCTTCTTGTGTTCTCTAAACACCAGTGGGGCTTAAAGTGTTGAACATCATGGAAAAAGCACATTTGTGTCAGGTAAGGTAATGCATTTTGTTTGCCTTTGTGTTTGGAGAAAATGAACACATCTGCCCAAATCAGCCTTTGCATCTCAAACACAAGGGAGAGCCGGGTGTGAGTGTATCCAATTCCAATGGTGTTTTTACAAGCACATCTAACTTGTGTCACCGGGGAGCCCCCACCTCTTGTATTTTGCCGCTCCTCGCCCCTCTCCCCTCCAGCTGGGCCAACTGTTGCTCCATCTCCGGGGCAGATTAGAGGAAGTGCTGGCTCCTGAAGAATGCAGGCCTACTGCTGCCGCTGCTGCTCTCAACAGAGGATTTATTAGGACTGGCACGGCGGCCTGAGCTTCTGGCCTCCAGCTAATAGGGTGAGAGGGTGAGAGGGGAGAAGGTAGTGAGAAAAGAGCACCTCTGCTGAGATATTACAAGCCGTCAATACAAAACATCATGGTGCCTGCTCAAGGATGCAGCTGCTTTGAAGCCTCTGTTTTACTTAATTCCAACACACACTGTTTTTCTAACCTTAAGAGATACAGGCTGCTGTGAAGTAGTTTAAATTCAATAAGAGGCAATAAGTAAACCAGAGCTCAGAGGTAATATGAAGAAGCATGTGTTTCTTATCAGATGTTTTGTATTTTTACTCACTGATGCAATTTTATTTAACATCAGATCATCACATTAACACAGCGCAAGTTGTACCTTTACCCTTAAGAGTATAGTGATCACAGTTTTACATTAAAACTTCAACACATTGCGTCTCCATCAGAGGTACCACAATAAAACAATTACACCACAACAGAAAGAAGGTGAGTGCAGCGACGGCTGTCCGCGGAGAGTGTCTAGGAGCCTCACAACTAATGCAGTGGCCTAGATCCAGGCGGTAGACATCGATCAGATTGACAATTGAGAGGCCATGTCGTGGCTGATAAGGCCTTTTTTTCTATGGCCGAGCACAAGCCCATCTATTAAGATGAAAGGAAAAGGACGATATGCGTGCAGCCATGTCAGTGTTGTTGTAACAAACCAATGTGAGTAGTTACCAGGCTGGAGGAGGAGGGGCCCCAACACACAGAGGTCACCATGAAACGATTATTTTCACCTTGGTGGCCGCTGCTCCTGTGATGCACAAAGAGAACAGAAACATTACTGTGTCATCATGACCTGTCTGATATGTAAACTAGTTTGTATTTATCAATTTGTGAAGGCTGATTGTAGACTTTCCTTTATGGATAAATCCTTAAAAACAAAGCATCGAGTAAAATGTCTGTGTGGTTACTCTGAACTTGCAATGCTATGTTTTGTTATCAGTAACATATATTAATAAACACTGTAAAAAGTGGGAGTCGTCATTTATTGGATCTTTAAACACGTCTCTCATTCATTATGTTATGTCGCCACCTGCTGGACCCACAAGTCATTGAGACTGAGCACAAAACTGGCTCAGTGGAGTGAGGTATCTAAGTGAATTCTGTCCTTCTTTGTCTTTGACACTCTCAGTGTCTCTCTTTATGATGCATATATTACGAGATGGAGGCCTAAGGTAATATTTGCTGCATACAGTGACACTGACTTTTATAGCTCTGTGCCATAAAAATCTCTCAAAGGATTTTGTCCTCAGTGACCTAAAGATTTCATATTTGTGTTGGACAATTTGTACCTATCTACAGTTAATACAAAATAATTAAACCAGTCTTTTCAACTAACCCATGAATAAATCAAATAAGGAGGTCTATCTTCCGGAAATGTGTTTTGGAATCAATTAATAATGTTAAACCTGGTAAATAAACAACATGTATGCACTGATTGAAATCCTCAATGGAGTATGCCCAACCTGCAGTAATATTAGGTCAAAAATGAATTTCTGAATTTTCTAACAAACTAAAACAATAGCTTATCTTCATTCTGATTCACTCTGAAATAAACTTTTCAGAATCTTGAACAAAAAACTTGGAAGAAGAGTATTTCCAGTTCACAATTAGTGGACATGGTGGCATACCATGACCTGGAACAGGCAATGATGACAGGACATACTGTATACAGAGGCTGTCATAAGTGTTTTCAGGTCACTGCTCTCTTTGTCTGCTCTCTGAGTTTCATTCATCTTGTTGGATAGCAATTTATGTGTCAACTTGACCTCTCTCCATAGACTATGTTCACACGTCTTGACTTCACTGACAATACTATAGTGCAATAACACAATTACAAGTCACGGGGCAAAGCTAGTGGGGAACATTTTCTTCCTCTCACCACAATAGCTGACTTTATCATTTGGTGTGTGATATAACAATTCACCTTTAACAAGAACAGGTCAAAAACTAGTTATAAAATTACGTCCTTCTTCTAGGAAACGGAGAAGGCAATACAGACTAGGTTGCATCATGCTATTGCTGTCACGGCATTGTATGACAATTAATAATATTGTTCATTTTTACAAGAATGACTTGCCGATTTTATGCACGAAATGAACGAAAATGTAAGAATTAGAAAGAATAAATTAGCACCTTTTAGCTGACTTTTCTTGTGCGGCAGGTGCTGAAGGTCCCTCAAAACAGTAAAACGTAGCAATGTTGGGAAGGAGGTGCCAAAAAGTTGAGGTCTTGTGCAGCAGTGCAGCAAACTGTTGTGAAGCAGTTGGCAGTGCTTTAAAAACTGAGAAGCTCATATGTTGTGCTATGTTTTGCGGCAGGTTCCTCAAAATTGCGGCATGTTTTGCGACAGGTGGCACAAAGTAAACGGAGGAAGATTAATTATAAAATAGAAGCAGGAGAGAAAATGCCCCCACTTTACTAAACAATAATCCTCCAGCAGGGGGCGGTCTTGGAACGGTTTGCATTTGATGCACAGTAAAATGTAAAAGAAGTAGGTCGTTTCCTGACGTAAGCAGCGTAAAGATGAACGGACAGCTCACAGTTTAGCTAGCTTACAGGCTAACTGATTCCTTTTAGTTTAGTTTACATTTTGTTTTGTTTGGTGAGGTAAATATTTTATTAGATGGGGACTACACGCCTACAATGAAACTCCGCATGCAGAATAATGTGAGGTGAGTTAAATCTTTTTCAAACTATGGCGTTAATTATTTCGTTAAGCGTCACGTATTAGCTGCTAACGCTAACATCTGTTTGCTCTCTCTGTTATCGTCCTTTCCCTGTTTCCTGAAATGGTTTATAGGCATTATAGGTTAGCAAAACTTAATAAACGTGGATTTTCTATAGCTTTACTTTTTAAACTTTTAAATGGCCGTTAACTAACATTAGTAAGCTTGACAAATCAAACTTAAGCCTAATCTAGCATGTTTTCATGCTATAGTCAACAGGACGTTAGTTGCTACTTAAGCTCTCCAAATATTTTGTGATAAGAAAAAATCTTTTGCCTTTAAATGTAGGTTAGGCAATATAGTCTTTATTGTGCTATATTTGTGTTAATAGTGTAAAATAATTGAAATCATGTGCATTGTTAATCTAGTGACATTTTATATTTGTGGGTCATTTACAATTGAACTCATCAACATTTTTATACTTGTGCTCTCCCGTAAAGTCTTTTTTCGTTTTTTTAAGGAGTGATACCGGAAGAGCTTCAAAACTGGCAGATTCTCCTGCGGTAATGCAGCCTAAAAGTGAGCGGGGTGCAGCAAGAGGACCGAATGACTTAAAACTATTTGTGCAACCAGAGATTGTAACCAGGACACCAACCCTGTGCTCTCCTGCTGCCAAACCTGAGGGAACTGAAGTGCGTGTCCCCATCTCCAGTGGTCCTGGAGAGTCCAGCGGGGGCACTTCATCCAGGAGGTCCAGGGTGAACTCCCACAGCCACACGCACTCACATTCACATGGCCACCGTCGGCTTCAGCACCAGTCCCCATCAGAGAGTCACACCGAGTCTGAGGTTGATCCGCCAGACTCTGATCCAGAGTCAGGGGAACCCAGTGCCTCTTTGTCTGAGCTTCGTTGTCTCTTTCGTTGGCTTCAGAAGAGTCTTCCTTTCCTCATAATACTGTGTACTAAACTAATTATCCAACATGCTCTTGGTAGGTGTACATCTAGAAACCAGGATTCCATTATGTATAAGCTTTGCTCACCTTGTTCTTCCTGCTCAATTTCAGGATTAGCTGTTGGCATTGGCCTTTTTACAACTTTTTTGTATGTAAATAAAGGTATTCAGAGTCAAGTGTTTCATCAGGTAAGACACCCCTTAGAAATTGTATTATTCAGAGAATCCTGAAATACCTCAGTTGCTGTTGACTTATTAAAACATGTTTTTTCCAGGATCGTCACTCAAAGCTGCAGTGTGTTTGGTTGCTCATCTTCTTGAGCTCCTCTACAATCCTGCTTTATTACACCTTTATAACTGAGACACTTTACCATTGGTATGAGTTAAAGCATGATTTGATGATAGATTTACTTAACTAGTTCTACTAACTTGATACTGTTAAGGTATTTATCTATAGTCAATGGAGAGTTTTATCTATGTACCCAAATACATCCTTAAGCCTAAAAATCTACATTTTCACACAGCTCAGCCATTTTTGCATGAATGAACTTTAACTCTGAGGAATGTTTCACATTTTTAATTCTATGTGTTTTGTGGGTTTTTTTTAGCCTCATCTTCCTCAGCCCAACCATCGAGCCATTGGGTTTTTGGGAGGTGCTGTGGGCAGTAGGCGTCACTAATTTCATTATTAAGTTCCTCTTTATGGGTATTAAGTGCCTTATTTTGCTGCTGCCCTCCTCATTGGTCACGTACAGATCTCAAGTAAGAGTGGGAGGCTGTATAAATTAAGCGCAGGATCTTGTGACTGGTTTATAATGTGCCTGTGTGTGTTTCTAGGGGAGGTGGTTAATGCTGACTGAGGAGCTGGGTCAGGTCTACCAGGCAATTGCACCTGTCCCACTGTGGTTTCGTTACCTGGTAACCTACCAAGAGATTGATGGCACTCCTGGGCTCACACTGGGGGTCATCCTGGCTTTGCTCTACCTCATAATGAAAGTAAGCAATCGCAGCAAGTTTTTGAGTATTCATTTAAAAATGTTCATTTTATCTATGCATTTTTTTATCTGTAGCTTTTGGGACTGTATGGACAGTGTTCATCTTTACTGAAAACTGTGAGGATATGTCTAAAGGGCGAGGTAAATTGTAGACCATGTTAAATATTGTGTTCATTTTGCGAATCTACAATTAGCCTTTTTTAACTTGTTTTATATATTTTAGCAAACCGGAACAGCAGCCACTAGAAGTCAGTGCAGTGAAGCTGGGGAAGTCTGTCCCATCTGCCAAGGGGAGTACAGACAGCCTCGGGCCCTGCTCTGTCAGGTACATGTGTTTTAGTCTTTATGTGCACTCACATTCATTTCAGAGAAGATTAGGCAATGATATTGACCGGCTAATATGTCTAAAGAGCAGAATATGCTGACATGATGTCCATTTCTTTCTGTGCAGCACATATTTTGTGATGAATGCATTGCACTGTGGTTCAATCGGGAAAAGAGCTGCCCTTTGTGCCGGACTGTAATCACAGAGAAGGTCTACAAATGGAGGGATGGTGACACATCTTCACATCTGCAGATTTACTGACAAAAGGTTTTTGGTATTGAATTGTTGTAAATGTAATTTTTTCTATGATGTCAAACCCCACTGAAAAGTAATGTCGTCTACACTGTTTTTTGTTTTTTTTTAAAGCATAGGGCTCTGTTATTCGTGGGCACAAGTCAAAGACACACATTATGCACCTTCATTAGGCATATTACTGCCTTGTACCCAGTATACTCCTCTTTACATACTTAGATGATCATTTTTATGCCGTGGATGTGTTAATTTTTTCCTATGTTCCCCTACACCTAAGGTAGATGGGTTAACAACACCAGATGATAAAATGTATTTTGTGTTCTTTTTGAACAAATATGGCAACCCCTGGCTGCTCTCATGCAGTGTTTTGTTTATGATATGGACTTTAAATCAAGAAATGTGTGTGCAATTTGGATTAACTGATGGAAAATCTGCTTTAACTTTCAGTGACATTAAGTATTCAAGATGATGCAATTGAATTTTGGAGATTCACATCATAGACTGTGTATGTACATATACATCTATGGTTTACAGAGATTATTTTTCTACAGAGGTGCTAAAGCCTGGGTTTTATAATAACCAAAGAATGGGATAACCTATTTTATTATCAGTGTAAAACATGTCATTTTTATCCATTTAAATCAATAAAGACTCAAATCATCAAATCAAGCAAATCAAAATCAAGCAGACTTTGTCTGGCATTACACTAAACAGAAAAGAATGAGAATCACTTTTTATTTATGTACATTATACATATCAGACTCTTAGTTTAGAGGCAACACGCCACATTCATACACTAAATGCCCACCGATTAGGAATAGATGGAGTATCTCTGGTCAACATACTTGGTTTTAAAACTGTGGAATAACATGATCAGTACAAATCCCAAAGAATCAAGTCCCTGCAACAGTAACAAGGCGGTCACCACTTATCCATAGTACACTTCAAATCAGATTTTGATCAAGACTGAGAAATAGTCCCTTTAAACAGGTATTAACCCTGTTCAGTAAACTGAACAAAGAGAAAGTACTACAAGAAAGGCACAGTGCCATTTCCACAGTTTGTATCAGTGTTTTCATAATATACTTTTACTTAAAGCAATGCAAAACACAAAAACACGCTTTCTTCAGCAATGGAAGGTTTTGGAAAAGCCCCTTTGAACACTTTTACTGTTCAACATTTTGGAATAAAAAAGCTGCATCTAATGCCATGGTAAGACATTCTGTCGAAAACAATCTCAAACGGAGTACATATTTATGACAAAATAAGATGGACAGGAATGACAAAGTATCACATTCTGCTGCCTTATCGACATAATACTATAACAAAATAAATACATCATTTGCATAGTGTGAACAATTCTGAGACAATGCAATGGCACTTGAAATAAATATTTGAATGAATCAAAAATGCAAGAGAAATACTCGCTAGAGTAAAGTTGACTTTTTATCATGTACAAGTGATTACCCTGAACATTTTAAACCAGCCCAGAAGAAACGTAATGATCTCTATTCCTGCACAGGACAGAGATCCAGATTTCATTCCCAGGATTTGTTCCTAAAAATGATTTGGTTCTTTCATTAAAACAGTTTTTTGGTTGTACAATTGACATACTATTTAGACAGGAATGGTATTCATACATCAACAGCAGTTTTTCAACAATCTGCATATGAAAGATATATACGAAAGAAAAGCGGTAACACTAGAGGCTGTTGTTGCAGTGTCCAATTACAAACTAAACACAGATGAGCTATTGTAGCAGGAAGTACTGGAAGTGTAGAAGTGTTCCGAAAGCATTAGGGATTAATAAATAGGCAATGTTACTGAGACTGAGTCTGTATGGACTATCAGGAGCCTCCAACCGTTAAAAACGACTCAAAAACAGAGTTAAACAATAATGCTGTAGGCTGCCAAAATTAAATGCATTTCAAGTAACACCAAAAGGCAAGTGTATTTACATCCAGCGAAGAGAAAGTGAGCAATACTTCTGGACAGGCTTGTTTTTAGAAACCGTTACAACGTGACAGGTACAGCAGCACCAGAATTTTGTATTGATTGCGGGAAAAGCAATGCTTAGAGCTTAGATTTCATTTCTTTTTATAGCTTCTTTTCTGTGAGTCAAATCCTACCGACTCCTGACCACAAACGCCAGTGACGAGGCAACGAGTTGCTTTTCCCGTTCTAAAAACACCCAATATTGTGTTCACCGTGGAATACATGCAACAGTTTGCAAGATGCTCTGATCTTAAACAATCTTTAACTTTAAAACTGGCATACTGAGGGTCTCTCACACTTCAGCTCTCATTGTAAACATTAGAAATAACATTGTCCACAAGACGGACAGTGGAGCACCAATAAATCATAGTATAATGCCAAAACTAAACAGCAGGACTGCCCTCAGCCTAGGCATCAGCTGGCACACCTTCAAGCAGGTCAACTTTACACTTTACATACCCACTTTACTGAACTGCTCATTATTAGCAGCAGGCTGAGAGGACCAGGCTGCAAGTTTGAGAGGAGAGAAGAGAAGAAGAGAGGAGAAGGCGCTGCTGGAAGAGCTGGTGATCAGTGGTGACAGTGTCAGTCAATTCATTAAAAAAATCTACAAGTCTCTTATCAAAAAGAAAAGCACAACAAAGAAGAAAAATTATAATAGTCCTAGACGAGCGAAACGTCATAGGTTCATTCTTAAATGCTCAGGGCGCTTTGAGTTCAACGGGTAGGCTTGTTTTTTATATTGTCCTGCGTTGATGCCGGGTGGCTGTCGGATAGGAAGCGGCGCAGAGGCCTCCGTAGTTCCACTGCCGCTAATGTCCATCTGTTCCACGCAAGACACCTCCATTGGCTGTTCCATAGATATTCCAGGGGACAGCAGCGATGGGCTCTGATTCAGCGTGGGTCCCCTCGACCAGCAATCCCCGCCTGCAAACTTCACCGGACTGTGAAAAGAAACATTGCAGGTTCAGAAAACTGATCTTAGCTGTACCTACATAATAGTGTCTTTCGTTCTGTTGATGCTCGTTTCATTGTTACCGTGAAGAAAACAGAAACAGACATTTACCTTATTGGCGTTCGTGGGCTTCCTGGGAACTTTCGTGGTGAACGGACTTTTGGTTCAAAGGAGAACTTTTCTTTGACGTTTTCGAGCACGGATGGGGCAACATACGTAAAACCCTGGGGAAGAAGTGGGAAAAGGGAGGCAAAGAAACATCTGAGTCCACCTTAGTCCAAAAACAACCCACAGCTGATGAGCAATGCAACGCTGAGTAAACTGTATCATGCAATGTGGTGAAAAAGTGAGCAAAGTTTCCAGGAATAGGAACAGGAAGAAACCAGATGGGACACATTAGGCGATTCTCGTAAGACATGGTTATTGAAAGGAACACGAAAACAATAAAAAACATTGTGCCTAGAGCTTGTCTGTACATTTGTTTGCCGACAAAAGCAAGAGGCAGAAAAATCTCAACATCACCTACCAGGAAGACTTGATTTGCGCTTTCGCTGAGCGTGGAATCATCAGGACTGTCAACTGGAGTCTGGCTCGTGAACTTGGAGTCAAACTGGCTGACGTCATCGGCTGATTGCTGTCGTAAATATAAGAACAAGTTACTTAGCCAACTATTAAAGTCATAGATCAAGTTGTTTCAAATCCCAAACTTACCAGAAATGGTTTAAAGGGAGGCTCTACTTTACGAGCAAGTAGGTCATCCCAGTTTATATGTCGGAAGAAAGCGTGAGCCTGAAGATGACAGAGAGCAGTTTTACACAAATTAAGAGACTTATTCTATTTTATTTTTTCAAAACTGTTGATTTCAGTCACTGTGTTTACCTGGACCTCTGCAGCATCTCCTGGGCCACCCCCGAGACGCAATGAGGCATTTCTCTTCAGCAGCTACAAAACAAATACGTACGTCATTATGTTTGTTTGTTTTGGGTTTTTTTAAATGTTTAATTTGTGATTAAGACAAGAACAAAAGATTTTATGGCTCACCTTTTTCAGAAGGTCTCTAGCTTCTTGTGTAAGATATGGTGGAAGGCTGAGTTTGCATTTCAAAATTTTGTCAATTGTCTTCTTTCGGTTTTCACCAGTAAATGGTGGCTATTTATGACAATGAACACACATCAAAAAAAATATATGTTTATGAGTAATGCATAAAGATCTGGAAAAAATCTGGACATAATAATCAATAATTCATTCATATCCATTATTAATGACCATGTAAAGCAATTAAGCACAATATTCCAATGTTTCCAAAGTGTGCCTACTACTGCACTGATTAACACTTATTGTCTTATCAGGAGCTTTAATGTCATACAATGCTTGTAGTGTTACATGGCATTTTTCTACTGTTCACTACATAATAACCCCTTTCACAGATGCACTGATTTGTAGACTACCTAACTTTATCAGGAGTGCCCGAAGCCTGTTGCTCAAAGCCAGTTTGGATTTTTACCCAGGTAAGTTCAGGTTAAGCAAACACTGAGTTTTCAGTCTGCAGATGGTGGTTTGGTTTTGAGCTATTTCCATCACCATGGTAACTTTCTCTAAACTGCTACCCTGCTCTGAAGCAAGTTTAGTTCTGGTTTAGAAACCGCCAAATTGTTCCAAACAGATATGAGCGAAGTCTAATGAATCTAACGCTTCCTGATTCTCAGCCGAGGTAGCCACACCTACTTTTCCTTCAGGTCGTATCCTATTGGCTGTTTATTGCATGGGCACACTCAGTGAACATTGGTAAAGGGTTTAAACCTGGGTTGATGAGAAAATTGATATCCAGTGTCGTGCAACAAAGAAACTTAAAGTTACCCAGTTTGCATTTGTTTGGTTTTATCGACAGAACTTACTCTGCAACTCTGAGTTTGTTAAACCGGCTTTGAGCAACTGGCCTCTGGTGTGAAAACACTCAGTATTTCACTCATTATCTAGAACAAGCTCCTGAGGGCTGTGCTGTGTAAACGATGTCAGGAGATCTCCAGAGGATCTCCGGACGGGGGTGGGGTGTCGTTGCAGCGAGCTGATGACACATATAACATGCAGCTGGCGTTGTAAGTGTGGACGTGTCATACTCTTTACTTTTCACCATGTGGTTAGGTTGCTTACATGTTTGAATAAACGTAGTGTCAATATTAGCACTTTACCGTTATCACTAAAGGAAGGAGTCGGTTCATTTCAGTCTGCCACCTTGGTGTTGTAAACGACCATGATAATTAAGTGTCATACCCTGCTTATCCCCGCTGATCAGTAAAAACCCCCGACTATCTCCTGACATGTATGAATGCAAATCTCGGGGACATCCTCCAAAGAATATGTGTGAAAAGGGTTAATGTCAGAATGCTGTGAAAGCCTCTACATTGGTTCACAACAGAAATGAGACTAAACGGCCCTGAAAACCATGTTGCCTGGGGGTACAAGTTGGAGGGTGATTTGCTGATTAATCATAAATAAGTAATAGTAAGTAGGTCTCTACTGTAAATCTTAGAAAAGGCTTCCTTGGATATTGATTGGACTTACTGCTCCTGTCAGCATGTCATACATGAGCGCTCCGAGGCTCCACCAGTCGACTGCTCGATTATGTCCACTCCTCATTAGGATCTCTGGAGCCCTGTGGATAAAAAAGGAAATAACATGATACTACGTTGCAATGTACAGCATCCCAAGTACAGACAGAGTTCTATAAATGGAAGAGAAGACAATGTAACCATGGTACATTACATACATATATTCAATGGTGCCGCAGAAGGTGTGGGTTACAGTGCCATCATGGATAGACTCCTTGCATAGACCAAAGTCTGTTAACTTTACATGTCCTATAAAAAAGAAATGTAGCATGTGAATAACATGACAAACACCACTCAACCAAACACGTTACTTGGGGGAAAAAAGTTAAAATGTTGAGAATGTAGAAATCTAACTTTTTGAGTTATTTTTTAAATAGTTTACCATTGTTGTTTAGCATTATGTTTTCAGGCTTCAGGTCTCTGTAGATGATGCCTTTCTTGTGCAGGTGGCCCAAAGCCATGGAGATCTCAGCCAGGTAGAAACTGTAATTAGACCAAGCAGGTAAAACGTCTACATTCAGTCTATTCTTTTTCAAAATGTAATACATTTATAACCATTATAATCATTAGGGTTGAATAATGTTAACATAATGACTGTTTTCATCTGCACCTGCCAGTGTTACAAAGAAAAAATAAGGACACACAATTCCCAACTTGTAACAAACCACTCTCTGAAAACATTACAATCACCCTGAGCTTGCATGATACAATCTGAATGAAAAGCCCTCATACATAAAGTCAGGATTATAGTGCTGTGTGAAAAGGGTCCTTATTTGCATGTCTTTGGACTTATTGTGAGGCAACAGTGGATGCCACTGTCCCATTGAAATTAAAATAGGATGCTAGTGACTTACCATGCTGTGTCCTCCATAAAGATTCCCTCTCGCTCAAGTTGCATAAATAACTCCCCACCTGCAGCAAAGACAGGAAAATCAACAGTTTGCCATGGTAGTGATTAAAGGTTGTTTGATTAGACATTCAAATACTCACCACTAAGATACTCCAGGATAAGGTACAACTTCCCCCCTGTCTGGAAGGCATAGATAAGGTCCACAATGAAAGGGTGCTTCACCTCCTCCAAAATGTTCCGCTCAGCTTTGGTGTGGGCTGTGTCCTTTGCATTTCGCACAATCATGGCCTGAAAGGAGTCAATCAAAAGCAACAGAGAATGCAGGAATAAGTTAGAAAAAAACATTTAGTGAAAAAGAAGCTGGATCTGAAGCACAGGAATTAGCTCTGTCTGAGGCCTAAGGTCTAAGGCTTTACAGAAACAAACAATTCTCTATTTTTGTGGTTTTGAGTATCTAAGATCATGGCTAAATGTGTCAAAAAGTGACTTGAGAGGATAGCCACAGTCTAATGAGATTTCTATATGTGACCACCTACACACCGCAGTAGTGGTATGTTTGGAGTAGGAGAGATTAAACAACGTACCTTCTTCAAAACCTTCATTGCAAATATCTTTCCAGAAGCAGCACCTGTTACTTTCCGAACTTGAAACACCTACAAACATTAATGCATGGAATTACATTTCTGAAATTTATGAAAGAAAACACTTGCTTTAGGCATGATTAGCACGTGTATATGTGTGTGTAAATAAACTTGGCTGGCACCATCCTCATTTCTCTTTTATTACACATCCCTTCCATGTAAAAAAAAGGATGGAAATAAGTAAATCCACGCAGAGAGAATAGTTTGTTTACATTGAATGTGTGTGACATTTACCCCCACATTATTCAAGAAAGGTGTGTTACAATAGCTTGAGAATATATAGCACCAACTTTATAATATTAATGGGTAAATGTAAATGTGTAATTCACTAAAACAGTGTTACAGCAATGGTGCTTGAGCCAAAGATTGTAACCAGACAAGAATATCAACGCACAAAAATTATTAACACTTTTTAAAGTTTAAAGTTTTTAAAAGTCTGAGATGTATTTGTTGTGTGCATTTCCATACCTTTCCATAACCACCTTTTCCCAGAACTTTCAGCAGCTCAAAGCATTCAGGCCTAATCTGCTCTGTTCCCTTGTTTACGCTGTTCTCTGATATTTCAAACTTCTCACAGTCATCCATGTTACTAATAAAGCCAAAACAATGGAGGAAAACAGAAATAAAAGGAATAAAACCACATCAGTCATAACATTATATTAAAGAAATGGGAAATATGAAGAACATCTTATAGATGGATATAGCAACTACTACATACAGGGTTAACTAGTGGAGCAGATTTAGATTCTTAGAAGAATTACTGAGAAATCACCCCAAGTCTAAGAAGGGAGCTTTAACTTACATATTCTTAAATAACAAATGGACTTTTCTTAATTAAAAATGTTACAAAAATGAAGGTTTTACTTACAATTCAAAACCACTGCATTGGTCCATGTATTCATTAAGCTGACCCTGCAAAATAAAAAAACACATACATCCTTTATGGTTTCTGACGTTCAGTATTTTATCATTTCAAGGCACACCCAATTCCTTACTGTACGCACTCGCAATAATAAAAAATATAAGCATCCAAATATAGTTCTAAAAATAAAACACTACAAATGAGTCATAACTTAATAACTACCTCCTTGTGATGACTGTGCAACAGTAGCTGTCCCGGTACAAAAAGCTTCGTGGCTTTGGTTTTGTTTATCAAACGTGTCACCATACTTTTAGCTATTATGACAAAGTATTAGCCGAGTTGTTTTGACTGTTTTTGATACAGATATCTAGCAATGACCATTATAATGTTTTCACTGTATTTTGGACAAACGACAACTTGAGCTTAAAAGGGTAAAGTTAACGTGGGACAAAACCGGCTACAATAACTTAAGATAAGCGGGCATTTGTCGTCAGCGCTTGAGCTACGCATTTGTTTGCATTGTGATGATGCTAACAGCTTTACTCCAGTGAAACGACAGGAAAAAGCGTATTTATGCGTTGTGGTTTCTGATCTTCAATAAAATACATTTTGTGGCAAACTGATACAAGAGACAAGACAAGAGTACGAAAATGAATGTGTATCCTACACTTAGCTATACAGGCCTTATACTAGCTAACAAGTATAGGCTAGCTTCAAGCTAACCGGCTAGTATCCTGAACAGCCTGAGTGTAAAAACTCACTCCGTCTTCAAGTTCGTCCTCAGAGACGGCTTCATCCGGTTGATCCAGGTCGATATCGAAAACACCGGCCATTTCCACTGTCATTTCCTCAGTGTTTAGTCAGAACTCAATCCCGCTCTCCCGCCTCATGTGAGAGCCATCACCGCTGTAACACACCGGCTACAGTCTACAACAGACAGCATGGGCTAACATCCAGCTTACGCTAACCACAACAACATCACAGAGCCCCCTATCGGCGGCGCCGCGCCACTACACCATTAATGACTTCATGAGTAAGCTGGTCGAAGTTATGATAATTTAACATACAACAAGGACCAATGTTACTCTTTATGGTGACAATAATACATTAAAATAATTTACAATTATTTTACTCTGCCACAGCCGTCACACTGATAGGATAATGAAGATAAAACCGTTTACACAGCTTGCTCTAAATAACTACAGCTTCAGTTCTTCGTCAGTAGGTGGCGCCCTACTGGTACGAACCTAATGCACTTTGATGAGGAGGTAAGAGCCTGCCTCAAGAGAACTATCTCAAGTTGACTGAGGTAAGACTGTAAAAGCCTTACCTAAAAATGGTCTGGCACACCTAAACACAAAAACAGACTGGTTTTGTAGTAGCTACTCTACAGTACTGATTCCTTTATTGAAGGCAGACACTAGTGGTTATCATTGGGGTGAATAGAAACATCTACTACATCAAAAACAGATAATCCTGAGCTCTCCTCTCCCATAATTGCTTTTATACAACCATGTCAAAGCAGAAGTGTGTCCCAGCTGCAGCTCAGGACCAGGACAAATAAGATTTGAAACTGAAACTGCTTTTGAGTTATAGTACAATGTTGGCCCTCTAGTCCAAGTTAGTCCAAGTGACAGTGACAAGAGCCATTCCTCAGCAGAGTGGTCTGATGGTCACTGTTTGTTGGGTTCTTTTATTGTGGGGCTGGTTGTGGTCAGTGTCCATCTCTGGAACTCAGGACAGCGTTACTCTAAGAGCCATCCCAGTTCTATTTGATAGTTTCTTTAACTCTGATTGCTCAGTGATCAAACCCAGCTGTACCGAGAAACAGACCTGTTTTCACTGTGTGTTCTGTTTTGTTTGGCTTTGTTTATTTTTACAAAAGCATGGACAACACACTAGTAGAAAGTCATACAGCTCTGTTGTGGTTCTCTGTGATGACTTGAGGTCTGGATTGTTTTCATTCAAAGTCACTTTACATATGAACTGATATTTGGTCCATTTCAGTGTCAAAAAATGCTGATTAAAAAAGAAACTCTGAAGAGCCAAAGAGCTTTTCCTTCAATCTTTATCATAACATTCTTATCTCAGTTGCACATTTTTGTTCATTTCTAAGAGAATTTTAATTCTTGCAATTTGAAAGTGGTAGAAAAAAATAAATGTTTCATATCCATTTTTCAATAACAGTTAAAAAGGTGACTTGTCAGTTCATTGCACAATGAAACAAAACTGTAACCAAAGCAAAACTATTGCTAAACACAATATAACACCCAATTAAAGTTTAATGTCACACTGTATGATAATATCCAGTCCATACACAGTCTGTTGTTACCACAGTAGTATTGGGTGGGAGCAGACAAGAAACCAGCAGAGGTGGCCAAGCAGTAGGGTCTGTTTGTGGGAATTTGCGACAGTGCATAAATGATGGTGAGTGTGGAAAGGCGTAAGCATTCCTGGTAAGCAACACGTTATAAAGTTACAAAAAAGTCAGCTTGGACAAGGTTCTGGCTGAGTTGAGGTTATTAATGCAGCAGAATTACTTTGCGAACACAGAGCCTAGAGTGGGCTGCCGTGGACATGTCATGTTTTGTTGCACACTAGTGAGCATATATGGTACATATAAACACACTGTCTGTGGTCGACAGGCCTCATACACTGTTTGTAGACAGAGCTACAATTATAGGGCCTGTTTTTCAGAATGATGTCCATTGTTTCTGATGCTGCTAGCCAACTGGTTTACAATAATCACATGCACTGCCAATTTAACTCCAAACATCAAAACTCTGATGTGTGCCTGCCACCTTAAACAGCAACATGCTTACACACTTAATGAAGTCCATAAAATGACCACAAACATATTCAATATGCCATTTTGAATTCACTTCAGCATTGTGGCTAAACATGAGTTGTTGGAACCAGTCACATATAGTCACATAAGGAAGTGGGAATTTTCCTATAGTAACCATTTTAATTGCCCTCTGCTTTGCACATTTTTGTCATCCTTTGGGACATTGTTCTGTATCATTCAAGCCTTGATTGATTTGCTCTTGCAGCTGAAAAGCGCAGCGTAGGCCTTCACATTCCCAGCACTGGTATGCTTGGCAGGCAGTGTGGGGCATTCCTCACTAATATTTCTGAGATGGCATCATGTCATGACACAGAAACATGAAGAGACATGTAAAGCTGCCCTTAAGCTTCAA
Source organism: Rhyacichthys aspro (assembly GCA_036850595.1). Classification (NCBI taxonomy): domain Eukaryota; kingdom Metazoa; phylum Chordata; class Actinopteri; order Gobiiformes; family Rhyacichthyidae; genus Rhyacichthys; species Rhyacichthys aspro. The sequence continues at coordinate 8,763,313 of CM072161.1, forward strand.
TCAGCAGCGCAGGATAGATTCTGCAGTGGAGGAAAGTCCATCAAGCGAGATTTCAAACATTCCTGCATGAGTCAGTGACGTCGTTTCACTTCAAAGGGATGTGTGTGTTTCATGTGGGCTTTTGCTCCTGTGTACATTTCTCTGACTGTACACCCACCCATCGCACTGGCATTTAGTCGGAGATTTTCTAACTGTTCAGAGGCATTCAGGACTTTGAATTAACGGCACACCTGAATGACGCAGTTCACTTGGCAAAACCCCTAGTCCTTAAAGTAGGAGAAATGAAGAGGCATGATGCATCATTGTGCAGGTTTACAATGACTCCTCTCTGTCGTGTTATGACATGTGGCCACATAAAGGCGAAGGGGTTTTATGTGGATCCCCTGAAAGAACTCATTATAAACCCAGCACAAAGAAAACTTGTGATTTGTTTGAAACACAAAAGAAACAAAGTCAATACACTGTTATTATTTTTCTGCATAAAATATTCGGATATGACAGCCACGTGTATGATTTATGTTTCGTGTCTGTCCTCGTCTCTGAAATGTTTGGAAAAATCAGACTTTATTGAGGTTTTAAACCCTTTCAGTAAAGCCAGACAAAAGTGAGAAGGAGCGTGTGAGTTTAGTCATGTCCGACTACACTTCAGTTCAGGAAGTGTGCTCAACTATCTTTTTGTTGTCATTACAGATCAGAGAGCCATTAAATAATAATAATAATAATAAGAGTGTAAATCATTGCTTCAACAGAGGGCTGCTCACATCTTGTTGTGGATACATTTGGTGAGGCATTCTTTCATGTAATCAGATGTATAAAGAGACCTCTAATAGCTTCTTTCAGATGGAGTGAATTATGAAGACTGTGAGTCTAAAGTTGCTGATAAGTGTTGTTTGATCTGGGTGTGCTCAAACCACAATAAAAGAATCAAAGGCTTAAGGCGTTATGGCTTGGAATGAGTGTGCAAATAAAAACATACCGTACGAGTGAGAATTAAATTAAAGCTTTTTCATTTTGTTTTAATTTGTATATTTTGTTAGTGATTTCAATTAGTGTTGTTGAAGTCTTCGTTATCACACTATAAACCAAAGTCCAAAAACATCAGAAAAAGGGCAATGATGACCTGTTGCTTGGAAAAATGGCATGTCCCTCATTGACTGCGGCTCATAAAGAAACAAAAGGACCTTAACGCGTGATGATAATGTGTGACTGAAAAAAAGGTAAGACAAAAAATCCACATGATCAGCATAATTTAATGAGACAGAGTATGAAGGGAACTAAGTGGATAACTACAGGCAGAGTAGGCTTTTGGGTGGGTGCCGGATGAAGGCAGTGATATTTCAGCATCCCTCAGTGGTTCGTCCGCGAACAGGGAGAAAAAACAGCCACTGAGGGAGGCAGTGTGTGCAGGGGGATGTCTCTCTGCCAGAAATGTGACCAGTGCCACCGAATCCAAACTGCAGAATATGTAGAGCATATGGAGATCAGACAGAGAAAGAGGGCCAGGACAAAAGCAGTGTCTTTATTTGAATATCAGACCCCCAGCCTGTTTGGACAGGCCGGATTTGCATGTTGGGTTTTCAGCTTGGGCCCTCAGGCGGTGTAGGATGGGGCTGGGGCAGAGGGGGGGTGTTGGAAATAGTCTTCTGCTTGGTGCTCTGGGGTGTGGCCGCTCTGGGAACAGGCCGTCTCTCAACAGGAGACTCTCACCGCGGGTCACAGCCCGATCTGACCCCTGCGCACACGACCTCGCTGTGTCTCTGTTCACCCTCATAAAAACATAAACATCATAGGGATATTTCAAGGGACAATTATCCACAAATTGATTTCCAAACATTACAAGTCAATGTAAAATGTTGAAAAGCTTGTTCTGATTTGTAACTTAATGAAAGTAGTTCCATCTGTTTTCTTTCTGGTGAATTGTAACACTAGTAAAATCCCTTTTCAGTGTTATCTGAGAGCTGTATTTAAGTACACGCAAAGCTTTGCAACAAGAGCTCAAGTGTAGCTATGATTCTCCATAACTCACACTAAAGGTTTGACTTGGAATCTGAAATGGAGATGATGTCAGTGTGCTGAGAGCAAATCAGTAATGTGATAACCGTTTGGATGTGAAACCTTAGACGGGGAAATTGGAGTTGTGATGGACTTGGTATCCTCCTTGTCCCTCGCCTCGGCTGACATGTGAGATTCTTCAGAGGCCTGCGGGTCAACACTGGCTCAGTGTGGTCAAGACTTATCACATAATGAACGTGAACAACGATACTCTTTTCGACAGACTTTATTTTTAGTGAAAGCAGATGAAAAAAATACATATATCTTTAAAATAAACCAGGTACAAACATGTTTTAAACAAAAAATACAGACACACACTGAAATATTAACAGAATTTGAGAAAAGCTTAGAAACACATACTGAGACACATGCCAAAAGGGGGCTCCCTTATGGAACAGGACATTCTGAAACTGCCAAGAAAAACACACTCCCTCAGCCAGCAAGTCATTCCTGTGTTATCCAATGATCCACTTTTGCTTTTATGACCAAAAATGTTTTACCCCTATGCTAGACTTTAGTAAAAATCTGAAATAAAGTGGAGGCCTTGTGGCATATAGTATCCAGTGGACAAGCAATGATTTTCAGCTTTGTATAATTACAAATTTGTGGTCCTTACAAAAACTCCCCATCAACAAAGTTGTTCCAATAAAATGCAGCGTCCTACAAAAAGTAAGTATTGAGCAACAGAGGAAAGTTATTTGTCAAAGAAAAGAGGGAAGTGTAAAAGGGAAGGGGAGAGCTGGGTGAGCACTGCGTGTACCATACCTAGAACTGGGTGTCACAATACAATGTGTTGCAATAAGGTGTGTTCTGTCTGGATTCTCTGGAAATTCAAGAGCACTAAGCCAACTCACATGCACACACGCAGGTACACACAAAATAGAAGTAGACTGCTGACATCACATCATAAGCACCGTCAAATGTGAAAAACATTTCCTCAGAAAAAACCCTCACAAATGTCTGCATGGAGGAAATAAACAATAGACTCGTGTCTCCGATGGGCCACAAGCTGTTGGGATAAAGGGAAGTGACATTGCAGCACACACCTCCATATGGGAACTGATGCTAACTGAGACAATGACAATAAGAGAGGGAGGACAAAACAGGATGCTGGTCAGATGAAAGAGCCCGAAATGTCAGACAGCCTACAGACTGTTGTCGCCTTGCAATCTTAACAGCCAACACCAGTCTGATAAGCTATCTGACAGGCCGAGAGAGTGACGGACATGCCTGAGACACACATGTACAGAACGAACAACAATAAAAAATCCTAATCCTACTTACCGTGGCAGGAGAGAGGAAACGTGAATACTCTGAGCAGAGCTAGTGTAGAGCACAGGGTTCAGCGCGCTTAACAGTACCCCTCTGTTTTGAATCTACTCGAGTGATTCGTCTCCTGGCTCCGTGACTGGGGCAGTGCAACGAGTTCATTCGAAGGTTCAGCTGAGGTAACGGCACAGACGCTTTTCACTGTGTGCTGAATGGTTTTTTTCCCTCCCGCCTGTGCCTGCTCTGGCGCCCACTGCGCTCAGTCCAGCGTAGCACAGCAGCGGTACAGAAAGAAAAAATAGTACATTTCGCTGGCAGTTACAGAAAAAAGAGGGTACCAAATAGATATATAGTCAAGGTCTAATCAGTAAAAAGAGACAAAAATGAATTACAAGTCTGGCTTCAGGTGATGCTTGAGTAATGTTGAATACGATGTTGCTGAGCTAAAAAGGCATGAAGCTCCATGAATTTGAAGACAAAGAAAACCAGCTTGCATAACAGAAAAAGAACAGTGACTCTGACTGAGAAATGCTGGGACTTCTAGCAAGACTGGTCTGTTAGTAGAGCACGATCTCTTGCTTTAATCCTTAAAAGATAAAAAGAAGGAACACAAATGTGGCTATTACACAAACACAAGCCTCGATCTGTGTTTCACAGGCACAGTTGTAGCTCTGTTACGGTATAAGACTGCATCTGGTAAAGCTGCCCCAGGCTGACTCATGTGCTCTCTTCCTGTAAGCAGAACAATAAGACCAGACAAAGGGACCAGCAGGCTGATTGACTGCCAATTTATCTTTTCACAGCCAAAAGTGTACTGTACTGTACTCCACACTCAATGAAACCTAATCTAATGGACTATGCACAGTGGGAAACAATCATTCATATCTTTGCTATCACGGACTCTCTACAATACAATACTCTACAATAGTAACATTTAGCATGTGCACCATGGACATAGTAGCATTTATCCCAAAGAATACTCCAAAATGATAATCTTAGCTTATTCAAAAAGTCAAATGGAGTATCTGTAGACATAAGTTGTGAGGTCTTACAACAAAGGAAATGTATGCTTCACTATGAGGAATTTATTGCCTTCATATTTTTCTCACATGCTGTAAAGATGCCTAGTACTTCAGTTGAAGTATCTCCACCCTCGCACACATGACTAGCACCTACCTCACAGAGAGCAATGGCAGAGATCACTACCAAAAGCAAAGCCTTCAAAAGCAAGTAATTGCAAGTCCAAGTTCAACATAAACAAGTTGCTACAACAAGAAGGAAACCAGGCGGAGGCAGATAATGGTGGGGTATCTGCTGTAAGGAGAGTAGAAATTAGTGAAGGAGTGGTGGGAGCTCTGAAGTCACAGGCCCCTGGTGGCTTTGGGACTGCAAGCTGGGTTTCAGTCCATTTTGCACACTGAGTTCTTCTCCTGTTGCCTGAGCTTGATGTAGCTCTGGGCCATCGAGTTGACAATGGAGCAGACAAAGAAGCATACCATGATGACCACAACCTTCTCAAAGAGCCATGACCGCCAGTTCTCGTCCTGCCAGGAAGCAGAGAAAAGAGAGAAGCTCGATCAGTAACGTGAGGGGCACCCTTCACCCCTCTGCTCCTGATGCTGTAGGCGAGCTGGGGATCCAGCTCCATGTGCAGGACAGATAGAGATCAGGGGTAATAAAACACGCGCAGCCCCCACCATCCTGCCTCCTAACGCCCCCAGTGACCCCAGCCTGCAGCCTGCCTCCACCAAGTTAAATTGCCTTGCTTCTCTCCTGTAACTGCAGGAGGCTCAAGTTACAAGAAAAAAGGAACATTGTTCTAGAAATGCCTTAATCTGTCCTTGTGCAACTCAAAGTCTGTCCTTTTTTCTAGTCCTTCCTACTTGGAATATAAAATAAAAATGGTTTTCAATGAATCAACTTGGAGCAAGTAAGAGAAAGGAAAGAGAGCAATGGCAGGAGAAAAAAGCCTTTTAAAGAGAAATAGGCTACAGCTACAACTGGCTCTTTTTGTTCTAGACAGAGGGTTTTGATGGATTGTCACTAGTGGAGGGGGCCCCTGCCCCAGTCTACAGTCAGCGCTGGGTTCAGGCGGGGCACTGAGTGCAAGTGTGTGTGTGTGACACATAGGGGAGTGACCACACTCACACACACTCTCCCAATTGGTAACACGGAGCATGAGTCAGCACGCCCCGTGCTACAGTAGTACAGTTCAATACAGAGAGAAGCCAGACCCCTCTCTGGCCCCTATCCTCTTCCCTCCCCCTCTCCTCTTTCTCCTCCTCCTCCTCCTCAGCCCGCCCAGTGCAACGCTCCGACTCCGTCACTGGGGCCCTAAATAAGCCCCATAGTCGACACTATAACTAAGTAGTAAAATTTCAAATACACACTTCAAACACTAAAATTTAGGTAAGTAAGTATTTAAGTTTTTGATTAAATTTACAATAATATTTTTTGTTTTGTTGATGGGCTAGAATTAAATATCTTATCCATAAATGACTTAGAGATCTAAAAGGAGGATTAGATGAAGAGAAGAAGGGGACAACAGTAGAGGGACAGAATAAAAGAGGCAGAAGTAAGGGGCCACATTCTTCTCTTGGCGCGCAGATGTCAGTGAATAGGGGCTGTGAGCTGGGGGCTGAGGCCCCTGTACTTACAGTTGGGACCCCATCTCTGGCGCGAAGGTTCAGCTTGGCCTTCTGGGCCTCGGAGTACTCCCTGAAGGGCTTCTGCAGTGCCGCACCCAGCAGTGGAACAGATCTGCGCCCAACAACACAAGAGAGACAGACGCACGGGAAAGGAGAGAGGGAGAGAGGAAAAGGAGGGAAAGAGGGAGGGAAGGAAAAGGGGAAAATGGGGGGTGGGGGTGCGCACAAATCACGTCACATCATTGTTACTCACCAGCCCAAGGGCAGCAACAAAGGGAGGCATGCTGTCCTATCTCCTGTACAGTGTCGGCCTCTCGCTTCCTCTCCCCGAGAAGAGAGAAAGACGGAGGGATCAACGGGTGCATCCCCACACACACACAAACAGTGAAGAGGAAAAAAAGTACAGAATGTACCACAGTTTTAGCTACTAGGACACTTTTTTACCAAAAAGGCAAAGAGACAAACAAGATGAAAAAGAGAAAAAGCAGAGATAAGTTGTCTGTTGATCCTACGGCTGTGGCGGCAGCAGTATTCAGCCTGCTCTGCTCCTCTCACTCAGTCTGGTGTACACACATGCTCGGCGTGCTCTCTCTCTCTCACACATACACATCGGTGAACTCGTTCAACTCCCCTGCAGTGCCTCCTCTGCCGCTGCAGCGAGGAGAAATGAATGACTTCTCAGAACTCTCACATTTATCACAGGCGGTTCCTGTAAGAACTGGTTTCAGCCAATTAATGAGGAAGTGAGTCGTACCCGAGCTGTGTCATCACTGGCTGAGACCTGGAGGGGATGGCCCAAGGGGGAGGGCACTTTTGTAAGACGGCCCATATTAGGAAACCCTTTACAAGATTTAGCCACCAACTACAAGCATACTACCGATCCCCCCTCCACTCCCTCCCTTACTCAAAGAAAAAAAAAAGACGCAAGAGGCTGCAGAGAATGCACTAGAAGAGTGAACTGGTCGCCCATCCCGAAGCTGGAGTTAGAAATTAATCACCAAACAAATACACACTAAAGACCTTCACCGATTACTGTTTGTGCCGACACAAAGTCAATTACATCCCCCGCACTAACTTTTCAAAGCATTTCTAATGTTTACCTTTTGTTCAAGTTCAAGGGGATCATAAAGGCTCAGAGACATCAAAGATTTCAATTCAGGTTTGCGTGGGCAGACATGTCACATACAGTTAATTTTATAGCTGATAACTTTCATTTTAGGAGGAAACTCATTTCCGTTCCTCCCACCTCGACAAACACACGATTACACTTATGTTATGGAGGGGCAACAAGCCTTTTAGTAATGATTAACTTTATAGCAGGTAATGGATACTCCTGAATGAGGATAAAGCAGACAGGAAGTCAGAGCTTTCAGTGACAGAAAATGGTATCAAAAATCAAGCCAGAATTTTTTCGGAGGGAAACTTAAGCTTCCTTGGCTCCCATCCCCCACTGTAAAAACTTTCTACAATTTTCAAATACAAAAACCAGTCAAAAATGATATCTCCTGAAGGAAAACCCCATAGAGAGTTTAAAGGAGAAAGAAAAGAGTGAAAACAGTAGAAAAATTAACTAGTTTAATAAATAAAAGTAAAGAGGCAAGAACAAAGAAAGTGTTTTCAGAAATGGCGGGCGAATCATCTCCTACACGATGAGCAATACTGAGTCATGAGCCCGGGCAAATCCACCAACAAAGAGGCTCAAAGCAACCAGTGCAAAAGACTTTTTAATGTCTCACGCTCAGGACTTACTCTTCATCTTTACCTTTAAAATCTTTGCATTTTTTGGAATATACTTTCAATTCTTTGGTGATGTTGGATTTGACAATTTCCACTGTAAGTGTGTGTTTTTTATTTATAGCAGTGAAAAAAATAAACTTGGCCACAAAGATCTGCATGCTTTAATTAGTATGATGTTTCTGTAAAAAAATATTGTAAAAGTTTGTGTTCAGTAAAAGTTATGAAATGTAAATTGGTGTTTGCAGTTTTCTTTGATTGCTGAGGAAATGCATCAATCATAAAATGGTATTTACAGTGCTGTAAATTTGTGATCGGCTTGAGGCAGATCTTGTTTGTTGAAAGTATTGTGCTTTGTGTGTTGCCAAAAAAATAAAAGCCCCATGACAAAGACGGAAAAAATTAGTTCAAAGAAATCAACTCAAGTTTTTTTTGTTTTGTTTTGTTTTTTTTTTAACAGATTTTTTTATTCTCTAAATTTTGGTTCTGTTTGTTGAAAGTCAAATGTTAAAGGAAACATTCCAAGTGTAGACTTTTTGCAATGAGAAATTAAAAAAAAATACCACTATTTGTTGTGAAGAGGAAATTAACTTATTTAAAAATGCAGTTCCAAATTAAAAGAAAAAGCTACAGCCGATTGTCTTCCCATTTACTTCTCTCCCCTCTTATCTTAAAGAACTCATAATGCATAAAAATATGTTTGACTTATGATTTTGACAACACACACGTATGGTGGGATAATAGTAAAAATTAAAAAAAAGAAAGATAAAAAAGAAGTAATAAATAAAATGTAAATGTAAATTTTTTAGAAAGTTTGGTTCATGTTAAATATGTCCACCTTTGTTTTGTGTGTGTGAGCGGGTGTGTCCACAACCATAACCACAACACTTAATTGAATCTATAAAACATAAGAAAATTATTCATATGTGCTTTAGTCCTCACTTTCAAACAAATGTGGGAGGGTCAAAGGCAATAATGATAACGGTGAGTCTTAAATCAAGGTGGCTTTACAGTCATAAAACTCTGCATGCGTGAATCCTATCAAACTTTATAACGGTTGTTCTCCAATTGATGAAATTACTTCCAGAAGCTGCTCTAGGAGCTCCTGGGCTCTCCTCATTCTCAGAATTGTTCTCTGCATTTACACAAAGACTTCTAATTTACGCACAGTCATCTACAAATGTATATGATTGTCTGTCTGATAGATGCTTGAAGTGTATGGAGCTTACTAAAAAAACTAAAAAATACAGCCTATGAAGATCACAAAAAAGATTACACTACTTTACAAATAAAATCAGAAGGTACACTGTTGTATGAAAAAAAGAAAAAGATCTACAAGACATGATTCAAAAGTATATATTATTATTTACACTAACAGAAAGAAAACTGGCAAGACTTAACTTGATAAAAAAAAAAAACTAGAGTAATAATGCTGTCTCATGTAAGAACCTTTAAAGTAACCTAAATCATTACATTTCAGAGGTCAGAGCCACAGCATGAACCCTATCTTGTCTGTGGCTTTAGTCATGTTGTTCTGCGCTTGTTGAAATAGAATGTATGCTGGACCACATCATCATCATAGCTCTCCAGAATTATGTGCAAACAAATAAGGCAACAAGCCCAGAATATTTTCATTAGTGAATTTAAAGTTTGTACGTTAACATACTTTTCACAGAAAAGTTTATGAAACGTTAACACAATTTCACCTTCACTAAAAGAATGATTAAAATGATGCCCTTTGGTTTGCCAGGAAAGGGATTAACTTGATTAATTATCAGGAATGAAGAAAAGGCACGGTAAAAGGAGACGTGGAGGGGAAACCCCACGTGTGTTAGCTTCCTGTAGCTTGCACATTTCTTTATGTAGCAGCAAGGCTTCCTTTGTGAGAACCATCTAATCTCTCATTTTATAATGAGCTATCATTTCCTGTTAGAATACGCAGAATGTAGCTTTTCTGGTTTGTATTCATTTTGTGAAAATCTAAATTCCAGTGGCCATGAGTCAGAAGTGACCTCTGACCTGTCTGCCCCTTCTGAAGCCGCACCTCAGAAGACGCTAGAACACACGCGCTCACTAAATGCAAAGCTTTTTGTTCTTCATGCTAATGCAATCCTAAAAGCTCACACACACGTGCCCTGACGTCCGAGGCAGTGAAGATAGAGAACAAGGGCTCACATGACAGCCAAGCACTGGCCAGATCCAACTTGTTACGACATCACAACAACTTGGGCAATCACAAGTGTTACCCAAAGCTCCGTAGGGCCACAGTTCACACTTAACATAACAGTCCTGACACACACTGAGCCGTAAGACAGTGCTCTGACCCGAGGAGCTCAAACTCTGACCCTTACAATATCTGTCTGCAAAATTATTTTACTTCTTGTACTTTCATAATAAAACTTAAAAAGGTCTGATTCTGGGTCAAATGTTGAAACAATGGACTAATGGGATTATGGAGGAAGAAATGAGTGTCAGTTTACTCTGTAAGTTTATTAAAGGAAAATTGTGATTCATTTGCAAGAGTTGTAAGGTAATATGTGTCTGTTCCTCCTCTATTTGAACCGAGCCTTTTTTCCCAATGACTTCACCACAAAAGCATGGATCCCTCTCCTGGATGGAGATCCCCCTGTCCAGGGTGTTTATCACATCGCTGCTTCAAAGCCATCTGTGTCAGCAGCACACAGACACGGACACATGCTATCCTCTCGGGTGCCCACACTGCTGCCAGGAAATCAGGGGGCACCAATTACTGCAGTCTATTATTCCTCTCACTTCCCAGACACTCACATAAAAAAGCCCCCCAGCCTCTGTGACCCCCCAGGTTGAGGTCTGCATGCCAACACACACACACACACGGCTGTGGAGGTGTGTAGAATGGCTGGGTCACTGGGCCAGACCCGGACCTTTCCAGTGGTGACAGAGTTGTTCAGTGACTCAGCTAGACTGGAGACAGATCAGTCACTGTGCCACTTGTAGAGCAGCAGCAGCACTACAAATAGAAGAGAAGAAAACTGGGTGGTGGAACTGATCTTTACTCACAGAGTAAAACATCCATTCTGTGATGTAACTGTTACTGAAAGGACTCTGATGAAAAGGTGACCTGTGAGACGCTGTATCACAGTCTACTATGAGTGGTTGAGTAGTGACAAAGCACAAACCAAATCTACTTATCATAAACTGAATTATGATATAGTAGTGGAAATGGACATGGATATTGAACATGGAGGTAAAAATGTATGTATCAATTAAAGCCAAATTTCTGTGATTTTATAGTGAAGTGTTACAAAACAAAAAAGTTAAAACTATTTAAAATTGTGAGATTCTGTTAATGCCACTGATGTACAACTGCACCGTGCTCAGAGAGTGTTCAAGAGTCTAAACCACATTTCAGTACAACTCAACAGTGTGGTTCAGACAACCGCATAGGTTACTACTACCTGTGAAAAGCCACAGCGCGCTGCACGTCTTCCGATTTTAGCACAACACATAATTGTCACCGGGTTCCAGGCCAGTTATCTGAATATTTTTAAAAACGAAAGACAGTCCAAAAAGTGCCAAACATGACATTCTGTCTAAATACAAATGTGTTTTAAGCAACTAATAGCTATCTCGTCCAAAGGTTTTAATGTCACAAAAGACGCTCAGAGTGGTGAGGGCTGCAATAATGATTTATGTTTCTGAAATAAAACAAAACTAAGCCTTTACATACAGTAGTAAATCTTTATGGTCTTTTTACTGTGTTCCTTTGAGTGACATATGGGCTGGTGTCAGACAATGTATCTGTTTTGACTAAGATGTGGTGGAGGCAGGGTGTTGAAGGGTGGGGGTCCGGATGGCTGGCCTCTGAGTCAGGTCTGTCTAGAATGACTCTGGCAAACTCAGTCAGACATAGTCACACATTCATGACAACTGGTGAAACAACATAGAACTGTACACGGGATTATCATGCTGGTCACCACACGTTTTGTTGATCCAAAAATGAATCAATGGAGTATTATTCACATTAGTTGCCATGAACACACAAGCTTTATAACTTCGAAGTAATGGTTTGATGAGTAAGCAGCATTTGCTGAATGGCACAAAGTGTTAGACTAAGGACAAGACAAATGAATCAGGGATGAATAAAGCAGGAAGTCCTCGGAGGCAGATAATATGATACCAAATCTACACACAATCCAACCGCTCCCTTTCTTTGTCTTGTTCACGCTCACACACATTGATCAAAACTACAATTACATTCTGATTTTCTAAACCCTTGTAAAGTTGCATAGTGTGTTATGAAGTGTAATATTTAAGACAATTATCATTGCTATCAGTGTATTCAATGTAACGAGATCTTTTGTCTCAGACACAATCCTCTCACCCCAAACACTGTGTGTATTACAAACAACACTTAAAAGGCCAAGGTGATCAGAAGGGGAGAACAGACGCCCTGTTGAGCCTGGCATTAAACTTAACAACTCTGTATTATAAAGCAGTCAGCAGTGACCTACGCTCCATTCCTCACTCGCACTGCCTTGCCCTGTTTGCCACTGATCCTATCACACTGAGTAGGGTGAGTAACCAAATGTAGCCAGGCAGAGCAAAGCATCTATGAAAAGATCAAAACTGAGTTCAATTGTATTTAAAACAGAAGTAGCTTTATAATTGTACTACAATACATCTGTTTATATTAAGTGTTTCATTTTTTTGTATTAATCTATACTTCAGATTTCCCACATTTAAAGCATGCACTTATCTTAAGACAAGACCACCTCCCATTCAGTGAAAAAATTACACAGCTTAGTCAGAATAAACATCTCTTGAAATTGAAAAAACACACCACACACATTTCTTTTTAAGTAACAATACTTCCCCAGAAAAGTGAGTTGAGTGCATATTCTTGTGAACTCCAGTAAAGTCCAGGCAAGCAGAACACAGTAATAATGCAACTCAGTGTAATGCATCTAAATTTAAAGGTTAAGTTTAGTTGATATTAAAGCGATTTGTTGTCTCACTTACACATCTGTGTTACTTGTATCTATTAATCTCTTACAACTAGAAATCTAATAATAAAATAAAACTTTGCTAATGAGCTTTCATGTTAAAATCTCCCTGGGTTTTGTGAAGCTTGAGGTAAAAATAAAACTCTGTGTAAAGGCTGAATGGTATTTAGGATGTTCTTGAATGCTGTAGAGATCATATGCCTAGTCCTGACCTGTAGCCTCCCTCTGAGCAGGGCTGCCTGCTGTGATGTTGCCTTACCACAGCCCTGTGCAGCACAAACAGCCATCTGCGTATCTTTTGTGCTAGTGATGAACTCAGGTCCCAGAGATGGACTTGCATGGGAATGGGTGCATTCTCATGTAGACATGCTTGTTGCCCCACGGGCCCAGCTTCTGACTCTTCCTCTCTGCATCTCAATGGCATTCTCCCTGAGATCCTGACAGTGATAATCCCTCCTTTGGCAACTGAGACTGATGGATTTGTCAAGCACAATACATGACCTGACTCAATCAAGATGATGAATTATTAAGGCAGTGTGAAAACTGAAAATTAAATACAATCAGATGAGCCTACGTAGTTCTTGTGGACTGTTTCTTTGCTACTATTAGACCATGGCTCAGGTTTTGCCACCCCTGACTTTTAGAAACTAAAGTCAGTTTCAGTGCAGTCACTACAGACGAGGTGTAAACATACAAGACTCCTGCAGACAGTGAATCACAACCCCCTCAAGCCCTGATCAAAATGTCCTCTTCACGGCTGTTCTTACAACGAGGAACCTTTTACTGTTCATGGCATGGTATATGGCTGATGAGAAATTTGCACAAACAGACTGTCTTGGCAATTTAGCTCAAACAAAGCAGATCAAAAGAGGAGAATGGGGCCCCATTTCTGGGCCCCACACAGTTTGCCAAACACAGAAAAGGTCTCCTTTCCATTATCTACTATGTCTCCAATTCACGGCCTGAAAATGTCTGAGCAAAAAAAGGAAAAAAAAACAAAACAAACAAACTGCAGCATACCTTAATGTTTAAATACTTTAGAGATTTTTAGATAGACGAAAATGATTATACATTTTAAAAACTTCAAATGCATGTATTTTTAAATGTTGTTACCTCCGAGACACAACACAAAAAGAAGTTAAGGGTTTTAATGACTACAGGGGCAAAAATGCAACAAGAACACTACATAAATGACAACTTGACAGGTAACTGCTTCAGATCTCGATCAAAGCCTTCCTTGGTGTAAGTCTGCAGACTTTTTTGCTGACTTTAACAATGACTATACACGCACCACTGGCCTTGAAGAGGACACATCTGTACATTAGTCACAGGAACCAAGACCCAAGAAATTCAGCAAGTCTGATCAGCCACAGCCCCGCTGGATCTGCGTATCAGTGCTAGTTATCAGCACAAAAGGCAATGCAGGAGTGTTTTATTGTGACTTTGTGGAAGTTCAAAACAAAATTATCTCTATTATTATCTCGTTACCGCAGACAGAAACCAAAAAAAAAAAGAAAACTCCAAAGATGTGGAAACACACAAGTAAAGCTCATCTGCCTGAAATACAAGAAACTATTTCTATCACACAAACAGAATATAATAGTAGAATACATTCATGATATTAAATCTGAAAAACAGATTCGACAGAAGATTAAATATCTGTCATCGAGCATAACCTGTTTTTCCACCAACCCTTGAGCCCTGTTAAGGACGTTGTATCAACATTAAGAAAATGTAAAATGGAAATATTACGTCACTGACCGACTTATGCTACAGCAAATCCCAACAAAAACAGTTGTTCTCCACTTAAAAAAATTCATCTATTGAAAAGAATCAGGTCAAATGCTATATCAAAAAACTCCAACCAAGCTGTGGCCTGTTGGTTATAATTGTATCTACAAAAATAAAATTAAAAGTAGATATGCAGCATGAGTCACATGTTATGACGGTGTAATGATGCACATGTGGATTGCCACATTAACATTTTTAAGTGTGTCACAAAACTCATATTTTCTTCATGAGCCGTTTGAAAGACACCCGCTATTAAAAATTAAATAGTAAATGTAAAAATAGTATCAGTTGCATACTATACAAAAAGCATACAACTTTTCTTCAGAATATTCAGTTTTTCAACAATTACTAGAAAAGGAATCTCTTGTGATCCAACTTAACAATCTGTTAACTGTGCCAGTTAACTCACCTGACAAACAAAGAACAGGAAGTGATTTGTGCAATGTTGTATTATGTCATGTGAGAGTATAGTCACTGCGGCCAAAGTCCAATTGCTACTATCAGTAGTAAAAAAATAGTGCCTATGTCACTGTCACAAAACCCAGGGCCAGGCAAACATTACCACCTAATATCAAACATCAGTATTTGAAAGGTTTCTTAAGGGAAAATAATTTCAACAAACAATGGATTAGAACATTTCAAAATAATCACAATAAAAAAATGTAAATTAAAAACTGAGTGTCAGACATATATGAATCATAGCCTGTATGTGTGTATTTATTTGAAATGCCATCTCTGATTGAGAATGAAACCAAGAGAGGTTGAATGGGTGGTGAAGGTAAAGGGGCCTCAGTTTAGAAGGAAGCTGACGGTTGAAAAGTTGTAAAGCGGGAAACTTCCTTTTGAGTAAAATCAAGCTGTGAGTCACACTGAAACCTATCAATAACCGGTGATCTGACACTTCTGGTCTGCAGCTCAATGAACTGTGACAGCAAGAAGACATAGGCCTTTCACAAGCCTGGCCCAGACCAACACACACACAAGGACCAGCTGCCTGAAACTTCTAAATATTTTAGGTTCAATGAAATAAACACTAATTTGAAAAACTAATTTACACAAAAACAAATATAAAACGATGGGGGGAAAAAAAATCTGATGCAATTTCTTTGTGTGATATCAATGACAATGTGTGTGTGTGTGTGTAAGTGTGCGTTTCTTTTCAAGTGGTGTGTAATATTCGACACTCCCACCAGCAGGTGTGTCTGCGGCAGTTTCCATCTGCAGCGCCTGGCATTTTTACAAAAACACCCAACATGGCAGCCAACAGCGGCCACGTCAGGGTTCAAGCCTCTCTACCCTTTTTTTTTTAAAAAGACGTGATGTTTAGCAAGTCATAATAACTCCTGTACATCTACAAAATATGATGCTTGTGCCATTTAAGCACACACTTGTTCAGTACATGACTTCCACTGTTGTCCACGTACTAGATGTAACAATTCAAGTACAGACAAACACATGCCCTAATGTTTGAATACAACCTTATTATGCTGGTCCATCTTTAAATAAGTAAAGACACACTCCTCTTTTGGCTCATGCTCTGTATGAGATGACTGGTTAAAGGAAAGACCCCAGTGCATTGTAGGAGATAACACAGAGAGGAGGTTTCTGAGAAAGACAAGAGCTCATCTTAACCTGTAAAACAGCCAGAACATGTTCATGCCCATAGTCACACTGTGGAAAAATCCATGCCATTCATCACCTAGGTAGGCTATCACCTTTAACAAAGATTTGAAGGGAGATAAAACAAAAAAAATCCAAAATCAGCACCTAGATTGTACTCTGAATCAGCATCACATTCATCTGATATAAAGATACTGTACCACTGAAGGGCCTCTAATAAATGTTGGGCATTAACTCTTTACTCTGTGGTGGATGTCCACACAACATGGTACTTTTGGCACTTGAACCCAAGCACGTAGACCCGCTGAGGGTTACTCACCCGTTGAGGGACACCAAGTACTCCACTGTGTGCCCGCTGAAGGTGACGTTGACAAAAAGTTTCTGTGCAACAAAGACCCACACAGGGAAGAAAGAATCAGTCACTGAAGCATGAGGTCAATGCAGTGAAAGCATCACAGTTTGATCAGTAATTCCCTACCTCCCACTAACACACACCCTTCACATGCCCAAAGCCATAACCTCAGATGTTGGTGCTGGCAGGCAGTTAGTCTAAAGGCGGTCATGAAGATAAAGCTTTGTCATATAAGAAAAGAATTAAGTTCAATTAAAGTGTGAGCATAATGACACACCACCAACAAAGTACGGCTATGTCAGCAGATCACACTGGTTTTGTCAGAACAGGCTGCTTGAGTGTAAAGGTTAAACAGGAGGAAAAGAGAAGGAATCAAAGGAGATGTGTCATTGCTTTAGAGGGGGTCTGGCTGCTGGGTCTTGTCCGGTCTGATTCCTGCTTAGTCACTGGGCCAGAGGAGACACAAAGGCAATGAGCAGCCAACACCACTCAAGTCCAGACCAATGTCCTCCTGCAAAACAAGGTAGGAACATGCCACCACTAACCCATTTCTCTGCAGCATTGTTGACTATGGTTACTATTGTGATATGTATCAAAGCAAGTGTACACATGAAAAATCAAATAACTTGAAACAAGATTAGTATGTTAAATCCTAAAACTACAGCCTGACACACACACAAATGACATTAACCCTTATTTACATGCATTTAAATTATCACAAGAAACGAATACTACTACACTAATACATGAAGATTAAGGTCTCTCATTTGTATCAATTACTTCTAAGAAAAACTAATTAAATCAGCAGAAA
This sequence comes from Rhyacichthys aspro, assembly GCA_036850595.1. Classification (NCBI taxonomy): domain Eukaryota; kingdom Metazoa; phylum Chordata; class Actinopteri; order Gobiiformes; family Rhyacichthyidae; genus Rhyacichthys; species Rhyacichthys aspro. The sequence continues at coordinate 8,780,575 of CM072161.1, forward strand.
AATGTATTTATGGTTCACAGGACTGAGACAAAGGGGGGCTGTCCACAACAAATGCTTCTCCACATTAGAAATCCTAAGACAAAGTTACCCGGACTACTAGTGTAATTTCATGTGACAGGGCAAAGAACAATAACAAAGGGTTGTTCTTTGAAAGTTTATGTAACATGTCATGCAGGTCACAGTGTTGTGCTGCCACTCACTTGTCCTTCAAATTAAATACTAATGTTAAAGACTGGGGCAAAAATCAAGTATTATGTAGACCCAAGAAATTAGTATCAATTAAAACTGCTATTAACTTACACGTCTTCACAGTAATAAAAATAAAATCTCTGTATGCACATCCTGATTCTCAGCGAGAAGGCTGACAATGATGTGGCTGCTCGGGAACTGGTAGTGACACAGTCTTGACTCAACAGTTTGGACTAACTGATAGTGATGATAACAACTAAAGACATTTTCAACAATGAGAAATAAGAAGTAAGAATTCTTTTATAGACTGACTTCTCAAAATCTGCTCTTAAGAGGAACTGCGGTGAAAATGTTTTGAATTTCTAGTAATGGAACATGTCAAAGGGTTTAAAAATAACACTTCTGCTAGATCTTACATTTCACTGTAACTTGTTTAGGGAACATTTTCAACATATCAAGGTCTGCTTCCACTGTCACACCTCACACCTCTTTGTCCTCAGTAAAATTCACACGTCCCAAGAGGCCAAAACATGTATTTCCATGACATCACCTACCATCCTCGAGTGACCTGCCACGTCACTGCCATTCAACAGTGTACAATCAGACCTGAGCTCTGAATAAAAAGGTTTTCCTCAGAGACTGGTGAGAACACACCTGAAGCACAGGTAAAAACCTAGATCAAAAACACAACAGCTGTGCAGTGTTTTTCAACCTCACGCACACACCCACACCCACACACACACACACACACACACACACACACTCTCACACACTTCAAAATCCCCTTTTATTCCCTGTTGGGAGAGTCACCTGCTCTCCAATGCACTATTTAAAATGTCTTCACTTTCTCCACATTCAAACCACATCTGAGCTTAAACCAATCAAACCCTAGAAGTTAAATAAACGCAAACTGGGCTTGCTGACATGCTGAAGCTCCGGGTGAAATGTTTCCTTTCGTAACACAGCGAGGGACACACCTCATTGGGGGCCCATGGGACCCCTGGGTGTAATCTGGTCCTGTGCGTGTGTGGTTGTGCCCCTTCTTCTTCCCCCGTGTCTTCTTTTCTCTTTCTTCCTCACCTCCCACAGACAATGTTTATCTGCTTTAGCTCACTTTTACTAAATTCACCCCCTACCCCTGCCTCTTTTCTCAGATTGTAAAAAGACAGTTTTTTATGATTCAGAGAGAGGTCAAGCGGAAAAATGCTTTGTTTTAACTCCTTTTGTTGGTGATTTAATTCCCGTGTCCGTCCCTAACAGTAGGAACACAAAACCAGCAAATTCCTGGATGCAAACTGATTTTTTTCCTGGATTGGTATTGTCAAGGCTCAGAACGGTACTTTAGTACCACGGCTGGATTTGTTTGATTTTTCTGACCAGTTTTGATTTCTATAAAATGTAACTGTACTTTACTTTAGCAGCATACTGTGAGGTGCACTGTAGCCTCTGCAGCTGCAGTCACAAAATGGTTGACTCCCCCTTCTTTGGCAGCACAAAATGGCCTCCCTAATCCCATCAGGGAACAGTAAAGTGCAGGGATGTTGTACATGTATATGATTCACCTGAACCTAGTCTAAAGGACATTAAAGTTGAATGTAAATGTGGGACAAAAGTACAATTACTTATTACATTATGAAATCAAACTAATCAAATCATTTAAACACACATACTAATGCTGCAGGCAGGGAAGTATACATCTTAACTTTACCATTTTAAATAACAAAAGTTTAGATGAGATGACATGATGATTTAAGTTTGAAGCTTTTATATGTTCATGAATATTAAATATTTTACACTTCAGCTCACCTGAATGTGCATTTTGATGACAGCTTTTCAAATTAAAAAGTCCAGAGGGGGGTAGAAAATGTCCATACATTATTCCTGCCAGGTGAGATAAAGGATTTGGAATCTAAAGTAAAAAAAAAATATATAGAAATATCAGGTATCACACTGTAATGTAATAAATATACAAATTCTAATAATATATATATATTATTCTATAGAAATGTGTCACACAGTATTAAGTGACCACACATTAGTATTTCAATCTAAGAAAACTTTGTCAAAATGATATCTAACCAGATTATTTTTGTGCCGTATTACTGTACTTACAGAAGCCTCCCTTCTTTAGTTTCTTTCTTCACTACCACTTTTCCTTTGGCTGCTACATCCTATGAGAGAGAAACGAGAAACGTGTGATTAGGATTTTTTTTTTTTTTTTAAATATTGTCTCCTTTATTCATGTCAGTTTCATTCATTTAGACACTAGCAAATGTAAAAGTGAAAAGATCAGAGAGTCAGTGAAAGCATAAATACATTAACATATGTCGGACAGTTTAAAAGTGTCATTTATTTATTATGGGGTTTTTTTCAGCTGCAAATAAATACCAAATATAATCATTTTTAGACAAATAATAAGATGTCAGCTGTGATCAAAATAATTCATTTGGAAGGTAAAAATAAAAAGGCTTGTGTGTGCTGAAAAAAACTATTTCCACTGCATAGCATTGATGTGAAGAGTTTGACTTGAGTGTGTGATAAAGAACAATAGAACCAGGTGGACAGTTGCTCAAATTATCATTCTCTGATTTTTTAAAACTCATTGATTTAATCTTTATAACAAATTTCAGGATTACATCTTAAGTTAGGCCTCATTTTGGTGTTTCTCTGAATGTGAACTTTTTGAGTTATTTACAGTACTAATTATTGTGTTTAATCTTTTCAATCAATGTCCAAAACTAAACTCACTCCAGCGTGAAACGAAAAATGTGTTTTTTTAGGAGTTGTTAATGCTCTGACAGATAGTAATGAAGTTTAAAACAGATGCTGCAACAGATTTTCCTGCAACTTTAGTGCCTGAACAAAAGTATTTTAAAGTTTTAACAAATGTTAAGATTTAAATCATAATCCAAATTATGAATGTCTAGACGTTTGCTATAGCAGTGCTGTGTGTTTTAATGTCCTATTTTATACATTTGTCACCAGGTTTTTTCTAAATTCCTTAACAGTTATTCCTAAGAGGTAAGAATGTAATCAAATTTATTTCTGACTTAAAAACAAGAAAAAAAAAATTACTACCTCCTTAATCTGATTAAAACACACAAAATAAAAATTTCAGACATTTAGTTTTCAAGGTAATTGACAATATTATTGAGAATTAGGCAAGATTCTAATGAGGAACATTTTCTGTTGAAATGTGTGTATGCATTTATCCTCTTGAAAAGTGTAATTATCTGTTAATACAAGCATTTTTGATCAAACATATGTTCTTAATATTCAATTTGTTCATAAATATAGAGACTTGCTGATGTTAAATTGTATTGTCTAATTTCTGATTGCCGTAGAAGCATGCAGACAGACAGATTAAATTGCATTGCTTCACCTGCTGCATCCAGTATATTTAAACAAGTAAAAATGTTATTTTAAGAAACTAGTTTATTACTGGTATATTTCCCTTTCATTAAGTATCATAATATAATTCTGTTGTCAGTGAGAAGCAGAGAAGTAGACAAGAGATTTTGGAGGTTCCTGTGACTCACAGATTCTTACATTTTAAGCTGGTATGACCCTATCCCTCTTGACAGCCCAACAAAAGCCCCTTTTCAAAGAAATGACACACATTTACCCAATGCACACTTTCTGGAAAGAGGAGCCTTAATCAGTTTGGAGTTTTATTAAAACTGATTCTGGAAACATAGTCGGGACACAAAGGATTTTTCACATTTTTGAAAGCAGATTAAATAGGTAAATAATAAAATAATCTTCTCAACAAGGTTTAGCACAATTTAAAGTGTTGCTTCTCAGATTCTTAAGTAAAGCACCTGAACAATGTATATAACTGCAAAAGTAATTATTATTGAAGTAAAAAAACACACAATATCTAAGAGAATTAACAAGTGAACTGTTCAATACCAGCTAACAGTTTATATTTTAGGCCTAAAATTGTGCTGTGATGTGCTGGAGGAAAAGGCAGCTAAACTGTATTTGATTATTTTGTATATGTCCATTTTTATTACTAGATATGCTGGACTTTTGTGTGAATTAATAGTAGTATAAGGATAAATCCTTTTCAAAAAAAGTAACTGAAGTAATGTTGTATTTAAAAGATAAAACATATCTTTGGTCCAAATGAAAAACTACATTCAAAAACTGTTTAAGGAGAATTCTAACTTACATTTTCATTAACAATGTTTTATAGATTTTATATACCAATAATAAATATTACATTCTTATTCCAAAAGTGACAAATTACATTTTGTTTCTAACCTTTGTCTGATGCTATAAACAATATTATATGTCAATCAATAAATATAAAATTTCAAATATGCTCTGTTTTAAAAGAATATGTTTAGATAAAGACCTCAAAACAATTAAACTGATTTATTATGACAGAACTGCATATTTATAATATGTTTTATTATATATATTATATATTTATGCACACCAAAATGTTCATTTAAATTTTTCTTAGACGTCTCTTAGTTAATACCTGGTTATAGCACTTTTCTTGGAGAAAATGTTAAAATTTCACTTACTAAGTAGTGTTTATTCTGTGTGAGGATTTTTGTGACAATACAAAATAATGAAACTCAAAAGAAAGGCAGATCCTAGGACTTTAAGTTAGTTTTTCCAAAGTAAGATTGTATTTGGGATCCAGAGTAGGGCCTTGTGTAAGTCAGAGAAATTGAGGTGCCGAAGGGAGTGGTAATACATGAGCTGACCTAATATGGTCAACAAACCAGTACAGTGCTCACAACATTCTTTACGGGTGCAGCCCAGCGGCCAGGAAATCTGAGAGACATGGGAGGTCACCTAATAAGGTCGTGGTGGGGGGAGCGAAGGGACAACGAATCTGATTGGTTAACAATTTGAATTTCTCCCTCTCTTGACAACCAATCATGTCACGTTTCTCATCGGAATTGCTTGTGAGTTTTAATTCTAGCCGGTCCTCCTCGGCGCGTGCACGGATGTGAGCGTGTGCGAGTGCTAGCTGCTCAGCTGGTGGGAGAAAGGAAGGGAAGGAATGTGTATGGTTGGTTTACAGCTCAACCACTGCATACAGTCTGGGCCAGTAACACCTGACAGACTGAACCCCGCAAAACCGGTCAGTGTCTGGAGGCAGATGTGGTTCTCATTGATTTTCTGACATCATGACATTTACACTGCTTACATTAGAAGCAGTGGTTGATGGTTTGGCTAACGCAGTGCTGTAGAGCCTTAAAATATCACTGCAGCATGAACAAAGGGTCCCCAAGGAGGTGAGGGGAGGTTGTAAACGCATGTGTGTGTATATGTGTGTGAACTTGTGACACAGTGATTTACTGCAGTTGAACTATGTAGTTGGGCTCTCCCATTCTTGAGTGTCTCTGGGTCGGGGAAGTGTCTCTCTTAGATGACTGGGGTTCAGACATCCAGACTCTGTTGTTGGCGGCTTATGGAAAATCACCATCTTTGCCGGGCATCTCGCCAAGGCTGCCTGCTGCTCCCCTCCACCCCACAACACCCCCTTCACTACCGGCCTGCGGGGCTGGGCTTAGCAGCAATTACATTTGGGAAGATCTTGTCAAGGGTGCAGCGTCATTAAAGCTATGAAGGCTTTGGTATTGGGTTTGGCTGCTTGGCACAACTGGTTTACTCAGCAGTTTACACTCTTCACCCACAAGAAGCTGACCTCTGTGGGAACAGTACTTGGATCATACAGGTGGTTGAAATGTTAACATCATCGCCAGGATCATGTTTGTAACAAAAAAACAATACAAGTAGAAAACGACAGTGGTTTAATGGTAGAATTTGTTATTCATTGTGCTAATCACATTGCACTGTTCCAAGAACTCTCTGAAATGTATAATCAATGTATTTGTTTGAATACTAGAGATGTATTTCATTACATCTTGGCAAACTGAGTATTAGTTGAAAGTAGTGCTATTTTAACATTTTTTATTTTTTGGCACAAGGTTGTTGTTTCCAGATGATACCGTCAATACAAAACCCTAGCAAAACATGACAATAGAGAGTGTGTCTATAATTTAGCAAGATAATAGTAAGTAAATAATAAGAAAATCCATTTATTTTACATTTACAAACACTTTGTTTTCCAAATGCTTTGATAGTGTTGATGGGGTACAGAGTTCAAACAGACAAAAAGCAGGCAGCAACAAGGCACTCTGCTCCATGTGGAAAATTCAAGTGTCAGACAAGGAAAAATCTATGCATAGCCTATACACAAGTCAACACCCACGCAATTTTTTTCTCTCTCCACCTCTCGCTCACTGTGTTCTCTTTTTTTCTCAATGAAACTCTTTCACACAGAAGACACACATCTCCGGAGAGGCTGCGCGCCCCTGACTCAAAGACGGTTAAAGTTCATCTCATTAACTCCTGACAAGCCCCCGCCCTCTCTCTCACTGGCACAGGAAGTGGAGCGATTAAGAAGCCCTGACGCAATCGGAGCTACGGTCCCCTTTCAAGAAAGAAGAAAAAAACACATTCATACACACACACATCCTATTCTATCCGGACACACGCACACACAAAACGCACCCCTGAGTCCACGTTGACAAATTCTTTAACAAGCTGTGGTTAAAGGGAAGCTGGTTTTACTCTGAGTCACCCCCCTCCTTTCAAACAGTTTACTGGAAATAAAGAGGGAGGAGGAAGGAGGGGGCATTTTCAGAGAAGTCACGTGACAAGGCCAGGCAAACCACAGCACAGAGAGCCTTTGAGTGCAGTAGGCCAGGGGGGAAGGCAGGCATACGCCCAGCGCAGATGGCCCTGATTTGAGTTACAGGAGATACGATCCTGGGAGTTGGCAATCATGAATTCACAGCCTGTTAACCCCTTCCGTGCCAGAGGAAAATACACAAGTCAGGAAGTTGATCTATCAAGTTACAAAAAAAACGCACTTGATCTCTGTAAGATCACCCAAGAAGGTCTAAGCTCGAGGAGTGGGCTCAAGGCGCTGGAAAAAGCTGATGTACGAGACACCAGAGTCTGGAACCATAAGAAAAGGCATGACTTCATAATTCTTAAATAGCTCTTATGAATGAATGAATAAAAAAAGTTGGTAATGCTCTGCTGCTGGGCATCACGTGCGCTTGTGGCAGGAAGTTGGCACATGTAGGCTACAGAGAAATACCACTGTGTTGAGGTCAAAAAGTTGGCAGCTAGAAAGCTCTCTAACTTCAGTTGATGGAACATGGTAAAATATAGCGCTGCTATCACAGGAAGCTGAGTAAAAGACATAGGTAAAGTAGGGTCACATAATTACAATTTGACGTTAAAAAAACAATGTGTCTAAAAACATAATCCAGAAACATCTCTAATCCGGTTTCTACTCAGTCTATTCAATTAATTACAGAATTCATTCAAAAACTAATAAAAATCCAGAAAGGATGATTGCATCCGAGTCCACAGGTTGCTGGAAAAGCAGAATGTTTCGGAATCTCTTCAGGCAAAGCAGGGAACCCTGAGAACATCCAAATGATAAAGCCCTGGCCAGAGAAAAATGTTTCCGTGTGCGGCTGATGAAAACAACCTGCCTCCAGATGCTGTCCAATCAGACGAACACATATTTTACATGCACACCGAAGGAGAGAGAGTCTTGCACATCGCAGCGAGTTACGATGAATCCGATGTTTGACTGTGACAAACAATACAGCGTGGAAGAAAAAAGAAACAGCCCTGCACTGATACAGCAGCATGTACCGACACTTTTTGGCTCCTCTTGTACGATGCAAAAAACCAATGCTCCTCTTACGCCACATTTGTTAGCTCAGAAAAGACCAAGAGAAGCTCATCCACATAGGAATAATAAAGCCACATTGTTAAGGCATTAAGGTAAATTGTTCTCTTCCACCTAACAGCCGTTTGTCTCTCTCCATTGCTTTGCTGATTTCTTAAGAGTTTCAGAGGGAAGAGTCACTGTATCAGCAGCTCAGATGATGTCAGTGGTCCACTCTTACTTGTGGTCTGAACACAATAGATGCTTCTGGTGCCAACCAAACCAGATGTCCGCAGCTTTAGTAATAGTTGATGGCTGACCACATCTTTTCACAGTGTTGTTTGATTAGATACCTTGTTTTAATATTTAACTTGTAAAAGTGTATTGATTACAAGTTGTTTTAAACCTAATTTAGTATCAGAATGGAATTCATTATCTGCCATTATTAATGCACAATGTGTTTCTTTGTCAAAAGTAACTGGAGGTAAAATTCACAAACCAAGCTTGAACTGTGTGATGTCTGTTTTAGTTGAGGTATAAAGGTGGGCTCTTTCTTGCACTGTGCCTGGTCGTGCACAAACGTAAGAAGTTTCTGGTATTAATTCTGTGACACCTGTTTTGATATAACAAAATCATCTCCAACTATATTTTACACACATTTTTGATATTTGCCTCATGTGTGGTCGGGAAAAAGAATGTCTACTATTGCTGTAACACGGAATTACATACAACTTGACAAACTGGCAGCTTCACCCAGATTACATGGAGGCACCACTGACTAACTGACCTTTGTATAATTCACTGACATACTATACATAATACTGTGTTTTGTGCACCTGTAGAGTAAATGTAGCACTGTTGTTATGTTTGGACATTTAATTTATTTGAGATTAGGGAATGATGTATTCTATTTAAAGTTTTAAATGATCCAATACATCAAAATAGTATATACAGATCCCATATTTCTGGATGTCATGCCTGACTAAAGACAATTGTTAACAGTATTCTAAGGGCTAACATAAGATTAAAAATGTCAACTATAAATTGAAAACCATTGAAGAATACTGCTGTCACAATACTTGACCTGTCTGGCTGTTTGACCCCGAGTTGGAAGGAGAAGTGCATTCTTGAGGACGAAGACACTGTCCGATGTGATGAAACGCCTGAATTAAACCGTGCATATTCCCTCTCATTCCTCCATTCATAGTCACAAGAGGGCGGAAACGAAATATTTACAAAGAAATGCTTTCCATTGTTGAGACATAAGCCTGTATGACGTGAGAACATTGTCTAAGAGGGAAGACGTTTGAAAGTGGCGGGAATATTTCACCACATAGCATTACAGTCGCTCCTTAATTACTGAAAGTGTATTTTGCCTGAATAAAAACAGAGTGGAAACTACATAAAGAGTGATGATGAAGGGTCACCTGTGGAGACTGTCTGGTCCGACACCTCCTCTAACTTCTCATAATCATTGTCGTAAAGTTCAGCACCAGAAAGTCATGCAGCCCGGGCTATAAAGTCAGGTGGAAGCTCTTCAATTGCTGTACCTGCACCCTGTTGTGAAAAAAGAAAAACAAACACACAAACTGATTGAGAGGCATAGTGGTTAATTTTACATAAACTATTTAAACAAACATAGCACCAGGTCACAACAGGCTAAGAAAACAAACACATTCATGTCCACTACACAAAAGACCTTCCAAGTCTTGACGCTGGGATTTTGTGATCAGAGAGCTTACGGAATAAAACGGAAAGGATTTACAAGACGAAAAATGCTGCTGATTATTAAACGATCAAGGATACATAAAACATTGGGCCAGGGAAGGTGAAAAACCAGATGCCACTTCTAAACAGCGTATCAAAATTCTTTACAGCTAACTGCTCAGTACAAAGACCACTTTGGACATGTGGAATGCAGGGTTTCTGGTAAAATTTAAGAAGTGCTAACAACCTCAGGGGGGTCTCAAAGAACCAAGAGATCAATATCCAAGAGCCAAAAGGAGGTAAAGTGGGGAAGCATGTGTGATTGAGGGGGGCTTAACCGAAGAAATCGGAAGTGATTTGCGGAAAATAAATCCTCAGCTCTTGGTCGGTTCACCAAGTTCGCAGCGCCTAAACATGAGGACGGGAAAAAGTAGGAGGAGTGAGTTAATTAACACACTGAAAACACACACCAAGAATTACAATGTTTGCTTTTGTTGCTTACAGCGTCATTTGTTTTTATTGCAGGAGAGGTGAAAGTGGCACAAGAGAAGACGCTTTACATTGGAAAAAAAGCCACACTATATAAGGACCATTTAACCAGGAGATAATTAGTAAGCTAGCAACCATGGCAGCATCAACAAACACAAACAATGATACTGAGGGGGCTGTGCGATCCCCAAACCAGGCAGGCTGCATCTTTTATCTAAATGGACACCGTGTTCCTTGTCAACACTGTGCTCTTTGATGAAATCTGCCAGTTTTCCTCATAATACAGACATGCCTTAATCTTCTCGGCAGCTGCCCCATTCAATGGCCTCGCCTCTGTTTGTGAGTATTTGCAACTGTGTGAGTGTGTTGAAGAAAGGAGCGTGGCGCTGAAATCTGTCCACCTGCGCAGAAGTGGTGTTTGAAGTGGGCCACTTAAGGCGGCCGCAGTGGTGGACAGGAGGCTTAAAGGACAAAGAAGACAGTAGAGAGCAAGACAAGAGCTGGTGGTCTCATCTCCACACAGTCAGAGCAACAGATCCAGCAGGTGGGAAGAGGCCGGAGGAGGGGGATTTCTGTTGTGGGTGCACTGAAACCGCGGACACAACAGGTGTCTCCAACTGTAGACGTGTGTCGGCTGAGTCCACGGCAGGCCACGGGACTGAGTGAGGATTGGACGGAACACAAACACCCACATTGAACATGGAATTTTGTGTTCACATAAAAGAATGTTGATGAGCTGAAATTTAAATCTGCAATGTGGAAATGACCATGTCCATTTAGCATGTGTATGGTTAATGTATAAGGAAGCAGAAGGAACACACAGAAACAGACTGTTTCCTATAACGCTCATAGAGGAAGAGAAGCTGACGATGATGGTGGAGATCTATTTCCCCCTGAGCTAAGCCTCTTCCTCATAATGCAGAACTGGGAAACAGAAAACAAAGACACATAACCTCATGTCATGTGCTAATGTCATGAGTAAAGTTCAATGTAAAGTTAATGTGGCTGACACATGTAGAAAAAGAGTAAAACTTACGACACAACATGACACAGTACATGCTTAGTAGGAAAATTTTCACACACCAATTTACTAGGCTCACTCTAACTGTAAGCCTAGTAAAAACAAAAAAAATGTATGATGGTCACACTAAAAACACATAGTTGCTGAAAAGCTGTAATATGACAGATATGAGGTTATGTTCAAAATGTGCCAGGCTGCTTTAAACAGCCTTGGGAGATGGCTATAAAGGTCTTGATGCACTCATCTGCTTTTCAGCTTTTCTTGTGCAGTGTGGAAGCAGCACTCACCTACATTCAGCCCTCCAGACAGACATTGGAGATGATGGTCCACAGTGAGATGGTCCCCTGGAGGGCCTCTGACCCCACAGTCACATCTGCCACCACGACCTCTTCACCCACTCCTTCGGCCTGAGCGCTGGATACTGGTGCCTCCTGCTGGGGACAGATGAGTTGGTCTGGGTATGGTGGCTCGGGGAAATCCACTGAGACACTTTTATGTGCTGCTTAAGTCACTGAGGCAATGTTTGGTCCCTGAAAGAGTTGAAAAGCAGATATTCAGATAAGAAAGAAGAAGAGGAAGAAGAAGAAGAAGAACAAAGAGAAAAAGACGTTAAAACCTTGTAGGAGGTAATCTACCTGTTGGAAGAGTTTGAGTCATAGGAAGACCCCACAGAATCAGTATAAACTACAGACTGAGTCAAATTTTGACTATTAACAAAAAGTACATGCATTTCAACTGTACCTAATGCAACAGTACTTTTTTTAAGCTAAAAGAAAAAAACAAGATCAAGGTAAAGAAAAAAAAAAAGTACATCATTGCTGACTAAGAATAAGCACTTTTATTTTAAAGTTTAATCTTTAGTCATTCCAAGTCTTCCTTCTCAGTGTATGTCTGAATTAAATGTGACAGACCAGTTAAACATGTAAAAGTATGAGCTCCACATTCACACAAGCAGAGCAACTGATGTAGGTCATGTGTACTTGGTCTGTTTGATGTGAATGTATGTGTAGGAAGGGTGCTCCCAGTGACGCACAAGGACAGTTGGCATTATGCAATGTAGTACCACGCAATCTGGCATTTTTTGGGTGGGGCTGAAACTTCCGGAGCCGGGACAAGGCAGGACAGAACGTGATAGGACATAGGAGAGTGGGACAGCGTGTGAGCCAACAGGAAGAACCAACAGGTTTGCCTGTAACAGCACACTCCATCTATACACGCTACCTTTTCTTTTCTGTGTCATTATTGCAACAGTGAAATGGTTCCAAACACAATTTTCATTACAAAAGCACTAAACAGGAACTGAAGGTGACACCCTAACTGATACTGATGTCCCTGATCTCTGTTTAGAGCAATAATCAAAGCTTGTGTGTGTTTACTGGACATGTCACATGCTTTTTATTGAGTTATGGTAAAGGACACTTCTGTAAAGAAATAAACTGAACTTCAGCTAAGAAAACAACCCACAGATACATTTTCCAACCGCATTGAGACGTAAACTTCCAGTAAGTTAGCTTATAGGGCTGTTTGTCACATTAGAAACGAGAACTGCAAATGTAAATTAATTATCAAGGCATAACATCAGCGATCTTGGATTTTTAAGAAAGACTAAATTCGTGACATGTGGTTGACTGTGAAGAAAAAAAAAAAAGTAAAAGAAGAATTGTGAATAAAAAATGAACTCAAGAAGAGGATTTTTTTGTAAACCTGTGACACACCTTGTGTTTACTAAACACAGTCTTCCGTGACTTGAAGTACATCCAGTTTCTCTCTCCCTGGGGCTAATGCTGTGTCACTGCTTCTTACTTTATACAAAGGCCTTGTCTTCTGACAGTGTCATGGTGACTCAGCGTTAACCTGCTGCCCCACCCTTCAGGTAACGGTACCTGTACGTCACACAAATGAATAAACACACATTTAGTAAGCATGCAAGCACACATTAGGTAAGTATGTAAGCAATTATCTGAGCAACAGCAAGAGAGGTAGTGACTATTTTTGTAAGTGTGCTAAAATAACTTTTTTACTGTGTACTCCTTAACATCCACCTAATGTTTACGATGCCTGCAACGAGTAAAATACAGCCCAGAACTGACGGAGCACACACACTTTCGACTCGATGGGATCCACAATGGAAGCAGCATTTCTGACATTCCTGTGGCGACCTGCGGAAACCAATGCCTGGCCTCCAAAATGAGTGGGATCCCCTCTCCTGGGTATGAACCATCCACACGGACTCAGAGAAGACACAAAGAGTTTGGATGGTCTGCAAAAATATATGTTTTTTTGTCTGTATCTATATTTTCTCTGTCCAGTGTCGCTGGAACAATTTCCCTAAATAAAAATGGGGTACGAGAGAAATAATTACATTTTATAATATAATGTCTGTTTTTACCAATGTGAGTTTAAATTATAGTAGAACTTTCACAAAATAGCCGTTGTCTGGACAAATCTATAACTTAACTGTTGGACACAAAACAACACCATGCAATTTTTAGCATTTCAATTTAGTTTATTCTTAAATGTTCTCCTCCAACTAAATATTTGTGAAACAGAGATATGAAAGTTGACTAGCGAATACAAGAGGTCGAGGGCTAACGAATGACTCTCAACAGTGCAAAAAATTTAACACCATTGTATATTCGTTTTTTATTTAGACAAATGAAATAAAGGTTTCCTATCACTGTGAAAGTGCATTTGCATGAAATAAATGGAAAGACACACACTGCATGTGAAGAGAAAGTGTGGGTGTGATGAGTAAATTGTAAAGGAGCTTGAAAAAGAAGGGGGTTTTACATTCTCAACTGTATCTATGATTTGGATTTGGTACGTTTGGTACCTAACAGCAAAGAAGGAATTATTAGATTTTGTCACACAGCATCTGAAACTTAAAATCAAAGATGAACAGAAGATGATAAGACATCAGATGAAAAGCATTAGCATTCTTGTGAATTCCAAGTAGTAGTTACAATGTATATAGATTCAAATATGTTTTTTTTTTAAATTAATGGCTAACTTGAGGTGAGATGGCCTTCCAAACCATCTACTATCAGGAGATAGGGAGCAAAGGAAAGGCCGGGGTAAGGTCTGGATGAAGCAGGCAGGAGGGCTGAGGATGTGAGGAAGTGTGACACACACATGATGACAGTGAGCGGTTGGGGGGTTCTTACTAAATTATCCATGTGGTTTCACCCACTACCACACACTCCCAACCAGATTTTTGTTACCCCAAAATGTTTCTTTTGAATATGGGATATATCTCTTGGATTTCTGTAAAATGGAGTGTTTTGAGGTATGTAATGTATTAGGAGAAAAACATTTCCAAGCATGTGCTTTACCTCAGCTGTTTTTGAATTTACTGGTCAGTGCTAAGCAGTAATTAATCAGTTCATTTTTGTGTAATTCCTAATAAGGGAAAGGTAGATATATAAATATATAAATTTGTCAATAGTTGTAGTTCCTGGTGTTAAACCACTTTTACCAATATAATTACAGTTTTGTGAATGAATGTAATTGTTCTTAATAATAAAATTAATTATTCTGAACTGATTTTTATATGTATGTTTTAGCAACAAAGACGACTGAAAACAAAACAAAGAAAATATTTTTCAAGATTACTTAATAAAAATTAACACTTGAGTTAACAAGTATTTACAACCACTGATTAAATTACATCTAATGTCTTGGTCATGGAAGTCAAAACAATAATTTATAAAATCATAAATTAAGATAAAGATGACTTCCTTTTATTTCATTTATTTATGTTATACCTAACATTTCCAAAGACTCAGGTTTTGTTGATGGCGGACTTTAGAGAAAGACTGATTCTTACTGTATATTAAATTAAAAAAGGGAGAAGGTAGGTTGTGGTGGTTGAATTTGGCTTGTTCTGGCAGAGGTGCCAGTTCAGGCAGGTTACACACTAAAGCCCAGTTTGGCCTAAATGATACGTCCTGTGACCAGATGTATGTGTTTTAAGCTATTTCACTGCACTGATGGCTTCTGAACATCTTTACCCAGACTCTGGGACCAACATCACACAGAACTGAACTGGAAAGATTATGTGTTACAGAACAACTGCTCATACACAGCCAAATGCACGTCTGCACATACAAAGACAAAGATCCCGTTAATAAATATGTGTTTGTTCCTATTGTCAGTGGGTTTGGTAAAAAAAAAACATGTAAGTCACATGATTTGTTTCTCTTTCGATATGAGGAAGAACATTTATGAATGAATGCAATTGTCCTGCTCCTTTTTTCAAAAGCAGGCAAAAATCCTTTTGTGACATTTAATATTAAACAATATTAAATGACAATTCTCACACCAGCAGTGGAGCGGTAACTTAACAGAAGAGCGTAAAATTCACATCTAATGTGTCTTTATGGTATGTAAGTAATACAGCCTATTCAGTAGTCGGAGGATCAAATCCAAGCGATAATGTTCTGACACACTATCTAGATGTAGTTAAAAATTAATGCCTTCAAATTGAATTTAAGAGGTGTTGCAGTTAAGGCGAGAGATCTGTTACTGCCAGCCAATGGTGAGTCAAAGAGTAGATTTTCAGCTTTTCAAAGAGCCACTGAATTTGATCCTGATGTGTCACTCATGTTCCAGGCAAAAGGCATGCTAGGTGTCACTCCACACTTTAGTAATCAGATGCTATACTGACTCACATTTTGTTAAAAAACTATGTTTACTCATTTAAAAAACAATGCTGGTATATCAGCTCTGAGTCAAAAAAGTAAGAACCTGGACAAGAAAATAAAAAAGATAATTGCAGTTACAAGTAGTGGAATATTTACTCCAGGTCAAACAAAGCAAAGAGTGAGTCACAACTTCAACAAAAGTAACTGGGTTTTGTTTCTGTTGACGTGAACAATGTTTGCTTCTAGTGACTACACAATCTAAACAATGGTCAGGTAAGTGAGGAGCCAAACACACACTGACCAGTTCTTTGTCTGCCACCCCGCGCACTGTGGCCGCGTCTCTCTCACCCACAAGCTCTGGGAGTGTGTAGGCAGACTGCTCAACCCTTTGAGTGGACGATCTTAAGCCTCGGGCAGCAGTGTGTATAAGACGCTGATGACAATGCAAGGACAGTGTGTGGAATTCACATGTTCGACAGCACGGGCTCTCATAGCAAGAGTTGGCTTCTTTTCAAAATCTGCTGCTCGTATTTACTGCAACACTAAAGAGTTGATTTTAGGGGGTTGCCAGGGAAATTCTACGTTTTACCCAGACCTACCCTGCAACATATAATTTGACAATCCTTAAAGAAAAAAACTTTTGTAATTAAAATATTGGCTTGGTAAAAAAACAAAACAAAAAAAACCTCATTACCTCATAACTTATGAAAACATGAAGAGTACCATTGCTCTGAAGGATGCAACAAGTACACCTCCTGCTGATAAACCAGCTCAAAGACAAGCCCTGGTTGCTGTTATGTAAACAGCAACATGCACTACTTCAATGATGATGACTTTAATTCTTTGTTGCTGTTTATTTAACTTTGGGCACAACAATTTTCATGCTGCCCATAATGACTTAATGGCAACAGTCATTACTGAAAGTAATTTAATGGTGGATGACTCAGATGAGCTCTTTTCTAAAATATTTACTACATTCCCAAACCTTTAGGAGTCAGTCTCGCTGCTATAACCTACTCTCAGTTCAAAGAGGATTTATGGAGAACAGTGACACGAGTCGTCACTAAAAACAAATGCTTAAAGAGCTTAAGAGTCAATGAGAGCTGCTCCCACTCATAATCACTGTCGCCTCTAAACACACAGGTGCACCACATGCATGGTGCGCGTGCACTATTCCTCGCCTCTGAAAGCTCCAGTCGAAACGAGATCCGTCTAGTATGCCTGTGTGATTTTATTGTTTTCATGGTCTGTATTGTAAGTAATCACCCAGCACCTCCTCTGTGAGAGCAGCTGGATAAAACACACTTGAAGTTGTGCCAGTGAGTGTAATTTTGCCTTCTCTATGCCTGAGTTGGTGGGTTCTATCCTTCTTCAGTAATCTTTCCTGTCCCTGAACAATGATCTCCTGCTGTCTCAGTGGGACGCAGACACAGATTGGCCATGTCAGAGAACAGGAGACCTGACACTTCTGCTGTGCCTTCATTGACTGGACTAGTCATGACGTTACTCACTCCGCAGCTCTCTCTGCTGGTGGCTCCCCAGCATTGTCACAACTTGTTTGCAACTTTTGCCTCACATATATTTACTTTACTTCAGAAAATATGTAATTAAAAAGGTAAGGGGAAAAATTAAAATATATTTTTTTTAAATCAAATTTAATTTTCTTTGTCAACCTCATCCTAATGTATATAAGTATATCCCATCAACAATGACCTCTAAATAAATCAATCAATCAAAACAACATTTTAGAATGTCTTCCTAAGGGGGAGATGGGCGTCTAATCAGCAGTCATCTAATTTATTACCTCATGAGCACAAAGTGTGTCTGTTTTCATGCATTCACAACCCTTATCTAAAACCTATATTTTATCTAATGCCCCAAAATACATTATAAGCCAATGGCACCATCTAGTGACTGTTGTTAGAAGCTAGGGTTGGATAATGTTTATGATAATCAAATGTGATAATGATTCAATGTAACATTTTTTTATTTTTTTATTTTTTTGTTATTTATTTATTTTTATTTTTTTTATCAAAATGCCTTAAACAAAAAAAAAAGACAACAACAGAACAGGAAACTGAATTGTCCCTTCTTTTTAATCTAAATGTGCCTGCGCATGAAGCACTAACGTAGCACTTCTACTTATGGGTGTGCCTTTAGTGCTGTACAAGTGCAGCAGAGATGATGTTTTGATATAGGTCTTTAGCCCTCGGTCAAAAGCTGACAATTACTAAGAGCTACTTCTGACCTCAGTTGTATAAGGCCACTGGTCAGGAGAACAAACAGCTCTAGAAAGGTCAAGCAGCAAGTGTTTACGGAGAGCGCTCTGAACCTGCTGCAGATAAAAATAACTGACCCAGTCCTAGTTTCCTCAAAACAGGACGTTTCTGCTGGCTCTTTGCTATGTTCTCATACCACATACACCCATCCTTTCATGTTTACAAATCAAAAAGTCCATAAATGTATAAAACATTTGAGGGCTTAGTCAAATCCTTAAAGCCCTCCTACAAAACATGTTTAATTATATCCTCTCTTTTTATATGTGGGTGAGTTTCACTGTTACACTGTGTTCTTACATAATCAGATGCTTATATTATAGATGTTTTGAAATATTCATATTCATATGTGTCAGAGTAATCATTAGTGATAAGAAAACAGTAAGTGTCAATAAAAGTGAATTATAAAAGCTGACAATCTTTAAAAATCTCAGTCAATCCAGTCACAAATGCACAACTGCAGCACCAGCAAAGAGCACCGAGTTCTGTCATGAACTCAATGACACCACCACGTGCACTTCCAACCATGTCCACTAGATGGAGACACCTTTTTTCAAAAACAGTGACCACTACACAGAAACTAAAATAAACTTGGCACATTACAACATTTGGGAGCAACTGAATCTGGCTAAGATTTTAACAGCAGAATGGAGGACATGCTCTACAACTCCAGGTCAGCCCCACCAGGCAGGGGGCAAACTACTGCCAATGACAGATGGAGTTAGAGCAGTGAACACAAGCAGATGTTTTTGGAGGCTGATCTGATCATAACTTCATAGCAACAGCTCCCCACAGTCAAACCTGATCAGGGCAAAGATGGGACTGAATAACAGGAGAAATGCAGGTGTGTTAAGCAAGGGATAGTAATAGGAACAACAAGGGAGGGTGTGTTATAAAGTGAGAGTTAGTGGCACAATGGGGAGTAAAAGAGAAAGGAAAGAGATTGTGGGGGGGTGGGGGTGTTTTTATCCTCATGTGCACTCATTGAGAGGGGTCAGTGAGTGCGATTGTTCCTGGACTGCCTGTCAAAACAGTGCACCTACCACAGTGCCTGTTTATCTCCGCCCCATTACGAACATGCACGCACTAACCCACCAACATGCTTACACACTGCACATGTATGAGCAGATGCATAAGAATCCTCCAAAGCTTTACAAATAGTCTTTTAGTCCCTTAGTAACAACCTGACAACAGCATCAACACAGGCTTTGGAGACCTGCGTCATAACACCACTATCAGCTACTGTGTTTGAGTTTGAGCTGTATCATAAACATGCACAGGCAGGTGAGTAACGCTAGTATAAAAGTGGTAATAGGTAAAACCTTACCAGGTAGAAGAGGAAGGTGTGCTAACCAGTGCCAAGGAGAGGATGCCCGAGCCAAGCCAACAGGCACACCACAGCGTCTTCTTCCTCATGTACTGCACATACTGCAGAGGCCAGAGAGAGGGACGGTCAACCACATGGCAGAGACACATGCACAGAGTGTGAGCAAAACAAGCAGAGGAGGGGGAGAGGAAGAGGGGAGGGCCACAGAACGAGAGGGTACAAGAAGTGTAAAAACAGGGTGCTTTAAAGGTTAAGAGAGAAACACCAGAGTGAGAGAGTTTTAGGGGTGGCTGTTATTGAGTTTGGAGTACAGCCGTAGGGTAAGAGTGTTCAACTCACTGACAGAAGAAAAGCACCATTATCCTTTTTGGGAACAGCCAGCTCTTAGACAACAAGTGAAAAATCATGCTCAGAAATCTCTCTTTCAGTGTTCAGTCACCATTATCACTCCGTCTATCGGCCCATTCACACCTCCTCCCATGAGTCAAGGCAGGTTGTTTTCAGGAGGAAGCATGGAGCGTGTAGATTACGGGAAGAAGGGAGGGGATGGAGCGGTGAAGGGGTTGTGGAGTTGGGTTGGAGGGGGATATATTTCATGAAGAACTTCATTTCCCAGGAAACCTGGCTTAACAAACACATCAGGTCCTGCCTCTCTGTCTACTGGCAGAATCTTGGGAAGTGCAGTACCAGTCATGGGTAATTGTGTGGTTACTGAGAAGTGATTACACAACTTCTTGAGTCATTGTGTTTAACATAAAAAAACTTTATGGCGGTAGGTTTCATAATACAGAGCCTTAGTGGAAAAACACAAAAGGTAAAAGAGTCGTAAAGAGATCTGCAGCAGCAAACTAAATGATTTAACATACAAGAAATTACTGGGAAATTATTTGGTTAAACTAAACTCCATTAAATTTAGTAAGTAAAACATGAGCAGAACCCTCACAAAGTTCGCAGCCATTGGTGTTCATGATATTTTTTCTTTAACCAAATATAAAAAATGTTAATCATTCCCCTTCTGATGTGCTCCATCCTCACAATGGCCAAGAGAGAGGAGGATAAACAGGACCAAACACTGTCAGTCTTTGGTGCCAGAGCCTAAGCAAAAGAAAAGGTGATGATAAAGTAGATGGATAGATAACAGGCTGGAAAGCTGAGGAATGTGCGGACATCAAGGCAGGTGTGCCTGTCTTAAGTGAGTGACAGGAAGAAAGAATAAAACAGATTAATCACAGCAGAGTTAATACAAAAGTGCAGCCAGGTTAAAACATACAGAACTAAACCGCCTACTACCGTCTTACCAAATTAATAGTTCCTTGTTGAATAAATTCAGAAGAAAGACCTTAAGAATGAAAGTTGTATGATTTAATAGACGACGTGACGTGTGAAATCAATTTAATGAAGCTAAGTGCGTCACCATAACGGCCATTTTAGCTGAACACTGTCACTTAAACACTATGTAGTAACATAAATACTTTTCAAAAATAAAATGCTCCACGTCGTACATTGAATTTCCCTTTACAATAATAAAATTAAATAATTCAAGAAAAGGGGAAGCTAGCGCCCCCCATTGCTAAATGCTAATTATAGCAATCTAGTGTTATGTTACTTCATCATGACTAGCTAACCTTATTTGCTGTCAACTAGTTATTAACTTAAGACAATGAAGGGAATTTGGTATATATATATATATATATATATATATATATATATATATATATATATATATATATATATATATATATATATATATATATATATATATATATATATATAACCACTCTGCTGAGAATAGAATAAAAAGCTCAAAATACTAGCATAATATAATACCTCGGCTGGGTATTAGGAGTGTACCCGGTGAACCCTCCTCGTCCCCCCCTCCTTTCCTCGTCTCTTAGCTGATTCAAGTCGCTAACATTCATTGTAGGCGGGAATTCAACTGGACGGACAATTTATATCAATTTAATGGACGTGACGTTTGTTATTGCCTCGAATAGGCTGAATGGTGCTTCTGAAGAAAAAAAAAATACTGTGGGAATTGAATCCCTCCAATAACGTAACCACGTTTATTTGACATGTATGCATTCAAGTTGCTAGTAGCCTACTTTGATGATTATATATAGCTCTTGACGTACATATAGACCCTCCCACAAGTGATGTAACTGAAAACTAGGCATCTACATAATTTACTATAAATTAAACCTCATCGCTACCCCAATAACAACCATTGTGTCAAAGTACACTAGCTTCTATAGGCTACTATGCTGTCTGTAGTGGCCAAAAGTTCTCTCACCTAAATAAATACAGCCTATAAGTAAAACTTCCTGGTTCTTTTGAGCAGCAGATGCAGCGTGTGTTGTGCGTGTGGCGGAACGGTAGCTTCTCTGTCTGAACACTGCTTGCGGTGCTTGTGGCTAACCACATCCTCTTGTAGTTTAGAAAATAAACACTTTGTCCTCACACAGTAAACCACAGAGACCTCCCTGTGAGTACACTCTGACCTTCTTTCAGACCCTGTGTGTCAACAAAGATAATGAGGTGTGTAAAAAGCATGTCACGCGGTGCAACGTATTTGTCACGAAAGCATGCATGACACTGTTGGCCTGAGGGTAACAACAAGTACAGTTACAGTGAAACTTTTTTTCACTCTCACATCTTCAGTTATAAGGACATTAAGAAGAAAGATAAACAAGCCATGTCCATTCAGAGCTTTTTGGCATCTGACAACAATAAGGGAGGACTTCTTGGTTGATAGCATTAAGAAAATCAAGGCCAACCTCTGGTGTGACCTGTGTCTGTCTGAGCATGTGTGTAAAGAATATCCAAGGGTATTTTTTCTTCTCCATCTGCATTTGTCTAAGAATGGCAAGCATCAACAACACATACATAAAAAACACGTCCCAATAGTACTTCTTAGCTGGTGTTAATGTTATTTCAAGAACACTAGAGAATATATCCGAACAAAACTTTATCTTTAAAGGTGATTTGCAACTCAAGAGTAAAGTTACATTCTTCCTTGTCTCTGTGTATTGTGTCATCCAAGGATCATGCATGGGTACACACGATAGAACACTTATGTTTAAAAAGCAATGGCAGTTTTTTGAATGCTTTGTAGTCAACTGAAGTTAACTGAAGTCTGATTTGTTTATTTGTTGCTTTTTACCTGGTTTGGAATGCCCTTAAGACACCTCTGAAGTAGTTCACAGTCTGTCCTACTTTCACCAAAAAGATGTCCTGGTAAGAGAAGAGTGATCCACCTTTAGTCCAACATCAGACTGTAATTAAATAAGACTGTCTCAATTAAAGACTTAGTTTCAACCCAAAATTCCCCGAGCAGGTCTGTATGTGCACGCACTGGTCGGTTTGTGTGTTGCTGCTGCTACTTCCTGCAGATTACTGGTAACTTAATCAGGCCTGTGCATGACCTAATGAGTACTTTGCTGGCATTGCTGTTGACACTGGGTGCTCATGCAAGTTCTGTTCACATCTCTCTAATGTTTGAACACATACATAACCTTGTCATTAAACACTACAGCTGAATAGAGCTATCATTTGAAAATTGCCACAAATATCCATTTCCAGTGAACTCTAGGTGTGTAGACAGAGTGTCAGGGCCCCATCTCTGTTAGGAATCTATCAGTGCAGGGAGATGGGGACTCGGACACAAAGGTATGCAGCTCACCATCTGCTGAAATTGACAGTGTCTCTCTCTCTCTCTCTCTCTCTCTCACACACACACACACACACACACACACACACACTATAATCCCTCTATCCTGTGCCCTAGGTCTGGGCCCCTGGCTCCTGATTCTGGGTGTTCACACATGCACCACTGTCATGCGACACACGTCAAGGCTGCAAATTATTCTATAGTGTGTGTGTTTGTAACAAGTCACCACATGCTTTTTACAACAGGGATAAAGTAATATGCATAGGATATTTTCTCTAAGTAGACAATATCTAACTTTGTAAAAATCAAAATTATTAGATTTTTTTTATCATCTGGCAGTACTTTGTAGCCTCGGTAACAACACCAGTGACTGTGAAAGCCACAGTAGCAGATGATTGCGCAATCGCTTCTGCAAAACAACCCGGACCTGTTGAGTAACTCTTTTGTGAGGGACAATAAAACATCCCCAGTAAAACCTCTCCTAATTTCTGAACGATATAGCAAACATAAAAACCACAAGAGAAACTATAATTTAACAAAAAAAGATAAAAAAGCATAAAATATGTATGCCATGTGCAATATGCAGAGAGTGAACCTACCACAGGTGCTGATGAATCCACAACAACACTCAAACTCAGGAAGCTCAATGGCAATGTAGGGCAAACATACAGTATACTACCCACAAATTGCACCATAACTTGAATGCAGGGTGTGGTAATGGAGGAGGCCGGGTTTGCCATGACGGGGGGGCTGAATAGTGCAGGCTGTCACAAGTGAGACAGAGAAAAGACAGAAAAGGGGAAAGAGATTTCATCACTTGCCTGTCGGAACCCCCAGAGAGACGGTCTAATTAAAAGCTCTATAAATAAGTGAATGACTTTCCTGGAGCACACTTCTAACGCTCCTCCGTCCTCAGATGGTTTCGCACAGAGAGTGAATCGGTTGCATTTGGGCAAAGAGACCTCAGCTAATTCTCAAAGTGTCAGAAAAAAAACCTCCTGAGGACATTATATTTTTTAGGTCACACTGTAAGTACACGAGGACCTCAATCAGCAAGCTTGCTGGAGGACTTAAGTGGGAGAAGCACTTCACAGTCTATTCCCGCTGGTGAAAGAGAATGCTATGGTTGGGCTTGAAACAACTGGTTTTTACACACCATTAACAAAAGAATCACACAACACTACATATCCACCCACAAACTTTAAGATGGCAACAATCTAAGCAAAGTGGCCAGTGATGGTGCATGAAAAACAATAGTAAAAGACAGATCAGTTATATCCTGTGGTGTCTTGACCACAAATTGCTGACATGTAGTTGGGCATTGGGTTTAAGAGAAAGCCATTGTCAAACAATTGATAGACGCAGAGTGTTGTCAGTAAGGTTACATAAGCATATATTGTGTTTTGCCTTATTTTATTGATTTAAAATATTCCAAAGTCCTGAAATGTAGCTCATTGAGAAAAGGATAGAAAATATTTTGGAAAAATACTGAGCCACTCTCCAGCCAGCTGACAGCGATCTGACTTCTCAGTTTACTTGAAGTACGTTAGGTGATATTTATTACATAACACATGGGCAGACTCCTGGCAGCTTACACTGGTTTGGTTATATCACACTTAATGACACACAATGGAGCCTGGCTGTAAATATAAGAAATAAACTGCACTTTTCAAATCAACCTGTTGCCTTGGTTACACAAAGGAATCCTGTGACCCAATGTGGAATTGAATTTTTAAAGGCAGTCTGAGGCAGGTTTCACTCAGAAGCTCACAAGAGTGCACAAGAAAAGATGTCTGAAAATTTAGATCTCCGCGAAATCGAGGCAGCAAGAGGCCACAAAGTCGGAGTGCGTTTCATCAAACTGGAAGAGATACACGATGTCTCGGAGGAACAGTCAGAAGAACAAATTACGTAAGCAAGCAAAGGATGAAAAGGTGATTGATATTGACTGATAGTTAGAGAGATCAGTTATAAATGTGATTGTGTTTGCAGTAAACAGGCAGAACTGAGGATCAGACTGCGCCAAGCTATGACTAGTCAGAGACAGGAGAGGGAGCTCTACGACCACATGCTGGAGCAAGGGCAGGAAATTGAAATTCAGATAAAGGAGCTGACAGCTGAAAATAAGTCTCTTGTCAGCCATGTAAAGGAGTAAGATACCAGAGTTTTTGTACTGCTTTTGATGTACAGAATAGGCACATTTGTGTAACACAGGCTACATCATTTCTCATATACATTATATATATATTATATATAGGCTTAAGCAGAAGGTTACACATATAAAGAAGCGAAGACAAGAAAAGGATGAGGAAGACGCCAAACCCCAGAGGATTTCTTCAGAGCTGATAAAGATTGTTATGAACCAGACAGTTTATATAAGCAATATGGTCAGTAGCCTGCTTGATCTTTTTCATCACTATACTGTGTTCAGTAGGCTATATTTTCATACTGATGCAGTATTACCTCATGTTATCAACTTTGATGGCCATTGTTTTTGCAGGAAAAGGACATCAGGGAACTCTGGGAGCAGACAAGCAATTTGAGAGCTGACGTAAGGCCATACCACTTTCCTGTCTTTCAGTATTTCTCTCCATTAAAAAAAAGTGAATTGTATGTTTTTTATTTCCTTTAGCGAGATCGACTCGTTGCTCTGAAAAAGAAAACTCAACAAACAGTTCTCACACACACAGCAGATGAGGTGGCACTTAAGGTAAAAACCCTCTGTGGTTTTTTTCATCCTAGTGTTTAATTTATTGACTTATCTATCTAAACAACACTTTGCTGTTTAAGCTCCAACTGTACGATCTCAAGGGAGCCATTTGTGAAAAGGATGATCAAATACAAAAGGTACTTGTGAACGTTTATCTGTAATAATGTACACATAATGTACATGTATATAAATCTAAATTGATGATCTTTTTTAGACTTGCTTGGATTTAAAGGCTGCATTTAGCAAGATCAGTGACTGCAACATCAGCAAAGAGCTCACCCTGGATTGCAAGAATATTTTTGATGAGTTGATGAACAGACAAAGCCACATAATGTAAATGTCTGCCCTACTTTCATGTTACATTCCAAGCATTTCGGTGTGATGTCATGATAAAGTGTGTACAGTTTCTGTTGCTTTATGTTTTATTTGGTCTCACAGTTGTAAGCTGAAGTCATGTATGGAAAGACAGACCTTTATCGAAGCAGTCCCGCAGATACTGGAATATGCACCAGTAAGTATAACATTTTTCACAACTTCATGGAGGGACTGACTGACAAAGTGACTGAAATGAATTATAACGCTGCTCTGTGTTTTTTTTTTTTTTTGTAGGTTGTCATTTATGAAAACCTGGACAAGAAGAGCCTCAAGACAGCAAGGTAATCAGGTCATGGTGCATCGAAAGTGTAGGGTCTATGTTTGAAACAATCCTACAAACAAAAAATTATTTAACTTGTTGTCTAGACCATAAATGCATTTCGACATCTCCACTCTAACATTTGCTACTCTTCATTTCTTGCTGGCTTTTGCATAGGTTCAGTCATCTTAGTGCTTGGGGCATTTTGAAGGCACCAGGAACTATTACCTTGTGTGCCCTGTGTGTGCTGATGTTCATGGCAAACCTGGTACCTGTCTGCAGCAGCCCTGACTATGACCTCTGGACCATCTTCTTTGAGTTTCTGGAGACTTATGGCGAGGTCGAACTGGCGCTTCCTTCTGTATTATAGCCAACAGGAGGGCGTTGATTTAAGAACCAATATCTGAAAATAAACCACACAGCATGACATGTGTTGCATCTTTATTTCTGCTATAATTTACTACTTTACTTTCTTTTATATTGGCTACACTATTTGAAACAAAATATGCCTAAATTGGAACCAACTTTAAAATGGATTTCATCTGAATTCTGAATATCATAATGAGTTAGACTTACCCAGACATTCTGCTGAAATTGATTCCACTCACAGGAAACTGTGACCTTGTAATCTAACAAATTAGATGATTTTTAACCACCTGACATTAAACATTCCAGTCTAAATAAAAGTGAAATGTAACAGTCTAAAAACATAATATTAAATAGGGTTGCTAAGTGAAATTTTAAAAGCATGTTAAGGAGGAAGGCCAAAGACAGTTAAAAACATTTTTATCTATTTAAAAATTCAATTTATATATTATATTTAGAGGCTTTGCATTGTCATTGTTTATTATTCTGTTACTGTTATATATCCTTTAGGCATTCAGTCCTCCCCTCTGTTGTTGGGCCCGACCAAACTCTTCCAATATAAGACGACTTTTTAATGTCATATAATACATTTTATTTATTAGGTGCCTTTCTGGGCACTCAAGGTCGAATCCAGGAAAGGGGAGGAGGAAATATATACCTCCTCCCCTGCAAACACTCAAGAAGCCTTAATTTCCTTGAACACGGAAAAGGTGGAGTGGCCCTATCTGTTTTACACTGTAAAAAAATTTGGTTTTGGTGCAAAATTCATTTCCTGGATTCGGCTGCTCTACTCAGACCCACATGCATCAGTCAGGACAAATAATGTTCAATGTGATTATTTTCGTCTTAGCCGCTCTACAAGGCAGGGCTGTCCAATGAGTCCTCTGTTATTTGCCTTAGCAATTGAACCCCTTGCAATAGCCCTTAGGTCCAACCCTGAAATAAAAGGAATTCATAGAAATGGGGTTGAAACGAAAATTTCCTTGTATGCCGATGATCTGCTCTTGTACATTTCAGACTTGAGCTCCTCTGTGACAGCAACTCTGACCATATTACAAGAATTTGGCTAACTCTCAGGCTACAAGTTGAATCTCAACAAAAGTGAATTGTTTCCAGTTAATGATTCTATTGGTAACTTCCCCCTACACACTTTGCCATTTAAGATTGCCCATCACAGTTTCACTTATTTAGGTATTCAGGTCACCCAGAGGTTCGATGAGCTTTTTGGTGCTAACTTTTCTCCCGTACTATGCGTATTAAGGAAGACACTGATCGCTGGTTGGTGCTTGTCCTCTCTCTGGTTGCCCGTATTAATTGTGTTAAAATGAATGTCCTTCCGCACTTCTCCTATTTGTTTCAGTTTTTCTATTTGCATCATGGTTTTTCTTACACAGTCCTTTTACTGTTTGACAGTAGTATTCGAGAGTATCTTTGGGACAGGAAAACCCCTCGTTTGCATATTGAATATTTGCAAAAGTCTAAAGTTTAATTTTAGGTACTATTATTGGGCCTGTAATATTTGAATTTTCAGATATTGGCTACAATTTGATGACTCATCTTTTCCGGCCTGGCTTGCGATGGAGGCCAACTCTGTTGAACCAGTCTCTCTGGCAGCCTTGCTTCACGCGCATATCAAGTCTTCGTCTACCTCTTATACTGGCAACGTGATAATTAAAACTTCTTTAAAGATCTGGGTTCAATTTAGACGACACTTCGGTTTGCAGTCCTTTTTTTATATGCTCCTTTGGTGGCTAACCATGTTTTTCCGCCCTCTTTTGTAGACAGTGTGTTTATGTTGTGGTTTAGGATGGGTATTAAATCCTTTAAGGACCTGTTTATTGATAACATATTTGCCTCCTTTCAACAACAAGTTTGGCCTCCCCCATAACCACTTTTTTAGGTATCTACGGGTACGCAGCTTCGCCAGTAATATGTTCTCATCCTTGCCTAATTCCCCTGGTGATTCTTCTCTAGATGGCTTTTTTCAACCTGTCCCTACTCTGAAGGATACAGTCTCTGTCAATTACAATCGGATAAACTTTATTCGCCCACTAGGGGACTGTCCCGTTAAGAGTATTTGGGAGGAAAATCTGGGAGAGAGTATTTCGGAGGAGCTTTGGTCACAGATTTTGTTGCTGGTACACAAATCCTCTATTTGTGCCAGACATATATAAAGTATTGCATCAGGTTTATTATACCAAGGCTCGTTTGGCCAAAATTTACCCCAAAAAAACCCCACCAAATTGTGACAGGTGCCAACACTCACCTGCTGATTTAATATAAATGTTCTGGCTTTGTCCTCAACTTTATAATTATTGGGCCAAGGTTTTCTCTATTTTGTCTGACGTCATTGGTAACACTATTGCACCCAATCCTTTAAGAGCTTTGTTTGGGGTGGTGCCTCCTCAGCTAAATTTCTCTTCCTCCCAAAAGATGGTATTGGCTTTCATGACTCTCCTTGCACGTCATGTTATATTAATGAAATGGAAATCTCTGCAACCACCTTCTTATGCCCACTGGCTGCAAGATGTCCTTCATTTTTTGAAATTAGAAAAAATACGCCTCACTCTGAGGGATTCCCCTGATAAATTCTCTTGCATACGGGTCCTTTGTTTTTAGTTTTTAAAAGGGTTGGACTTTCCCCACATTCCAGACTAAACTATAACTACTTTTTGATGCATATTGCTGGTAACGCTCTCACTATTAGATCAGGCTTCTTTGTCAGTGACTACTGTATTCCTTGGCACTTTTTTTCTCTTCTTTTTGTCATTTTTTGTGGTTGATTGTGTATACTGTGTCCGTTTTTCCACATTGTATGGGTACACTGTTATTATCGATGGTGCTTTTTTCGTCTGCTGCGAGTTTGTGTGTGTATTTGTTTGAGAGGGGGATTGTTCTTGTTCTGTTAGGTTCTTAGGTTTCAAATTGGTACTTGTAAAATATATATTGTATGTCTGCGTTTTGATATACTTTGTACCTCAAAAATTAATAAACAATGTTGGAAAAATTGTGCTATTTCTTAATGGATTTAAAAAAAATTTATTTCTTTTATTTCCTTGCTGTTTATGCCTAGCGATACGTCATCAAAATGCGTCTGACAGTGCGCCAATGACGCTTCCTACCCTCACGTTGCCAACAAGTCGAGGCGACCGGTAGGCAAGGAAATCTGTAGTTAACTGTAAGTCTTCAAATGAAATTAGTACTAATATGGTCATCTTTGACATTAAGGAAAGCTGACAAAATATAACAATGCATTTGAAGCTCTGTAGACATTTAACTGTTGCGTCTTTAACAGTCTCCTTTTTGCTCAGAGGCGGGAAGCTAACATTAGCTGGTTTGCAAACTGCAATTTAATGTTGAACTTTAAATTGCAGTTAAAAGCTTCGTCGCTCTGTAACATAATACTATGCCATCTTAAATTGCCAATTTTAAATGGTTTAG
The DNA here is from genome assembly GCA_036850595.1 of Rhyacichthys aspro. Lineage (NCBI taxonomy): Eukaryota > Metazoa > Chordata > Actinopteri > Gobiiformes > Rhyacichthyidae > Rhyacichthys > Rhyacichthys aspro. The sequence goes on from CM072161.1 coordinate 8,810,765, forward strand.
TGTGAAGTGAAATTTATACATCATAATTAATAATCCATTATGAATAATACCTTGTACATTGTTGTCATTTGTGCAGGTTCAGCAGAATGGACTTAATCTATAGCCCGCTGGGCTTGGGTGTAGTCGCAGGTTGTGGGCTCATCCTCGGCTGGTACCTCAGGGGTCGTTTCGCCCCAGCCTCTAAAAGTATAGCCGCAGCGATGGCAAACAGCCCAGGAGAAGCCATTGTGATGGGAGAAGGAGGGGAATTCAAGATGATTCTGGTTGTGCGAAATGATCTGAAGATGGGCAAAGGGAAAGTAGCAGCTCAGTGCTCCCATGCTGCTGTATCGGCGTACAAACAGGTCCAACGCAGGAACCCAGAGCTGCTTAAACAGTGGGAGTACTGCGGCCAGCCCAAGGTGGTGGTGAAAGCCCCAGATGAAGAAACCCTTATTGATCTTCTGGACCGGGCCAAAGAAATGGGACTTCCCGTTAGCTTAATTCAGGACGCAGGCCGGACTCAAATAGCACCAGGTTCACGCACAGTGCTGGGTATTGGTCCAGGCCCAGCTGATCTGGTTGACATGGTCACAGGAGAGTTGAAGCTCTACTAACACTTGACTTACTATGCCAACAATAATTCTGTTAGTGTAGAGTTTCAGGTGTTATTTGTATAACACAGTCAAACATTGTAGTCACCAGCAAGCTTTTGAAAGTACAAATTAGTGTTTGAGTGTAATGGCTCTGACAATTATGTAAAGAACTATTTTGCAGACCCAACATGTATACAATTCTTTTGTGAAAGGCCTGTAAAAGTCTGGACTTGGCAGTTTTCCCAAAGTTGATAATAAATTAAGACACGCGTTACATTTTCTATTCTAATTGTATTCTAGCAGTATAAGAATAAGGAATGTCACTTCAGACTTATATGGTCATGCAACCTAAATATTTTTCTAAGTAAACTCAGTACAAAATTAAAAATAATTGTAAAACATTTTATCAGTCATCTTTACAGTTTGTCTACAAATCCCCAGTTTTCTGAGAATTGAGGCCCTTGATGAAGTTATTGCCACCAGCAGAGTGTGCTAATGTAAAATTCAGTGCCAACATCTGTCCTGAGTATCTGGTAAATAGCTAGATTATCTTTATTAAGGGAAGTGTGTTCTGCTAGCTTGGCCAGCCATTCCAATTTTTTTCTATTCTACACAAAGAATGTCTTTACTTTGCTAAGTTAGTGAATTGAATCTGGCTCGCCTTCCTTAAAAAGATAGCAAATGAACTCTGACAAACAAGAAGCCTTTATTTTTTAAGTGGAAAACAAAACCGCTGTTTCATTTCATTATAATCCTGATTATGCACAATCAAGTATAAGTGCACAATTTTATTCTAAAGTAATTCATCAGATAAGAATATAAGTTCAAAGTTAATAATTGATTTTCTGTATACACGCAAGCCTTTGATAAAAACTTCATATTACCACAAGTCCTGTGACATTGTTCCTGAAATGAATGAGTGGGTCAACTGAAAAGGTTAAAAGCAATCCTAAATGAGACAGAGGTTTTTAGAAATCCTTCCTGCACCCAGACAACAGACACATGTAATATCCAGCAGAAACAAACTACAGCAAAATGGAGCTGGAGCATGAGTCAAAGACAAACAGATCTGTAGTCCCTGCTGAAGTGGAATGTTCCCACGTACAAGCAGTATTTAAAGCACATTGAAATTTAAACGCAGATGCACTGGGATATCTTGCATAGGCTTTGCTATGTTAAAATACCTATGTGTTCTCTTAACAGCCCTGAACAGAGTGTTGGAACGAGCTGGTAAAACGTAGTGTTTCAGGATTATGGTTTTGGAAGCGGCAGTTTTATGTTCAAATACAGAGTGACAAGTTGTCTGAATATACAATAATTAAATGAATTTTACAGGCAGACAGAAAAAGCTGCTCACACATCAAAAGGAGGTTCTACATTTCTTCTCACTACAGAGTGCAAATCAGATGCTTCACAACAGACCTTTTTTGACTGAAGAGGACTAGCTCTTCCAATCACCCCCTCCCCATTGTATACAAACCATTTCCCATTCAACAAATGACAAAAGAAAAATAATCTAGTCAGTATGGAATGTGAGAAAATTAATCTTTTGTGATTTACTTAAGTTTGACAACAGAAATAAAAAAGTCCTTCATAGCAAAAGGGGTGAAGTAAAAAATAAAAAAGTGATGGTATTATCTTCTGTATGCTGAAAAGGCATTAAAGAGAGGTCTGGTGAAGGACTGTGGGCAATGGATGGATGGTAGCTCCAGCCTGCTTGGAGAGTTTAAGGTTGGGCTTTACATGCCGTAGCCAAAGCCTGGTTGAGCAGCTGGCTGACCATATCCCGCAGGTGCCTGGTAGCCATATCCATAGGCTTGTTGAGGGGCCACTGGTACGCTGGGCCCTGCTGTCAGCATCAGCTGTGGTGTGCCTGTAAGGGACACATTGAAATGGTTAAGATACAGGTTTATCATCTTTACTGTACCGTTACTCAGTAAGATTTAGTAGTTACCATAAACAATGGGTTGTGTCTCTGTTGCCTGTTCCTCCTCTTTCCTCAGAGACTCTGAGGTTTCTAGTTTATCAACCTGTAGTTCAAAGAAACCCGCGTTTAGTGTCATATCACAAAACTGACCACAAACCAAAAGCGTTTTGTGTCAAAGGCAATCTGTCATGTTTACATTAACATGATTTTAGCTACTAAATTAGCTGTTCAAATATAGCACAAGCATACACATAAAAATGTCAATTGGTGATGGCAGTGAATGCACAAAGAGGGATTAGCCTTACAGTAACGCAAATATTTAATCTACACTACACTGTTTAAAGTATGTACTGCTGAAATGCTGAGGAAAATGGCAGCACACGTTTTAACTAAATATAAGGAGTATGGGCTTGCTCAGCAATGCAGATTATCATAATTCAGACTCTCATGCCTTGTATGCATTCAGTCTCTGTTATAGCATTACAGAAAACATCAACCATGTCATGCTATTTAAGTTAAGTGTACAGCAAACAACAGGCAGCAGCAAAACAACAGTTTTGTAACTGCAAAAAAGAACAGGTATCTAACCTAAGGATAGTTATGGAATTTATGAAACAAAAGACTGCCTTGCATGGTTTGGTTGAGAGAACAACTACATAGCCCTCTTTAAAAATGCACCCACACAATCAAGTATTCTACAGCAAAGACTGTCTGTGCAGACAAAACAACATGATATGCTCACAGTATTTTGTTATTTTATGTTTATAAGGTGATCATTTACTAGCTGTCTCAAAAAAAAGTCAGTAAACTATCCACTTATCCGTTTACATTTTATTTTTCACTGATATGCAGAATAGCTAATTCATGCAAACACAAGGCCACAGTCCTGCAAACTAAAAATGTTCAGGTCAAAACAAGAGTTTTATTTTTTATTTTCACCTGGTCCATAATTGCATCAACCTGAAATAGAGAAAGATGGTCAAATACAGATGTGTGTGTGGCCTCCATATTATTATTTGCTCAATGTTAGCACATTAGGTTTATCCAATCCTATTTCTGAAATCTACTTTATCAGTTTTGACAAACGGGATGCTGACTCACCTTACTGAGGTACTCTCTCATGACCTGGATGAAATACGGCATAGAAAAGTCCATTATGTTGTGCCTCCATGCTGTCTCCAACACCACGTCAGGCCGCAAGAGGTCGTAGCAGGTGAAAAGGCAGGCGGCAAAACACTCCTTCTTGTTCTCCATTAGGAACCAAGACAGCAGCTCCTCTGCAAGCTCTGTGTCCTTTGACTCAGAGGCGTACTGCATGGCGTCCTACAAGAAAATTGCCAGAGCCCGATTGAGTCAATGTGAAATCTTTTATATAATCAAACAAATGCTTTTTTATGTTTTAAGGAAAAACCTTATAGAGTTTGTCCTTCTTGCAAAGCTCCACACTCTGTTTCCAGCGGTTGTTGCCCTTAAAGAGGTAGGCAGCAATTCTCCTGAACTCAATCAGCTCATGCTTCTCTAAGCGCTGGGCCAATGAGATGTTGTCAAAGTTGTCATAGGCATCTATCGATGTCCTAAGTGCCTAATAAAATGAAATAGAAAAAATGATTAAAAGTTATAAAACACTTGCACTCAATCACAAGTTTCTTGAATCCTCACCTGATAATCCTCCTCTGTGATGAAGAGGTTGTTAAGTGCTTCATTGACTGATTTGTTGTTGTGGTTTTGTACTGACCGCAGGTAAGGTTTAACCAAAGGCAGCTGTTTGACCTGCAGATATAAACAATTAAATACATTCAGCGTTGCATAACCTTTTTTCTTATCGGGACGGGATAAATTCAAGTATACCTTGGAGAAAAAGTTGACTGCACGGGAATGATCCAGTCTTGGGGAAAGCACTATGAGCAAATCATTCAGTAACAAAGGCTTGAACTCCAAATAGAACTGGATGGCTTTGTAGTACAGTTCCACATTTGCCACCTACAGAGTGCAAAAGGGGGGATAAGTTACTTTAGTAGACTCGAAAAGAAGACTATAATTGTATACTGACAAAAAGTACAATAGCATTATGAATACTTCATTGAACACTATTTATATACAATGTAAGCATATTTAAAATCATACATTAACTAGACCAGCTATGAGTATCCAAGATAGTAATGAGACAAACCTTGGTGATAATGTCTTTAAACTGCCCCTCCTTCCAGGCATCTGTGGGGTGATTCATCATGGTAATGATGGCATTGTCAAACTCTTCATATTTGTCGTACAAGAATACAAGTTCGGCCCACAGGTGAGCTTGTTCTGCTGCTCTCAAAACTTTGGGGATGTTGACTCTGGACCAGAATAGCTCTAGATGCTCCCTCATCTTCTGTGGCTTAAACTTGGAGTAAAGAATGGCCAACTCTGTAAACATTCCCATGTGAGCACGTTCCAGGCCCAGAGCAGCCTCAAGCATGGTGATCAGCTCCTCAAAATAACCTCGGTCCTGACAGAGAGAGATATGGTAAATATGTGCACTAGGCTTCAAGCAGTTTTAAACTTATACCTCTTTATGGTTCATGTCCATGCACCATCTTACTTGGTAATAGTTGATCAGCTCCTCTAGCTCATCAGCATGTACCACGATGTGGAGGCCACACATCTGGGCCAGTCTGAATTCCTCTCCATCCACACAAGCAAAACACACTTCTTTCCAGGTGCGTGTGCTGTTTGCCTTTCGTGCACCATCTACAGCAGCTTGGTACTCCCCGAGGTGCACAAGAGTTGAGGCCAGACGGCCAAAGTTGGAGACATTGTTGTAGAGAAGCTTGGCAGCCTCATACATTTTTTCGTCATAGCAACGGTCACCAACCTATGTAAAAATATTCAGAAGTGTGAGTGAAGTTTGAAATGTCCCTTTTCACCATGAAAAAAAGATAAGACTGACCTGTTGGATGTGAGCATTGTTTGGTCCATTAATAAACTCTTCCAATTCAGCCAGGCGATTGGTTTTGGCCAATGCAAAGATCAACTCTGTCTCCACATAGGATTCACGGGCCTTCTTACGAGCCATCTGAAGGAATTTGACCAAGTCCTCCCAGTTCCCTACAACACAAAACTTGATTAAAATGTGTGAATCAAATGAACATTGCTTTACAGCTAAAGAGAAATGAGCCAATATCCCTTGTTACACCACTGTCTTTATTTCTTACCACTCTTATCAGCAGCCTGCACTACTTCCATGTATGCAGAAGGATCATCAGCTTTGATGTAGGAGTCAATTGCCTCCTTAACCAGACCCTTCTGTAGCTGAGCCTTTGCCAGTTGGCTCCAGACGGCTGGTTCATTGCAGCGTTCTGCAAACTCATATGCTCGGTCCAAATTTCCAATATGCTCGATAAGCACCTAGGGAAAAAAACATCAATGAGTAACATATGGATTTTTGCATTAAGTGTGCTAAATAGAACATGTTAAATACTTGGACTGTAATACCTGTACAGCTGAGGTATTGACATCAAACTTTTTAAAGATGGCAAAGGCCTCCTCAAACAGTTCATTGCTGATTGCGATGTTTGCGATATCAGGAGCATCATAGTTGTCCAGCCTGCTGATATACTCCATCACACGTGTGCGGTCTGCTTTGATCGCTGTCAAAATCAGGAGGTTCTGAAGATTTCTGTTTGAGAGAAAAAAACATGGTTAAGCATACACAAAACTGCTTCGTAAGCCTGCTTTAGTAAAATAACATTGCATTTGATTGGACAGATAAAAACCTGTGTTCACTGAAGACAGAGTTGTCCAATACTATTTTCTCCAGCAGCTCAATAAGCTCATTGGGTAAATCAGCAGTCATAAATGCCTTGACTGTGACTGATACCTCCTCTGGGTCCTGAGTTTCTGACAATGCGGTTTGCACCACCTGAAAGCAGAGACAACAGCAATAAAACCTGTTAAAATTTTAAGAGGTTGTTTTGATAGCCACAAGGCTTGCCTTGTTTAAAATATACCTGGTCAATAAGCGGTCGTCTGAATGGGTTGCTCTCCAGCAGAACGCTGGCCCAAAGATCGGGGTCTTTGCGACGGACCAGGTAACGAGACAAGCTTTTGAACAGGGAATTCTCATTGCAAACCTGTTACAAAAGACAAAATTGTAAATACATTTCAGTGCATTAAACTAAATTTGTATTTGGGATATAGATTGTGTTAATGAAGCTATCCTCACATTGATCAGCTCCTGGTCGCACTGTCCTCTCTCATAAGCCACACAGGCAAGATGAGGGTCCCTCTTCTCACAGTACTTTCCAACAACACGGCTGTCATAGTATGGGTTTTCCCTTAGGAAACGCTCAGGATTGTTGTTGCTGTCAATGTAAATCTTGGCCAAAGCATTATGGGTAGCAGGTTCCTCACAGCCTTCATGTATACGAGACTCCAGCCAGGGTAGCAGCAGTTTCAGTCTGAAAAGCAAAGATACAAAAAGGCCAAACTGATTAAAACTGAATTAAAAAAAATTGAGACTGGTGCAGCATCTGGTTTGGTTTTGTAAACATTTCATATGTTAAAATTTGTATAGCCTACACATTTTAATTTTTATTTATATAAACAAACATTGGCTGAGACAAAATTGATTACCTGTTTCTCTTTTCAACTTCAGCAACTAGTTCATCAGTAGAGAACTGTCCTCTGACAACAAGGATCAGACTCTTGATGACATCCTCTGAACAGTCCACATCTAAAAGACCTCCAACCACAACAGGCAGACGGCTAGGATTGACCTGTGTTAAAATACAGATAGATCAGAATATTATCTCTGTATATGCAGTAATATAGTTTGTATTTACATCTACTATCTAATTAAGAAAAAAGTGCCTTACCTTCTGTACATAGATTTCAATGTACTTCTGGAGGTTGTTGCGATAAAGGTAGAGAACCAGGTCATGGACAAAGTCAAAACGATCACAGACGATGATCAGTGGGAGCTGGTCAGTCAGTTTGGCCTCCTGTCCATGACAAAGGAAAAAAGACAGCTGTAAGACACTGGCAAATACAAACACCTCTATATAAGTAAATAACACCCATAATATTAACAAGAACAGATATCACACTCGCTTTTGCAAAGAAAATTTGCTGTTTATAATAGTGTAATTGACCATTTTTGCAGTTACTGGGAAACAAGATAAAGCCAAAGAGCGGTGAGGCGGTATCTTGTTTTAAAAAGGACTTAGGAAAAACAACTCCTGCTCCTATATTTTTTGACTAATTCAAGAGGTTCAGTAATCCTCAATACCACAATGCAGATATATCAGCTCCACTCCACACTCTTACCAGGATTACAAACCAGGATTGTGCACTTCTAAACGGTATTTGACAACATGCTTCACCAGAGGAGGCTTAATACAACAGGACTATTGACCACACATACATCATAAACTTCTAACATTCCCCAAACACACAAAACGAATTTACATTCACTTTAAACAATCACACGCAAACCACCTGGGTCTACAACACTAAGTTCTAACAGCACTGGGGAAACGTCATTAGGTGAGTGGCTAGAGGTGTATGAACATACACTCTGCCACAAAAATCTAGGTTCCAATCCAGAGACTTAAAGGGTTGGGATGAGTGACCAGGGAGATTCTTCACTAACGGGAGAGATTAATTTACCTGATACATGTCCTGCCATTCCAAAGACAAGGAAAAGCACAAAAGTTAATTGACTGCCGTCAGAAGGGGTATTGCAACTAATCTGACATAATTTTTAGAAAATGTGGATTCAAGTTCATGTACTAGTATATACAGCACAGTCTATAAGTTATAGTTGATAAAAAAAACCTGAACTAATACAATGCGTTCCAAATATCAAAACAACCTGTATGTGTTGTAGTTTAGATAACTATTAGTAGTGATAACTTAGGTCTTCACATTACATGTTCACTGGTCACTGCAGCTTTACCTTGAGAAAGTTCTTGACACGCTCAGGGTCATAGCAGTTGCTCTCTCTACAGATCCTCTCCACCTCTTTGATCTGGCCTGTTTTGCATGCAGCCTGGATGTATTTGAAGTGAACTTCGGGATCCTGACTGAAGTTCACAATGGAGCCCAAGAAGTAGAACAAACCTGTGAACCCAGTACAGGAAGTTACGCTTCACAAGACAAGAATGCATCCAGCAACCATCACCCAGTTTAATAACCACAGATGGATCAATTAAAACAACAAAAAAAAAAGATTTATTTATGCATAAAAGAACTGAAGTGGACTCGACCAATGGTTTGGCTTTGTGTCTAACTTATTGTTAACAACCACTGAAAGAATCAACCAAGACAAAGTAAAAAGTCACTTCTGTGTGACATCTGTACTATTATTCTTAACTGCTTAACGACTTTTTACTACATTTTGCCGCTGAGTGAGCAAACTAGCCAGCAATGTCCAAACCAAACCAAAAAAAAAGTTCAGTAATCAGCGGCAGCAATCAGTAGTCATGGGACTAAACTGTCCTCTATAGTCATTTACAGCTTCAACATGATGTAATAGGCCTGATATGTCAATCTAATGTTATAGAATAATGTGATATGATATACAAGATGATGAATGGCCTGGTGCAGACAAGGTGTTGTTTTGCTTTTCATTCTAATTATGTAATACAATTTAGGATAACAAAGAAACCAATCCAGATAAACTAAGTAACAGACAATTGACAAGGCCTTCTGTAAATTTTGACTTTGATTATATTACCTTCAAAGCTCTTGAAAGACTCAAAAAGCTCAGTAAGAGCCTGCGTGGTGAGCTGCTCATGGTACTTGGATGCCACCTGGACACAGATCTGCAGATTCTGGCGTATGTTGGCTGACAACATGGCCCTTAGGCATTCCAGAGAGTCCTCCACTGACAGTGAGCCAAAGAAATTCACCAGCCACTGGAGATGTGGGTGAAAGAAACACGTATTGATTATACATGATATTAAATGATTTATGTTATCTATGTGAAAAAGTAAAGATGAAAAAGACCCCAGTCTAGGGTCATGGACATGTACCTCTGGGTTGAGAAGGTGTGTGTGCACCACAGCCCGCTTGATATCATATAGGTCTGTGTAGTGCTCCAGTGCCCTTTGCAACAAACCCGCTTTTTCACAAAGCTGGGCAATGTGGGCACGATCATAGTTAGTAAACATCTGGTTGCCCAAGATAGCATCAGCAACCTATAGCAAAAACATCAAAAAGGAATCATTATTATTATTTTTGATTACTCTAAATAAATATTAGTAAGTTATGTGTTAATGTGTACCTGAGGAGCATGCATAAGGTTCATTTCTAGCAGGCGAGTCTGCAGTGGTCCTTCTGAGGGGCGGTTGTTCTTTAGAGCATCAAGGAGGAAGGAAGTACACTGCTGGATCAAGTTGTACTCCATGAATACGTCCACAATCTAAACAAAGAAAAAAGAATTAGTGAAACCTGCCATTGTTCAAAGTAAAAGAGTTCTGACAAACATATTCTCCCATTAATATGCAGTGGTCACATCATTCCCCTATAATATCACTTCTTTTACTAGGGCCCAAAGTTGTAGATCCCCAATGGGGTCATACTCATTTAGAAAATGCTTATGGGGAGCTACAAAAAGAGTTCAAAGAATGCAGTGCACTGTGCTTTTATTCTTGTGACTTGTTAGTACAGCACATTAGCCAATAAAGAATGCAGCATCAGCAGCTGGCATTTACAGTGCAGAAGGTTTGCAGTAGCAAGAGGCAAGTGCATTTGCTTTAATAGCAAGGCAGTACAAGTTACAATATTTTGTTATTGGTAAAGGTATTGCCAAATAATAATACCAAAAAAATGCATACTGAAACGTGACTCATCCTAATACCTAAAATAATAAGCTTGTGATACCAACAGGAACTATGAATGTGTAAGTCTTTAAGTGGTAACAAAGAAACAGCGTATAAGAAATAATAAATACATTCATTAAAAAAAAAAAAAAAGCAAACCTGTGTGATGTCAGCCAGAGGCTCCTCATCCTGGACAAGCATCTGGGCAAACTGCAGTCCTTGTTCAGGGTTTATCCTCATCACATTCCTCAGCAAAAAGATCCAGTCCGGAGTATATCCCACCTAAAAACAACGTGTTGTTATGCTTAAAGTAAAAAACATTTGTATAAGCCTCTTAACTATAAGCCAATGAACAGACATACCTTCTTTGCATATAGGACAATCTTGGGGAACTGTCCAGTCTCTGCAAAGCACTGAATAACTTTGTTGGGGACATTGGCTCTCAGGTAGACGCTAAGAGCCAAAGTGGGATCGACAGCTTTCACCAGGTCACCCAGCTCCTCAGAACACTCCAGCTGGAACACATCATTTTGAGAGTCGTTGTTTAAATAACTAGATACTGGGGTATTATTGGTATAATAATATTCAGGTAAAATATGTATTGTACATTGAAAGGTTCCTAAGGCATAAAACACTCCACCTCCTATGTCAAACTTCACAAGCACTTGTATAACAGATGATCTCAGACAATCCAAGATAATGGGAAAGTTGTGTAAACAAAGTGACTGCTCAGGAAAAGCCTCTTCCTGTTTGTGGAGGCTAACATAAAGATTGTTAATACCTTGTCTTCCTTGAGCCACTTCTCCAGAAGCTGCTTTCGTCCTTGTTGCAGGACAGGCCTGCATAGCTCCAAAGATTCAAACTTGTTGAGCTGGCCCTGGTCCAGAAGAATACCGAAGTACTGCAACAAAGGAGAAGTCTGGCCTTGCTGAGTTGGAACGCTCTGGAAGCGACGAATGGTGTCTGGGGTACGCAGGATACCCTGGGTGGCAAAGAAGAAAGTTTATTACACTCAACAAGCAAAATAAGGAGCAAAACGTCTCTTCTTTATATGAAAAAAACTATTGAATGTCAGGTGGATAATGGTATGGGTACCTTTGGGGCATTGGCAGCAACTTTGGCAGCCTCTGAGTAGTTCCCGGCTGCAAAAAGGTTGTTGAACTTGCGTGCAAAGAGCTCTTCAGCACCAGCAAGATTGTTGCGAACAGCTAAACGAAGAGCCAGATCTGGATTTTGCAACACATTATTAATGTAGGGGATGATATTCTCCTCTTCGACACACACAGACAGCACCTGTTTGAGGGAAAAATTGAGAATGTGTAAGTGGAACTAATAAGAGATTCTTTATACTTATTCCATTAAAGAGAGCAGTGCTAAGATAATATATAGTTTCCTCCTTGTTTTTACTCCTGGACCACCATTTATGAATGAATCAATCAATAAATCAATACACACAGAATTCACTGAGGCAGGAAACTAGCTAAGTGAGTGTTCAGATTTAATATTACTTTGGGAAATACCATTAAAATCCTCAGACTCAGTCTGGGCTTGGGTTATGGCTCTTGAAGTGAAGAGAAGACAGGTATCAGATGATCAGTGAGAGGAACAAACAGGAACAACCAGCACATGCATAAAACATGCGAGTACTAAATCATATGTCTCACATCGTAGACCTTCCTGATCACGTAAAAAGGGAGGTGGGTGGGGAGTTACAATTAGAAAGAAGGAGCGCTAAGAGGATTAAGTGCACCAGGCAGTGCTTGTGACTTTACATCATGTGCTAATTTGTGGTGGGCTTTTATCCCTCTATCATCATTTTCTTTTTTGTCTGTACAGGTTCCAGTTTCTAAGATGGGTACCTGAGTAAAGCACCAATTACTTAATACACCACTGCAATTAAGGTTTACCTACAGAAAACAGTTGATACAAGTATAAGTATTATTGGAATTGTATGTACAAACAGTAAAATATAGTATATTTTCCAATATTAACTAAATGTACATGCCTTTTTGTAACCTAACAGTCAAAAGACAACTTAAAATATTAAATCAAACATTAAGTAATGCCATTGATTCTTGCATTATTTTGCAAATCAGTTAACCAATATTGCCAGTAAACTCAGTTTAGCAGTCTGACATGTATAGCCTGCTAAATTTAAATTTTAAATGTCTCTGCCTCTGTGTATGTAATGTGTGTAAAAGAAACTAATGCAGTGCCGTGCCCAAGCACACAGAGAGATCAGTCACTGCTTCAGATCAGCTTTCTGCTCTTCACTCAATTATTCATGGGGAGTGTGGCCTGGCTGGAACATTATTCATCAGCTGGCTGGATCCAGTTCTGATCTCTGGTTCAACAGAGGCTGTAAGAATCAACCCTCACTGCTCGCCATGTGAAACACTAGCTTCTGGATTAGATGGATTGATTCCTAGCAAAGTTTGGGCATGTCCATTGATGACAGACAAACTAGTAGTTGTTTCTGTTCTTAGTCCCACCTATGTTTGTGGTTTGGATAATATTAGTTTATGAACCCAATTGTTTTGATGTTGGTAATGCTAACAATAAAAGGCCACATAATAAAGCACTGGTTGTGTTGCGGGTCATCACACAGTTTTTTTTTCCCCAAACAGATCACTTCTCAAGTTCACATACTAGATAAAAGACTCTTTCCAGAGACCCGGGCAGGGCTCTAGACTAACTGTTGCTACCAAATTTTTCAGTTTGTCACAAAAACAAACATTTGTTGCACAAGATTTGAGACGTATTGCTTAGAACATATAGTCCAATAACGGTCTGAAACTTTTTCTTCTTACCTTTCTCACTTTACATAACATTTAGGCCTATTTGCAACACAGGCCAATAAACTGCATCACCAACAGACATACCCTTGTTTGGAAATAACTGAAGCAGATGAAACAAATGAGTAGAATTTTTTTTATCTGGAGAAGGCATTGACACAAGTTGTAGTACATTATCATATATGCCCGGTATTTGCATTTTGTTAGTCATTATGTTCAACAAGTCTTATTGTTGGATCAACACTGTGCTCCTGAATGGTAAGGTCTTATTGGTTGACACAGTGAATTGGTGATATTTTGGAGCCTTGTGAACAGCTTGACATTAAGCTTTTTCAAAGACTTGCTATAGGTTAAAGATTAGGTTCAAACAACACATAAAACTTTTAGTTCTGGTCACGTTTATTATGGAATTATAGCGCATCGCTCAGACAGCAATGTATAGCAATACTCAGCAGCACCTCAGGTAATATAGGCTGTATTTTCTTTGCACTGTTTAAAAGATAGTCTTTATCCTCTCTTTTCTCCACAGGGGCATAATGTGCAGTTAACAGTAAATTTACCAATGTTTATCCCACATGTCCGCAAATGGGGCAAATTCAAAATTTGCTTGCTCACAAAGAGCCCTGCTTGTTCATATTCTTACCTGTCCCTTTCTGTTGACTCCAATAATGCCTGAGGTAGCCTCATGTGGAGCTGTAACAAAGATGGTTTCTCCACTGATGCGGTTCATGTAGATGCAGGTACCTGTCTCCAGATCATACAAGTGGATGTAGCCGTATTTGGTAATGAGGAATACCACATTGTGTTTGCCGCTTATCTACAAGAGTAAAAGCATTTTGTCCATGATTGGGCATTATACATTGAACAAGCCTCTAAAAAAGTTGTGCAATAAAAATTTTATATAAGAAACAAAATACAATAAATTAACTACTCTGTTGTTTAACAGTAATAGCTATGAAACAAAGAAACACACCTGCATTGCAACTGGGAAATCATTTTGCGCTTCTGGAGGGAAGAAAACATCCACAGCTTTCTTTGGAAAAGGCTGGTTTCCAGTTGGTGGAGCACCCACTTCAATGATGTGCAACTATTGAAAACATAAAACAGTTATGACTATTTGCTGGGAAAGGGTATTGAGAGTAGTCACAAAGTCACTAAGGTCTCTGTGGTGTTACCTTTCCTCCAGCCTGGCCTCTGACAGCAAAGCAGAACAGGGTAGATTCCTCTGCATTGCCCTCCATCTTGAACTGGGCAAAGCTGGCAGCATGGCCTTCAATGGGCTGAGAAACCTTTCTGTCTACAGAGTATAGCTGCATGGCTCCAACCACACGATTTTGCTGACATTAGAAAAATAAAACATAAATATTATAATACTACTACTAACTATTGTCTATAAATTAGATACTGTTTAGACTTTACACTTGTAAAATAGCACTCATCTTCTATCTTCATCTTAAGCGTATTACCTGTGCTGAAATACCAATGAGTAAGAGCCATTTCTGTTTGGCGTCGGTGCGGTAGTTGATGATCTGGCAGCCTGCTAGGCTGGAGTGGCGGTCAAAGACTTTCACTGGCTGTGAGTCACCCTCCATGCTCCAGTGATAGACAGCATTGTCAGTCACCAGTGCAACTGTGTTAAGAGAGATCCACTTCCAGAAGGTAACATCATCTGTCATAGTGTGTGCCTTCATCTTGCTTTTCATCTCAATGTTGAAGATCTGAAGAGTTTTGGCGGCTAAAGGGGAACGAAAGGACAAGTTTATTATTTATTTTTTGAACAGATCAGTCTACAAACACGCAGTCTACGATCAAGCAGTAGAAAAACATAAGATGCTAACAGGAAAAAGATAATTTCTTAAAAGTAGCAGTCATGGTATAAAGGTCATCAGGCAATGGCACCATGACTGACAGACAGGGAGTGCCATACATGCTGTAGTAAAAGGCGGTGAAATCTCGAATGTACGGAAACAACTGACATCAAAGAAAAAAAGGACGCAAAGAAAAGGACAGTCTATAGAGTGTCTCCACTGGGGTGGGAATGTGTAACATATGCAAACTTTTTAGCCAGTAAATCTATTGCTTAAATTGATAGAGGAATCACCATAAAATTGTTAATTTTAATCATAACAATATCACTGTGAAGTGAGTTCATAAATATGGTCCATATGTGTAGCCATTTGAGCCCACCCCATCACTAACAGCTGTCATATGGAGAAAGGGCAGCACCAGGTAGAAGCAAGAAACACCTCACAAAAAAAAGCAAAGACATTGGCAAATGTAATTGCAAAATACTACATTCTCAGATGGAATTAGAAGCACATAAATTAGACGGATGTGTGTTTTTGAAAAATTAGGAGGAGCTGCTAAAATTTATAATTTACAGCAGATTTTCCAAACAATTTCCATGTTTTGTGTGCCTTGGTGCAAAAGTGGAGGTTATGTCGGTTTATAAATTTACACTCACCTGAATTTTTGTTTAATTAGTTAGGGTTAATTAAGCAAGCTTAAGCTTTATTAACAGTGAAGTGGCATATTTGTTCATTGATTGATATACACAAAAAGATAACAAGATAAGAATGCACATCATAATGATGTGCCACTGAATGACAATACTATGAGCATTGTCAATATACACTTAACAGCATTTTTTTTAAGAAACCAAGCAGACTAATTTGACTAAATGATTTAAAGTGATCTGCTGTTGGTAATATGTACATTATATTTATGTTCCAACTTGAAGTCAAATTATTAAATTGGCTAAAAAGTGTCATAATAAATAGGGATGCACTGATCCAAATTTTTAGTACAGACCGAGATACCAACCTGTGTGCTTTGAGTATATGCCAGCATCCAAAACTGAATCAATACCATTGTATATTGTATGTATAGTGCGTCTACAGTGGGGGTCTTAGGGGAGAGTCCGTCTCTTGACCAGTTTTCTGACCAGTTTCATATTATTTTCTGATGATGGCACATAAATTAGCTAATTTAAAAATCTAGAGATTTTTTTTTAATCACAGAGTAACATCTAACATAAAACATTTCTCGTTCCAAGTATCAGATACTCCTCTGTGTTATATTATACAGGTAATACACAGTAAGGAGTATACATGAAGAAGATAGAGACGTGTGGAACTAAATCTACAGCAGTTAAACTGGGCCATTCTTATTCCAATATGACTATTATTTATTATCACTGATATCGACATTGAAATTACTAACTGCTCTCTGTTTAAACAGCCAAATAAAGCAAACAAAGACTTAAGTAGAACGATGCTTAAAATTACTGTTTAAGATAATGGCCCTACCTTTAAGATAATGGTACTACCATGGTTTGAGAAACATTGCTCTAGAGCATTAGGGCTAAACACTAACTGGCTCTTGTTATTAACCATGTAGTGACGACAGGTTAAATATTAATAACAGCAGCAAAACAAGTGAATGATGGGTTTTGGCAATTATAACTGCACAAAGATGACAGACATAAAATTTAAAATGGAAATTGACAATTAAGTGAATTTAAAATAATTATCCCCACAATATGCACAACAATTATTAAATCACGTATACAGATAATAAAACAATGAAATGCCAGCAAGCTATAAGGTTGTGAAAGCTAAATCCTGTTATCGATGTCTTGTAACATTGATGTGGAACTTGACGTGCATTTCCTTAGCCAGAAATAAGTTAGTTATGCGTGTCATATTTCAATTCTTAGTTCATTAATTAAAACCTTCACATACTTTTATTCAGTTCAGAAATATATATTTCTGTACTAAAGAAGTTGTATAATTAGCAAAAGACAACGTTTTTGAAAACAGGATTTTACTTCCACAATGATGTAGTTAAATTTCAACTCACCGTCTGCAAACACATAAGAAAGCAGTAAAGAAAAAAGAACATAGAAAAGACAAAAACAAAAAACAACAAAAGTCAAAGCAATCATGGATGCTGGACAGAAACAATATACAAACGCATTTTGAATATCTACGCGACAAATGCTCAAAAAACATGCTGGTCAATAAAAACTGTCACAGCAGAAACCTTAAATAGCTGGATGTGGATGGACATAAACAGATGGTCGATGCTTACATAATACTTAACAATTCAATGATAATGCTTTCTGAGAGTAACTTAAAATGCAATCATAAATCTATAGTCTTAAACTTTGACCGCAAACTTTTTCTGGGAATTGCTATTCCGACATTGAAAACATGGCCTACATGTCAATACATTACCATACCTTTTAGTGCAATGACCTTGCTGGCGGGATTCATGATGGCGCTGTCGGCAGAGATAGGCCTGCGAATGGGTGTATTAGGGTCAGCCAGGTCAATGATCACCACCTGAGCCTGCTCGCCCACCTTCTCCCGGACACAGATGAACTTGTCTGACTCCATGGTTAAGGTGCTGAAGCCAATGTTGGCTGGATTGATGCCCAAGTTTTGGAGCTAAAACACACACACACACACACACACACACACACACACACACACACACACACACACACAAAACATAAAAGCAACTCATTACTACATATAATAACAGCATTTGGCTAGTTTTATGATTGCCACTGTAATAGAGAGCTTTTATTTAAACAGGATAATTAAACAAGAACAATAAGCTGTGGACTCTGACCTCAGCTTCTCTGCACTATCACAGCCAGGTGATGAAGTCATATGAGAGGCACACACACACACAAACACACAGCAGAGGAACTGTCCCAAAGCAGAGCCAATTGGGTGGAGAGCAAATGTAGTGCCAAGTTCTGAGAGCACAGAGGAAACTCCAACCACACTGCACAGTACTTCACCAATTAATAGCAGCGTCTGTCTTCCTACATACGCATTTTGGAAAAAGCTTTTTATAAGCACACACAGCAAATACAAAAATGCATTGTGGATGCACAACTTATATTCTTTTACTTACTAATTAAACTGTCAATAGAATTATCAGGTTTAGAGCACGCAAAAAAGAAAAAAAAGGAAAAAGAATATCCTGTGTGCTTTACAGAAACCCTGACACAGCACTCCCTACTAGTAATGGTAGTTGTGCCAGAAGAGCTCAGCACAGGACTGTTCAGATTAAGGCTGCAGCACAAGGATCATCATTTAATTAAAAGAATTCTAAAACTTAGTGACTTAATGTTTTTCCTTTCAGAGCATTGACAGTGGAATTTGCTGAAGAGTAAAGCTGAAGGAAATGACAAACAGTATTTTTTGACAAGCCAAATTTCTGATGTTGCAATTTCCTCGGTTTTGCAATCTAGGAGAAATGCACCAAAGTTGTACAAAATGCATTCAATTGCCTAAAGCTATTGGAACTGATGGGCATGCAATTCCTATGGTCAGATCACCACATAGTTTTCTTACAATTAGCTACAAGATATTTTCCCTCCCAGAACAGGCAGTGTCTTTCTCTACGTTTAAGAAATTCTCATAGTGTCCTAATCAGCAAAACACAAACCACAGTTCCTGGAACTCTCAACGAAATGTGTCCACCTTTTATCAATTAATGGGCACACCCTTCCGCCAGTGTTGACCCACCCACATTCTTTCCCTTTCTTGACACAGTTTATTCTCAATGGCAGCGGGTTAAATAACTTTACACAGCAAGTGTTACAAGCAGCCACGAGGAAACTAAAAAAGAAAAACTGGTTTCATATTAAGTTCTATCATTAGTGTGACTTCACATAGTACTTCCACTGCACTACATGTCAATTCTTTCCCTCTTCATTCAGAAAGTTGTGATAATTTACAACAGAGAGAAATAATTTGTAGACAACTACTATATAACCTACTATATTCAACAACAAATAATTTTCTAAATAAGACTACAACACTACCATGTAATATAAATTCAGCAACAACAGCTTTCAGAGAAGGATGATACCAGGTGTTACTTTCTTTTCTATTCAGCCATCTATTATCTGGTCTCCTTATTCACAATGTCTATGTGAAACAGAAAAAAGAAGCACAAACAAATACTCCTCTACTAGCCAGATGTTAAGTTCGCTTTTTAAACTCTGTACGCTGTGTGGACTTACACTCCAGTGACATCAATGAACAGGAATTTGTGTAAAAGCAGGTCAAACCAGTGGAGCCACAAACAATGTGGAAAATCACTTATTTATTCTGGCCGGCTCTGGTCTGGTGCCTCTGAATTGAGCCCAGCACAAATTGAGGCATTGGCTTACCCCAAACTCTAGACTGAAATTAAACCAAGTGTGAAATGTATATTCACAGAGTTGTACTAATTCTGTCAGCAAGTCTGATTTAAGTAACATCAAACTTATTCAAATGTATTATAACTTTTGAAATTACAACTTTGTATTTCACATCGCTATCTCAGAGAGCAGCGCTAAACCATTCCAGAAACAGCTCAAGGGTCCCATCTGTTGGTTTAACCTGTATGCTCTTCCTTCGTAGGAAAGCATCATCTTGCTCAGCAGAAAAAATGCCATGTATGTGTTCAGCACTAGTTCGGTTCAAGGCAGAGCAGGGAAGGATGTGCTGTGCAATGTGCTGAGGCTTGCAGCACTTCATGGCAGACCTCCACAACAGGAAACCAGGGACCCATTGTATACTGGGACTGAAATAACAGGCTGGCTCAAGCACTGCCTCCTCTGCAACCATGTGACACTTGTGGGTGACATGTGACCAGCCCAGGGGCGAGGAGCAAGAAGGATGTCTTTGCTGTTTGATAAAGAATAGGGCAAAAAAGCATGAGTGCATTTCTGCAGTTTGTCCATTTCCACTCTAGGCTGGTTCTGCTAAGGTGACTGGGAAGTGCAGTTTCCTTTGTCTCTCAAAATGTTCTTTATCTCTAGTTAGAGCTGCAGAATGTCAAGTGTTCAGCATTTCTGTATCCTCACCAGCCTGTCACGAGCTCTCAGCTGGATGGTCCCTGCATGGTTCAAAGTGCACCGTGGAAAGCTTGTAAGATGACTCTTAACAGAGTATGACACAATACACACTCACACCTCTGCCGCAGGGGGAAGTAGTAATGGATGTAATACTATATGCCATGTGTATAGTGAAATTACAATCAAATACCAGTACAGCTTGTCAAATAAACAAGGGCATGCTGTAGAGAAAGACAGTGCAACCATATGATACATTAAATAGGTCTGGGTAAATAGCCTGTGCCCCATTTATGATGCCTATAAAACTAATCAGACACAAATACCAATCATGTCTCAACCTGCAATTATGAAACTTAAGCTTTTAGGTTTTCCTTAAAATACTAATAGAGCCAAGCTAACATCAGAAATGCCTTCTTAAAGTCTACTTAATACCATTTTCTATAAGAGGCCTTTGTCAAACACAATTGGGGCAATGTTATCATTACACCAACTCGAGCTCCTTTGGGATTATACAGAGCCCACTCCCATGAAATGAGAATAGAGTGTTTAGAGTCTAATTTTGGTGTAGCAGTGATTTGAACTCAGGATGCATGTGACATATGAACAAATTAAGCTCTTTAACTCAGGTCTATACTACACTTCTTTAATGGATGATGTATAAAATCCAAGGTAGGCAAAGGGATCAGTAGACAGCATGATGAGAGCACAGGCCAAAGCAAAGGAAAGCTTTTATGAGAGTTTGTTCAGCTATAAAAATAAAACTGCTAGCGTGAACAAAACTAACAAACTAAACCATGATTACAAGATCAATAAAAAATGTGAGATTGCTTTTTGTTTTTCACTTAAAATTAAATACCCCTAAATCATATAAACAACAGATTTGAGGTCACATTATAATTCATGTGGTTGTAAACTTTAAAACATGTATGAAACATATGCAGATCATGCATTAGTGATAGCACTTAGAAGTGGGGTTTTTTATTGTCACACAAAATGACCTTGTAATGTGGCAATGACACAAATCATAGAAAACAAATAGGCTACTTCTTATCAAATGGCATTAGGGTAGATAAAGTATACAGTGTGGGTAAAGCTGTCTCACTGCTAGTATGTAATGCCAGAGAGTGACAGCACACATTTTCCATTTAGATCCATTTGATTGTTGCAGCTAATTTAAAAGTGTCAAAAGAGTCAAAATGAATACCATAATTAACTTGCAGTAAAGTCAAGCACAAAAGATCTTATGTCTAATGTTATGAAGCAAACATACTTTTTAAATAGACCTCTATATTAACTCATCAAATGCTCTCACATAAACTAGATCTCACTTAATAGAGCTACCATTAACTTTGCAAAAGTGTAAGAAAAATAAATTTGAAATCTATGAAATCTTCAATTACATATTTTTTTCCTCAGTGTATCATCTGTAATAACAGGTATATTAATACTTAAAAATATGAAATGAAGGCTCAAAACAGTAAAATACTTATGTTAAGGATACAGTTCTGCTCAGTATATCTGTTGGAACTGACTGTTTCTTAACATGAGAGTTGGAGGAGATCAAATAACTTATAATAAGCTGAACTGAGACACCAAAGCTTTTATTATTTATTCATTGCATCTTGTAAGCGAGTACCCCACAGTCATCATGAGGTTGGAAAAGCATTGTTTCCACTTTCTCAACCTGATCAACAGGCAATTTTATCAGTTCAGATCGACTGAGGTAAAATTAAGGTAAATTAGCCACTTTTACTACTGCATAAGCTAATGCAGAGTTTCTACAGTAATATTCACACCCAAAAGTGATCTCTTCCTATAAATATTTGATCTACAGCCAACTTTATAAGTCATCCAAGGTAGGCAATAGAAAGCTTTGAGACAAGCCCACACACCACATGACGTTGTCTACAACCGGCCAACGTGATTTCTTTCAAAGAATGATAATCACTTTAGAACAGACACAATTATTAAATTATTAAAGCACATCAAAGTGTCACAGTTGACACTTGTACTATGAGTTTGGACTAGTCTCACCCCTAATGCCAGATAACGCCGTCGACAGGTATATACAGCAAATCAGCAGTGCATTTGAGACTGATATTTTGTCATACAATTTAGAAAGAAGCGGACTACGCTATTAGTTTTTCAAAATTTGTAATAATAATAATATATAATATTGCTGTATTAAAAAACCTGGCTACCGTTTGTTAAAGAAAATGTGGTTACTGTCTATAAATCTCGCTAAGAAATCCATTCTCCAATAAGAGCTAAACATATTCAAAGCATTTTACCACCTTTGCTGCAGAGAAATATTGATTAAATGATGAACAAGAGTAGCCAATAATACGTGTTAGCAATAAGGCTAGATGCTAACTAAGATAAACGTCATCCACCCTGCCAAGCCAGTTAGCATAGCCTGTAAAAGCTAACTTGTTAGCTTGTTAGCGGTCTTCACTGCTATTAAAATTGGGCTAAAATTAAAAAGCCTGAGCGGAGACACGTACGACACCAAGAAAGAAAGACAAACTTCGCGAAAAGAGTTAACCATTCATTCATCCACAAACCTGCAGGTGCTCCTGAAAGCGAATAGGCAGGATCTGAGCCATGGCGGTGCCTCTCACTCTCCTCCGGTTTCTTCAAAGGCTAACAAACTACGACTTTCTCTCAGATCCTAGCCAGACAGCCAGGGAGTCGCTATTCTAAAGTTCAAATGATTTAGTCCTAACTCTTGTTTAAAAGGCGATGTCAATGCGGTGCCACTTTTATTCGTCCCTAAACTGGGCTATCCTTGGCTAAACTGTCTGCCACTACACCGACTCCCTGGACCTGCAATGGCGGTGGAGGCTGGTCAGCGGAGAAAACATCCCGGAAATGGAAGTGAATTCAGTCAGGCGGAGGAATACACAGTTGCACTTTCAAAAAACTACATCATGTCGCATATTAAAAGAACAAAACTAACGCAACAGCAGTATTTATTATTGTTTTTCAATGATAAAATTTAGGCCCGACAACAACAGTAATTAAGAACACGTAAATAGAAATAAAACGGGAACTATTTCTTTCTTTTCGCCCTTTGATTTTTGCCACATCATTCGTCTTCGTAAAATAACGTCATTGCTACGCGCTGTACACTTGTTCCTTTCGACCAATCAACACCATTGTACATGAACCAGACATTCATAATGGTTGAGATATAAATAAAAATGATGGTTAATAACCAATACAACCATGCATGTCATGTATTTATGTATTTAAGTTATGGCTGGAGAGGTGTAGGCTACTTACACTGTTTTGTATAGATTTTCTACTGGGAGAATAAATAAAACATTTGAAACATTTTAACTGTGTCAGAAAGCATTTTTGCTTATTGCAATAAGCTTGAAAGGAAGCATGTATAGTTTAAGGAAGCAAATATGCTGACTCTTTCATGGGAAATGAATCATTTATTTTGCAACAGTTCAAACTTACGAGAATGGGTTTGTCATAGGCCTAGCTATGTAGAGCACTTAATTTGAAATTTAAATAAAGAGTACAAAACTCATATATCTAAATATCTTTCACAAATTCTGGAGGGCAATATCTTGCGGTACTGAACCAATTTGTATTCAATGTGCACAAGTTTCTATTTATTACATTCACAATTTTTGTTGGCAGAGGATATAAAGTTGTTGCTCAATTTCAAAGTGAATGCTAAGAGAGCAGCCTTTAATACGAACTTTAAGTACTTCTTCTGTATTTTAAAGAAGAGAAATGTAGTCTAAAAAGAAATTCACTTACACTGATAAAGGCAGTTCTTTTTTTACTTACACTTTTTTTTTCTTCAGTGGCCATATCTAAATATGTTATTAATAAAATAGTTGCACATTGTGAAATTAAATCCAAAAAGACATTTCCAGAAAAGTGCAGTAAATGAAATCAATGTTCACTAACCCTTTATCTTGCAAAGCCAGGACCATCACCAATTTGTTGATCTGGTGGCAAAGGCAAAGGCTGTAGTGGAGGCCATCCTGAATGACCTATTCACGCTGCTGTTGCCATGGATTCAAGCACAAGACACTCCACTCTCAGAGAAGCTGTGTGCCATGATAAAAGAGTGTCCTTCGGACTCTTGGATGGCAAGGATGTCACACAAACCAGTTAGGTCTCAGACTGGCCACTGGTTCAGTTGGGTCCAAAATGAAAAGCTGCCTCATTTGCGTCGCATTACTTGAGCCAATTTTTTTTCTATTTTTTTTTCTTTTTGTTTGTTTTTTTACTGCAGCTTGAATCAGTTGAAAAACACATGAGTCTGAACAGTGTCAATGTCAGGAGTGAAATGTGTAAAGCAAAATGAGGGTAAACCACAAAAAGGCAACTGTATCCTTTGCAGATTTTGACCGCTAGTGCACTCCAGTACTTTGGCAAGGATTTAGGTGCAGATGGGAGCGCTGTCTTCCGGAGTGGCGAGGACCTAATCTGGAATGACTTGGAGTGGACTGATGCTTGGACCCGGAACAAGCACTGAAAATCTGCACAGAAATACTTCTGGTCTTCCTATGTCTTGTTCCTTCTTATTCCATTCTTCTGCTGTCTCTAACATCTAAAACTGCTTGACTTTTTTTGTTTCATTGACTGATGTCTGATGTATCATGACTATCAGAATATTTTTATTTTATTTTTTTTTAACATATATTCCAGATTCCTGCACTCTATGATAGTAGTATAATTAAATAACCAACAATAAACACAGCTTTTCAAAATGAAAACAAATTGAAGTAATTTCTAATCTGTTTCTGCATTTTCTTGAGGTGAAAAATCAATGGAATCTATTTTATTTGAAATGTTGCCATCTAGTGGACTCAAAACAAACTCTGTGTCAAGTGTTTGAATGAGATGCACAGTTACTGGCCAGTGTCAGCTTCTTATCTATAGGATTTTGATGAGCTTCAAGACGAGATTCTGCTAAACTATTCATATAGCATTACTTTGGTCTTATTTAAAGCTTGGATAAGTTAGTGCAGTGAGAAGGGACTATAAAGGGGATGTATTAGGTGTGTGCAAAGTCACTGGAAAAAACACAACATGTGTCCAAGCTATGTGTACAACAAGACTATTTTATGTGTCTTTGGTTTTCCACTCTTATTACTCCAGTGTATTATTTTTGGAAACTGCAGAAAAACACTCTCTTCCCTGCTGTTATTTACTATTCGGTTATTCGGTAAGTGCATGGTACGCTGCTGACCTCTGTTAAGGGTAAATGTTGATCTGCTTGTGTAACATCGTGCTTATCAGTGCCTCTGACCCTGACTGTCACTGATACAATATAAGCCAGACAAGCGACATTTCAAAAACGTAAAAAGAACTTTTAGAAACAGACATAATGCACCTGATTTAGAGTTTACACAGGTGAAGTATGTAAGCCAAAAGGGTCACACTGATTACGCTTTCATCTTGGTGGCTCTCTGGGAGGAGTCTACTGCTAGTCAGTGGAAGTGTTTTGATGTGCTTCCACTGACACATTACAGTGTGGCTGAGAACGGACTGGGAATAGAAACAATATGACGCCAGCTACAGGTAGTAAAGTCTTAAATAATATCTTCCACTGCTGGAAAAGCTCATTTTGACTAAATCTTGTTTAATATATTTCTCATCTTTCTATCTCTATGATCTGTTCAATAAGAATCATTACAAAGATGGTTATGATGACTTTTTTCTTTCTAGGGGTCAACAAAAATGTTTTAAAATATGATTTTAAAATTTTCCGTCATATCCTATGTAATAACCTGAAATTTGTAATTTAATGTAACCAATCATACTCTGAGAGGCTTTTGATATTGTGTGTCCCTGCACTGTCTCTAAGGATCCTGAAAAAGGTTTGCTGTCAGGAAAGTCAAACAGAGGCCCATTAGCTGAACATAAAAGCTCGATGTGGGCTATTTGAGAGAAGGGCTGCCTAGTTCCATAAATGTGCCGAGAGAATGTTGCCTGTTAGAGTTGTCCTTGTTTAGTGCAGATGACCAAACAGTTTTCTGTTATAATGTGACAGAGGAGCAAGGACTCCAGGTTGCTGCAAACAGATAACACTAAACAACAGTGAGAGCCAAGTTTGTTATTGTGTTTCATTATGTCTAACTGTACACTAAATGTTAAAATGGTTTACATGACTGAACGGTATTGGTGTAAGGTAAATACAACCTTACATGAACAACAGTGTGTAACTTATACATATATAACTTATTTATTTGTACAATGTATGGGAGGCATAATGAAAAAATCATGTGGCAAAACCTTAGCCAATAGCTTATAGATTTAATAGATTTAGTATACAGTAATAACTTAAAGTAATGTTTTCCTGCATGACTTAATCATTTTCTCACATCAAGGAAGTTTGTCCCATTCGTCTTCACAGTATTCGATAGCATTCAATAATAAACAGCCAAGGTCCCACCACAGCATTTCAGCTGGTTTGGACACATTGTCAGACAGAAGGAGTTTCTTTTCACAACCAAAACCACAAACCTTATTCTTACAGTCTTTTTTGTAATTATGCTGCACCAATGATAAAATTTCTACTTTGAAAGAGGTCTGGATACATTTTTAAGATCAATTAACTACTGGCTGGTGATTAGCAGCACCTTCCCCTTAAACACACAAACAGAACATTTGACCACACTGCATTAACTCTAGTTTATCCAAAAAAATAAGATTTCTCATAACTGGACTTAGCCAGTACAAAAGTTGTCCTGTATAAAGTATAAAGTTTTCATTATTTGTTGTACATATTGTGTATGTGTATTGTTGATCTCTAGCCTGACTGCACCTATTGCACAGCCTGGGAGCTAATCTCTTTGGTCTCCCTTTTCCTAAGGCTGGGTTTTTGATGGAGGGTCTAGGGACAGGGGGTGTGGTCCTGTAGAGTCTGTAAAGCCCTTTAAGGAAACTGTTGTTGGGATATTGGGCTATACAAAAAGTCTTATTTTGTATATTTTGGGTACAGACAGAGTTTTGAATCTTTTGTTGGGTGCTTGTAAATCTTTGTTTTCTGATCATGTATTCCCTCCCAGTAGACAGGACAAGGACTAAGACTATCACATGTGGCCAAACCCAGTTTTATGACAACAAGTGGCTGATACAGCACGTAAAAGATTTAAAAGGTCACTATAGCGTTGTCTCATAGTTAGTGTTTCAGAGACATGAAGACACTCATTCCTGTGAGTTTACTTGGTGCTGCCTTCATGGAATTTGATTTATTATGTGTACAATATAGATTCTGAAGGTAAAAGTTATTATTTTTGTCATTTTCTTAATACAGGTATCGTGGACAAAGGCTTAATAAAGTAAGTCTTTTATTTATTACACTACATAAAACTAATTCCAGTTATTTATATTATAATATGAAGTTAATGGTAAATGGTAAAATAGGCAAATAGATTTTTATTTTTTATTTTTTTTTTACAAATGCTGGTTTGAATTATTCAATGTGGTATGTATATTATATATGTAGGCAATTGTGTGCTTGGCATGACTTTTGCTACATTATAATCTAAAGACTTTGGGCCCAAGATAAGCTGTCCTTTTGTACATCAAAACCTTTCTTGAACTGGTTAAGAAAATGTCTCTATATGTCTGCAAATGCATTTGAAAATGTTGTGAACAATAAAGCCATAAATATATTTATCAATACAAATTTGGCTCTGAAAAAAGCTTAAAAGCATTACAATTTAATATTGTAATATTTTATGTTATATTGCCAACAATGTCCTTTCTTGTATCAAGCGGGACAGGTCGTTTCTTAAGCGCTCCTTGTGAAGAAAAAAAGAGTTGTGTGCCATTTCATTGTTTTGTAGTGTACAATGTAACAACCAGTTAATCTGCCAACAAACATCTGATAAAACAGACATTCTGTACTGCCTTACTCTGGGCTGGAGAATGGAGATTGGGAGATGGGAGATTTTAATTAATTAAACATTTTTAACTTTTACTGAAGGAAATTCACATTTAACCCTAAAGAGGGAATAGACAACCCAAGCATGGTCATCACAGACGACACAGGTAATCTGTGCTCAAATGTCTAATAAAGTTCTGCTCTCAATCATATAAAAAATGAAACATTTGTTACTCCTCTTGTCAGACACTGTGTCACCAGCCTGTCCACGCCTGTGTGTTCTCAAACGAGAACAGGGGGAGTCCTATGGCTTCCACCTTCGAGTGGAGAAGGGACATCCAGGTCACATCATCAGGAACGTAACGTCAGGAGGAATCGCTGAGCGCAGTGGCCTTCAGGACGGAGACAGGCTTCTGGAAGTCAACTGCTGCTTTGTTGATGATGTTTCACACCATGAAGTAAGAGATAATATTAAAGTGATATTAATGCTGCAAGAAAAGACTTGGGTTTTGCATCAACAACAGTGTATGTCACTTTGATCAGGTTGCCAGAAAGATGAAATTAAGTGGACAACAGTTATCTTTATTAGTGCTGAATGGAGAAGAGTATGAACAGGCTCTGTGTCAAGGTCAAGACCTTCGATGTTTGGCCATGGCCAACAGAGATGAGGGCTGCAAACCCCCAAGACTCTGTCACATCTCCAAAGATCCTGTCTCAGGTCTGGGAATCACCTTCACACCTGTGGAAGGTAACTGGGATCTGAGCAGTCTCACAAAGTCCACACCTTTTAACATCTATCATTAAATCACAGTGACATCATGCGTCTTCTCTTTCTGCTCTCAAGGGCAGAAGGGCCACTTCACTGTCAGCCTCGTGGCAGGTGGGGCAGCTGAAAGGGCTGGGGTGAGAAAAGGAGACCGCCTGGTTTGGATGAATGGGGCAACTGTGGCAGATCTCACACACTCTGCAATTAGCAGGATGGTATAAAATAGTTCCTGTATACACAATGACACTAAACATTCTGAAACAATAATCTGAGGCAACTGTCCACATTTCTGTGTTGCAGTTGAAAAAATGTGGAAACCAGATTACAATCCTAGTGGTTGATGCTGAGAGTGAGAAAAACTACAATTCCCAGAGAATACCTATTCTACCTGCAATGGCTACACCACATAATCTTCCATATAGGGCCAAAAAACTCCACTTAGTGCCAGGTGCAGATGGCTATGGCTTTCACCTCCGTCTGGAAAAGTCACCATCAGGACGCATTGGTAAGACGACATGAATAATTTACACATACAGTATTTAATAACACTTGTGTGGTGACAAGTGTCTTCTTGTTTGAAGCACATGTTTTGCGTGAGATGGACCTTGATGGCCCAGCGGACAAGGCAGGGATGCGAGATGGAGAGCTTCTGTTGGAAGTTAATGGAGAGTCAGTGGAGTCTCTGACACATGAGGAGATTGTAGACAGAGTGAGACAGAGTGGACAACAGGTCACTCTTACTGCTATTGCTCCACGGGGGCTGGACTTTTACACCAAGGTACCACAATCTCCTGTTGTTTAAACATCTGCATTAATTATAGCTGCATTATATAAGCTTATTTGTGTCTGGGGTTTTTTCTACAGTTGGGTTTATCACCTTTGCTCTTCTGTGACGATGCCATTGTTAAGAAAAAAGAAGACAGCAGTGTTCCAGTCCCTGCAATATATGTGGAAAACGAAAGCCTTAGTGAGCCCAGATTGTGTTCTCTCCAAAAAGGGTCCTTGGGTTTTGGCTTTAGCCTTGGCTGTATTCCTCAGATCCCTGGAACATTCATCAGCCAGGTAAAGATTACAAATATTTTACAGCAATATGTTTCTTATAAAGTATTAACAATAGAAGATGTGGAGCATGTGAGAAACTGTTTTGATTTGAATGTGTTAAGGTTGTGGATGGGGGTCCAGGGCAGAAAGCAGGACTACTCAACGGGGATGTGGTGATGGAAGTCAATGGACAAACTGTGGAGGAGAAAACTCTGGAGGATGTAATTATGCTAATGAAGGAAGGTGGATCGTGTCTATCTTTGCGTGTTACACAGAAAAGTGTCAACAACGAGTCACCAGTTAAGACCTGCACCAATGAGGTAACAAACATGTTTTCCCATGATCTGTCATGTATAAACTATAAATAGCAATATGTGTTCTGTCATAGTTATAAAGTAATGATGGCTAAATGACATTCTTGTGCATTGGCAGGAGGAAGAGGAAATGTACGAGATATCTTTTTTGTGAACGAGCCACCCATTTGCATTGATCTTCCACAGTGTCCACAATCATGTGCTCTGCTAATGTAGCCTTTTGCATGTTTGAACACACACATTATTAATCAGCCTCAAAGAAAAGCTCAAAGATAATAGAGAGTTTGCACAAGTCAGAACAGCCCCAAAACCAATAGTTGACATTACAATGAAATGAAAACAAATTAATCTAATTATGGAATTAAGTCCATAATTCAAAACAAGAGGGTCATGGTTAGTTTGTTATAGTAATATGGATAGGTGCTAGCAAGTTCTGGGGTAAAGTCTTATTTCTTAGTGTGTCAAAATGGAGTATGTAATCATTTGATTAGCTCTAACTTTTGAAATCAAGTCCATGATGATGAAAGTAGTCCTTACCTTGTGAATAATAAGCTTGATTTGTTCTTTATTATAAATGTCTCACAAAGAATAAACATATCAATACCATATTAGTTTCTCTCTATACAATTATTGGAGAAAGAGTTTTAAAAAGCACATAAAAAATCAAATACAATGACTACAACTACAAATTCTTCGCAATGTAAAGGCAGACAAGGCATGTATTCAAAGCTGACCCTGAGCTCCATTCTCTCATCTTCTCTTCAGGTCTTATCACTGACTAACAGTTATATCCAGGTTTAACATACACTGCTTATTGAAACTCTAGCCAACTGTCACAGGCCTATATACATTTTTATATTTTTCCTTTCACAGAGCTGTTATCAAGTCAAGCTACAAACATTGCCCACTGATGTAAACAAAGGAATAAAATAATTATATACATCAATGGGGTGGATGGTTTACAGATACAGTCATCTTTACATTGTTTATTCCTATGAAAATTACTTACCTTCAAAATACAGGAATCGATTCGGACGCCCTCTGCTGGTCAAATGCAAAACCGAAGCACATATGATAATTGTTTAAACTTTTCTTTTTGCTCTTGAAATTCGTATCTAATGTGGGATTTTTCCAATACGAATTTAGCTAAACAACGAAATTCAGATTTTTTTTTTTAATCAATCAGACAGACAGTGGTTGAACCCTGCCCACACGTCATTAGCTGTTTTAGTGCAGGCAGTTGTGTGGTTACTTCGTGGGGTCCTTTCACTGGAGGTGACATTCAGTCGGTTAGCACGAACAACGCAGACCCTTCAACATGGCACAGGCAGTGCAAAAACTGGTCGCTAAAGTACCGACACTGCTCGGAGGTAGGTTACTTTTCTCAAAATATTTTGCCCAGTCAGTAAAATGCAGAGTGGATAATGCTAGTTACACGTTTTAACGACGTGTGTTTAGCTACTTTGGCTAGTGCTGTCGATAGCATAATGACCTAGATGCTAGCCGTCATTCATATTAGCCGTTCTTGATTTAGTCTCAATCAACGGTGATACCAGGTGGGACGATCAATAGGTTTAGCATGGTTAGTCTGTATTTTCTTATTGACAAGTAACCTCTTAAGTTTGCTATTTTGGGATTGGCTACACCGACTTTGACTATTTTGATTGGCTACACCGAGCTTACGCGAGGCTATGCTACAGGACGAAGTTCAGGATATGTCTAACCAATCTTTACATAATATATGTTTGTCTTTCTTTTAGCCGCTGTCACCTACTCCAAACCCCGGCTAGCTACCTTCTGGCACTACGCCCGTGTTGAACTGGTCCCCCCTTCCCCTGCTGAGATCCCGAAAGCCATTGAAGGGGCAACAAATATCATCAAGGCTTTCCAGACGGGACGTCTCGGTCAAACCACAGTCCGGGTACGTCCACTTTTCTGTAATGTAATTTACAAAATAAGTTATAAAATGTTATATGAAATGTGTATTCATTTATTTGTGCATTGCAAGCACTGTCACCAGTGCTTTAAGTTGTTGACACATGGACAATCTGTGTCCTCATTTAGTGACACCGGATTCAAAAATGCTTCTCAGTATTTAATTAAGTTGTTTCATCCAAATCTCTAAATATTGGACTTTGCATCAAGGGCACTTGGTATGTGTAATCATGACATAGAATCCTAAACATGTACTTTAATGCAGGACTTGTTCTTTTCTTTTGCAGGATGCTGTAAGAAATGGACTGGTGGCCACAGAAGTAATGATGTGGTTCTACATCGGAGAGTGTATCGGCAAAGGAGGCATTATTGGCTATAATGTTTAAAGTTTGGACTGTTTATTTTCTCATGAGCGTTTTATGCTCAAATTCCATCCAGAAAACTGGGAATCAATAAATATCTATTGTTTAAAATACATCTGTTTTTTTGACTGTTATTTTTGTTTTTAAGTCACTTTTTTTTTACAGTAGCTGACTTTGGGAGATGTCAACATGTTAGGCAGTGCAATCTATATCAGTATTTATGTATATGTTCACCAGGGGGAAAAGAAAGGGAGTAAGCAAAGGCGTAGTAAGAGAAGTGCTGTTTTATTTGGTAGCCCATTGGGAACATAACTGTCAAGTGTATAATTTTATTTTGTTTACCATGTGTGACCTGCAGAGGGCAGACTGCTCATTGCTAACGCCTTTTTAAACCGGCGACTAGTTTATATTTTTAAAATAATGTATAATGCTAGATCGCTGTTTCTTCAAATCAGACGTTTTCAGTGTTAAGAATATATCTCACATAAGACCCACACTATGTTCATTCAGTTCTTTATTTAGAACTTGGAATGAAAACATTTGTTAAAAAACAAGTTAAAAACAATCACACTATTTGTTATACAAGTAAAAACTTACAAATTAAATAAGGGTTAGTTCAAGTTGGAAAAAATAAACTTACAATAACATCTGAGCAACTGCAACGCAATACTGGTAACATGTTATATTTGACTGTAGAGTGAAATACCAAAATACATTACTCGCCTTGATTGTTATCTAACATACTACCACCTATCATTAAGAATTCCCAATTGTTGTTCATGCAGAAGGAATAATTTGTTGATGCTCAATGCATCAGACACTTTGACACCAGAACGGTGATTATTCAGCAGTTGTCACCAGATGTTAAAGGATAACACTTCAGTTTATATTGTATTTGTGTGACAATATGGTAATTGTATGAGTCTTAAATATACTGTAAATGTGATTTGAAAGTACAAAGGTAAATGTAGTGACAAATGAGTTAAAAATATATACATCCAAAAAAAATTGAATGAATGTGGTTGGGTAAAGTTTCAGTGAAAACAGATATTTCAGAAATATTGCTGCATTTATACAAAATGCATTTATGAAATTTATAATGTTGATATTTTTTCTATTTATTTGACATGACATATCTTCACAGAAGTTCCAACACCAAATCCTGGGTAGACTGGCTCCACGAATGCTGTCTCAAACCTGTGCAGGAGGGTCATGCTGCTGCCAATGCTGTAGAAGGCCAGTACGCCTGCTGTGTGGTCCAGATACACACCTATCCTGGGGGAATGGGGGCCGCTGACTGCTTTGTCCACTCTGTTGTGCCAGGCCGAGTAACCTGAGTCAGAACAGAGCAGACTCCAGGATTTGTCGTTGTAGCCCAGCAGACACAGTGAGCCTTTGCCCTTTCGGCTGATACTTCTGTAGGCCACACCGATGGAGAACTCCCCGCTCCACTCGATCTCCCAGTAGAAGCGGCCCCCAGATAGGGCTTCCCTGCACAACACCTGGGCAAAGCTGTCAAATCTCTCAGGGCTGTCTGCATAGGACTGAAGGTCTCTGGTGCGGATGACTTTCCTACTGCTGTCAGAGATGTATAGCTCTTTGTATGCTGTGTTTGGGTCCAGTTTCAGTTGGCAAAAATCTACAACAAAAAAATAATTTACATTATAGAAAATTGAATTTAACGTTCTTTATTGTTATATTTTGCCATGTTAAATATGTTTCTTACATTTTACAAAATCTGCTCTGCTCTTGGGTTCTGGAGCCTGGGGAATGCTATCCACCATTGTGATCTCTTTGCCTGAAAATGAAAAAACACTGTGTTAGCACGCTTATGCCTTTCCTTATCTTTCATGATGTCACACTCCCATGCTTTTAAACGAGCCTCTCACAGTTTACAGCAGCACTTCATCAATCAATTTTATGCAATCACATATTTCTAAAACTATTGATAAGACTTACCTCTGCTCCTTCTGTCCAGTGTTCTACTTTCTGTAGTGTAGACTGGGACGTCATTCACTGTAAGATGTAAATAGTGATAATTAGAAACTTTTACTTTAAACAGTCCTTTGTACTCAAATCTTAGCAACTGAGGTCAGACCTGACTTGGAGATCTTGAGCAACTCCTCTCTGCCAAACTCCTCAAGGCGTTCCTTGATCTCAGCCACAGCCTTTCTGACAGCACCAAAAGAGAAGTCTGGGTTTAATGACACTCTGGGTATGAAGCCATCATCAGTGGGGGTGCAGAGGTAGTTGAAGTTCTAATAGAAAAGGATACAAAACAAGCGTTACGTATAACACAAAAACACCACAACTGTGTATTATCTCTTTAGTCTTAAGTCACATGTTACCTGTAAAAAGTGGATGTGGTCCTCAGTGCTGTAAAGCTGCTTAAGGCCAGATTCCTTCTTCTTCAGTTCATCGATCTCCTGTTCCAGTCTCTCGATCAAAGCCTCAGCCTGGTTAAACGCAGCCTTCTCATTGATACCAATCAGCTTGGTCACCTCTGACCTCATCCTCTCAATGGAGCGAATCATGTCCTCAAACATTTTCTGGCTCTCCACCATGGCTCTCTGCGCTGAGTTCTGAAAAAAGAAATCCAGGATGTCAGTCTCATTGATGGGCAACTATGATAACCATTGATGTAACAGCACCTTTCTTTGCGTGACATACTCAAGATATTGTTGATAAAAAAAGAGTAGCTTCTTACTTTTAGAGAATCCACAGCGGTCTTTAGTTCCTCCAGTTCTTTCACCCTCTCCTGGCATTTTTGTTTAATCTCAGCTTGGGAGACTCCCAAAAGTTTCTGCAAGAAAAGAGGCAACATTCATCATCCACCTGCTTCAAACATTTGTCAAACAAATGCAAAGCTAACTGACTAAAGTCAAAGCTTCCTTATATTTACGATGTGTTGTATTAATGTTAAACAATAAAGTGTGGAGATTTACGAGGTGTGGCTCTTGTTGGATGAAGGTTGTGCTGCACTGTATGAGACTTAACATTCTTTCCCATCAAAGAATATCCAGAGGGGCCCTTTGCCATGTTTAATAAACCCTACTCCTTAATACGCTCAGCTTTTATCTCAAAGGGACAGAAGAGGGGGGCAAAAAATCTCTAATGGAATCCCGGTCATGTCAGGAATGCAAATCTACTGCTGTCTGACTTTTAAAAAGATGTTTCAAGGTGCACAGTGCACTGACAACCCCAATAGAGGGCTTTTCTAATTCAGCTTTTACTCAAGCCCACCAACCCATTCTTCGAGATAAGCTTGAGGAATGTGGGGAATCTGGGGAGGGGGGTGATGAACATGAGAGGGGGAGGGTAGTGGGGGAGAGAACAGGAGAACCAAATGAGATGTGTTTGAGACTCAGGTTGTAAATCTCCGGATGAGAGAAACCAGACTCTCGGTGTAGCAGGGGAAAACAGTTTGATGAGTTATTACTTCATCGAGCCCTTAAAACCCTTTAGCCTATATATCACAGTGCCATAAAATCAACCTCCCTCCTGGTTACTCATCCCTAAACAGCGTGCACTAGAGTAGGTTTCGGTATCTCAGACAGTGTTATCTCACTTTGGTTTACAAGCATAGTTCCATCACTCCAGCGTGGATGCTTGTGATTTAAGTTATGTGACTGTGTCTTTGAAGGCCTTGACTTCCTGGCAGTCTTGTATCACTACACAGGCCCACTCCCACAGGTGGGAACCAGTACAGCTAGCTAAAGGAAGGGAAGTTTCTGTGTAACTATCCCACAGCTGGAACAACATATTCTCTCAAAAGGAGCTTTTGATAAGTAAGACACTCCCCCAGCTTTGAAACAGCTAATCAGAAAGCTGCATTTGTTTTGGCGGTGAATGCCTGCCAGAGTAGCTGATAGCGTTGGTGAAATGGGTCAAAGTACAAACGCTATTTGTGTTGCAAGGACACAAGTTTAGAAAAACAGCCTGCTTTCACTCAGATAAACAAAGCTGGTCAGAGCATGTAACTTTTTTGAATGTTTACCTCTGAGTCAGGTGAACATACAGCCAAAGGCAATTGTGTTTGTCTAACACACTGTAGTTACACACATCATTTCCCCAACTGGTGAATACTACATTTTAATAAACCAATGTAGTATTAGAAGTTCAAATATTGCTTACCTGTTTCTCCCCTCTCTCTGCCTCAGCTGACACTATGTCATGCCCCCTGTGTTCGCTGACGGTGCACAGGGCACAGATACACATCTGGTCTGTCCGACAGAAGAGCTCCAAGGATTTCTGATGCTGTGGGCAGATCTTCCTGTCCAGGTTTCCCAGCTCGTCCACCAGCTTGTGCCTTTTGAATGTGGCTGACTCATAGTGAGGCTTCAGATGCTTTTCGCAGTAAGATGCCAAACAGTTCAGACAAGACTTCACCGCCTTTAGTTTCTTCCCAGAGCAAAAGTCACAGGGGACATCACTTGGGCCTGCGAAGCTGTTCCCCTGGGATGAGTTGACGTTGAGATTGAGACCACTCTTCTTGATCTTCTCGGCCACCATGGTCAATGTGGCGTTGGGCCGCAGCACAGGCCTCTGGGTAAATGTGATCTTACACTGAGGACAAATGTAAATCCCTGTGTAGTCTGCTTCATTCCAGTAGCCGCTGATGCAGTCCATACAAAAACTGTGCCCACAGGGAATAGCCACAGGGTCCCGCAGCAGGTTCAGACACAGGGAACAACTGAAGTAATCTGGAGACGTGTGGTCAGCCATTGTGCTGTACTCACAACTCAGTCAGACCTGTGGGAAAGCAGACAAGTCCTGTGGCAGATAGAGGTTTCGTCGACGGTGCCTGGGAGCCCGCCTTCCAGAAAGTGGTACAGCCTGCCACAGACAGGACCTACTTGTATTTCTGAATTCCAGAGGTTATTGATTGAAAGCAGACAAGGCCCTCCCCTTGTGCTGTGAGTATATCGAGCCCTGCCCAGTTCAGATAAGCAGGTTGAACAAGGAGAGGAGGGAGAGGCAGAGAGGGAGAAGCATAGAGGAAAGAGAGGACAAGCCTGAAATTATAATGAATGAAATGTAAAAAACACCCTAACTACTATACTCGAAAGACTTTTTCCAAGTACTGTCCTTTTATTCCTCAATTTCTCTTGTGGCTCATCTGTGGATGCATTGCGCACACACTTCTCACAGCTGCATTTCCACCTATTGTTATCAG
The DNA here is from genome assembly GCA_036850595.1 of Rhyacichthys aspro. Classification (NCBI taxonomy): domain Eukaryota; kingdom Metazoa; phylum Chordata; class Actinopteri; order Gobiiformes; family Rhyacichthyidae; genus Rhyacichthys; species Rhyacichthys aspro. The sequence goes on from CM072161.1 coordinate 8,848,190, forward strand.
ACAGAATCGCCATTGTCTTAAACCGGTTACAGTCCAACAAACAGAAATGAAGCCTTAGGTTGTGGTGGAATTTTAGGGACCACCCAGTAAGCAAACACACACATACTGCACAGTTTGACTTTAAAACAACCACAACTTTTATCTTCTTCCGAAACACACAAAATAATTGTAAACCTATGTATTTGCATTGAAGTAGCCAGTCCTGCAGTATTTACACAGTGACCAGTCAGACAAGTGCCAGGTCAACTGTAACTGTAGGTAGATATCATTTGTTTGTGCAGCAGAGGTACAAATATTCAAATAAGAACCCGCAAGGGCATACGCAATGTGTACACAAACAGCATTCCTGTCAGAGCCAGGTGCACTGTGGCCGACATAGTTCACATTTTTCTACTGTGGCTTCATAACAGGCAATGTAACATTTTTTACCTTTCCTTTTCCTATTCTTTAACAGTAGTCTTCTCAACAAACAAGTGTTGGCTGTTTAGAAGCATATGGGGGCACTGCACACACAAAAAAGCTGACTCTCTCTTTTGCTTTTCACCCTGTGCAGCATGAAGTGCCTGCTGACATCATGGCCTCTCATTAGCATTTCAATAAGGTCAAGAGCACAAGTTTCCACCAATACTAATGCTCTATGTCTATTTTTCTCAGTCACTTAGGATCATTTGAAATTCTCAGTTTCATACTGTACTGCAGAAAAATAGGAGTTCATGTCAAGTTGCATAAAGCTCATTGGCTCCACCTTGGTATTACTTCATACACTTGGTAGTTTCACCTCGCCATATTTGGTCAAGTTTCTGATAAGCCAGTTTTCCTTCCTTCCTCTAGAGTCAGAAGTGCTCTGTGTGCTTACAGATTAACTACATGTTATTGGAGAGGATCACTGCCACGGGAGCTGATCCCAGAAATTGGCTTCTTTTTAGCTTGTGCAGTTTTAAAATACTTAACAGTGTCATTATTTGAGCCAGTATGGAGCATATTAATGTTTTTGATATAAGACACTTTAATCAGATTTAATAACATGCCTGTCTAATGGACTATTATGTCTTCTGACAGAATCTCTGCAGTTATCTCAGCTCAGTCCAAGTTCAAGGTGAAAGGTCAAACTTCATTAAGGTGCGGTGAACATTTAAGAGGCACTGTGCTGTGGGCTGAGTGGGCAGAACACAAATGGTTGTTTGATCAAAGGAAACAAGGGCCCGTTTCACTGAGAGCCTGCTATAAAAACAGGAAGACACCCAATTTGAACGTGTTATGAGGAACAATGGCCAGATTTGTGGTCAAAGTCGACAAATGTTTGAAGGGCTGCACACTGCCACTGATCCTTGATGTCATCATTACCTCCACTGACTGAATTACACCTCGAAACAGATTAAAATAATTAACCTGGTAGAATGCATATTACATCATAAGAATCAGCCTGGGTTTGAATCTGTTCACTCTCTCCATGTTATTATCTCACTGTGAAAAGACATAATAATCCCACAAATACATGCCTTAAAAATGGAAAAAATACTCTTACTTTCCTATATTTAATTATGTCAAATATGTGTAAAATGTGTTAATTTCTTGACAACTAATGATTAAGTCTGGGGGTTCTTCTGCTCCATTCTGCATGGGGTTATTGAAATCAAAGTCCATCTGTTGACTATAAAATGTTTTAAAGTGTCCATAAAATGCAGCGTAAAGCAGAACCAGAAACAGAAAAGTAAAATGTTTGACAACATAAAGATGCCAATAGCAATATTTAATGCTTTTGTGGACTCTGAAGTATTAATTTACTTAACAATTCTTTATTGAAAGAGTCAATGATACTGAAGTGAACCGAAGGACAAAGTGCTGTCTATTTTCACTGTACAAATCCAGTGGGAAAGTTGAACTTCACATTACGGGAAAAGTAAGCTCTCAGAGGCAGACAAACAAACTGGATTTCTTCCAAATTAAATTTTTTGTCTTTAATTTCCTTTTTGTATTCGTCTGCCACAGCTGAATACACTGTACCTCCAAGTGCAGAAACATCAAATTATCTGAAGATAAACTTAGGAATGTCTTTCTGTGAAGAGCAGGTCTGGAGATTCTGTTTCTCTGTACTCACACTGAAAGCACAAAGTACTTTAAACATGCTGATTCTGCTCCACAGAAAATGATTGCAGAGTTTATTATTTAATCTAATCTCACATTATAACATCGTAACTATCCATGTCACATGATTCAGTAATAGAAGCATGCAAATCATGCATATAATATCAACCCTTGTTTCTCATGTCAGCTTCACTAAGATAAAGTATCAAGCATGTCATTGTTCATGTTTATTCAAGAAGGTGAATGGCAACATGTACAAAACACAAGAGAAAGTAATCCAAGGACATTGGCCTTAAACCACACTTCACATTTTTATATAAAATCTTTTTATCTACTATTATTTAAATGGACAAATAAAGAAAGTATATGAATTCAATCAATTATTTACTACTACTATTACCAACATTACCAGTGAACATTTCTGCTTCACAGAATATGTTATGTGATTCAAAACTATGGTGTTGCCAACTCTTTTTGTCAGATACGTTTTTCTAAAAAGATTTAAGATTTTGTTTTGCATGTCAGCTGTAGTTACTGTTGCTGATGGTCCACAGACCCTAAAATCCCTGGCACTTTGGTTTGCCATGCTGGCTCAAACACAATGGAATCTTTTACGCAGGCTTTCTCAGCCCTGCTATTATCTGGGCTATCAAGTGTAGTTGCATTCCTATCTCCATTTCAACAGACCTGAAACTCCATCTCAGCTGGGAGGTGTGTTCAGTGTAAAGATAAAATATATGACAAAGGGTCAGAGGATGAAACATTCTTGTGACTGATTTGACGTGCTGACGAAGATTTTGTGTGTGGTTAAAAAGTATAAAAGGAAAAGTGGAAGTAAAATAAATTGAATTAAAGGTCAAATCAGAACAGATCAAACCCAAATAGCTTTTCAAGGGAAACTAAATAAAGCTCTTAAAGCTAGCTCTTTGGTTGTTTTGGTAACGCACTTCATCAGCTGACAAGAGTGCACTGATAAAGGTAGTCACAACAATGACTACACGCATAATTACTCATAGTACACTGTATTAGGTCACTATGTTGCCTGTACTGTGTGCATTAATCATCCCAATCCCAGTTTCATCACACCTTGTTTTTAACACCCAGTTATTACATACTCTAATATAAATCATCTTTCCTGTGACTAAGCAAGTTGTATAACTTCTAGTATTATTCAATATGTTCTATTAAAATAACAATTATTAATCAACACAGAAATATGTGAGGCCCACAATACTAGCTAGGTCCAAGAAGTATTTTTTTTTGAGAGTACCACATATGGGTTATGTGAATAAACTAAAGTAAACTGAAAACAACAAACAAGATATTAAATGGCCAATGTGAGACAGCTATTATTTGTGCACTATTAAGTATTAGTTCTTATTTTTAATGACCATCTTTATAATGACCATAGAGTGTATAGTTTAACAACAGTAAAAACAATGGGCTGTAAAAAACCTAACCTCAGGCCTGAAGTAGTCCTAGGGCAGACTTTCGATAAGTTGCAAATAACTAAACCAACTGAGAAACCCAAAACATCCACTTTCTTTAATCAAGACCAACCTTTTGTATTAGGATAACACATTTCATTCATTCCCTGCAACTGATGGAGGCAGTCACTTTGACCTTTCATTGCCCCGCCCTTGTTTTACTGGTTTCGGCTCAACCAGTTTAGCATCTCTGTGTTTACTCTATATAACTTGTGCTTAGTTGTTCCTGTGGGTTCACTTTGCTACTGCAACGACACAAGTCACTTCAGTGTCTTGGCTGCCACAGTGTGAAGAACACCTGAAGTTATTTCCAATGTCTTCTGACCCGGAAGGCTGCTACCTGTGCAAGGAGTACCTCAGGGATCCCGTGTCCATACCGTGTGGTCACATTTTTTGTTCCATTTGCCTGAAGACTTACTGGGACCACGCTGACCACACCAGTTCATACATTTGTCCACAGTGCAGAGTCACCTACAACAAGAGACCCACTCCAAGGCGCGTGACAGGTTCACGACACAGCAGCATGCAGCGCAACGAATCCTTCCCACCACCTCCTCCGTCTCCTGACTACAACTACGCAGGACCCCAGGATGTAGGCTGTGATATCTGCATCGGCAAGAAGCACAAGGCTATCAAGACGTGCTTGATGTGCCTGGCGTCCTACTGCGAAAAGCATCTTAAGCCTCACTATGAGTCATCCACGTTCAAGAGGCACAAGCTGGTGGATGAAATTGGCCACCTGGACAGACAGATCTGTCCCCAGCATCAGAAAGGTCTGGAGCTGTTCTGCCGCACTGACCAGATGTGTATCTGCGTGCTGTGTACAGTGAAGGAACACAAAGGTCACGACATGGTGTCTGCTGAACAAGAGAGAGGGGAGGAACAGGTTGGTTAAACTTTACTTATATAGTCATTGTTTGTGTTTAAGGTGAGTATGGCCACTAGGATATTTGTTAAATGTTGCAATGTGTTTTTGTTCACTTGATTACAACATAGTTTAAAAGCAAAGGTAGGCAATTTATGTCAAAGTATAAAAGTCTTTCACTTTAACATTTCTAAATGAACAAAAAATAGAATCAACATAAACAAACCCTCTCTTAAATATTTTTAAAGGAAGTGCCATCATTTGTTGCATCATATATACATTTTTAAGTGTTACAACTGCTAAAACTAATTCCAAATTCTACGCTTGTAGCATTTTGTCATACTTAGTATATCCACGGGTCATTAAATGGGGATAATGTGGTAGGTATTGCATCAAAGAGTAGCTTACAACAGGAAACAATAAGCCCTTAAAATGAAGGCTCTCCGAGACACACCCATAAAGAAAAAAAGTTGCTACCTGCATGTAAATTTCAAACATTATCTTTAAGCACTACAAAAATAGCATTGTTAAATTGCCCACATCAATTATTGTTTTGTTTTATTGTCATAGCAACGATTGGGCGCCACCCAGGCTGAAATCCAAGAGAAGATTCATGATCGGCTCAAGCAAATGGAGGAACTAAAACAAGCTGTGGACTCACTTAAGGTTTGTGCCAGCATCATTCATCTTGAAGATAAGACTAGACTAACCACTACAGAAAGAATGGAAAGTTAAACGACTGACACAGACAGCATTCCTTCATGCTGTAGTGATGACAGGAGACTCTTGGTGTGCTCGTAAAAATACACCTTGTGACACCCAGCTGACTAATGGCTGCATTTTTCCTGTACAGAACTCAGCCCAGAGGGCGCTGCAGGAATGTGAAAAGATGTTTGGGGACATGATGCGCTCAATTGAAAGGATGCAACAGGAAATGGCCAAGCTGATTTCTTCCAACAAGAGAGCCGCACTGAACAATGCGGAAGGGCACATGGAGCGACTGAGCCATGAGATTGCAGATCTAAGGAGGAGGGACTCCGAGATCACTCAGCTGTCCAAAACTGAGGACCACATCCACTTCATTCAGGTAAAAGCCACTAGAAAAATTCAGTCAAATGTAAAAACAAATCAAATGTAACAAATAAAAGCAGCATTGACTTTTTTTTCCTTCTTTAGAGCTACCACATGCTGATTGCCCAGACAGAGGCCGAGGAGCTGCCTACAGTGAGTGTCAATCCCTACTTCAGCTTCGGCCCAGTCACAAAGGCTGTGTCCGAGATGAAACAACACATGAATGAATTTGGCAATGATGAACTGGTCAAAGTGGCTAAAACAGGTAAGTGAGAAGCAGGCCTCCAAACACCATACAAAAAGCCATTAGAAGAAGTTAGATTTTATATTATACCAGTATTGATAAGTGCTTTTTTTTTTTGTTGCAGTGAATAAAATGACTTTCTGTGAACTTGATGATTCTAAAAAGAGACGATCCCTAAAAGGTGAGCCCTTCAAAATCTATACCCTTACTATAGGACAGAGGACATTTATTATTGAAGTTTGGATAGAAAATAGATTGTGTGTTACTTTTGCAAAACTATACTGAGGAATTTCGAAGAGATTTACAATTTCCTTTGTCTGCAGCGAGGCTTTGAGTTGCCCTGTTTGATGTTTGGCCTGAGCTAAAGCATGAGAGGCTAGTCTAAGGTCCTTCAGTAGCTGCATGGTTAAATGTTTACTTTGATTAGGAAGTCAAACTAGTGGGGCGTTTACATGAGCACATTCCAGTGTAAGAGACTTCAGCTCAGTCTGGTTGTAGAACAGCTCCAGTCTTCTCAATGGGCAATAACACAATTTATTTAATCAGACTTTAAATGATTGTGACAGAATCTACAATGTTACTGACTACATTTCTGTTTGACAGCCGAAGAAGCTCCCATGTACAAGTCTGTACCAGTGCCGGTCCAAGAGCCTCAATACAGAGATGACTTCCTAAAATGTAAGTCTCAGTTGATTTAGAGTCTTTTAGCTATTCTTGTTGTAGAGCACTGTTGTAGAAAACTAGGTTTTCTGTCAGACCCTTTGGCTGACCACAAAATCATATTGTAATTTGTGATAGCTTGATAGTCACAAGGTTTGGTAAGTTTGAGCTGTAATGTAAGAAACAGTATTAATAAACAGTATTAATACCTGTGGCATTGCAGATAATAGATCGGACAGAACCAGCCGAAGCCGGCGGGTGTCCCACCAACTGTGATCTGCAGAACAGAGGCAGGCAGGTGACATTTAACCCCTGAAGTTACTCTTTTCTGTGTGTACAGCCAGAGGGTCTTAGGCTTTTCTTTTAAACTAGTTTATAGCAGAAGTTAGTTAAACATCTAACAGAATTTTAAATAACGATCCCATTCTGCTAACAACAGTGACCTTGGTGGGGAAACTGGTGGAGGGGTGCTCCAAACTGCTTTGAATACAAGCTCTTTGCTTTGGAGTTTTCTCACAGAAATTTAACCCGAGCAGTTCAAAGCTAAAGCAATCCATTGTTTCCTTCTAGATGCCTGCCAGCTCACTCTTGACCAAAACACAGCCTACAGACAGCTCTACTTATCCAGAGGCAACAGAAAAGCGATACTAAAGAGAGAACCCCAGAACTACCCTGACAACCCTGCGAGGTTTGACTCTCTGCCCCAGGTCCTGTGTAAGGAGCCCCTCGCAGGTGGTGCCTACTACTGGGAGGTGGACTGGAGCGGGGAAGGGGCTGCCATCGGAGTCACCTACAAAGGCATCAAGAGGACAGGTTACGGAGACAGTGGCCGCATCGGCTACAACCGGAAATCCTGGAGTCTCTTCTGCTCTGACACCAGCTACTCGGCCCGCCACAGCAAAGACCAGATAGAAATCAACGCACCTTACTCGTCCCGTATTGGCGTGTTCCTCGACCACGCTGGGGGTACTCTGTCCTTTTATACTGTTGGGGACACTATGTCTCTCATCCACCGCTTCAAGGTCACCTTCAGTGAGCCAGTCTATGCAGGATTCTGGGTTTGGTACGAGTCAGCTGTCACCGTCATTCAACTGTAATGAAATGAAAACAGATACATGTACAATACTGATTAATATGGGTATACAGAACAAAATATTATTCTGTTAATGCATTGCTTTTCTAAATATCGTTTTTAGACTATCAGGGTTTACTTTTTTTGATATCAGACAATATTGCATGAATCAAATGTGTAAAATGTGACTTGAGGTTTATGAAGTTATTCATTCATATAGTTTATAGAATTTATAGCCCTTTAATTTAATCATTTAAATTAATCCACAATGTACATGATAATTATTTTTGATCATTTTAATATAATGTGCTTATTTTCACAAATAAAATGTTTTTTTAAACAAGCATAACTCTGACTCTATAACTGATATAAGCAACTGGTTTACTGTATTGGTGCAAGGCATTTTTCTGCACCATATTTATTTTAAACCATTTATTTTTGATGATACGTCTAACTTGACCCAACTGTAAAACACAAATCATTAACAAACTATAATATGTTGGAATGAAGTTGTTGGAATACAAAAAACTGCATTCTCAAGATACAAAACTGCCCCTTGTTATTGGGTATTGTATCCAATAGTCACTGCTTATATTATTATATTATAAGTATTATATTTTTCATAAACCTTTAAACAACATGTTCACACTAAAGGGTGCCAGGCTTGAGGCCCCGTCTACAAAGCTGTGCTTACAAAAAGTGTTGCTTAAAGACTGGTGTTTCTGTCTGACTTGGCCAAAGGTGGCACGGCCTATTATTGACCCCTCAGCAATGGAACCCTAACCCTGCTGAAGAGACAGGCCTATAGTAGTAGTAGTCTTAGGCTGGTCACTATATTGGCTACAATGACAATCAGATTAGAGAATATAAAATGAATTGAAGGGTGTAAAGTTTTTTGTCATCAGCAAAAACAAGCCTATGTGATGGGCTACCTCTTACAAAACCTAATCCCTTCTTGCAGTTTTTAAAGACCGAATTTCAAAAAGGTCATTCCTTGTAAATAAGTAGGCAGCCTAACTACCTGTTTGTGGGTGGCTGGTATAAAGCTCAACAAATCAGTGACACCATCCAAGGTCCCAACAGCTCTTCAAAAATTGTTATATTGTAGGACAATCAAACAAATAACAAAATCAGACAAAAAATCAGTCAGTAAATCAACAGCAATCGCTGATCGGCCTTATGTATCCAAATAAAACACATAATTCCAACAGAACATGATAATCGTGAAGTATAGCATATATTTTAGTTGCACATTTTAGTAATATAGTTCATTTTTAGAATCTAGCTTACCCCAGGTGTAGACACTTCAAATTACCTTTTTTTGTATATCTTCTAGTCTTTTCTGTTTTTAAAAACATTAACCAGTAACCACTTCAAGACTACGCGTTAGAAATACACGTGTTGCGCGGTAACAAGAGCAGCCAATGGATCGGGGTAAGGCAAGGCCTCGTGATGCCATCTCCTGGCAGCAAGGGTGAACTACACTTGTCACAGGTAAAGTCGATGGAGTATGCATAGGTAGGCCGTATATGAGATTTTAGAGCTGTGTCGGATTCTTACATTTTTTTCTGAGTCAAATAAATGTAAATGTTTTTTTTCATATCTTCTGCATCATGTTTTCATGTGACCTTCTTCTATACAAAGTGTAGGCTATATGTGGCTTTGTAGCATGCCACTCTTACTGTGAACAGCCTGTGGATGTACTATCAGACTAGATGTCTATTTTGTGCTTTGTCTTTAGGGGGCACTCTTCATCCGTTAACATCCAGGAGCGGCAACAAAGACTTGTTTCTAGTCGGTCACATTTACCCTGCGCACCTTGTAGAAGAAGCGCCGCATTTTCACGTTTAACTGAGAAGTGTGCCTGTACAGGTGAGTGCAGATTGTTGTTAATTTTAACGAACTAGAATTGCATCTGAATGTGGACTGTGTACACTTATTGTTCAATTTAATTCATGAAGTGTAGCAACATTGAACGAAGCGCAACAACAACTGATTGTATTGTTAAAAGGAATGAATGAAGCTAACTGGTTAGCTAGCACTAGCAATGCCGTGTGGGTTCCCATAGTTGTAGTAAAAACATTTGTAACGCCTTGACTAGTTGATATATAATGTAGCTTCAGTTTTGGTTTATTGTCAAGATACTTTACGCATTCTTTTACCCAAAACCTGTTAAACCTTTAAGCTACGCTTTCTCTTGTGTTGTGATGTTCGTTATGCCTGTCACTATGACAACCAAGAAATGAGACAGCACAGCTAATCAAAGCTAATTACTTTATTGAAAGTTTTTGTAGTTTCTCAATAAACTGTTATCTTTCCTATACCTCAATGATACACTCTCTATATATGAAATTCTCTTCTTTATTATAATACACTTTACAAATATCCTAACATTAACACATTAGACATTAGCAAATATCTTAAAACGACATTTGCCCAGCAGCTTACATTAGAAATTAGAATCCTTTTAATCTTTGTGATGGCAGTCCTTATAATTTTAACAAATTTTAGATGTTTAAATTGTTGATTTGTCTAATTTACAGATGGCGAATACAAAGGTCCCAGAAGTTCGTGACATAACACGAATTGAGAGAATTGGTAAAAAGTAACTCTTTTCTTTGTAATAAAGTGGATTAGTAATAAATATTATTTATATCAGTTCAGACCTAATGTAGCCACTTTGGAATCTTAATAATGTGCAGAAGTAACTCTTTACATGCAAGGTGATGATGTGTTTTGTGTCTTGTCATTAGGTGCACATTCTCACATTCGTGGTCTTGGTTTGGATGATGCTTTGGAGCCAAGACAGGTAAACAGAAGTATTGTTTGTAGGTGGAAAAATGTTGGTAGTTAAGCATTTAGTATTAACTGCAAAAAATACAACACAACAATACTAAACATTTGAGTTGAGTGTTAAATTAGGATTTACATGTTTGTATCCTATTTTCTGTACAGGTGTCTCAGGGAATGGTGGGTCAGCTTGCCTCTCGTCGAGCAGCAGGTGTCATTCTGGAAATGATCAAAGATGGCCACATTGCAGGCAGAGCTGTGCTTATTGCAGGCCAACCGGGCACAGGAAAGACAGCCATTGCAATGGGTAAGATCACGTGAACGTTCCTTCACTCTCCTGAACCCTCTATATAGGTTCTCAGGCATGTCATGGTGTATGCAAGGTTTGTCTACTGTCAGATTCATGTTCTTTTGCTTCTCCAGGTATTGCCCAGTCTCTTGGCCCAGATACACCTTTTACAGCGCTGGCAGGAAGTGAGATCTTCTCTCTTGAAATGAGCAAAACTGAGGCACTTAGCCAAGCTTTCAGAAAAGCTATTGGTGTTAGGATCAAGTAAGCTGTCAAATAGAATCAACATAGTGTTTTGAATCTTTGTTGTGTGAAAACAGTCCTTATTGTGTGTGTGTCTTACAGGGAGGAGACTGAGATCATTGAAGGAGAGGTAGTGGAGATACAGATTGATAGACCAGCTACTGGAACTGTAAGTTTTTTCACTGTCTTGTCAGATTATTGTAAGCACCACCACTTGTTTCTAAAAAATCCTTCACTGAACAGTACAAGTTTCATAGACTTTTTTCTTTGGTCCGTCAGGGTGCCAAGGTGGGCAAGCTGACTCTTAAGACTACTGAGATGGAGACAATATATGACTTGGGCAACAAGATGATTGACAGTCTGAGCAAAGAGAAGGTTCAGGCAGGGTAAAGTTGATTTTTTTAATTTCATTTTTTAAGGGACCAATGTTACCTCTCCTTAATACATATTGTTTTATAATGCTATTGCATTGTGAATAGCTGTTTTTTTGTCTTCATTTTTTCAGAGATGTTATTACAATCGACAAAGCCACTGGGAAGATAAGCAAGTTAGGCCGCTCATTCACCAGAGCTCGAGATTATGATGCCATGGGAGCTCAGGTATGATATACCTGGTCTTGTGCATCTATAATCATGAACATTTATGACAAATGTACATTTTGGCAAAATATGAATACATTTAAAATGACAGTTGAACCCTTTTGATCCGTGTCATTCTAGACACAGTTTGTGCAATGTCCAGAGGGTGAGCTACAGAAAAGAAAAGAGGTGGTCCACACAGTTTCCCTCCATGAGATTGATGTCATTAACAGCCGCACACAGGGTTTCCTAGCCCTCTTTTCAGGGGACACTGGTGAAATCAAGTCTGAAGTTCGTGAGCAGATCAATGCTAAAGTGTGTGAATGGAGAGAAGAGGGCAAGGCAGAGATCATTCCTGGGGTAGATGTTCTTTTTGGAGATATTTAATTTAAAGACCATTCACTATGAAAGTATTTATCTCTTTCTCTTTTCTGCTTCAAGGTGTTATTTATTGATGAAGTTCATATGCTGGACATGGAGTGCTTTTCCTTCTTGAACCGGGCCTTAGAGAGCGACTTATCCCCAGTTCTTATTATGGCCACCAACAGAGGCATTACTCGGTAATCAATTATTTTTCTATTTGAATGTACTTTATTATATTTATTTTGACCGCAACAAAACATGGACAAGGGCAGGCAAAAAAATTATAAATACAGTGATACATTTTCTTGGTATGAAAATTTCATACACATACATGGACTTGCGAATATATTTTTTTTTTTATCTTGTAGCATCCGTGGTACAAACTATCAGAGCCCACATGGTATTCCCATTGACCTGCTGGATCGCCTGCTCATCATTGCCACTTCCCCCTACAATGAAAAAGAGACAAGGCAGATCCTCAAGATCCGGTAACAGGCTGCTTCCGTTTCATTTACGTAGTTTTGATTTCCTTTTCCTTTGTTTCCTATAACTGAGACTGTATTGTAGTTGTGAGGAGGAGGATGTGGAGCTGAGTGAGGAGGCACACACAGTCCTGACTCGTATTGGCATGGAGACATCACTACGTTATGCAATTCAGCTGATCAGCACAGCCGGGCTGGTGTGCCGTAAACGCAAGGTAAACTCAAGTGTAAACTTTGTTGTACCACTGCACTAATTCAGTCCATCAGACAAGAATTTCACTCTGTTTTGATGTCATCTGTATATTATGGCCTTCAGGGGACAGAGGTACAAGTGGAGGACATTAAAAGAGTTTACTCTTTGTTCTTGGATGAGGCCAGATCATCTCAGTACATGAAGGAGTACCAGGACTCATTTCTCTTCAATGAAACACGTGAGTGTGCTCTTCTCATGTGAAAGTGTCTATGTGCTTAAAGAGTCAGCCTATTTATTTGCTAATATTTACCAGTGTTGTATCATCAGAGCCCCATGTTTAGAGATACAGTTGTCCCTCACTATAACGCGGTTCACCTTTCGCGGACTCGCTGTTTCGCGGATTTTTTTAGTGCAATTTTGCATGCTTTTTTTTTACAGCATATGAACGCGCATTGTGTTCTGCGTCCTGATTGGCTAAGGGAGAACTCGCTCATTGTGTTCTGCGTCCTGATTGGCTAAGGGACTGTAGACCATTGTCCATCAATCTCCTCCGTGCTGTGTCTCCTGTACAGTACAGAATGCGTTTGGCTTGCCAAATTTACATGAATGTTCGATCACTACCAGTGTGACTCTGAAGTGCTGTATGTTTGCAAGTTTTCTCCGACAAAATCCACAATGTCGACGAAACGTTCTGCACCGACAAAGGCACCTGCGGTCGCACCCAAAAGGCAGAGGAAGATGCTAAGGTTTGAACTTTGAGAGTGTTTAAACAAGAGAGAAATGTGAGAAAATGTTCATGCCTGTCTGAGAAAAGTGTATAAAGTGTGTGGTAAAACATATATAATAATTGTAAAAAATAAAGCTGACTACTTTGCGGATTTCGTCTATTTCGGGTTATTTTTAGAACGTAACCCCCTTGATAAACGAGGGACCACTGTACAGCACATCTTTGGATGAGATGATAGCTGATGGATGAGACAAAGTTTAGTTTCATGGTATGGCTCTTTTTTTTACAGAATCTGCTGCAATGGATACCTCGTAATGACATTCTTCTTACTCTGAAGATTTTGTGTGTTTGGTCCACTGTCAGAACCAGTTTTTTCCCTGAATTTGGCATCATCAAAACAATGACAAAAGAACTGAATGAAATGTATTGCCTTTTTTATATTCATGTGTTATGTCTATTTACATGTTTAATTACATGGTTTATTCAGATAACAGAAAATAAATTGAATTTTACCATATAAACATTGAGGCCTTTGACCACAATATCCCTTCTGTTGCTGTTTTTCTTCACTTAAATGTCATCACATTCTGTATTTTTATGAAAATAAATCTGCTTCTCCAAGCATGTGCTGTTGTTGTTTTAAGCCAGTATCTTGTATTTTAGATTTGTGCAACTGCAATTTAGCGTAGCTTAAATTTCAGCCATAAGGTGGCGCTGTAAGACATTGATTTACCAAGTTGAAGTCACTGTGGGCTCTTACATTCTCATAAGATAATCTTACTGCATTGCTCACAGCCTAAAAATATCTGAATGTTTCTTCATTTAGTTTATGAAACCTGTCACTGCAGAATGGGTGTGAACCTGTTCAGTAAATGAATGCCTCTGCTCCACACCTCAGTCTCACCCTGTCAGACTATTCTCCAGATGCTACCTTGCTTTGACAAATACAGGTACACCTACAAGAGGCATTCCTCTGTTCATAAATACAGTCTCCTGAATGTGGAGAACTAGCACATACATTTATTCACTTCATTCCTAAAAACATGCAAATATTGTTTTTAAATACAAAAATATCACATTTAAATTCATTATGCTTATTTCAAACATGACCTCTCCTATGCTTAAGAGTTACAGTTCTCTTGTGACCAGTACTGATTTATCATTGTCACCTAGATAGAACATGACAACTATGCTGTCTCATATGTGGATATGAATGTTTAATGGTTAGTCCTGATGGAAGACATTTGGATTTGCTGCCAGACTTGAATCTCCTCTGTCCCACAAGGCCCCTGTCAGCTGTGGCCTGTTTACTTCTACATCTGATGGATTCACTGGTAGGATTAGGCCTTTTTGATGTTCCTGTCCTGGGTATGTTAAACAGGGGCTGCTAAATTTCTCAGATTGATTATGATATTTGATGTCAATGTTAGAAGCAAAATATCTGGAACACTCTTTGTAACCTACACCTTCTCTTTAAAGGATTATTTACAGATTACGCTGAAGGATGTCCCCAAGGGGATTTTTCCATGTTGGCACAAGTATTGGTCCACATGCCTCTGACCATAGGCCACAGCCCTGCTCAGCATGCTAACATGTGGTGGCATTTTGCCTACTATACAGCACTAGTGTCCTCTTCACAAGACTCATTCCATGCTCAAAACAAAATGAAAGAAAATGCATTTCTTTTTCCGAGCTCATCCTTCTGCAGTAACAGTGTCAGAGGTCATTTGATGTTCTCACAGTTTAATGAGGTCTGCAGCATTAGTCCCATTAGCTAAATGTGTCCCTATCAAAATCAATTCTATCAGGCAAAATGAATTGACTCTATGATCAATTGAATAGATCTGAAAGATTGTCAGGATTAAATGAATAGATTTGTCTGTTGACCTGAATTTGACACTGCATTCAAATGAGATGTTCTTTTTCTCCAAAGTTATAGTCTTTTTTCAACAATGAGACTTTTGTATGGGTCATTATTTATCACTGCACCTCAGGTTTATACTCGTGTAGTTGTTCAAGTTGACTAATGAATGTTTTCCATGCTTTGCTTTAGTATCTATCATGTTCCTGACCATCTCTTTCCTATCGGTGGCACGTCATATTCTTTAAATCGGAATTTAGCATTTTACCACAATTTTTTTTTTTTTTTTGAGTTGAGTTGAGTTGAGCTCCTGAATTGACCGCATGTGTGTCCATTTCCTGAGGTTCTCAAGGAAAAATAAATTTTCATCCTCCTCCTTCATCTTCCTCCTTTTACTGCCATATGTGAAAAGTCAAAGCACACAATTCCTGTGGCAAAATTAAAAAGTGAGGTCAGTGGAAGTGCAGCGTACCACAGTGAATAGACTGAATAGTGCTAACAGACTTCTTTCTTTCTGTACTGTGGTATATTTTTCTTGTGACATATTCCATCCTGTCTGCTAAATGGACCCTCTGGATGGGAGCAGACTGCGTTCCTTGTTTAATCTCAGAGACAATTCAGAGCTGATATAAAGGTGCACACATTTCCTTTTTGAATGAAATGATCGGCTCCATTTATCACCCAGTTCAGGATGCTCCTCTGATGGCACTCATTCATTTGTGCAGACAGCTTTCTGCTTTTACTAATCAGGCCATGAAAAGTCAAGGAAAGCCACGGACAAAAACAGCTGATTACATTCTTCCAGAATAGATATATTTTTTTTAATTTCTGAAATAAGGAAGCAGAACATTAATCATCCACTTCTTGTTCTGTTGTTAACACACAGATATCCAGATCTATTGAGTATACGCTGCATCGGTAGTGGAGTTGTTGAGGTGACTGTTTATTGATTATGTACATGATGCATGCCCTGCCCCAGCCATATGACCTCCAGCTCGGCCTCCATTCATCTGAAGCTGTTCCCATTCATCCATTCCGTGCACACATAAGTCATTCATGCCTGCCTCTGCTGCTTCACGTGTGGCATACATGAATGCGGATGCGCTCATGCACACGGAGCCTTGCAGAAATAACCTTTTCAGACTTATTTTTCTGTACAGTGCTTGCTGCAGTGAAAACATTGTTTCTAAATATGGCATGGCGTGAGCTAAAAAAAGCAACTAAAAGTCAGGCAACATCGTTCACTTCTGGCTAAGTCAAGCATAAGATCATGTTTAATTTAGAAATCGTGGTGTTCTTAACTCACATGTTCTCACTGGATTCATCGCATAACAAGCCCAGTTGCGGTAACACTATTCCACTGTCAATTGACATTACATCCTTGTTAGTAAGCATGCAAATCAAATTAATCCTTCATTGCACCGAGGGCCTGTGTTTGAAATAAAGCTTCAGGGGCTGATAGGAGACGAGGAGGGATCATTAGAACTTGCCAAAGGGTAATGACGTCTTCAGCTGGGACAACAGGCCCCGGCGCTACTTGCCATTCACATCTTCTTGAATCCCTTCTCGTGGTTCCTTCATTGACATTGCTCAGCTCAGCATGAACCACAGCTCTTCATTCATTCCACATGGGCAGACAGCAAAGAGGAGGAGGAGATCTCTCAGCGTAACTCCGGAACATGTGTCGGCTTCATTAATGATACAGTTACATATGCAGAGCCATGCATTAAAGCACTCTCTGACAGCTGAAGGTTAGTTGGATCCCCAGGCCTCACTGTCTACTCTCTCATGAAAGCAGTAAGGCTTAATGATGTAATGCTCAACAACGGGAAAAGAAGAAGCATGACAGTCTTCTATGAATAAAAAAGCTATAATTGTTTAATGCTATCAACAGCTGTGTCTGTTTATTCATAGTGACATATTAAACTGAGGACATATTCTAGATCATAAACACCCAATTTATTTACACACATTGAGTATTTGTGTACCTCAAGGCTCAACACTTGGACCTCCTCAGGTTTTGTACTTTCAAACTAATTTTCTGAATGGTGAAGACACACAGAAATCAGAAATGTAGTTGCATTTGAATCCAAAACAACAGTGATAATGTGTGTGTCATAATTGAAAGTGTTTAAAATCTCACTTTCTGCCTCAAGTAAGCCTCTAATGAAGCGAATAGCTGTTCTCCTCATTTCCCCTCAATTGCACTAACAGCCTGAACGTAATTGGCTGGTTTTCTCTCTCGGTTTCTTCGTTATAATTTCTGAAATGCAGCACGGGTCAGTGGAGGCTTTCGAATCTGCACAGTGTGATTCAATGAGGGAGAAAACGGGGTCTGACTCACACACAGATGACATTATATCACAGTATGATGACTTCCCACCAGGTGCTAATGATGACTTCCACCACACTCACTAGTGAAGGTTACTGTTATGGAGTTTTGGAAACAGCATCAGTGAGCACCAAGGGAGCGAGGTGAGACATTCACAGAGGAGGTGTGATGCTGCACCCAAGATACTCGTGTCCTTGTACAAATGGTCTATTCAGATTTGAAACTAAAATGTGTCATCGCCTCTTCTTTTGAGGATTGTTTTTGTGTTGTCGTCAAGGGCAGTGATTATATTTTATGAAAGCTGACATCTTTCCTATTGAAAAAGATTAATCTGTGCCATGTCTCTGCAGTTTGAAAGGTCTTGTTGTAAAGAGAGGTCATTTTTTTCAGAATAAATATTTATCCAGTTATTCCTGATCCTAGAATCCACAGTATAAGTCACTCATTAATTCCCAAAGACAAACTTTCCTATGCTATTTGTGTCAATTTGTGGTGGCATTACCAATCAAATATTTGCTTTTTCATTGCAGTGTTACTTTTATAAATGGATGCGCCAGACAATGCTGCCTTGCAACTCCCAGCAGGCTGACATTTAAGCCTATTTACTATTTGCAACCTGAATTCACCCAGCGCCTTGCACAGAGTTTGCCCTCTGTGAGTCCAAGTGGCAAAGTGCAAATGGAAATTCCAGCGCTTGCTAGAATGGCTCCCTCTTTTCCTGCCGACGCCCCGGTGTTTCCTGCTGCCTGCTGCATGACTAGGTGTGTTGACTTTTCGATTGGAGCGGCGGCTCTGTCTAACTTTGGGGTGCATACTGGTTCGACTGTGGGAAGGGAATGGGTGTTGGTTGCTTTGGGGCATCCGCTGAACAAATGCTAATTCTTCACTTTGGGTTTCCTCTGTAATCTTTCACCCGTCAAACACAAGGACTCTGGGATCAGAAGCCTCACAGCACTTTAAGAGTATTTGTTCAGCCCTGTCATAGACAAGCCCATTAGTGCCATTAACTTCTGTGTTAGGCAACAGGTAGCACACAAGCGACCTTTACTTGAAGACTTCCTCACTTCCTGTAAGGGTAAATATTATGTTTTTCCCTTAAGGGTGTCCACAGCACGGACAGAGCGGCGTGTCATCTCTGTGATATGTTAGTGTGTATGTAAACCACTCAGGGGACCCAAAGATTACTTTACAAACTCAGCTGCACAGAGGCCTGCCTGACTGCACCTGAACAATACGCTGCTTCATGCGCAGACTTCAGGCTTCTCTGGACTGTTTGAGATAAAAATCAAGTCTTTGTGAGTGAAGATGAGGGAAGGAGGAGAGACCTGTTGGTTGTCAAGCCATAAAAGCGACGTTTTATCTGATTATGCTTCAAAAGAGCTGTGCATATTAGTTTCTCGTAAAGCAGTATTCTTGTTCGAGTTAATTCTTCCCTTTTTGGATAACATCAGGATAAAAAAAAGAAAAGCGAGACCAAATGGAGGTATGAAGTGATTAAATAGGTTTATTTGATTTACAGACATGTACATTTGTCTATCAGCCCACCAAGGGAGCATCACAGTTCAATTCTAAATAATATCCGTAGATTTCTCAGACACGTGTCATGTATTTCGTGAAACTTCTCTAAAAATAAAAATAACCTCTGTTTTCTGCTCAACATCAGAAATAGGTTTCATATACAGGATTCTTGTATGACAAGAAAAAGCACATTCTCAGCACATCACTGGGGCAGTGATGATGAACACAGAATGACTCCAAAAACAACGGACACCTACAGGATGCTAGATGAATGAAATTTGGCAAAGTGACACTCGATTCATGAGCCGTCGTCCCTTCTTGTAACAATTGACACTGTCAGAGCTTACTGTGAGCATGAAGTGACAGTGAGGTTAATGTTGGGGCTATGCTTCAAATAAATCCCTGAATGTAACGTGTGCAAAATGGTTAAACAAAAGCTAAAACAAAAGACATGCACAAAAGCTACAAGAATGAAGAAATCTCAGTTCCTATAGTTTCCGATGTGTCATTCATGGTCACAGTAAAGAGGACGACTATTAGTGATTTAAAAAGGTATTGTGTTGCTTCATTGTGATACAAAAGGATAAAGAGGCATTCATACTGTAAAAACTTCCCTTTACACATTATTCTTCATTGTAACAACAAACAAATAAATACATTGCATCAAAGCCATCATTTACAATATATTAAAGTGGCTGCATGATATAGCTATATATATATAGATCTCTATTGTAGTTATAAAACTCATTTGGTAGCAAAAAAAAAAAAAGACATGTTCATAAAGTAAGATAAGAAGCTTAATTCGCTAAGAAACATATCAGGTTGGACAAGATCACATTCAGTTTGAGTGAAGCTAAAGCTAATGATGTGGCAACAACAAGGACGCGGCCCACTCAGAGCCCCCCCACACAGAGCCAGTGAGTCACGCTCGACGAGAACCATCTCCGCGGACGCAGCCTCGGCCTACTGCATTCGTCACAGCTCTGAAAAGTGCTTTTTATTCTCAGGGAATCTTTTACGTGTGTTTGAAAGCCACCGAGTCACTGGGCGGCTTCAAGGTTTCAAAAAGTATCCGAAAGTTTTTGATGAAATAGCATTGAACTGATACAGAGCTGGACTTGGTGCACAGATTAGCTGAATATGGATTTCTGTAACATTTTTCTGGGCTGCATTTGAATCAGGTAATTAAGAGGACTTTTGCTTCAGAGATTTTCTGGTCTGGTTTCAAAGGTGGATTCCTCTCTTATCTATTATCAATGAAAGGGCTCCTCATGAGTGTAACCCGGGCCAATGGATTTCCTCTTCCTGTCTGGGATTTTGATTTCTCGTCTCTTAGTAAGCGACGGGTCTCTTTTCAAAGGCTTTTTCGTCTAATGGTGGAATGAGATATGTACAATTGTGAGGGAAAAGGTCTCTGGTCACAATGCCTGGGATTGTAACCGGGACCCATTATTAAAAGTGACTCTGTCTCTGTGTGGGTGTTGTGTCCCGAAATCCAAAACCAACCATCAGAGAGCAAACCCAAGCTCTCTGATAAGGCAGTGTGGAAAGGTCGCCTCAGAAGCAGTATATTTGTTAATTAAAAAACCACGTTTCTTAAAAGTCTGGAAAAGGGATATAGAATATAAATTATAAAACATATCATAATCCAGTGTCCTATTAAACTCATAAACCTTCAGAAACCATACGCAGTAACGTCCAGTTTCAAAAGCATCGTCTCTCACATACATTCACACACGAAGGGAAAACATCACAAGAAAACCTCGTGAAGAATAATAATGTGCATAAATCTCTTGTCTCTGTCTTTTCTGGCACTGTGCACTGAATTAAGTGCTAAAAGCTCACGGTGAAAAACACAGGAGGGTCTAAAAGAAACAGATGACTTGATGTTAAAAATGTGAAAGCTCCGATTCGACCGAAGGCTGAGTCGCTAACGTGTAGACGGTAACACTTTGGCTCGGTTACGGGCTATGTTTACGTGTACAGCTCAAAGGAGAATACAGGATTTTCTTTTGTAACCACTGTATTGGAAACATGTGGATGTTTAGTAGCTTGAGCTGAGAGATGACATTTTAATGGGTGCATCAACTGCTCCATTTAACTGTGATATTCCAGCTACTGTCTGTTTACATTTGACTCTGCGGCAACAAAGCAATTGCCAAAATGCTTTCAAGCCAGAATGATTTCAGCAGTGTATTCTCGAGTGCACGTAAACATAGTCGCTGATGAAGAAGTCGTGAGGGTTGTTGGCGGTCAGTGCAAAGTCCGAAGGAATGTAATGACGTCGGCACTTGGTGCAGATAGACAACCAATTGACCAGACTGACACATAGAGACACGCAGCTGGACAGACAGACAGACAGACAGGGCAGGTTCATGGCCAGCATTCAGTAGTATGGCATCTGGATGAGGAGGGGGTCACCCTGCCTCCTCTGTGGAAGGTTCAGTGGATCTTCACAGACACAAAGCGGGAAGGACACCGGCTGCTGTTGGCCGCCTTCTCACCGACCTGTGGGTTAAGAAGGTTTTTTTTTGTTTGTTTTTTTTTTACGGAGGGGCAAGACGCTCCCTCGTTCCAGTTTAGAGCAGTTTCCGAAAAAGAAGAGCGGTGGGAGTCGAGAGTCGGATGGCGATGATGTTGGGGAAAGAGGCCTTATTTAAAGAAAAGGAAAAGCTGCCCCCGACGTTTTCTCATCCTTATTGGTGGCTCCTCCAGAAAGCTCCTCATATCTGCCCCACCTGAGAACGACACAGAAAATGAAAAGCGTTTGGTTAGTATCTGCGCTCTCCACAGGACGTTCACATGTAATTAATGTCGAGGCAAATGCCCCTAGGCCATCTGTTGGAACCTCTCCGATAACGCCTACACACCGGGACCAGCCTGTGACCTAAATATTTACTGCACACACATACCGGCGGATAACTGTTTGTTTCCTGCAGCCACTTTCAAATCTGTACAACTACACACTAAAAGCCAATTAAAATCAATAGATCCCCCCGCTGTCGGCTCCTTTCCACTCATTTGATGACTTAATATCTCAGCAGGAACAATGCACTCTGGGATGATACAGTTTTCCACTATCAGGCACACACATATAAAGACACGTTGATATATGAGTCCATGAAACGAACAAATATGACGCAATTACACTGAATTCCGAGATGAGAAGGAAAGTGTTTGGGCTGAACAGATGCAGATCGAATTCTCCCTGGGATGGCCCGTTTGGAATGATTGGTCACTTGTAAGCTGTTTGTTGTTTATGGGTCAAAAATGAAATGAGAGTGCCAGTGTGCCATGAGAGATAATTACATCTGTGCCTGTTTTGATTGGTGTGAGACAGGCCAGGCGTCTCGCAGTTTTACAGAAAGTGCACAGGGGCAGGCTTCTTAAAAAAAGCGGTGGTGTGATTGGTTTGGCAGACTTACAGTACTTTCAGGACTTACTTCCCCTATTTAAACAGACTTACTGCGGTTTTTGGCAGGGAAGCTCCACATTAACACTAGACATAATTTTGCTGACCATGAAATTGACTAACTACACATAAATGAAAGGACATAGATATAGTAGTTTAATCATTGGCGAACTGGAAAGACCATCTGAGAGTACTTTATGTTCTACAATAGCCTTGTTACACTTGTGTGGTCTGTGGTTGCTTCGATACTACCCAGCACTCCGAACCCATTCAACACTGCTCCAATCTTCAGCTGAATGATAAGAGTCTGAAGGAGGGGAGTTATGCACATGCAGCTGTATAAACACTGTGGAGACCAAAACCGCGGCTTCACCTTATGATGTGAGTTTCCTCCCTATAGGACATATAGGGTTGCGGTTATCGAATACATGAAAGTCAATGGGCTCCTGTCAAATCTCCTGCTGATCCCTTTGACAGAGCGGGGCTTTGGGATGTCCTCTAGTCAAAGCGGGGAGCGAGGGGATTGCAGGGGGGAAACCGGCCAGGCTGCTTCCTCCCGAAGAGGAACTTAATTGGATCTCAATGCATCTAATCTCCGTCTGGGATTGCATCGCCGGAGATTAATAGTTTGCGATGTATAACAGCTTAAACGATTACTGCCTCGCTTCATCCTAATTTATACCAAAGCCCTATGCCGCCCTGCTTCACTTTTTCTCCGTCTGTACTTTAAAATGATCTCCACGGTAGCTTTGGGAAGTGTCACCATTCATTTTGGTTGATCTTGCTTGAGTCTGTCATAAAGCAGCATGGTGTAGCTCAGGGATCAGTGGTCAGTGCAAAAACAGCGTGAAGGGGTGGACGCGTGTCATAAAAGAGTGGTTCAACTGTGAACTCTATTGATCTGTGTGACTCACACCCCAGAGAGGAAATATAACCTGTCACTCACCGGATTATAAGCTCCAAAATAATATGTGGGAAATCAATTGAAGCAGAACTCAGTCGGGGCAGAGCTTCATGTCGCTTTAATCACAGATACCTATAATTATCCTCTCTTGACATTAAGAAAAAGCCCTGAACTGCTGTGTGAGACTGAAACCTGAGACTGTATATTTGTAGCAGGCTGTGTCACATGGCGCATCTCAATGTCTGCTTTATTAATGTTTATGGCACAGAAGGACTGCACACACTGTCAGCAGCTTTTTGTGTTCTGCAACATAATATGTGTTTTGCAATTCAAAAAATATCACAAGCTTTTTTAGATTGATTTCCTGTCTGCAGTAAAGTCATTGCCTCTCATTTATCAGCGTGGCATGCAAATCAACCTGCAGGACTCTGACAAAACTGGGGACAGATAATCCATCCAGTCAGGATACTGCGCATGTGCTTTTTTAATGCAGTAAATCACAGATAAAACATTTTATTTTCCCATGCAGCACAGCGTTAAAATATTCATAATTATAATGATGATGATGCAATAAACCATCATTAAATGCAGCTTTGAGGGATTGTGTTTGTCTTATGAGCCAAACAAGGATTATAGCTTCCTATTAGAGGATAGAATTAATCCTCAATTGTATTATTATTCATTACAGTTATTGCAGAGTCCAAGGAGTCAACATTTAAATCACCCTCAGATGAGCTCATCCTCTGCATGACTTTGCAGCTTTGTGAAGTTTTTCCATCTTTGAAATACTGCAGGTAGTTGCAAATGGCAGAGGATCACACGCTTTACTGAACTATCTGTCCTGTGTAAAAACACTTTGAATTTCTTAGATTTCACTTACTTTATCTCAGGAAATGCCCCACGAACACACCTTCCGGCAGGCTATTATTGAATTTTTGTCATCTATACATTCCACAGTAAAGTAATACATACACCTAACATACAGTTCTTCAAAGGGCCTCACAAACCCAGATAGTGTAACAAAGAAATGATTAGAAGGGGGGTAAAACCTTGACCTTTTGGCTCAATAAGATAACCTTTACACAAGAGTCACGGCACATTCCTTGTCCGTCTTATCACTCAGAGTTTAATCTTGTTATTCCTTCGCGGCAACTACTGTACCACTATTGTCCTACTTTGTGAGGGTCGGCTGGTCGGCTGCCAATAATTGTGTTTTTTCCCAGTTAATAATTTCTGAACGAGACGCTTCGACCCGTGTGTGCTTCTGATAAAGACAGGAAGCCAGCTTTGTCTTGATAAAAGCTGGATGCTTGGTCAAATAGCCCAAAGAATGCCAGGACACTCCCTGAATACAATGTCTGCAGGAAATGGATCATAGATCAATGCATCACCTGGGACCTGTTTGTACTAAAAAAAATCTTTGTGCCTTTAATGAAAGCTTGTACTATGCAGGTAATGCGAAAACAACATCTGAGTGTCTTTGGCATCAAGCACTTCAATCTGAACAGCACTAAAGTGTAATGGCCCACTGGAAATAAAGACGAATTACCTGGTCATACCTTGACAGAAGACGGCCGTTGTGTCAGCTGGCTCAACCTGCGGAGAAAACAAAACAGCTTAAGGAAAATGTACAGCACAAGTCTTTTGTCTCGTTTTATTGCAGCCATTCTTTCACCACCAGTTACCGCTGCTCCTCTCGCTTCACTGTGTCACACTCGATGGCTCTCTGTATCTCATTCTGTGTTCATTCTGCCTTAAGCCACACCGAATTGAAACAGGGAGAGTTCAGATAGTCCCCTCACACATCAGTGGCTTTAATTGTGGTCTGGGTGCATATATAAAAGGGTGGGGGCACGCACTGAAACAAAGCTATTAATGGCAGCTCAGAAATAATAAAGCACAATCCGTGTCTAGAAATAGAACGGCCCGCTCCGGCGAGTAACGCATTTAGTTCGCTGCCATTTATAAATAGCACTGAGTATCCGAGGACACGGTGAAGCTGTAAA
This sequence comes from Rhyacichthys aspro, assembly GCA_036850595.1. NCBI lineage: Eukaryota > Metazoa > Chordata > Actinopteri > Gobiiformes > Rhyacichthyidae > Rhyacichthys > Rhyacichthys aspro. The sequence goes on from CM072161.1 coordinate 8,873,372, forward strand.
GTCTGGGGGAATTTTAAAAATGGGGGCTTTATCGTGTGAATGGAGGCTAAAAATAACCCAGTCGTGGAACAACCCCGCTTGTACCGAGTTGTAGATGTTACCACGTTTGCTGGGTTTCTGTTTTCAGTGTTACATAAGAGCTGCTGCTGTTCAAGAGTGTGCATTTTTATCCGCTTAATGTTTTATTTTATAACTTCAGTTCTCTTAACGGTATGTACATAAAGTCCCCTAGACCTGCAACAGATAGATATTCTTGTCTGCGTTACAGTTTCGTGATTCTTTTGAACCCCATGTGTTATTAATGTGGCCCTGCCCTGCAGCGTGTAGTGTGAAAGTCATGGCTTTGTGGTTCGATATAGTTTAAGTGAACATGTGCCATCTGGCCATACTTTCCGTTCATGTGGTCAGATAGTTTTAACCACAAATCACACAACAAACCCATATCTAGTACTGGCATTGCTGCAAGTATGTGACTTTTCTTTAGTCATTGTTCCGCATTTCTCTTCTTTTTACTGAGACGAGTTCCACATAAGCCACAGCAGGGTTTACTAGTGCTGGCCATAGATCTGTTATTTTGCTGAAACAATATATGAACAATAGAAATATTATGGTTTGGGCTGAGATTAAAAGCTCTTTCAAAGTGAAGCAGGGGGTTTCCACAGTGGTATGATGTAGTCAGCCATGTGTGACATTACTGTTAATATACTTATTCTGGCCTGGTCTCTTTTTTATAAGCAGCTTTGGCGTGGGAACGACCCAGTGAACGGGTGAAGACAAGCATTTTTGCAGACAGACATCAGACTGCCATCCTGCCTAAAAGTGTTCCTCATCTTCAACAGGAAGGAAGCCATTTCTGTGAGCGCTGGCACCAAGGGAGTAGGTCAGTGTGATAAAAAATAGGAAAAGCGACAGAAGAAACAAGAAGTCATGTCTGGCCATCTAAAAGAGGATGAGAGTGTTTGTTTTTGCCTTTTAAGGTCACGTTGGCTACTGTTCCCTGTATTAAGGTTTGAAAGAGGAAAGAATGAACACGCCGAATAGTGGTAGGAGCTACAACTACTCAAACAGAGTACGCTTTAAGAAACTGATGGCTAAAACAGCTTGTGTCAGCTCTGGAGTGGTTTCAGCTGACGAGGACTTTCTACTGGCTCTGGGGTCTTTCTCAGTCTTGCATGGCTGGCATCATTGTTGGCACTGCTGCACAGTTTGTGCCTGACCCTCGTCAAAAGTGTCAGTGCACTGACCACAACAACTTTCTAAACTTTTTGAATAAACCCTGTTATTCCTGCTACTGCTACACCTCGTTTGTACTTTGGAGGTCTTAGTCACAAAGTCAACGGGGGACTCCTAAGGCCGGCATCAAATATTTAAAGAATGAATTACTAAATAATAAATGAAACAATGATGAGTTACTCAAACAATATGTGAGTCACTTACTGTTTCTCAGCTTTCTCCCTGTCGTCCAGGAAAAACAGAGCAGTCGCCAGAAAAAACATGCCCCCCAGGACGATGATGAAGGGACAAAGCATGAGGGCATAGCCCAGACTGAGGAACTTCCACAGGGTTGACGTGGCGTAGCTCTGCTGAAGGGCATCGGAGATCTGAAACACAAACACGCCATGACAAACACAGCCCAAAGTAAAACCACTGCTAACTCTGAGACAAAGGTTATTATAAAAGTCTTCACTCCTGCAAACACTTGGAATTAAGAAGAAGAGGTTGGAAGTTACTTGTAAAGTTATTGATCTTAATGCTCTCTGAGAGATTTTAAACATAGAAGCAGCATGGTCCAGTGAAGTGACCTTTCCTCCCTTCCTGTATCACTCACTATACAATCATTATAAACTGACAGAGCATCGTGACAGAGAGAGGAGGCTGCTGAGGTTGGCTTTTAGGAGATTAGAGTAGTTCTGGTCTATGTTGCTGGTAAAAGAGAGGGCTTCCTGCTCTGGGAGTAAGTATGAGCAGCCATAGGTCACCCTGGCTGAAGTACATTGATTATACGTTGCAGTCAGCAGAATGGGGTTCTCTATAGGGAGAGCTGGAAATGTGCTGACAGGAGGATGTTACAGGGAAAGACCCTTTAATACACTGTATGCTCCTGAGTATATACAGTGAAACTGACCATATGTTGCACGATAACAGTTGGAAATACACAAGTAAAAAATGGGATGGGCATTCAGCTGCTGTGTGTGGCCTCAATAGCTTTAATTTATAAGGTGTGAGCTTTACTCCAAGAAATGACTTAAAAGTTGCACAGTGCAGTGATGCTAAAAATACACAGCACACTGCCTTATGTTTAATTATCAAGCTTGAAGGCATTTCTGGGAAGATTGCTAAAAGATTGTCCCTAGCGTTCCCTCGCCACACGCTATTCTCATAGACTGTAGAAGTCCATTATGTGCTTCTCAAGGGATTCTTCTGGGACAAGTGCCTGTGTGTACGTGCAGATGGAGGGCTATCAAGGCTGAAGCACATTATTCAAAAGAATGACATGTGTGTGGCATGTTGGCATTACAACAATATCTGCGGCCACAAAACACCATGTTGGTTTGTAGACTTGAGTGCATCATCTGCATGCCTTTTTGGTTCTCAGTTACGAACCTAGTTGTTACCCATACAACTCTCTCCAGTGGTTGCTTAGCAATAACCACTAGTCTGTTTTTCCTCTTACATTTTGCTCACTCATAGGACATTTGCCAGTGTGCATGGGCGACCAAATATGTGCCTCCTCTCAGCTCACGTCACCAGAACTCCATCACACTCCCGTGCTAACCCTCACTTCAGGAACAGGGGCACTGTGCGGTGACGCACTTGGAGCACTCTGAGGTTTGTGGAGATGTGAGAAAGCCCCGGACATTGGGCATGTCACTCAGGGGGAGGCCGTCACCCAGTGGAGATGATCAGAGTGACTGTGGGGCTGTGTCTGAATAATTCTGGTTGGCAGGGTGTGTGTTTGTTTGTATCCTTGTTGGAGGCACTGTGCTGACATTTATGTGCACTTGAAATACTGTTAAAATACTTTTTTATGGTTGCACTTTCTTGTGATGTAGTGGTATCTATTACTGCAGTAAAATATTCAAAAGCCAAACATAGTAACTCATTGTACTCTATTTACTATTGTGTCAATAGTGTTGGAGCTTGGAGCATGTAAAATTAAACTGGAGATTTTCGGTCTTTTGAAGAGCTTGTCAATACATGGAGATCTTAGTGTTCCTTTTATCTGGCTCTGACAACAGACAGAAACTTCCATTTATGAAAAATAAACAGGACACTTTGAAAGCTGCTCGACAGCTGTGTCTGTTGCCAGTCAGTTAGGGCCCGACCGAGGATCAGTTTGATTCACTAATCAAAGACTTCCACTTCCTTTTGTTTGCTTAACCTAGGCTCTAAGCCAAGGGGTTGACAATATAACACAATGCAAGCACAAAAACAGCTCATTATCCTGCGGCAAGTGTGAAATTCTTATTATGACAATATTGTGAGTGTGCATTTTGATTTATAGACACTTAGAAACCCAGCTCAGAGAAGCAGTGTATCATTATAAATTAACCTATTTCTTTGGCCTCAAAAGAAGCAAAATATGTGAAGCATACACACTATCATTGTCAATGCATAAATAAGCTGTTTTACTTGCACTCTGAGACTGTTTTCCTTTAGCTACATGTACCGCCCAAGTGAGTGCTATTCGGGGGTGGGGAGCTGCTGGGTGTTTACTGTGACCTTGACAAACCAAGTGCCCCATTAAGTCCCCCCTCGTTCTCCAGACCAATCCAATACAGTAACAGTGGCCCCTTTTGGGAGCTACAAGATTTACTAGAAGACGCTCTGACAGCCTGAAGAGCAGTGGTGAAATCACAACTGTGTTCAGCCGCGCTCCTGGGACCGCGACTAAAAGCTCCACTTGTTCCGCACTTCGCACTGGCCCACTTAAAGCTCATTTGCCGTCTGAGTGTGTCCCGAGTATGAATGGCGCTCTCACAAATACTGTATGTTGTACCGGCTGGTGTTAATGTATAATATATACACCGGCACGCAGAGGGTCTTATGTAAGATTCTTACCAAGCCGATGAGGTACGGGCTCCCTGCGTCTCCCAGAAGATGAGAGGTGAAGCTCTGGAAGGCCACCGCTGTCGCTCGCCGTGTGGGGATGACGACAAACTGCACAGACACAGGTGAAAATTGAAAAATACATGAGATGACGTTCAGTAATTAGGTTTCTCAGTCGGGTCAAAGAAATCTTCAATTATGTATATGCTACTCATAGAGTCATTACACCCCAAAGGCCACAATGCTGACAATTTACAACTCAAAATAAGATATTGCTGATATATGTAGTGTATATATAGTATTTTGCATTGCAGGGATTTCCAGTGACCAAAGAGATAAGTATAGGTTTTCACTCCGTACCATTAAAATGTCAGCTGTGATGGCCCAGTTCAGGAACAGCAACGTTTCTCCGATAAAGATGCAGACCTATAAAACAAAACATCACACATCGAGCGGTTTTAATCACCATTTACAAATTTCCAACAACACACGCGGCCAAAAGAGGAGGTTTGTTTTTTGCAGATCTCGCTACTGTGTGAGAATCTGTCTCTGAATAAAGGAGCCTCGGTTACTGCGGTTCCAAAACATGTTATTATGTTGTGGCCCAATTATACATGGATACACAGGCTTTCATTTTGGTGACATTAAGTTGATGAGCTGAAAAACAGTGCAGCACGATAAGAATTTTTTGGGGAAAAGACACGGATATAGAAGTTGTGGTAGGTTTTTTAGCACTTTAACCATTCGACGTTTGGATTTATGTGGCAGGGTGGGGCAGAAAATGCAATATCTTTAAATAACACTGTGAAATTGCCGTGTAGCTTGCGATATGTATGTACATGTCCTGAATGTATACGGGCTGTTAGCAGCTGGTGTTGCTTAAAAAACAGATGGGTTTTGCTTACAGTGGAATCTCATATATCTGAATTGGCTGGTTGAATCTGGCACGGTTAAACCCGGCTGGGTGAAGTGTGTTTCCTGCTGCTGGGGAATAACCCTTCTGCTGGTGGGCCAGACCTACAGTACCGAGCCATGTGACAGTGAAGTCTGTTTCAGGAGCTGCATGAACCAGACACCGTGAGCATTTTGTTAAAGAGGGAAGGCCGGCCTTTTTTCTTCAGATTAACTGCGATGTGATGGGACGACAGCTGCGAAGGGGTCAATGGGCTTCGACTAAGCAGAACCGGCCGTGTTACGTCTTATAATATGGCACATCTGTCAATGCTTTGCCATGAAACCTGAGACCATCACTTACAACTGCTGCTTTATTGTATGATGTTTTAATATTCTCACTGCTGAAGAATTTGTGGAAACCCCTTAAAAGGAATGTTGTGTATTATATGTTCTCATGGAAAGCTCTTTCATCTTAGTGCTTAAAGGTTTTTGCATATAAAGGTTTACAATGATCCCATATGTCACATGGGTGCAATGGGAATCTAATTAGGCTGGACATGTGTAATTATGTGCTTATGATGGACACTTTCATGAAGCAAGTCTAATTGCCAGAATCAAACACAGTATGCTTGATGTTATGCTCCATTCATTACTTCAAAATTTGCAACTTAAATGGAATATGATTGGTCACACTGCAGATATGGTTAATTAATAATAATAATCATAATGTATTGTATAAAAATATGCTGTAGTGCTCACATGATCCTTTTAAATCACTCATCTAGCCATATTAGCCAGACTTGCCAAGTCATCAAAGGATGCATTGGAAATATTTTCCATCTTTACTTGGCAACTTGTTTCTATTCTCTGATAAGAGTGTGAAAACTGTGCTTCTGGAGACCATTTACACCATTGTTCCAAGGCTGTGACTGTAAAATTGCACACTTTTCCTGTGTTAAAAATCTAACGAGACATGCCAGCTTTTTCATGAAACTACTGAAAATCTTACCTGCAGCTAGAGCTATTCTAAACTGACCTGCAATTAAGTCTAGATTAGGAAAAAAACAGTGAGGGGAAAGACCCACTAATGGGCTTAAAGCTTCAAAGTAACATTATCAGTCAAAGTGTCCTTATTCCTTTGAATTCCAATGACTTCACTCCAACCAGACAAAATATTTTCAGGCTTTATCAGACGGACCTTTCCCTCCAGAGACCCGATGAGCCATAAACAAGTCTTTTCTAAGTGATAACACCTCTTCCTTCCTGCACATACAGTAAGTCATGGAGGAAATGAGACTTACGTAAGCGCCCACGATGCTCTTTTTGGCTACGACGAAGATGAGGCAAATGAAGATGGCCGATCCCAGCATGCTGACGGCACACACGAGTGGGTCGGCCCGCTCGGTCTTCTGCCGACACAGGCGGGTGGTGGCTGCACCGATCACCACTCCCAACAGTCCCGTAACGCAGGTGATCGCCCCGAAGATCATACTGACACAAGAGTGGAAACAGCTGTCAGATCACTCATTAAAACAAACAGTAGCACAATACTGACATGTTTACTTGTGGCACATAGTCTACCTGGCTTTATTAACCAACAAAGGATGATAGTAGAGATCTCACTCACAAGGTTTCATGTTACACTCAGTACTGACTTCAAAGTCTGGGCTTTTTTCAGTTTCTTTAGGCTTTAACCTCTCACCTGTCTGTGCTGTTGCAGATCTGTTCCTTTGCACAAGCTGTGGCTGTCTTTTGAACCTCCTGGGCTCTGGTCAGGTACAAAGGAATCCACATACCGAAAGCACCTGTGGCGAAGGACACGGCCGCCGACGCCAGGGATGAAAACACATAGCTTCGGCTGTGGACAAACAAAACAGAAAGACCATATTCTTATCCTCAGTCCTTTGTGTAGAGTAAGTTCTTGTCATACAGAAATAAACATCCATTATCTATAACTATCACTTGCTTATGCGTCTCTTCAAAATCAAACTGATAAGATGATATCATAAAAGGTGTAAAAATTAGAATCGCAATGTGTTCAGGTTCGGAAACTTAAACGTAAGCCTAAGGCTGACAGTTCTGTGTAGGAGAGAAAAATAACACACTCTTTAACACTTTCTTGGGAGGTGAAGGTGGTTGATAGAGGCACGACTGTGTAGCTCCTCACTTCATATGGTACCCACTTTAAGGACAGAATCACAATACTGTATAATGAAGTGGGATTCAAAACTAATTCAAACACAGTCTTTATACTGTTTACCTCTGTCCCATATTGAGTATAAGGGGAGACAGTATTAGAGGGAATCTTTAGTTGACTAATGGCACAACAAATTAGCTCTAAACTCTGGCACTTTTTATCTAACAAGACGCTAAAGATTCCTAGATCTGGGAGGTGCTGCCAAGGCCTTACTTCTTTGCCAGTGCCTTCATGTCGCAGAGCCAGGAGGTGCGAGTCCTGATGCGGCCCCCCATCTGGTCTGCGCTGCCTCTCTTTGGCTCCGACACAAAGAGCAAGATGAGAGTTCCTGCAGTGAGGCCCAAAACCGGAGACACCTACAACGACACAACAGAGAGTGATTTCTCCTCTCACAGCGTTCCAGAGACAGGAGGGACTCATCAGACGGAGGACAAAGAACAGTGTGTTTACAAGCTGTATGGACGACCACTGTGTTTGCCGTCACGCCTGACATCCTATACAAGCCCTCTGAAACCAAAAGCATGCCTTCTGCTTTCTTTCTTTTATATACTCTGTGAATTGTGCGCCAACGTGAAAGCCTCATGAGTTTGCCTTTGCTATTATTGTGTCTGTATACGTTTATTTTGCATGTTTTTGCATGTGAGTACGAGCGGGGGAGGGACACAAAGGCCAGGAAAGGGTTGTGTGGGAAAGGATTTGCCTGAGTAATACAAATTACTCACAAAGGCAAAAAACTATTTCATCTGTCAAGGGAAATTTGTCATATCACATTATGTAGTTCATAAAGGCTCATTTAAATGCATAAACAGTCGTATGTGTGTCTCAGATTTCTCATTATGGGAGTATTTCTGAGTCGGATGTAGTCTATAATGTGGCTGATAATGCACTTGCCGGGACAGTGTGATCTCATTATATACACCTACAGTGATAAATTTTTTTCCAATACTGTATCCAGGCATTTTTCCTCTGAAACAATATAATTGGATGAAAATCAAAAGCATAATGAACTGTGTACCTTATTGGAGGATACAGAAGGGAAAAAAGATGTTTTGAATTCGTACAAGAACCCTTATATTTATTCAGTTTGACACCCAGACCAATGACCCTTGACCTTGACTCCCACTGTGCCCATAACACACTTCCTGTATGGATGCTTTCCAATCAAACAAATTAGTAAGTGCCCTCTCCTGCTCCTTATTCCTATGCACGGCCTTGTTTTTCTTACATTCATATTTGGCCAAAAACACGGAAGTCTTCTGGGACACATGGGTCAAAAACACACGGAAGCGCTCCAGTGTTTTTTCCTTAAAGCAGGATACTGTCCCACAGAAGCCGTTTCATGTCTCGCTATTTGTTTTCCTCTGCATGCCACTCCGGTGATTAATTGGCTTTGAGATTGTTTTATAGGAATGTCATTGTGGCCTCTGTGGAACAAAGTGCCCCGCTCTTTGTATTTTTAATGTAGAAGAAGTGGACTTCCTGTTTCCAGAAGAACGGTGAGCTGTCATGCACCGCAATCTCTCCCAACACCAGCTGAGAGAATGTTTAATGTCTGCCCTTAAACGTCAGCTGGTTCATAGCTGGCGTCGGGCTGTAATTTGTTTGGAGCATTTTAAGAGCTGACCCCTGAGTGGAGCTCCTGTAGAGCCCTGTTTCACTGGACCACATTACAGCTGGTATTCCTTATAGAGCTATTCACTGCAAAATGTTTTGTCTCGTACTCAGCAGAATCCCAATAAAATACGGTTGTGACATCAGTGATTTATGTTCCTTATTTAACACAGTATCTGCAAGGAAATGTGCAAATGTAACAGAGGAAATATAACTCTATACTGTTTTTCTTCATTTAATTTACCAGCACAGAAGACTTTTTTTCCTTTTGGCTTTAATTAAAAACTATTCTCTAGTCTCTTCTGCAATAATGTGGTATTATATGGAGACAACAGGAAACCTTGACCTTGTGCCCCAGTGTCTGCATTTTCACTTCTAGTTTCTTATGGTTAGTATTCTTCCATCCTACACAAGCTAATGCAGCATTCTTGTGTACCTGTCACGTCATGTTAATTGTTCTCAATAACAGAATAGAGGATAATAAAAGTACGTATATGACCACAGCATAACCTCGTAGTTCTTCCTGGGAAAGCACTGACGGATATTTTTCCACTAAGGCTGACACCGATCCTGTTTCAGCAGAGACTCCAGTGGGTGAAGTGTTAAAGGAGATAAATGTGTTTACAGCACTTGCAGTTGGAAAAAAGCTGGTATCGGCCTTGAATTTCAATAAGAATTCCCTTTTTGTTGCAGCTTCTGAATCAAAACAGTGATGATGCTGAGGGATTATGATATTTTGCTGATGTGCATTACACTGCATCAGCCTTGAGCTTTTTTCTGTGTCACTTCCATGCAATGTCACGCCCAGGACCGCCTGTTCGGCCATGTGTGCCTCTGGCCTCCTCTGGCCTCCTGTGCTCCCACCCTCGACTGCTCTGACCCCATATCCATGACAGCATCAGCATCAAACCCTACAGGGGGGCCCTTCTTTTGTTTACGGTTTGCCGTGTCAGTGTATGAATGTGATGATAATGAGTGTCTTACCCGCAGCGCCCAGTGCCAGTCTCCTGCTGCCACCTTCGCACTGGAGCCCAGGATGTAGCCTAGTCCGCTGAAAAAGGAACAAAAAAACACCTTTCAACGAACATGAAGGTTATATATAAAGTGCATGAGTCAGTGTGCAGTTCTCCGAGTCTGTCACTTGTACGTCTATCCTCCGCCTACACGGCACACATCCTGTTTGCCGTCTCATTAGAGCCATGTTGAGTGTTCGTCCTCTTGACGTGCAGGGCTTATGACAGTGTTGCTGATCAAAGCACCGCCGGCGACTCGCTTTGTTTTGATGTCACAAATCGCAGGTGTTAAAACAATTTTGCCTCGGCATAAAAAGACAGCGTTTTTAACATCGTTATCTCCGCCGGAGTTTGGAAGTTGACAGTGTGAAATTGAATTATAGTAGTGTTTTACAAACCATTAGGTCAGATCAGATAAGATAAATCCCTCATGTTTTGATACGCTTAGCTGCCATCGATATTTAAGTGACAATGTAATGTGTGAACTAATGCCATGTGAGGAAGAAACTTGAAATACTGGTGCAAATCCTTAGACTTCACAGATTTAGTGTTGAAATTTGAACTTTATACTGCTGACACACTGATCCAAATATTTATTTAACTGAGCTTTCATGGATCATGGTCAAAACCTCAAATAAATCAATCTAACTATGGACTTTTAAAGACTTGGAAAAGCAAAATCAAAACGCGCTGAAACTGTCCAACACCTAAATTCTTTTCATCTTTTTCCATGTGTAGCTGCCTGGAATAGTTTTTTTTTTACTTGGGTAAAAATATCAACAAGATTTGTGTCTTCCTAGAACTCCTCAAACCTGTTTATCTGAGCCTTTGGCCCAGAGCAGCGTTTTTTGAATATGAATAGCTGATAGGAGCAATGGATTAATGATGGTTGTTAAGGAAATTTCTCTTATCAACTTTGGCCAGAACATGTTTAACTGGTTGCACAACTCTCACACTCATTTGCGAAAGAAAAGATGGAAGCAGCCCACAGTAGTGCTTCCATGTGGCTGATTAGTTCCCTAAAAATAACAGGACGGTGCGGTGTAAGTGACCCAGACGGCATATGATGATATTTCCAGTGACTGACTAACAGCTAATCTTATCGCCGTCCACCAGGGTGTGTTTGGAAAGCTCAACAGCAACAATACAACATGAAAAATCAAAAAGGAGCACTCAACCTGTCACAGTCTTAAAATTATGGGAAAAACCTAGGAGCAGACGGAACTCCATTTCCTTCAAAGCAGTCCTAATTACTCCAGCAATATCCTGGAAATGGTCATAACAGCCTGACACGAACAGACTCCAGTGCACTCTTTCACCTCCTATTGTCGTCTGTTGCCGGGCAGTTTACAGTGACCCAAACACTTAGGATGCCCAGGACAAATGCCATAAAACATTTCCCTGACAATGTTCGGAGGGGGAAGACTGCAGTATCTCTTTGAGCGGGCAAGCTGCATCATATGATGTTAACCACTGCATTTAACAATAAACCTCGAGTGGTTCCTGAACTGATCCACCAGCGCATTCATCTTTTATTACTCGCTTTGTTTTCTCCCTCTGGCCTGTTTTATGAGTGAATGATCAAAAGAGGCTGGAGATTTGAGCTCAATAACACCAGACTATCATTACATTACTGCACCAAAGCGCCGGAAATGATCTAAAGTTCTAGTTGCATTACGTAAACCGACTTCTTACCCTTTTGAGCTCAAGTCCTAATAGCTTCTTATAGAATACACCTGGGCTTTAACTTCCTGGAGTGTATTTCTGCTCTTACCTTCCCAATGGGATGGCCAGGTAGAAGACGGAGAGCATCATCGTGCGGCTGTTGTTGGTGAACAGGTCTCCTATGATGGTGGGCGAGATGGACGAGTAGCTGGACTCGCCGATGCCCACCAATCCTCGGGACAGCACGAACAGCCAGTAGTACTGCAGAGAGAAAAAAAAGACAAACTCTTTGGAAATGCCATGATTTTTGTGGCACGTGTTGTTAGACCACATTATATGACAATGGCCCCAGTATTATGAGCTACAGGGGCTAACAATGTGATAAGTGTACCGACAAATGCTGTAAAAAGGGGCTTTTATTGGAGCATGCTTGCGGTCGGGAGCACCTGTGTAGGCAGCTGGATTGTTAACTGCTGTTTCTATGGCAACTGCTTACTACTTGCTGACTCTTGCGTCTGGTGGTGGAGCTGCAAAGACATACACATTGCTCTGACGCAAACTGCAGATAAAATATGTAAGGAGTGTGAGCTAATTACTCTTATAATAATACTATAATAACGTCTTTATGGTCAGCCTGATCCAATACAGTTCCACCTTGGCTTTAATGTATGAGTATAATAAGTATCTATGTATTTCACCATGGTATGAAGTCAGTTATGCATCTGTATATTATCTCATAGCGTTTTACTACCTCTGCATTCCTCGGTTTCTTGTTTTGAATTCCACTTGCTCTGATGAGCCTATGATTTATCTTCAGGTCACACCACCGCATATCATTGTGTCTATTTTGTCTTTAATGACCTTCGTTAGTGGGATCTTGATGATAGCCTTTTTATGTGTATATGGTCAACAAACTGTTATTGTCATTTCAGAACCAAAATACTTCTGGAAGTGAAAACAACAACAGATTGAGCTGCGAGAAGTGATGCCAGGAGAACCCCGCAAAAATGAAAATGACAATGATGGTACTTTTTTAGTTAAAGTCATAACACTAGTGTTTATATATGTATGCTTAGATTGTATATCGCTTCAAGTGGACATAAAAGAGAAAAAACAATCATTTACTTTGCAGTGACTCATGAAATGACCCATGAAGGACCATTTTCTCAAACATTTGAACTTTTTTGTATTATTGCATGGCTCCAACATGCCCTGCAGTGTCTTAAATGTGTAACGACAGGAGTCAGTAGCAAGTGGTTATTAACATTTCATTTGGCATCATGTCTTTGATCTCTCATGGCGACAGCGCGTGGAGCTGTTACATAAGAGCCATGTATTCCAGTCCCATTTGACTAGCAGGCCTTGGAACATGTCTCCAGGGCGGGGTTAAACCTAGGCCAGAGGACCGGGGTTACCATCACTCTTGGCCTTCATGCCATAAGTCCGGGCGGCATCATTTCCAGGTCGACCATTAGCGCCTCCAGTATGGTTCCTGCTCACGCAAATTTTGAAGGATCATCTATAGGGGATTTGAGTCAGAGGACGTACTCTTGGGACCACTCACACACACACACAGCTCTGGGCTAAGTGTCAGCAGTGAGAGGGATTATTCACATGAGACATGACACTATGGGACGCCATGGCACTTCTCTACAGGCATGTGCCGCATATTCTTCACTGAACTGACTTTAATGCTGTTTCTTTATTGTCAGTTTATAACCACAGACACACCACCCCCTCTACTTTTGTTCTTGCTGTTTTCTCTTCCTATATAGTGTTGTGTTTCTCCATTTTGTTCACTCTTTCTACTGTCAAACATGACGGCTGTCTAGTTTTACCCTTAGACAACACCAGGGTTGCAGTAAGCGCACAGCACAGAGGGACAGAGATATCAAATCTAAATCCACTTGTCGGGGGCAGTAAAACAACAGTGTCTTATCTTTTAGAGCATTGTAATAGAGACAAGTCTGAAGCATGGCTCTTCATTAGTTGATTGGCTGGCCGCCAGAGAAGAAGAGTAGAAGAGAAAAGAGGGGGGGAGCACAGAGGCAAAGAGGCGGTCCGGCTTAGCGAGCATGTCATTCTGTTTCACTAGCCTTAATATCAAGCATATCCACATCATAAGAGTATAATTAGCTCGTCATTGCAGACAAGTTCAAAGAGGCTGTGGCAGACTAATAGAATAATATCAGAGGCAGAGTGGAGCTGCAGTCTCATGTCGACAGAGCACTGTACCTCCTTGCTGATGAACGAGCTTGACAGAGTAACAATGGACCAGAAGAAAATGCCGCAGCTCAGGATGACCTTTCTGTTGAAGCGGTCGCCAAGGTAACCGAAGATGGGAGCTGCCACCATGAAGCTGCAGATGAAGACTGTGGGAGACAGAAAAAAAGAGAAAAGAATGTTACTTTTGAGAACTAATGAGATGCAAAAACTGTTTAGGGATGCTGACATAAAAATCCTCCAGTTTCAAATCCCCTGAGACCTCAGTGTCAGCCAGAAGACCTGCTTATGAAGCCAAGACCTGGCCGGATCAACTGTGTGATACCAGTGAAGGACGGCCAGAGGACACCTCTGTTCATCTCCGTCCAATTAGAATTCCACTAAACTTCGTCTCCCCTCAGAAATCTACACAAAAGAATATTAATAATGTGCAAGGTAATGCCAAAGAGAATGGCTGTGTGGGTTACAAAAGATTCAATTTGTGAGGAGCTGCACAGATGTAGAGGCTAAGAATAAAAGGAGCCCCATGCAGAATTCAAAGAAATAAAAAAATAGGGAAAAGAAAAAGCTTTGGAGAGAAAGACGGCTAACATTTGCAATTTAAAAAGATCAATAGCTAACTATAGCATAGAATTCAATTATATTAACCTACTTTGATGCAATTTAAAACATTATCTTGTGACCTGATGGTGTTAAAGAACATTTTATCCCAAAGAGAGCTCCATCAGTGCAGCATGGCTCTAAATAATTCCCTTTCTTAAACTGTTACAACTAGACTTATGTCATGGTGAAAGCAACATAAGTGCCTCAAATGCGCTCCCTAATTGCCCTGCCGCCTTCTGACTGGACAACAAGGCCACTTTCTGAAGGCTTTTAGTCAATATTTATGAGCACATCCGCCCCGAGTTTTTCATGCAAAGCGTTGTGCCATTGCGGGGAAAGGGCAGAGATGTTACTGTTGACAGCAGCAAGGGGAGCTGGGGAGTGTTTTGACACATCATCAGCATAAACACACAGATAGAGAGGAGATGAGATGGGATAGAGAGAGAGGGGGTCGTTATATAAGACTGAGGCATCATGGTCCTACAGCTGCGGAAACATCCATCCAGCAGGACAAGGCCCACTAATCTGATTAGAACATAACTGTAGTTTAATACGTGTGATATAATAGCATGATACGTGTAATCCAGTGTGCATCTGAGCCTGGGTATGACTTACTAAAAAAAACAGCAGAAATATATCAAATAAAGTGGGTTTTTCAGATAAACAATGAGCAATTTGTAGTGAAATAGGACCTCGGTCTAATTAATTTGTCCAGTTATTTTTAATGTATTCTTTCACACATAGTAGGGTGCTCTGCTCTATGTGTAGAGGTTAAGATAGGGTCTCCAGCTGGTCCACGCGTATGAAAAGCACATGTCCTCACATCATTAACTGCCCTTTTAAAAGTCATTAGCAGGACCACACAACACCAGCTCCCTCGGTCTCATTTCTTACGGCATTGCGATTTGTTGATAAGGCACACCCCATTTTCAGGCTCATTATCACCTCTGTGTAGTGTCAGCACTTCCGAGTGAACCCAGGTATACGGTTGCTATTACCGTCACTATTTAGTTTTACCTCAAAAAGATAAAAGGGTAACTGGTGTAACATTTGTGCTGTGTTAAAATCCCAAAATGCTCAACTGTAAAAAGCTCACAGCGTGACAGAGTCCAGATGCACACTTATGTCACATTTAATCTTTATAGAGGCTCATGGACTCCCAGGAAACTCCGTGTCATTTTAAAGAGCGTCCATAAAACCACCCCACTGTTCTCCTGTCTGTCTCCGCTGACTGATAAAATCATCTGATTACACTTGGTCCTCCTTTCAGAAGAGCACATTTGTTATATTTTATCTCATAATGTTACCAAAGTATATTATGTACATGGTTGTGCATGGCAGGGTAATATTTCATAAAGGTATACTGTGAGATATGTCGAGCAGGATTCCTCTAACGACAATGCAATGACAAGAAAATGAATGTTCAGTCTATTTCAGGACAATGTCGGAGGGAAAAACAAACACGCAGACAATAACTCCTTACAGATACAGTCACACCCAAAACTCCGACACACTAATGCAGGTCCTAATTGATAAAACCTCAAGGATATGCAGTTCAATGTGTAGAGGAAGTGTTTCATTTTATGCGTTCAATACCTTATAAAGCCTCAGAGGCAGGTCTAGTAAATCATGCGTCAATAGATTACATGCATTCTTTTGACTGACATACAATAAACAGCACCCAAATATGACACATAGATGAAATGTGGCATGTCCACACTGGTCACATTCCTGGGCTGACCACTATTGTTTCACTGTTTATGCAGCGAGCCCATGTGTTTGTGTGATCTAACAGTGCCATTAGAGATAAGCACTGGCAAAAGCCCAAACATTACAATGACCGGCAAATAAGTGCAAGTGTAACATAGATAGAGCTGAAAAGTCCTAACGGCACAGACATGAGGTCTGGTCAACATCCTCTGTCTAAGTTGACGTGTTTCATAAGCTCTTGTTGGGCAGCGGTCATCTTAATGAATTTAACTGGAAAGCATTCCTATATATTAATAAAATAAAATGGAAAAATGCCAAAAATTAAAAAAATCAGCAATAAAGGGTGATGTTAATAAATTATTCCAGAACAAATGGAGCACATTGGTCGGAGCTGTGTTTTGAATAGTGTTTAATGTCAAAATAACACTCTTTACATTTGTCTATCCTTGTCAAATAGACACATAAAGCTCCATATAACCAAGTTTCATAAGAGTAAACTAACTCCGCTCTAGCAGATTCATGTTTCTTTTTTGAACATGTTAAACCAATTTTGTTGCTACATTTTTAAGGTGAACTCATACGATCTATTGACACTGGGTTTGTTCATAGCCACAACATGAAAGCTACATAATGAAGGAGCCAGTGTGAGGCGTAGGGCTGCAATCTGAAACGTCACCAGATGCTGTCAAAAACAAAATATTTTGAGGGATTTTTCTTCCTTTATTCAGCAGTGGTAGTGTAGACATATAGAGAGATGGGAGAATGGTAGGGTTAGGCAGAGCAGATGGGCCTGGTTTTGTGGTGTGAACCCTATGAGGCCAGCCAGGGCAGTCATACAGACATCATGTAAACACAGCTTGTTTTGAATCTAAACTGGTGATTCACAGATGCTTTAGTCTGAACATAGTGTGTGTTTTTAAGGCCTAATTCTATATACTTCCCCAGGTGGGTCACTGGTGTGCTTTACTACACTGTTGGAATAACAAACTCTTGAAGATTCACTCTGTATTGTACAATTACAATAACCAGCAGGACCTCACAGACATATATCTCCAGGGGAAGTGACTCAAGCCTGGACCATGAAGCAACTTAAACAAGCTCCACAGTATCAGCTCGTCCTGACATCCTGCCTTTATCATTAGGCTTATGTAACATAGTCCTCTCTATTAACTTTACGCAAACACACGCTTCCTTTACAGACCCTTGTTTACCTCATTAAGCTCTGCCTCTACGTAATTGTATGCTGGATGAGGGAATTTTATGGTACGGCAAAAACAACAGAGCACAAACAATGCATGGAAATTGGTTGTAGTTTTACTGTGTTGTTTGAAGCTTTAGCAGTTATTTATTAATCTCACCCTGTCTGACTCCGAAGAGCACCCCGGGGCCAATGTAGAAGTGCTCTTAAGCCGATATGCTCCAGATGAATTCTTCTTTCTAATCCTTTTTTAGTGTGTCTTTACAACGCCGAGGAAGCTGAGAAGCGTGTTCATTTTCTCGCAAAAGAAAACAATGATTCTAATTTCAGCCCTAGATATGCCTGACATGGGAGTGCCGTTCCCAGAGAGACGGTGAGCATATTTGTAGGGTTTGTTAGCAAGCAAATGACATCAATTACCACAGTCTTAGGACATTCCACGGCAAAACAAAAGAAGTACGAGAAACAGGCACGGACGAGGTGACGGCTCTGAAGGTGTCAGAGTTGAAAATGTAACACGTCGTCACAGTGATGCTGGTGACTCACGTTGAATGTTCGTCTGAGGAACTTTAAACGACCTCAACACAAATAGAAATGGCTTTGTTTTTCCTCTTTTACGCTCAGTTTAAGTTGAAGTGGTTTCAGTTTAACTCAAAGGCTATGAAATCAAAATGTAAATGCCCAATACAGTACTTAACATAGTTCAGGTGGTATTTACTAGACAAAATACATTTCTGCATATGTTTTTTGATGTTAGGCTTCAGAAAAAATCGATTGCAAAATAAACGCACCATCACACATTGAATAATTCCCATAGATCAGAATGTAACATAAGAAATGAGTAAAACTTCTAATAAGACAATATCAAAACGTGTGAGTCTATATTAGCATTTGTCAAATATTAGAAAAAACTAGCCATTTTGGAAATGAGTAACTAATAGATTCATTGTAAAAACAAAAGCGTGAGAAACTGCTGTCATACCCAGCCACACCTGTGTAATGAATGTCTTTTCAAAACCCGCTAATGTGTCGCACCAATTATGTTTCAAACGGTCATCAATTTTTACTGATGGCAGTTTACCTCAAAACCTCACTTCAAAGTCCGGGCCCTGTCAAAAGCTTGTTATTTCAGGTGTAAACCCAGAAAGTAATGCATTCGTACCGAACACAACGCTCCAGCCGAGTCTACGATCTGTTCCCCCACACGCTTCACTCACTAATCAGGGGGACCACACACCGGACGTCCAGCTCCGTCTTTGATTGGCCCGCATCACAACAATACCACTCAGGATGACTCACCGCCGTGATTCAGTCCCACAGTGAATAGAACATCAGGAGAAGCAGATGCGTGTATGTTTGTATCCGTGCGTGCGTGATTGATATTCACCGAGCCCATCCAGACATTTCCCTATGAAACAGTAGGTTCCTCTGAGGATCGCACCTGTGCATCCAGCTTTGGGAGATGCTCATCGGAGCGTTCGCGGGCCCAATCTATAAATGTTCACGTTTCTCTTGAATGTGACTGGCAGCGGTGAAAATATGAAGTTGTGGAGAGGTGTGAAAATGCATTAGGCCTAATCCCATACAAATACACAGCCACGCTCCAAGTTATTATGCTGCCTTCAAGGGCATAATACCGAATAAGCTCTCACCTCAAGATGAGACTTTTGATGGAAATGGGATTGGTCGTGGATTCAACTGCAGCTGCCAGATAATGACATCAGTTTAATTCAATATTTACTTCTAAAAGCACTGGCAGGGTTTGGATGTAGAGAAAGAACAAACTCAGCAGAAATAATCAACTTTTATGACCTCAAATCACAGGGAATTCATTAAGACAATAAAATCAGCACTCTTAGCATCCCAATTGAACATGTTTACACTCAAAACATTGTCAGAGATGAATTAAAGTAGGCCAGTCTAGATATTACTGCATATTACACTCCATCTCCTCGTCTGACACCTTTCCTACCTTCTCCTCACACAGTCCTTGCTTGCCATTTGTATTTCAGATTCTACGCACTGTCATGAAACCTGACAGTCTGGACAGACAGTCTAACCATATTCGGCCCCTGACAGAATTAGAGGAATGGGAGAAGCCTCTGCAGGTCGGTGCATGTCTGCCTGTGTTGTCATTTGGTTGCCATTTACAGCGGCGCTAAGTGTCGCTCGGACCTCTTTCGGTGTGTTCCTGAGGTGTCGGTGTTCATCAAGCGTGCTGCTTCCATAAATGCAGCACTCCCCTTCAGCTAGCTGTTGACTCTCCTAAGCCCTGTCTGTCATTACAAGGTGATCTGGAGGCGTGTGTGTGATGAAAGTAAGGGCGCATGTTGAAGTCGTGCAAAAAAATCCAGTCAATACATTGTCTGCAGTGTGTTTTTACAGCAACGACACTTTTACCATTTACAATACATAGTCCAAGTCAGTGGCAGAGCTATGTAATTTGAATATGTAAACCAACACCGCATACCGCTGTCAAGGAACTCGTCGCACATCGAACATGCTTCAAGAGTAGGTTAACCCTTCTCAGTAAACCAATCTCCTGTAGTACATTACAGAGATGTTTTCCTTTTATAAGAGACGCATGGGAAAAAAAAGTGTATCTGCTGCAGGTTTTGGCTAATCTGCACCACCCAAAAAAATCTGGCAAAGCTACATTCTGCTAAGCTTCAAACACCAACCCTTCAATTACGAAAATGCTCAATGGCTAATTTGGGACGGGAAACATTTTAGAAGCTGTGGTAATGAGGAAGCAACTTGGAGTGAGGTCATTGTCTACCTTTATTACTCAGGCTGAAAAGTATTTGACCCATGTACAGGTAGAAACGTTTTTATGAGGTTTCAGGAAGGACGTGGCAGTGACATCACGAGACTGGGCTGTTTTTTTGCGTTACAGTTCACACATTGCTTAAAATGGTTGTTTTTTGTTTTAGATCTAATTAAAAAGCTGCTGTTCGTCTGTGTCACGCTGAATAACTCACTCAGTTTCCCATATGTTTTCGAGCTTCCCTTCAGCGGTGGATGTTGTGTTTTCCATCAGGTGTGGAGTGGGAGTAGACAGGAGTGGCAGCCTTGTCTCTTCTTCCTCTAATGATTAATGGGACTGCCTGCGATGGGTGTGACACATAGCTTTGGTCTGAATTGGACACCGGCTCTTACCTTTGTGTCTCGAACATCAACTCTTTCTTGTTTCTGGATTCGTGCCCTAAACACTTCTTCGCATTTCTGGTCGGCATTAATCTCTTCGGAAACCCCTTTGGTTCAGTTCACACTCCACTTGTGTTGTGCTTTACTGGCTGCCATTTGAGAAATCCCTCTGGGAAATGCCCATGTAACACTTTCACGTTTGCTTCTGACAAACTGCATTGCTAATTCCTACTGAAGCATAATCTCTTGACAGCTTAAAATCCTTTTTAGTTGAAGGTTCATCCCTCTCTTTGCAGCTACCTGTTCTGCGTTAAGGCTACACTGTTATAGAAATACCGACCTTAAAAACACCAACTTTTGCACATTATCGGCACATATACCGACACATATGGTGAAGACAGCACATCTCGACATGAACCAGTAATGAGCCTAGCTTTCATTTCAGACTTAACAAAAACACCAGAGTTCCTGTGGCAGCTGACACGGCATAACAGATTCAGCTGAGAACTCCACTGCAAAGAAGTGAGGAGAGCTTATTTCCTGCACTAAATACAGGAGCAGCCACTTAATGACAAGCTCCATTTGCAATGACAGAGGGCCTCCCCCAGTCTCAGAGTAGATGTCTGTGTCCTTGTTATTAGCGCTAATGGATTTGGAAAACTCCAGCTTTTAATGATCAATGGCCTTTGCTTTGACCTCAGCAGGTAGAACTGAATGGTGCACTTGCAGTTGACAAAGAGGGGCGTGGCACATTAGTGTGCGACTGATTGATTTGTTGCAGCCTTCTGCGGCATCAGTGAGAGAATATTGATTATGTATTCAAAGAATCCGGGGGGGGGGAATATCACCAAGAATCACATTAGCATTCTTAAAGAGGAGGTGAAATAACAGTATTCTTAAAAAAGTGGGGGTTGACAGCATGCTTGTTTAATGGTCTGTGAAATCCTGAGCGGACTGGCTGTCACTCACAGACGCTGGTTTTTCGGACAGGAAGTGAAGGGGGAAGGAAACGGGGAGTGCGGTGCCAATCACCGCCCAACAGCTGCCCTCCACTGAGACCTGGCCTATAAAAACAGTCCACCATACACACACTGGGGCAATGATGCCGCCGCGCCGCCAGGTCATCGTTCTATTCTGGTCACGGCGCTAGATGAGCCGCTGAACACCGTCGCAATGCAATTATTTGGGAATCAATAGTGTCAGGGATTAAACGCGGCTGCCATGCATGACGGCGCACAGGAAGTCACAGGTGGCCGCTCCTTCTCCCTCCGTTTCCCTCTTAAAACTCCTACGAGGTGCCAGTCGGGGAGACAACAACAAGGCGAGAGCAGCTGCCAGAGCGCTGATAGAGAGGGACACACAGTTAGAGAGAGTGTCGGCGGCGAAACCGGAGGTACCCAGGGATGCCGACGAGAGCATGAGACAAAATAGAAGCAGCTGTGATAGGCCAAAACAGCTGATCAAGCACCGATAGCCCGACCTGTCCCTGCGCACGAGGAAGGGATTGGCGGCACATATAAACTCATCTGGTTGCTAGGTGATAAAGTTTATGCCCATATTTATCGGCCTATGAGTGTAAAGTCGAGCCAGGGAACCAACTAGACTGAGGTCAGGCCTGCAGTTTGCATTCAAAGCTCTTCTAATGTGATTCATACATAAAATCAAGTTTAGAGGAACATATTTAGGCGTAAACTTGCTTTTGACTTACAAAACTAATGACTTTCAATATATCTGAGTTACACTATGGAACATTTTGTACTGTTTCCTTATTGCTACTGAAGCCCGTCTCAATTCCCTATCTTTTTATTGCCCAAGGCTGCAAAAACTTACACAACTTACCACACTTCACGCCAGTTTTTTTTTTTTTTCTTCTTTCCAAAAGGCCAAAACACATCATAGCATAAGCTCTTTGCAACAAAAACATGGAGAAGATTACCGGCTTTCGTTTGCGGTTTTGGTTGAGAGCTCTTTGTGTGGCACTTGGATGTAAATATTTTGGAGCTCATTTTATAAGTCTCACCCAGCACCTGTGGCCCCATTCCTCGCAGCTCACATAGTGGCTGAATAGCAGACAGACACCACGTTAAGTCTGCGTGGGTTTGTGTATGTATGTGTGCATGTATGTGTGTGTGTGTCTGTAGCCCGTGCACACGCCGGTGTCGTATTACAGCCCAAGACGTAGACGATCTGCGAGTTGTTTGAAGCCCCGGATCCTCACTGTACATTCAGGCTCTCTGGCCCCTATAACTCCACCCTGAGCTGAAAGGATAATTATTATGCCAGCTTTCATTATGGAGATAATTCAAGCCATTAGTGCTGATCTGCCTCAGAGCACTTCCATACAATCACCTTAGCGTGTTAACAAGAGAGGAAAGCCTTCTCTCGCATTTCTGTGTCGGACTAACAAAGGAGCTCCGAGTCCTCCAGCCAAAAGTAATACCATCCAGGTGAACCTCTTCTCTTTCTGACTTTTCCATTAACCTCTCTCACCCTTTGTACCCTTCAGGAGTGGTCCTGTGTGCAGCTGTGTGTTGGGGTAGCTGCAGCCCGGGGGCCATTAGCGCAAGGCCTGTCATTTCCACTGAGTGTGTGGAGTCTGCGCCGTGACAGGTCTGTGGAGCTCAGGTGAGACTGTCCGGATGCTGCTGATGGATGGGCCGTAGAGCTTCAGGCAGGTCTTACACAGCCTGACCTGACTGACAGCAACACACCTGAGCACATACCTCCAGTCAGATTTGTATTGTGTAAGGAAAGACGCTAAACTGCACACTGGGTATTCTCAATTTGTCGTCTTTTAGTAGTGTGGAATATATCTGTTGATCTGACTGTTCCAGCTAAATATATGATACAAACGAAAAAGAGAACAAGGAAATATGCCAGTAATTGTTTAACAAAGTAGACCGAAAAAAGACAGAGACCATCTTTTGTATGATGGTGTAAACCTGATTCCACTTGTAAATTTACTGCTTGGTTCTCATCTTCTAGGATTTTTTCCACTTCCACTGCCTGCCCCAGGGCAAAGGTCAAAGTTCAGGTAGTACCAGGAGTTCAAAGGCTATGAAGTAAACACCAGTTCACACCAGTTTTGTCCAAGACTTCCAAAAGGAGTAAGAAAAATATCGAGGTATGAGGATCTGTAGTACTTTAATAGAATTTAATTGAACACAAAATTACCCGTCCCTATAATTTTTGCTGATTTGAGACATTTCGTAATACAATCTTTGTAATAAAAATATTGTTGAGGATATCCCAGTGCTTAGTCTAGATTTTTTGAAGGTATGGGAAATGTCTTATTCCAGTAATTCTGATCAGGGGCCAAAGAAAAGGCTCAACGCTATCCCTCACTGAACCAGAACCGGAGTTCGTGAAGTGCCTCTGACTCACACTTGTGTTTGTTTTAAGACTCGGATCCTGCAGAGTGTGGTCAGTGGGTGTTTTTTTTTTAATGTGTGAGGGTGACCTGGCACCAAAGAGAAGACAGAAAAAAAAGCCTGAGTACACACATCACCCACCGGCTGTAAAACACCTACGCTGGCAGTTCCAGTTCCCAGGTGGACGGACGCTGCCAGGACAGAAGGAGACAAGGCAGAACCCGGCTGGTCTGCAGGTGCTCACAGAGGTCGGGATTGTTACCCCCCGAGTGGGTAGGAAGTGGGGGGATGGGGACGTGTACTGTAAACATACATGTCCACAAACAGGCATGACGTCAGCCCTTTAACCTCTCCTTCACACCTTGTCTTTCTGTCTGCGCCGGGCCGCCCTCACAGCTCTGCAGACCTGGACTCCCAGCATTCCTCAGACTGGTGTGAGGGACGAGGGAGGGCCGTTCTTGAGCGGGGATCAGGGGCCGAGTGGAGTCTTGACCGGCTGGGACCCGAGTGCGAATGGACCGGCGCGTGCCCGTTCATAAACACATTGTGGAAACGCCTCGGTCTGGGACAGTGTGCACGACCGGAATAATGGGCCAACGCAAACAGAATTAAAAAGTGGAACTACCTTTACTGTTTCCTGCGTCTCGTAGAACAGGACGTTCAGGGCACAGCATACGTCACCTCATGTTTTTTTTTTTTTTACAAATGCTGACTAAAACCAATGATGTCTTTTCGCTCACCTTTATGTTTTGCTTTGGTTTGTAGGTTTGATCCATTTGATTGGCCAAATATTCATCAGTTTTACAGCACTACTTCACCGAGATATGATGAGGTAGGCTCATTCGAAGCGATGAAACAGCTTATTCACCGAAAAGCCAACTTAAAATACATCAGTGGGGTATTTTTGTCTTCAAGCTCACTGAGGTTAGTCAACAAACATTATGAGGCGAGGAAACACTGGGCAGTATTCTTCCCCCTCACGCTCTGCGCAGATTGCGTGGCCTCAATGGCACTTTGTGTGTTGCAAGTTTGTCGGAGTATGAATGGGGTCAAGGGTGGGTGCAGACAAGACTGGCCCCTGTCCTAAGTTAGAGGGCTTTGCAGTGTATCTCCCAAAAAAAGTTAAATTCACCCAAGTGGAGCAGGAAACCCAGCCCTGAGCCGCAGTCTTTAGGAGTTAGATGCAGGCAAACATAAAGCCTCTAAGGAGCACAGTGGTGCACTTTTGTTTTCTTTTCTATTGACCTCCACTACTTCTGCTGCTGCTGCTGGGCATTGGGTGCAGAGGTTTCAGTGCTGCCTGCAATCCCTGAGCAAGCCACAGTCTGTTTTAAAATAACTGCACAATTTTGGGGCAGCAACTTTAAGGCAAATGGTTTACTTTGGTGGCACTATTTTCAATTTAGTGAATTGTAAAGCACTACAACTAAATAAAACTCTTGCTCTTCGTGTTTAGATTATGAGCACAGAAGACATGGCGGTGATATTAGAGTACCATCTTACTGTCATTGTTTTCTTTGAGTTGAGACATGCAGAATAATAATTGTGCGGTGACTCTATAGGCAAGTGTCCTTTTGTGTTGTGTTTTTGACATGTGTCATTATTGAATTAAGGAAAACTAACCTGTTTGCAGCAGGCCGATCCCACTGTCTGTTTGTTCATAATGCTTCTGGATGTCTTGCACAACACCTGTAAACACAAGAGAAGAAGATTATTATACTGACCGCAAAAAGCCTCAGCTGGTTATTCTGTGGCTAAATTAATATCGTCTTTTCTCAAGAGTATCACATAGAGCATATATTCAGATGTGATGGGCAGACAGTGCTAAAAGCCTATCATTCACTTGACATCCCTGAAGAGTGTTCTGGGCTGTACTAAAGCATGAATGTATAAACCTATGAAACAATGGCATAATATGGATAAACAGTTTGTCATTAGCTCCCTATGGTACATGTAAGCTCTAGAAACAATATTTTTGGTGGCTTGTTGTTCACACAATAACCCTCTGCTGCAGGAAACCACAAAGTCTTTGAAGTAATCCTCGGGCTGCTACTATAACCCAAGAGCAGTTATGTAGGAATGGAGCAGATCCACATTGTGCGCATCACCTTAATGCTTTAATGCAGTAAACAGCACCTGGCACTTGGCCAGAGGTGCAACAAGAAACACATGTGAACATCTGCTCATCAGAAAATACAGACACGTGGGTGTTCTGAGGAGCGAGACTATGAAATCTCATAAAGTTTGAAATACCTAGTAAACATCAGAGAATGCAGATGAAAAAGGAGATCAGAGCTTGATAAATTAGGGTTAAATAATTCACTTTATAAGAGGCATCAGTAAACATGGAGCAACACGTTGTTGTTAATGAATTCAGTCTCTCCGAAGACCACCAGCTCAGAGCATTTCAAAGTCTCTTTTTTGGTCTAAAGAAGAAAGAGCAGAGGGAATAAAATATTTCTGTTGAGTCCTGATGCGGCGTGGTGCTTGGTAGTGCGAGCAGACTCTCTGTGAAGCTGGCAGGTTAGTCTTGGGGATTGCAACATGGCTCATGAAAATGGAACAGCAGCATGACTAACATTTTAAAAAGCTGCCGTCTGTGATCTGAGCGCGGCCCTGCTCTGAGCCCAGCAGACCGGTGTAACCTTGCATAACCTGACCTCTCGACTGGTGCAACTCCGTTTTAATGCCTGACCAAAACCCAAACACAACTTCCTTGTCTTCACTGGGATTTAGCTTTGAAATACCAAAAGACTCGTCGCCAAAGCTGCTAAAAAAGTGTGCACTGTGAAATGGAAGCTGTTGGTTTTGGTATCTTCGGTATTAGCATTTCTTTCTATTTGTCAACAGAGACGTACCGTTTCAAAGGCGGCACTCTGCAGAGGCAGGTGTATTATGGACTGTGACTGCGAGCTGAAACATACGTCAGATTCCTGTCATCTGAGACAAACCACCTGCTTGCATTCTCATACTCTGCAGCACACTTCTGCACAAGCACTGGACTTTTCTGCCTCTCTCTCGTAATAACCCTGTATTAGGCAGTAATATTCCACTCAACACCTACTTTAGGAACAATGGAGGTCATTGCATTGCATTTTATCAAATCAAAACAACACTGTGACCTCTCCATCTTTATATTCGTTATTACAAGTCATCTCGTTGGCTCGCTGCAAACCGTGGCACTCACAAAGACACAAAGACATCACGCTGTCAATCCTTCATGCCCTTGGCAGACATGTTGACTGTGACTCTGCCCCCCCTGAGTCATCCCTGTCAAACACAGACGAGATTGTAAAACAGTGTATTGTACAAGAGCGGCCGTACCCTAATTAGTTTGAAGGAGTACACACACACACGGCCTGCTGGGAGGGGGATTCCTGGGCCAGATGGTAGAGCGTCCCTCCTGGACAGAGTCTGCATTTATCTGTGCCACACCCGTCTACACTCACCACACACACACGCCATAATGAGAGGACAGGTGAGTAAGTGGACAAATGACAACTGAAGCCAGTGCAATAATGGAACATGATGCAAAAGATTGTGCTTTAGATATAACCACTAGAAGATATTGTTAATCAGAGTCAAATTTATATGATTCCCTATATGCTCTATTCTCTATTCTGTGATTTATTCCAGTAGTGGGAGCTCCATCAAAGCCACTGTTTTCTGTTTTGTTGTAGTGGATTGGAGAGCAGTCAGCTGTGTAATGAACTGTGCTAATCTGTCAGGGATTACAGCGCCAGCAGCACTGCCTTTGTGTACTGTTGGTGTAACATTGTATATCACAGCTATCATCTCTCATTGAGGCCTTTTTAACGCCAGGCTGTCAACATCTTCCCCTTTTTTTTATATATATACTTTCAATTCTATAACAAACCTCGGCCACATTCTGCCTGCCTTGTCTTCATTAAAACACGATTCATGTTTGTCATAAGGATTCAGTGGTGTATTCAGCGAGGTAAAAGTTGCCCACCTGCGTTGCCATGGCTACCGACACGGAGGCGCATTCAAAAAAAGGTCAGACCACAAAGAAACGTCGCTTCCAAAACCCTCTTTAACACCTTCCTTAACTCCGTATTGAAGCCGCACTCGTTGTATTGATTTACTACGAACATCTGTCCTCTAGCATTTTGTAACAGCCTTTTCTCATTCATCAAGGGGCTCATAAATAATACAGAAGATGATAAATGGGAATCCACAACAGCACTGACACATTGTAAAAGTTTATTAACATGCCAGGTCACCACTGGCTGGGACAAGACAAGAGTGCCAGTCCCACAGATAGAGCTAATTGAATAGTGTTAATGAGTTTCTGGAGTCTCGGGCCTCTGGAGGCATGATACCGGGCCAGAAACATTGTAGGAATGTTGCTGGACTACTTCTATCATCATACTGTGCCGTCAGATGACACTCCCTGGCATCACCTACAGTGAAACCTCTCTCCAGTGACTAATAACAAGAAATACCAATGTACTTCAACATGCAATATTCCCACATATCTTAGGTTACATTTATCTGGCTCCACATGAAACAAAACAACAAGGTGAACCTGCATTTCTGTGGTCGTAGGTATGAACTAGGAAGCCACATTATTGACTTCTGCTGAGTTTATTGTGAACGCGCTAAATGAGCGCAGCCGCCGTCAAAACACACAGCTGAGTCGGGGCCGCTGTGTTGCTGACACTTATTCCGCCCTCTCATAAAGTCTGCCTTTATGAGCACTTTTTTTTTTTTTTTCACTGAGAAGAAATGACTCAATACCAGACCACAAACGCTGCATTTAGCCATGTGTGAATGGTGAATTATCATTCTTCGATATGAATAACGCGTTTATCCCCTACGTTGAAAAGGCTCCAACTGTCCATGTAAATCACAGCATTGCAAATGAATCTTTTTTTTTTTTTTTTAACCATCAGGTACAATGAATAAAAAGCCAGCCATTATGCGTCTGTAAAGAAGGTTACACACCAAAAGTAAACACACGCACCACACCCATGCAGCTAAATCCCATCAGCTCAAAGAGGACAGCCATCATATCAAATCCCCAAAAGACACTCACTGATCTCCGGCCCCCAACTTCTATTTCTGCTCACAGAAACTAGGCTAAAAGGAATAGCAGTCACGAATCACGGCCATACACACACAGACAGTCAGATAAATACTGCTTCAGGTCTGAGAGGGTTGGACATAAAGCCTATATTTCCGATGTTTACATATGTACTGTACAAATGTGTGCCCCCCTCTTTCCCCTGGTTTCATTGTGTCGATGGAAGTCATTCATTCCGGCCTGAGTAAGTTGGGCAGCGGTGAACCACTTTGCTGATGTGGCCTCCATTCTTGCAACGGGGCGATCCCTGTTCTCGTATCAAAAGCTTGCGCCTCGGTATAAATAGTCTGGGAAAGGAAGAAGAAGGGGCATGTAATGAGTGAGGAGGAGAAAGTGAGTCTTTGGACTTTGGTGTTGTAAACTGTTTTTTTGGGAGTGCGTGAGAGACAGTAGAAAACAGTAAAAAGAAGCGTGTGCAGCGCGGAGGTTTGAGTTGCAGAGCGGGGCTTAGTCTGCAGCGAGGAAAGCTGACCACAAATATGCCCGACTGTGGCCGGCGGGCTCCTGACCGACTGCTCTCCTCCCTTGCCATGTGGCCGCATTGGGCGGGAGAGAGAGCTTTTTCCATTCCACTTCCTTTCCCCAGCACGGTGAAAGGAAACGTGCTGCAGATGTCAGGGAAATAGAGGATCGCACAGGAGAGCTGGGAGGTGGGAACCCCAGTGAGTGTATGTCGAGTGTAAGTCTCCAATTGAATGGAATTACTCCCTTGTGGATGGTGGACATGTTGTGGGTACATCTATGTCTAACCGTGCTAGAGGAGAAATCGAAATAAGAGTAGAAATCAATGAGCCGAGAGGTTGTGAAGACACCAACATAATTGCCCTGTGAATTCTTTTTACAGTCTCAAAGGTAACCATGACTATAGCCTATGTAATGATGCTCATACTAAACTTATGGAAACTTTATCGTTAAGTTGTTGATACCTTTTGTGCAGGAAACATTATAAAACCTCATCTTTAGTGCGGTGGTGTGATTATCTACAATATATGCCACTATTTCACTTCACCTACAAAAGCACTCTGTTACCTTAGACAGCTTTCACTCTAATCTTATAAATTTATGACATCCAAACTGGGGCGGAATCAAATTAAGCCTTGTGGGTTCGCCCGCCCCTCAGTACCACTTTGATTTAATAGGATCAGTTGTTACCTCATTTTCTTTTCCTAATCAAACACCCGTATTCATCTCCAGGGCGCACCACATTAGTCCTGGCCAGTTCGTGCTAAATATTTGATGCCGGTGGAGACGAGCACAGTGGAGTGGAGCGTCCAGGGAGCAGACTAAACCTATAGCTCATCTATAATGCATCTACGACTCGCACTCTCACTTGTACGTATGCCCAAAATGCATTATTGGGCCAGAGATGCAGCCGAGCGGAGTAAAGGTATTTGAGATTAGATGAGACGGAGCGACTGCCCGGGGGGACTTCTGCGCTCGTTTGCAGGGGCATCTCTGAGGAATACTGAACAGCAGTTGAACTCGACTGTGAACCTGGAGGAGGGTTGGCAGAATTATAAAAATGGAGTCACGCCGACCTGAGAAAAGCGTTCGAAATGTTTCCAGTTTGTTTAATTGAGCACTGATATGAGAAAACATTTAGTTCTCTGGTCAACTCCAGAAATATACACAAGCAGGTCCATTTCTGTGTGGAAATCCAACATCATTTTACATAATAGTGAGCAGGATTAGTCATTTTGTAGTGTTTTTAATGAGCTTTCTCCTCTGTGCTTTAGTAAAGTTGCAATATGAGAACATAGGGAATCCACAATGCAGCATTTTAAACAAACAGTGATGAAGATGATCTCTGCAACATTAGCATCTATAATTACACTCATTTCCACTGCGGTATATTTACCCTCTATACATATAAATAAACAACATCTCCTCTGTGATATTTCTGCACCGTCTGCCCAGTACCTGACTCGTCTGCCTCATCTGCCTCCCTCCTGATCCGAGTATCCCTTTGAGCTGTACTGCACGATGACAAGGCGCCCACGGCTCGTCAGACTCTCCGTCTAGACCTCCGAGACGTGCCTTTGAAAGACACTGAAAGACTGGCCTCGAGTATGTGATGAAAGACAGATGCGAATTGGTAAAGATCTGTCATTTTCAGCTCAATTTAGCGTCAAATGGCTGCGGCAGAGCTATCGTTCTGGGTTCATCTCGGTGTTTTCGGCGATGGAAAATGGAGAATTCAAAAAGAGACTGACCCCCATTTATTATAAGAAGCACCATAAAACTTTCATCAACTTCCCATCAACATTTACTGCCTGTGATATTATGGTAGTCCTGAATAATTATGAGAGATCAGAGTGGTTTCTTTGAATATGTATGCACTTCTAGCAACTGTCAGACTTTATTTGTACTCCCACACATCAGTCAACGTTCCCCTGGGCAGCCATCGAGTGCTTTTTTTGTGCCACCGCTAATGGGATATAAATGTCACTCCAATCCGACAACAGCGCTGTTTGTCTCATGAATGTCTTTAGCCCTCACAGATACTGTACTGCAAAGCCTCCTGGGAGTTCAGATGTGTGTGTTTGAATGATGAAACGTTTCCTATCTTCAGGCTCCTTTCTAAACTCCCACTGGACTTTTTTTATTCTCTGTCAAGGTGACCGGACATCGCTTCGATCCATCTTCGTCCTTCTCCCAATGTCATTCACTCACACGGATTTCAACAACATTTCCAGTCCAGTCTTACTTCCTCATCAATTAGATATGCATTTAATAAGTTCACTCCTCTGTCACGTCACCGTTGGAACTCACACAGGTCACACAGGGCACTATTACTAAACAAAAAACCTTAACTCACCAAAAGTATGCGTCTCTGCCTCCCAAAACTTCCTAAGTGACATTTCTCATTCATGAGGTGTGTGCATCAGGTGACTTTAAGGTATCTGCCTCTTGCCGTGAGAAAACAAATGCAGCCATCCTTCCTCCACATTCCAGTCTTGCTTCATTAAAGACCTGCATACCTCCAGCGCTGCACACCGCCCCGGGGCCCTCCTCATGAGCTTATCAGCCAGTCATTAAATGCACCGCGCAGGTTCCTCCATCAACAACCCAAACGGCAACATGAGCTACAGCGATCTTATCTCCTTAATGTGGTTGAACATGAGAAAACGTCCCGCTTCAGTCGCCCTCCGCAACCACAATCGGACTTTTGAATCAGTGTTTATGCATCGAAATGGGATCTTCTGATGCTTTTTTTTTTTTACAAACCCATGTCCTGCAGTGCTGTGTATTTAAATGGGCGGCAGTGTCATTTATTTTGCCCTTAGTATCAAAAGAATGCTGTGATAATCCAGGCAGGGCAGTGAGGTGCAACCAAGCATTACAACCCAAACTCAGCCTGTCATTGTCTCTTAAGTACGTTCTTCTTCAGTGACAGAAGAAAAAAAAAAAAGCCAAACTGTCAATTGGATTATGCATGATTAGTCCATTCAAAGGGACAGGTTTATAAGAAGGAAATAATGCAATGATGGAATTAAGGTTTGTGGAAACTCATGACACATCTCGCAGGAATTCAGTCCTGAAGTGTGAACCTCTTAGGCTGACTGTATGTGCACCTTTGACCCGGGGCATTTATTTACAGAAAGAGAAGAGTCTTTGACAGAGGTCGGGCCCTCATTCAACCTCTGTCCTCCCCCCCAGAGCACCGTAATACAACAAGCCCAGTAATGAAATCCTGCCGCAATCTCATCCAGCCACGATGCCACGAGAGATATCCACAAATCAAATCAAAAGAGGAGGTGGTGAAACACTGAGTGGAGGATCAGAGAGATTACATAATCCATCCGCAGGCATAACTATTTACTCTGTCCCAGGTAATTCGGGAATAGATGATACTTTTCTCAAAATAGAAAGAGCTTTTCAAATATCGAGCATGTATTAAGTATTCTAAAGCGAGGCTAATATCACTATTGGAGGAAGCAGCAATCCTTTGAGCAAGCAGGTCAATATTAGATTCCGGACCTCTCTCAAGAATAACTTGTTAAAGTGTCACGGGGAAAAAAAAAAATCCAATTCCAGCGTGTCCTCAGACATTACGCTTTCATCACTTGTAACAATTTCCAAGCTGGTGCTGACATTAATCAATATTCTCCATTTCTGTGTGTGTGCGTTTCTCAAGAAAACATTTTCATTTGTTTCCTAGATTGTTTAGCATGTATCTTTAGACCTTGCATTTCAAACCAGAGTGATGAGTGGATCTAATGCAAGCAACATGGGTCAAATGTATCCACATCAGGTTTGCGTCTGTATTTAATGTTTTGCTGAAATAACCATGATAATCATAAGAGGTGGAATGTAGGGAGTGGGGATACTGCATTTTTTCCTCTCACATTTCCAAACCAGGATCAGGTGTTCCTTGACAACATGTCAAACATGGCAAAGACTCATCTTCGAAACTCTTGTGCTGTGCATCGCTGCAGAGATCATTTCACAGGTAAACAGCAGATAGGGCAGTCATGAGATGGCATAGCAGAACTAGATAAGGACTTCACAGCTTTCATGTTTCGTTGTATCTAATGCAGGGCTGTCTGATCTTTTTGCAGAGAGGGCCACATTTGACGTGAGGAAAATGTTTTAATTTTAATCCAAAAGTAGTTTAGTTGGATTTGAACAGGTTTAAATTAGATTTGAATAGGATTTAGATGGATTTGAAAATGTTTAACTTGGATTTATCCAGGTTTTAGTTGGATTTTAACAGGTTTTATTAAGATTTAGACAGATCGTATCTGGATTTAAAAAGCTTTAAGTTGGATTCATACAGGTTAAGGATACATTTGAACAGGTTTTAGTTGGATTTAAACAGGTTTAAGTTGGATTTGTTCATGTTTTGTGGTTGAAGGTTATGGATTGAACAGGTTTTAGTTGGATTTGAACAGGTTTTAGTTGGATTTGTTCATGTTTTAGATGGATTTGAACAGGTTTTAGTTGGATTTGATCATGTTTTACATGGATTTGAACAGGTTTTAGTTGGATTTGATCATGTTTTAGATGGATTTGAACAGGTGTTAGATGGATTTGATCATGTTTTACATGGATTTTAACAGGTTTTAGTTGGATTTGTTCATGTTTTAGATGGATTTGAACAGGTGTTACATGGATTTGAACAGGTTTTAGTTGGATTTGATCATGTTTTACATGGATTTGAACAGGTTTTAGTTGGATTTGATCATGTTTTACATGGATTTGAACTGAACTGTATTTTAAACTTGTTTGTATGAAAGCTACTGCTGCTGTTGAGGCCATAAACAGTACATTTTATCGCTGAAACCTCGTGCCATGAATGGTTCCTGAGCCTGATTTTGGACATTTCTGATCTACTGCACTTTACTTATGTTTATTCTTTGTAACTATAGGAGGACATACTATCTAATAAAGCACTATCCATCCTGCTCCAGTGTCCTCAATGAGACAAAGTGGAGGCCAGTGACTATCAGGCAACCACTCAACTCCACTTCTCAAAGTTCAACAGTGAGCTAAGGAAGGTGCCTTTATCTATTACAAGCTCACTCGTCAGGCTACTGCAAGGCACATAGATAAGAACCAGTTGGTCATTTGAATAATAATACAAGCACTCTGTGTGGAAATAGCCACTCAGACTCGACCAAAATGCCACACATGTAATGGCCTTTTAGCTCTGAGGAGTGATGTAGGATACACATTTGGGGTGATGCCATATAACAGCTGGACATGAGTGAAAGTCAAAGCCCGGTGTGTTCATATAGGGGTCACCGGGTGAACTCAGCCGTGAGGGATGTGCGTCTGCCTCGTGGTTACATTCACAGTGGCCACATGAAAGTTCTAGCAGTGGCAAAAGGAAGACGGAAGAAGCCCTGTCTAATTCCAGGGGTTACTATTACAGACGTTGGCTAAATCAGAGCCTAAAGAACACACAGACTGTTTTCACTTACAGTGGTGGGAGCGCTGCGCTAGGATACAGACATGCTGGCATACGTGTGGGAAAGTCCACTTGGTCAAATCATTGTTAATGTGTTGAGCGCCGTTGAGATTTCCCTGTCGGCGCTTTTAGGAGAAGTCGCATGAACAGAAGCCAAAAGATCAGACTGCTGAGTGAGGTTTGTCTAATTCGGAACAGCTCGAAAACATATGGAAAACGTGTGACAAGAAAGAACCAGCGACTGTAAAGAATACTGTAACGGGCTTTTCCAAGTTTTTTATGTCTCTGCTGCCGTTTGGGGACCTTTTCATGTGTACGCTATAAAAGTGGAAGCTTGCCTTTGACATTTCTTGGTGCTTTTTTTTT
Organism: Rhyacichthys aspro; assembly: GCA_036850595.1. Taxonomy (NCBI): domain Eukaryota; kingdom Metazoa; phylum Chordata; class Actinopteri; order Gobiiformes; family Rhyacichthyidae; genus Rhyacichthys; species Rhyacichthys aspro. The sequence goes on from CM072161.1 coordinate 8,908,441, forward strand.
TTTTTTTTCCTGCAGATGAAGCGCCAAAGTGAGTTAAGTCACGACAACATACAAGCCCATGAAACATTTCCACTCTGATGGCTTTAATGCAAAGGAATGTCCCGGGGGCTTGTGTATACAGTGATAATAAGTAACCACAAAGAGACTGGACCACGCTATCAGGAATTAATCTCCATAGCCTGTCTGACTGGATAGATGGCCCTCCAGATACTCACATCTTTTCTGAACAGTGTGACAGAGCTCTTGTCTTAAGAGGATTACCGCTACACCGTTCATCTGTCTCTATATGCAAAATGCCAAAAGTTCACATGTGCAGGCTTTGTCCAATAAGCCTGGGGGATGACAGCTTGACTGAGACATGCTAAAATGCTTGGAAGAAGAGGCTAATCTGCAGCAACTCCCCAACATTTCTGTCCCCCAGATTACTGTAAATAATAATCTTTAAATGGCCTAAGATGGGAAGCAGTGGGTGCATGCACGCAAGGAGGGCAGATGGAGTTAACTCAACCAGGCAAATAACTTTAAGTGCTGACTGTCTGCTTCCCATATCCTCATATTCTCTGCAAAAAAACAAAAACACACCTAATCCCCTTCTTTATGATAAGCTGTCGAGGAGCTTGGACTGTCTGCCGTGGGACTACGAGACCAGCGCCGGGATTTAAGGTTTCAAAGCCACCGCAAATTCAATTAAAACATAGTGGCTCTCTAAATCTCCGAGCTGGAAAATGGAATCGAAGTGGTTTGCAGGTTAAACGGCTGCTCCTCCCAAAGGTCAGACACAGTGACCGAGAACTCACACAAGCAAGTGAGCGGCCACACCTACAGCCAGCAAGGACACCCTGAAATGTCCCAGACGCTCCCCGTTTCTGCTTCGTCTGCGTCACAGACAGTCGTAAAAAAACAAAAAAAAAACTACCAAGAGCTTCTGGAGGAGCACGGCGGGTCAGGCTCTGAACAGCTGAGCCTAAAGACAGAGTGTGGAGCTGTCATTCACACCCTCTCCTTCATCGTGCCTGCAACTCTATAGCGCAGTCCTCCGTGCTCTGCTCACACTCAGATGTAAGTACGTGTGAGAAAACCCACTTCATTTGTCTTGGGCCAAAACAAAGATATTAAAAGACGTTTAAGGGGATTTCCTGATCACTCGCCGAACTAAAAATCGAGTTTGACAAACAGTTCCATGTTAAGAGTGGAAAAAACACTCACAGACAGAGAAAAGAAGTAAAAACATAAAAGCCAAATTGTGTTTTTGAAGTGCCCAACTATTCTCATATAATGACACTATTCTAGAGCAATTACTTTTAACAATTTTGGCAGTAAATCGGAATCAAGAACAAAGACTTTACCAGACACCGAGTTCACATACTGTTTTAAAATCAAAACCTTAGCCCAGATTTCTTTACTATCTACACATCGTTACCTCCCGGAGATTCAAAGCCAATCTTGGACAAAGCAGTGACTGTAATTTTCCCATCCTTGTTACACAAATAGCCCCCGTGTCTGGACCGCTCACCCCGTCTCTTCTGTGACAATGCTTTAGTGATCCACACACTACAGTAATAGCTGCTGCTGGTACAAAGAGCTTTTTGACGTGCCCTGCTTTGCTCGGTGCTGGTTACCACTGCTGCAGCGGCCGGCCCTTCTTCTACACCTCCCCTCTCTCTCATTCAGGGGGGGACCTTTTCACGAGGCCCTGTGCTTTCTGTGGCTGTGCATTCAGGCTTGCGTAACCCAGTGGTGGATGTCCTATGGGTTCCTGCTACCGGGAAAGAAGCAGCGAGATGAAATCGGAATAATAAATCAGTGGTGGTGCAAAATTGGGGTTAATTACACCCAACCGAACCCCTTCCCTTATCTCCGAGCGGCGTATTTATAGGGAGCTCCGGTAAATTGCCTGTTTTGTGCTGCTATCCCCAGATGTGCTTTAGCGCCTAATTACTGCTGCAGTGTCACTCACACAGCAGGACACAGAGAAGCATTTAGAAAGCGCATAGTAACTCAAAGTGCGCATGTTTGTGTTTGCTGGAAATGGCTGCATGCATTATGAACTAGTCTCACATAATCCAGGTTCCAGGAAGGGGAAAGGGTCCTATCTGTGTCTTTCTTTCTCTCCCTCAGCTTCTTCCCATGTGGCCAGGTCCGGTCTGCTGCAAACCCCCTCCACCGGCTGACTCCGAGCCCCCGCCCCATCCTCGCTCCTCTTCACACACTCCTGATACGATTGTGCACAGCAAAAGAAGATGAGGAAGGTGTACAAAGCAGACTGGAGTGTGTGGAAGTGAGTTGTGTGATGCTATCTGCTGTGGTTTGAAGATGGTGAGATAAGATAAAGGACTGTACATCAACACATTCTTGGCGTGGCTCCTTCTCTAATGGTCATTTAGGAACTAAGCACAGGAGATAACAAAAGTAGCTACTCTCTTCTTTTTCTCGGACGTTACACTATTATCTGTTGCTTTTTCCCCTCAAATGAAACCACGCAATAAAACAAACAGTGTGTACTTTTTTTTTTTCTTTTGTTACCTTGTCTCAGACCACAGAACATACTACTGTGTATCAGCTGAAACTGCACTTTGCCCAGTGACACATCTCCCACAGTGAACAGACTTCCCTCCATTCTGTGTGCTGCAGCAGTGTGTTAACCCGTTCAGTACTGTCCAATGGAATAGACAAATCCGGAAACGAAATATCCTACACACCTCCTTTTTAGTTCAGAATACATCCACATTGTGAATGAGCTCATTCTTAGCAATACAAAAATGGAACTTTAATAATAACCAGAGCATAAACATGTTCCTCTTTAAGATATGATTTGATAGATTAGTTATCGTCCGTCTATTTTCACTCCTACCATCACTGCTTGTTTTCTTTGCACTTTGCACAGTGTTCTGTTTATTCCTGAGTATACAGCCAGTACATCTGATGCTGGAGTAAGGAGGCTTGAAGAGGATTAAAAGCACATGGACTCATCCCAGCATCACACACAAACAGCACGTATAACACAGTGATATCCCATTGGAGAGACATTGTTCTAAAGACAAATGATCAGAAATAAACTGGGAAAATAATAAGAGATGCCCAAAGTGATGAATCTCTCATTGCCACAGTGACAAAGTAGATGAAGATTGATCAACCTGCGCTATCTATGGCCCACATTGTGCATCATTGATTTGGAAAGCAGCTTGATTTAATCATACCACAGCCTCCTTACGCACTGTAATCATCTTGTGGTTGGAGCAGACTGTCCACTGCGCTTGGGCAAGCCCATTGTTCCGCCCGTCTCAGCGGAGGTGCGCTGGTGGGAGCTCCTCAAGACTGTTCAAGCAATTAGTGCGTGGAAATCATACACAAAGAGCCCTAGCTGCCTCCTATCATTATCCCTCTATAGTGTTTAAGCATTAGAGACACAGAGAAGTGGCTTCTTACCGGCTACAGTGTATCTGTCCATGTAATTCAGGACGTTCCCAAAGGTAAGGATCCCGGCAGCAGCAGCCGGTGAGCGGCACCGCAGCAGCGCGGCGTGGAATTTCTGCCCGGGTTTACACGGGTGCAGGTCCGGGCTGGATTTGAGTGCGGGGCTCATGCTTCCAGACAGCGTGCGCACCTCGTCCGAACTGCTGCAGCCTTCAATCTCGCATCCATCGCTCTCCACACACATATTCTTACACGAAAGATCCAGCGTAAAAAAGAGAAGGGAGAAGGAAAAAAAAAAAAAAAAACACCCGCAGAGAAGAAGGGTTGAGCGGCACGAGACTCACTGTGGATTGCTCTCAGAAGGTGTTTTTGTCAAGTGTTGAAGCGCGGGAGCCTCTCTTTGGGGGATCATAATTCTGAAGCGGCAGTGTGCAGTGACGGACAGGCGCTGCGCTCCTTAGTTTCTTGCCAATACACGGAGTGCTATTAGTGTGCTGGGGGGTGTGGCCTAGTGATGCAAGCTCCGCCCCCTGAGCCCCGCAGCGAATGATGAGGCGCACCTGATCCTGCTGCAGATGCCCACCGTGGTGTGGGCTGTAGTACGGGGCTGATGTGTGCGAGGGCCCAGGGTGGGCGTGACGATTTATTTATTTATTTATTTATTTAAACCTGCTTGTGCTAACAGCTGAATAAGAACATGTATTACAGTTTAACTCATGGCTTATTAAAGTGGTGCATTTGCTCTGATGAAGTGAAAATAGGTTCAAGGTTCAAAATAACCCAAACTGGGTAGTTTTTGACCCAGCTGCTGGGTATATATTGGACTAACTACAGTGCTGGGTTAATTGTACCACATGAATGAAATTTCAAATGTGGGTTTAAATGTTTGAAATCATGCATACAATATAATATCATATCATACATTTTTAAAAAAGCACTTTAACCAATTTTAGGAAAAAAATTAAAAAAACTTTACTGTGTTGTCTAGAAAAGACTACCCAACGTGGGTCCACAGATGCTTCTTCCAGTGTGGGACATGTCCACATAAAGTCATCAGAGGCCAGTCGAAACTGCCCTTGATTGATATAATTAGGTCCTAAATGCGTGGGCCGTTACTCACAGCAGTACTGATATTAACATTTACATCCCCATTCACACTTCAGAGCTTCCATTTAGCATTTCATCTGATCAGTAAAGTTTTCCATATGTGGTCTTTTAGTGACTGGCTGTGTGGTCTGTGTGAGCCATTTGTACTTCATTAGCTGTAAATCAATATTCACTATAAACATTACGTCAGTGACTAGAGATGGCAGAAGAAGTGGATATGTTTGTCTGTGCCATTCCTAGTGGTAAAGTATAAACCCAAAGATGAAAAAAAAAACTATTTTGGATCAGAAAAGATGAAAGCCATGCCACTGTTTCTGTTCTGATGCTTTCAGCGGTTTCTCATCAGCCATTCAGGAAGCTAGCAGCGCCCTGTCACACTGCATAATGCTGTTTGTCGTCGACACCACAAGGAATGTTCCGCCGCAAACATCATGCACACAGTTTCCATAGAAAGAGGCATCTTAAACAAGCTTTGAATGCAGTCGGTGAAATGTAATTACCCCCGTTTTCTGGTTATAGTCTGGTAGTCCTTGGCTCTTTTATGCCGTCTTGTGATTTAGGAGGTTATTACATTGTGATACACAGGGCTTGTAGATGATATCGAAGCCATGAATGGTTGGACAATTCTCAGGGACAGAAAGAAAGACAATGAGGTGGGATCACTTTTGGCACAGGTTTTGGAAAAGGTTGGCTTTGCTCGGCAGGATTTGGCAATGAACGTGCATCAGAGCTGAGGTCTAAATGCACTCACATGCACCGGTTTGACCTGCACTGTTTGATTCAGACTGACATTTCTTCCAACAGAACATCACATCTCATTATGGCATTCATTTGGCAGCGTTTGTTTCAACGCAATCATCCACTTACTTTCCCATAACTTTGAAGACTGAAGGAGCGTTTGATACAAAGGAAAGCTCAATATTGTGATACTATTTTAATGTTACATTGATACAAGCTGCAGAAAGGATATAGGAAAGCAGTGGAGTCTGAGTGGCCTACCCAGCTGGTGGTCTAATGTGGAGCACTAAAGAGGGAGCCCCAGTACAGAGTGGCCCCTGTCCCCCTATGTGGAGCCCCCCACTACCCTGCTTTTTCTTTGGGATGTGTTTTATATGCCGGTCATGTCTTCAGGATCTTGTGTGTTTTTTTCCATTGGACAAAACATGGTGGCTTGGTGGACCTGGACCTATCTCTGGGTTTATTGTGCTCCATGGCCCGGAGCCATCGAGTCACAGCCCCAGCCTTCCTTCCTGTCTCTGCTTCAGGGCTGAGGCTGCAGTGCAGGATGGGAGATAACCCTGTAATCGGCGAGCGCAGCGCCTGCAGGACGATAAGCGCTCTGTTTCTATGCATTTTAAACATGTGGCACCCATCAAAAGTTTAAATGTCCAAGGGACACGTGTGACTATCAGCTGTGTGACTATCAGCTGGCTTTTTGGACAACGCCTTCATGTCCCTTTAACTCTGAGGTCACTGCTAAATCATTTACATATTCTAGTGAACAAGGAATTAGATGATCCTTCTCCCAGAGCAATGACAACACTTCTCGTTGGCATTAGACAAGCGTCCGCAGGAGCAAGAACAAAATGACTGAGGAGTAAATGGGATACAGTGAAAGGAAGTACCCCAGCCTGAATCTGTATCCTCTTTAGATGGACAGCATGTTTATAAAAAACTATCTATATTGTTGTAATTAAAGTGCAGAAATTTGAAATGAGGGTATGAAGCAACCTTTTGCACCACTGCAGAACGAGGCCTGAGCAGGAGGTTATTTCAGCTGATGATTTTTTATTTCATAGCTTGAATGTTGATTACCTTAGTCAATACTGTCTGACTTATCATGGTGTGTCATATTAAGCCATTTTGAGGCTGTAATAACAGTAAATGTTTGTAAAGATAAGCAGTTAATGACTGACCTAAACACTGCATTCATGGAAGGATTCTTCTACTGTTACTTGGTCGGACACAATTGCGTCATGTAAAGTACACATGTTTCCTCTTCCTGTACAAAGGCACAAGCCTTGGACCAACTATGAACATTCTGCCCTGTGCACACCCTATGTAAAGTGTTCTAGGACAGAATAAACACATCTTTGTTTGGTTGGTCTCCAAAAGAACACAGTGAGCATTCATCATGATCTCTCAGCACACAGACATACATTTAAATATTTACACAAATCTTCAATAAAGTCATTTTTCACTTGAATGATGCTTCAATTTCAAATATCATATATATTATATATTACCAGATATTAAACATCTGAAAATGCCGAATGCAAATTTTCTGTAACTCTGTTTGTAACTCTCAGATTCCTATATTTATCAGCTGTACTCAAACTCACAAAGCATCATAGACTGTCTAAAAGGCCTAGAAAGGGCTATCTTAGTGTTAATAATGTGTTTGAGCTTCAGATCAAGCTCTTCTCTCAAAAAGATGACCCAATCATATCTAATCCTAACACTTGTTTGAAGAAGAGACAGTGGCAGCCTGATGTCTGCCGTATTAGACCACCCCACTCTTCACATTCATTTGTTTTTAGAATCGGAGCCGTCTAGGCTTGAGTAAGACTTGAGGTGTGGGCTGTTCCATTCTGACCTCTCCTCAGCTTGTGACCTGTGAACTGTCTGTAGCTGCTGCAGCTCCTGCCCCTTATCCCTTCCCCCACCGCTATGTACCCGGACTAATGCAGGCCGGGCTCTGGCACAGTCTGGCAGCAGAGCAGCTGAGGATTTGAATAGCTCTCGGCTGATGTCTATCCTCCTTGGCGGCTACAGCGTATGGTGCAGTGAGACAGACTGGACTAAATATAGTGTTCAGAGACTGAGACAGCGTCTTTATCTGCTGTTTAAATTATTTATTCGATATATCCATCCAAGGTGGACTCCTTGATCCTGGTCTCTGGTCATCACCCTCAAGTAATCCCACAGAGGAATAAAGTAAAACAACCCCCGGCTCTCCACGGTACCATTCTGTATAAAATGTGCATCCTGTATATTTCCCAGTTGCATCCTTGGTGCAATGATAAATCAGTTATAATAAGTTCACAAACTCTAATTGGAGAAGTCTTTTCTTTGGCTAAAGTGGAGTCCAATGAGAGTGTATTTGTGTGTTGCGGATCATATTTATAGACTCTGGTCTTTGTAATTACCCTGTAGCTCTTGTGGAGTCTGTAAATGAGCTCTGAGCAGCCCAGTGGCCAGCAGGCCTCTGAATCTGGAATGCTAAGTACATAGGAGCAGTATGAGCCTGGGCTATTATACAACAAACCTCAGCTTTCCTGCGATTTTCAACTGCAGTCTGCTTTTCACTTGATGCGCCGCAAAAAGTCATTTATGTGACAGTGACAGCAGGTTTGACTGATCTTCTGGCCTACATTGTGAATGTGATCAACAACATACTCCACAGCCCTGTCCAATTTTAACCCCCTTTCACTGACTAGTTAATTTTGTTGTGATTCTAGGCTCATTTACATAGACAATCTCCCTGTGTTCATTAACACCGTCTTTTTCAAATCCTGCATTACCACTCTCACACTCTAATCAACACTTTTACTTTGTTGGTCTAAAGCTTGAATCTCCTGTTACAGTTACTACAGCTATTGCATGAAATGTGTAGTTCAAATGGGAAATGCCTATCGATCTGTACTATTTGAGACTGTATGATGTAATTGTCCAAACAAGGGGCAGTGCTGCGGGTGGAGAGGGCTCTTCCTCTGATGATGTCATGTCACTGCAGCAGTTTGGTGCCGATAAGGAAATAGTGCAACTTCACATCCACATGTGTGGTTATGCTCCTTATCATTGTTCTGAAGCTGCTGATTAGAGCAAACACACATGAAGCAGGACTAACACTGTGACAGATTCTGGTTCAAAGAGCCCGGCAAAAACACTAACTATTTGTGGGTGAGCACTGGGCATAGCCAGTCTCTTCCTGGCTCCAACTCCCTCATTGATCAGCCTGTACAATTTATTAGCCATTGTGACAGTTTCCTGCACAGCCAGGGTCGACAGGGGAAACTGAGAGCTATGTAGATAAAGTGCTCCGAAACATGCCTCACAATGCCTATTGTGTTTTAATTGCAGGTTGAACTGTTACCTTCTCGATGTTTTCCACATACCTTTTAATGTGCGTGTGTGTTCGCTTGTTATTCCACAGAGGTGTCTCTCTATTAAAGTCACAATCAGTTTCCCGAACAGTTGAGAAAGTTGTAACATAACTTCTGGAAAATGACAAGCTTAAGGTAGAATGTTCAAAAACAAAAGGAAATTCCAACACAACAAAGTCATGAAAGCTTTAACAATCTCACTGTCCTTGAACTTCAGTTTTCTATTGTCAGGAAAAGTCAAGTTCAGCCTGGGATTTTAACAACTTATGGGAAATGTTTTGTCACAGTTATTATAAATGACCAAATACATCTCCTTGTGACACAGACAGATAATAAAGATATATAAGCTCCTTAACTCTTTTATATCGTGTGGGTGTGTGCTTGTTTACGTCTGAATACTCACTGCTTACACTTACTGAACCATAAGCTTTAGTCTGTGACCTCTCGTGAGTTCATAGAATGTGGTATGTCTTTAACAAGTGTCAACTGAAATTTGGCTGCCCCTGTCGAAAAACAGGAGGTGACAAAGACGTATTTTCATATGACAGGCTGTTATTTGCAGGACAACCTCCATCAAATCATAGAATGTTCAGACCGCAGAGATGTGTGAGAGGAAACCACACACTCAGGTCAAAAGTCAGCGCCCTGTCAGTTACAAGGTCAAGACAACACTATCAGAGAATTCATAAAACATGGATTTCACTTGTGTGACCTGTACATACAACAGACACAAAACATATAAAGCAACATCACTGGTGAAAGTATTAGATTTGAAAGCAGCAGTGCTTTATTTTCACATGCCCATTGTTGTGTATTTATGTAATTATGTGGTTCTGTTGGCCTGGGACATTATATAAAAAAATTACTCTACTACCATTACCTTCTGCACATGCTGACTCGGCAGTTCATCAAGCAGTTCATCTGCTTCTCGACGGGTCCCCTGGAAACATCTTGCTGTGGAGCCTATGAGCGTGAAGCTGTAAATTTGTGCAATGCAGCTACGCCATCTAGTGGTCGGAATGCGCAAACATTAATGAGACAAAAATGTGTGCAAATAAGTATGAGATATATGTCAAATGCTGTAAAGCAACATCTTTCCTTATGTGACCGTACTCTGTTCTTATGTTAAGGTCCAGCCTTAAGGGCGTGTGGTCCTCATTAGTCCTCTGCAGCTGTATATGCTGCCTACATCATTCATAACTGGAGAGTTCATCTGACAACCCTCAGTGCACTTTGGCACATTCAGCGTATTCTGAAGGATATACCTCTCAAAGTGGCCACATGAGGATTAAAGGCTGTCAGCATAATTCAGAAGAACTATTAGGACAAGACTCCCACATGGACTGAGGGATGCTTCAGTCCAGATATTGTCAGCTGTGCAGATGTGTTTAGATGTTAAAAACGGCACATGTAATCACTTTGAATGTGATTATCTCATTATGACATTATGGCCTGAGTAATACTGAAAGAAACAGGAAGCTGACTTGTTTCTGCAATAACTACCATTCTCTGCATCACAAATATTACAAATAAGGTTTGAGCCCAAGCTGCTTCCTGTGTCTCAACTCACGGCTGCCTTTCCAAATATCAAAATGTTACATTACAGAAAAAAATAACCCTTCTGTCCTCTTTTAGCTCATTACAGTTTGTTGACAAAAATAGTTTTGTTTCCTCAAAATCACAAGACCTTTGGTAGAGTCCTGAAAGTACACATTCCATAAAAACATTGCTTTATGTTATTTCTGTTGCAACACTTACATGCATTACATTTATTAATTAATTAAGTGTAAAAAAAAGTTCCACTTTGAGCATTTAAAAACATTCTACAATACAAGAACATGTAAATGTTTCAAGTACAGTATTGGAGGTAAGTTAGATATGCTTTACTTTGAAAATCCATTCACACAATCTGCTACAACAAATATACCCTGAGAACATTCTCTTACAAATCTCACACACACTTTAGATTTAAATATTTCCTGTTGAAGACATGGCCCAGCTTCACTTTTTCTCAGTCTGTAGCTCCATGGACGAATCTGGAGCAGGCTCCTGTTGAAGAGGGGGTTCTATTGGTAGAGATGGGATGAATCAGAATACTGATTAATACACATTTAAGATTAAATGAACAATAATCACGCCTAGAGAATGTCAGTGCTCATGTTTTTGAGCAGCCATCTGGCACAACAACAGAGTAATGAAAATGTTTTCAGGTCAGATTCAACACAATGTTGTCTTTATCAGGTTTGGTCCATTCCTGGCGTGGAATCTCTGGTTTGTTACTGAGGGGCATGAGTGCAGATAAAGGGAAGTTTGTAACTGCAGAAGGAGTGCAGTCTTGGCCTAAATAAGTCGAAAAGAAGGCCATTGTTCAGGAAGGCCTGACACTGGCTCATTCGGGGGAATGTAATTCTCACTTTCAGTATCACAAATACAAGAACAAGTAAAAGTTTACCTTTTACCAATTGTAGAGCTGCCTTCTTGTCATTAGTGATGTGAATGGCTGTCATTAGAAAAAATATTCCACCAATGACACCGATGAACGGACAAAGGAGGAAACTGTACATAAGACTGCGGAAGTTCCAATCATGAGATTCAGGTTTTGACTTTTTGATGGCATCAGAAATCTAGTCCAAAAACAAACCAAAGCATGACATAAGTACAGTGTAAGAAAAAAAAACAGTACACAGCTATTAATCATGGAAGAGGAAACAACAGTTTTCTCACCACTCCAAGAAGATAAGGGCTGCCGGCATCTCCTAAAAGATGTCCCACTGTGATCTGTATGGCCTCAGCTGAGGCTCTTCTGGTTGGGACAACAACATACTGAAGAGAACACATCACAATGTGAGCTCATGTTCACAGTGAAGGGCAAAGTGGCCCAGGTCTGACTTTTTAATCTCATCTATACAAATATACAGTGTGCTTTATGTGTTATAATTTTTTACTGCTTTTTGGGGTTTTTTTAGCAGATGCTGTAAACTCTTAGATTGAAATGATTTGTTATGTGTACTCAATGTATAATTAAAACTTATATAAAGAGAATATTAATGTAATGAGAGAATAGTGCTGCTGGCTTTGTCAAACTTTGGCATTAAAAATACTTTTTAAGACATGCTGACCACAAGAGGAAATGCAAACTCAAAAGACCTAATTCCGGTCACTCACAAGGAGTATATCAGCCAAAATGGGCCAGTTCAGTGACAGCAGTGTCTCACTGATGAAAACAAACACCTAAAGAGACATGAGGAAGAAGATGACAGTTTAGCTGAGAGTATATCAGAGTGCCATTTTGTCCCTGACTCTTACATGATGTGACTCTTACATAGGTCGCTGGGATGTTGACTGATGCTGTAAAGAGGGTGGCAAAGAGGAACGGGACAGATCCCAACATGCCTACGGCACAGATGACTGGGTCTGCATACTCAACCTTGCCCCTAAACCATCTGGACAAAGCAGTGCCGATACCCACTCCTAAAATGCCGGTCACCACGGTTACAGCCCCAAAGATATAACTGCAGATATAAAAGCAAATGTCATTATTACAGTTCTGTTATGAAAAGTTCAGGCAGTAAAACCAGTAAAGCAGGTCTGAGAGAACACAGTACCTGTCTCTGGCGTCACATGGCTCTACAGTGCATGGCTCCAGCAGTCCCTGAGTAACCTGAGCTCTGGATAAGAAGGTTGGGGTCCAGAAAGCCAGAGCTCCAGTAAGAAATGCCATTGCTGTCACTCCCAAAGATGACCAAACAAAGCTTTTACTGATGAAACAAACAAGAAAATTTAAACAAACGTGGATGCATGCCGCGCACAACCGTCAGCACCAGACTTACTTCTTCAGAAGGTACTTAATGTCCTCCAGGTAAGATGTGTTTTCAGTAGTTGCCGGACCTTGGCTTTCCACAGCACCTCTAGGTGGGTTTGGACACAGGAAGACAAGCAAAAGTAGTCCACCTACACCGAGAATGGGAGTGAGCTGACAATACACACAAGAAAAATCAGATATTACTCTCGGCGGTAAAACAGCATTTAATAAAAAAGACAGTGGCTTGCTCACCCTAAGAGCCCAGCGCCAGTCCCCTGTGAGAGAAGCAATTGATGCCCCTGAGATGTATCCAAGACCGCTACAAGAACCAGAGGACATGGATTTGATGGATTGAATGCATTGCTCAGAAGTGATAAAAATTAATTTCAGGTTTTATTTGTTTTGGGGTTTTTTTCTATTCGTACCTTCCAACTGGAATGAAGATGTAGAAGGCAGCAATCATCATACTTCGCTTGGTCCCAGCAAAGAGGTCCCCAATGATTGTGGGGGCGATAGTGGAGTAGCTGGCCTCTCCGACTCCAACCAGGGTCCGCATCAGCACCAGAAACCAGAAGTACTGGAGGATTAGGTTTGAAAGATTGAAATTATTGTTATTTACTATATATTTTCCATCTGAGAAGTTTTATAAAAAAGATTCACATGATTTTCATTTCAGTTTAATGATTTAGTTTAATTATGCAAACAATTTACAAGACACTTTTTTCATGCACATTTCAGAATAACCATACACATTATGATCATATACATTATGTAAACATTTTTCATCTTGATGCCTTCAGTTTCCTCTTTCAATACCTATTCACTTCACTGTAAATTAAAAAATACTTTGAAGACAGCAGACTGAGGACAGCAGATAGAGGAAGAAGACCAGACAGTTTCCCCATGCAGATTTGTTGCATGTTACTTTTTGTACATTGCTATATTTCACACTTACTGGCTCAGTGACAAATGAACCTCCCAGTGCGGTGATTAGCCACACAACCAGGCCACCAATCATGATGTACTTCCTATTGTATCGGTCCCCAAGATAACCAAAGAGTGGTGCAAAAAGTAGAAAGCTGCAGATAAAAACTGTAAGTGCATTAATATGATATTAATAACAGTGAATAACTATCTGAATGTTTATCTGAGAGCTTTAAAAGAAAGACTGCATTTTCTGTTCACAAAAAAGCCTAGTTACTTGCTCTTTCTTTCACTTAACATCTAAAATAAAAAAATAATAAATAAATAAATAAAATAGTCTATCTAGCATTGACCACCTTTGTTGTATAATGTTGTTGCAAATATGGGAATAGTATGTGTGCTTCATACCTGTCTGCAGAAGTCCAGCAGTACTGTCACTTATATCAAAAAACTTCTGCATGTTGAGAAGGACTCCTAAAATGACAACAAAAATCCTAATTAAGCCACAATGCATTTGTTTGACCCAGTCTAGACTGTCACCATTACGCTGCAGATGCACTGACCTGCTATAGTATACCGCTCCATGTAGTTTAAAAGGTTTATGTAGCAAAGTACAGCCACAGCCACATATCCACGCGCAGTGGAAACAACTGGTGGCTCCAGTCTCTCCAGTGATGATGTGCTATTGATGAAGGAGCCATAACGAAAACTTGCGCTGAGACTGGGTCGAGGTGACATTACTTCCCGTAAAGATGTGACCGACCTCTTGGGTTCCATGGCTCTCTCTTCACCTGGGAACAAATTTGATATATGGAGATGACCTCATTTTAGAGACATTCCTCAGGGTAAACTGATAAAGGTACTGTGTACACAAAAAGATAGGACCTCTGCCTTGACAGATCACAAATGTAATCCCAGAGGCATTTTTGTACATAGAGCAGGCAAATCAAGTTAATATAAAGTATGACAAAGTTTCACTCTTAAAATGATGGAAATGTAAAAAAAAATGTATGATACATTGCTCATGCTTTGATATCTTTATCTAATCTGCTGAAATCAGTTGATGGTGTTTGCAAGGACACTTTTGACCACTTCCATATGACACAAAACCAATTACACAAGAGTGGACCAACTAACTAACTGTTGCAAATAAGTTGCAAAGGGACAGAGTGCAGAAGAAAAGTTGTATGCATACTCAGTGTGAAACAAGTTTCAGTGGTTTGGTAATGATGTGTCCTTAGGGGAGCAGAGTTGTTTTGGTGAGAACAAAAGACATTAAAAAACATAAAGGGTTGATACAGAGTTTGATAAAACGTAGCATGAACAAATTAGTTACATGTTTGTCTGTATTTATAGCTGTAAAACAATGTTCATGACCCAGAAGTTTAATTAATCCTGCCTCACTTACTTGTTAATGATGTCTTGCTGATTTAATCCAGTTGAGTTATTCCATATTTGCTGCTCTCAGAAGACAGTTACTGCGAGGTCTGAAGAGGCAAGGCTCAGCTCTTACATGCCTTGAGAAAGATTGAGTTAGAGAAGAGACCAGCCCACAGAGGGACGGTCATATGCTTTTAGAAAGACCATCACTGTGACGCAATGCTGTAAATAAACTCCTGCTTTTCACTTCCTTCTTTTTGATTCTTTCATTGTTCCGTTTGTAATATTATCACTGTCAAATGCTATCACAGTCAAATCCCGGACAAGTAAACCTATAAATATTTAGATACATCATGCCAGTAATATATGTAGAAATAATCATCTCTGTAATTGTATTCCTCTGCTTAATAAAATGCCATAAGACTGATCATTTATCAATTATGATGCCCACAGTGCAGTGTAGTTTCACTAGAACATGGGGGAAGAGTCTTGTTGAAATATATATATTTTTTGTCTTCAGTTTATAATCATTACAGCAACCTTTTCATGAGATAAGCAAAGTGCAGAAAGTCACTGCCTGAAGAAGTGAACCCTCAATTGATATTAGTGTCAGCAAGATGAGAAATCAAAGTAAAGCTTATTGATTCATCATGGTGTCTGTAGTGTTATTTACTATCTTATAAGGCTCTAATTTATTTGCATTTATTATTATTTTTCTTTACAAATTATACTTTTGTTCCTGGCTGGCTAAAAAAGATTAGTTTAAATAAATAAAAAAACAAACACATTTGAATACTTGTAAATATAATGTTTTTAACAAATTTCTAATAGTGGATTAGAAAGACTGCAGAAAAACTCAATAGGCCCATGTTGTAGAGTTGTTTCCTTTTTGTGGGTAACTGTGAAAAGTAGTCGATTCACCAAAATAGTAATTCCGGTAATATCCACAGGAGGGCAGTAATAATTGAAAAGAACGCCAATCAGCGCTAACCCGCTGAGGCATTAAACACGAAGAAGAAGCCGGAGAAGGCGACGGAGGATGACGAGAACTCAGCACCGAAAATAAGAGACCGACCACTATTCTGTGAACGATTGGTTAACCCGATTATATCTAATAATCATCACTGAACTCCGTAGCATTGAATTCGCTAAAGTATGACAGAGCCTCAGTCTGCATTGTTACTCAAGAAACAGCTTGCAGGTAAATAAACGCAGCCAAATGTTGACTGCATTTGCGCTAACACAGTCGTTAGCTGTTACTCGACTGATGCAGGCGCAAAATGTTTTCTTGAACCTTCCACAAAGCCCTTAAACAAAATATAGATCTACACTGCTTGGTGATGGTATCAGTGGATTGAAACTGAGTGAACATGTCTTTCGTGACAACAGGGTGACTTTAATTTACTGTCTGTACAACTTATTTTCACGTTTGTATCGACGTTCAGTGTTGGCTTCAGTTGAAAGCGGCTGTCAGAACTCTCAACGGCTTTTACTGTGAAGCCCTGCTAGCTGTTAGCATTAGCATTGCCTATGTGTTTACAAACATTTCCAACTGCATAACGATGTGCTTCTGACGTATCTTTAGTATATACATCATTCATGCGAAGGCATCATTATAGGCCAATATAATCTTACTCTAAAATGCTACACATCCTGTTGGAAACAAACGTTATATTGTTAATAGACTAGCCTGATGGCTCTCTCAGCTGTTGTCACTGTAGTTAGCCACAGTGCATAAAGCTAAACGTTAGCTTATACCAGTTGTCAATATTTTGTACCGTTTGCCGCTCAGTAGAGTCAGTTACTCCTTTATTATTGCAGTCGTTTAACCATCTGTACTGCATATTATGGTGAAGGAGCAAATGGTTTCCTAATGTTTTTCTAAGAGGTGTCAAAGTAAATTTTGAATCTAAAGATGTTTTCATGACCCGCTGTGTTGCCCTTTGTCACATAGCATTTGTTTGTAAGTACACTTAGAGTCAACAAGATTGTCATCATTGTCTTAAAGCTATTTAATCTAGTGTTTAGCAACATTTTAAGGTCTAACCACTTAAATACTTATAATATAGTACTTATAATAGTTATGTAACACCATACAGCACAATTTTCATTCTTTTGAACTGTTATCTTGAAATGCACAACAACAAAATTACCAGACTTTTCATTTCAGTCATAAAATATGAATGCAGTATATGTATTGTATGTATATTTATTTGTGTCTTGTCTGTTTGTTTGTCATCACATGGATTCTACACAAAGGACTTAGTTAAAGCCCTTTCACAAAACCTATTCTCAAATACCTTGTAAGATAAATCATTTGTATGACTGATGAATTGATTTACCCTGGTGTTTTATATGACTGTATATTCAGAGCTGAACAAAAACCCAGTTGAGGGATTCTCAGCAGGATTAATTGAAGAAAGTGATCTGTACAGATGGGAAGTCCTCATTATTGGACCCCCAGACACACTATAGTAAGTGCTGGTTTGTCATCTTCACTATGCCCAATCTTCAGTTCCACATGAATGTACTTTTTTGTTTCTAAATAAGCCATGATCAATGTTATTCTTTGTCCACAGTGAAGGTGGTGTTTTTAAAGCTCATCTGACATTTCCCAAAGACTATCCTCAAAGACCACCTAAAATGAAGTTTATTACAGATATCTGGCACCCTAATGGTATGTACAGGGCAATCATTATTACTAACATATCTTAAAAGTTAACAATAAATGAACTCATTGTTAGAATTATATAAATGAAACATCTATGCAATCAAGACAAAAAGAAAGAATAATGGTTGATGAATGATAAAAAACAAAACAAAAGAAAGACATATATTCTGCAATTATGATGAAATGGATTCCACAACAAAAGACTTAAGGCTGTAACTCATTTCCATAGGAATTTTAAATGAAGCCTGTACTTACGATACTAATGTTCTTGTTGTTGTAGCTTGAGCTTTTGCTTAACTCTACTACTTTATTTTTCAGTTGACAAGAATGGAGATGTATGTATTTCTATTTTGCACGAGCCTGGGGAAGATAAGTATGGCTATGAGAAACCTGAAGAGCGTTGGCTGCCAATCCACACTGTGGAAACCATCATGATTAGTGTTATCTCTATGCTGGCAGACCCAAATGGTGACTCCCCAGCTAATGTGGATGCAGCAGTAAGTGGCGTTTCTTGTGTTCATCAAGTGTATGAAAAATTATCAACTGTTTAGCAAATTGTATTTTCTTTCTATTTGTAGAAACAGTGGAGGGAGGACAGACATGGTGAATTCAAAAGAGAAGTTTCCCGTTGTGTACGAAAGAGCCAAGAGACTGCCTTTGAGTGATGTTTAGCCTGGATTTAGCTCAGTGTTTTCAGGGTAAGTTTATATTCTTCATCTTGTGATATAATATTTTTCCCCACACATATGCGGTAACAATAAAAAACTTGACACTCTTAAGTTTAGTTTTACCAAAAGCCTGCTTGGAGACCTTTTGTTATTATAATACTTAATACGACTAATTGTATTTTTCTTTTGAATTTTTTACAGGTTTCAAATTTTCAATCAAGATGGCACTGTCTCCTGCACTCTTCCACCTGGTGCCAGGCTCGTCCTCCCATTTGTGGCAGGACCATACTGGCTCCTGTAGGCTGCAATAGAACATAACAGTGACTAGCAAGGCTGACAGGAAATTGCCAAGCAAGTGCCAACAAAAACGACAAGAAAAATTAAATACCCTTTCTCTAGTCTATGAACTGCTTCAACATTCAGGAAGATATTGTAAAGACATGTAAATAGTACAGACTAAACCGGATAATATATACTCTCTTTTTTCATCCATTAGGAGTCTTTGACCAAATGAGTAGCGCTGGTTTATTTTTGTCCACTTTTCCTTCAAGTCCAGCGTGCATTTGTTGTCTTTAGGTTTTAGCAGGAGATATTTAGGAGAAAAAGGTGGGATGCTGTTGGAATAATGTCATCTGTCAAGAGCCCAAGCAAGACACTAAAACCACAATATTACAATATACTATTTGGGAGTTTTCTAACACACTTGAAAACTCAACCAGATCACAATAATTTCTTATAATTTATTACGGCAAAGTTTAGTTTTTCTTATCAGTTTAATGTCTTGGCCTCCAGCGAAGTTCATAATAATTCCCCCCATTTGTGCATGTTAAATTCTGTTTACCTTTTTTTCTAAAGTGCCTCCTAATCAAATGCTTGGCTACTTAACCCTGCATTTAATACATTAAAATATTGAAAGAAATATTGAGAAAATTGCATACCATATGTATGAATTTATTCAATGAACCAGTTCAATGGGAATCTGTATAATAACTGGTCAAATTTTGGTGTAGCAATAACTCCAGTAATATAAAGTATATACATTAATTTTCAATGTCCTAAAAATTTTGATGTTTTCTGACTCATTGTTATTTTAGCAGCTCTTTACCTTATTTGTTGTGTCCTGAGTAGAAATTCTTATGCATGCTTTAGTTTTTCTTTCTTTTTTTTTCTTTCTTTTTTTTTTTTTTTTTTTTGGATGAATGATTTTGGGATGTTGTTTGCAAAAGTTTGTGTGTAGACATGTGTTATTGTTTTCTTTTTGATCACATCCACCTGATCCACAATCTCATGATTATTCTGCTCACAGGATTATTACAGTTTTGCCTAATGTACAAAGAAAAAATACTGATGTATATTTTTCATGGTATGATAATTGTCTTCTGTAGTGAGTTCTTCTAAAATATGAATTTTTTCAATATTTTTGTGTGAATTTTGTTTATGTGTAAATGCAACTAAATATAAAGATCATATAAAAAAGAAATGCATATAGAAAAGAAATGCATAAAGCAAACAGCATCTAGGACCAATCTTCAAAACAGGAAAGCCTAAATTTTCATAGAAACAAATACCCTCAAAGCCAATTCTTTATTTTTGCACTACGTGGTAATGTTATTCAATACCTTTTATTTGGCTACAAACGTGTAGGATTGAAGAAAAGACAATGAAGAGAGTCAACGTGGTCCTTTGGTAAGTAGATAAAGATGCCTGTAAACGGCTAAGAAAGTGTGTGTCTTACAGATAAGTCCTTTCTTGTGCTCACAATTAGAAATGAGATGCACAAGAGGTGCAGTTTCAAAGTGAAAAGGTGCCTGGATGTGCCGTGCAAAGATTTGCACTTTTTAAATTACACCAGTCATAAACTGGACACAATTCTAAAACATTCATGTAAGTTACAGACGTCGTGGGTACTTCGGAAAAAAAAACCAGATTTTTGAACTCTCGTAAACGCAGCATCACCACTGTGTGGCTTTCGGTCATATCGCGATAGAGACCGTCAGGACACGGAGCTAACGCAGAGCAACATGGCGGAAGGTATGAGATTGATTTTCTGAGTATTTAGCACACACCCGTTCACCGTGGTATGCATGGTTAACTGTGTGGCTCATCTTACTAATACCTATCAGTATTATTTGACAGGGGATTGTTTTGGTGTGAATAAACAATGCACTAGGTTTCGTCAAACTCAAATCTCGCTGGCACTCGTTACGTTGCTAGCTAATATTTTACAGCTATGATATAGCCGAGCTGGGTAAATCAGGGTTGAAATAGATGGACTGGCCAGTGGAGAACATTATGTTATCACCAAAATGGACAAGTATCCAACTGTGTATCCGTTGCACTAACTATCAATTCAATTCAATAGATTAGATTGTGCCTGCAGTGCAAACTGTATCATAACTGCATTATAGTAGTGCATAGGTAATACTTTGTTGTTACAACACTAACAACACTTGCTAAGTTAAATCCCATCCTGTCTTACATTATATTGCTACAGGGCAGACATATGTCTCGGTTGATGTCACATTTCTGTCAATGAAACACCACTTCTCAGCATGTAAAAGCCAAGCCAAAACCATGAGGGTTTTCTATTCTTTATGACTTTTCTTTCACTAAATTTATTGCCTTAGACTTTTCTAAACCCATTGCCTAATGCAAAAGGGCTAATAAAATGTTGCAGATACGTGGACTACTGTATTTCATTTGTTCAGTTGATTGGCAGTTTCTGCTAAGCTGCTGCCCCAGCAAACCACCCTTCCTGTGGTGAGCAGATCAGGTGGTTCAGAGAAACACCCCCAATCCCTATGTTCCTCATGACTAGAAGCTATGCCAGAAACTCTTTACGAGGGAGGACAAAGTAACGTGCTGCCTCAGCATTGTTTCTTCACTAAAACTTTACTGGTTTAAAAGGAAGGAAATGGACTGTGTGGACTCAGCTTTTAGCCAGAACTATGAACTATGTTGTAGTATTAGCCACTGTAGAATGTCTTTTGATATTTTGATTTCGTAATATCTTGTTTTAACAAGAAAATATGATAAACAACATTGTTATTCATTACAGATATTAGTGGATAAAATGATTGGGATGCCTTTTACAAATTGTGAATAATTCAAATTCAACTGCATATATCTGCTTCTACACAGCTAAGGTTTTAGAGCCTAATCCTTACTTAGAAATAGCCTTACCTAACCTGCTTTTTGTCCTTGTAACATGTTGACTGATGTCTCTGTTCTTTGGCACAGAGGAGGTGGCCAAGCTGCAGAAGCACCTGACCCTGCTCCGGCAGGAGTACGTGAAGATGCAGCAGAAACTGGCCGATACAGAGAGGCGCTGTGCGATGCTGGCTGCTCAGGCCCCTGGTCAGGGCTCCACTGTTCAAACAGCTGCAGACACCTTCATCAGCCGCTTATTGGAGATAGTGGCTGACCTTTATCGGCAAGAACAGTACAGGTGAATTTGTTACATGGCCTACTATGACTTTAACTTTGCTTTAGTTTAAAGTTTTTCAGTAGCAATATGTAATTTTTTTGTTTAAATCTAAGTAAATATTGTTGGTATTAGCAGTTTATACATATGTTTTGTCACTTTTGTAGTGATCTAAAAGTGAAAGTTGCTGGTGAGGAGCTCTGTGCCCACAAGTTTGTGCTGGCAGCTCGCAGTGACATCTGGAGCCTGGCCAACATGGCCTCTACATCTGAACTGGACCTATCTGGTAAGAAAAGGTGTACATTAAAGGTGTTTTAACACCTGAAAGTGTGATCCGTTTTGACATTACACTTCACTATTTAAAACAGCTTGATAACCTGTACACACTTAAAGCATAGCTGTGGCAAGTGTGCTGTCACTTCAGTAGTTCATTTTACAGTTTTAATAGAAAAATTTGCATAGAGTTACCATGCCAGAAACATTATAGTATGTATATTTAAACCACATTTGTTTTTTCCCTGCTTAAATTATTGCCAAACACACTTTCACACTGCAGTCAAACTCATCCTTGGTCCTGGTAAATCTGAACCAAGACCACTTTTGTTTGACCAAAGACCAGCAGGTTCAAAAACTAGTCCTTTCGGACCTTCACGTCTTCAAATTTGGTTCAAACTACACGGGACAGCCCTCATCACAGGACATTTTTTACACATGGCACTGGCATTATAAATGTACATGTGCAGCCACATTGTAACTGATAAAAGGATAGCACAGTTACATCACATTTGTGTCCCTTAATTATTTTGAAGTAGTGAGCTTGCAAGAAAACATTTTATTTTCAAACAACAGAATGGGAAAAAAGGGCTGGGAAAAATATTGATTCTCCGATTTTAATCGATCGTCAATTTAATGAAACAGTATCAATTTGGGATTTCCCAAATAAATAGCAAATGAATATGAATGAGCGTGCTTCAGATAATGTGAATATTACAAAAGTAATTACCAATTGTGTGAGCCTGTTGTTAATGTAAATGTGTATTTCAGTAATACAGCCAAGTGGGTAATTCTGAAATATGATTGTTGATGGATGTTTATTAGCTATCAGGATTTAAGCTATTTTTCACTTAACCCCTTCTTAGATTGCAAACCCGACGTTGCCATAGCAATGCTGCGGTGGGCTTATACTGATGAGTTAGAACTTAGTGAGGATGATGCCTTTCTTATTGACCTAATGAAGCTGGCCAATCGCTTTCAGCTTCAGCTGCTCAGAGAGAGGTCAGTAATTCAAGTCAAATATTGTAGTATCAATGTATCACAATGTAAGTATGTATCACAATATCCTCACTGAATTTGTATTGTCATAACAATATTTGTCCTTATGCACAGATGTGAAAAGGGCGTGATGTCCTCCGTAAATGTCAGAAACTGCATTCGTTTCTACCAGACAGCTGAGGAGCTAAATGCTACCACTCTAATGAACTACTGTGGAGAAATCATAGCTAGTCACTGGGTAAGTCGGTACACAAACCTCTTTCTGTTCCGTCATGTTTATTGTGTTATCACTCCATTTACAATGCCATAAATCTAGAAATGTCATAACTAAGGCAATTGTGAAGTTTACTGTGTATTGTTAATGTGTAAAAAAGCTGTCTGCATACACTTTGGTTTACCGGATTGTATTTTTATTGGGCCCTGGTCTTCTGCTCTTAAAAAAATAAATGATTTAGCAGAGACTGAACTTCAAATCTTCAAATGATTCAAGAAAAACCAAGGAGTCAGTGCTTTGTCAGATTATTAACTGTACTGTTTTCCTCAGGATGATCTCAGGAAAGAAGATTTCAGTACTATGAGCGCCCAACTTTTGTACAAAATGATTAAGTCTAAAACAGAGTATCCTCTCCACAAAGCCATCAAAGTAGAGAGAGAAGATGTGGTTTTTCTCTATCTCATCGAAATGGACTCACAGGTCAGATGCCCACATGAGGTTCATTAAAAACATTAGCTTTAAACCTAAAAATCATTGTTTTCCTTTGTCCTTAGCTACCGGGTAAGCTCAATGAACTAGATAATAATGGTGATCTGGCACTAGATCTAGCACTTTCCCGGAAATTAGAGAGCATTGCCACCACTCTGGTTAACAACAAAGCCGATGTGGATATGGTGGACCAGAGTGGCTGGAGCCTGCTGCACAAGGCCATTCAAAGAGGTAAGGAGTTGCTCGTTGCTTCAATTGGTCTTCACTCGTCTTTGTCTTTCTAGCCAAAATCCTGTTGTTTTTTATTCACATTGCATTACTTTAACATTTCTTTGACTTGAGATGATTTCGCCATTGTTAAAAGCATTTTTCCTTTACCTGCCAGGTGATGAATTTGCCTCCATATTCCTGATTCGACACTCAGCTCAGGTGAATGCAGCCACTGTGGGTGCCATAGAGACCCCTCTGCACTTAGTATGCTCTTTCAGCCCTAAGAAACACTCAGCAGAAGTAATGAGTGGCATGGCACGAATCGCGGAGGCTCTGCTCAAAGCTGGAGCCAACCCTAATATGCAGAACAGTAAGGGCAGGTACGGCACATGATTTGAACATTCCTGAACAGTCCTATCGGGACTAAATGGAGAAAGATGAATGAATGTTTCAGCTTTACTACATGATGTTCTTTGTCTTTTTTTTTTTTTTTTTTTTTTTTTAGAACACCCTTACATGAAGCTGTGGCATCAGGAAATGAGCCAGTTTTCAAACAGCTCCTACAATGCAAACAGTAAGTTACTCTAGACAATAGTTGATAAGAGGTACATTCTTTCCTCATCTTTTAAAGACACATTGACAGCACTCTGATTAGCTATAAGGACATGACTGATAAAGTGTCCATTTTGTCAGGCTTGACCTGGAACTCAAAGATCACGAAGGCAGCACAGCTTTGTGGCTGGCTCTGCAGTACATTACTGTGTCTTCAGACTCCTCAGTAAACCCATTTGAGGATGATGCACCTGTTATGAATGGCACTTGTTTCGATGAGAATAGTTTTGCTGCACAGCTTATCCAGAGAGGAGGCAACCCTGATGCACCTGACAC
Organism: Rhyacichthys aspro; assembly: GCA_036850595.1. Lineage (NCBI taxonomy): Eukaryota > Metazoa > Chordata > Actinopteri > Gobiiformes > Rhyacichthyidae > Rhyacichthys > Rhyacichthys aspro. The sequence goes on from CM072161.1 coordinate 8,933,010, forward strand.
CACCACAGGTGCTGCACTTTCTCATCTTTCTGGATGTTTAATGTTTGGATTTTTGGGGTATAATCTCTGACATCTTTTGTTTTCTAGGAAATTGCCTCATGCAGAGAGCAGCTCTTGCATACAATGAGGCAGCTGCCCTTTTCTTAGCTACTCATGGGGCAAAGGTCAACCATGTCAACAAATTGGTATGTATAGCTTTAAGGGCACTCACAAACAAAACAGATTTTCTCCAAACCCACAACATGGGTTTTATGACATTTGTTATTCTCTCATGTTATCTAGGAAGCTGAATCTAAATTACACATTTAAAACAGTCATTTGGACTAGTCATAAGAGAAAATCATGATTTTGTTGTTTATGAAATTTACTTTACCAATCTGAACTTTCAGGGGGAGAGTCCGCTTCATACAGCGTGTCACTGTGGCCTAGCAAGTTTAACTGCAGAGCTGCTCCAGCAGGGGGCGAATCCCAACCTGCAAACACAGAAAGCCCTGCCAGATGACAACCTTGGTGTGGCTATGCAAACTCCTCTCCACATGGCTATTGCACACAATCACCCAGATGTGGTCTCTGTCATCCTTGAACAAAAAGGTACACATTTTAATATGCTTATTTCACAAAGTGTTAAAAATACTGATTTTTTTTTTCTTTTTCTTTTTTTTTTTTTACAAAACACCTTATTTTGTTCAAAATTGTTTTGTTACAGCCAATGCACTTCATGCAACAAACAACTTTCAGATCATTCCAGACTTCAGCCTCAAAGACACCATTGACCAGACAGTGCTTGGCTTGGCTCTGTGGACAGGTACACAGCCTCTTTCACATCAAGATGTCAAGAGAATCACATCTGGACTATCTCCTGACCATTGTATTTAAACATGCAGCACAGCAGGAGAATGTCCGCAGTGTTCATACATGTCATACATGCAGTTATTTGGATGATTTTACTAAGGGACAGAGCATGTGGCAGCCAGGGATGCTGCTAAAGTAGCATAGCTGAAATCTCTTTTTATAACATAAAGCAGGTTGCTGTGGATGTGTGTATAAGGTTGAGTTGACTCAATGTACAATAGGGGCTTTTAAGGACACCTAGCAGTCCACAAACGTATGTGCATAGTGACCTTAAAGTGACACTTCTTTTCACCTTGCAGGCATGCACACCATAGCAGCTCAGCTATTGGGCTCAGGGGCATCTATTAATGACACTATGTCCAATGGACAAACCTTGCTTCACATGGCAATCCAAAGACAGGACAGCAAAAGTGCCCTCTTTCTTCTTGAGCATCAGGCAGACATCAATATAAGGTAATTTTTAATGCAACAATTGAACCACTCACTGAGCTTTATTTGGATATAAAGAAAAATCTTTGTCTATATCACATTCCAGTTACAACCTGCAAAATTAACACAATTTATTGTAAAGTTTTGTAAAATTACATTTGATATTCAAAGTCTATGCTAAAATTGCATGTAACTGTATCATTTTATGCTTATGATCCCAACTACAGGACTCAGGAGGGTCAAACAGCACTACAACTGGCCATCAGTAACCAGCTGCCACTGGTAGTGGATGCCATTTGCACACGAGGAGCCGACATGTCTGTAGTTGATGATAAAGGAGACCCACCACTGTGGTTAGCTTTGATCAGTGGTCTAGAGGATATTGCATCAACCCTGGTAAGACAAATAAATGCACTATTTACTTTGATCCTGCCACATGCCAACAGATCTGAAGCGCACCAGAAATTCATCATAATATTTCAGAATGTAGAGAAGTGAAGAAAAGCTAAGGCTGAAACAGTTAAAATGTCTTGTCTTTATGCTCCCACTTAGGTCCGCCATGGATGTGATGCCACTTGTTGGAGCCCAGGACCCTCTGGTTGCCAACAGACGCTCTTGCACAGAGCTGTTGATGAGAATAATGAGGTCATTGCTTGCTTTCTCATTCGCAGGTGTGTTTTTTATCAGCACAGTTTGCCACAGTTCCAACAGACTCTTATATATATTTTCTCAAATAGAAGTAAACAATAATGATAGTTATTAAAAAACTTTCCTTAATAGAAATATAAGACATGGGCACTATGTAAAACTTAAAAGTGTTCAGATTTTACATTTGGATTAAAGAATTTTTCTTTTATTTATTTATCAACCAAAAAAGAACTGACCAATTCATTTTGTTCAACTGGCAAAAAAATTACAAAAATAACCTTAAGATAACTTCACCCAGGAATAAAAATGAACCATTAATAATTTCATAAAACTCAATCAGTTTGCATGGTTGATGAGGTTTTGCAGCTGTTAGTTCTTGACATTCTGTCTATATTTCTAGTGGTTGTGATGTGAACAGTCCCAGACGACCGGGACCAAATGGTGAAGGAGATGAAGAAGCCCGAGATGGACAAACACCTCTCCACCTGGCGAGCAACTGGGGGTTGGAGGAGGTGGTACAGTGCCTTCTGGAGTTTGGAGCAAATGTAAATGCACAGGTCAGTTATATCAGTAAATATAACTTTTATCTATTTGCATGTAAGAAAATACTCAATAAATTGTATCTAATATTATTTTCCTCAGGATGCAGAGGGCAGAGCTCCTATCCATGCTGCCATCAGCAACCAACACAACGTGATTATACAGTTACTCATTTCCCATCCAGATATTCGTCTCACTATTCGTGACCGCCAAGGAATGACCCCGTTTGCCTGTGCAATGACACACAAAAACAATAAAGCCGCAGAAGCTATCCTTAAGCGTGAGCCTGGTGCTGCTGAGCAGGTAGCGCAGTACTAAATCTATGGTATGTGAACTGTGCAACAAAAACGTTGTTGTTAATGTCATCTGTTTTATTTAGGTGGATAACAAAGGGCGCAATTTTCTTCATGTAGCTGTACAAAATTCTGACATCGAAAGTGTCCTATTCCTTATTAGTGTCCAAGCAAATGTCAACTCCAGGGTTCAGGATGCAGCCAAACAAACCCCCCTCCACCTAGCTGTCCAGGCTGGCTCGGAGATTATTGTTCGCAACCTGGTATGTATCTAGATAGATGACTTGTTTTTAAATGTTTTTGATTTTGAAAAGTTGATTCTTTGTTTTAGTTACTTGCTGGAGCCAGAATCAATGAGTTGACAAAGCACAGGCAGACTGCTCTACATTTAGCTGCTCAACAGGACCTAGCCACCATTTGTTCTGTTTTGTTGGAGAATGGGGTTGACTTTGCTGCAGAAGATGAAAATGGCAATAACGGTATGTCTTTTACTTTTAGGGTTTTAGTCTAATCAGGAATCAAATCATGTGTACAGCATAACTGCATATATGTAGAAGAAAATACAGGGACAATTCTGTTATTCCACACTTGTGGTCCTATAGAACAGTCAGATTGCTCTCTGGCTGTATTTTACTGGTTTGTGTAATTTTGTTTGTGTAACTTTTTTTTTATTAATATAAAGCCAGTTGTCAATGTGATTTGCCAATTATTCCAGTGTAAAAATAATGACTTCATTTTACAGTTAGTTTTTTGTGCAAATCTCACCCTTGACATAAATAGAAGCATAACAATTTTCTTTTGTTTTCTCTGCAGCTCTGCATTTGGCTGTGATGCAGGGCCGCCTTAACAATGTTAGAGTCCTTCTCACAGAGTCCAACATTGATGCTGAGGCCTTTAATCTCAGGTATATTCCTTCAGGCATCTTCTTCCTTGTTGTATCAATTTGACAAAAAAATGATAAATTAACTTCCCCCATTTATCTCTCCGCTCAAGGGGTCAGTCACCCATGCATGTACTAGGCCATTATGGAAAGGAGAACGCAGCTGCCATTTTTGAATTGTTCCTAGAGTGCATGCCTGAATATCCTCTCGACAAACCAGACAATGAAGGGAACACAGGTACTGAATATTCCCATTTCTAGTCTTATATTAAAAATAAATAAATTATAACTTTGTGTTTGTTTGCAGTTCTCCTTCTGGCTTACATGAAGGGAAATGCAAATTTATGTCGTGCCATTGTGAGAGCTGGAGCTCGATTGGGTGTTAATAATAATCAGGGCATCAACATTTTTAATTACCAAGTTGCCACCAAACAGTTGCTTTTTCGTCTTTTAGGTCAGTTTGTTATTGCATTTTATGATAATATATTTGAGCCTGTTCTAAGCCTGCCTGTTTTGATAACTGCAATATTATAGACATGCTTTCCAAAGAGCCCCCATGGTGTGATGGATCAAATTGCTATGAATGCGCTGCCAAGTTTGGTGTTACAACACGGAAACATCACTGGTACGATTTTGTTTTTCTCAAAATAATTACAACCTAATAAATTATTAGTTATTATTGATATCCAGTTTTGTTTCAAATCCAGATAAAACTCATACTTTAATCATTGTTTTTCTTTTCAGCCGCCACTGTGGGCGCCTGCTGTGCCACAAGTGCTCTATAAAGGAGATCCCGATAATTAAGTTTGATTTGAACAAGCCCGTTAGGGTATGTGACATCTGCTTTGATGTACTAACTCTGGGTGGGGTATCGTAATGGCATTGTTCCTGATATGCCTTGCACAATTGCCATGCTCGGCCCATTATGGGACAGTTATTCAGGAAGACCAGAAGGACATCAAAAGCAGGACATACTAATAAGATTCTTGGAGAGTTTTGGACCACCACCTCTATACTATTGCAGTGTGTGAAAAACAATATATAATGTAGAGGTAAAGAGTATCTTTTTTGAGATCAAAATATCTTAAACTTTGAAAACTTCCCACCCCAAGAACAACTTTCCTATCAGTAGCAGATATCTATTGTAATTTTGATTTTGATGAATTGATAATGGACTGTTTTCTAAGTTGCAGATGAATACATTTCTTATACTCTTACCAGAAAGAAAAATACTGAAAACCTGAGGCTGTTGCTAACCAAGAGCAGAGACTCTGAATGTAAAAATCTAAAATACACATTATGTTTGGACTAAGGTGTTATAGTCAATAATTTGCCATTCCTCTTTTCTCTCATCATCGTTTGAACAGAGAGGGCTTGAAGGGAATCAAAAATCCACTCCAAATGAAAAACATTCATTAGCACTGATAGTGGTCCCTTTACATACATTCCATGTGTGTATAATTTTAAAACACCAAACAAAACGGATGTGGTCAGTGTTTATGGGGGTAGGACATGTTTTTTTGAAAGGCTCACCTACAGAAAGGAATAGACTCTTGGCCACCATCCTCTATAGAATATTAACTATTGTTTGTCTCACTTATAAAATATCAATCAAGTGCATGTGTGTCATTTAATTTACATTGCCAGTAAATATGTTTAAAAATCACTCACCAAAATGACATTCCATTTATATACATACCTATGAAAATTGAGATCATAGTCCCCACAATGTTGCCTCAAGTCAAGTTTTTCTCTTGACACATTGGATTAATGCTTCTTGATTTCTAAACCTAACAGGTGCACTTTATTAAGACTACATGACATTTCTGATCATCTGGGAGAATGTGGAGAAGAGGGATGGCCAGGTAGTGGGGCCTATTTAAGTATTGTTAAATTGTACAGATAAATGTGTGATATTTTTGACCACTACAACAGTTTTGTACTTAATGCAGTTTGTGCTTGTCATTGTGACAAACCTAAATCTTGCCTCTGTTAATCTTTTATGCACATTGTTTAATCTTTTATGCACATTGTATTGTATCTGTATGCTCAGATATCTAGTCTGTCTCTTCCTGGTGTATCCTTTTAGAGAAAGGGAGGACAACTTTACATAAAGGTCATCAAAAAGAAAGTTGGTGGGTTTATTGTCTTTATTGTCAATGAGATTTCAGTTTTGTGCTTTGAACATGTAGTCCAGGATAATCTAAAACTAATCAGGTCCAATCGGGCATGATTCAGAATGTGAAGGGCAGCCATCATATTTCTTTAAATTTGGATTCTCTTCAGATGGGTTTTCCACACAGACACAGCGAGCACTATTGGATCCTTTAGTATAGAGCAGTCTTGGAACACCAGTCCACTTTCTTTCCACTCCCGCACTAAAGGAAAGAATACATTTCTTAAATATTTGCAAACTTTATCAAAATGTGCCTCCTGGTGACAAACATGGTCAAATACAAGAAAAGCATGCATTACATCATTTTAAATAGATGGCTACTGTATTGTAGGTCCATAGGAGAGGAATGTACCTTTTAGTAGAACACCAGACTCTTCCTCCACTGGCAGCACTCCATTCTGAATTACATGGTGGAAAACGCGCCTTCTCTGCTTCAGTCTGGGCCTTCAGTCTGCGGCCTTCAGCCAGTGAGGCTTCTACCTGCAGCAGAGACTGTGTAGGCTGCCCACTCTCTGTATAATACCTTCCAATAACCAGACCTCGATTCAAACACAGGCAACATTTGGTGGCATATTTGGTTTTTGATCATAAAGTGAAATAGCAACAACATAAGATGCCACACACATACCTACATGTATGTATTCCTTCTGGTAAAAGGCTAACCAGTCATATAGGGCCACCAACTGTAATGGAGATAGACTAGACACGTCATCTATCAGACCACTTTCTGTGAAATCCCCAGTAATGAAGGCCAGTGAAGCATCTTTTCCTGAAAATAAAGGCATATTTATTCACTCTCTAGAAATGAAAATAACCTTTATAATGTGATAATTTACAATTACAAGTCACCTGCCATAAAATGGTAAGCTCCACCGGGTCCATAATGCTTCTCTCCCTCTTTTACGTCAAAAACTTGGCCCAGTAAGGCCAAATAGAGGCCCTTGCTGCCTTTCTTTCCATCATAAAGTGATAATTCATGACTTTTCATGAGTCGCATATCTGATTCATTTCCAAATTTGAGAGACCATTCGCGTGGAATAAATATTACTGCCAGCAGTACAGATAAAAACGCAACCAACACACAACTAAACATAGTATTTTTGTTAGGATTTCATCTCTTATTCAATTAGAGATGGAGCATTGTAGGTTCAAAAATTCCATAATGACAAAGCAGGTACTTCCTGGTTGAGTGTGATTTGGCACATGCGCACAATCATTACGCACGGGACGTTCTTTTGGAAACTGACGTACTGTACGTCAATGCGGTAGTAGTGAACGGCAGCTCTTCGGCTGTAGGTTAGGAAGGTCTGTATTCAGACCGATCCAAAAGTGAAACTCTGTGGGTCGCACAGATTTTACTGGTAACCATAGGTCGGTAAAAACAAAATGGGGAACTCTGAGAGTGGCTGCGGCGGAGGCAGCTGCGACGAGGAAGACATAGAAACGGAGAGTCCCGGTTTCGCGGAAGACAGTCCGGCCTCTGCGGCCACTGCTGTCGGTGTTGGAGGCGGTGGAGGCGCTGGTTCTGGAAGAAGCGGAAGGGGATCAAATGGCCTGTCGGTACCCACCGGTGGACCCCCCAGCCCTGGGATTCTCCTAGAGCAAGTGAAACTGAGAGAAGCTGCTGCTCGTATTAGCGACTCAGGGGTGGCCATTCAGGAGTCGGTTCTGGCCGGGAACGAAGGTGTCCTGGTGAGATGGCTGGAGGATCGGCTAAACCGCGGAGAAGAGTCTGTCAATGTGGAACAATTTTGTGAGATGTTGGAGAGCAGAGATGCACCGAGAGAGGAGTGTGAAGAGGTATAGAATGTGAAAACAACAGTATAGCACTCTCACATTTAATCTCATGTTAGATGACGTGCCACATTTGGAAACATCGTATGTCAGCAAGTCATTGTTGACCGACGTTTCAAATGTGTCGCTAGTATATTATTACATGTGTTAAGAAGTCCCTTTGCATGTTATTTTTTTAAGTACTCTTTACTGTGAGGTGACAAAGAGACAGCCAGGTAGGTTCTCTCGGGCCTCAGGGGTCAGGGGGGCCCTAAACTAAGCCCACTTGTGGTGTTTGGTTATATATTTCATGTTGAATGGGGGGGCCCCCTCTCAGGTTTTGTCCCGGGCCTCATCAAATGTGTCAGCTGGCCTGATGCTATACATTAGACACGATGAACTGTCAGGATCTCCACAATCTCCACCTTTGCCCAGCAGGTCAATGGTGATAGGCTTTAGCTTCTAGTGATAATAAACAGTACTTTGTCAGTTTGTTTTTTATTCTTACACTGTTGCCCCAGCACGTGATTAGCACTTCATTAATTGAATATTTTCAAAATAAAGCAGTTTGTGAAAATTCTCAGAGAGCACATTACAATTTTCTCATTGTTCCCAAAGTAGTCGTGCGTTTATATTTATGTGATTTGTTGTCAGAACCATGGAAAAAAATAACACTGTGTATTTTAGTGACACAATGTCTCATATGCCTAGGCCTTTGGCCAGTTTGATGCCGAAGGAGATGGAGTGGTGGATGTCGAAAGCATGCTGATTGCTTTAAAGAACTCCAATGGCGCTAATCTGCAGGGAGAACTGAGTCATGTAATAAGACAACTACAGGCGTGCTCATTAACTCCAGGTATGAGCTTAGTTAAAATCACAATCTTTCCATTAACTTGGAGTGGAAAATAAATTTACTTTTGTTTCATTTTCCATAATTTCTTCCTTTAGGTTTTGTTGACATTTTCTCCAAGACCAAAGACCGGTTAGGGGCACATGCGTCTAAGATCCTCAAATTCTTACACAGGAATCGTATTCCCAGCAGTGCCATCCCTTTCCCTCTTTTAGAGGGCTACAATAGTATCTGCACCATGAGGTCCACTGTGGTCCAGGACTATTTGGAATTCCTTCTACAAAAGGAGAAAGGTGAACAACATGACTGCCCTTCTTGGCATAATATTTATGGTGCTTGTTGTATTTTCTAACAAATACTGGCTTTTTTTGTTGTTGTCAGATTTAGATATCCAGTACAGAGCAGAGTTGAACCGTGATCCAGACGTAGACAAGGTCAAGGTGGTTACTCAGTGTTACAGCACAATTGAAGCCTCATCCAACATTTCTGACGTTTACAAAATGACAAATGGTGAAACATCATCATTCTGGCAGTCAGATGGCAGCGCTCGTTCACACTGGATCAGGTAAGCGCATCTCCTTGGAGATTCTTTGTTTCTTCTTAACAATAAGTGCTTTGAGTGACATAATAAAATTAACCATTCGCTCCTTTCAGATTGAAAATCAAACCAGATGTGGTTTTGAGACGCTTGGCCATTGCTGTTGCTTCCAATGACCACAGCTATATGCCACAGCTGGTCTCAGTAGCTGTGGGGAAAAACAGACGTTCCTTGCAGGAGATCAAAGATGTCCGTATCCCAAGCAATGTCACAGGCTATGTAGCACTTTTGGAGAATGCCAACATCACACACCCTTGTGAGTCATCTTGTGGCAATCTGTCTGCTAATCTAATTGTTTATTTGTCCATAACGTCTGTGCCTTTAGAAATAATTCCTAAATGCTTATTTCCCATTTGCTTGTTTTATAGTAATAATCTTACTGATACTGATACTATTCACATCTGTGTCTGGAGAAATCATAATTTTATCTCACTTATCTGATTTTATCTTATTAAACATTGACTTGTGAAAACAGCTGTGAATGATGTTTTATGAGACTTCTAACCTGTCTTCACCAACTTGCAGATATCCAAATTAACATTAAGCGCTGTCTGAGTGATGGATGTGACACACGGATTCATGGATTGAAGACGCTGGGATATCAGATTACCAAGAGTAAAGAGGTGTCTGTATCGGATGCTTCAGCCATCTGGTACCTGTCTCTCCTCACCTCTTTGGTCACTGCTTCCATGGAGTCCAACCCTGGCCTGGCTCATACTGTCCTTCAGAGCACACAGTAAGAGGCACATCAATAGTTTTAGCATCTTTTTGTTTTACCGGTATTCAAAAGATTCTGACAAATGATTTTGTGCTCATTGTAGAAAAACCTTAAGACACATGCCACCGTTGTCTCTAACACCATCATCAGCAGAGTTCCCCAAGTTCTTCTCTTTAAACATTTTGGAGGAAGTGGATGGATTTCTCCTAAGGATAGCTGAGTAATGACTTATTGATTGTTATATATCAGCAAATTGACTTATCACTGCCACACTGAGCTTGTAATGCTGACATAATCAGTGGGAAAGCAGGCTAAATCAAAATATTGATGGAGTACGGTGAAGATATGCTATTTTCAGTTAATATAATTTAAATTTTCAAAGCAGCAGTGCAAAATCTTGGTATTAAAGTGAAACTTGTCTCACGCTTTAATTTAAGCTTTTAATGTCTTTGTTCTTTTACAGTTATTGCATGAGTCCTGATGCAGAGTTGACCCTCCTGGCCTTTGCCCTGGCTAGAGGCAGCATTGCCAAAGTTCTCCACGGACTGTCCAGTATAAGCGACCATTTGGAGACTGAGTACAAGGCCTCGTCCCTCATCACATCTATGGCCACTGTTAGACTGCGACTACTGTACCGCAATGGTAACAAGACAAGCTTCCCTTTACTGTCACTCCTGATATTATTGAAGCAATTGACCAATGGGGAGTGAAAGAGCAAGACATATTTTAGTTTGTAATGATGAGAAAGGCTCAAACATAAAAACTTAATTAAATTTTTTGAGTGATGTTTTTATTTATTTTTTTAAAGGGAAACACCTTCAGCTGCACTTACAGGCTAGTGATGTAAAGAGCAAAGAGGAAAAATCAGGACCAGACAACATGCTGACTGAGACCTCTAGTGGAGATGGTACTACTTACATTTTTCATACTGAATAAAATACATTTAACATTACAAAAACCCCTTCAAACTCATAGCTGAATATTTGTTTTAAAGGTTTTCTCACTGAAAATGGCAAGAGGAAAGCCAGTATAATCCTGTCAACAGAGGACCAGAGCAACTTTCAGGTCACTCAGATGAAAATCAAAGTAAGGTTTAGTTAAAGTTCTTCATATTTTTTGATATTCTCATTAAAAAATTGTAAACTAGAAGATGTGTTATTTTCTTGGTCTTTCAAGGTACGGAAAGGACCCATTGGAGCGAAATGCGGTTTAGTATTTGCGTACAAGGATGAAGACCCCTTTGATGCTGAAAAACATTTCAAGAGGTTCAAAAAGTATGACTCATGGGACTACAGAGACTACAAAGAGTTTGTTCAAAACAAGTAAGCACCAAAATCAGAGATGATACAGTATTTTATGTTGTTTTGGTATTATGAATATATCATTGCTTTCTTTGTTATTGTTTCATAGTGTAGTAAAATGCTCAATATAACAGGACAAAAGTGGTACAGATTCCCTTTAGCTGTGCAGGGGTAGCTTTCAGTGTCTCTTTAAAGGTTTGACACTTTATGGTGTCACCTGACCTGCAGTGTGAAGATTCCAGTACAGTCTGAGGATGACCCTATTGGTTGGTTTGAGCTTGAGGAAGACTGGAATGATGTGGAGATCAAGCTGCAGCAGTGTCGTGTTGCAAAGGTACATGATGTGGTTAGACTAGGGACCATTTTTTTATTATTATTGTGTAACACATTTTGTTACAACACCATCCTATGCTGCACAAATAAAACATCAAGTAAAAAAAATACTGGATTTTAACTGCTAACTTGGCTTGCTTCGTCCTGATTTCCTTATTTTTCTTTTCACATTAGTTCCTGATGGTAAAATTCCTATGCACCAGGCAAGAGACAGCTGAGCGCCTCGGAGTGCAGGCTCTCAGCTGCAGTGGCTACCTGTGTCCCAAGGGTGAGAGGCTGGTTGACTTGGACAACCTCAATCCAGACGCAGAGAGCTCAGACACCGATGTTGTCTCTGGCCTTTGCCTGCTTAACAAGACACTGTTCTTCATACAACAGCTGACGCGAGACATGGTACCCACAGCAAAACTTCAATATGACCTAATGTTTTCAGCAGTTATGGACACATGGGTAATGATGTTCTTTTAATGATTGTTTTTTTTTTCTTCATATGGCTCTACAGGATACTTCTCATTTCAAACAGAAGTATCTGCTTGACTTTAGTGGTCTTAGCTTGAATGTCTTCTGGGAATTTTACAGTAAACTCAGGGAGATGTGAGTAGCAACACTTTTTTTTACTTGTGTCAAAAAAAAATAAATTAACAAACACACTGTCAGATTTTTAACACAGTGTTGGGCATGTTTTTGTCTCAGTGACGAGGATGAGGTTATAAAGACAAGAGTTCTGCTTCTTCAGTTGATGCAGAACTGTTTCCCCATGTTGCCCAATCCACTTGATTCCCAAGGTACAGATGAGGGCAAAGGGGCAAATGAAGAAGCAGCTACTGCATGTCCATCCACCTCCAACAGCAAAGAGCCTTTGCTTGATTCTGTAAAGGCTGTTCAAGAACTCTACACACACCTCTGCCACAGTAAGAATATTTGAAATAGATTTATTATTTCTTTCTTTGTTTCGCTTCTCTTCGTCGATTTTCCTTGGTATGTGTTTGTAATAGTTTGTTTGTCATTTTAGTTGTTGACGGTCCTGAGGGAGATACATTTATAAACAAAGCATTGCACAAAGAAGCGGTGAAGGCCATTCTTAATGGAGCAGCTGTTTTCTTCCCAGACAAGCGCATAAGGAGGGACAAACTCTTCCATATGATGGTCAGTGATAGTCTAGGCATTTCTACTTTCTTTTGTTCTTAAAAAGTCTTAAAATTCAAGGAAGTTGGTATTTAGATTTTTCAAATCAATGTTCCCATTTTTTCCTCCTTTTGTGTAGATTAAAAAAATAATAAATCTACAAAAATAGAGTAAAAAAAAAACAACCAAAAAAACAATTAAAACCTGCTTTAATTCTTCCTTGAAGTCTTCTCTTATCTTATACCTTGATCTTTACAGAAAACCATAACTGAAGAAGATCAACCTGAGTCAGTGAAAGTAACATTTGAATCACTTTGTAATTACTTCAGGTAACCATACTCCAATTTCATTCATTGTTTTTGTCTATTCATTTTCATTTATTGTACCTTCATGTAGCACTTTACTGGCAATAAAATTCTTTGTGTATTTAGTGACCAGGATCCAAGTGGTCTGTTGTTGCTCCCACCCAAAGGAGCACCCTCAGACTTTGATATTAGCCCTATTCTTTCAGTAATGGAGACATTGCTCTTGGTGGCAACTAGAGAGGTGAGGCCCTTCACGTTCTTCTCATCTACATTTCAAAATTTTTAGTGAAGCATTTTATCTATGAACATTTCTTAGTCATATGAAAGGTTTTTTTTTGATGATCAAACTTGGTGAACTGATGTGTTTTTCTTGTCTTTACTCTTACAGTGTGAGGTAATAATGGCAGATGAGAGTGGTGGAGGGAGCAGGACAGTGTTGCTGTCTTTATTCTGGGCTCTACAGGGCAGCATGCTCTCCTGGTGCTACCTGCAGCTCAAGGGTATAGCTTCTACACCAGTTGCAATGGACCTCGCCAGAGAGATCCTAATAAAATGTGAGAATTATAGTAACTTTACTTTACTTAATGTTGACTTCTAAATTGTTTGAGTAAACAAAATTTTTTAACTTGGTTTTATGTTGGCTTTTATATAGATGTGGAGCAATTCTTGGGCAATATCAAGGCTGTACTGGGTTCTATGCTTGAGAAGTACACCGGTACTGAAATAACTGACAAACTAGGCAACTCAATTCTGGTCACAGTCTTTAGACAACTGGTAAGATACACATAAGACACTGATACTGTTACAGATTCTGTTCACAAATATAGAATTGCCTGTGCAGAATGAATGAAATGATTGTTGCTGTCCTGCAGATGATTTTCCTCCTGGAGCTTTGTCCTTCGGACATTCCACACAGTGTGCTCCTCAAGAGTTTCTCCTCACTTGTTGAACTACTCAGAAGCCTATCCAGAGATACTGGAGACATGTTTTCCAAGGTTGATTTCCTTTTAAATTTGGCAGTAAATGTTGAGGTTTCTTTTTTTAAATGAAGGTTTTGTTTTTAGAAAGTTAAATAGTTTAAAGTGAATCTTTAAAGTAAATTCTTTTTTTGTAAAGAATTGCACTTTGTATTAAACCTATGATTTCTTGTGTGACCAGGAGAGTTGGCACCAGCCCCAACAGCCTGTTGTGCTCAGGACATGGAATATGGAATCCCCTCACAACTATGAAAACAGCCGCCATGAGACCACCATCTTTGCCTGCCCAGGCGCAACTGTTTTTGAGGTGGAGTTTGATGAACGCTGTGAAACAGAGAAAAGGTGACATCAGTAAAATTCTTTTGAAGTTTTCCATATCTAAATGATAAAACATATTTACCCTCTCTCATTTTTGCAGATATGACTACCTGGAATTTACAGATTCTCGAGGTGGTAAAGTTCGGTATGACATGAAGGTTGGAACTGAGAAATGGCCGAAGGTATGAGAAATGATGATTTATCATTTATTTATGATTTTACACTTGCGACTTCTCATTCTGTCTACTTTTCTTCTCATTCAGAAAGTAACTTTTGACGCTGGCCCTCAGCTCCAGTTCCTCTTCCACTCAGACAGCAGTAATAATGAGTGGGGCTACAAGTTTACTGTAACAGCTTTAGGTTTGCCCGACATTACCATCTCATGGATGTCAGATTTGGAGCTGCTAGTAGCACGCCTGATGGGACGTCTTGCTTCGAGAACCCTGGGTCTAAAATCCCCCTACGGTAAGATTGTCTTCCCAAGTTAAGGTGGTTGCCCTTGAGTTGTAATAAGAGGAAGCTGTTCATTAATTATGATTACACATTTCATCTTTTACATTGAGACATTATTTTGCATTTATATGTAGCTTTTGTTAGAGTTGGTGAGTCAGTTGAAGTGCTTAAATGAAAAACTGTGTTGTTGTCAGAGATACGCAGCATAAAGGAGCTACCACCTGGAAAAGTGTCTCATGTTCAGTCTTCCCCATTATGGAAACCTATTCTGCGACATGGCTTGTGTGAAACAAGGGCCGCCAGCCGAAGTAAAACACCATCAGAACAGGTCTAGACAATTTATGTTATCATCCATGTGCTGCTCACTTTTTATTCTTTATAGGTTGTACTAAAGTCAATCTGTTTTTTTCTTTGTATTAGACAAGCACATGGACTCATGATGATTTGCTAAGCTTCCTTGAGGACTTTGCCCGTTGGAACCCTTCTCAAGAACCATCTGATAGTCGAACAGAACTAATGAAGACTCTGATGCAGTGCTTAAGAAAACAGCTGATAAGAAATGAGATAGCATCTGGTCCTAAAGCAGACCAAGCTGTTAATGCAATATGGGCAGCTATGGTATACCACACACCAGCCCTAAACCATGCCCTGAAAGCCTATGGTAAATATAAAACAAGTTTTCCTGGAGTTTCCAATTGTCACTCTATATACTTAATAATTACTTTCCTCTGCTTTGTCTTTTTAGTTGATCAGGACTGTAAGTTATTTCTAAGTGAAGAGTTTGCACATGTGTTTGTATTGGCAGACAGCATTAGAACATGGATGGTGAGTATAAAATGAATTCTTGTCTGGCCTTGTTCTTTCTTACTCAATGACTATGATCATTAATACTTGAATTTGCAACAGCTGGAAATAAGGCAGAGATACTTGGTTGGCAAAATGAATGTTCCTGATGAGAAGCAAGGTGGATCTGATGAGGTTACAATAGAATCACTTGGTGAGTGAACTGTTTCTTATGTCTTATGTCTAATGAATGCTATTTCTTAATTAAATAATTATTCACTTTTCTTTCCCCTTCTTTTTCTCTAGCTGATATGTGTATTGAGAAGAGCCTCTTGCTGTTCAGATTTCCTCCATGTGGTGTACCATATCAGGAAAGTGACTGTTCTAAAGCTGCAGTGGGTACGTTGGCTCCTCTCCTCCGCTCAAGTTCAATTTCAGAAAGCGACTTCCAGGCCAGTCCTTCACACGGACCGCAAACGCAAGGAAATGAAGAAGGCACTGAGGCCAAAGAAGGACAAAACCAGCCCTTCACTACTCAGACTCAAACCTCATGTGGTTCAAGCAAGCGAGGCCACAGAGGCTCTACAGAAAGCTTGTCCTCTCTGCCTGGAGAGCCGACCTCACCTTCTACCTTTCCCCGGAAAGCCCCCTTCAGTCGAGCACGTCTACGCCTCTTGTCTTGCCGTTCAATAGAAGAACCTCGCATGACACCATCAGTAAAGGATCGGTATCCAATCCTCAAACACATTCTAAATTTCATAAAGGACCAAGCCCTCACAACAGCAAGGTATTAAACTCAGACTTTTTCTGTTTATATAATTACAAATTGGTATACTAAAGGGCTGTTTTTTGCAGTATTTTGCATGCTTTGGCCCTAAACAAAGCTCAAGCCTTGAGCGTGTGCAGTGTCCTAGAGATGGTCCAGCAGTGTTTGTCTTCTCTGGGAAAGCCTCATCTTTTCCAGCCACCTTGCATTCTGTTCCTACAAGAGTTGTTAACATGTCAGAAGGATTTTACAAGGTACGAACAGAAATAATCATTGGTTCATTAGTATTGTTTACTGTGTATCCTTCAGTTATTGACCTTTGTTTATTTATTGATTCTTTATTTCTTTAAAGTCACATTGTATTCAAGCCTTTTTGGTTGTGTTAGTTATTTTTCTCAGCTCTCAGACAGTGGACAAAAGCTTGGAGAGGATGTGAGACATTCCTATCATCAGTTGGTACTTATGCTGGTGGAGGCTGTACAAGGCTTTGGCAGCCTAAATGAAAAGTAAGCTTGTCAATGAAAAGAAGTGACTGCATGAAAATCGATTTGTAAACAGTAAAAAGTCTTGTAAAGTAATCAGTGACTTTTTACTACTCCCCAGAACCCTGCTTCCAGCCTTGTCCTGTGTGCAGACCAGCTTGTTGCACCTTCTAGATATGAACTGGGATGTACACGACCTTTGTCTTTTTTCAAAGATCAAGCTTCCTGACCTGTTGCTCACCATGTCACAGGAAAACATTAGCGTTCATGATGTTGCCATCAGGTAATCAGGCACTTAGAAACACTCAGAAATATGTTTTATGTTGGGTTAAGTTTATGTTGCTAACTTTTTTATTATTATTATTATTATTATTAAGTCAATGGACAGAGGAGGATGAAATTGCAGACTACAAGAAGAACCAAGAGTGGATGGATGAATGTATGGATGGGATGTTTGAGAAGTGGTATGACAAAATTGATGAAGAAGACTCCATGGAGGACAGGCGAAAGGTAATTATCCGTGGACAAGACAATTTTCTATTTTTTTTCACCTATAGAAATGTTTTTGTTTATTTCAAAACCCAGTACATTTACACTCCTGGTAATATGAAAACCCACAAGAACAATTTCCATGTCCACAGATGCACATGTTTATTGCACGCTATTGTGACCTCCTTAATGTTGTGATTTCCTGTGATGGTTGTGAGAGAATGGCCCCATGGCACCGCTACCGATGCCTTCAATGCATGGATATGGATCTCTGCAAGACTTGCTTCTTAAGTGAGTGACTATATTGAATAGAATTTGCCTCAAAGATCTGTTTATGTGAACACTGGCTTATGGTAAGCCATAGAGCTGAACTGAGTATATTATTTCCAAGCAGGTGGCGCTAAGCCTGAGGGCCATGAGGATGACCATGAGATGGTGAACATGGAATATGCCTGCGACCACTGTCAGGGCCTTATTGTAGGCAGTCGAATCAACTGTAATGTTTGTGAAGATTTTGATCTGTGCTTTGGTTGTTACAATGCAAAAAAATATCCGGACAGGTGACACATTACACATTTTAGACACATTTCAATGTATTGTTTTAGTTGCTTCATTCTCTTTTCTTCTTATGTCTAGCCACCTACCGACCCACAGGATCACTGTTTACCCAATGGTTACCATTCGAATCAGTGACCGCCATCGTTTGATTCAGCCCTACATTCACAACTACTCTTGGCTATTGTTTGCTGCTTTGGCTCTCTATACATCAGACTTAAGCAGTAAGAAGCAGTGTGAGGGAGAATGTCTAGATACCAACACGCTGAACCTGGCCTCAGCTCTGCAAACACACTGCTCTCAACTCATTACTGATTGTTTGCTTAAAGGGCAGACTGGAAAAGGTAAAAAAATAAAAACATTATTTCTAGAGGAATATATGATGTGGAAATATAAATTTCTTTATCATTTCCCCTTAGGTCTTCGTTCATCAGCCTTGCTAGCTCTGTTGTTGTCCAATGAATCTACTTCTGATAGTGAGACTTGTCTAGTCTCTCCTGAGTCTTCTCAGGAGCTCAGTACAACCACTGATACCTCCTCTCTTGCTGGAAGCACTGCAGCAATCTGTTCTCCATCATCCCCCAAGGATAAGGTAGGAAATAATGTGTGTGATTGTGGTTAGTAACATAGACTGTGTAGGCCTTTGAACTTGTTTGAGTGCAACCATAAGCACTGTGAATGGCATGTTTTAGACAGAGCTACGTTTGTATATTTGTCAATATACAAAATTGCATTCTGTCTTTATCAGAACAAACCATCTGGAAAAGAAAAGAAAGCAAAAGAGACATGCTCTACTCCTAATGCCCCGACCGAGGTGTTGTCCCCCCTAAGTGCTGGTGAGGGGGAAAAAAGGAAACTTGTCACTCAAGACACTCTGGACTCATCTAGCCTTAGCCAAACACCATCAGTATCCAGTGAGGATGCTCTCTCCCCTGTGGTCCGACGTAAGGGCTGAGATTTATCCCTACCAGAAAAATAACAATATTATTGTACTTAATTCATTTTTTAATCATTGCTTGCTACTTTCAGCTTCAGAATCTGTTCCAGAATCGGCCATTTCACCTGAATCTGATCCTGTAAAGGTGAAAGATGAGAGGCTTCCCCAGGTCCCCCTTCAAGAACATGTGTTTTCTGAGTGCTCCAGAGAGAGGATCCTTGGACTTCTGGCTGCCATGTTGCCACCTGCTGCACAAGTGGGCACTAACAGATAATTGTGTCAATGTGTCATTTACAGAAAGAAAGAAATTATGTTGAAAAATACACTAGCACTTTGATAACTTCAAATTTTACAAATTTTACATGTTCAGATATTCCCACAGATAACTTTTGTTGTTTTGTCTGCTCAGGGCTCTGCACTTTGTTTGCCAAGTTTGAACACTATCCTGCCTCAGCTATTCAGGGCAGTCATTTCCAATGCAGGCTCTCTTAATGAGGCTTTCCACCTTACCCTGGGACTACTGGGCCAGCTCTTACTCAGAATTACCCCAATGGAGGCTGATGCTGCAGTAACAGAGGCACTGGCTGACAAATATGAGTTGTTTGCTCAAGGAGAGACACCAGGTTCAGACACCCAGGGCTGGAAGACCACTCAACTGCTTTTTAGCTTGGGGGCAGTCTGTTTAGACAGGTAAAACAAAACAAGACTGTGTGCTGTGCAGAAAATTTCAATTTCATTTCAGTTTTGATTTTGAGTTGCTAAATTGAATAATATTTTGCAGCCGAATTGGTCTGGATTGGGCGTGCACCGTGGCAGATATTTTGCATACTCTGAACACCTCTCCTGACTGGAGCACAGTCATTGCTGCTTTCACTGACCATTGTATTCAACAGCTGCCAAATTCTCTGAAACGCACCAACCTTTTCACTCTGTTGGTTTTAGTTGGCTTTCCTG
Organism: Rhyacichthys aspro; assembly: GCA_036850595.1. Classification (NCBI taxonomy): domain Eukaryota; kingdom Metazoa; phylum Chordata; class Actinopteri; order Gobiiformes; family Rhyacichthyidae; genus Rhyacichthys; species Rhyacichthys aspro. The sequence continues at coordinate 8,952,545 of CM072161.1, forward strand.
AGGTATGTTAAAATGAATACTAGTAACACTTTCCACTCTCAGGACCTATTTTTGACTCTGTACTTTTGTCAGGTTCTCTGTGTAGGCACCCAGACAGTGTTTATTGACAACGCAAATGAACAACACAACATGATCTTACTCAAACACTTCACAGAGAAGAACCATGCTGCAGTGGTCGACGTGAAGACTAGAAAGCGTAAAACAGGTCAGTCCAAGAAGCAATGGCAGCTGCATATGCAAAATATAAGAAAAAAACACATAACTAAAATTGTTTTCTTTTTCATAGTTAAGGACTACCAACTTATCCAGTCCCAGGATTCAACAACATCTGGTCCTACAAAGGAGACAGAAGGATCCAAAAATGCACTGCTTACTCGCTACCTGAACAATTTCACCTCTATCATTAGCCACCTTCTACAGGTGAGCCAGGACAACACCTCCCCCAATGCTGTGGAGGCATCCTGGGTCCTATCTTTGGCTCTCAAAGGACTCTACAACACTCTTAAGGTACATATGCCAGAATTTCATGGAAATTAAAGTAAATGTATGCATAAAATAGATGCAGTGTTTGTTATTTTTATATATTTGTATTATGTTTTGTGTAGAAGCATGGAGTAGAAGAAGCTCAGAAAGCCATTCATCAGTCAGGTTTGACACAGCTGTTGGTGAGGAAGTGCAGCAAGGGAACAGGCTTCAGCAAACTCTGGCTTCTACGAGATTTAGAGATCCTTTCCATCATGCTCTACTCCTCCAAAAGGGAAATTCATTCTATGGCCCAGGACCCTGAACGAGACCAAAGAGAGCAAGACAAGGAGCATGACTCAGACCAGTCCAGTTGCTGCGCTGATGACACCGATGCCAACAAGCCAGATCCACTTGAAGGCCTTGATGAGGAGACTAAGATTTGCTTCCAGGTAAAAATGGTTATTTATTTAATACAAAATTCTACTATGAATGTAACATGCCATAACTATAAGCTTCTAACTTATAGATCACCCATGATGCCTTAAATGCTCCTCTGCCAATTCTGCGAGCCATGTATGAATTACAGATGAAGAGAACTGACTCCTTTTTTCTGGAGGTGCAAAAAAGGTTGGTGTTCAATTTAATGGAATAAAATATCCTCAACTTCATCTATGTTAATTAATCCTACAAAGCTGTCTGTAATCTGTAATCTATATCATCAAGTAGATTTGATGGGGAAGAGATAAAAACAGATGACACAATCCGCACACTTGCCCAGAAGTGGCAACCTACTAGGCGACCTCGCTCAGAAGAAAGGAACACAAAGGCTGTGGATACTGACATGATTGTAGTGTCCTGTGTGGTGAGTGGCTCTCAAATATTATGAATTTATGAAAATTACATGTAGTGCGTGTTTGCTCTGCTTTGCTGAAATGATAGCTGCAGGGCCAACACGCTCTGGTGATCCTAGATATCACAAAATGGCTACATAATGCTTAAAAGTTTGATGTTTTTCATCAGTCATACCTTATTTATGCTCTCTTCCTCCAGTCAAAACCCAGTCACTGTGAAAAGGCCACAGAGGAAATCAATGTGGTGGCCCAGAAGCTTATCACCAATTCAGAAAGTGACTTACAGCTCAGCTATGCCAAACAAAGGCGCACCAAAAGCTCAGCCCTGTTGCACAAAGAACTGGATGTGCGCAGCAATCGGGCAGTTCGTCAATACCTAGTGAAGGTCAACCAGGCCATTGCTACACTGTACGCCCGCCATGTGCTGGCCTCCCTGCTTGCTGATTGGCCCACAGAGACTCCTTTAAGTGAGGAAGCACTGGAGCTTAGTGGTGCCTCCCACATGGCCTACATCCTGGACATGTTAATGCAGCTGGAGGAGAGGCCACTATGGGAAAAGGTGGGCACAGGTTGACAAGAATGCTCCGCAGATGAGAGTTGCTTGTGCATTTGTTGAATTGTGCTGTAATATTTCTTTATCAGATTCTACAGAGGGTGCTAAAAGGCTGCAGTCAGAGTATGATGTGCAGTCTATCACTGACAGCCTGCCAGTTCATGGAAGAGCCTGGTATGGCTGTGCAAGTCAGAGAGTCTAAACATCCATATGACAACAACACCAACTTTGAGGTATGTAAAAAAAACTACAAACTATTAATTAGTATGCTTAGCACTTAATACCAAATAAATATATACTTTATAAATATATACAGTTATAATCCAACAATAATCTCATCCAAATTTCATCCATTTGCATTTTCAATGTGAACCTTTGTACCTTAACAAATATAAGCATTACGATTACATTATTATTACACACTAAATGTTTTCATTTGTGCAGACCCTCATATTTTTATTGTGTCCATCCTGTCATACTTAAGGATAAAGTGCACATCCCAGGAGCCATATACCTGTCAGTAAAATTTGACTCGCGCTGCTACACAGAAGAGGGCTGTGATGAGCTCATCATGTCCAGTAGCAGTGATTTTCTCCAGGATGTCCACAATTTCAGTGGCTCCCCACAAAAATGGTCTGACTTTGAAATCCCTGGTAAGAAAAAGATTTCAGGTATTCAGCTTAGGAGTCAGAGATAGGTTCACTTCCGTCTTTGTAGTTTGTTTTAAAAATATGTTTTGTGTCTTTCAGGTGACACCCTTTACTACAGGTTTATGTCAGACATGAGCAACACAGAGTGGGGCTACAAGTTTACTGTCACTGGAGGCCACAGAGGACGCTTCCAGACGGGTAAAAGAAATCCTGAATAACAATTTTGTTTTCTAACACACACTATGCACCATGCCAAACTAAACTGTGGGTTTACTTTAATCATCAGGTTTTGAGATTCTGAAGCAAATGTTGGCTGAAGAGAAAGTGCTAAGTCACCTGCCACTGTCTGACATCTGGGAGTGGCAGGTCGGTGTGGCGTGTCGACAGACAGGAAACCAGCGCCTTAAAGCTATTCACTTGTTGCTCCGTCTCCTGCAGTGTCAGTCCCAGATGTAAGAGTCTTCCTTTACTAGAAAGACAAAAGATATTTAGTCATCATCCCCTGCACTTTAACTTACCTAATTCAGCCATCATTAAATCCCATCTGTGTGTGTATGTGTTTTAACAAAATGTAATTTTGGTTTTCTGGTTTAGCCGTACACCAGCATATCATTTACATAAAAAGCTAGTCCAGAAGGTGTAATTTAGAAGATGTAAATTAGGTAAAGCTTGTGTCCAAGAATTTGCATTGGTATAAACAGACTTGGTTTCAACCAGTTCAATTAACTAACATCATTGTGAACAAATACATTTACAGCTATACATACATATTGCCCTGCTGTGAACTTGTGATTTGTTTTAACTCCAGAGCCTGTGACCTGACTTTGCTGCGACCTCTGTGGCAACTTTTCATGTCTATGGAAAACAACCTGAGTCAGGATCCCACCTCTGTCACTGTGCTGCTACCTCTTCATAGAGCCCTCACTGAACTCTTCTTCATTGCAGAGGCTCGGGCCACCGTGAGTAACACACACCTACCTGTATTTCCACAAAGGCAGGCTGAACAGGCTGAAAAACACATTGTATATTGTCAATGCACTTTATTGTAAAAGATAGTGAAGGTTCTGATACCTATTTTTATCTGAGGAAATATTAAATGTACTATCTTTAACAAAGTATTGTACATTTCAACTCTAAATATGAGTAATATTTACTATTCATTTGTGTAACTAACTGTCTTAGTCCATACATGTCTGTGTGACGAGTATGTTTTTCCTCAACCCACCTGTTCTCTACTGGGCTCAGGGCCAAAGCCCAGCCCTGCCATCTGCCAGACAGCTCTTTGCCACACTGTCTCCCTTCAAAACACTTGGAAGTAGAAGAGACCCTATCTATTATGTGATGTTTATGCATGCCCTGTCTTTCACTCTGAATGGTCCTGAATTATTAATTAAGAAAAGTCTTCAGGATTATGAGCATGCCATAAGGCCTCACGTGTAGGTGCAATTGAAGCAGACAGTCTCAGAAAAGCACTACATTATCCGTGCAATACTCTCAGACATGGCCTGAGGTTGTGCTGTGACTACTATATTACATCAGTGGAGTTGTCACTAAGGATAGATTTTTGTGCTTTCAACTTAACCCTTTGGATATTTTTACTGACGTTATTTTGTCTGTAGAGGTAGTACAGTGTGTTTTCAACCAGCTGGGGGCAGTAGCTGTTCTATCAGTATTTTCCAGGATACCCTACATGTTAATGTGTGGCTCCAGAGCATTTCTATATACATTTCTCTGAGCTGAAAAAAAAGTGTTTTTAACATGTTGGATAAGAATTCAAAACCTAATTTAATAAATAATAAATATATTTATTTTTTGTATTTCATGTATGACTAACCATATTTGAGTAAATGTGTTTGATCCCCAGTGCCTTTTACATTTTTTAGTGTGCAATACTTAACTCCCCACTCTTTGAAGTAGAAGTTATTCTAAGAAAAAGCAGGTCATGCACTAGAAACTGTACAAATGTACAGTCTTAGGATGTTCTGCAGTATAAACAATAGATTCATTCTGGGCTGTGTTTCCAGCTTCATTTGGACAGTCACAGCCCATTTAACATCTATGTAGACTTCTTGCTTATATTAGTTGACATACATTTCATGGAAGCGCTCTAGAGTTTCATTGTGGAACTTAATGCTATGACAGACAAATGGTGTGCAGTAAAACAAGCCTCATTTACCTCATTGTGGGTAAGTCTTGAGAAGCTCTTTTATTGATGTCATTTCTATGATCAAGGAGGCTATGTATTGCGTTTGCTGTGAGGAGTGTTGCAGAAGGCCAACAAGTTTCCTTTGAATTGTCTTTCAGGTTCAAGGTGTTCTGCAGGAATACTTGTTAGCAATGACAACTGATGAGCAGCTCCACAACCATACAGCCATGGTGAGACATTCAGTGTTTTTTCCTATGAACAATAACAATACAATACACAATAAATTACTGACTCCATTTGCTCCTGAACCCTTCTAGTAATAGAGATGTAGATCACACATTAAAGATTGAACTATATTCTAATATTACTATAGTCAGTCAGTTTTTAAACACTGCTTAAAGTTGTCGAAGAAGTTGTCCATACTCCTATCCATACATACCCCTATGCAGTCCTGTTGTTTTTGTAATATTGAGTCTTTTCAAAGTAAATCACCCTGCTGTTGACAACCTGTATGTCCCCTGACACGCCATCCCTTTTTTTAACACATGTAGGCTGCACTTAGTATTAATGGTTTTGGTAATTATAGTCCATTAGTTTATGTGGCTGAGCAAGCCACCACTCTGTTCTGCTGACCCTGTAACCCAGCAGAGGAGCCTGGAGGTAGCTGAGAGGTGCCCACAATGGAGGTGGTTAAAAACATGTGGGTGGTTCTGTGGAACTGTTATTTAATGCCTGTCAGGTTGAAACAAAAATCATAGGTAACTTGGCTGTATTTATCATGGTAATCATGTTGCACAGTCAAGAGTAAATTGGCTACGTTCAGTTTCAGAAGGCATAAAAAGGTGCTAAAATATCATTCCTATCCAAAAAGTATTTCACAAACTGCGTATTTGTAGTGGTTCCACTAAAATGTTTAATGTCCAGTGAAAAGCTTTCAGTACATTTATGGGTTCACATGGCGTAACTGCTTTATATGCCAGCTGCTCCGGGTATCACACTGTGCTGTACGATACATTGATATCTATACATACATGACACCATACATATTTAAATGGTTCTTTATTGATGGAGGTATTAATTATATTCTAGCGATAAAAAAATAATTTTACACCTTTAAATCCAATATAAGATTATGATCTTGCTTTGACCAAATAAAGCTTTTCATTTTAAATAAGAGAAGGTTTTAAGCATAGCCAGGATATTATGTCCTATTCATGCCAGGGCAAATAGTTAATAGCTACATTTAGTCTAATGAAGTACACTGATATTTAGAAAGTATGGCCAAAATGAAACATATTCAGATATTTATTCTGTACGTGGTTTGATTGCAACTGAGTTAAACAAATACAGTCAGGGACATTATCAAATGATATATATATATATATGTGTGTATATATGCTGAGTCTAATAAACAAAAGACAAAAAATATAGTATATTTAATATGCATTAATTAAATATGTACACTCTTCTTAGTCACATACTAATGGGTTCTTATACTGTGCAGGCTCTGAAGAACATTGCTGCCATCAGCCTGGCTATCAATTATCCCAATAAATCGACCAAGTTACTCAACATGTCTTCTTGAAGAGGACACAGAGAAGGAGGCAGAAGTAAGCAGTCTGGAGAGGATGCATTCTGATGCAACACTTTAATTATGAGCAAGAAGTGAAATGCTGAGGGGGATAGACCTCCCTCATCATCAACCACTTTTCTTTTTGACAGGCCCCCTCCTCCTTCTGTTACTCTGCCACATCTGGACATGAGCTCTGGAGAAGGACCCAGCGCACTTTCCACACTGATACACAATCCTTTTGCCTTAGGTAAATTCAATATATCAGCATGTGCAATCACTGGAACAAGAAATGTTGCAGAAAGTTTTCATTTGAAGATGCTGTGCAGAAGGACAGGAAGTGTGCCAAACTGACAACTTAAAAGGGAAAGTATATTCCTTTGTTTTTGGCCTTATTTTCTTTAAAACAAAAGCCACACAAGATTACATCATTGATTGCGGTCACCTTGGCCACTTGAATGTCTCGGTGGAGATGTCAAGCATCCTAAAAATAATGTCCAGGACGGTGGAGCCTCATTAGTCACCATGGGGAGTGAGTGCTGACCTACTAGCTTGTTCGATCACTTCACTTTCTTTCCTCTCGTCCTAACCATCCTCTTTGATACAGAGGTATTTTGGGGCACATATTAAAAGGTAGATTCAGACAATTTACAAGTACAAGCATTTATCTGATTCATATCTACAAATTTATTTTCATGACAATGAAAATAGTTTGCCTTGTGGCACTTACATTGGGCTGAGTGGCCTACATATATAATACAATAGCCATAGTCTTTGCATAGGACAAGAATAAACATTACAACTGGGGGAAAACTGTGATAATTCATTCCTCCACATGAGTTCATAAAGATGATGTTTGAGTAACAACACCATCAGTCATGTTTTATCCATACCTTATCTATTCAGTAAATTATTTCATTTTTGTCATTCATTTAATTGGTTTACTATGTACTTCATTATTGCTATTTTGATGGTGGTAAAAGAAAGGCAGAAAGAAAAAAAAAAAAACATCCTCTTGCATACTTTTTTAAATCCCTAAACAGCTTTATCATAGGAAAATGACTTTTGCTATTTATACTATATACTTATAGTATATAGTATATTTATACTTAGCTACTATGTATAGAAAGTATGGTTTAAATACTGCTGATACCCACTAGACGACTGTCCTCACTCACTCAAGATTGACCGTGGATCTGAAACACAAACAGTGTTGTACAATACACACAAAACATTTATGTACATGCTGAGAAAGTTGGATTCCGAAAATTATTGTTATTCCTAAATTTCTGTTGTTACACAATTTGTGTCATTGTTTTAATAATTTCAAACTTTGTGAAGGTAAACTTGAACCACAGATGAATTATTTTATGTTAACTAAGACATCACATTTTTAAATGACAAATCTAAAACTTTACTTTAAATGAAAAAAGAGAAGGTTATTTTCATTCTCAATTATTTAAATAATAATCTGAAGAGATTCTTTTTGTCGTGGTGGTTTATGCCAAAGAACCCAATCATTGTGAAGCCTGAAACATCTCTGAGTGAGCTCCTGGTAGAGTTCCTTCTCTCTCTTTATCACCTATCAGATAGTGACCCATGAAAAGCTGGAGCAGAGAAAAACCTTGACATTAAATGGGTTTGTTTTTTTCTTTTTTTCTTTTTTTTTATTTCCTTTTATTTCGAAGTGGTCCCACAAGGACTGAATGAAAGGTTGGTGATTTTGTTTACACAAACATCAGCTGTTGAGAAGAGATCCATGGCCTCCATTGGCTTTCTGACGCCTCACCTATCTACAACGTGCCTATGGTTAAAAATGAAGCAATCATTATTTAACTCATGTTAGTGTATGGATTATTAATTATATTTTAAAGAGAAATATATTGTTTATTTTGAGGATTTTCTAACTTTTTACTTTTAATGTTTCTTTTCTTGAGAATGCTTGATATTTGAGGCTGATTAATTTGAATGTACATATCTGTGAATATTAATTGCACAGAAAAAAGACTTTGATATCAACCCCTTACAAATATATAATCTTTATTGGTCACTATATGACAGACACATTGATTCTGATTTTGTATGCATGGCAAATTGGAAGTTAAAAAGAACTGCTTGGGTTAAATGGTGATCTATTTCTAATAAAAATAGAAATGACTTTAAAGTACTTTTCTCTCTATTTCTGTGGATTTATGTGCTGTATGCATTAGTCATTCAGCATTGACAGGAGCCCACGCACTCACTTCCAGCAAATACTGTACTCAGCCATCGTCTAACGGCATCAATAGTTCTCTTTCACACTGCTTTGGACTTTACAAGTACACCTCTTGCACTGTAGCACACAAATCTATCGTTTTAAAGTGGAGTACAAATCATTCCCATTCATTGTTTACTTGTTCTATGCATTCCCTACTCACAGCCCCAGGTCCGTCTGCCTTTTGCCTGTAATCATAGTGACCACGATGATGATGATGATGGGAACAGTGATCACCAGAGCAATAATGACATCAAGTAGAGGAAATATTCAATATGTCTGTTTGATTCAGTGCCCTTGTGTGCCAACTGAAGCCCCAATGAGACAATGAGTCAGCTCTCTGTACTGCCTCCTGACACTCACTCCTCCACTTGCTGTTTTTCTCCTCCGCTCTGCCTCCCAGCTCTTCCTCTTAAATGCACATTCAGGTTTTCGATGCTCTCACTCATCTGAGGTGAAAGTCTGCCCGCGGACTGTTTACCGCCACCAAGATTGAGGAGTATAAATATTATGTTATGATAGTGTTGCACTTCCGATTGTGTGATTTTAAGATCTTTCAATTTTAATAACGCTATCTTCTCAATAGACTGTGGATTATTTATGAAGAGCACTTTTACCAGAAAATACACTCTTCAAATCAGATAACGGCTGTATTGACATCACCGGCTCAGAGTGTAAACCCACTGAATGTGACTGAAGTATCCTGTTAACAAAGAAAGTCATCTCACAGAGGTTGTTTAATGAGCTTCGGAGCACTATTACAGCAGCATATTACGCCTCGGGCCTTTCGTGACCATCTCATTGAGCACTTACATGAATGAATCACAGAACATCATGAGTATCAAATGATTCAGATTGTTAATGAATCATAATGTTGTTGCCTTCAGCGGTAATATGGCACCCTCCTGCGCACATCCCTAAATATAAATCCCACCCCCTTTTGCTCTAGTGTCTTGTTCTTGTTAGCTCATTCAGATTCATTCAAATACTGTCCATGTTGACTTATATCAGCCAACAGACATTGTTGCCCATTTGAAGGTCATCCTTTTTCTGTGGATCTTAAATGTCTGTTGCACTAGGCTTATCATAAAGATGGCCTCTGCATTAGTTTGGATACAGAAAACAATTTCCTTTTTCCCTTTTAACACTGAAAATAAACTTCATATTAAAAGTCCAAGATGCAGGTAAACCCAGCCAGAGATCATTTAAATATGCAAATAGGAGCTCAATGATGGACAAGAGTTTTTCTCTGGTATTACTGTTGTCCATCTGTTGCATCCGTAGCTCATTTTTACCTTCTCTCACAATTGTCATTCCTCTTTCCTGGCAGAACCTCGAGGATTTCTTTTGTTGTGCACCTTTGACCTTGCCTCAGCCCACATCCCTGCAGATGAAACTTCAGTAAGGCTAGTTACAAGTGCACCCTAACATAATGAGACCTACTTCCTGTCACACTCCAGGGACTAAGGTTCGGTGTGAGTCGCTTCTCTCGAGGCCCGGCATAATTGGGTAGTTTAAATAATCCAGTGAGAATAAAGTGCACCCAATCCCTGCACCCATTTTTAGCACTTTTGCACACGCTATTGTGAGATTGCACTGGGAGAGAACAGAAGCTAGCTGTTTTTGATCTCATTTTTTGCCTGTCTTCTATCTGGGTTAGAGGCTGCCTGTTATTGGAACAACCACCTGTGGAACTGGCGGAGGATAAAATGGATAGCTGGGGTTTCCAACATGACAGGCAATGTGCACAGCTTCTTAACTAATCTGAAACATTATGACGGAGCATGGAGATGACTAAAAGGAAAAGGTGGTTCTAATGTGACGTCTAGATGAGAGCGCAATGTCAAATAAAAGCATGTTTCCAACCTGGAGCAGGCAAATGCTCACTGACAGGCAAATTAGGCATTAGGTGGCAGAGTGACACTGGGTCAGGACCTTAAAAAACAGCACAAGAAGATAAGTTTTAAATTGTCTTTCATAAAGTCCGCCCACCCTTATGATTTATCTGTGTTATTGAGCCAGTCCCAAATTAAAATGACAGAAAACCAACTCTGAAAACTCACGAAGAAGCATTTGGTAACAAAGCAACTCCATCTGAACAATGGCTATTGTGTGGTGTGAAGTTTACCCTGGATAAACTTTGTTTTCTAGCACTTGATGTAGTAAGTAAATATGACAAGGTCTTTTAATGGTTGGGCAAATGTCCTCCCTGAGGCACTTGAAAGGTGCAGCTGAGGTAAGACTGCGCAGACTAAAGTCCTGTTACTTTGTACTGACAAAAGCTGCTGATGTGTCATTCATTCACAATAAAAGATATCATCATAGTCGACAATGGTCTGCTAATGCCAATAAAAGACTTATCACTGAACGGGAAATATTCCATTTGAATGTGGAGGCCTACTTTGCCCATATACAAAGGAATTATAGCTCAGGAAATAATGTATGATACTATGACAATGATAAAAAATTCAGTTAATCATCACATTATTTCACACTGAAGGGCCATCTTGAACTGTGTGGAGGTGAATGTATATATAAATCATCTGTCCACTTCACCTTTTGTCTCCTTTGTTTACTTTGGAGGGACATTTTGAGTGTGCGGCTCTCAACCAATCACAGCTCACAGAATAAAGACAAATACAGCAAAACCATGACAGGCAGGGTGGAGTCCATTCACAAGCCAAAGTAAACCTGGTCTTTAAACTTCATGGACAAATGTCATAAGGCTCTCAGCAGGTCATCTCACTCACATTGGCAACGTTACAAAATGTGTCTGCTTACACAGCAAATAAAAACAACCTACAACAATGATAAGATACAAAAATAGTGAGAACCATAGCTAGTGATGAGAAAGAGGACACATCATGTTCAGTTGAGGACATGTAAGGTCTTTCGACTTGCCACACGCAAACCCAAACGTTTAGAAAGCTGAGTGATGTGACAAAGAGTCTGCAAGTGGGAGAGTGGGAAGACAAAAAAGTTGTCTGTCTGCAGTAAAGAAGCCTAGCCTACTTATTTACTCCAAGGTCACTAATGCCACTGCGTGAGGACACAGGCGGCAGAAGGTGTGTAGTCATAACTTCAAATCTTACGCCAAATTATTAACCCATTTATCATCCTCTTTAGAGATATGACATTGTGGCTGGGCTTAGCATGTACTATACAGAAAAGTGCCTCAAGGACAGTGCTTTTATTAGGTTATAATTCAGTTATGGGCCACTTCTTATTGATGTTGCTATGCTAATTAGCTGAGCACATCCTCACTGACCTTCAGCCTGTAATTTCTAATACTCCAGACACACACAAGTCAGAGCATTTGCCATCAAAAAAGGGTCACTTTCTGCCTTTACATCTTTCCGTAGCTCAGAAGATTATTGTTGTAAAAGAAAGTAGATGTTTGCACATTAATAAACATAAATCTTAGTACATTGCAACTTTGTCTTATAAAATGGCATTAGGAATGGACAAAATGCGGCAATGTGCTGCTTCACTTGTTCCACATCCTCTCCGCCTGAATTCAGGTCACACTTGATGCACAGCAGTGCTGCAGTGGTCCACTTGTAACTCTATCATGAACTCTTTACAGGCTGTACAATGTTCAATGTGATGTTCACTCTACTAGAACCCCTGATTGAACAGTGATAGTCCAGTGGAGTCATGGCCATGAAAGATGATAGTTTAATTCCCTCATTTTTTATGGAGCCCTCCTGGCTAGGTATCCTTTGCCTCCAATGACCTTGACAGACAAAAGCGTCTCAGCACAGATAAATTAAAGCTGGTTAATATTTAAAGCCTTCTGTATCATTTCATTAACTTGGAGCTGTGGAGCCTTGTGTTGAAAATGTACATGTATTTTTTTGGAAACATTAATTAGTTGTTGTTAAGCTAACAGACAAGCTAGACTAGCAAGATTGACACCGTTTGGTTAATGCATGTGACTTGGTTTGGGTTCACTGCTGTTTGAAGAAATTACATTTGCAGCTTACATTTATACTTTTTCATAGTTTTTATTAATGGCATGGTTGTAAGGCAGAAAATCAACTAAAGCTAAATTCAAAAATGGCTTAATTTTTGGCAAGAGACAGTTCACCTCCTGTTGTAACAGCCTAATGATTGATTTAAGGGTCTCTTTGGACAATTATTTCGAAAGACAAAAAGTAAATGTCTGTAACTTGATGCACGAAAGGAAAACCTTTTGTTGTAGATGACCTAGAGAAAACTGTGACTCAACACAGAACTGCACAGAATAGGAAATCCTATGGTCAGCTGGATTCAGGCTGAGGAAAACAAAAATTAAAATGACTTTCTTTGGGTTTTCCATTTTCCAATTTGTCACCCTTTTCTGGTTGAATAAGACAGGTGTAACAAGAAGAAGAGAATGGGTGAAATGTATTCAACTGTAGCAGCTTTCTGGCTGTGTGTCAAAGGCAGCTGGTTGGTCACTGAATTTAAGAGTCGGGTGTCTTAGCCACCTGTGTGAGAGCTTGCACATAAACTGGAAAATTTTCCATTACTCATCATGTAATGAAGTCCAGGAGAAGCAGATAGGCAACTTCCTTTCAACACAATTTCTACTTAAATCTTTTAAGACATCCGATGACCTTTCAAGTTAAATCCAAATATGCATAGCATGTCAGGCTGGGCTAATTTGAAAATGATTGTACAAGTGGACTGATTCCAACAACTGCAACTTATACGTCTGCTTGTACAGACACAGGTGAGAGCTTTTATTGTGCAGTATCAAGGGAATAGGCCTACCCTTGTACCACAGGAAAAGAGCTCTATGGCACACCTGAAAGAGTAACCTGAATGGGAAATTGTTTCCGCAAACTTTACTTTTAAATTTTACTGCCCTGCCCTTTCACCTATTCACAAGAGCCACAACAACCATCTCTGGCTTATTATCTAAACCTCATTTGCATCCAGAGTCCAGTCCTGCTGGCCATCATTTGTTTGGCAAATTTGTAGCATTTAGGCCTCTGGTTGACCAAGCCCTGCCTCATGTCCTAAAAAAACTGGTACTTAAACTCCATAAGATTATCTTACAAATGACACTGCACAAACTTTTCAAAGTTGCTGCAAGTTGTTTGTGTTTGACCATTGTCACTCTGTTGCATTACTTTCTGTTCTGTGTCATGATGTACTGTGCTGTATAGTACTGAGCTGTGCATCTAGGCCATGTTCGCTGTTCCCTTCTGCTGCCTGTATGTGAAGCTCGGCGCTGGGAAAGAGCAGTATAATCAGGCCAGTGTTTTATTTAAAGACTGTAACGTGGGCAGCAGCTATCCTCAGGGGCTTTGACGTTTTACAGCACAGCTCTCATTGAGGTGATCAGACCTCCTACTAACTTTTAACACCTCAGCCCTTTTTCCTCACGAACTTTGGTTCTGGTGCAGTCTGGAGCTGGACAGCAGCCTCCACTGATAAACTGGAGTGAAAAAACCTTCAGAAGAAGAAGTAACCTGTTTTACATAATTTGTCACACGTGTTTGTGTGTGCAAGACAATTGACTTTGTATGTTCCATTAGTATTGTAAACACGTGGTTTAACTGTTGTCTGATGTAGCTATGTCATATGCAGAATTACAGCCATGTGCGTTTTGTCTCTCACTGAGCACTTTGTATGCTTCAGTTGCTAAGAATGGAGCCCTTATTGTAAGAAGAACAACTTTTTGGGATGGCCACAAGAGCTGCAAGACAAGCCAAGGACAAGTACGTCAAAAGAAATTTGATTTGGTTGTTGGGCAAAGGACAGATAAGAAAAAGCTCAGAAATCAGATTTAGAGACACAACATATATTATATTTATACAACTTGTTGAATAAGATATTTAAATGTGTAAAAATAAATCTCTAATGCCGGGAGTGATTCATTTGCTGTGTAGGAAGATAGACTTTAAAACACTTATTTATCACCGTCCTAATAGCACATTCAGTTATACATTTTCAAAGCTGCAAACCAAAAACTTTTTGCTTTGTCATTGTTGTTTTACACTTTTAATTCAGCAGCCTGTTTGTTCATTCTAAATATAATCAAATGTATACATAACATCATCAGACTTTATTACAGTCTCGAAGTCCAGATCAAAGCAGCACTAAAAAATGTGAAAAAGTACACCCGAAAAGAAAAGGTAAGTAAATTAAAGTTCTCATTCTGTCAATATATGCCACGTGAAGTCTACATAAACTATTTTTTTAAGGTTGCCAAAAAATACTGTATTGAAGACACAGAAAAGTGCAAAACAAGTGTCTGATGTTACTAGATGTATAAAAACCCATCAGAAAATATGTCTGATGTGAAACAGGAGATGAACTTATTAAACACCAGCGTATCGAAGTGTGTTTGAGTGCACCCCTCCTCTCCCAGATTCTGTCACAGTCCGGGAGCTTCTGCTCAGCTCTCAGCTTGTTAAACTGGACTCAGTGCACATCTTGTCCCACCCACAGACATGATGCAGAGTCTTTTTCTTTTTCTAGCAGCTTATATGGATCTATTCCTGCATATATATGTGTTTATCTACACACACCCATAGATAGTTCAGGGGGGTGCTTGTGGGAAATGTTTTTTTGTTCTTTTTTCCTCACATTCCTTTAGTGAATTACAAGTTGCGTAACTGCTGACCGCGTATTCCTCGCCTTCTTTGCAGCGTGAATCTCAACTGATGCGTCACACATGCCATTTATGTCCGATAACAGTGAAATAAACAGTGGCTGCCTTTTGAAGGGAGCGTGAGAGACTCGGCACACGTGTTTATTTGAACGGTCGTCTTCTTAAAACACGTGTATAATTTGAACGGTGGAAGGGCTGAAAAGAAAGGCCAAAAGATATTAGGTGTCAAGCGAGTGCATGTGAAATCTGTGGCGTAAACTATAAAAAGAGTGAAGCTTCCCAGAGGACCAGTCGTCCCTGAGGACCCAACATCCGCCGCTCTTAATCTCTTAGCGCCATCACAGTCACTCCTCCTCTGTCCCAGTGCTTCCTCTCCTCTATCTCCTCCACCTGCAGATTACAGTTGCTGTCAGTTGCACAGGCAGAATAAACATGGCCGCCACTGTCACTGAGGCACTTGAAAGCACATATTTGCTCATATTGTGACATTGGGAATGATCCAGGTTAATTATCTGTCTGAGTGCTGGTGCTGTGACAACTTATTAAAGCATTACAAGTCTGTTTAACATGGGCCTTCCTTTTCAATATTAGATTCAGAGTGTTCCTTGAGGCCTGAGTTGGAAGAGAAAACACGAGCAGAGCAGGACCAGACAAGCAAGATCAAGAACGGAGACAGGTACAAACTTAGATTCATGAAGGAGCATGCAGCACCACGTCCTGAGCCAAAACAAGAACAGCTTTTTTTTTTTTTTCAGCACACACTCTATCCATCTATCCCATTTATAAAATAATGGAATTGCTCTTGCTCTTTTGAATGGAACAAGGCCAGAATGTGTGAAAACAGTGAATAGGAATGACATCGTTTTAGAGACAGAAAGAATGAAGAAAGATGAAGGAAGCAAAGGAATACAAAGTGAGAATAAGTATAGTGACAAAACATACACATTGTGCAAACACAGAAACATTGAACCCTATAGGTGTTTTTTTAAAAAGTTAGATTCACTCCACTACACACATGAAATAAATAAACTGCATATTTGATCACTTCCTGCAGAAGCTTGACATTTCTTTGCGCCTAAGGCCGTGAGTGTCTGCCACGCATGAACTTTGAACTTTGCCCGTCAGCATTCTAGTCATTTTTTTTTTCTTTCATGTGGAATCTCTAAAATGCAGATGAGCCCGTCTAAAACCTCAACAGCCTTTTCAGCACAGTGGGATTATTCTGCTATTATACATGGAAGTTTGTATACATGCCATATTTCTGAGGAATGTAATGTACAATCATTATTCTATTCATAGTGAACCACACTATTTTTTTATTCCAGAGTGCATTTCGAGGCAATCACCATCCACTGCGCTGTATTTTCTAGCCTGTAGCTATTTTCATGATCATTGTGTGTGAGTGAAGCACCAACAGCATTTGACAGCCACTTGGACCCACCTGCCTTCTGCTCAGGCTCCTCCCCGTCCTGTTATTTTTCCTCCACTGCTGAGCACTCCAGTCATGACTGACAGCACACAACCCTCACAATGTGGTCAGATCTGAGAGTGGTGACTGAGAGAACGTCTTTATGTAGATGGACTGAGCTGAATATTTCCACTTGTTTGCTTTGAATAGAAATTTGTGCTTGAAAAAAAAAAAAAAGTAAATAGCGCCTGTTTTACACAATACAAAAATTACTGGCATATACGGTAATATGTAGGGTGCATTCTCTGCAGCAAGGCTTACTGGATGATGAGTTTTAATCATGTTGTAAAGATGCTGAGTTACTGTCACACAAATGTAATTATGGCCGGGGGAACTCAGTCATGAAATATGGCTGATAATGTGCAGTGAAACCTTGCGCTGCTGTTCCGGAGTCGCTCTCTGTCGAAAAGGAGGCAGGGCTCTCAAAGGAAGTGGGCCTCTCGACTCGTTTGAATCAAGTCTCACATTTGCTGTAAAAGGGGAAGTGTTGATATTCAAACTGTACAGCTACTATCTTCACCCGTCTGTTCCATCTGACAGTGTTTGTCAAACAGCGCTGTGTCCCCAAGCCCTGACTCATGGCGGAGGCAAATCTAAACAACAGCAGTTTACTTACTCTGACCAGGCCTGGCCTCATGTGAACACTCACACAGCGTCATTATTCTCCTCTTTATGCTGCGCTCTGATGAAGAAATGACGAGTGTAAGGCGCACTGACAGAGAGGAGCCATCTGCCCCTCATTAAAAATGATTAGACGGACCGGAGAGCCAGGTCATCTCTGGACACACACACACACACTCTTAGAAAACACATGTGCACTCCTCTGGGATGCCAGATCAGGGATGACTCCCAGTCTGCAAGCATGGAAGGACTAATAAGACCTGCTTCCTTGTTAGGAAGAATGTGCAGAGCATGTGAGGAGAGCCCTTGTCTCTGGGGCTGAGTGTAAGCTTTTTGAGTCTTGAGAATGGGTCTAGGTTTATTTTCAGCCAGTTGGGGTTCTTTAAAGGACATAAATTAGGTTGTCAATGATTGTTTTAATTCAACCAAACCATGTATTTTCAGGAAACCTGCCTCCAGTGAATGCACAAATAATCACAAAACAATTGGTCCATATTTTTGTACATCACTGTCTCTCTTGTCTTTATTCAAGCACAATTTTTCTGTCGGCTTTTAGATTATTGCTCAGTTGTGACAGATAAAAAGCCAATCAGCTGAGACTTTGTCCATGTGCAGGATGCAGAACTGAAGAGACAGACTGCTCGCTGCTGTCAAAGCTTCCTCATTTTTGTAAATAAGACTCTTCTACAGCTAGACTGTCCATGAGTCTTTACAAGCTTAACTAAGGTGACACTGTTTTTGTTTTTGTTTTTTTTACAAATTTGACCTGACTTTTCTCATCTCTTGGTCCATTTCCACTGTCCATAATGTGTTAAATATGGTGTTGATGTTGCATGGACAAATGAGAGACATCAATAATGCTTTCAAATGATACGACATAAACATCCATCAGTGCCCTTGTACACTTGCTATCTCCTACTTTACCTGCTTCTCCATTCCTCTCCCTCCTATTTCCCAGGTCACTTCTGGATAATTGGAACTGTCTGACAGGAAGTGACTGCCCCAGTTGTTGTTGTTGTGCTCTCTGTTATGATGCAAAAAAGCCTGTTCATTGGTCATTTCCATATTTTCTGTTCATTTGGGGCAGAATGAGCTATAAAAAGTGACACTTTCGTTCACTGTGAGAGGATATTTTTGATGTTTTTCTCAACACTAATCTTTCTCGATATCGCAGCTGTAATGTCACATCCGGAGCCGCACGACCTCCTCACTTGTCGACAGCGCTCGGTGCCAGAGTTAATTGCCTAGATGACCTGTCAGAGCAGCAGCTGATGAACAGATAGAGTCAGCCTTCAGAGGTTGATTATCACTGCTATTAATAGCATTGGAAGCTCAGAGTCTAAGACAAGTGGCAAAGGCAAATCCCACATGCAAAATAACTCATTTAATCCATCACTCGGACAGGGGAATAGCACTGACATTTATTATTCAGCGTTGTCTTTGCTTCGCCTGAGGACGGCTCAGTGTAATGCGTGTTTTTCGAGAGGAGGTCGTTTGTCCTGCTTGCTGTGTTGATTTATAGGGCTGTAATTTGGACGCAGAGCTCAATGTGAACTCTATGTGTTGGGAAGATACAGTAGAGGTGTATTTTTGTTCCACTAAAGCAGCAAAATAGCAAGAACATTTCAAAGTTGTTTGTGTTTGACATTGACCTATTGACCCTAGTTTATTAAGTAGACTGTAAACTGAATTTTGTTTTTACGTATGTGGGAAACTTTACCCAAACCTTTGAATGACCCATTACACACATTAACACTGAGTGGTGGGTGGGTAATTGCTTCATGTGCAGTGCCCCACTCTGTGACGAAGGGTCTGATTGACAGCGTGGGACTGTCATTGTGCAATGACTCATCCCTCTCCAAATGATAGAGACTAACAGTGCACTACGGCCTGATGATGATGATGTCGAAGGAAGGAGGGTAACAGTTCAGAATTAAAGCGCAAAGTTTGGAGCAATGGGAAAATCAATCCTGACAAGTGGTGAAAGCGGGCCTGTCATATGTGGCGCCGTCTAATCCCATCAAATATCAATATTTATCAGGGGACTCCCAAACGACTCGTATTAATTTGAATGATTCATCTGTCATAGAAGGAGTAGGAATGACAGATAACAACTCGCTCCGTAAACAAATCAGATCTGTCAAAATGACTGAGAGCTCTGCAGGTTGAGATGCCGCCAGAAGATATGTGCTGAATATGTAAGTCTTTGCAAACTTCACCTAATTAAAACTTGATTAAAAATGATTATTCATTAGTCAAAATCCCTGCAGATAACATTTTAGAACTCAACCAATTTACATTATTACAGAAAAACAAAATGTCTACTGTCAAGTGGTTGGGAAGCCAAGGATTTCTCATTTCTTAGATATTACTCTAGAATAAGTATACCGCCTACCCTTTCTTTCCATCATTCACCATTACCATTGGAATATCACCTTCCCCTTTAGCCATTTCAAACACTTCTTTGAATCGAGCTGAAAATAAGTTGTTGAGTTGGTGTTAAAGTGGCCACTCTCTCTTGACATAATGTTATCCTTTCCTCTCTGTTTCTGACAGGCTGCCAGTGTGGTACAATGCTTTGCCAGACTGTGAAATGATGACTTGGTCACAGATGTACCAAGCCCCTGCATGGCGAGAAGGAAAGAACAAAAGGGAAACGAGGGGACAGGTTTAATAATGAAGAGGAGGCTGGGTGGGGTTGACTGGCCACTCACTTGGGTTTCTTGTCAGGTACAGCTGCTCCAGACTGTGATTAACTCATATTCCCTTGATTCAAAGTCAATGGCAACAACAGCTGTTTGTCCCCACTCAGCTTCATGGCACTGGACTTCTTTCTCTATCCACACTATGTCTAACTGTGTTTACACGACTTAGCTAAATGTGGTCTCATAATGTCCTTGTGCTCGTCAATGTTTTCAATCAAATGTAAAAATGAATAATGGCTGCTGTCAGGATTGTCTTGATGGAGGTTTGTGTGCAAGGCGGAAGGAAAATGATCATTTTTTTCATTCTTTTTTTCTTTTGCTTGGGACTCCACGGCTCATTTCCCTGATGCAAATGAAAGCTACAAGGAAAAAGGGAAGGCAAATGCTACAGCACAGTGTGGAAAATGTTCTGTGACTGAAAGCAAGAGTAGCACAGTCCTAGCACAGTCCCCCAGTGTGTGCCACTGGAGGGGAGAGCGAGAGAGGGGGGTCGGGGTGGGGATTTCCTCTACAGAAGGGCTTTGGCAGTAAAGGGCTTCTCTCAACATTTTTGTCACTTCACTAGGGCTTTCTCTTCCCAACAGAAGCTCACATGCATGAGTTGAAAAGGCCAAAGTTGATGGTGATGATGATGACGATAATCTCCTGGCTCTGTCGACAGACGTGTGTCTAAGTGGGCAGTCTGCAGAAAAAGTGGAGCCTGTGGTTGTAGCCTGAGTGCCCACTAAAGATCTGTGGAAAGCTCCTGTGAGGTCTACAATACAAACCTTCACTTCTCGATATTGACAAAGTGGTACAGACAGAACATCCAAAATTGGTGCGAGGGCACATGAAGGCACTTAAAACTTCGTATAGCATCCTCTAGACAGCAGCTCTGGAAATTACGTAAGCACTTTTTTTTTGTGTGAGAGAGGAGGACAGCTGTGAGCCGGGACAGAATTAGAGCACCTTGTTCCTTTTGTACTGTGCCCATAAAGGTCCCAGTCATACTCTTGTGGTCTCCAACAGTAGACCTATTTCATAATGCGCATGCTACAGGGTAATGTGAGTTAAACAGACGCTCCAACTTTTACAATAAACTGAATGCCATCTTCTCTGGAAATGATAAAGCTACAAACTAATTAATGTTTTCCCCATTCATCAATAACCATCTAATTTTATAACAAGTTAATGTTGGATCAGATTAATGAAGTCGGCCTGTTTTATTTTGGGACTACTGATTTGGTAGAAATTCTAGTCCCATTGGTGAGTTGTTTAGTGTTGTAACTTGGCATGTACTCTTGTGTATCTTTTCACAACAGTTATTCAACCTTGGTCAGTTGGTCCCTCTGGCCATTCCTCCACATAAAAGCACCCAGGAAGACGTGCCAAGTTCCCCAGAGAGAACAGTCTGGCATCATCACAAGGACGCAGTGCACAGCTGTCTAAGTGGAGACCTCCTGTTGGGAGGCTATTATGCACCTCTACACATGTGCAGCTCATCTTACCAGTGACATGATAACCATGACACCAAAGGTACAAGGAATTCTTATCATTTTATATTTGTTTTGGTATTGAGTGTGGGCTTTTGAATAATAAAATGAAACAACCTTGAATCAAAACAAAAAAAATGAAAATAAAGAACCAAAAAGCCCAGAGGCAAACCTTAAATAATCTTATAAAATGTCCATCACAAATGGTGTCTGGCTTCCAATAAAGATCTGAAATTATTTCTTTTACTTTGTCTTGGCTGAATATAGGTATAAATGTATGAACTGAAACATTTTATTCTTTGTTTCTTTAATTTTATGGAATGACAATTACAGACACTGTAATCTATTAGTTTTTTCAAATCATTTGGTTTATTTATTTCTAAAAATTACTCTCAATTATTCTAACTTACTGTTGCATAACATAGTAAAAGGAAATATATTATGTACTACTACTACTATTTTACTGTCAAATTTAACAAATAACAAATAATGTTCTTTTCCGCGTAAAGTTTCAGTGGCGCTAAAGTGCACAATGAAAACTCATGCAAGTAAAATGTGCTTTCCTCCACAAACAACTTTAATAAACTAACATTTGAAGGCAGAAAAAAAACTACACCTCTAAAGACCAACTTAAAACGTCTGAATGGTTTGTGGGCGGCTGGTGGCTGCGCTCAGGTGCACGCAGCCAATAGGAGCGCGAGAGGCAGTGCTGAACAGCGGAGAGGCGGTGCACTGCGCGGCCACACAGCTCACCTTCGGATGGAGATGATCTAGCAGCGGCAGTCGAGCAGTAGCAGCCGCGCAGTGTGTGTGTCTGAGGCGAGGATATCTTCAGGGGGACAGGTGACACTGCACACTGACGCATTTACCCTCCTGGACGTCCGTCGGTGGATTTACTGCCGCCTACCTTTCCTCTCCTTCACCTTTACCGCCACCCGCTTCACGCAATACATGCTACTCCACTACATGCACTTCGACTTGATCAAATAAGCCCAGCTCCACCAAGATGGAAAATGCGCACACTAAATCGGCGACTGAAGTTTTAGACTTCTTCGGCGTAAACGAAAACACTGGGCTCACTCTGGAACAAGTCAAAATTAACCTGGAGAAATATGGAGCGAACGGTGAGTAGTTCTTCAAAGCCGTGTTCACAACTTCATTACGCCGTGTGGCTAGTCCCCGTAGGTCGATCAATCTACCAGGAAATCCACATAAGGCATTATCTTGTACGCTTTTGCTAGTCGTGAGTTCCAAAGAGTCCTATTCCCTGTTGCGCACAGTCAGTGGAAACATCAGTGCCACATTCAGTGATGCATATGAATATTACAGACCTCTGGGGTAAAGTTGCGTGATTGTGCTAACACAGTGATTGAACAGCCGAAATACAGTTTAACATAGCAAAATGCACAACATTTACGCAGTTTTACACGTCGAGGAAGGTGGGAACATCTTTCAATCAATGTTTCATTAGATCCACTTTGTCTCATTCTCCCACTCTGTTACTCCGGACTGCGTGTAATGGCAGTTCGTCATTGATGCTAGATTTCTATGCAAAATATTTCGAAATTAACGTGTTGATTAAATGAAGGCCGTACGTATTACTGGCTACTGTATTGAAACCAAACTTATTGGGTTAAATACATTTATGGTAATGCAATTATGGTTGCATCAAACCTACACCACCTCTTGTATCCCTCATTCCTCATGTTCTTGGTCCGATTCCACTCAGGGACATCCATAATCTGTAGTGGAAGGCAGGGGAAAGTACTGACACCATAGCTCTCTGCCTGTGTGTGTACATGTGTGTGCTTGTGTACATGTGTGTGCTTGAAGATGGACATTCTTGGCTGTCATGCACAGATCCAGAAGTACACCGCAGTCAGGCAAAAGGAGGGGAAGCAATGATGAAAAGAAGATAATGAAACAGAAATTCCTGTACAACCTGTTTTCACTTTCAACAGTTGTGGAGCACATGGCATATACTTATGTGCTCAAATTACAGCTTAACACAGGGAAGTTATCAAAAAGACTATGATGGAGAGCAAAATCTGATTTCTGCTGGTACTAATAAATAAAAGTGCTCTTTTATGGTGAAGAGTAGTTCCTCTGAACAGCTATACTCCACTTGTGTAGTCGATGTGTGTTTTTGTGCTGACTTCAGACCTGACATCACCCACCTTTCCCTATACAGGCCTGTCATTTGCATGTGTGGCCAAGCTGTGTGTAGCAGAGAGCTGTATTGTGCCAGTCAAACAGTAGCCCTTTTGTTGCAGCCAGCCGCTCTACCCATGGGCTTCTGATGACTTCATGGAAAAAGCAACGTCTTGCCACAGATAACATCTCTTTCGTTTTTAGCGGCGCACTTCCTGACTGCATGAGTGTGTGCAGATAAGTAGTAATGAAGGGGATACCCTTTTTTCTGTAAGAATCGACTACATTTTAGCTGCTACTCTTTAAAAGTAATGTTTGATTGGCTTTGGCTGTTTTAGCACTATTTTAGTTTGTGATTTCAAAGTGATGCGGGACTGAAAAACAACTGATTTACTTCACATTATACGCTGGAACCACAGACTGGAGATGAGTGCAAGGCTCCTTGTGAGATGTGGTGTTTTGTTTCAGGCAGCATCCATAGAAGAGGATGGTCAGCCTACTTCCCTGTTAAAGCATGCACAATGTGTTTCTCTCTGAGGTAGGGTTAGCAGGTTCTCATTAGACTAAAGCAACATCTACAAACAATATCTCTGCTGAGCACTGCCATCTTCATCAACTCTAGCATCAACTGAGACAAAATAACCCCTTTTGTGGGCCATCTTTTGCCATCTTACCCAAAACTTGTCATATAGATCCTTTATTTGATTGTGCTTTAACCAAATGGATTCACTCAGGTGACAAGTGTCAGTGCGGTGCAGCTTTTGTCACATCTTTTATGGGGAAACCGAAATGAGCAGCACTAAACTCTGGTTCCTCTATGTTACAGTAAATAATTAGCTTTCTTTTCTGCAACAAAGCTGTCTGTGCTGCAGAAAGGTAATGTCTGGTTGTTCTCCTCACACCTTCCATTTATGGTCCACTGGCAGCTCCTTTTTGGCAACTTGATTCACACACACCAAAGGGATCAGGCTAATTAACTGTTAAAAAGCAAGCACTTGATTTTACAAGACAGTTTATCACTTAAATTGTGAAATAGCAGGTAGTGATGTATAAGATGCAGGCCTCTTCTATCGTGGCCAGTGTGTGGGTGCACAAGGAACGTCCTGTGTTGTTATAGCTTATGGTGTTCAGTGATTGTGTCCAGTGCCAGGGTTTGGGCAATCACCTTTTTTGTTCCATCGACTTTTTGTGTGAGCTGCCCTAAACTAATCCAGGCTAAGCAGTCACATTGTTATTTGTTTTAAGTAACTCCTTCTTCCTTGTTCGAATGTTCTGAAATATTCCTAAATAAAATCTGCGAATGGCACTCACTCTGGTGTGGTTAACATGCCAGTGTCTGTGCCATATTACAGAAAGAGCAATCCTGTGTGGCCTGTTACATCACTGTGTGACAGCGGAGGGAGTTATATTCCTTTGTTCACCTCATTGCTGTCAATGATGTCACAACTACAGAAACTTTTCCCCTTAAAAAGCATTTATACTTGCCTTGAGCGGTGAGCACCCTCAAATGTAATTTAAGAGAGGGACATTTCCACATTTTCAGCTTGAATAACTCTAGTTCAAGTATACGAATAAGAATACGTTTCCTAATCTGGTTTCTTCTTCCTGTTCTCTTTTACTTTGTGCTGGGAATGTGAAGGTTATTGTCTGTTGCCTATTGCAACTCTAAACACGCCTTACTTTGTTGCTCTGGGACATTAGCTGATGCCTTCATCGGAAAATTATGCAACATTATTGTATGCTCCTCACACACTGTTTTGTGCCACACATATTCGTTACAACCTCCCCTAGTAGGACCTGGCTCACAGCTCTGTTTCTCTTCCTGTTCTGCAACATAAAAGCAACGTGACGTACCGGCTCCTGCGTTTGAATTTCAAGAGACGCTCTACCGTTTCCTGCCCCTCCTACACACCAATCACACATTACCGTAATACTCTTGACTTCACTTAACCCTTGGTTTGATTTGAACGTTGTCCAGTGTCCACCGGCTGTCTCAGAGCTACGTAGGCTGAGAAAGTGGAGTTAAGTTGTAGAAAAGTCATTTGAAGTCTTTCGGGGGGTTGAGTCACTTCCCTGTTCTAGTGGGCTCTGTATGTGCCTGCCCAGCTGCCTTCAAAGGAGCTGTGATCCTGTTCTAGCATGTCACTTGTCTTGGCTTCTTACCTCCCACCTCTGCATCTGTCAGTCTCCATCATGCCATTATGCTTGGATGATGTTGAGTCATGGCGTGGTCTACATCGTGGTCCAGTCTGTTGGTCATGTGTGCAGGTTTCAAATCCAACATGTGTAGTTTGTTTTGTCTCGAGGCTAAATGATAGTGACCACAGGGATATGTGCGTTGTGTCTAGTTTAAGCTGGGGGTTACTTAAAGGTATCTAAATGATCAGTAACAGTCTATTGGGCTTTAGTGTACTGTTGTGCAGCTTGTGATAGAACAGTGCGATTCATAATACTCCCTAAGAGACTCTATATTTGGTGCAACAAGAGCCTCCCAGATGTGCAGAACCAGTTGTGCCAGATGCCAGTAACACAACAAACTCAGCTGTGAACTATGTCTAAAGCAGCTGAGGCCTAGACATTAATAACTGCATGCAACCATCTGCAGCAGAGTAACTCTTTTAATTGTATTTGTAGCTAAAGTATGTTTTTTTACTTCTAGCAAATGGCCTGTCCACCTTTAGTGACTTTTTTTTGTACTTTTTGACATCTGTGTTATGGCAATACTCATTTAATTTGACACTTTTAATCACCGTCTCTCAGTATAAGAGCCTGCTTGGCGACAGGTCTTAGATCAGTCTAAAGTTGTTCTGCTCTAAGCATGTGATTGGCCAGAAGTGTTGCTCTGGTTTCTAAACGTGGAATAAACTCTATAAATAGCATGGTGTTAACACAGATTTCACTCTGCTGTTTGGGGAATTACTGACTATTTTTTGCAGTTCATCTTCTTCAGTTGAGCACTGGGTGTCTGGCTGTCATCCTCCTCAGTTTGGAGGTTCACAAAATGGTGCTAGTCAAAACTCTGACCTTCAAAATGAAGCCTAGATCAGATATCTGTTGTTACAACCTTGAGTGTGTTGGGCTCATTTTTGTGGTAGGATACATCTTTTGTATCGAGTTTTGGAATTTTATCTAAGAGTAAAGTGAATGAGTCAAACCTTGAGTTCTCCGTCTCTAACAACAGCAACTGTAATGAGAAAAGTCTGTCTAATCAAAGCTACAGCCGGAATTGAACGAAGTTAATTTGATTTTCTATCTTACCAGAAGGGTAACTGGAGATGACTCACACACAGTAAATAAAAGTTATTTGGCCACTGTTCATTCAGCATGGGGAGATCACAGATTGACCAATTCATCAAATAAAGCTTTTCAAGTAAATTTCTTTGTTTTGAGCAGCCCCTTTTCTCTTCCCTAGCATAAGTTACAGCTTTGTGCTAAAAAATGAAACCTGTATTTCCTTAACTTTATAACAAAACCTTGTGTATATCAGCAATGTACTCAAACGGAATGGTATTTATGACACACTACTAATACTAATGAGTAATCATTTATGCTACATCTGTTCTTGGAAAGGACCTAGAAGTGTCAGTAATTTAAAATGTCTGTTCAGTGTTATAATACTAATAGCCTGAAGTGCTTCTGGCTGTTATTACCCATCTGTTAAAGCACCATGTCCCTGTTTCATTATATTGTGAGTCTGCATCGTTTTCTCCTTTGCCCTGTTCTGATGATGTCTGACTGCAGGGCAGCTGTTCAGCGGGGAGCCTAAATATACCTGCTGAAGCTGCTTGTATAGTACTTCCTCAGAAAAGGAAAGCCCTCCATTGACATTTATGTAAATGAAACTGGACTTTCTAATGCAGTACTTGTGATGCCCTCTATGCTCACATGATGGGGTAGACAAGAGAATAGGCTGCATCTCTAATTCACATTTGATGTGGTTAATGCATTCCGACCTTTCCGGTGGGGAATACATTAGTAGAGGATATAGAATTCCACAGAACAGTATGTCATTAGGGGTTCCCATCATATTATTTATAGGCCTTTTTTACATTCCCATGCCTAGTGCAGGGAGCCACTTAGACTTGTACATCCACTCCTCCTAATTCCTCCTCATTACTCGTAAGCAGTTGGCTGCCAGCTGTTGATTTGGAGGTGTGTCTGTTTGCCACATGCGCTAGTTGCCCATTGTCTGACTTTGTTATGTCTGCACTCAGAGCATGCCAAATCAAGGTCCTGCTCATTACACAATTATTCTTTGTACACTTTGATAGACACTGCCGCATTACTTTGTGTAACTCTATCTTTCAAGGAGCCTTCATAAGCCAAGTCACCAGGGTAACTGCTGGAAACTTTCTCATGTTTGTAGTTTACAGAAAAGGGCCTGAACCTGCTTGTTAGCTCTAACCATACTCAGATGTGAAGTCTGCAAGGGGTCCTACTAATTTGTTAATGGATACAGTCCGACTAGAAAGACAAGCCCTTGCTGTTAAAAGCTTGCATATCAGCAGATTGTTTTCAGCAGATCACACATCCAGTTTCCTTCTTCCCTTCCCGACTCTCTGGACACAGCTTCCCGCTGTTGTTGGCAACTGTCTCCAGGAAGTGTCTCCCTTCTGCTCAGCACTGCTGGCTTATGGTGTGCTCGTGCACGTAAACAAGGCCTTTTATTCATTGTCTGGCCCAGGGAGAGAGGGAGGTGGTGTGGGGACACAGAGGGAGAGAGGTGAAGTCAGTATTCAGGAATGCGCCTGGGCAAGCCTGGAGTTGACACAACCCAGATGACTGTGAGGGAATCCTTGGCAGGGGGAAGCCGGGGAACCCCACTCAACACTTCCAACCCTTTCGCTCTTTCTCGCTCTGGTTCCCCCTTTCCCTTGTCGTGTCCTTTCAGTCAGGCTGTGTTTGTCTCCAGTGCTTGAGTCGTAGCCAGCCTGTCTGCCATAAAAACATTATACAACCGGGAGAGGCACCGTAATGGGGAAAGAGGCTTTTGTCAGACTGGTGGAGCATGGAAAACAGAAGAACACATTTCTATGTTTGCCACACTTTTCTGCTGGAGAGTGCAGCCAAATGTCCCCTGTGACTTCAACCATGTCCAACCTGGAGGCCCTGCAGACAGCAGATTGAAACACACTTCACTATGACTCATCAGATATTAATATCCAGGAGAGGACATATGCACAAAGGTCTGTCTTTACAGCAAGGTGGTGGCAAATGCAAGTTTGACTTAAGGGCAAAATGTCTCACAGAAACAGTGTGTTTCATCTGCAGTGTTTTTTATTGCATAAAAAAATCAAATGTTCCCAGAGACAATTTTATCCCTGTGTGCAAAACAACCCAATGCTGTCAAATCTTGACCACAGAAACATTTCACCCTTTTTTAAACACTGGAGGCCTTCCAGAATCCCTCATGTGGAATGATTTTCTCTCCTTTTCTGCCAGAGCCCTTTGCATTGTGTGAGCGGGCACTGCGTTTTGTTTTTGGAAGGAGACTGCAGCCTTACATCATGGCCCTGCCTCTTTCCAGCCCCTTCTCCGTCCATAGGGTCACGTTTGGTACTCGTGTTGCAGTTTCTGGTCAAAACATGCCCAGGGATTTCCACCGCTCAAAGTAGAAGAGTGATGTCATTGGAGCTGCAGTCAGTATACTGCCTCCTACGTTTGATTTCCCCTGTCATTATGCTGTGTGCCCTGTGGGATGATTACATGTGAGTTATGATTGCTCTTGATGTTGTTTGCAGCAGTGGACCATTTTGGTACCAGCGCGTTGGTCTTGACACATGCCATGACTAACTGCGTCTCATTGTGGCGACATCCATCAACAGCACTCGCCAGCTGCAGTGTTTTTCAGTAAAAAACACTTATGCACTTCTCCGTTAGTGACTCACAGTGTGCAGTCTTGATGGGTTTTGTTAATCAAACAAGAGCGGATAAGATTCTCGACTTGTTAACGCTCATCTGAAAATGTTATGAAATGCAGCTTTTTCTTTGCAAATGGAAAGTGACCAGATAAGGAGGGGAAGATAGTGCAACAAGATCTTGTAAAACAGACATCCCTAGCTCGGATTTCAATGAATGTGCTTACATACTGTTTAATGTTACTGGAAAAGCTTACTCTCTATGACTGGTTTGCTCACATTTTAAAACGAGCATGAATCCTACCTCTCATGCATGCTTTTGACAGGCAGCTTTCAGGAGCATAAAATCTACCCATTCTCACTGTTCTTGTGACTTAACTATTTGTGGGTAGATTGACCATTAGTGTGTTTAGTCAACCTTTATTAGAGCAGTCGTGCAGGTTGTAAAAGTCTTATAAAGCTTAGTGATGGCTGAAGTAAAGCGACTCTAGTTCCTGTGCCTTTTATTTTTAACGTAAAATCTTTTGCTATGATACCAAACCCAGGGGTTTCCTTATAATCCTGCAATACACAATGAAATTATTTGAATATCTTTGTGTATATTGACCATGTTGGATTGGTACTTTAAAGTCTTATCATGCTGGCTCTAATCATCTTAACCAAACAGATGACTCATCAGAGCACTTAGTACGTGTCCATGCATCTCAATTGAAATGTATTAACTGCTCTTTCTTTATCTCCTACATGCCCTGCCCTCTTGTGTTCCTCCCATCCGATTCCTTTACAACGGACGCGGCGTAACATCCACAGAGCTCCCAGCTGAAGAAGGTAAATATTGATTTTTCCAGTGTGCCTTCCTCCTCTCCTCCTCCTCCCTCCTTTTAACTACACGGTTAAATGTCTTTACCAAGGATTTTTTCTTTGCTGCAGCGTGAGGAGTAAACTTTGAGAGTGAAAAAGTAGTGCAGCAAAAGACCCACATCAATTACAGATTTGCATTGCAGATCATATATCAACACTGTACCTATCTATCCTTCAGTTTCAAAGTAAGCAATACCGTGAGGATGATTTAATGGACTGATTTGACTGTTTCTTTGCGCATGTTTCAGGCAAATCCTTGTGGGAATTGGTGGTGGAGCAGTTTGAAGATCTCCTCGTCAGGATCCTGCTGCTGGCTGCCTGTGTCTCTTTTGTAAGTGTGACACAAGCAACAGTTCTCAAATGTTCCCCCTACAGAGACCTGACTCCCAAATGGTCCAGGAAATTGTCACTTAAGCCCTGCACCATCTAGTTAACGGTGCCTTTTTCATGTGGAAACTACATAAGCTGTGTTGTAGGGTTTTCCACACTACTGATAGGGTTTCTCAAAGCTACTCCTGCTCATCTGGAAACATAACTATCCATCAAAAGTCCTTCTGCCGCTGTGCCTTTAAATTGCGACGGCGGTTGGAGTGTTCTGGTGGTTAGGTCGGAGCGGGTGGAGTGGGGGAATCCTGACTGCATAATAACTTTGTTCCGTTTATTGCGGCACGGCCCTGGTGTCCCTGGATGGGATTGGCGTTGCTATTTCTGAAAGTAGGAAAATTGCTCTATAAATGTACTGTATATGACACAATATATCTTCCCTTACTGTTTCCAAATGGAGCGCAGGCAGGAGTGCTTTGGAGTAAATGAGGCTTTCCTAGCTTTTAAGTGTTGGAGCAGTGGAGGCCTGCACTTGCACGTCACTGATCTGTTTTAAAAGTCATCAACATATGCTGCAAACAAATATTCACACACAAATCGTAAATCACTGCATATTATGTTCTTTTATACTGGTCTCTATGTGGTGTCAGTGTGGCTTGAGTTTTGTGCGTTGCAAGTAACTCATTTGGCTTTCACTTTGAATACATTTGACTTGATTATTAGGTCCTCATGACTTCTTTGCATGACATGTCACTGAACATGTCATGAACCTTCTAATCATGCAAGATGGTTACGAAGATTGTTAGCTATGAATATGTTTTACTTGTCAAGTAGAGAAGTAATAGACTGAAAAAGTTAATGTGACTGATCCTTCTATTTTCATATTCATATAGATTTAGAAAACTCTTTATAGATGTGCTCCTATCCTGTGCAAATGCGGGAGTTCAGTTTTTAAAGCCCTGTGTGAACGTGTGCTGATTGTGTAAAGCGTCTCCTAAGGGGACCGCCATTGTTGCCCTCCACTGCGGACTGAGTCAGGAGGGAGATTTACCTCCACAAATGATGGGGAATGATGAGCTATCGACCGGGCTCAGTCTGCCGTGACGTACTCTGCTGCTCGATAGTCTGCCCTGAATATACTCTGGCATCATCTGATCATAGACTTCTCCTTCTCACCTTCATTTTGTTTTGTAGTGGGAGTTTCTTCTGCTGGGATGTTGCACCAAGGCATTTCATTACATATTGTAAAAGAACATATAGACTAGCTGTCATGGGCATCCTTGATTAATGCACCAATACTCTGCACCATAGAGTTTCTCTGAGATGACAGTGTAATAGAAGAGTGATATAATTCTGCAATACTCCAGTTTTAGAGACTTGGAGAGTTAAAGTATTGGAAAGTGGTGGCTCATATTTTAGCTTGGTCTTGTATGAAGTATTTATCCATAGTTAATGCATCATTTACTCTAAAGGGTGCACAAAAAGGGTTTCTTTTATACATTTATAGACCAATATATATGCTTATTATTAAATGGTTGTGTCTATGTTGTGCATATACATACACAAGCCAGTTCATTTAGTGTGTGACCAAATTTCTTTTCATTTCCAATAGAGTTATTTTTATTTCTCATGTCATCATCTTGTTGCTCTAGGCTGCACATTATCAGTGTGTGCTTTATTCATTGTATATGAGATATTTTTAATTTGACTTTCTTCTGAAACTTCCAAAGTAAACTGTCTCAAATGCACACTGTTGCCAAAATGCCAGCAGCTTTTCTTTGTGGACTTAAATAAATATTTAAACTGTACTGGCTTCAATATCTCACTGTCGCTTAAGCATTGCCTGTTTGGACCCCTTGGCCTTTTCCAAATCATTCTATCTTCAAGTGTGAGACTTGTGACTGAAGTGGGCTGTAAGTGGATTTGTACTAACTTCAGCCAGACTTTATCACCTTGTATGGACTGAAGAGGTCAGACTAAAGTCTCTTAAGGCAACATTACTAACTGTCAAAATAACATTTCTGTTTCTCTGTTTTCATTTTTATGCCATTCCTTCATCAAAACTTTCTCTACTATAAGTTCAAAGCAGCCGCCTCTTAAACGACACACGCTGGAGTGGCAGTTTTAATGTGTTTAAGACACTTTGTTTTCTCATCTAGGTGTTGGCTCTGTTTGAAGAGGGAGAGGAGTCAACCACCGCCTTCGTCGAGCCTGTTGTTATTCTCCTCATCCTCATCGCCAATGCTGTTATCGGGGTCTGGCAGGTGAGATTCACTCCTCCTGTAGTGCCTTGGTGTTAAGCACATACACACACGTTGTTGCTTACCAATTAGTGGGTGTAATATAAAGTTGAGCAATGTTTAAGCTGTTAAGAAACTCAATACACACAGCCTAAAGTGATAATCTGCATATAATAAAGTAAGAAGCACAATATTTTTATCCACTAGTGTAATGGTAAAGCAGGAAGCTATGCAAATTAAAGCTGTGTATGAAGCAGCTCCATCTTCTTTGCTGCTTTTTCTTCCATGATTGTTCACCTTCACTTCCTTGTTAGTCCTGACTGCTCTCAACACAAGGTGGTATATTCAAGCAACCTAAACTAACCTTTTCAGTGTTGTTTTTGCTTGTGCTTTAAAATTACACTCACCCTAACAACCGTATCCTTAGACAGACCGCCCATTCTAGTCAAAACATAAACAAAAGACTGAGCTCATGCAAAATGTCCTCTTGGAAGTTTGCATTCAAGAACAACCAGGATTTTTTGGACTCCGGCCTAAGAATGAAAACCACCACCTCACGACTGATGTTAATTTGCCATGTTGTCTCACTATGGTACATGACATCAGTAGATTCCTATTGTAATATCAGTGTAACCATAAAATGTCCTTGGCACTATCTCTAACATTTCCCTGTACTTGTCTCTGCACAGGAGCGGAACGCCGAGAATGCCATCGAGGCTCTTAAGGAGTATGAGCCCGAGATGGGAAAGGTGTACCGCATGAACCGCAAAGCTGTCCAGAGGATCAAAGCCAGAGACATCGTCCCGGGAGACATAGTGGAGGTGGCAGGTAAGCGGCGCCTTCCGGAACTCTGTCACTCACCCGCGCTAATTTATGCTTTGACACCTTCCAGAGGAGTCCCACTGCTGTCACCTGGCTGTGTGCACACTACCGACATGCACGCGTACACACAGTCCCACTCAGTCATTCATGAGTCTGGAAGCACTGCTGGAATATCTCAAATGATATTACATAAGAGGCCATTCTGTGGATATGCAGGTGCCAAAGCTGCTGTCCTGTTTTTGTGTAAGTGGCTGTGGTCACCCTGTATTTTAGACCCAGTTTAATTTTCCACAGCCTTCCCCCGTTTTCCCCACGCTTTCCATGCGCTCAGTCTCACCACCTGGACGCTCCTGGATGTTTGTCAGCTCCTCACTCGCACACACATATAATTCCCCTGCTGTAAACTCACCCGTGTGTGGGCAGCCTTTTCTAAAAATAGCCTCACTGTTGTCACTCTGGTTCCCGAACATGTGTGTGTAGTGCCAGAGTTAATATGCACGAGCGGCTGCAGGACGCACAGGAGATCTCTGCTCCGCCATCAACATGATTGGTGTTTCTTTGCAGGGGGGGGTGTAATGCTTGGCGTTGCATGACTAGCGATTCATGACGGGAGTCTTGAAGCGAAGTGTAGGAAAAAGGAGGGAGAGGCTGCAGTGTTCATTCATAACCACTGCAGAGCAACACCTTCACATAGCGTAGAGAGGATAAGAGGCATGCCGTGTTGAAGGTATGGTCTATCAGCAACGTTAGGGTCTTGTAGATCAAACTATGGTTACTAATTTAGACAGAGTTCATTCCTACATTAGCCACTGCATTGACGAGTGAAAGTTGGTCCAAAGCCCAAATCAGTTTAACTTTTGACTGTTTTAAAGAGCATTCATTGAAGGTCATATCATTATCACAATATTCTAAATAGTTGTCGCATATCTCTTGTTTTTCTAATATCACGCAGCCCTAATATGGTACTGCGTAGTCTTGGGCTTCAAGAATAAAAATGAAATCATCGGTGCAGCTCTTTATCTTTAGGCACTAACACTAAAGACATATTTGACAACCATGGGAGATACTGACATCTCAACCCCATGTGAAACTTCCCTTCCATGTACTTTTCTGCCCTTTTTTCCATTTGTAAATAATGGCAGCAAAGAAAACAAAGTGTGAGTCTAAATATTGCCCCAGAGCCATTGCCTTTTCAGATACCTTCTCCTTTTGACAGCTGACACTTCCTCAGCTTCCTTCTTTAGGCCGGTATACTCAATCACCAGTGCACACACGCACACTTAGACAAGCCCACACTCGTCCAAAGTACTCACTCGAACCCGACCCCTGTTTTCCCCACCTGTAACCGCCAGTACTGTCGCTGTCAACACCGACGGCATCACCATGGCGACGCCGTGCGCTCCGAGTTTGGCTCATCGCCGCGACGCTGTAGTTCACGAGGGCTCCAGGTTTAATGACACCTCTGATGCCAGTGTAGGGAGAGGTAAAATGAACCATCTGCTGCTGTTTTAACAAAGACTTCTGATATGGCTATGGTGTCGCAGAACAAACGGGTCTGGTTTTTCTGCTCATGCAATTGCTTTTATTTCAGTCTTCAGGGATGATTATATTTTTTATGCCAAGGACAGTAGATAAAAGCCATCAATCACTTTTTATGAATGAGAAAATGAATGAATTGGAAGTGATGATGGAAGAAGGTCTATTTTTTATTATCCTTAAGTGAAACCCGATCAGTAGAAAAGTTTACAAAGTTATGTCATTGTACTGCTATGCAAAAGTACATAGTCATTTTCGCCCTTTGGCTCCCTGTCACTGTCTTGTTGCTAAGCAGTTTTAAACAGTGATAAACAGCTATGAGTAGGCTGTGTTCCATCTCCTACAAAAAATAAATGTGTGTCAGGGATTGTGAAGCACACACTGCAGCCACTTGGATCTGGTTTCAATGAAAACAAATTTGATTCTATAAATATTTTCTTTTCCTCTACTGATTTCCCATGCTGTAGATTAGCCCCTGGTCGTTCCATGGGAAACCACTCCTAGGGGGGTAAAATAAACTGCATGGAGGTATTGGAAAAGGACACTGTTAACCACAAGTGCCTTTTTGGGAGAGAAAA
Source organism: Rhyacichthys aspro (assembly GCA_036850595.1). Lineage (NCBI taxonomy): Eukaryota > Metazoa > Chordata > Actinopteri > Gobiiformes > Rhyacichthyidae > Rhyacichthys > Rhyacichthys aspro. The sequence goes on from CM072161.1 coordinate 8,988,277, forward strand.
GAACATAAATATATTTACTTAAGTTTCCAGCCCTGCTGCCCGTCCTCTCGCCTTCGTGTAGGTACAAGAATCCGCCTGTGCCAGCCTTGGTTATGAAACAGTTGTGATTCGCGCCTACACTGGAACTTTCCTCAGCTTTTTAAGTGAGGTGACTGCATCAGTCAGGTTTACATGTGCAGAGCTTCTAGAGGATGGAGATAGGCACGCAGAAATGTGGTGACAGTGAATGTGCATGGTGTCTTGGTAAAATATTATGCAAGATATTTCATTTTGGCCAAAGTTAAGCAAATGATAAGCTCCTTTTGTTGAGAAATTCAAGGACTGTTCCAAAGAAGTGATGATATTAATATTTTTCACACTCTAGGAATAATAGCCAAAGTAATTTCAGAGGCTGTTCTCTAACCTAAATGCTAGTTTTATTCACCAACTCATAAATCTCTTTGAGCAGGTGGAAAGTGCGCATCTGTAGGAAGCTGTGAACGTGTCAGGGTAGGTGTTTGAAAAAGCCTCTCTTCTGTGCCACAGTGAACCGATAGCCCCCAGCCATCTCCCACACAAACACAGCACACTTCTCCCCCCCTCCAGCTCTTCTACACCTGATGAGTGTCAGAGAGAGGGCTACAGCCGAGTGCACAATACCTAGATATATACTGTATAGTCTCCATCTATGCTCCACTTTGTCTGGTCCAGTTTTACCAGGGCAAAATCAAAAAAGTTTTTTACTGAGCGAATGTCAAGAGGAGATGATGAAGAGGGCACTCAGGAAAGTTATCAATGTGAGACCATTTTGAAAAGTTTTACATTGACGGTAAGGAAATCCTGTTTATAAAAGTAGAGTGAGTAAATGGAGAAATTCAACAAGATGTGCAGTGTTACATGTGTTCAGAAAAATCTTGTAAGTGCTTGTTTTTGTTGCAATTAGCAGTGAGAACCTCTGACAGCTTAAGACACAGAGTTGGCATTAATGAGACGATTATTACACAGGGTAATGACTAAGTTTTTTTCCATGCCAATCATCCTCGAAAGAAACAACTTAAGTGTCTGTCTCAAAGGGTTTGGAGAGATTTTCCACTATGATGAGTATCCTTATATAAAAGTGTCCTTTTAAGGCAAGCCACACTCCTAGCACTTTCACTTCCATTAGAAGTTTTGGGGCATTAGCTACTCATAATTGATAAGTTTAATACTCTGGCTTATTAAGGATCCTGTAAGAATATAAAAGTAGCTGCTGAAATGCATTTTGTACATTTGCTTGACATGTGTTTGGAAGTGGTCTGTCAGTCTGTGAGAGTGTGAGGAGAGAACAAAACATAGGCTAAAAAAAATCAATCATTTTAAAAGAGCAACGTGACTCCATCAAGGTTGTATTGAGCTGTTGTTTACCTGCAGCCTGAGTCAGGGCTCAACTCACCACTGTTTGCTCAAGGATTCATTGTTTAAACACGTGTATTCGATGGTTCTAAGTACTCTTCTTAAGATACATATTTAGCTTGTTCTACCTCACTCTTCTTTGCATCACTTAATGTCTTTATTAATAATTGATGGTGCAATTCTTTTTCTTTTTCATTAGTTGGTGACAAGGTCCCTGCAGACATCAGGGTGACGTCCATAAAATCCACCACACTGCGGGTGGACCAGTCCATTCTCACAGGTATCTCTCAGTCTTATATATTACTAGTGCTTGATCCTTTTAATGCTCTGAATAGACAGTCTCCTGCTAAATGTCTTAAAACACATCCTGTACAATGTTTGGTTCTGTCCATTAGGAGAGTCTGTGTCTGTCATCAAACACACCGACCCTGTTCCCGACCCCAGAGCTGTCAACCAGGACAAGAAGAACATGCTGTTTTCTGTAAGCGACCTTCAGCTGTAGTTTACTTTTCTTTCAAACAACCTCAGCAGAAAAAGGTTGAAAACAGTACTGTACTGAAGTATAAGAACAGTGCAAGTGGCAGAGAAAATCCAATCAGTGAGTTTATCCACTATTGTTTGTCCTCCCAGGGCACAAACATCGCTGCAGGCCGTGCTATAGGCGTCGTCGTTGCCACAGGGGTCTCCACAGAGATCGGGAAGATCCGTAATCAAATGGCATCCACGGAGCAGGAGAAGACGCCTTTGCAGCAGAAGCTGGATGAATTTGGCCAGCAGCTCTCCAAGGTCATCTCTCTGATCTGTGTGGCTGTGTGGGTTATCAACATTGGCCATTTCGGGGACCCGGTCCATGGTGGCTCCTGGGTCCGAGGGGCTATCTATTACTTTAAGATTGCTGTGGCGCTGGCTGTGGCGGCCATTCCTGAAGGGCTGCCCGCTGTCATCACCACCTGCCTGGCCCTCGGGACACGGCGCATGGCCAAGAAGAACGCCATTGTCCGCAGCCTGCCCTCCGTGGAGACCCTCGGCTGTACGTCTGTTATCTGCTCTGACAAAACAGGCACCCTCACCACCAACCAGATGTCTGTTTGCAGAGTAGGTAGCACTTACTTCAACAACTTTAAGAAAAAAAACAAACTGAATAATTCTGTTTAGATAGGGCCTGTAAACCGCTGTCTTACATAAACACATTCCTCCACTACAGCAAAAAAATTGTTTTTAAAAAGGAAACTGAAGCTAAGCATTTAATTTCCACATCCTTTGGCTCTGACTGACACATCTTCAAATGCTTCGGGGAATTTCCTCAGAAAGTGTTATGGAGGTGAAATCTACAAGGGGTTTGTGTTCATTATTAATGTCAGTCTTCATCTATATTTTAGATTTTTGCAGTGTGCTACTTTTGTCAAGGAAGGCACGCAAGTAGAGCTTAGAGACGGATGGAAAATCCTTGAGGTGTGCTAGTGTTTACCTCCATCTGGCAGATATGAGATAGCTGCTGCTACAGGAGTAGTACAAGCTGGCATGACCCACCTTTGCCTTTTATCCCCAGCTCACCACACACTTAATGGAGCGAGGAGATTTCCAAATGACCCAGATCTATATCACATTGTAATTGTAATCACATTGCACAGGTTGGAACTATTATTACATTAGCTGAAAAGACCAAGTCGTTTTCAAATTTGGATTCCAAAAAGTCCAGCTTTGTTCCTTATCACACGGTTTCACCCCTTTCCTATGTTTGTGTGAGTGTGTGTGGGTGTATGGCTGCGTAAAGTAAATGCCAGCTCTCCTGTTTGTATTGGCTTTACACACATCTATTTCAGGTAAAACCTCTTGTTCTAAAAATGTTTTGTGTAACCTCCAAGCTCATGAAGACCAGACCTAGGACCACTCACCACTGAACCACCATGAGAGTTTTAATATGTCAGTAATGCATACCACATAATGCTTGTGTAAGCTGACTTATGTTTAAGTTGTGATAAATTGATTTATGCCGTCATGGGACAGAAAAAAGTACCCAGAACGATGCTCATAACAGCTCTCTTCTACATGTCTAATAGTTTGACTTGTTTTTAGTTGTAGCAATATAAAAAGTCTTATGTAATTTCACACTTTTGTACCATTTTAAGGCAAAGACAGCATTCTAAGGCACTAAGTTAAACTGTTAATAAGCAGCACTAATGCACAAAATTTTTGGTTGACATGTTCATTCACTTTTCCACCACTGTTAAGCCACTGAGAAAAAACAGACAGCTCTTCAGTGTTCAGTGTTTTTTTTTCTGTGAACTCAAGAGTCAGACTGTTATTTCCTTTCTGTTTCTAAATGGAGCTAGCTCTGTAGGACTTCCTGCCCAGAAAACGCAGTGCGCCTGTGTTGCTCCGTGCTATGACGCGGAGTGTATTTGAGTGTGTAGTGCCAGGGAGTTCCCTCTTGTAGGTGGGACATAGAGGCTGGGTGATCTCACTGCTCCCTTAAAGCCTCGCAGAGAGGTGTGTGGCACAGGGACGAGGGTAAATATTGACCCTGTGCTTCTAACACGGCCTGCCTGCTGCGCTGAGCTCTGGGAGATAAGGAGGCTGGTGCACACTCGCAGAGATAAGCTGCACTTCCGCTTTGAGAGGTTTTTTATATATCATTTCCTGGAGATAGCCTTTTACTTAGTTGTTTAACTCCTTCCTGTCTCATACTTTATAAAGATTATTATACCATTGCTCTTCATAGCTATTGTATAATGTCTGTACAGGCCATGACTCTTTGGCTGAATTTTCTTGGCAAAGGGAGTCCCTATTTCCACTGAATTCCAGGGACTTACCTTTTATATTTTCATGTAACACTTCCCTTCAAACACACTCACAAAAACTTTCAAAAGGGGTTACTCATGACACCAGTCAGATGATAGAGGAAGTGAGTAAAACAATACAAACTTGTGCCAGTTCCACTGAGCCACATGGATCACACTGTGTCTTGTTTCCTTGGTGACCAAAGCAGATCAGATCAGTGAAAGAAAATCGACCAAAGGCAGTAATAGTTTCTGTTTCTTACACAGTGCTCTGTGTGTAATGTGTGCTCTTTTTAGTGACTGCCCTCTATGGCAGTAAAAGAAAAATCTAAGACATCAGTAGAGCGGAGAGAACATCACAGGTTAACATATTTAGTTTGGTATCTCCTCCCACAAGTCAAAATTAGTTCCAAATTAGATGCAACTTACTGATCTTAGACTAATCTTCTTTTGCACATATGTTTCCCAAGGTAAAAGAATATTTATGTGCATACTTTGCAAGACAGTGAATCCAAAGTACCCCTAGTCTGTGAGTAAACATTAAATAATGTTTACAACTGACCTTAGTGCTGTCAACTTGTCTGCCATTTTGGTTTATTTAAATCCCTTAACTGAAATGTTTATGAGATATAATATTTAGTGCAAAAGATTTTCTTGTAATATTGTGTAATGCAAAATAAACTAGCAAAATGAAATTTGTTTTACCTCAACTGTCAGCCAAACTGACATAACGTATTAGACTCTAAATGACTGCATTTTTGGACCTGAAATACACAATTCATGACTTATGATGTACATTTACTTAGTTTTTTATCTAGACTAGACTAAACGTAGTAAATTTCTGCCACAGAGAGCTGGCCAAGACTAAATTACCCGATCAAAAGGCTAAAATGTCCCTTTTAGGCTCATTTCCCTGAGGGACAAAGTCTTCATTGTTGTTGTGTTGCATTTTGAATTGATCAGTGCTCTTAAGTTAGTGACACCCACAGAAACCAGGTTTAACCAGGCGACTGCTTCATTAATTCATCAATTACCTGGTTTTAATGGAGTTTCAGACTGAGTTAAGAGGTCATATGGATGTTTTCACCGGCTATTAGTGTGTCTGCATGTGAGGTTCTGGTTGCTAAATGTTGCTCAACCTTTTAACATTAAAACACACAGCATTGTATCAATGTCTCGAGTAAGTTCAGATGTGAAATGTCACAAAGTAAGTTGTAGCAAGGTTTTTGGTGATCAAACTAATTTCTTATTTAGTCACCATTTGCATTTCTAGCACAAAGCTGAAAGCCTTTCTTGAGGCAATTAGATACTGAAGATTCACCAACAAAGCAAAGCCTGGACAGCTCTGGGACGTGTGCATGGTTTTGCAGCAGGTTACTCAAATGTGAGTGACTGATGAAGCTTTAGATGTGAACAGTGCAAACTCCCATGGTGCCTGCGTGTTCGGAAACACAAAAGGATGAGGGAGAGAGGTTGGCGATCCGGAGAATGCCTCACAAACTGGCACACACTGTCAGATTCAAGTGGAAACAACTTTATTTGTGGAGATTTCCTGTTTCTGGATCACTATGAGTTTTCAAAAAACATTTTCAAAACCAGGTCTCCAGTGACTCTTGGCCAATACTTGCTCAGAATGTTTTCAACCATCATGTCAAGAGAAAAAAAGACCTTCTTGACCTTGACAGAGAAGGCAATGAATCATTTTTTTGGTCTTTTAAAATATAAATAGGCTTTTTGTAGAACTTTATAGACTGCACTAGTCTTTTTATATTTACTTTTTATATTATTTTATGTTCTGTATTTATATTCCAATTAAAAAGGCATGTACTCACAAGAAGTCTACCCTGTTCTGCCTCTGTTTTCTCTCCAGATGTTCGTTGCAGACAAAGTTGAAGACTCTAGCTGTACCCTTCATGAGTTCACTATAACAGGGTCTACGTACGCACCTGAAGGCCAAATGTAAGTATCACCGCTTTTCCTGACTCAAAATGCCTAATGTTATCCATGCACTTTTTGACAACATAAACTTGGACTCACATTTTAAGCAGCCTGAGCTGTGCAATAGTCTTCTTCCACAGTGAAATGTACACAGAGAGATAAATCAAACTGCCTGAAGTGTCAGTATTTTACTTGTGGGCATGTATCTCCATGTCAGAGTGCTGTTTTTCATCTCAGTAGAAATGCACTTGTGGAAGTAGGTAGGAGTCTTGTCATTAGGTAGGAGAAGTTGTGCAGTTCATTGTTTAGTTTGCCTTGTGTTGATCGTGCCGTTGTGACTCTGCTGTTATGAAATCGACAGGTTTGCGCAGAGTGTGGGTTATTGTGTGGGAGCTTCACTAGCAACGGTTGCAGTCTCTACTGGGAAGGGATCCATGGTTGTCATGCAATCGGCAAGCGCTTGTCAGGGCCAACACACACAATGTTTACTACTGTATGGGCATTGTTTCTTAGCTTTGGAATGCCAAAACTGCGACATGTCTCCTCTGCTCATAAATAAAGATGAAGTTATGCTGTCTGATGTCTACTCAAGTGTGAAGTGTTTTTCCCTTCCTGCTGCGACTAATTTGTGTCTACATGTGTGTGTTTGTGCTTCCAGACTGAAGGGAGACAGGCCTGTCCAGTGTGGAGACTATGATGGTCTTCTGGAGCTGGCCACAGTGTGCTCCATGTGTAACGACTCCTCACTGGACTACAATGAGGTCACTAACTACACACTCTTTCTGTCCATTTAACAAATCCTCTTTAAGCTACTTAAGCCATTTAAGCTTTTGAATAAGTGCTCAATGTAGTTTCAATATTTGCTTATAGTTCTGCAGCTGTAAAAGGAATACAACTAGAGTAACACACACGCAGTTGAAAGCCTTCCCTCTTGCCTCAGTGTTAATTTTACTCTGATGTATGATCTTTTTCTCTGCTTCGAATTGCTTTTCTCACCTCTTTGTCATCACCATGGTATCATGGTAACCACGCTAAGGAGAAAGGCTAGGGATAAGATGCTTCTCAGCTCCAGCGTGTCCTTGGACTGAGACTGTTTATGCATGCAAATGGTATTTTGGCATGTTTGTGATAGAAAGCCTCAAAAGAAGCAATATGAAGGGGAAAATATCAAAAGTAGAAACATGGAGAGGCAAAGTAGCTGTATTACACAAGGAGGGAGTGTGGTTTTAGTGCTGTTGATGATCTGCTGCTTGCCATTAATGTTCTATCTCTGATGAAACGATAAGGTTAAGGTCATTTCATATTAGGGTCATATCATCAACATAATATGGTGTATTATGACGGAATAAAAAACGATAATTTAATTCAATCTTTTGATAATACTGTTACTACTGAAATTATTGTAAATAAGCCACATTACAAATTCAGTTACCACATGTCTTATTCATGCTTCACAAAGTCTTTTGTCCCAGGTGTCAAGTTTAAGTGCCAATGTTTACATAGATGGTTGAACAGTGTGTAATTGTGGTTTGTTCCAGGCCAAAGGGGTTTATGAGAAGGTTGGTGAAGCCACAGAGACTGCACTCACGACTCTGGTGGAGAAGATGAATGTGTTTAAGACGGACCTATCAGGACTCAGCAAGGTGGAACGTGCCGGCATCTGCAACTCGGTAAGAGTGGGATCTCTGTCTGCAATCTTTACAGTCATTTTTATTTTATTTTTTTGTGTTTAAGCATGAGGCTAATACGATTCTCTTCTTATTACAACATATTTTTACTCTGTGATCTTTTCTGCCAACATATTGACCTACAGTGTAACCCTATTTGTGTAATATATTTGAAACGTAAATGTTGTTTTGGCTGCTTTCCACTAAGGCTTAGAATAAGTCAACATGTCAGGGTTCACATTGTCTCACTCAAGGACTGTTTGACATTTAAAGGTTGCTGATAGATGCTGATGTTTGACTACAGGGAGTTAACCTGGGATTATTTGTATAGGAGACAAAACAGCTGCAAAACAGCAGCACTTCCTGCATCATGTTTGAGCTTGTTCTTACACAAAGCCAATTACAGAATAATGTATCACTAGTTGAGTTCTGCTTTAAGGAAATCTTACTCTTCATTAAAACTATGCACTGTTTACACTTTGAAGACAGTACTTCTCTGAGACAAATCTATGCTGTCTTTGAACTAGAAGGACACCTAGTGGTGGAACTATATCCACACTACAAAAATATGTAAAGAATGAATTAAGGAAAGGATTGCACTCATTAAATTGTTATTTTACATGATATGTTGCCTGCTACATAATGTAGGTGTTGTTTAAATGTACTGTGTTGTATTTTGAGGTGCCTCTAACAGAATACATTGCACATCCAGACAAAGTGGATGAGTGCTTTGTCTCAAGTGGCATCCTTCAGCTGTCATGAGCTCAGCCACAGCTCTCAGTCACCCACCAGTTGCCAGGCTGACAGCTGCCCACAAACACAGCTATTTAGCTCATACTCCGCCTCTTTCCACTTTTCCACTTCTTCTCCTCTGTTATTTTGTCCCATTGTCATCCATCAGGTGATCAGACAGTTGATGAAGAAGGAGTTCACCTTGGAGTTCTCCAGAGACAGGAAGTCCATGTCTGTCTACTGCACCCCTGTCAAACCAGGCTCCCAGAGCAAGATGTTTATCAAAGTATGACTGAATATTACTGACATTTAAATATGTGTTTGTCATTACTGTTTGATGTAATTTTTTTTTGTGTGTGTGTCCTCAGGGTGCTCCAGAGAGTGTGATTGAGCGCTGTCAGTACCTGCGAGTGGGAACCGGTAAGGTGACACTAACAACAGCCCTTCGAGATCAGCTGATGTCCAAGATCAGAGACTGGGGCACAGGGAGGGACACTCTTCGATGTCTGGCACTGGCCACACATGACACACCTCCACGCAAAGAAGACATGGACCTGGAAAACTCCAGCAAATTTGCACAATATGAGGTCTGTGGTAATGCTGTTTTTATTCCTTGCAAATAGCTGTTAACCAAGCACTCAGGATAAATAAAACTAATCATACTGTGTGTCAAATGCACTAATCATTCTTTTTTACAATTCTGTGTTTCATGCTAAGTAATGTGAAACACCAGCAAACATATTGATTACTATACCAATCTGATGCATAGAATTATAGAATGTTTTTCAGGCGTAGCTTCAGAAACTGTTACTGAAGTGAAAATCTTTGTCTTTTCCTCTTGCTTGAACCAGTTGGGTCTTACCTTCGTGGGCTGCGTGGGCATGTTGGACCCTCCGAGAAAGGAGGTGATAGGCTCTGTGAAGCTGTGCAACGAGGCGGGTATCCGGGTCATCATGATCACTGGGGACAACAAGGGCACAGCTGTGGCTATCTGTAGACGCATTGGCATCTTTGGTGAGGAGGAGGATGTGACAGCGATGGCTTACACGGGCCGTGAGTTCGATGACCTGCCACAGGAGGCCCAGAGGGAAGCTGTTAAACGGGCGAGATGCTTTGCACGGGTTGAACCGGCTCATAAGTCCAAGATTGTTGCCTACCTCCAGTCATTTGATGAGATTACAGCTATGGTAAGAAGTGGCAAATTCCATCTTTAAAAACAGGATTACAATTTTGAAAATAATATTAAAATGATCATTTAAGGCCATTCCTTATTTTACAAAATGACTTTTAAAACAACATTTATAGAGTTTAAAGCTGCAGTGGAACCTTTTCTGTGAAATATTTGCCAAACTGATGTTCTTCCACCATTTTGTTTACATAATGACATACATCTTGTGCATATTACTACACTTCACTACATTTCCACTGTGCTGCTGGTGCAGAACTTTGCATGAGAGGAGGCCATTGAGGCATGACATGCTTCACGCCTTGGCTCCTATCACAAGCTGTCATCTGCAGCTTGCCGCAGTGCTTCCCATCTGACATACGTCTCAGTAGACAGCTTGATCTTAGGAGAGATGGGACAACAATATCACCATTTGCCTGTCAGACTTACTTTGCCAATGAACACAGAGCAAAGCTGATTTAAGACCCGCTGCTCTAGATACAGATCTCACTTTGTCTTAATCCTGTCTGCTGCAGGAACAACACTGAAACTTTGCATAATTTCCAATTGTGAACAGACAGTGTTCATGTTGTTCAGCCAACTGATAAATGATAATGTATGCTTGCGTTTGATAGTTAATAGAAAGCCAACAATAGTTATGATTAAATGTAAAGTGTGAGGCTTTTGAACTTCTCTTCAAAAAGGCTTATTTTAATCTTGCTGCATTTCATATTCTGATGCCACTGTGATAATGTTAACAATAATGTTACTATGATCATTCCATCATTATTAATTGCTTTGGATTTTCTGTGCCAGACTGGAGATGGAGTGAATGATGCCCCTGCCCTGAAAAAAGCAGAGATTGGAATTGCTATGGGCTCTGGCACAGCAGTGGCCAAGTCTGCATCTGAAATGGTTCTGTCAGACGATAACTTCTCCACCATTGTGGCTGCCGTGGAGGAAGGCAGAGCCATTTATAACAACATGAAGCAGTTCATTAGATACCTCATCTCCTCCAATGTGGGAGAAGTTGTGTGGTGAGGAACAGGAACAAACTCCATCCGTTATCCCTGCTTCACTTTGGTTATCCTGTTTATGAGGTTATATTTTGTCCTGTAGTATCTTCCTGACGGCAATCCTGGGTCTACCTGAGGCTCTAATCCCCGTCCAACTGCTGTGGGTCAATCTGGTGACTGATGGCCTTCCTGCCACCGCTCTGGGCTTCAACCCTCCAGACCTGGATATCATGGACAAACCTCCACGAAACCCCAAAGAGCCTCTCATCTCTGGCTGGCTCTTCTTCAGATACCTGGCCATCGGAGGTATTGCATTAGTTCAAATAAAAACAGCATTATATTTTACATTACAAATCCTATTTTTAGAAGATAACACTTTTTCACAAAACCATTCCCTTTTTCATTAAATTGCATGTCCATTATGAACCATTTCTAGTTGCAATAGTGTTTGTTCATAATAATCCTACTGGTGCTTTGTGTCTCTAATTTCTTGAAGGATATGTCGGTCTTGGAACAGTGAGTGCTGCCACATGGTGGTACCTGTTTGATGAAGAGGGTCCACAAGTGTCCTTTTATCAGCTGGTAAGTTGGCAAAAAGGGAAATCCTGTTCTTGATTGTCCTTCCTTTGTACTTCTTCCCTTCTTCTTCACATCCCCTGCTGTTGGACACTGTAGTGCTTGTTGATTCCAGCAGAGTACACAAATAGAAATGCAGAGTTTGATTGGACACAGAGTGGGAACAGGGCCAAGGTTCCCCAGCTGTTTTCCCATCTGATGTGAGCTCCATCAGACGGGGTCAAGGAGGTCCCAGTGATATCCTGCCAACAAACTAACAAATAGAAACCCTCTAACCACAGCATGTGTGTTCGTGCCTTTGCAGAGACATTTCATGCAGTGTACCGAGGACAATCCAATGTTTAAGGACATAGACTGTGATGTGTTTGAGTCCCGTTATCCCACTACTATGGCCCTGTCTGTGCTGGTCACAATCGAAATGTTCAATTCACTCAACAGGTTAGTCCAGCGTCAGTGTAAATACATTTGAAATCTATCTGGGCCTATACTTCATTGATAAGCTGTGGGCTGTCATCATGTTTCCTCCCTGACAGTTTGTCAGAGAATCAGTCGTTGCTCCGGATGCCTCCCTGGGTCAATATTTGGCTGCTGGGAGCTATCGTCCTATCCTTGTCCCTCCACTTCCTAATCCTCTACGTTGAGCCGCTGCCGGTGAGTGCTGCCCTGTAGGACAGCTGTACACACTGTGGCACAATTCTCATCTCACAAAGAGGCATTTTCTGGCCATTGCTGATAAGAATATACAAGAAAGATACAAGACAAACATTAAGAATATGTTTGTGTGTGTGTGTGTTTTAGCTGATCTTCCAGGTGACTCCTTTGCACTGGTCCCAGTGGATAGTGGTTCTGAAGATTTCTATCCCAGTTATCCTCCTGGATGAAGCATTAAAATACATCTCCAGGAACCATCTAGAAGGTACTATTATTCTTTCGATTCAGACTTTTTAATAAAGTTTTTTACATCCTGTTCTTCAGATATTAAGTTCACTTTTAATGAATATCAGTTTTGATGTATCTCTCCTCTATCTCTTTCCCCTGCATTCCAATGCAGCCTAAAGTCTTTATATCTCACCTTCTGTGGAAAGGTACTCCATCTCCAGCTTCTTAGTAGTTCCCACTTTTCTCAGTACATTGTGTTCATTTCTCAGTAGATTGTGTGGCTGTAGTTTTTGTGGCTGTGATGGTGGTTAACAGATACAGTAGATGTCATTCTCGCAGTATGCACATGTTTGTCCACAGTGCAGCTTTACTGTACACAATTTCAATGTGTCTATACAATCGGGATTTCTATGAAACCAGTCCGGCGCCTGCATTTTATTTTAGAATCATTACCATGGAGATGCCAGATGTAGACGACAACAACATCTAACACATATTTTAGCGAATGTACTGCACATATTACCAATGGGAGCACAGTGTTAGCAAAGCTATTCACATATTTGTCACATATTTGTCGGTTTCATGAAATACTTAAGTGCATATTAGTCGTTCATTTCTGTAATTCTAATGACAATATTTTTTTATTACTGCAGGTGATGACGAGAGGAAATACCGGAGGAGATGGCAGCTGAACTAGGACCTCTCCCAAAACACTCAAACAGTTAGACACATGACCTCTCCCCTTTATTACAACTAGAAACCTTTTCTCATTCCCCACTCCTGCATGTCCAACAAAGCACCCACCACTAGACATGAGCAGGACTTGCACGAGTGAAAAGAGAGTGAGTGTGAGTGAATGAAACCAAGTGTGCATGAAACAACAGCAGGAAAAAAACTGCCCAGGGCTCTGCTTTTAAAAAGATCTTCTGCTCATAGTTGTTCTTGAGTGAACAGTACAAACATAGCCGTGGACATCGGGGAGAACAGAGTGGACCGCAGAAATGGAACATGTAACAGGAAAGAGGGTTGTGGAAAAAGAGAAATTGAGAGGTGAAGCTCGCCTGATATTCACACACTGGCAGAAGAAGAGCAAGTGTATGGAGCCTGGAGACCGTTTCCGACGCACCTTGTACCTGTGTCCTCTATAGCATCTTCAGGACAGTACTGCCAAGGCTTCTCCCACCCACGCTCTGTTGGCAGTGTCTTATTCGCACAACTGTATCCCACTGCTGCTCATTCACCACTCTATGTCCACACATTAACCACTTAGAAAATCTCATTTCACTCCTGTTTGTTTTACACAGCCTTCTTTTGCCTTATGTCCCACCTGCTCTCTGTCCCTCCTTCTCTTGTTGTCAAGGCAGCTCCCGTGCCCCTGGGTTGGGCTTTTAATTTGTGTGTGGAGATTGTCACTCCTTGGATTTTTACAGGTGTGAATAGCTTTATGCTGCTGCTGCTGCTGCTGCTGCTGCTGCTGCTGCTGCTGCTGCTGCTGCTGCTGCTGCTGATGCTTGGCTGCCATCTTTGGTTCTTTAAAGAGGAGCTGAGGTTAGCTCACACAGATGACATTCAAAATGACAACAAAATTGAAATGTGAAATGTCACCTGCACCGAACCAGCTTATCAGTAGTGGAATCCAAACAGCTGGCCCAGTCAAGTCTCACATTGTCCATTTGCTGCACAGCTTTGAGAAATTGTCTGTTAAACACAGTAAAACTAATGTAATTGTTAAATTAAAGAAGGTTTGAATGGAGGATGATGCTTCATTACTTTTAAGGAACCAACTGGGAGCATCACCATTTATCTTCCTTAATTTATTCACTTATTCTAAAAGCTGTAGCAGCACTAAACTGTGTGCACAGTGTAAATGATTGTGTTTTTTTAGGCTTTAAAATACAGAATGTAAAATAGGCAAGTAAACAGCTTGATTGTCCGAATCACCAAATTATTTTTATAAATGGTGTAGATGAACTTCCATGCCTTATCCAGCCCACTGCACCTCCACATGCTAAATGTGGTGAAATGAATGTGTTCCCTGCCTATAGTTACCTTTACCCTGCCATATATTTGCCACAACATTACCTGGCATGGCATTATCTGTAACTAGGTCTTCAAAGTGTCTGAAAGTGTGTCCAGAGGTGTGGTTTTTTTTGCTGCTTCCTCAGCTCCTCTCTGTGCTCTCACTGTGCTTTAGCGCCTCACTTGGGTCTTGTTTTATTCTAAATAATAAATAATAATAATAAAAATAATGTATTTGACTGAAAGAACCCACACACAGGGTTTGATTGTGTGTGTTAAGTCTTAATTCTGGGTTTGCTTTTGGCCTGGTGCTCTGTGAGATGGGGCAGGCTCATTCTGCAGCTGGCCGCTCTTTGCCGCTGGGTTCAGTCTTTCACTGTTTCAGAAAAAAAGGAAAAAAAAGTGCTTCACAGATAAAGAAAGTACATTTATGTGTCCATGGAGCTTGAAAATTTGAATGTGTACAATAAGACAGACCATTTAGCATCACAGTACTTAAGACACTTTTCACATTTCTCACTTGGTTACTCACTTGGCTTCCATGATACATTTCAACAAGTGTCACATGACATGCCTTTAGAAATTCAAGCGAAAACCCACCGTTAAAGACATGAATGTACCAATGTGCTTTTGCTTACAGTATGTCTGTTTAGTCTTTTTCATTCATACTCTATTTAAAAGGATAACTTGGGCGTCTACATTTTTCCTGAATTTCTGGAGATAATTAAGGAATAAATAAGGAATTGAAAATTGCCTGTTACCAACTAATTCTAATGCTATAATTTGACATCTGACTTGCAACAAATCCAATATGTATTTATTTTTAACAGTGTGAGTGAGCCTTGTGAATGTGCTCATGAGCAGAGAGCAGCAGAGTCTGTCTGTCCCTGTCCCAGGTCTCCATTGCCCTGTAACATGCTGGCACTATTGGTCTGTATAACCTTGTTATTTACTACTGAATTCTCAACTCTGTACACAACATGAAAATAATGGCATGGAACTTTGTTACTGTAATAATAACCTATACAGTATATAATATTTAATTTTTTGATAACTTTACATCATTGGAAGCTACTCAACAACAATAGAATTGTGAGGAAACCATTTTTTTAAATTTTCTTTGAGCACATAGTATTTAGAATTGAATTTGTTTTGTAGAATAGGACGGTTGTTTCTTCTTTGTTCCTGTTTGGTTTTTACAGTTGCTGGGTCTGGTATTGTGTCTTTTATCATAGGGGAAGAATACAACATTATCATGTTTAGGATAGAGAACAATCACTCTTACGCTAATTTCAGACAAAGATGCAGAAGGTTTGAGTTGTACTTAGTGGGTGTGAGGATGTTAAGGATTTGTGAAAATCTGTGTCTGGTTTACACTGAGCGCTAAGCAGTGATGAATCCTGGGATATGAAGTTCAATGACTGTACTTTGAAGGGCTTGGTGAGGATGCAGGCTTTAGAGACCCCTGGGGAAGCCGATGGGTCTGGGAATTTGGATATTACTTACATTGATATATTTCCCTTTTCAGTCTAAAAAGTCTTACTGCTTTGTAAAGAGAAATCACTGATTTGGCTCATGTAACATCTGACCACCGTTT
Organism: Rhyacichthys aspro; assembly: GCA_036850595.1. NCBI lineage: Eukaryota > Metazoa > Chordata > Actinopteri > Gobiiformes > Rhyacichthyidae > Rhyacichthys > Rhyacichthys aspro. The sequence goes on from CM072161.1 coordinate 9,004,017, forward strand.
CTTTTGTCTACATTTACCAGTAACATGTCTCTAGAGCCTATGTTCCACCACTAAGAAATTAAAGGATATCTGTATTGCCTTGTTAATATTAAATGTGGACACATAATTTTATAAATGACAAAGATGTGGAAATAAAGATTATTTATCTTGTTATTTATTCCGAGCTTAACTTCTTTGTAACTATCACTTTATCAAACCACACTGCATTACAAAGCCTTTAGTAAATATAAGCAAGTATAATAGCAAGTATAGAATTTTTATTGTAAAATAAGTAAAATAAGAAGAAGCCTTATCGTTGTCGTTATATTTCAGGCGAGAACCCCACTTGATTATTGGTGAACCTGACGGCGTCTCCTACATGTGTGTAGGATCCCTTGGCCCCAGCAGGTGGAGCTGTTACATCATCTTACTTCTTTGTAATCACTGACCATGGCACATTTGATTTTGTGAGCACCAGGCCTCACACTTTTCCCATGCCCGTGATTGCAAGGCTGACCACTGCAGACTAAACCCACCGTCTGGTATCATCCCTCTTACTCTGAACATGTCAGGACACATTCTCATGTTACAGCTGTCCTCTTGAGAGAATGACACATCCTCTGAGGAGGAAGCTCATGGAGCGAAGGTGAACTCCCTGGGCTGCAGTGTTAAAAGAAGAAGATCTCATTAGTGTGAGGCTTTTATTTGCATCCTGCACGGGCTCATGAGGATGCAGAAAAAGAGAAATCAGCAGGGTGTCTGTCCCACAGAAACAGCTAACACCAGCAACAGGAAGCACCTGACAAAACCTTACCCTCCACTCATCAAATGGAAAAAGCTAAATGTTTCCTCCTTCTTTGTGTTTAGAAAATGTCACCATATTTTTTTTCTTTTATTTGAGACCAATGCACCTATAACTAAATCACACAAATCAATGCCCATGGATCATATTCACCTTTTCAGACTATTTACCTGTATGTAATCCATTGGCCTGTGAAGTTAATGACAAATTACAAAGGTCTATTCTTAGACTTAGCTTCATTAATCTACAAGGGAAATTGCTTTGCCACATTAGCTGAGTTACAAACAAACACTCAGGAAAACACAATAAAATAAAGAATTCAAAATAAATATTTATATAATAATATACAGTAAGCAAATATCTGATTTACATATGTACAGATATAATATGGAATAATATGGAATGTTAATTATACACATAAAGTGAAATAATATCAGAAAAGGAAAAGAGAGAAGGTAAACTAGGTTAAACCAACACTTAGAATAGGAAGGATCCATGACAACCCTGAAATTGAAGCAACACTGGATGAAATATCATATTGTATTCCAACATATTGTAAACACATCAATACTCATTGCCTGTCACAATGGAAAACATCATGGACAACTTCAAATGGAGGAAGCAATTAAGCTGTTTGTTAGTCTTTGTCTAGATTTACGTGATATCATTAAAAAGTCTCTTCTTATCTAATGTGAAATCCATACAGCCTTAAGATAAGAAGAATCCCCTGTGCGCTCTTGCAGCTAGGGTCAGTTAGCTGCGCTCACCCTGCACATACAAGGCAGTGCTGTGGCTGATATCTGTGTGACTCATGTGAAAAACTACCAGAGGCTGCCCACTGTGCTGCAGCTCAGCGAGGACAGAGCTACCTGCAAGGGCTTACATCTACCAAAGCACCTCTGGACAGAAAAGGTTTCACTTATAACGGGTTTAAAACAGCTTTCGGGGGGACACTCTGGCCTTTGATCCTGCAGTGTCAGTCCCTGATGTGCTCCGAGGCTCAAGCTCTTGCCAAGACACCACATGAACTTGCTGTGAACTTCCCTCCCAAGGCTGCAACAGGAAAAGTGCTGTGGGCCCACTACAAATGCGCTCGATTTAGTTGACCCGTTCCTGCAGTGTTCTGGTTACATAACGGCAGGTTACAAGCTTTTGGTGAGTCGAAGAGAGAAAGAGAAGTATATTTAGGAGGTGGACAGGGAGTTTTGGTTCAGTGGTGTTATGAAATATGTTGCTGAGAGAATGGATCATGATGGCACAAGGCTGGTAGGACAAATTCAAGCAATAATAGTCTGAATTAATCCACAGAGAGTAAAAAAGAATGACACAAAGTTAGCTGTGGGCCATATTTCTGTAGTCCAGTTTAATCATAATATAGTATTGGATTGTGACTTATTCTTAAGCCTAACTTCAGACTTTATCTTCATTTAGTCCTGGCTTGGTTTATATTCAAGTCTGACAAAACCAAGTCTGGAATAAGGTAACATTTAAATGAAATCATGGACACTGTGACTTTTATTATCATTATTTCATCATGTCATATCATTATTTATTTATTCCACCCTAGAATTCCTCTGAGCGAGACTCTTCTCAAAATAATTCTAATTTCTCTGGTAAAATGGTGTTTTGGTGTAACTGAAATATCTGTTACACACAACACCTTTAGTGTGGAGAATAATTAGAGCAGTAGAGTGTGACACGGCTCCATTGCTTCTTTCACTAATTACCCCAAACGTTCACTAAACTGTGGAAGCGGCGGTATTAACAAGACGTGGCCACTAGAGGCGCTACATTTCCTGAATTGCAGCCTTGTTAAATTAATCATACGTGTGTGCCAAGTGGAATAACGTGTATAATGTACATTTTGCGTGTTTGAGTTTGATTTTCCTCGGGGATGAACGTTAACTATGTCTCATTTTTGTGTTTAAATATGCGCTACATGTGACGGCGGCCTCTGATTGGTTGAGCCCACAGCGAGGCGGATCTTAGGACCATGGATTCATTTCTGTCGAATGATAAAACTTGTGCTCGCGTGTGTTGTGTGTCGACGTGTGCCAAAGCAGTGAGTCCTTTCAAAGTGTTGACTGTGTCCACCCCTTCTGCCGCCGCTCCCGCTGCTCCTGCCGCTGCTGTCGGTGCTGCTGCAACAATAGGCAGCTGTAGTGTGCATGTGTTCCGCCGCTGGCTCACTACACCAGGCTTCACGGCGCGGTGGGGGCTGTAGACTGCTCTGGTCGTGTTTTCCGGAGGGCAGCCGGCGGAACATGGGACACATCTCGGGCCAGCAGCTGATCCTGTAACGGGCTACGACACTACATGAAGCAGGAAAGCCCGTGTGACTGCGTCCCGACTGCGTCCTGACTGACAGCACATTGGCACCGCGTCCAACCGGGACAACCCCTCGGATCCGTTTCACTTAAAGGGACTCACACGCGCCCCTGCTTACATTTGGGTGAGTAAAACTTTATGGTTGGAGTATATTACAGTTTGTAAGTCGCTGTTGTGTGCTGTATGCGCTGCACCCATTGAATGCACGTGTTTTACTGCTGTGGAGTAATTCGCTTCCTCTCAGACGCACAGTACAGTACAGTAAAGGCTGGTTTCACTGAATTCTCCGCAGCTACACTGAGTATTACCCACCTTCCTCGCGCGCTCACGCACGTACTTTGCACCAAGGCGAGTAGGTTGGAGACTGCGTACAACAATGTGCCGCTGAACCGTACATGCACCTGTCAGAAAATCCACTTGTCACATTCCCCGCATCTGTTGAATAATGTACCTGACGAGGAGCAGCGAGAGGAGCTCTGGGTGCTTTACGCCGACGGCTTCCTCACCAAACAACATTCAGGAGCCTTCAGGGACGCCGTTTGACAGGTGTCCCATCACATATTAGCATTCAAGGGCCTGACATGAAAACTAATGTCACTAAACACATCACGCATAAAGTCTAATGTGTTGCACCAAGCTTCAGCTTCTCAGTTTAGTGCAGTTGTTTCCAATATTTGCATGAATGTTTTTTTATATGTGAGTCCGGAACTGTGGAGGGAAAAAAAAGTGAACTGTCCACAGTAATTTGGCTTCTCATTTCTCCTGAGCATTTTGTTATCTGCTTTATTTGACACCACTTTTATTCCTTATTCATGGGGTTCTGAACTTCACATGCTTTGCAAACAATAAGTGAGAATATACAGTAAATTGGTGCCTCAGAAGTATAGCATTTACATCATCTGAATCAGAAAAAGACTCAAAGTCATTGCGTGTGTGTTGAATTTGTTCACCAGCAGCATTAAAATAAGCCACATTTGGACAGAGGTGGATTTGCAACATTGTCAGTTAATGCAGTGCAGCTTAGCCTCTCTCTTGTGGCTTTCTGTTGTTTATCTGCTTTACAATTTAATGAGGATGTAATGACTGAACTTGGAGCTGCTTGTAACTGCCCCATGCTTACTACTGCAATTAACGTTTGGCATCCTACTGCAACTGCATGTGACTGCGTTGTTTTTTTTTTGTTGTTGTTTTTTTTTGTGAGAGAATTTCTAGTTGTGCTGATAGCTGCAAGAAGTCTCCACAAAAGGCCTCGGGTGAAGAAGCAATGATGTCAGCAGTGTGTGTGACTCCGGGCAGGTTTCAGTTATTACTTTATACCTGCGTTTCATGAAAGTCGTGAGCAGTTTTGCACGAAAGGCCTGGCTATTGTTCAGCCATTATGTCAACAACAGCCTGGAGAGCACGAGGAGGCTGTCATACTGTTACGAATTATCCAGCCTTGCTCTCGGGGGCAGTTCCATCTTGATCACTGTGTTCAAAAGCAGCCAGAATTGATTCCCTTTGATCTCCGTGCACATACTTTCTGTTATTTAATCCATATTACAGCTGGAGACTGAGAACGTCATCAAAATCTGTCTGAGCAAGCGGGAGACTGGAAGAAGCACTTTTCCAAAAAAAAAACCCCATTCCCTTAAGAGATGTGAGACTTCTGTCACGTCTCAGGTGCTCCGACGTTTAGCACAGTGGATTCCCCGTCGCAAGGAGCTCTGCGTGTTTGTGTCTAAGAGCCTTTCATGTTACAGAAGAAGAACGACTCGCAGCTGTGGTGTTCCAGTCACAACGCTGAACTGTTTGTGTAGCATCCTCCACCTTCTGTCTGCCAGTTCCTGGAAGCTCTCAAGGTGTGTTTGTGGAGCTCACTGCTACTCAGGGAAAAAAAAAACCCTCTATTTTCAGTCGCCAAAGCAAACACAAGTACTAGAGGAAGCCGGGCCTGCAGTCATCTATTGAATTATAATCTGGAAGGTTGTAGCGAAGCTCTGGAAATGATTGGAGTTTGCGTACATGTGAGTTTAGTTCATCTCAATGTGTTCCGCTGCACCATCTTTGTGATTTCAAATGCATTTTCACCTCACTTTGCCTTTTTCTTGCCACACCATCTCTCTCCAGCTTGTATCTGCCTTGTAATTCTGCCAGCCTGCAACTTTAAATATTGGATACCGAAAGATAAATCTGCTCCCGGCTGCAGCCTCACACATAACAGTGTGGTAGCAGCCTCCAAATCAATTCGGAATTAAATTCACAGTAAAGCCATTTAAACTCCAATCTAAGCACACTATTTAGCTGATGGTGTTCCACACAGTGATCATCAGACAAGCCTAGTTTAAAATCTGAATTGTTGATGTAGAAGATTATTACAAATGAAACATCTCTCTGCAACAAGACAAAGTGAGTGATGCATAGTTGCCAGTGCCAAACGCTAAAACCAACACGCCTATTAGTTTTCATTATGCCAAGCACGATCTAAAAGCACTCTGGGGGTGCTTAGATCTTTTAGTTAACCTCATCTGAGTGCTAGCGTGCACTCCACCCCACTTACATGTCATTCTCATTAGGCTGTGTGTGAGAGACGGACTGCTCTAACACAAAATGACACATCCATGACGGATCGGTTTATAGAGGAATATTTCTACTGTATATGTTCAGAATCATAACTTTTTAGAGATGATCCCAACACGACAAAGGCCTACACTAGTCTAAATGTGTGGTTATCTTCAGCTGCGTGTGCCCAGTGTGTTTCCTCATTACCCAGCATGTTAACAGTTAACTGAAGCCAGGCTCGTTTAGTGTCTGTCTCCTCATCCTTTAGTAGAAGACTGTCTGTGTGAAGTCCAAAACACTTGAACAAAACCCCACTTTTTCCTTCTTGGCCACTTGAGACGGTGGACTCCTGTGGGCAGAGACAGCTGGAGCTCTTTCTCATTATCAGGTTAGCCTTCATTTTTTTTTTTTTTTTTTGCCTAGACTCAGCCAAGTAATGACTTTAGTTTTGGAAAGAAAAGGAAACCGAAATGAAACGAGCAGCACAAATCAGAATTATGCTGGGTATTATTAAGGTGGTACTCATGTTTACTGTCCACCAACTCTGATTGATTTCTCAAACAACATGGCACCTCAATCTCACATTTTCATACAACATTGATTTAAGAAGATAAATAGGCACTCACACAGGCAGAGGCGTGTCCCATCGATACACAAGAGTAATGAGATGTGCAGTAACAGATGGTGATTTCTGTGTTTACATTGGATTCCTGTGATTCGCTGGCATGACATGTTTTCTGACGCTGCATAGTTATTGACTGAAAAGCTGGTGGGTCGGAGCGGGGTGGGTGGGTGAGGGGGCTCGGCAGCACTCTGTATTTCAGTCTAAAATTCATAAGTTCCATGAAATATAACCTTACTGAAAAACATGTAAGTTCTTGTATCTTCCTCAGTGTATGTTTAATGTAATCAAACATAAAACATACTACGGCTTTGTCTTTGTGCTATAACATTGCAAGTAATTACTAAACTGTGTTGGCAGTATTATCTCACAGTGTGTCTTTCTTCACAATAGCTGTTTGCTTTGTTGTTGTCGTGGTTACATAAAATGCAATTTTCTTAATTTCTCCCTCAAACAGAAAAAACACTCTTTCATCATGTCCGTAAATGGCAGCGCCGACTAAATATGTACACAGCAGTTGCCTTTATGATAATGGTTTTATCTCTTCTTACTGTTTTGTGTGTGTGATTTTGTTATTGCTGGCAGATTATTGTCAGACTTTTTTTTTTTTTGTTAAACCTTTTGGGAATGATGGAGTTGCATGAAAGAGTAGGGCCCTGGAGTGTGTTTTATGAAGTTGTAGAAGCAAAAGGCAGAACCTGACCTGGAGCGGCTGACACACACAACAGCTGCCTGAAAAAGCAACGTTTTCAAAGTGAGTAAACCGTTTCTAAAATCCAATCCTCTTCCGAGAGTCAGCCGACCTCAGCATGCCGGAGCTCTCCTGGCTCCTGCATCAAAATTTCTCTTTGTAGCCTACACTGCGTGGAGGATAGGAGTTAATGTAGCTGCTAACAATTTCTTCAGAAGTAGGACCACTTTTGGCTCAGACTGAAAACCAGAATAGGCACTTCAAATAACGCCACAAATAACAGTAAATAATGGAAGCATGACTGGTTCAAGATATGGGCTTGTGTTGTGTAAATGTACAAATGTATCAACTTACATAGTGGCACATATCTGCTCCAACTCTAAAAACACACTAACAACAGAGTAATGGGCCTTTTTCAGGAGAATAACATGGTTAGTGTGAGTCATGGCAGAGGGGCGGGGCTAAACACTTGCTCTTGTTCTAATATCGGAAGCTTGCTAGTAGCCATTGTTCCCTCTGTGACCTTTTCCCAAAGTAAGCACACAACCTCAAGTGTGTTATGACTTGTGAGGAGTTGTTTGTCTGTACCCTCCTTTAAACCACACAATCCACATCCTTCGAAAAGATAAGAGCTCAGTGAATGAACATTTAGTTTTTAGTGCTTCCAGCCACAGATCAGAAGAACCTAAAAATTAACTCCATTAACAAAGTTGCCGTAAGTAAATGCAAAAGTTAAGCCTCACTGCGGTCATTTGTAATTGTTGTGGCCACGTACACGACAGCAGTGAAAGTGTGGCTAATCATATTCATTAGAGCATTATCCATGATCAAGTGTCAGTGGAGGACATAGCTGTAGACTGTAATCTGCACCTGCCGAGCTTTACACACTTCACTCACCTCTCACTCATTAGTCCTCAACAAACACACAATGAGCATGAATTCACCTGTTTTCTTGGTCATGTGCTCAGTCCACAAATGTGTCATTATAGATCTCGACGTGAGCTCCGTGCAGTCTACATAACAGCTGTAGAGGTTTGGAAAGGCACGCGAATGTTCAGGTCTGAATTTTGAACATGAGGAGAATGTGAAGCAGTATGTGGGCTGTGGTCTGATCCAAGAAACAATCTCCTGAATGTGTTATTGTTAGTTTGTTAACAGTACATTTATTTATTTCCTCCAAAATCCACTCTCAAAAGGGATTCATTTGATTTTGGTCAGCTCATGTTACTCTATATTGCTTATTATGTGCTTTATTGCTAAATATATAAAGGGTGAAAAGGTGCTATTGTTCCAGGTGTACACAGTGATGTGGAGGTTGAATGGGTCAACTATCTAGTGCAGCTGTGCATTGGGTCTTATCTGGCGGCGTGCCCACCCCGTAACCAAAGGTTTGTAAAGTAAAAGTGATGAGAAAGGATAGAGATCAGTGGGATTTAAAGGTCATTCGGTATTTCTCTCATGAGAATAGATAGATGGCTTCTCATTTTCAGCAGCCACAGATTAATCCTGCGACGAGGCACGTCCCTATGAGGTATTCTGTTTGAGAAGAAATGGCACGATTCAGGATAGATCAAACAGAAATACAAATTCATGCTTTCATGCAGTCTATTGCACTATATTTTCATATGCTTTCAGATTTTCCTGAGGATGTATACATTACATTTCCAGCACAAAATGACCTGTAATATGTAATACATCATCTACCACATTTTCTATGTTTTGACAGCCTTAAACTTTTTCTCAATAGGCAAGAGGTAGGTTTGCATCCTAGGACTTTCCAAGAGGGAATAAAGTTCCAAAAGTCCAAAGTGCAATTTGATCATAAAGTACCTTTCATTTGTGTAATAAATATATAATTACATACGAAAAGCCTCTGTTTATGCTTTGTTTTTAAAATAGTGGAGCATCTCACTTACTTACTGTACTTATTGTAATTAGCATGACTTTTTGTAGTACAAAAGCCCTGCTGTTTTTACCTCTGACCAGGTGTTCTTCTAATGTGAACACTTCTATTTACATACATTAACTTATAAAGGCTGTGGTGGTGTTATGGTATGACTATAATGGCATGATCCCTCATCACAGCTGTATGATGTTCTTTAGATACCCACCCAGATGGTCTTTATGTCTCCATTGTCTACCAAGGGTAGGACTGAATCATGGCTGCTATGTCCTTGTTAGAGGGACCATTGTGAGTCTACATTTCTCAGATTCCAGTGTAAGGTCAGCCACATTGAACGCTCTGGACTCATTGTGTATGATCCAGTTGAGGAGAAATAATTGGCTCATCCACGTTGCCACTCTACACTCTCCATCCTATGTAATCCTGGGCTTATTATTGCATGAGGCAGCCTGCCACAGAGGTGGTAGCCCTGGATTTGGCTGGGATTGTCCCCCGGTGTATTTCTGTCCTGTCAGATTTATAGCTGCTGTGTGAGAGATGTCTGGTCCAGAGAACAGTGATGTCTGCTCCCTGCATCACTCTCATTGATTGATACAGTGATGTGTTTAATGTGTCTAAGGAAATATGTAGTTGTGGCTTGCACAGTTCCTGTTTATCCACAGGTAAACGGACACGAGGATTAGTTTCTATGAACTGAACCATTGTGTGGGCGGCTTTGCTGACAGGCACAAATTTCACTTGTCTCCTGAACTTAAAATGTAGTAATTACTTTATAAAGTAACATGTCAGTGTAGGCTGCCACTTCTGTATTTCTCTCAATCACCCTAGGTGTGTTTTTTATCCTTCAGTGGGCTTTTTGACCCATGTTATATATATTATTTTAATCAGCCATAACATTATCACACATATGTGAATAACATTGATCATCCTAAATAATGATGGCATGATTATTGTGAAGGAAAGTCAACATTTCATCCTTGATGTGTTGGAAGCAGTTGAAATATGCAAGGTTTCAGATTTGCATGACTGTCAAGGACAAGAGTACGTCGGCTGAGTCTGAGAACCTACAGAAAGGACAATGTATGATGCAAATAAACTATAAAAATAATGGTCATAATGGTTGGAATGTGTCACATCAGGTAATGACCTAGAGAGCCTATGGACATTGGCTGGATGTGATGAAAAGGAGGCTTTGTGACAAGATGAAAGCCTGCATGGAGGTTGCATGAGAAGTCTGTCCACTGCTGAGGGTTGTGACATGCTGCCATGATGAAATGACAGCTGGGCGACAGCAGAAAGGGGGACAAATATGACAGCTAGGCAGGGATGAGCCCCGAATGACCGTGTCTGTTTGTTATTGGATGGAAATGAGCGGCTAAAGACACCATATCTATGCAGGATTGGCATTTCATCAGAACTTTAAATTATTTCATTTTCTTTAAAGGTTGGTCCGCAGACACTGTAACCTGCTCCATATGAATGACATAAACAGAGCCACTCAGATGAATAGGCATTATCTCGCCCGACAGCCAGCTTCCACTATAAGAAGAGCATGGGAAAAGCCAATTCCTCTCTCAGGAAACCAAAGTGCCTGTGCGTCAGGTGCACTTGTGCGTGCATGTGAAAAGCATGCAAATCCAAGCTGTTCCTCAGGCATGTAGCGTCACACATCAGGGACCTTCAGTTCTTCTCAGCAGTTAATGTGACCTACACAAGGTTTGAGGAAGATGAAGTGTGACAGAGGAAAGCGACCAGAGAGAGGCCCCTGATCAACCTGCAGGGCCTGGGGAGGCACAAGCTGCAGGATGGGGAAAAGGTTTCACTGTAAGAGACCAGATTGGATACTGAGACCATTTTCTGGTTTGCAAATATATCTCTTTTTGTCATGCACTGTGTAAAACCTGTATTTTCTTACTAGCAACCATGTTTTTTTCCTGGTCCTTCATTTGAAAACAGGACTAAAAGTGTGTGACAGATAAAAGGTGATACCAGATAATGCACTCTCTTTTTGTTCTAAAGCAGAAGGATGTGGACACTCGTGTTACTTCCTGAACAGTCAGTTTGTACAAACACAAACATCCAAAACAAACCACTTCCCCTTAAAGTGTCTGTGGCTATTGCTCTTTTAAATCCTTTACTAATGTGCACTAATTCGCCAAAACGATCCAGATTTCTTTGTACAAATGAGGTCAGTTTGATCACCGTACCCGTACCAGTAATTGGTCATACAATTGTTTCTGACATTTGTCTTTTTAATAAGAGTTAGTACTCCTCTTGCTGTTAATGGTCGAGATAAAGCTGATAGGAAAGTAACTGCACTTCACTTGTGTGCAGTGCAGACATCTTCACTAATGGTCCCACTGGCTCCGAGCTCAACTTTTGACCAGAACCTAATTACGAAATGCAATAAGATGATCCAGGAGTTCATTCTATGCATACTTCCGAGACTTCTCTGAGTGTTCTGAAAATGAGTACACACTGTAAGGCATTAGGATTGTAGCCACATGATGTAAGGGAAGCAAAAAAGAACTGTGTAGCCAACACCATTATTTAAAGCTTTCTGTGGTAGATCACTGAAGAACATAATTTGTGTGAAAGGGACTCATGGAGCTCTTTGTTGTGCACAGATAGACTGTATCTGTACTTGATTCTCTGTGAGTGACCCCTGAAAAATGAGCAACACATCAGAAGGTCTATGTAACGATGGTCCATTCCTGAATGGCTCTCCCTTCTCCGCGAGCAAATTACTGAATGACATTATATTCCGGCCTTAGGTTCTCTCCATTTGCAGTTTACATGCAGCAAAACAGTGACAAAAACAAATTGAGGCTGGGTTAAGGGTGAGAGCAGTTTTATTAATGGATTCATTTGTTCATCTCGGGAGCGCACTCTCGCCTCTCAATGTAATTGGCTGTGAACTAGGCAAAAGATGGCAGCTATTGAAAACACTTCATATTCAGATTGGATTCTCAACGTTGTTGCAGCTTTTTAAATTCATACAGCAGCACTTGTCTTCTTTGTTTGTTTCTAAAAAGCTACAGAACAAATGCCATAGCTTTTATTCCTTGGTATGTTTATAGCCAAAGTAAGTTTGAAATAGTATTTTGAAGAAAAGGTGATGGGATACCAGATAATTTTTTCTCTGTTTGTTCCTAAAGCAGAAAGTCTAAGACACTTTTGTTACTACCTGAATATTTTATTACTGTCATGTCTGTTTGAGTAAATTAGAATGTCTTAGGAAGCATATGGCAACCCCGCCATTTTGTATTGTTTTGTAATATTATGTTACACGTACAGTATTAGCATCCTTGCAATATGATTTATTGTACTGTGAATACATCATACAGCGCTGCCATGTACAGAGGCGCAGATGTTTAATTAGATCTCAGCATCCGTGGAATATGATGCAGGTGCCTGTGACGAAGAATAAGGAAGAAAAAAAAAAACATAAAATAAAAATCACAGTTGATAAAAGAACCTGATTTGAGTAAACAAATAATAAGCTGAGTGTAGCTGAAATCAATAAGCAAAGCTCTCAGACCTCTACCTCCTAGCTCTATGTGGCTCACACAGAAGACACATAATCACTAGTTGGATGAAAATGAGCAAATTGTTACTTTTTGTGTGTGTCCGTATGAGCCATGTGTTAACAATGCGTCTCCCTCCACAGTTGCTGACGGTGAAAGGCCTTTGTGTACGGCGCTGTAAATTTACATATTTGCAATAATATGACATCTGAAATGTGCAAATGGGAATGATGATGGGTATGTGTCATGGACAGACTGCCTCTTGACTCACAGTGATCATTCATGACAAGCTTCCTCATCATGAATGGCAAATTAATGTGGATTTTTATATTCAACGGTGTCATTACAGGACGCAGCATTCGTACCACTCAAAGGCATGTGAGGTGTTGACATAAATATACAATATAAACGGTAGATGTTGATCAGAAGGCAAGGTGTTTTTTGCTGATTTAGGTTGGAATTCTAATGCCACGTTATTTTGTTCCATATCATAACTTACTGATATTTTCCCTGATATTACTCTTTGATTTCATTAGATTTATTTTATTTAATGTCATGAGCAACTTCTTTCATTTACAATTAAGGGAATAATTGGTGAATTTTGGTCATTTCTTCTACAGTTCATAGCATTGTATTGGCTGACCTTCTTCTCTTGACCTCTCTATTGTGGTGGCTTTGTGTTCCAAGAGCATACAGCAATAACAAACGTGGTTATACTCTCTGAAAGTTTATTAGTCGCGGCTGCATGAATGAATGTGACCCACCTGGACTAAATGGAACATTGTGTTATTTTTGTGAGGCTCTCCTTCTTGACACACTTCAAGAATAGCACATCATGGCCCATTTACAGGCCTCATGTCTCGCATCCTTAGAGTTGACTTGTAGTGTGACTGCCTTGTTTGTCACATTTATACATTAAAGTTTAAAGACTCTTTTTGTGAGATGAAAGCCACCCTTCACACATATTTATGCTCATTCCTACTGGTGGATGTTGTTTATTGAAGATTATTTAATTAAATTATTTCTCATTGGATGGCCCTGAGGGGAGAATCATTTTGCGTAGTTTCTGTGTTCTTCACTAGAACGCTGTCGCAGTCTGATCCAGATGTACTGAAAAGCTTTGATATTTTCTGTCTGTGGCAATTTGCCGCTGACTTGATTTTCATTAAAGATGAAAGGGAACAGCACTATAAACAGATCGCGCTAAATGTGCCCACATACGGTACACCCTCCCCCGTGTTTTTGTGTCTGTGTTTGATAGGGATGCTGAGAGACGCAACCCTCGGCGCCAAAGATAATTAGCTTTGTTGCATGTATATATCATTTCATTATAGGGATACTCTACAAACATATGCCAACTGCAAGATCCTGACCCTTCTGACCTCTCACACAAAGGAGACATGACATTTTCTTTATGATACTGAAGGATTAAATACTGGGGCTATTTTCAAGCGCAAACAGATATAAAGCAGATATCTACAGTATGTGTGCTCAACATGAGGTAACTGTGAGAAATTAAATCATTATTTGGGATTGCGGTATCATTAAAAACAGTTATGTGTATAGACTGCCTATCTATCTACACGTCTGTTGTGTAAACACTGATTTCCATTCTTGTCTTTGCAGTGACACCATCGTTTCAGACTGGCCCAGCTCACATTGATGCCTGTGGGTGCTCCCCGTTACTCCTCCCTCTATTTCATTCCTTCATCCCTCTCACCATGGCAATGAGCAGTGACCCTGTCCGTGAGAGCCCCCATCCTGATGTCGACGAGCAGACCAGCAGTCTGGCTGACACGATATCTGCCATGACCACCAAAGACTCGGACACTAGCAACAGCGTGAGGAACGGAGGAGGTCACTCTGAAGGCACTCATACCAGAAGGACACAGCCGGCACGGCCACACCTGACCGGCAGGAAGCTGTCCCTGCAGGAGAGAGGCACCTACCTGGCATCAGGAGGAGGGGGATACACACACATATCCCCCAGAGTGGCTCGGAGGCCGACAGTGGAGTCCAAACGCGTGTCCATATCAGACTCACAGGTCAGGATCTTCGCTTTTAGCAGTTTAAAGAAATGCTCAAAATAATGAGGTCTTATGTGACCTTGAGTAACGTAGTAATGTAGCCGACTTATTTTCAGTCATGGAATAGGCCCGGAAACTGGGGATTTTCCTGGACATTAACTTGAATTGAACATTAAATAATAATATAATAACAATAGTTTATGATAATAATAATAACAGTGAACATTGAATGACATAATGTCAAGAGTATATTTTCCATAGTTGTTTTGTTTCTTGTTCAGTGTTTTTTTGCCTTCTTGTCATAACTAGCAGCAGGTGGTTCCATTTCAGACAGGCAGGGGACAGGCAGCTTATATTGTCATAACTCAAGAGTCTTGTTCTGTTTCTTGTATCTGTGTAATATCTTACAGAAAGCACAAGCCCGTTGGACAATATGACAGGAAGGAGATGAGATGCTCTGGTTTATTAGCGATGAATTCGAGTATTGTAAGGCATCGTTATCACAGTTTCTGTCACCACCTTGCATCTGGACAACAGCGCTTTTGACAGTTTAATCAAACGGACACAAAGCATCTCGTGGCCTGTATTGTGCTGCTGGACACGGTGAAATAGAGGAACATGTAGGGAGAGTCAGAGTGAAACAGCTCATTATTTACCATGGCAATCACGTGGAGCTTGTCTGTGTAGTGTAAACTGTGAGGCATGAAACACTGCTGACACACCACACACTTGTGTCAGATTGAGGTTGTAGTAGCTTACGGGTAAACCTTTCATCCCCAAACAAGGAAAAGTGGTATCACTGTCAACACGACATGTTTACATAGCAGCATTTTACCCTCTTTTGTTTCTGACATTTTACTGACATTTACTGAGAGTTCAGCGAAATATAAACATAAGAAAAGTATGACCACCCTCTGCATTTTCCCAGGAGACCACCTGCAGACAAGGCACTATCACACAAGTTTCAAATGCTCAGACAGTCGCCGTTAAGAGATTTTTATTTTCTTGACCTTCACGTCTCGACATGTTTCTGAATGTTTCTTGATTTTAAAACAAAATAGTTCTAAAATTATTAAGACAAAACAAACCAGATAATTTTTAAGATGCATAGCTCAAAAGATTGCAGATTTATTTTGTTTACATATATTGTGTGTTTTACTGTTCACATACATACTCATTTATTATGTACTGTCAACAATATTTCACCCCAAACAGCATTAGTAACGTATTGTCCTTAATATAATACTGAACTATATGCAGCTAGAGACACTGAATACCAGCAGTCTTTTTGTACTCATCCATGAAAACCACGAAGTCTATTATGCAACCGTGGGTGACTCCCAAATCTCCATTTTCCTCTGACTTTTCCTACTCAGGGTGAACATTAATAATTCATGACATCTGCCAGCATGTGGGACCCCTCTGAATTTTACAGACTGCTGCCATAGACTCGCAGACCTGTCATTGTGTCCTTCCCTATCTGGAAATAGAGCTGCAGCTCTGCAACTAAACCATAAAAGGACTCTTGTTGCTTGTATTTCCCCATTCACTCTGGGCACATACGATTTGACACAGCAGAAACAGAGCAGCGTTTTCTACTGCTTGCGCAAACATCATTTGACTGTCAGTTTTCTTTTTAAAACTTGAGAGGAATCATGGGGGAGTAATAACACAGAACGTCAGCTCTTCAAAACTAGTAGGTAGCAGTCTTTGTGGACCCTCTTAACCACATCGAGCCGCTTATTTTAAATCTTTTTGGTGGTGCAGAAAACCACCAAAGGAACACTCATGCAGACATAGAAAACAAATTATACAGATAGACGTAAAAAGATCAAACCTAGGCCACATATAACCATTAAAAAACAAAACCTTTATCATCCAAACCCAATACATTTAAACTGCAATCTTTGCTTTAGTATCGTGTGGGGTGATAAAGACAGAACCACTATTAAGATAAGATGGCTATTGAATTAAACTCCACCTGAACAAGGCTGCGGCGTGAGCCTGCAGCGATGCCAGTTCACTCACCCGGCCTCTGCTGACGTTATCTGTGACTGCCAACGCTTTCCACCACAGCTGCTGGAAATAAACGACAAACGCAACCTCACATAGGCCCTTTACATCAATACACAGATGCCAGAAACACAAACACAAATGAGCAGGTGCATTCAGGCTTGGAAACAAGAAGGAAACAAATCAATCTTGAGTGTTAATGCACTAATGCAGTCTTACATCAGGGCGCAAATAGTCAGAATAGAATTGATAGCTCCTCGCTGTTACATTCTGTGTTTGCATTTAACCCATTTCTCAAAGCTGTCTAAGCCTAGCTCTTTGGAGGCAGCAGAGATATGATTGTTGATTGATAATCCTGCAGAGACTCATAATAACCCCCCAGTAGATGACAGCCTAGGTAGCCCAAAACTGTAAAAAAAAAAAAAAAAAAAAAAAAGCCTGAAGACCTCTCTTGGTTTTTTACTGTCTTGAAAGTACAGCTTCTGAAACGAGACAAAGTACAAACCTTTTATAGGCTTCTCAAGTTGAAATCTCAGATAGTGACTGCTAAAAATGACTCTGGTTCTGCTAGAAATGCATTAATGGATGACTGGTGTCCTTTGCCTTCATCCAAAAGCTCTAAAATATACCTTCAAAATCAACAAATTGGCATGTGTTAACCCCACTGAAGCATGTGCATTTAAAAAAACTGCAATGATTACAGCTTGTACAACTAATATTACCCACTGTCTTTTCTGAGTACAACTTTTTATTAAATGTTCTTTGGAAATATCATGTGGCCTTGTGCATGACCTGCAGACAAATGTTTATTTTATCCAACTAGTCCATATATAGACATTTTTAGAATAAAGTCTTTAATTAGTCTTTGGCTGTAACCTTGAGCAGGAACAAATGCTGTGGTCGGATGTTTTCAGCGCATTAGTCTAGTAAATGATCCTCATCCTTGTGCCCAACATGTACTCACATTTGTGGGCTGTTTCCTCATGAAAACCCATGCTAATTTTAGTTCAGCATTTAAGAGTATAAATGTATGCTGCCATTTTTTATTTCCTAATAAGTTATGTGGAGAGTTTGGACTTTGAAGTGTTTACATTTTAGAAGTCTTCTGTGGTAGCTCTCATCCAGTATTACACACTGGGTTTGGTCTTGGAAGTAAAGAAATATGTACCATCATGTTCCCTTAAGGACATGCTTCAGCGTCTGACAAGGACAGCAGTCTATTATTGATAACAGTGCAGCTCGAGGAGTTGTTATAGAACAGGACAAACACACCAAAGGACAGAGACGCTTAGTGAACATGGTTATGGTCGTTTTTTAACCTGGGAGGATTTGTAACTCCTGTTTATTGGTCTTCTGGGGCATTTAAGTTCACTCTGCATGTGTGGCAGATGTGCAGTGCTTAAGTCTTTGTGCTCTCCATCCATCATTAGTGACCGAGTATTAGCCGCAGTGCATCGCTCACTGAGCACGTACCACCAAACTGTGAACGCGGTGAAAAGTCCTCTCCATCTCCAGCTTCACCCAATCCCTCCTACTGTTCTTTTCATTTGGATTCTCCTCATTTCTCTTTATCCTCCGCTGCCCTATTTCTTTGACTCTCTTTTCTCTCCCCCAGCCTTCAAAGCAGTCCCGTTTCTAAGCTGCACCGCCTGCCGCACTTACCAATAGATAGACGTCCACCATCCCTCACCTTTTCTTCATAATCCCTGCCTACGGTACTTGACACCCTCCCAGCCCACAGAGCATAACCCTCCAGAGCGCCTCCTGATCTATGCAGCACTAAGAGCCATGTTCAGTGGGAGCAGATTATGTAATGTATGTCAAAATTTAGAATCAAGTCCCGCCCTACAACCTGAGTTGGCACTGTGCTTATTGAACACAGCAGTGGTGATACATTTCTGTCCCAGTGTAAGGCTTTTAAGGCTTTCCGGCTCACTCTAAAGCAACCCCCTCAACTGTGGTCGCTCTCCATACATTCCTCACTTTTAGTTTTTTAGCTCACTGACTTTGCACCCCACCTGTAATAACCTCCCCCTCCCTCCTCCCCTTACTGTCCGTCCTGGTCTGCTCTCCTCCACTGTGCCCCTGACTGACTCCGCTCGCCAGCAGTGGTTGCTATGGAACTGCAAATCAGCCATTTAAGCAGTAGCTCACTAATGGATTTCCAGACGGTAAACAGAAACTACTGACTGCGCTGTAACCTACCAACATAAATGACTTTGAAAACACATCACGGCAAACCCACTTATAACTGGTTTGTCCCTGTCATTACAGGACTGTATCCAGTTGAACCAGTACAAGCTGAAGAGTGAGATTGGGAAGGTGAGTTTGTGACTTTGTTTCCGTTTTTTTTTTCATTGTGTATTATGCAGATTGGCTTTACTTAGCAAGTCACTGAAATAAATGACAGTAGAACAATCAGACCAAAGAGACACGATTCAGAAACACATTTGAATTGTCACTGAGATGAGACTGACAGAGGATGTATTTAGCTCCATGTCTTATTGTATCACCCACACAAAAGAGGCGTTGTAACATCAGTACAGTTGTTATATTCGAAAAAAGCCAAGCATTGTCAAGTTATATATTCACTGGTTGGTGTGACATTCCACATTCATTTCCATAGAAAAAAAACAAAACATACAAGTTATCTAACTGTAGTCTGTGTCACATGAACCACTGTTGTGTGATCCATAATCAAGTATTCAGCATTACTCAACATGTCACTGCGCCATTTTTTACTCATCATCAATTTTTATTTTATTTTATTCATTTTCTCAGACATCAAGACATGTAGATATAAAAGATAGTCAAGAGTTCACAGATAATGTGTGAAGATTATTGATTAAAGGCATCAGTGGGTTGATTCGTAGCTGATATTGGCGCAGACATCCTTCCAAAATGACCAAATAATATAACATTCCCACAAGCAGTGAAGTCTTGAGAATTTGGTGACGATGAAAATCTTTTTAAGATCATGGTTCGACATCAGGCTTCTGTTCTGATTTTCTAGTCTAAGGTCTGTTTGTGAGCTCATATTTCTACCACAAGTTTGCATTTTCCACTTTCCTGGTCAGTTCATGCCCATTATGCTTCCAGGAAATGGTATTCTCAGCATTTAATCATCTAATATGAAAAATGATTGTGCCCACATTGACCATATGCAAAATGTCATGCTGCCATTTTAAGCTGTGAATGTGTAAAAAGGAAAAACGCTTCCGCACAACTTCAATTAACTCCTTTATTGTGTGCATGTTACTACTGCCATTTCCATCAGATACATAAAGGCTGGTCAATATTCAGGTCATTTTTATGTGCCAGAGGAGATTAAATTGTAGAAGAAAACACACACCCTGAGGCAAAGTGTGTGGGAAGAGCCATCCTGCGCTGCCAGAGAATAAAAATGTTGTTTTTGAATGAAAGCGCTGCAGCCCTCCAAACATGCAGTCAGTATGGTGCTGCCGTCTGTTCTGCAAAGTGAAGCTTCTGTGAGGTTTAAACTCAAGAAGCCTCTTTTCATGTACCGCCACATATGACTCGACATGGCCTCTTTATAACGCTGCACTGAAGTAAAAGCGCTTCTTGGTTGTTGCAGGGCTCCTACGGCGTGGTCAAACTCGCCTACAACGAAGATGATGACAAACATTATGTAAGTTATTTCACATTTGATGTTTTTTCACCGACGAACTGATGTGTAGTGCTAACAACAGCTTAGTTCTCTCTTCAACAAAAGCCCTCTGTTGCCTAGACAAAAGCTCGGAGAAATGTCACGAGTGCGCTATTGATTTTTTTTCCCCCCCTTCCACCTTCAGAGGCTAGTCGTGAGTAGTCATCCACTCAAATTGCATCAGTAGCGTCAGAAGAAACTTGGAAATGAAAGTGGCCCGCAGTGCCACTCAAAGAGCATCCAGGACTTTATTATCAATCTTCAAAGCGGCGGGTATCAAGAGGCGTCTTCGTCAATCTGGATAAAAGACAATACGACGCAGCGATGATGTCATTCTAGGCGTTTCTCTTCAAGGTGGTTTGTTACTGTAAAAAAAAGAAACGTCAGGAACATAACTCCAACAATGAAAGGGCCGCGGATATAAGAAGAAGAACTTAAGTCAATATTGAAGCAGGGAGTAAATAGCAAATACCAAGAAAGCCAGGTATGTTCCCCTGGAGTTTATGACTAGAATTAGCTCCATTTGTTTGGACTCATGTCAAATTGTTGGAGTGGTGACTTTAAACAGCTCATTATTAGCTCTCAGAAGTCAGGGCCGAGATTTGATTTCTTTCATTTGCCTAATGAGAGCCGCTCTCTCTGGAGATGATACAAACACTGTAACTGTTATCTCAGTATGTGAAACACGACACCTAATAATTGCCCAGTCACTCTGTCAGTGGCAGGGGCAAGGTTTTTATGTGGAGTAATAATAGCAGTGTCATCCCCATGTCCTTTTGAACATTTAGCTGTGTTACTTAAAGCATGAAGTATGTCTATTTGGAGCATTCGGTTCGACGTAATTCTGCTAAAACACAAACGACTATGTCTGATGATAGTACTCTGGAGCAGTTTCGTTCTTGCTAAATCAAAAATCTCTTGTGAGACACTTCAGAGCTGCAGTCTTTATAATAATTGTTCATTTCTTTAGTTCTATGTCTCTATCTTCACCAACAATATGGATGAAGTGTGTTAAACTATCAAGATAAAATAATCCAGTTTCTCCCACAACATACAACTCAAATAAAGATAATGGAATGGCTAGTCCTGTGAGACATACTGAGCATTCACGTTGATCTCCATTCTTCCCCATGATACTTAAGTTATATAAGGATTACAGTGAATAGGCAATAGGAATCTGCAGAGTTAAGTGAGATTTCATAAGGCTCTTTCATAAAGCCGTTGTAGTTCTTAATTATATTGCTAAACATAGACATAGCAGATAAATGATAAACACATCCATATTGTTTACCTGTGTGCGAGACATAACATTTGAAAAACTGAATCCCTGGTGTCTCCGATGTTGAACTATTCTATTGAATGGCTCTGCGTGGTTTGTCTGAGAAATGCTTTATTTCCCCACATTAAGCACCATCCTCCTACATGTCCACACACACACACACACACACACACACACACACAGAGCACACCATGGAAACTGTGTCCAGGGGAGGATGAGCTTTCTTGCCAAACCTGGTTTGTGCTCAGTCATAGCCATGGTGACCAGAGTTTTATAAGAAACCACTGTGCTGTACCTCACACAGCTCGTTGTGCTGAATGAGAGGAAAATCTATCTATTAATTAATAAATGGAAAACACAAGGTTGACATACTGGCAGCTCGGTAAAATGTGCGGGTTTCATTAACAGCCAAGAACCTGTTGTGAATGCTAAAATATACACTTATGTAGGAGTACTTGAAGTGCTTGTCGGAGGTGAAACTATAGTCATTAGAGCCTTAAGTACGCCAGCACATTTATATTTAAACATTAAATCACTTTATCATGGAGCACATTTAAGTTTGGTTCTTAAAAGTTAGTTATGCCTCTTGTGTATCCAGAGTTTGCTTAATATGAGGTTACTGCAAGTTTAATAAGTTCCCTCTGTCACATCGATGTAATATGCAAACATAATTACCTGTATACTTTTAATGTTATGCAAAACTTTCTGTTTCGGCCACAGATGATCACTGTCTGTTCCTCATCTTTAGGCAATGAAGCTAGTGTCCAAGAAGAAACTCATGAAGCAGTGTGGATTTCCACGTAAGTCCTGTTTGACTTTTACAGACTCGAGGTAACAAAATCTAGACACTTTGACTACTTCTCCTCTAATGTTTCGACATAGAAAAGAAAAGACCTTCTATATTTACATTTTACAGGACTACATCAGTCATAAATGCAGTCTTGTTTTTCAAAATGATCATTTGAATGCCCTGAATTTTAGCGCCTGCCAAAACAGCCAACTCTTTTGTGACGAATATAAGATAAGAAGAAATGTTGAGATGCTTTGATAAAACATTCTGAGGAGGAGGAGGAATGGTACAAAGAAAGGCAAACAACCACACAGAGGATGCAGGCACTGACTAGTATAGGACATTTTTATGCAGCTTTCAGAAATGAGAGTCAATATTGTCTTGCTTCTAAAAAAAGGAAATTGCAGAAAAAGTGCAGATTTTTTTACACCTTCAGTCTCAATGGTAAAGCTTAAGAGTAGGTAGATTCATCACAGTTAATTTAATAATCCAGTATGTGTTTTGTTTTGTTGTCCACAGGTCGGCCCCCTCCCAGAGGACCCAAAGCAGTCCAAGGAGAGCAGCCCAAAATCTTAGGACCCTTGGAGAGGGTTTACCAAGAGATTGCCATCCTCAAAAAGCTGGACCATATCAACATTGTCAAACTGGTGGAGGTAAAAACTGCCATAAAACAGAGCAGAATGTAAAAAAATAACATGTTATTCACTCTGATTGGAGCTTTTAATGGAGTGACTCATAACCCAGGCATAAAATGAATGTGTTTCTGTAGGAGTTCTTTGTCTTGCAGTGGCATTTGGCATCCACAGCAGGTTTAAATACCACGGTGCCAACATTTAACCGACTGATGCACTACTCAATATGTCATCCTGTTTTGTTTTGTTTTTTTCAAAGAGCAAATGGTGAAAACTAAGCCCTAACCCACATTATAGTTTAGCTTTGGTTACCAGCACTTTAATCCACGAGAAACAATGGTTCATCAGTGCAAAGCGTCTTTTCTCCCGCTGAGTTTTCGAGATGGGAAGACTTGAAGTTCATGCAGGGGCGGCTGTTTATAAAAAAGATGAGAAGCAATTTTAGGGCTGTGAGTGAAGATGCCCGCCGCCCCTTCTGCAATAGCATCAGAGTTGTTTTCAATCTGGGCCAGATGGCGGGGGCATGGACGTCGCGGTCTGGGAGTTAAGCTTCGCTGAGTGGGACGGCTGTCTGGCTTGAGTCTGAGCCAAAAATATCAGGTTTTTAACCAGGAGTGGAGTCCTTCTCTTACACACACACCCTCCACAGCCATTGCTCGCCTATTTCCCACCTTCACTCTTGCTCTCATAATAAGCAGACACAGGCAATTGGAAAGAAATGCCCCGCTCCTACTCCTCCCCCTCTTTCTTTTTTTTTTTTTCCCTCGCTTTCAGTTCATGTAATGCGTATGGGTCAGGGTGGCATTCATTACTGCTTTCCGAATGAATCCTGTGAGAGCGCGGTCCAGTCTGTCTAATTACGGTCTGGCTCTTATTTCGAAACATTAAAGCGCAGACCGAGTGGAACGGATTCAGACTGATGAAGGCGATATGGTCATTTGTCACAGACGGCTGGAAATAGACAGAACTGGTGGCTTTCTCATCGGGGCGTCCAGTTGTAAGAGAAAAAAAAAAGAAGCATCTCTCGAAAGGCACTGTACAAATGTCATTAATGGCATACTAATGGGGTACATTTTGTAGAAGAACAGCTTTGTGCTAATAGAGGCAGACAGATTAGAGTCTACGGTAAAAGTCAACCTCGAAAGTGTCTCGCGTGTTCACACTGACTTGAGTAAAGAGTGCTGTTTTGTGGTTTTTACCAGAACGGCACAGTCTGTCCTTGAAGAATTATTCTACCAGCTTTTATTGAGCCATTGTCCTAAAGTAAATATGATGGATTTCTTGAGTGCAGAGTTTTTAGATAGAAATAATGGCATCATTTAAGTTAGTGTTGTCATTTTTGCTTCCTTTAAAGCTGCTCATTATTGGTCTCATAGAAGCATTCACTACATATTCTGATTTCCGTGTTGACCCTGAGGATTTCATTAAGCATGTCTGCGTTTCAGGTGCTGGATGATCCGGCCGAGGACAACCTTCACATGGGTAAGCGCGGCATCCATTTTGTGTCCAAATCTCGTCCTAGCTCACTCCATTTCCGCCCATGGCACTGTGCACATATGCCACAAACAACTGTTCAAATAATGCATTCATAATTCAGCTCATCTGTAGCCTTCTCTCTCCTCGGGGCTCTCGCAAATGCATTATGCAGAAAGTTTCTATCTGCCGCGTCAGGTCACAGTCAGGAAGCGGCCGTCAGTGCGAAATGTCAAAGTCTTTATCTGCTCATTGTGGTACATTGGGTTAATTTAATGCCTGAGGTGGTATTAATGTGCCGCTGCTGCAGGGCTGTTGCTTTATGTGGCTCCGACCAAATGAGTGAATAAATTAATAATTGTTTGCCTTCCTGTCTCCTCTTCTTTTGACAGTGTTTGAGTTGATGCGCAAGGGGTGAGTCAAGAACACGTCCTTTTTAAATAATTCAAAGTGCGTTCCTTACTCTTCCACCTTCACCTCCTCAATCCTTCCATCCCTCCATCCACGGCTGGCTTTGCTGCAGACTTTTCCTCCTTCGTTACTGGGAGCTGACAGTTTGTTTCATGCCCAGGCTTCAAAGGGATTCATAATGTTCTTAGCTTTTCACAGTTATTACCAGTGGCATTCAGCCCTGTAAATGTTCTCATGCGCAATTTGTTTCTTCCCACACCCGGAGAAAAATAGTGATCGTCTAATATTCCAAGACTTTACAAGTAAATGAAGGTGGGAGGGTGAAGATGTTATTATTTCACATATGTTAATAAATAGGTGTTATTGGTGTATTAAAGAGAAGTTGTTTTGTGTTTTTTTTTTTCTTTTTTGGCCTCTACAAGTGAGAATCTGTTTGCCCCGGGGGAAACATGATCAAGCACTTGATTAATGCAGGCACTATCAAAACAAATCATGACTGATGAGAGCTGTAATAAACCCATCTTCTTTTACATAAAGTACTCCCACTGCTACCCTCGCTTTAAAAGGCAACATGATCTTACATGATCACCAGGCCAGAGATGTTACAATGTAGATGTGTTGTCCTGGTAGGATTTAGAAGATTTCAACCGTCTATTTTGATCAAGAGCCTTTTATTTCTGTGTTCTGCATGTACTGTGTTGTAGATATTGCATTCCAGTGATAGTAAACCATGCATGAATGTTAGATAACTCAACACTGCTAGAGAAGTGTTTATCTATTCTTTCTTCGTCTCTGTGTGTATGTGTGTGACTCGTTAGTCCAGTGATGGAAGTGCCCACAGACAAGCCTCTTTCTGAAGAGCAGGCCAGAGAGTACTTCAGAGACGTCATTCTTGGCATTGAGTATTGTAAGTATCCTCCAGGCTGGAAAACAAGCTATTTCATGTTCTAGAATATCTATTTTATGTGGCTTGAAAATATTTAGTGTGTATGTAGCCAACACTGTACAGCCTATGCACTCTCCTGTCCACCTTCTGCTTCTGTTCAATGAGCTTTTTCTCAAGCTGTGTGCTCATTTTCTGTAGTGGATCCATTTTTCAGGGCTATACACCTAATGATTACTGATCAATGCGGCCTCTTTTTCAGCCTCGAGCTGCTTCTTGAGACAGCACATGAAACCCTTAGAAAACAATGACAGAATTTGGACACTTGATTTAATCAACCTGCTGTGTAAAGGAGCGTGTTTTGAACAGAAGACCACATACAACACTCCTCAGATAGTTTAGAATGAGCAAAAGGCTGCTGTTTAAATAAACTGTTGCATTAGTCTCATAAATGAAAATATTCCTTACTGTCCGTCCTTTTTACTACAGTGTTAGTTTAGTGTTTAAACGAACACTTAACTTTTTAGTGTTAGTTTAAAATCCTGCTTTGGGAAAAGTTGATATGCTGTTAATTTCCTTGTAATCATCTGTGTCTATTGAAGTGGTATAGTTTAATGAGTTATTTTCCACATCTTTGAAAAATCAAGGGCTTTACGTATAAAAAAAAAAAGACAAGAGGCCCCACTTTTCCAATCAGTGAAGTGTCCTTCGCTTCAGACAGAGACGTGAACTTAGACTGGCTCAAGAACTCCGTTTTCACAACATTCATAAGGCACAAGGTGGCTATCAAACCAAGGTCAGAGCAATAATTTTAATCACAGCAATTATGTTTCATGCCCCACACTGAGGTCTATAGCTGTGCATCAGGTTTATTCATCAGCTGCAGGTAAATGTCCTCTGCACAGTCTAAGCCTGTGCTGAGTGCACAGTCAATACACTTCTTCTGTGTTTTGAACCACATGCCCTCAGAATAAACAGAATAATACTCAAGGTCCACAATTTGTATAAAACAGTTTAGGTCTGGTCTGGTTTGATTTATGGACATTTTCATTAATAAGTGCTTTTCTGTTTATGACCAGTGCACTACCAGAAGATTGTCCACCGCGACATCAAGCCTTCAAACCTATTGCTCGGGGACGACGGCCACGTGAAGATAGCAGACTTCGGTGTGAGCAACCAGTTCGAGGGCAACGACGCCCTACTGTCCGGCACCGCGGGCACACCGGCTTTCATGGCTCCAGAGACGCTCTCTGACAAACGCAAGAGCTTCAGCGGTAAAGTAAGTTAGCACGTGCCGCACGCATCAATTAGCTCGTCTGGTTCTCTGGACAGGGCTCCTGTGGCAAGCATAAGCCTAGATCTGAAAAAGAGAACATTATTAAAAGACAAAATGAGTTTTTCGACCTTTGGCTTCCTAATCTGAAGAGTAAACTTCCATTTTTATCTTTTCTGGAATTGATCTTCATGAGGCCTTTCTGCTTTACATGATGAATAATGACACAAATAGGTTTGTAGGATAAAATGGATATGACGTTATATTAAATCAATTCCAAGGCTTGATTCATTACTGTCAAAAGATTTTACATGACCATTGTATTGTAATTATCCCTCTAAATCACTTTAAGATATCGTCTATTGTGTCTTTGTGCCATTGTACCTGCCGTGGATTCAGTCGTGCCTTGTGCGTTTACCCCACTCGCTGATTCATGAACAAGTGACATTCAATCCAAAGATGCCTCGCCTACGCCTTCAGCCTTTGCTCTTAAACATAACATCCCACTCTCTGCAATCAACCTCAGTCAATTTCCTCCCATCAATAGCTGCCTGAGGTGATGAATTTGGTTGAGGAAGGACCTTGTATGCCCATAAAAAAGCCAGGGCGAAAGAGAAAATGTGATTGCAAAGGCTTTTAGAGTTTGAGGGCTATTCAGATATGCAGCCCAAGTGACACCTTTATCTTGATTAGACATGTTGATACCAGTTTCAGTACATTACAACACATTAGTCATATTTTTTTAACCTATGGCACTGAGGCAGCCTCTAAAAGATGTCAGATCCATGTTTTTTGCTAAAGAATAAAATGGATTTCTTGAGTGCGCAGTTGTCTGTTTATACAACCTAAAGAAAGTGGTACAGCACCTTTTTATTTGGACACAATCCGTTTGATTGTAAAAGCCCCGAGAGGTCATTGATTGAGTGTTGTTTTCATGCACAGGGGTCCAAATCAATCAATTAGTGAGTCTACCATTACATTTTGTTGTTTCTTCTAGGCGCTGGACGTGTGGGCGATGGGAGTCACTCTCTACTGTTTCGTCTACGGAAAAGCAAGTCTCCACTTTTACACATTTTCTCTTCTCTGTGTCAGTTACTCATTAATATCTGCTGCATGGACTTAAGTAAAGGTAGCTTTCACTAAATCTAATATCAGTTCCAAGAAGTAGTTACTGCAAACACATCCTAGAAGTTGATTGCTGCTGCTGCTGCTGTTGTCGTCGTCACATTTGTCTCTAGGGACACAGCTCAGCAGTAATTCCCTCATTTTGTATTTTCACTCTCTTCACCTGCAGTGCCCGTTTATTGATGACTACATATTGGCTCTCCACAATAAGATAAGGACCAAGCCTGTGGAGTTCCCAGAATCGTAAGTACATCCCCTGTGTTCTTCCTTTTGCTCTACCTATCACAAAAGCCTTAAGCGTATAGCACAAGCCACCTTATTTGGCTTTGACAGCACAATTCCTTGCTACAGCACAGTAAATGTCACCTCCATGTTATCAAAAAATGTATCTGGAGCTCGGTTACGTACCGC
This sequence comes from Rhyacichthys aspro, assembly GCA_036850595.1. NCBI lineage: Eukaryota > Metazoa > Chordata > Actinopteri > Gobiiformes > Rhyacichthyidae > Rhyacichthys > Rhyacichthys aspro. The sequence continues at coordinate 9,032,394 of CM072161.1, forward strand.
CTCCATTACTTCACTCATTTCGTCGTGACCTAAAAGGTTAAAGAGAAAACATTGAGGTCTGTCGGGGTTGGACACAGAGAAAGGAGATAAGCAGCTAAATGGAAGTCGGGTGTGTTGGAGAGACAGGAAACAAACCCATGAGTTATTAACAGAGCAAATATGGAGGGTATGTGAGTGGCAGCCTGAGTATGTGTTGGTACAGAGTGTCATGTTCTTAATGATAGCTGCTGTCCATCATTTGGCTTGAGAGATCCTATTGTTGTGTGAAAAGCTCATTTACGGAACACTATGCAATAAAGTCACTGCTAGACTAGAATTATACTATGATTCTCTAAATATTTTTTGAACAATTTAATTGAGTGTGAAATTTTGAAAAGTCACAAACTCCTTGTCTGTATTTTAGGAAGCAAGTTGAATGCAATCGTAGAGTATTTTTGGAATGAGATAAACTCTGAGTTTTCATTTTGAGTTACTATGGTATTTCACTAAACTGGCCTCATGCAGGTTTCCTCAAACCCAGAGAAACTCTCTGATTGGACAATCCATTTTAGTCATACAGTGATTATTCTAATAGATAAAATAGATGAAATAGATAGGATTAACAGAGAAAGATTTAATTTTGTCAGCATAACATATTTTTATACTGTAAAATACATTTACTGCAAAGGTTTTAGGCAGGAAATGCTGTAAAGTAAGAATGTTTATTTTAACATGATGTTTGTGCCTCTTTGAAGCACTACAATTAAGTCACATTAATAAAAGTATAGACCCACATTAAATAGAACCCTGACCCTATAATATATGCTAAAAAAATGGTATGATTAATATAATATGTGGTCATATTTATAACCTACAGTATGTATCCTGTGTAGGGCCTACATTTAATTATTGTTGCCATGGTCAATCATCTTTTCCTGACTCCTTTGGTAATGACTTTCTTCCCTCAGCTAGACAGACTTGACATTTGCTAAACTAACTTCAAATTGGTTTTGGGAAAAGTGAAACTCTGAGCTCTGCCGGTCTAAGCAGAATAACCCTGAGCTCAAGTTAAATCTGTGAGGGGCTATGCTGTGCAGTATTGACTGTATATGCTCAAACAGTCAATTCAAATTCAGCATTTTCTCGTTTTTATTTACTTGTACTAAACTTCATTTCATAATTTGGAATTTCAAAGACTAATTAAGGACTGGGAAAATTACTATAGTACAGTATATGACATTATAAACAATGATTTTTGAAATTTTGTAGTGACTTATCATTGAAGTTAGTCTAGTGTGTTGTCAACATCATGTAGCGTATAAATTCCTAAACTGTAACTTTGCTTTACAGGAGCACAACTGGTTAACGCTGCTTGTTACAAAATGTTAGAAGGTTATATAAGCCTATATATAAGTCTATTCTATAAACCTATCATCTATAATCTATAATTCTATTCTGTTTTTCAAATTGTAGCTTTGTATGGATTAAAAGTGATAAAAAGGCACATGGACTTATCTATGCATTAACAAGGTCTAAATTATTATTGCTCATCAAATAAGATTTTTTTTCTGTGCTACTTCCCTAAAAGTTATAATGCACTTTTTGTTATTAACGGCACTTCCACTGTAAAATATGTTGACAGTGTGGAATTTCAGTCGTCATATACAACTGTGAAAAATCTGTGCTCAAGGAGTCTGTGTAGCGTCTGTCTGGCTTGATTGTGCCTGTAAAAGGCCATCTCAAGTGATTTAGATGGGGTTCCCAAGCTCATAAAATACATTTCAGGCTTTAGGGGATAATAAACAGGATAGGTAAGCTCTCAGAACAGATGTAACTCTATGGGTGCAACTTTGAGTACATTTTTACATCACGTACCAGGGCTAAAGGTATTGATGCTTTGTTTTTCCCTCAGGTCAACGGCCAGTGAAGAGCTGCGGACTCTCATCTTGCGTATGCTGGACAAGAACCCTGACACGAGAATCACACTTCCTGAAATTAAGGTAAGAACACAAAGGTTTTTCAGAATAAGTTCACAGTCTTTCCTGACACATGAGGGCTGTTCTTTCACAGCTCCAGATAGACTTTAATGTCAGCGAATGGCACCCTCTGCTGCAGGGCATGACAAAACCTGCTTCTCCCTGCAGAGCTGTAGGTAAAACTGAGTCAGTATTAGTGACGCAGCCAGGTCCCACAGCAGCCACAGACTGATGACATTCCCCTCTTCACATTGTGTTTCCATGAATCAACCCTAATCATTTTTACCCCTGAGACTCAGTGTTTATGGAACAGCAGATAATTAGGCATGACGCACTTTGCAGCCTTTTTTTTTAAATGAAGTTTCTACCTAAATGTCATAACTTCCCGACGCGCAAGTGGATGGACCCGAATGTAGACATTTTAAATCAATATGAGAGATAACAAACTTTGAGAAAGATTCACTTGGACAGTATGACGGATTACATGTCTCTAAGGTTTTCCATGTCTTTTCAGTTGAATTTTTTGTGCAACACCACGATTAATCAAAACAAATGGCTGCCTGGCTAGAAGGAATGGCTCGTTCATAAATCTGTGCCAGCTTTAGTGCATGCAGCAATGAGTGATGGGATGGATAAATCATAAATAAAAATGCTTTGGAAAAATGAAAAACGAGACTGTAGAACCACAGCTCAGAGATACACTATATGTAATTATCTTAAAACGTAGACAGATTTGTGTCTCTTTCTTGTGTCCGGTAATGTTCATCTTCTCTGGTTCATCTGTGTGTTCTCAGATGGACCAGTGGGTGACCCAGGGGGGCACTGACCCGCTGCCTTTGGAGGAGGAGCACTGCACTGTGGTGGAGGTGACCGAGGAGGACATTCAGAACTCAGTCAAGTTTGTCCCCAGCCTTTCTGCAGTGGTAAGAAAAACACACTGGCTTTCATCATATCATCCCTGAACGAGACACAGATAAAGCTCTGAGGGTAAATAATACATAACAAAGTGCTTGCAAAAAGTAGATGGTGACTTGTTTTCTTTCATACAGTAAGGACAGCTCTTAAAGGAATAGGATTCATAAGTGTTAAATAATATATATATTCAGTATGTTATACTGTATGATATACAGTATAACATAGCCAGCCAGTTTTGTATGAGTAACCATAAGGAAATCATGAATGAGCTGCTGTAAATACTACTAATTAGCACATGCTGCTATAATTGCCTGTAGTTACATGAACACAAAAGGAAGCACATCATAAATGCTGCAGAATCATTGTAATTGTACAGAATGGTTGCTGTGTTAAACATATTTATTTAGGAAGTGGTCATTTTTGCCTTTAAATAACACACAAACAAAAATTCCACTCTTGGTAGTAACACTGCCATGTTTGCCATCTCTGTTTCAGATCTTAGTGAAAGCCATGCTGAGGAAGCGCTCCTTCAGTAATCCGTTCGAGTGTCCGAGTAGGAGGGAGGAGAGGTCCATGTCTGCACCTGGCAGCCTGCTCATGTAAGTACACAGTGTCCAGGAGCCCATCTGGACATCCACCTCCAAACTCACCACACACTTAATGTTTCTTCCAAAGTACAAAGCTAGAGATCCAATAATTTTGCGAGAGATTGCCTGAGATTTTGACACAAACAATGCTTCACACTTGTCTCTCCTTACTGCTGTATCAGGTTAACTAGCACTCTCCAGCAGCAGCAGCTGTTGCTTTGTGTTGCCATAGCACCATAATTCATTCTTTAATTGTATGCACCAGGGCTTACAGCTTTTATAAGTGTTTCTTTGTGTGTTGCTTTCAGCTTTTAAACGTGGAAGGATACACACTATCAGAATGAAAAATGGTGACTTCTGCAGACTGACCTTGAATATTTTCTTGCACACATTCAGAACATCTCTTGGGAAATTGTTGCTTATATTATCTGTAATTCAACGTAAAGATTGCATCACTGACCACTTTAGACCATTCTGTTTTAGTGAAGCTCTGTTTGGGTGACCAGTATTGGCTTTGGACATGAGTGGGTTTAATTCCCCTTTGTCTCAGTTTTATTAGATGATTTTCCAATCTTCTAGCATCAGGTTTCCACTGGTGCTCAGAGTTACCTAAGGTGACGGTCTTGTCATAGGTGTTCGAGACAACACTGCCCCCAGCTGGAATAATGTGACAACTGTTAATATTTGGTACCAAGGCGCCAGTGAAATAGCCAGTAATAATGTCTGTATAGAAGCACTTTATTTGGGTTGGGCTTGGAAGGCCCATAGTTGGTTTAAACAACTTTACACACAACACTTTTCTTTTGAGGAAAAGTGTGTGGACAAAGTACCTGACCATTTTATCAACCACAAAGATGACCTTTGCCCTCCTACTTGTGACTTCTTCATCTTTTCTCCCACTTTGCTGCAGGGATGCGTGGCCCTTCCGGCCTTCTTTAAAACTGCACCCTTCGTTAAGGTAACATGCCATGTGCTAGTCTGGCTATAGAACACTGTTTGTTCCAGCATCTACAAACATTCGCCTTCATTTTCATCTCAAGGTCCTCAGCTCTTGCTTATTCCCATCAGGAAATGTCCCAGGCTGCCATTTGTTATCTTTGCCATCTCCCCATCTCTGTCTTTATTACATAAATCAAGGCGTGTTTCTTATATTCATCACAAGTGGAAAATAACAAATCTCCAGTTGCCCTGCAGCAGAGAAGTAAACTATTATGGTTTTCACTTTTGTCTTTTGTGCTTTATAGAAAAGGCAGCACAGGGGATGGGCCCAGAGAAGGGGAGCTGGAGGACCTTCATGAAGATGAGCCTTCGTCTTGAACCTTAACAATACTCAGTGTGGCTTGTTCTTAAACCACTTCCCCTTTAAGTCTCCTCGCTAATACCACTGTGCTCTCATCAACGCATTCCAAAACATTCAAGAAGAGACACCAAACATTTTACAACATGCTTGTGATGGCATTTACAATTTCACTCAGGCTTTGTGAATTTTCCACATCCCAACATGACCAGATATTACTGTTATCACTGTATACTTGTCCAGTTACAAGAAAAGATGGCTGTGTGCATGTTACCTGTATTTGCTTAAGACATAGGCATGCCTCATCACAGAACCACACTTAAAACTCATCCAAAACAAGAAGTGGTTCAGAAAAGGCCGCCTATGAAACTGATTTCGACACTCAAGCATTTATAAAAATCAGTCTTTAGTCTTTTCACTTAAGCACAGGGCTTTTACGTTTCTGTTTTAATACTGTACATAGGTGTCTTGTAGATTTTCAGTGTTATTGTCTGTCTTTGAACGAGTGCCATTGTTAGAGCTCTCTTACTGTACAGTGATATCACATGGGGTACGGGGTGAGCTCAATGATGAACAAGTCTGTCACACTTCTTTAGTTTTTAAAATTTTTTATTTAATAGTGTTTTCTATTTAAGGTCATTAGAAGCTAACACTATATCTATCTACTCCAGAGCATTTCCATCTGTGTCTTTTTATCTAAATGTGAAGTAAGTGAAGAGTCCAAGACTTGACAATGTGTGAGCATGGAAAGACTCAAAAAGAAATGTTTACATTTGGCTTCTTAAGTCAGCGGGTGCCCTTCCAGACAAAGCACAGTGTTGCTTGAAAGAGGTCCAGCAACGTGAGCTTATATTTTAATGTATTTAGCATCGATCTGGGTGAAAGAGGCGAGTCTGGTGTGCTGCTGAACTTAGTAACAATTCACTTTGGGCTGCAGTAGTTCTCCACTATCACTAATAATAATTATACATTTTGTCAGACTAGTCTATACGCAGTCACTTTAATATTGCTGTAAATCTGTGACACATTTGGCTCCACATGTTTACATAACTCCCCTTCCTCTTCACTGACATGCCTCCTTGTGCTAAAAGAAAAGCATGTTCGCCGAGTGCCATGATCGCTCCAGTCAATCCAGTGTGAAAAGGAGCATTTCAATGTCATTGTGATTAGGCCCCAGCTGCAAACAACAACACTCCAGCCTCCGCTCGAGTGCCATCCCCAGTGCAGCTGATTAGAAACAGGGAAGTGCTTTGCTTTGCATTTCCTCCATCAATCTCACCCTCACTATTCTCCAGTGAATGGTGCTAAGTGAAGGAGAAGACAGAGAGGGATAGAGAGGGATATGAATGGGAAACCACTTTACATACAGACACCAAGCCTCTGTTTTAGGGCTTTATGTTCATGCACATATGCACACAATCCTATATGATGTAGAATGTCTATTAAATTATTCAATGAGTAGAATGTAAAGCTTTACTGTTCCGTGGGATGTAAATATCTTCCTGTCGACGTGTGTGTACATTTTATACTCTGTATGAATAATTTCATGATGCTTAAGGACGAGGTGGTAGTGATTGTAGACAAAATGCAATGCAACGTAGATAAGATATCTTTAAATGAAGGGCTTTTTAAACCAAAAATGCTAAAATGAAATTGGTGGCTTATATTTACTTACTAAACTTGTGGCCACCAGCTTTACATTTGTTTGTGCAGACGTACCCAGGTGCAATATTGTCTGTAACATTGGTGCATTATTGGCTCATTCCCTTGTTTTCAGAGTGCTCAGTGATAAAGGTGAAACATGGCTTCTGTTTGCATCGTATATAACTGTATATATATTTATATATTTTCACAGACACTTTCCATTCGTTGCCTGCCAAAGCCTTGTTAACTGTGTCTCAATATGTCTGTCCTTAGCTGGCTTAGCTCCGCGTGTAAATGTGTGCTCTGTAACTGCATGAGACAGAATATGAATGGTGTTTTTACAATGATACTCCAGATGTTCCGATAAACTGTGTCTCACTCTGTTCCAGCTGCTTTGCTTTCTTTCACATGATCCTTCGCTTTGCTTTATCCATATGACAGCATGATTGGAGCCCTTTCGTTGCAACATGATTTCTTCTTGTCACAGAGAATGACTTTAAACACTGTAAACAACACAGCCGATTCTTAACAGCAGATTCCTCACTGCTTCAATGTTCCTGTTTCAACTACTCCCACTCGAGATCAGCATGTATTACTAAATATAATCTTAGGATATGATCACAGCAGATATTCAACTCTGTGTTTGTTTATAAAGCACTTTACATCCATTGTTTACATTCCTGATTCTATGAAAACAGGTCAAACATTTCTTTGCGCTTTAGTCCTGCGTGTGTCAGTCTGTTGTGATGATGAGCTGCGCCGATTGCATTTGATGTCATGGCTTTTTTGGAATTTTACACTTTGAATCCCAGGAGAATTGGCCTACTGAAAATGATCAGCAGAATACTCACTGTTTTTGTGTTAAGATGTATATAATGTTGCGTCGGGGAGGGTATATTTAATGTACGTGCCTGTCGTCTCCGTGTCGTCGTCTGGTGCAGGTTTTTGAATGTATTCACTCATCTGTGTCTGGCACATGCTCATGGAATGCATTCGTGACTTTGTAAATATGTATCAATATATAAAGGAAGCTATTTTTTGCATGCTTTTGTACACGAGGCATAATAAAAATATGGAAGCAATGATTTGTCTGTCCGGTATTTAACAACAACAAAAAAACCCTAAATGTAAAATGACTGTACAGCTTTTATTGATAGAATTTGTCAACCACAAGCTGAACCAAAGGGTTGTGTTATTTGGCTTCCACAATGACATGTTGGAGGTGATAGAAGTCTTCATGTTTTGAGTATTGTTCACCCATTTATACAGACAATAGAGACCATTACAGTCAACATGTTACACCCAAAGAAAGAACAAAAGTTACACCCAAAAACTACACAGATGGACTGATCTACTCTTATATGTGGTTCTACTAAACAAAATCAAAAAGCGAAAAGAGATGCAGTCCCTCGGGCTAGCTTTTTTTTTTTTTTTAAGTTTGTGGACACCTGAAAAGAGGTCATTTGGCTGGATTAATCCTGTAAATCCTCATAGTCCATGTATTGTAAGTGATCTTTGAAGGATGCTGCAGGCTTCCATTGTGGTCTACCTTCAAAGTTGCATTGGGATTGGCTTGGTCTTCTTTTTAGTCACTGCTGAACAAAAGAAAAAGTAAAGGCATGGCACATATTTCAACAATGCGTCACTCACAGTGTTTTTGCTCTCTATCCACTGCTGAGGAAAGGTTTGCTTACTTTTGCCTCAGTTTCTATGGAACCAGCCTCTGAGTCTTCATCCTGTAGAGGGCAAAAGTCAAAATCAATACATTTAGAGCTCAGGTAATAGACACATGCTTCCTCCTTAACAAAATCTACTCTATTATCCTTTCTTATGTCCCGAACTCACGTTGGACCAGCCAGTTTCTGGGACTTGTCTTGCTTTTGCTTCGAGGCCGTAATAGTTGGTTGTGTCTAAATCGAGCTGTAAATACAAAACAACCTGACTGCTTTAGTTAAAGGAGGGAGCTGTCTGGACAGGGGGATGGCACAAGTTGGAATCTGTAATGCTGTACTGAGCATTTATTTTCAGCCTAGGCCAACTGCATCATGGGAATAAACATTATAGCAACTACCGTTTATTATTCTGTGTTGATGCAGGACTTCATGAGAAATGTGAAAATATAGTGTAAATAGTTTTAACACTGGTTAATCTGGTACCATTTATTAGTGACACACTCCTCTGCTGCCATCTAGTGTTTAAAATGGGTAGAAAACATTTGACATAAAAAAAAAACAAAAACAAAAAAAAACATGTAGAGCTCACCTGCTGCTGTGTATCTGTGTATTTGAATTTCATGTTCTTGTAAAACTCTCTTTTTGGTAACAAATACAGTAGGACCAAGTCACAAACTACTGTTGCCTGAAAAATATGAAATAAGAAATGACAGTTATGAGGTTTTTAATAACTTATAGATAGCTGATATACAATACAATACAATACAATAGAACTCACCACTCCAAAAATCCCCACACCTGAGCCTATAGCGGTCAATGTTGGGATGATATCAAATTTTCTGGCCTGTGTAGGACACATGATGCCATAGAACTTAGTTCATTAGTTCACATATTCTATGCATTTAAAACATTAGACTTACCAGTGAGTGCACAATTATGTCAATCCTTATTCCAAACACTTTAAGAAGTGTCCTTTTCTGAATTTTGTCTTCAAAATAATGCCTTGCATACCTACAAGCAAGCATTACATAACGTCACCTCAAATGTGAAATACAATTTACATTATCCATACCCAACCATGTCTTTGATATTATATAAGAGGATCAGAAAATGCACATGCCTTCCAGGTGCTGACTAACAGAACTTGAACTGTTAAAAAGTGGGTTTCTATTCAAGACATTTAGTACAATAGGCTGAATAATAAGACACACTCTCCACTGAATGTTAGCCTTTTTAACTGAAGGCAAGCAAACATCACAGACTGGAGGCTCTGAAGCTGGCACAAGCTCAACAAACCTCAATCAGTCAGAGTGTGATATCAGAAAATTAATATTCATATATGTTTTTAAGATACCAGTAATAATAACTCAGGCTGATGCTGAGAGTGAAATAGATCACACCTGAAGTTGTAGCCGACTGATGCTCGAGCTTTGTCTGTCTCATCTGGATTACCATACAAGCCATGAAAGTTGTACTTTGGCTTACAGTTTCGCACATCCAAATCAAAGTTACACGTCCAGTCCACCACAATACCAATGGCTCCTCCCTGTCAAGAGTCACACCATAATACACACTACTGGTACAAAAGACACAAAACATCAAAGAAAACACCTTTTCAGTTCTGAGTAAAAAGCCTTAGGGCAAAACTCACCACTTTAGCAATTGTATCAAAGTGAAATCCAGATAGTTTTACTATGTCTCCCAAGTTGAATATGGGGCATAATGGAGCATTCTCTGGATGGTAAAGACATCGATTGATGTAGTTCGCATCAATACCTTCCACCAGGTTACTCCTGAAAAAACAAAGCAGCTTCACTCAAACCACATAATAATACATCTATGACAATACGAAGCATGATTTATCTATTATAGCTCAACACATTACTATGTATTTATAGATATAAAACTAGCTGGTGTTTCTCTGTAAAATGCACTGGTAGATGTGTGTGTTTGTACATATGTAATCACACTGTAATTAGGATAACGCTGATCTGACATAAAAAAAATAAAAAATATGCGCCTCACCTTGTTACCCCAAATAAAGGAAAAGTGACTGAATTTTTGATGAAAAGTGTATAGTTCTGTGCAGACATCAACAACGGAGGGCTGCATAGAAAGAAGACAGGTAAGACACTGTCATATACTTATGTGTATGTGGATATATAATTCTGTGTTAAAACATACTCTGGGATAGGATTATCATCCTCCACAGGACACCAAGCCAACACCTCACAGGTCTTTGTTGTGTTATCGCAGACTCCCGTCATCTGGCCTTAAAATATACATACATTCAAGTTTCAGAGGCAAAAAGTGGTAATACAAATCATTTCCAAACATTTCTAAATGATACACTCATGCTTATCTTGACCTGGCATCAAGAGCAGCAGCAAGCAGCAAGATATGAAGCAGAGCGAAGCTAATGCTGAAAATGCTCTTTTCTTTATCTCCACTTGAGTCCAACTTATCATTTTCTGCACAGCATTTGATTTTTTTGAACATGAATATCTCTATGTTGTCTAACTTGTGCTGTGAGTGTCTGTGTGACATTTTACTAGAGTCCACCAATCTGTGTGCTAGGCTCTCGGGGCGCCGACCCCTGTTTACTTGTCTACCAGCGTAATGACAGCCCGCTCCCTCTCAAAGCACCTCAAGGTGGATTTGACTGCTCTGAAACAGACACATCTAAAGCTTCGGGTCGCTGTGGCTTTATTGAAGAAGATATAGCAGCAGATGACTTAATATACCCTTGGAGACACACAAAGGACAATGAATTTATGTAACTGCTGTTTTAACAGACCAATAGGCTCTGTATGCATGGCGTTGTAAAACAGCTCTCATATAAAGCACTATTTGCTCTAAGTCTCTGTGTATCAGCAGGAGGATGTCCTCTTCTGTCCTAACTCCTGTGCTAATATGCAGAATACACGAGTGTCTGCTTGCTTAAGGCAGGGCAGGCTCTTATGACCAACAAGCTGTGATACAAACTGTAGCTAGTTGCTAAGACATTGCTTGTTTGTCTTGCCAACTTTTCTTTTTTCCCACAATAAAGAAAACATGTCTAAATGTTTGCATGAAAGTGAACGAAGACAACTGTGCTTTCATAACAGCCACGGCCTGTACTGCAAATATATCACCTAACAAAATATTTAACATCGTCTTAAGACACTTTTTCTTTCTCATACATGATTTGTGATCTATGAGGTGAGGAGAGTGGATTAGTTCAGAAGCAGCTAACATCGCAGGACGGTTATTCAGTGAGGACAGACAGGTCACACACTGTCAGGCCGCCAGACTTTACCGTGCCCCGTACGTTTGTAACTCCCTCCTTCACAGTCTGCGTCCGAGCTGCAGTTGTGCTTGCCAGGAAGCTGGAATAAATAAAAGGAATACAGTCAATGCAAAAGCTGTGAAAACAAAGCAACAAAACAACATATTTTACATGCAGTGCAAGACTTGTCAAAAGTAAAGTTGAGGCTAATTCATGCAAAATGATAAGCTCCTTGTTTTTTTTAATGGCCAATTACACAAACAGTCTCGGAATGAGGCACAGTTTCCGTTCAGCTTTACTATTTATGGAAGCAGTTTAGTAATTCAGAGGAAAGACATGGAGTGAGAAAGAAGGCAACAAAGTTCATCCACATACCTCTGGACACTTTCCCATTGACTGGCCTTCAGTTATGATGTAATTTGTCATCACCACAAAGGACGAGTCTCCCTGTAGTTTAGACATGGAAGGGGAGATATTCATCTCTTGTGACATGACTTTGGATGCAGTAGTCCTAACAGAGTGTCTGTCAGCTGTAGGGCTGTAGTCTACTTATGCAAACAGAGTCCAGCGAGAACAAAACATTTTTATCTTCAAGACCTCTACATATTCAACTTAGGTTTTGAAATCTTTTAAACATTTTTTAATTATTAACATCAGTTTTAGTTCATTAAAATGTGCAGCTATATATACCTTAATAATCATGACATTTATATTTGTCTGCAGTTGTTATTTGCTTTATGTTTTTATAGCATGCAAGCAAACACACCAACGCCTTTATGTTGGCAATACCAAATTATAGGACGTCAAATGTACCACATGAAGATACAGCGACTTTATGGGTGTCCATGCAGTGCATTATGTTTTTTTATAATGTGACTATTAACCACAGGCGCTAAAATAACACTAATAAAATGAAATGAATAGGTCGGTAAAGCCATAGAAGTCTAAAATGTTACATGTTGTTTTCATTTTGGGGAAATGTTTAGTGTACAGTCTGTTGCAGTAATGCTAAGTGCAGTTACTGCTGAAGCTTATATGATGTTATGTAGTGGTTCTGGTTGACCACAATCAGGTCAAAGAAGTCCGCCTTCAATACAATCATTGTCAGGCTTTGAAGCTTTGAAAATGCATGTTGTTGAAACTTGACACAGGTGTGCAAGCTGTCTAACTTCTGGCTCGTCAGTGTGTTAATATGATGAGAAACGAGAGTGGACAATGCTGGAAAAAATAATTACTGTCATAGTATTTTGAACTTTGTGAATGGGAGTTATCTGGAAGGATGCTCTGCAGAATAATCTGAGCTTCCTGGTCATCAGCTGGTTACACGGTCCACTATTATTCTTCTATTCTTTCTATTTTTCAATTGTTTTTGCTATTGATCGACATCCTTCAGGAAGTAGAGTACATCGCTGCTGCCTGTCTGACTCAGTGTGATTTTAATTCACTCTGACAGTTACATTCATGGTGTTTGAATAGTGACTTTATGACATCTGACTCTGACCCAGATTGACTTTAATCCTAACAATGGTCAGTGGCTTGGACTCAATAAGCCGTCATGTGACATCCTCCACATTCACTAACCTGCGGTGGGAACACATAGTCAGCCACGTCCCACACTCGCTCATTCCCCTTCACGTTGGTGTAACCCACACCTTTCATTTTGGTAAAGACCGAGCTGACTGCTGAATCTGTGGACTGGTAGCCCTTTTCATAGATGAACACCCACCTGCAGAGGTCACAGAGAGAAAAAAACATCTCTTCAGGCCTGTCTGAACCTCAGTCACACATTCAACCTCAACAATACGTCCGCAGCCCACAGGCAAGGACTTGCACTGGGGCGACGCTGACATGTATGTAGCAGCACACCTCACATGGTCTTACTCTGTGTGGTTATGCAACGTCATTGTGGTCCAACTTGTTTCTGTAAAATATGACGAGCTGTCACACCATAAGGTCATGCTACTCCTGCAAGGTTTTACAAGTCAGTTTGTATTTTTTTGTTTTATGTGTGTCTCAGCTATGCATTTGCCTTTCTAGAAACAACAAAACACTGCAAGAACTGAATATTGAGTGTGAGGATTTCTCAAATAAAATGAATTATTTAAGCATTTGGATTTTCTAAACTATGAACCTGAGCTTTCCAACCACCCATACAATAAAAGTACATTGATCCTTCTTTAGTTTATTCTGCAATATCTATATCATATAATCTGTAATGGATAGAGACAACACATCATTTTTCTTTCAGTGTCATTTTTTTAATTTAATGCTGCATGTGTCTTTTTCTAGGCTGTTGTTTCTTAACCCAGTGTGTGTTCTGCTCCAGTGAATTACTTTAAAGTTGAAATCATACTCTGTACTTTGAATATAGACTTTCTACTCTTTCTATAAGCAACAAAGTACAATAACTGTTGAAAACTGGGACATAACAAAAAAAAGCACACCTTTCTCCCCTTCTCCACTTAATACACAAAGACTCTTTCCTCTGTCTGGTCACCTCATGTAGCAGGTGGGTTTAAGAGTTATATTGCTGTTGTAAAGTTGCACAGACTACAGCCACAGCAGGTAACGCTTGAAAGTGTGTGGGGCCAGGAGCTATGGGTAACAGCTGGCAAGTGCACAGACAGTGTATGTACACACGCACTTTTTTTTCTTTATAGTGGCCTGTGAAAAGCAATTATCCCCTGGCATAAAGGCTACAAGCGACATGTATTGCCGCTCACATTCATTTGTAATTAATTTTTTCAGAGGACAATGTCATGAAACAAGTTAGGCACAATGAAACAAGAAAACCACAACAGTACTTCTCTCACTTCTATCACTTGGACAAATCAAATTATTCCAGCTGGAGCTTATAGTGGCACATGCAAAGAGGGAGATAGAGAAAAATGGAGCACATTAATGTGAAAAAAAAGCGTGAAGCAACGGCGTGTGCTTCCAAAACAGCAGTCTAAGTGAGATGCGTATCTGCGAAACAAGAAGAGGAACAGCGAGGTTCCTTGATGCGCTCAGGGCTTTTCTTCCTGCCACATTGTGCCACAGCGATTACTGTTCGTCTTGAGCAGGAATTTAAAAAAAACAAACTGCTAATCAGAAACAATTTGAGCGTCATTAACAAAAACTAAAGCGAAAGATGAGGAAATAATTAAAAGCATTGTTGGTTTAATGAGGCTGCTGTTGTGAGATAATGACGCAGAAAATTGACGCTGTACACTTAAGAGTGTCTCATTAAAATCAGTGTAACGCAGAAGAGTGGCAGAAAGTGGACAAGAAAGATAGCGGTACAATTCGAGGCCGTGAGATAAATTCTGCTGTCAGCCCTCTAGACAGCTTTATAATCACATCTCCTTTTGTGCCCATCATAGCCTGGAGGCAGGAGGACAGGTTAAAAAAAAAAAAAAAAAGAAATGACCTCTGTCACACACTCTTTTTGAATATGCTGTAAAATGACCTCCAAGGTTTCACAAAGACAGAAAAAGTTCAAGTGACACACATCAGTGTAAATTCGATTTGACGTGTAAAAGTGAAGAAACTAGAAACGACACATCCCCAAACTCTGAAATGGTTGCCAGTGGCTGTCTAATCCTTTTAAATTATCAGCTTGTCTGTCTTTCCCTTTTCTTTTTCACTCTTGTGTACTCTTTGCCATTAGCGACACATGATGTTTTGTATTTGTCTGCAGCTGTTTGCTTATCCCTGTCATCACCAGCTGAAGGTACCCGGTCACTGCAGTGTTCGCCAGCAAATTGGGCAATACTTGATTGTTATCTGTGTTAACATATGCCTCCGCTTGTTCATCTCACATAGCTCCTGAGGTTCTACTTAGAGGTACACCCACCAACAAACCAGCCTCTTGATTCAAACTAAATCTTCAAAAGGGATACAAGAAAACATTTTTAACATTTCCGATGAACAAACCCAACATGCCCTATCAAGTGATTTGTGTCTAAACCTGAATGGAAGTGTGCAAATGATGTTATCCGTCCTCTTATCTCATGCTTCTGCTAGCCATGTCTGTCAGCCCTGAGTTAGTCATCACTTACACAGCCAACTGTATGCTCTGTGAACAATTATGCGCAACTATCTGGAATCTTTGGCATCTCAGGATATTGGGAAATTAAATGGGATTCCATGAATGAGTGGCATCCATGCAGAAAAGAGATTAGAATTGCATTCAGAGGTCATTTGCAGCACAATGACCCTCTAGACAAGCACCAACACGCAAAACAATGCCAAGGCTCTCTGCATTTATCTCCATTTTTCAAATCTTACCCGATGATGTAAGCCAGGACCCCCAACTGAATGAGACGGCACACCACTCCCACCCTTCTGTTCCGCACCAGCACCTGGCGAGGGGTCTCATATTCAAAGAAGAAGTCCGAGAGGGCATTGGTGATCTTGTTCCTCATCTTTTTTTTTTTTTTTTTTTTCTTTTTTTTTTGCTCGACCTGCTGACCCCTAGGAATAAGGGTCAGTCCGCCTCAGTGGCATGTAAACAACAACACTCTACCACTCCTCCTCCTCCTGGTCCTGATCCTGGTCCCAGTCTGTGCCCCTCGGTCCTCACTGGTAGCAAAAGGTCTTGTGCTCGCTCTCAGAAGTAAGTAGAGGACTTCCAACTCTCCTCCCACTCTTGCTCCCTCCCTTTCTGTCAGCAAACACAAGATCTGTCTCTCATCCACTTTGTCACAATCCCGCTCACTCTCCCGGTATCTTCCTTAGTCATAGTTTGGACACATTTTTAAAAAAGCCGGAGATGAGTTTGCAAATAACTCCACAGCTGCCTTGCACACTCACGTAAACACACACTCCTCCTCTTATCGTTTCGGCTGACACTCTCTTCCTGTGTGGCAAACAGCGATAGACACAACTCCTGCTTGACACAAACACACAGTGTGTACGCCACAGTTCAGGGCTCCTCTCGTGTTGCCATTTTGGAGACATTAAGCCGTCTTATGATTTATCACTGTTTGGTGTTAGAGGCTCAAACGGTGTACGGCTTCCTCGCCCCACTCTTCCTCCTTTGCATTCCTAATCTGAGGTTTTTCAGTGAGGCAAGGAGCACAATTAGAATCAGAGTGGCTTTCTGGAAAAATGAATACATTAAGTAAACACATATAAGAGTATGTGCCTGATTCCTGAATGGTTTAGCACAAAAGAAAAAAAAGGAAAAATCCACAGACCGGTTTCCTAATCTGCAGAGATTATAGGGCGTTTTATTTTGGAATCATGTTCAATATCTAAATCTGGTTAAAGCCTATTTCTAAAAACATATGAATATATATTGGAAGTGGCCACGGTATGACCATGCTCAGTGGGTACTAGGATTGTAAGGATTTGACGGGATTGAAAGGCTTTTGATGGATTTTAAAAGCTGCCAGGAAAACAAAATTATAACATCAAAAGCTTCATAGATCAGTACAGTTAGAAATAAATAATGATCTAATTTTAGTCTCAAAACTAACTACGGCTACGATGCAGACAGAGTGTAACTTTTACAATTTTATCTTTATGATTTTATGGATGACGATGGTCCTATGAGTCACCTGTTTAGCTGAATACATTACAGACACTGAAGACTTTTGAGGTTCAACTGTCCAGAACAGGGACAGTGTTAAAGACAATGACAATCACAGGTCAGCACAGGGGCAGTGGCTGAGTTAACTGAGCACAAGTAACTGATGAACTGTACGTTCAAAGAATAGCTTTGTATGGAAATAGACTTGTGTAGGAGCATAGTCTGCGCTGTAAACCAATTAAACCTCTGAGTGTTTTTTTAAAAAGGCAACTGTGTACATTCCCTAATGCCATAATGGATTAAAATGGCAAAAATGGCTTTGAGGACATGTTTCTATAAAACAAACTACTTCTGCTACTGGGTTAAAAGGATTCATATTCAACAGGGAGTTCCGTAATGTTTTGTGTTGCTAAAGAATCTAGCAAGTTGGTGCAAGTATCTATTTCTGATAAGACTGATGTAATCACTGACGGTAAATCGTCAGTGTATGTGATGCAGTGTGTACCTCAAATAAAAAGCATACCTGGATAGTTACATGTTATGAAATAGTGTGAAATAGCTGCTTTGCCTGAACACATGTATAGGGAAGGTTTACTCTAAGATAAACGTCAGTACACATTTTTGTTCCTTTCTTCTGATGCAAATGATGTTACATTTAAATCAAAAGTGCTGGTACTAGGGGCGAAATCTAGTGGCAAAAGTGCAGACAGTCAGGTCACATTGCCCCACACAACAAAGTTATGGAAATTCATGAAAAAAAAGATTAAATATTCTCAAAATACACAATATAAAATCTCAGTTTTCATATTATTTTTTACAATTAAAAGAAATATGGAAATGACTGCTGTAAACATTTACCAGAATGTTTCTCCGTTTTCAGTCGACTCCAAGGAGCTTTGGACTAATGACTGTTCTGAGCTCCACAAGTCCAGTTATTATCCATTTAGTTCAATGTAGGGGAAATAGGGGAAATGATGCTGCACCCAAGAGACAGGCTACCTCTAGAATTTAGAAAAAACAATCAAAAAATTTCGTGTTTCTAAAGGGTAGGCCTACTTACATTTACATAATTTATGTATGAGTGGGATGAATGAGCTAAAGAACATAATGAAGTACCAAAATAATCTAAAATAAAAACATCTGGAAATGTTTAGGACTGCTTCAGACAAATGGAGAGACCTAAGCTTTTATAAAATGTAAGGGTTCTGAAGGAATAGTGATTAACCCACATTGGTTAAGTGAAAATAAAAAGAATGCTTGACTATAATTAATTAACACTACGACAAAATTACACCTATTCATAGTATTCTACAGTAAAATCAAAATGTGTCTGTTTTTGTTTCATCAAATAATACAAGCAGCAAGGCTGTTTCATGTCTCTCCCCTCTCATTCTCTGTTTCCTGTAGCAACACTGTCACGATCGAAAAAATGTTAAAATATTAAAAAAGAAAAGAAAATACATTCCGCTTTGACGCCATGATGTCCATCCTAGTAATCATATTACAAAATAATAGCTATTGTAAATTGTGTCGCTTGTTGCGCCTGACAGTCCGGACTGAGGGGGTAAAGCCGTGACGTCAAACAGCCGCGCCGAGATTTACCACGTGGGGAGGATTTTTTTGCAGCGCGAGCAAAACAACCGCAGTGGCGCTTGCGTGGCTGTCACGGGGAATATGAAAGTACTTTTTAGTTTAAATATTCGACACAGGAACCCCGGGAGCAGCTGATAAGGTTTGACTCGAACCGTTGCTCTTTCTAGACCATGCCCCACGATCCCGACCCTCCTCCGGCTAAAAAATTCAAGCCGGGGTCTGTTTTCTTAAGTCTCAACAAGAAGAAACCTGGAATGCTGCTGCCTAGAAAAGGGAATGCAACCACTCCGATAGACGTCCAGAGGAAACAGCTGCCAATTTGCCAGGCTAAACCTCAGCTACTGAATCAATTGAGGCAGCTCCACAATGCTATTTTAATTGGTAAGATCTTGGAGGGTGGACGTGCTAAACCGGGCTAACGCTAACCGCTGTTAACTAGGTTAAAGGCAAAATTCACAGTATCTTTATAGGCTTTAAAGACTTTTTATATTCTCCATTGAACCTTCAGTTGCTTCAGTTAGACCCCCCAGACGTCACCTCGATGAATATATTTGGTGGTTTTTTTTCTAATTTAATTTATTCTAAACAAAAAGCCGTGTGACTAATGACAGCTGACGGAAATTACCATTACTTCTGTTGAGAATGAAAATATCAGGCCACAAGTCAACAACTTTTTCCAGCTAATGTTTTGAAAGAAGGAAAAATGGGCCTGTTTCGATGGCTTTGATTAGTTTATCTCCACAACTGCAGATTCTGTGGATAATCGCTGTGCTCATCATTTACTAATCATGGTGCAAAGAAAGAATAAAAACGGAATTTGGTGGAGTCAAAGCCTCAGTGCAGTAAACAGTTGGCCTACATAGTTTTGACTAGTTTTTGATCATATTGTTATGGTTGATTGGTGTAGTTCACAGTTATAGTTAAACACTACATAACTTAATGTTTTGTTGTATCTTGTTTACCAGGGGAGACTGGTTCTGGCAAGACCACTCAGATTCCCCAGTACCTGTATGAGGCTGGCATTGGACGCCAGGGCATTATTGCCATCACTCAGCCACGTCGAGTTGCTGCCATCTCACTGGCAGGAAGGGTGGCAGAAGAGAAGAGGACCCAGCTTGGCAAGCTGGTAACAAGACCACCTTTTCCACTTTTTAAAAGCCTGGTCTGAATGATCCTATTTCCCAGCCTCATTAAGGTTATTTGTTTTGTTTTTTCAGGTGGGTTACACTGTCCGTTTTGAGGATGTTACATCCTCTGAGACCAAGCTGAAATTCATGACCGATGGCATGCTGCTCCGTGAGGCCATAGGAGACCCCTTACTGCTACGCTACACAGTAGTGATTTTAGATGAGGCTCACGAGCGCACAGTTCACACCGATGTGTTGTTCGGTGTTGTCAAGACTGCTCAACGCCGGCGCAAAGAGCTCAATAAGATCCCACTAAAGGTACAAAGAGTAAAACTCAGCTCATTTTGTGTTTTCTCAAATAAATTCTAAACACAATATCAAAAATGCTTTTTATGTATGTCTGCTCAGGTTATAGTGATGTCAGCTACGATGGATGTGGATTTATTCTCTGAATACTTTAACAAGTCTCCTGTGCTATATCTGGAGGGCAGGCAGCATCCCATTCAGATCTATTACACCAAGCAGCCCCAATCCGACTATTTACAGGCTGCACTGGTCTCCATCTTCCAGATACATCAGGTAGTCTCCAAAATGTGCTTGCAAGTTGTGTTGAGAATGTATTATTGTAATAAGGTTAACTTAGCAAAGTTTATTTTCCTGCCAAATGTATATCTATGCAACAATTCAAAAAGCCACCCCTCTTTTCCAGCCATGTGTTTGTATACTTTTAATACCAAATGTGTTGCACACACTAAATATAATTGCTTTTGACACTGCAACAAAAAGTGACCTTGTTTTTTTTTTCCAGGAAGCGCCTCCATCCCAAGATATCTTAGTGTTCATGACAGGACAAGAAGAAATTGAGGCACTCGCAAGAACATGCAGGGACATCGCCAAGCATCTGCCTGACAGCTGTGGTCCTATGGTAGTTATTCCGCTCTATGCATCACTGCCCCCACTGCAGCAGCTCCGAGTTTTCCAGCCTGCTCCCAAGGTAAAGGCACACTGAAGATGATTTGTTAGTGTAGACAAAAACTCGACAGTTTTTGAAAAAGGATTAGTTCGTTGGATAATATGGTGCTGACCGTACTCATTTACATGTATAAAGGCTCTTATTTGTATACCTATATTTCTTTTCAGGGAAGTAGGAAGGTTATCCTCTCAACCAATATTGCTGAGACATCGGTTACAATCTCTGGCATTAAATTTGTCATAGACACAGGAATGGTGAAGGCCAAACGTTTTAATCCCGGTAAGCATCTTTTATTACGTGCGGTAATCAATAGCAACAGTATTATGTATTAAAGAAGGCCCAGTTTGATTAATGCTATATGGAAACTAAAAGATGTTATTTTTGGTTTTAGACAGTGGTCTAGAGGTGTTGGCTGTGCAGCGGGTTTCTAAGGCCCAGGCCTGGCAGCGGGCAGGACGAGCTGGCAGAGAGGACTCTGGTTTCTGTTATCGTCTTTATACTGAGAACGAATTTGATAATCTCATCCCAATGACGGTACCTGAGATCCAAAGGTAGTGCGCAATATTTTTTAATGTGCATAATTAAGCTCAGTACTGTATGTACTGATCTGCAGTATTTTTACTATGTAAAAATAAATCTTTCTCCCTCACACAGCTTGATATATTCAGGTCACTTTGACTGAACGCTCTGTTCCTTCCCTCTTGTGTGTGCGTCTCTGTACTGCAGGTGTAACTTGGCTGGTGTAATGCTACAGCTTATGGCTTTGGGGATTCCAGATGTAATGAATTTTGACTTCATGTCCAAGCCTTCTCCAGGTAAAATGCAACTTGTTGTGTCACAATCATTAAACACCTCTATAGTGTCCACAAGTAACCTGTTGTGTGTGTTTTTTTGTTTTCTGTAGAGGCTGTTCGTTCTGCTTTGGAGCATTTAGAGTTGCTGGGAGCTGTAGAGAAAAAAGAGGGGCAAGTTGTTCTCACTGCCCTGGGGAAAAAAATGGCCAGCTTTCCTCTAGAGCCCAGATATGCCAAGGTAACAACTTTTCCCTAATAGCCCTTTTATATGGTGTCTGGAGTACATCTGATTTAACACGTCTGTCCTTCTGCTTCTGTTTCTGCTGACTTTTAGACCATCCTAGTGGCTCCAGAATATTCCTGTGCAGAGGAGGTCATAAGCATTGTGTCTCTGCTGTCAGTGGACACTGTGCTGTATAACCCTCCTGCTCGGCGGGATGAGGTGCTGGCAGCTCGAAAGAAGTTCACCTCTAGTGAAGGAGACCACATGACTTTACTCAATATTTACAGGGCATTCAAGAAAGTCAGTGGCAATAAGGTGTGTAGAAGTAAACTTAAAAGAACTAGAAGAACTAAAAAGATATATACCCAAAATCATTGTGGAGTATGATTTTTGTTTTAGGACTGGTGTCGGGAGAACTTTGTCAACAGCAGAAACATGGGTCTAGTCAAGGAAGTCCAAGCACAACTTAAAGAAATCTGCCTTAAGGTAAACAAAATAGCAAATATATTAATCATCATTGGCTTTTTAGATAAAAAAGAATAATTTATGCAATGATGAGATTATTTTTAATGTTTTATTTGTAATCACCTACAATGATGGTGTTGATAGATTTAACTGTGATTATATCAAGTGTTTTATATTTATTTTTAATCATTTGACTTCTTCTGATTTTAGCTAAATTTGAAGCTGGAGTCATGTGGGGCAGACACAGTAAACGTTCGACGCTGTCTTGCACATGGAATGTTTGTCAATGCTGCAGAGCTGCAGCCAGATGGCTCCTATTTAGCTTTGGATACCCATCAGCCTGTGGCTATCCACCCGTCCTCTGTCCTCTTCCAGGCAAAGCCAGCCTATGTGGTCTTCAATGAGTTGCTCCACACATCCCGCTGCTACATGAGAGACCTGTGTTTGGTGGATGCTGATTGGCTGCTGGATGCAGCACCAGAGTACTTTGGACGCAAACTCCACCTCACCAAAAGCTAACCAATCTTGACTTAATGACACAGCGCTAACAAAACAAACGCTTTTGTGAATGACCCAAAACAGGGAAATCTGTGACTGTTTTATTTCCCACTTCTTAGTATAGATAAAGAGACACTGATTTTTTACAACCACAAATAATAGTAGAACAGTATATGTTTCATAAATACTACCTCCAAGTGGATGGCACCTGAGATGTGTGACTGCAGCAGGCTTTAACTTCCTAAACTTCCTCTAAACTGTAATATATATATTATATATATTTTAAAAACTGTTTTCTCTGCCTGCTGTTATGTCATTGTTATGCCACATTTTACAACATCTTTTAGCACAGACAAAACGCATGCTTCTCAATTTCATACACACATAGCTGCACCATTCTTCAGGGTTTGGCTTTTGAAATATTTTGCTTTATCATATGTGTAACATATTGATCCAAAAATTCATAATTTAGAAACTGTGGACATGTGTGAACATGCCCCAACAAACAGAGCCAAAGTGTTAGTTTGACTGTCCATTCACACATTACGTTTTTCTACAGATAATTGTGTTACTATTCCTCTATAGACATGCATGTCTTTAGAAGTTGCATGTCTTACTCTGCAGGTTTTACTCTTTGCTGTGGTACATACATTGCTTAATGTATGTGCTTTACATCAATTAATTGGTGTGTGCTAAAAAAAAAATGGATGCAATGCATGATGATTGTAGTTAATGATCTGATAACTCAGGTCTTTCACATTTATAGGAATGTACTCAGGATTGTACAATATTAGATATAACACACAACATTTCTTACTTTTCAAAATACCAGAATACAAAACAATGATTACCTGAGATTTTGTAGAATGACAACACTTTTCACAGACTGTATGTTTGTTTAATTAATGTATGTCATGCATATAATATCTTGACCATATAACTTTATAACATGTTTTATTCACAAAGCGACAGTAGGCTATATTGAAATCTGTTTGTACTGATAAAAGGAGGACCATAAGATGCATGTTTCATGTTCTATACTCCTACTTTGATTCATTTGTTTTCTACCTCTTGCACACAGCTTCTCCAAATCATAATCATTTTGTGGAGTATGTTAACAATAGATTGCAAAATAGGACCCCATTCTTAGTGTGTTTAAGTTTAATGTTTAAAGTGGTGTTTTGAGCAACTCAAACATTTAAAATTTGTTAAAGAATAAATAGAACCACAAACAAAATTCTTTGAACTAATTATCTTTTTTATACATTTTATTACATTTTAACTAAATATAATAAAATGGAAGGCAACCTGAACTTCTCATTTGCTTCTTTACATTCACAAAATTTAAGGGTATGGACTCACTCTCATGTCCTCACTGTGCAATTCTACACAGAGCCACAAGGCGCTGGTTATTGGATAATGGAAATTTAGCTATTTTTTTCTTGTCTAGTTAATTTTTTTCTTTCTCTTGTAAATAAATAAATAAATAACCCTAACAAAAATATATATTTTCATACAATACTTTTGGCTATTCCCTTTTTAATTAGTCCTCTAAAATAGTACTTCCGGTGCAGAGGTCATAGTTACGACAGGTCAATGTGCCCTTCCACACGTGTTCTGTGTAATCTTCCAGAAGCCGCGGTGAAGGGAGTTAAGAAGACTGTTGTTTCTTCTGTTGTTTTGTTGTTATAATAGTTTCCTAAAGCCATGCTTAAATCGCTAACCCGTGCGGTTGGAGCAGCCGTCCGCCTTTCTACAGCTTCCACATCTACAGTGCGAGCGGTACCTCTCTGCTGCCCGGTCCTGTGCGCACCTAGCTCGGCAACAACTCGTCCTTTCACCCGGTCTCTGTGGATGCTCAGTAACAGCGGAGCCTCTTCGGGTTATAGACCCAAACTGTTCAGCTCTAAAGTACTGACCCACTCTGTCTCCTGTGGATGTGGTGGACTGCACACAGAAGGTAACTGATATTTTCGCTCAAAGTTAGGCTAGTTAGCTTGTATCATGCAATGTTGCCTGATCATGGAGCAAGGTGTTAAAATGTCTACACTCGTAGCTTTTTTGGCTGATAGGATGCCCTTGTGCGATTTCACCGCGTATTTGTAACTATTAAATCATCTGTTAGGCTATACTTTAGATCAGCCAGGGCAGTAGAAATCGCTATTTGTAAGTTCACCTTGAGGGATGGATACATCTTTCTCCTTTGAACTTGAAGGACTAATGTTTAGGGCCAATTACTATCTGAACTTTATAAAACACATTAAATGTACGAATAATACTTTAATAACAAAAAGAGCACCAGTTCCTTTGCTACTTAAATACTACTGCAACAGTAGTGACTAAGATCGTAATGTTCACAATAAAGCCTGTGGGAACTTGACACTTCTCATTTACTGCACCATAACTTATACCTGAAATATAATTTGTTCATATTTCATGTTCTATTGTGTAACCAGGTGATAAAGCATTTGGTGATTTCCTTACTGATGAAATCAAAGAAGAGAGGAAGATTCAAAAAAATAAAACTCTTCCTAAGATGTCCGGAGGATGGGAGCTGGAGATGAATGGCACAGAAGCTAAGCTCACCAGATTTGTTTCTGGGGATAAGTAAGACTGATTTACAGCACCTATAAACACCTCTTAAATACATGTCAATCATACTTGTAAAGCTAATAAATTGTTTTACAGAATCGTTGTCACATTCAATGTCAACAATAGCATCCCTCCTAATTTTGAGGAAGATTTAGAACAAGGGCAACAGAAACCAGCAGAGGAGGAGGTAAGTCATAGTTTTGTTATGTTGTTGTTGTTGTTTCCAAGCCGCTCAATATTTTTAATTTGCTAAGATTTGAATAGATGTGTGAACGCTAAACAAAAGTTGAACAACTAAGCCAAAGTTACCTGGCCCAAGTACAATTAATATTGTATGAAATTTACAAAATGGTGACGTTGTTTTTATTTCACAGCCAGAAATTGTTTCAACTCCCAACTTTGTTGTTGAAGTTACAAAGCAGGGTGCCAAACATTCCCTGGTGTTTGATTGTAATTTTCCTGAAGATGAGGTAATACTTTATATTAAGACTTTAAAAAAAAACCAGAGGAAGGCAAACTTTGTCTAATTATACTTTATCTAGGTAAGTCACGGTGAAGGAGAAGAGGATAGTGACATATTTGCCATTCGTGAGGTCAGTTTTCAGCCTGAAGGGGACGGAGACTGGAAGGAAACCAGCTACACACTTAACACAGACTCTCTGGACTGGGTAGGTTCAAGAACCATTGAAGTTTAAATTGCTTCCTAGGAATACATTTAAGAATACATGTATTGTTTTTTTCTGTGGTTTCATGTAGTTAAAATAGATGGTGTTTCTCTTCTCAGGCCCTATACGACCACCTAATGGACTTCCTTGCTGACCGTGGAGTTGACAACACGTTTGCTGATGAGCTGAGTGAGTTGAGCACTGCCATGGAACACCAAGAGTATATCAAGTTTCTAGAAGATCTCCAGAACTTTGTCAAATGTAACTAATGTACATTTAAATTAAAAGTATTTTTTCCCATTTTGCTTAATCCACATACTGTTTATAGGAGGCACACAGTTAACTCTTCTAAATATGTTGCAGCACTTGTTGCTCAGACTGATCTCTAAAAAGGCTTGTGCTGTGATGTCTGTGACAATGAGCCGTGCTTTCGGCAGGTGACACATTATACTTTGCTGCAAGTTGGTCCTGGTAAAATATTTATTTTTCTGTAATTTATAGAGCAAAGATGAAGGCTAAAAATAATGCAAGTAATGGCATTCTGCCATCTGTTATTTGGCCAATGTCTTAACCAACACAATGTGATGTCTTGTTCATCTTGACCCAGTTTTATCAAATTATTATAATCCTCTCCTTTAAAAGATCAGTCTGTGTGAATGGCATTCAGTGTATATTGTCCAGTGTTGAATAAAAACTTTGATACTTGGTACACTTTTTTTTTAATGCTCATTTCTTAGCAGGACCAAATATAGAGTTTAACCATTTAAATGTCAAATGCTGTACTTTTTAATTTCACAAATAATTGAAGTCTAAATGTGTCTTAGATATCTCTATCTAGATATATCTGCAGTCCTTTAAGACTTACAGGTAACAAGTGTAGGCCTACACTGATTTCTCCAAAAAGCAACAGCTAATGTGGTATCCTATTAATTATTACCGCCCTCGCTGGTCTCCTAAGGACTTTAGCTCCCTGGGAAGTTGACATAATGACAGTCTGCTCTTGCACAACAGCCCCATCTTCAGAGCAGCACTTTGGAGGCAGAGAGTTCACTTGTAGCTGACAAATGAGGGCTTTTCTCCAGTGCTGCTTTTTGAAAGAACCACCGAAGCCGTCTTAAGAAACCAGTGGTGAAACTGTCTGAGATTTAAGTTAACAGGTTTCACAACTACGTGTGGAAACACAATGGTGAGTAAAGGAAAAGTCCAGACCCTTGACTCTTCAGACTCGGACCAGGAGAGAGGTCCTGCGCGGGGATCCTGCAGCGGGCCGTGCAGCGCCTTTCTGCCGCGCACTCAGGTCATCCACAGCGGGCATTTCATGGTGTCGTCGCCCCACAGTGACTCGGCTGTGGAGGGAAAAAGCACAAGCTCCGAGAGGTATGACTTTGACACGGTGAACAGGAGGTGGTGCCAGACGTACCGCTACGGCCCGCTTAGCTCTGCAAGCCTCAGCATAGACCCCACTCTGACCCGGCTCTTCGAGTGCATGTCCCTGGCCTACAGGTGGGTGCACGTTTAGTGTAGCCTAGTTGACTGCTTTTCAAATGACATATAATGATTTTCAGAGGTTTTCTTTTTTTTTATTTCACCAATATCCCATAGACTTTAACGATGCATAAATGAGACAGAACCAAGTTACTGCTAAACGTTTTTGGGTTTTTTTGTATTGCTGGTTTTGAGCTGTTGTGTTGCTGTTAGTCTCTTGCTCAACAAACTGGACTTTGACTCTAGTTGGCAGCTGCAAAGATTACAGTGGATCTAAGGAAAGAAGACAAGATTCTCAAAAAATGG
This sequence comes from Rhyacichthys aspro, assembly GCA_036850595.1. NCBI lineage: Eukaryota > Metazoa > Chordata > Actinopteri > Gobiiformes > Rhyacichthyidae > Rhyacichthys > Rhyacichthys aspro. Next base: position 9,059,972 of record CM072161.1, read on the forward strand.
AGCTGTTAACAAATGAAGACAATATGCAGACATCTATTTTATATCAGATCTCTCTAAACTAGTATTTTTTATTGCCACAAATTACATCTGAGTCGACTAGAACAAGCCACTCTTGCTGATGTGTGTTTTATTGTAGCCTACTGTATTGAGGCCACATGGAAGTTCCAACAAAGCCATCTTCCTACTTCTACTCTTCACTAAATGTCACAAGGTGCATATCATGGCCCCTCTGCATGGTATTTGTCATTAACCAGGCTGATCTTCTGTTTTTCTCCTCATAATGCTGCGTTGACTGTTTTGAAAGCCCCTGACATGCTGCTCTTTTAAAAGCATGTTCAAAAACATCCCCCTGGCTTCCTAGCAACTCGCTGAGCATCTCACATTAGAAGGCTTATTTTTCCTCACCAATGAGTGGCTGAAGGACACTGCAAAAGTGCAAACAGCCTGACAGAGTGGTGGAAAATAAGCTGGTTGGATGGGTTACTATTAATCAAAAATCAAGACTCCAGTATGAAGAGACTCTGATAACTAATATAATTGTTATCTGCTTTTACAATATCTGTCAGTAATAATCATATTAATTTCACACTACAGTGGGAAGATAGTGTCTCCGAAGTGGAAATCTTTTAAGGGTTTACGGTTACTGTGGAGGGACAAGATCCGTCTGAACAATGCAATCTGGAGAGCGTGGTTTATTCAGTGTGAGTCCAGCAGTCTCTCCTGAAATCCACAAAATATCACAAAACTATTGTAGAGAGAGACCTTTATTATATTAAATGATATTTTTCTATCTGCTGCATGTTAGATGTGGAGAAGAGGAAGAACCCAGTGTGTGGGTTTGTCAGCCCCCTAGAAGGATCGGAGGCAGATGCACATCGGAAACCTGAAGTGAGATACATGCATCACAAGATTTGGAAAAAAAAAAAAGATATTTCTATAGTAAATGACACAAAAACCTTGTGACACCTGTGTTTCTCCAGGCAATTGTATTAGAAGGAAGCTACTGGAAGCGTCGGATTGAGGTGGTGATAAAGGAGTACCACAAGTGGAGGATTTACTATAAGAAGAGGGTGACTATACATCTTTATTATTTATTATGAGGTCTATTTGTTCAATGTGCACACGTTCATTTTTCTCTCTTTATGTCTTTGCAGCTTCAGCAAAAGAAGGATGACATTCTTTTAATGTTCCAAGAGGTGAGACAAACTTAAAAGTGAAGTACACACAGTTTAAAATTCACAATTACTTACAGATGTTGCCTGAGTTTAACGCTAGAGATATGTCAGACTGACCCATCCCTCTGTGTTTGGATCCCTGACCTGCTAACATTATTTACTTTTGCAAACTCAAACAGATCATGAAAGTCCTCAAAATGGCTATTTTTAGAACCCAGTCAACCACAGAGGACTTAAACAAAAAAGTGGCAAAACAACTTGCGTCATAGTGAGACATTTGTAGGAAATTGACACATATTGATTGTAAGCAGTGACAATACTTGTAATGTCCCTTTGGGTTTTATGCTCATTCAAGTCAAATGGCTGCAAAAGTTAATGCTTTTTAATCAAATTTGACCTACTTCCAGCAGCGCTTTGTGAAGCTGAGGGGCACTGAATATAACAATGACGTCACAGCGGCACAAACGGTCTGATAGAAGACTGAGAAGAGACTCAGAGAGGGAGGGAATCTGGGGAAGCACCTTATTCATTTGTAAGAACAGAGTGGTATCACGATGAGATCTGGTCCTAAAATCACAATTGCCAACACTCTTTTGTTTTTATTTTCTTCCCAGATTAGTATTTGAAGACAAAAACTCCTAAAATAGTCCTGATTTTTTTTTTCTCTTAATGGGAAGCTTTGCACCACCAACTCACACTCACAAAATCTGCCCTTTGCTACCTTTTCATGGTTGAATTTGAAATGTTACTATGTGTTAACCTTTGTTTTAGTATTTGTAAAACTGCTGTGTCATCAATCAGAACCACAGTCGCCTGAATTTTTAGTACGGTATAGAATAAACTATATTCTCTTCATAATAAACAGCCCCTTATTTAGGGAAGTCACTGTTTACAACTAACACATGCCTTTAACTTATCTTTGTGTGTGTCTTGGCGCCACTGAAAACGACTCGTATCAGACAAGTCACAAACACTGCAGCCGTTAACACATACACACCCATAAAACATCAATAGAACAATCATATTGTTATAATTCCGCTTCTACACTCAATAAATGTAATTTTAGCCACATTTGTATATAAAACATATTATTTAATCCATTTCAATTTTCACATCCTTCTGACCTTTCTGACTTGCATTAAAGTGAATCTTGGATTAAAGCCACAGATTTGAACACTATAAAATTGTTTTTTTGTTCTAAGTTGAGTAGATTAGCTTGACTTTGATTGATTGACATGTTTGAACTTGTTTGAAATGACACTTGAGGAACCCTCAGGTGAAAACTTGCAGGAAAACCCCTTAAATGTAAATAATGCCAATCGGAAGTGTGGAGACAGTCATATGACTGTATAATTTTTTTTTTTTACACAGCAACATCATTTTTTTCCTCTCAGGTCTTCCCATTTGCTTGCACGTGAGTGTGACAGCTAGAATTAGGTCAGGGACAAAAGGCTGCTGCCTTTATTGAAATGGTGAGACATCAAAATAAAGAAATGAACAAAGCCAACATAATGGCAACCTGAAAGGGGCTAGTGTTTTGGAACAATATGCCAAAAGTGCTTTTTCATCACGTAAAGCCCTTGCACAAACACAACACGCGTACACATACTTTATATGCACACAACAATCTTACCTCATTTCTACTTGTACACACTTATATTCTCCCTCAAAGAAGACAATTTGAGAAATAAACAAATAAATTACAAGAAGGGATGTCGTGCGCTCAGACGTAATCAAAACAGTTTCCGGCTTGGTCTAGGTTTCCTATAAATGTTGCCTCAGACTTAGAATTGGAGGGTAAAATCGGGAGGATCAGGGGAAAGCAAAGCATCTCAGAGGGCAAGACTGGAGTTTCATTTTCTGTGAGTGCTTTTCTTTCTTTTAGGAACGAACTAGAAATATACAGTAAAAATAAAATGTGCCACTAAGTAAAAGTACCTTTTCAGTTTAGTCAGCTATGCTAATTATTAACAGCTTTCAGCTTAAGTTCTTGTAAAGTACAGAAAACTGTACTGTAAATTCTTGCTGGGATGCATTTTTGGATATACATTATAGCTCCAGTTTATATGGAACCCTTTAATGCAAAAATGGTGTGCCCTGTGATCCAGGGTCAGATCTGTCAGGGCAAGCTGGAGAAATGGACCAATCAGATGTACCAGGAGCCTGAGGCAGTGCCGGCCGAGGCCCACATGTTCGACCTGGACTGTCTTTTGTCTGACATCTCGGATACACTTTTCACTATGACACAAAAGCCATGTCCCTGGGCCAGTGACCGACACAACAGTGAGTATGATTGAAATTTGAAATAAGATAAATGGTTTAGTAACTCTGTTATCCTTTAGTTGATTAGACAAACATCTCTGCCTCCTCACACTGTAAAATATACAGAAATTAAATGTTAATACTAAGATGCAAAAATCAATATGTCTAATATTTGATACCCTTACCTCTACAGCATACACAAGCAACGCTGATATAATTCAGCCTGGACTAACTCCATTGCAGCCTAATTTAGATGATTTTATGGATATTCCAGGTAAGATAATCATTCTGAAATGCTTATTTCCTAGTTTAATGCATGTTCAGATTATTATGGCATGTATTTTAGAGGAGGATAATATGCTTTATATTATTTGTTTACAATTAAGAGTCAGTTAAGTCTTTATTAACAATAACATAAATCAAAAACATATCTTCTATGCCACTGAGTTAACTTTAATCGAAGTGAAAGAGAATATATTTAAGTATAACAGAGATTGATTGATGCACTGCGCTATCTTCTGAATTGCCTTTTTCAAAACCACTAGAAGAGGAGCTTTTGGATTATTACTATTCAGCACCCTTAGACATTAACATATATTGTATATTCTTAAAAAACATGATCTCATTATAGGATTTCCAGAACTTTTTTGTTGTGTCATGTTCTGCCACTAAAAGAGCTGAAGCCATGAACAGGTTGTAGTCAAGTTTCCAGCTCGGGGGCACAATGGCTTTAGTTGTTTTGGCTCTCTGTTACTTGAGTGCAGCAATACAGCAGCCCTCTGGCTACAAGTCACCCTTTGTAACCTCCAGGCAACCTGCTCCCTGCGTGCGTGTGTGTGTGTGTGTGTGTGTGTGTGTGTGTGTGTGTGTGTGTGTGTGTGTGTGTTTATGTTTGGCTGTAGCTAGCGGGAGTCAGCTGTCTGCTTGTCTTTTGGTCACAAGGTTCAGAGAGTGAGTGAGGGCCTGTCAGGGAAAGACAGCTATGGGTTTAATTTATACACTTTTCTTTCCTTGAGCTTACCGAGAACACATATCCACTGGTATGTATTGTGGCACGTGTTTAGTCATGGATTTTTTTTATTTCTAAATAATCAATTTATCTCTGTGAATATATCAAGTTATATTAACTGCTCAATGTAGGAAATAATTTATGAATTGCATTTGTCATCTTGACACTATTTTAATCTGTGGCTCTAATGTGACATTACAGACTTGAAGCTTACTTGAAGCTGAAAAGGCTTTTGTTTTATGTATTTTAAAAGCCAGGATTAATTACCATTGTAGCATTATGTGTGGAAACCATTTGTTATTTACAGTCTGTGTTTGTGTCTCAGATATCTTTATGAACTACCGCGGCCAACCCTCTGAACAGACTAGTTTTACTGACTGTGGCTATTTTGAGAGCTCGTCCAGTGCTGCGTTCGCGCCAGCTCCTTCTCCAGTGGTAACAACTCCTCAGCTGCTTATTGACACCCAGCTGCCTCAGGTACAGCCTCTGTTTTAACAACTCTGCTCTCTTGTTTATTGCTGCAGGAGTACCAGTACTTAAAATGGACTGCACATTTCTTTTTCAGCACAGTCTTTCATCTGACAGTTTATCTCAACCTTCATCGTCCAACTCTCGTCCAGACCAGACCAGGTCAAGCCAGGACTGTAGTGAATACCCCACGTCTAGCATCATATCTGGAGCCGTGCCCTATGTGCTTCAGTCATACCCCGACCCATCTGTTTCTGTTGCACTTACCACCAACATAGAGCAGCCAGCCTCTGCTAGTGTTCCCTTCCTGTATCCACTCTCATGCCACAAGTTTGGTTATTATTCACCCAGCAGCGTAACCTCCACTGTCATCACTCACACTGCCTCCACTATGGGGTCTCCGGGCTCAGTGCCCCAGGCTCATAGTTATTCACACACAGGGGACGCGTACACTCAAAGTGCCTGCCACTCTCTCAGTTATCCAGCTGTCGTGTCTGACCCAGTCCATGCCACGATGCCCTCTGTAACAGCACCACACTGCTTCTCTGTGCCGGAGCAGGTGGCCGCTACAGGGGGCAGAGGGAAGCATAAGCAGAAAACAGGAGGAACCCCTGGACCCCCTTCTACTGCACCCACACCTACAAGCTGCCTGGCAAAACTGCTCTCTTCTGGCACCCAAGAACGTGAGTCAGCCTGTAATAACATATTGGATTTCAGGAATATTCGGATTATGTTATGTTTGCTTTTTTGCAGGGAAGCCCTTTCTTGGGTTCGATTCAACAGCAGTGCCAACCAAAGGTCCCAGGACAACATCTCCTGGGTCATCAGTGAGTCATTTTGTCTTTCATTTATCATATGCAATGGCTCTCATCTATGTGCAAAAACATTATTTGATTTCTAAATGGGTGTTAAGGTTGCCCCAATGTGATAAATTCCTAATATCAAAACAGTAACATCAACTATCCCTAAGCTAGTGGTAACCATAATTAGAACCTTGTTTGTGTTGGGATGTAGTATTTAAGCAGCAGTATGCACACCTTACAGCTACAGCATGGAACGACCTGGCCTGCAGGAATCCCTCTACTGACACCTCTGCACAGCCAGAGTGCCACTTTTGGCCAAAGTGGGGCTCATGCCAGCACCTCCAGAGGCTCAGCGGTGTCTACCCTCCTTACACACAGCAGCACTCACACCAGCACAACCCTCCTCATTCCCAAGACTGAGAAACTATCTCCTGTGCAGCTCTATGGCACTGACATGAGCAGCTTAACAGGTAGAGTTTACTTTTTACATATTTTACATTATACTTTACAGTTCTAACTCAATATTTTAAAGCCATATGTTTTTAGAACTCCTTGGAATGAACTTTGTAGTTGAAATATGTCTTTAATTTGTCTTATTTCATTTATTTCCTCTTCTCCTGCAGGTCCAACATCACCAAACCCTTTAGACAAAGTACCCAACCCTGAATCTCCACACTCTGGGTTCCATGGACATGGAAAACTAGAATCAAGTAAGGTATGACGCAGTCTTATATGTAGTTCATGAGTTTCCAGATGATAAAGGTGTTAGCCCATCAACACTGTTTCTGTGTGACACAATTCTAAGATGTGCTATGTACAGCACACAGAGACCAGACGGATAACCCACATCTCTGCAGAACAGAAGAGGCGTTTCAATATCAGACTGGGATTTGACACTTTACATAACCTTGTGACAACACTGAGCTCTCAGCCAAGCATAAAGGTACTTTGAAAAGATGTGCATCTGCATCAAATGAGGCTGAAAGATAAATGTAGAGAGTGTTACCAAGGAGCAGCAGATGCAAACTGTACCCATAAAACTATATAAAACTCCATGTTAATGCACTCCAAATTAATATTTTAGCAATCTTATATACAGACACTTTGCAACTGCTTGTGCATTTGTCTTCTGGCACAGATCAGCAAAGCCACCACCCTCCAAAAAACCGCAGAGTACATCAGTAAAATGCAGCAGGAGAGAGCTCAGCTGCATGAAGAGGCCCAGAGACTGAGAGAGGAGATACAGCTTCTAAACTCTGCCATTAAGTGGGGCTTTTATTTTTATCTTATGATTAGTTACAAGAATTGAGAGTTTTCTGGTCTGCTGGTGTACTAAGTGTATTTTATTGTTAATGCAGCGCATGCCAGCAGCAGCTCCCAGCCACCGGTGTGCCCATCACACGGCAACGCTTTGACCACATGAGGCAGAAGTTCAGAGAGTATGTCCAGGCACAGACACTGCAAAACTGGAAGTTCTGGATAGTATCCTTTTCTTGATTAAAGCTGCCCCATGTGGAAACAATTCATGAAGCACCAAACTTACCAAGAACTTTTAATAATAATAATAATAATAATAATAACTGCTAAACTGCCTTCCTTAATGTCTGGATGAAGTAAACACATCAAATGACTGAGATGAATACAGAAAAAGATCCTTTACCTAAAATGACTTCTCAAAGTTTAAAACGAAACACTGAACACATTTAAAAAGTACATTTTTCATCTGCAGCACCTTGGTGTAATTAGGCAGATAAAATAAATGCCTTGTGTTGCAGATGAAAGCTGTATAAAAATATGTGAATGCAGTCCATAATACTTTCCTGTAATGACCACCTCTCCATTATCTGCAGTCAAGATAAGAGGAATAAACCACAGTTTTATCATTTTGTGTGTACATAAAAACACCTTGATGATTTCTTACATCATTATGCATTTATCAAAACGTTTGCTATTATGTTTGAATAAGAATTAGGTTTACTGCAGCATTATATCTGTAGTTAAATGAGATGCACTTTGAAGTGTTGACTATGATTATTTTCCAGGTGTCAAATTGTGATTCTTAACATCACTTATCAGTTCAGTATCATCATTGAGCCTCTGTTTGAGTCGTACAATGGCATGGTGTCCACTGCCAGTGTTGAAGACCTTTGTCGATCCACTCTGTCATGGTTGGATCAGCACTGTTCTCTTCCTGCCCTAAGACCCAGTAAGTGTAACTTCAATTCAAAACATCACAGATAGTTTGATGGCTTTCATCAAATCTCTTGTTTGTTGCTTTAGTGGTTCTGAGCTCACTTCGTCTCCTAAGTACCACCACGGCTATCCTGACAGACCCCAGCCTACTCCCAGAGCAGGCCACCCTTGCTGTCACGCAAGGCAACCCCACTGCTGCCCTGAACCACTCCTTACAGCCTGCCACTCAGGATAATATACACCCAATGTGACTTGGAAGAGCCCATCCCATAACGCAGAAGATGTGAAGTAATTGTATTGGAGAGATTGAAAAGGACTCCACACTTTTGTTATCAGTGCATATGCCTAGTCATATTTAAATAAAACCCACCAGCTGCAAAAGGAATGTATTTTACTGTTTCACTAAATAATAAAAATTGTAATTCTTTTTTTTTTTTTTTTTTAGTATATCTTTCTTTTATTGTGCCATATGTTCTCCTAGAATAATTAAAGTACTACATAATTTTTACATTATATTTCTGATCACATTGTCTCAATGACATAAATGTTCTACAATAATTTATTTTAGATTTAGTTTATTTTAATTTTAGTGAACACTGTTTATTTTGGAATATCGTCGTTTTCTTGTAAGTAACCAAAGTCCTGATTAGGAAAAAACACATTAAAACATGTTTGTATATTTTATTTTTATTTATTTATTTTTGTTTTCCTTAGATAAACCTTATAGAACATTTATTATACCGTAAATTGTATTTAGATGTTCCAAAGTCTGCCCGAACAACAAAAAAATCTCAGCACTTGGTGGCGCTGTCCCAGTTATAACCGCGCTTTCATGCTGCTGTTGCCCCTCCGGTCCGACAGGGGACGCTGTTCCACCAAAGGGGCGTAGAGGCGCAGCGTAAGCTTTTTGTTCCCAGAGCTCCTCGGTGCGCTGTCCACTTCAGCACCACCAGCCGAGCAGAGGCAGCAGGCTAACAAATCCTGAAGAGACACGGGACTTCGCTCAGCATCAGCACCAGCCCCGACTCCTCTACGTAACACGAAAGAGCACAAAAGGAAGCCAAAACAGACGCTTTTTTGAGCGACTAACCACAAAAAGGTAAGACTTTTTTAAACAATACGAAATAGTCAAGTTAAAAGCAGCGCATCCACGGAAAACAAGCTCCTCTTCCCTTCCTGGTTCATTAATACTGGATGACCAGATTAAGGCGGTGTTTACGGTGGCCTCTTGTTGTGTTTTAGCTCGTGTATTCTCTCTGTGTTGTGTTGTTTACCCGAGAGGAAGAGGGACCGACTGATAATACGGGAGTGTACGGACACCGCGTTTTTGCCTGGGAGCCTCGTTTTGCAGATGGTTCTGCTTTATGTTAGTCGTCGATATCATCAGCTAACGTTACACTGTGGCCAGCTGGTGCTTCTTTCATTGCCCTGTCCTAGCTGAGTGATATCGGATATCAGCCACACGCGTACGCCTTTACTCGCCTTTTGTCCGATAGATGGGGTAATGTTTTGTGTTGTTGAACAGCCTTAGTCAAATGTATCAGCTCACACAGGCGCTTGTATCTGCTGAGCCGCTGTTACAACTGATTTATCAGAGTAAAAAGTTGATTATTGTGCTGTGGAAATAATATAATGTAGGTACGTCTTTTTAAAATAGCTGATTGCATCTCAGAGGTGAATGCTGCAGCTGCAATTATTACTGAATGAATGGGTCTGTGTTTTAAATAATATATAGTTATAGTAATTAGTGTGTAGCTTTTCATTAACTGGTTGGCAGCTTGTAAGAGCATTGTATAATTCAAGTGATAACTTGTGCATATCTGGCACACACCTCCACTGCTGATTATCAATTGTTTACTACATATAAATAGTTTTGTGCAAGAGTTTTCTCAGTAAAAATTAGGTTCTCTAAATATGCACGCTTGAACAAATAAATTTCATGGCACTGTATATTGAAATTACAAGAACAGAGCTGTGATGCAGATTGTGATTTCATAGAAAGTCAAATTATTTCACTGGAGGTATTTTTTTCCTCGAATGTCCTGCACTGCTGTTTATGCCGACAAACCAAATCATGTGTTTTCTCTCCAGCGGACCTTATCTCAAACTCCACATGAATCAGTAATCAGTTCACGACATGCTGCTTGAGTCAAAAAGGAAAAGTCCGCAGGAGCTGTGTGTATGTGCGTGTGACGGACGGTGACGGCGCTGACCAAATCCTTGACAGTGTGTGGACTTTGAGCCAGGCCAAACTCAAACACTCTCCAAAGGCAGTCTTCCATTTTGTCTCCGCTCTGTTGGCCAGATAGACCCAGGTGAGGTAAGAGGCTGATAGAGGGATTAGCTTGTATTAGGCTGCTCATAGACAAGTGAGAGCAGAGTGCCAGTCACTTTCTCTATATATCTTTCTCTGCTGCCTTTTACCTCCACAAAGCACCTCCCTTCAAACTACTCTATATTTGTGTTCTGCGTCCCTCTGCTGCATTCTCCATCCCGTGTCCCTCCTCTCTCCACACACACACTCTCTGTCGATGCATCCCTGATCCCACTCACAAACACCGCTCCTCGTCTTGTCCTATTTCCTTCTTCATCATTCTTCAAGGGCATTTGCGCTCTCTTGCCCCAAAAGCAGACAGTTAGCTGGATAAACTGGTGTGAGTGAAGTCAGACAGGTACAGTTTACCAAGCGTCAAACAGAATTGCAACAACGCCTCGTGGTGTGGTCCGGTAGTTAGTTTAAATCAGAAAAAAAAGGACATGCAAATCCGTGCAATATTACCACGCAGCAGGAAGCCTCTGCTAATTCAAAGGAAGCCATGCCAGCTCGACTCGTGAAAAGAAAAGAAATTCAGCCCCGAAACGTTTGCTTTGTGATTCTCCTTCAAAGTGCACTTTAGCAGTTTGGCAGAGGACTGGGCTGTATGCTAACGCTGCAGGTGGTAATTCCTTTATGTTTTATTTAAAAGGCTTGTCAGTCGGTGTTCCTGTCTGCAATTCAGATTCACTTTGCAAGCTATAGGCCCGGTGGTTATAGTTTTACCGCTGCGCCATTTGAGACACGCGGGAAAGTGACAACCCTTTATTTAAGTTTGGCCATTTTTTAAAAAGAGAACTTAGATGTCACAGTAACAGAGTGTAACTTTTTTAAAAAGTGAAGCTTGAGACGTTCGAGACAAGAGAATGTAGTAAGGCAGTTAGGGGAGCTGTCGCGTTGATGCTGTGATGCATTTTTTACAGTCACGGATTTCTAACAGTCGATTTGTGTCTGACAGATTCTTTGGTCTTACAAGCTGTCAATCATTTGTTTTCCTGCCGTTTCCTTCAGAAAGCCGGTTGATGGACCTGGTTTTGTTTTGTCATCATGACCACTGAGAATAGCATAGCAGACCACAGGACTGCGATAAACAGTTTAATGGACCCTGAGTTTGAGAAGCAGAAAGCAGCAGGGTCACACCGGACAGCCGAGAGCTATTAAAAATTACAGCCGAGCCCACTTTAAAGACTTCTTGTACTGAACGTCTGAGGTGCAGTTTGTCTAAGTGCAGGTGACTAGTTCTTCAAAAGGCACCCTTTTACCCTTTACCCTCTCTTTTCATCCTCGTTGTATAGCCTCATGATTGATGGCTATGATAATGACTAGTTGTAAACGATCCCTCTCGGATGCACGAACAAAGCAAACAAGTCTGTCATCACGAAAAATAGAAATCCATCCTGCAGCTTTCTCTTGGTTTTTTTTTAAGCCTAGACAACTGTAGAGGGAGTGGAATCAAATGAGATCCAACAGCTGTGGTTTTACAGCCCGTCTTAATTAAATGTTGATGAAGTAAACATCACAGATTATCAATTGAAGAGAGCATACACATCTATTTCAAAAAACTAACAGAGTGTGTGCACTGATTTGACACACGTTTAACATTGTCATGCATTTTATTCTGGGTTATATAAATTCTACTAACAAAGCTGGTGGATTTCAGATGGATACATACTGGGTCCCCATGATCTTTGTGCTGTTGTTGCCGGATGCTCTTCCCGTCCACACCTTTCCGCCCGATGTTCCATTTAGGACACCTGAATGATCCCCCACATGCAGTGCACACTACATTACACACCCCTCCTGCATCAGATCACGTGGGTGGCCAAACAGTAGGCCCCTGTTCCCATGTAAAAGTGCATCCATTTTTAATCCCTGCCTTTTGAACACACATGCTCTCACTGAGTTGCTTTTTGAAGTTTGATCCTATTACAGCACAGTCTTGCAGAGGAACACAGGTGCCATCTATTTTTCTGATGTCTGGTGAGCCACCGGTAGAAGAGCTTGGCACTGCAGCCCACAAATACTGACGCGGCTTGCATAACTGTGACTCATCCCAACAACAAAAACATTCTTTGAGTCTTTTGTATAGGGATAAAGATGCTATGTTTAGCTGCAGTTGATCCGTTTCAAGCCCTTCTCCAAATGCATCCCCCGGAATCACACTTGACTTTCATAAATCGACTCAGCACTCAATAATTTTCATCTATACATCCCCAGTGCAACTAGGGTTTGAGGTCAGCCCTCTATGGAAAGCATAGCTTGGAAGATCAAGAGATGCCTTCTTCATCTCGGGATCAAAGGAAACTTAGCCCCAGATTCATCCTCATCAAGAAGCAGTGAAAAAACATTAAATAAAATTTAGATCAAGGACTAAAAACTAAATAATTCAGTCCAACTTTTTCTTTGAGGGGCTGGGTGGGGGCTTTTCTAATGAACTTTGTCCTCCTGCTCAGTGATAATAGTTAAACAGAGGAATGTTTTATTCATTAGTGTTCTCTGATCTGTTATTTCTAAATTAAATATTAGCCTCATTACCCTTTTAGAAACAGCATTCTTCTGTGTGGAGCTCGCCTGCATCTGTGTGTGTGGCTGGCACATGAAACTGCATTACTGAAGTCAATACAGTCATGAGAAACGGCTGCAGTCTTTTTGACTCGGGCCGTTTGAAGCTGTCACCCAGTTACTGCTCAAAGGGCACTGTTTGACTGCTTGTTAGCCATCTTTGGGCTCCATGTGCACTTGCACTGGGTATGTGTGCGTATGTATGTAAGTGTGTTGTACTGTCCCCAGGGATCCCCTTCCTCTATCCCACCGACTTCAGAGTTGCTTTGAAGTTCCTCCTCAGAGGAGATGTGAAGGGGAGGGTGGTGATGGTATACAGGCAGGGACGGGGGAGAACGGGAGAGACACAAAGAGCCAAAGGGGGAGGGAACAGTAATATCATTTTATTCCTGCAATCCACTCATGTCAAGGGCTTTTTTACACCAATTTGAAAATGATGTCATTCTACAATCTGACAAATGTCGGCTTATGTACTTTTACCAACCAAGGCTTTGTGGACGGTATTTGCAGATAAGTGGTGCATTTACAGCAGACAAAAAACCTTGAATATGAATGATTTTTACTGAGGAAGTGTTTCATCACCTAATAGTTCATTATTATAACTGATCTGAGAAAAAAACATGACCCTAAGACCTTGCTTTATTATGGAGCATTTTAAAAGATGAGAATGATCAGCCTGTGATTTTAAGCTTTGGCCAATCACATGCTCCCATAAAAAGCAGGATCACTCTCATCTGAAATAGGCACGCTCCCATTGGCTGGTTGGTCTACATGATTGTGTACACTTTTTGACTACTGCAGCTTAATTTAGAGGATGTTTAAAGCAAGAAGTGGCTATTTAAACACAATATATATGTAGGAAATACTGGTGTTAATATTGGCACTCCACATATGAGCCATTTCTAGAAACACTACATCTGTTTTGGGAGTCTGGTTTGAGGTATTTGCAGATGACGTCGCTGTTTATGATGTACAGCCTATTAGTGCGGTCGTGTAGCCGGTCAGGCTCGGCTGATGAATAATGGAGAGGATCGGTGTCTGGTGCCATCAGGTGATCCCGGTGTAGTTTTCCGGAGCCCCGTCAAGTGTTTGTGGGTGAGTGGGGGTTTGGGGTGGGGCCTTCAGTGAGAGCAGCTGCTGCACCCAGCACCGTCTTAACACAATGCCATCTGCCACGCTGACTCCAGACGACACGCAAGCACACGTCCTGCCCTTTTGCTCAGCACGCAGCCTCCAAACAGTGTCATATCTAGTGCACTTAAGCATTCCGAGCCACCCCTGTGTCATTGAGGCAGTCTGCGATAGGGAAGTAATGCTTTTGAATGGGATAGTTGATAGTCTTGTCATTTGGTATAGCAGACAGGAGTGACCACACAGAAACTGAACCATTTACTGACAATATTTACCTTAAAAATCTTTCCTGAAATTGGTCAGATCTGTTTTTTTATTCAACACAGAAGCAGATCGATGAGCTAATTAACCCCCCATAATAAATTGGCTTTTCTAACCATGTTTTAATTAAGAAATCTATTCTAAAAACCAGGCAATTTAAGTAGGCACCTCAAAGCCAGACCATAGCTGTTCATCTTAAAACGTAAAAAGCTTACGGCTTAATTGCAGGTGTCCAAAGTAGAATTTTTTTTTTTTTTTTTTGCTTCTCAGTGAATTTTATTGTGTCAGTAGATACAGAGCTAATATAGAGGCGGAGGAATGATGCTCTCAGCAGTCCATCCACAGCGGTGATAATCCTGAGTGGGGAGATGGAGGAGGAGGAGGAGGGGGTCGGTGTGAAGATAAGATGATGTCTTCTGGAGCAGCTCTGACAGGAGGAAATGAGACTCAGCCTCCATAATGCCTTGTTTGTTGAATTAATAACCCCTCAAAAACAGTACTCATACCCGTAAACTACTGTAATTCCGCACTAGCTCAGGTTTTACATTCAGACAGCCAATCTCAGTGACAGATCATGTCGATTTTTTTTTTAAACAAACACCATTTTAATTGCTCTGGGATAAACATTGTCGGTGGGGGCATGTGGTGTGTGACAATTGTTCATTATGAGTGAGAGCAGCAGGCAGCGGCAGACGACGAAATGTCATCAGTGTTGAAGCCGCGCTGAGTGGCAGAGCTCCATTTATTTACCCTGGAGAGATGAGGAAAAAAGGCCAAGGACGTTGAGGAATAAAGCACAAGAAAAAGGTGATATAGCGAGGAGAAAAGATGAATGCCGCCGCTGACCTTTCTCATCTTTTCTTTCCGTGGCTTACTGGGAATTCATACCTGCCCGCGGTTCTGCAGTCATTGCATTACCTTGTGCTATTTACAGCGGGCCAGGCCTAAAATAACAATTATGCTCCCTTTATCTGGAGTTTGGGGCCGCAGCGTTGACCTCTATGTATATCAACACAGGTGCTTGCTTTTGATTCATATTCGCATAGTCCGTGATTCAAATCAAAGGCCGTCAACACATTCGTCTGTGTCAAAGGTAGTCGTACAGCTGCCGCGGGGGGAGGGGAGAATCAATTCCTCTCCGTGCGATTATGTAAAGTAGCCGCTGTTGTGTAGGTTGCCCCCTGTTAACATTGTGGAAACTGACCGGACTATTACATCAGGCTCTTGAGATAAATAGTCAACCTGCAGGAGGACACTAGCAGGGGTCTTAATATTCATAACCACCTCTCCAGCAGCTTGAGTTTGACTTCATTCTCTGATTGCACCAGAATTATAGGCCACTTGTCATCACGAGCTGGAGTAAATGTTTCACAAATTCATACCTACTTGGAGTTTCTATAGAATAGCAATAACAAACCAGACAGTCTCCAGGAGCTAAGGAAGAGTAGGACCAGATAACATACAATAGTTGATAATGTAGAGCTGTTTTCATTGTGTTGATAGCATAAACAGTCTCTGAATCTTATATACAACACAAAGAAGTTCCAAAATATGCCACTACAGCTGTATCTTAACACATACTTGACTTGACTCTTTTACCACAACAATTGTTGTTTCCTTTGAACAGCGAGGCCTCCTGCAGTGCGGATGATGTTCACACAACACACACCGGAGGGAAGAAGTGACTGGTGTAATAGGGCAGAAAAAGTCATTTCATATAGAGAAGTGTAAGCAGGCAGCAGCCCTTATTTATCTCACGCTCTGTGTAAATGGAGTTATACATGGAGGGAGCCTAACATGGCTGTACCCCACAAACAGCAGGGTGTGTGTATCTATGGCAACAAGCCTCTTCGGGGAGAGCGTTTACAGGTAATGGACATGGATAGTTGATAGTGAATTATTTAGGAGCCCTATCAGACAGTGTGTGCCAGACTCAGGCCCGGGCCGTGAATCACAAACCGATATTGGACTGATATGCGAGAAGTGAAGCAGTGAAGGTGACGCCTCCCACTGAGCTCTATATTTCCTGCTCGATACAGCCTGCAAATCACTGAGAGCAAGCACTGCAGATGGATCTGGTGTCACGGAAGCATGGGTTTGGCGGGTTATTCTGCAGAAGAGTATCATTTGAGCACAACCAGTACAAGTGTTGTTTGGCTTTGTGCAGCAGCATAGAAATACACCGCAGCATTTTGAATGATATATGGCGGTAGGGACTAGGATGCCTATAATCTTTTAATCTCACTTCCTATGTCTCTGAACCTTTCACGCCACCTTGATGCAGCAAATCCTTTCACTTGATGATGTCCGTCATTCCTTTTTTCTCTCTACATTTTACCAGCCTCACTTTACAATCTTCTTCAATCTTCCATAGCAACAGTGAGTGGCTTTAATAATCTGATCACTGTATTTATAGTCTTCAACGTTAACACTATTTGCAGTAATTAGCCTGTTCTGTTGGAGTTTGTGTTTTGTCATGTGTTTTGCTTCTCTGGCATTCAAAGATAAAAACACAAGTTAATTCCAGTGGCACTGTGATAATAGTAAAGTTATAATATCAGCGCTATTGACTTTTTATTGTCATAATGCAGGGCTAACAGGGCTAACACTGGCCCCATTGGAACATATTGATCAAATAGAAATTCTGCTCGAGGCTTTAAAATGCCTGGTGATTTTATTTAGAAACCACATGTTAGTTATAGTTATCATAAAATATAGCAGTTGCATAAAAGCATATCAGGAAATGAATGCATGCTCTTCAGTTTTATACTCTTATATTTATACGCACAGCAACTATGAATTCTGACAATTAATTTGACCTAATCTAAATGACTGTGCTATTTCTGTTTATGACAAGCCACTCACTCACTTTATATTTAATACACACACAACATAGCAGTTATTTTTTGTCTGACGTTGCCCTCAAAGTTTCCCTGGATTTAGTAAGCAATTTCAACTTTTGCAATCAGTGCAATTTGCACTTCAGTCATCAAGAAATTATACAGTTTGCAATGTTAATGCTAATGAGGCTATTATACTATATTCTATGAAATCAGTTGCGGCTGGAGACTAAATAAGGAGAACAATGAAGTTCAAATTCAGCTTTTATCTGCATAGGCACTACAGAGAGTAAATCACAACTGAATAGCACATCATCGTAATGAGCAGGAGCAACAAGAGACGCTAATACAAAGAGACCCCATTTCAAAGAAAAAAGACAAAAAAAAAAAAACAAAGCACAATGAGACAGTGCAGCAGAACGATGCAGCACCAGTTATAGACCCTGAATGTCCATTTTGCTTTCAGGCGATTGTTAAGCCTCATTGGTCCTAGTGTTGCTGTAGAGGTGCAGAGGTATGAGGTGAAAGGCTGCCTCTTTGGCTCCGATAAGCTACAAGGCAGGGGCTTGGATTGAGATAAAGTAGGACATTTTACTATTGCTTTTGTGCTTGAGTCAAGGCATTTGTCGTCAGCAATAAAAGCGGCACTATTTACCGCAGGGAGCCACTTATATTAACCAATCTGATAAAAGACACGCGGTTACAGCTTTTCTATCTCCAAGGCCGGCTATAGACATGAAGAAAAAAAAAAAGCTTTTGTTGACTCACATTCGCAAAACGCCGTTACAGGCTTTGTAGCTTTTCTTACATCAGCAGCATATAGTCATTGTGATCTGGTGCAGTGCTGTTATTGAGGATCGTTATTGAGAGCAAGAGAAATGAGATGTGAACTGAAAAGATGCAGAGTTCAAAGAGTCCCAAGCCTGATCAAAGGGAAATATAAATGAGAGAGATTCATCTATAGAATATCACAGCGTTTTGTTTTTTTTATAAATCAGCTGTTGCAAAATGCAGTGTAAGCCTCGTTAAAATGTAACCGTTAGATCATGAATAATTTCCTGAGTCAGTTTAATGGATCTCCTGTGGCCTTCTGTCAAACAACTGTGCATCTGAAACCAACTTGCAAGTTTTTCTCTTTGAGACTATTTTCTTCTCAGTTATTTTTGGGAGCATTTGGGCCTCCAAGGTAAAATCAGTGACCTTTTGAAAAAGCAAGTGGCCCTTGGATGTCAAACCAAGACTGACTGAGCGCTAGTGCCAAACAGCTTGGTCCAGTTTGCTGCAGGAAAAGTCCATTGTAGCCCTGCAGCACAAACACACTCAAGTGGCACGAGGCGTTTGAGGTTGTAGGTTTTCCAGAAAACGACGGTGAAGAATTGGCTTTGCCTTTGTCTGTCTGTCCTCACATCCGTTCTCATCTGTATTCTATTCTCAATCCCCCAACCCCATCGATTAACCCTGCAGTGTAGAGCAGATCTTTTGCTGGCTTTAAAGGAGTCAGCTGTCAAGGGAAATTTCATGCTCAATGCCTTTTCCATTAGGGAGAAATGGTGGAATCTACCTCCTCAGGGTGTGCTGCTAAAAGTTGTGGACCATGAACCCTATAGGCCCTTAAGGCATCTTGTTATGAATCAGAAATGCGTGGGGTCGTCCAGCCACATACAGCGGTACAGAGATGTCTGTACAACGCTGATGAATATACCCTTCAAGGCGCTGCAGAGGACTGTGCGTGTTGAACCTTGGCTTTCACGCTGCACACTTCTGCACTTGTTAAAAGGATATAGGGGTATTTCGCATGGGTAACAAATGTGATTACCAAGTGGTAGATGGGCAGGATTAGAAAGGGGAGGAAAGAAATGGATGCACGATCGAGTTGTGTGAAGGGTAAACCGGATTAGTGATCGGAGCATTCATACTTGAAACTTCAGATCTTTGGATTTGGAACATTGCTTACACAAGCCCCCAGAATTAAAAATGGCTGGCTTTTGTTTTCAATGGAAATCCCATGTGACAAATGAATTGAATACAAAGATAATGCAACAAAGATAAAATGCATTATTCAAATAATGATATATTATAATGAACAATGTTAACTAATGCCTTTTATTTGAGATCATCAAAACATCTTTTGTGCAGTTGTTCTTGCAAATAACTTGACTGCTTCAGTAAAACACAACTTGATTAAAGCTCCTCAGTGTCAAAGAAATACCTGTATTGTTGTATATTCAATCCATAAAGGAACAGAGGAACAAAGTGATCTACACTGCAGCTTTATTTTCATGCAAATTCAGCCTGAACCTTATACTTATGGTAATTTTCTACCAAGTAGAAGTCGTGTTGTTTTAGTCCGAACCTGATTATGTTCCAGAGATGCTGTAACAGCTCACAGGGGCACATTTCTCAGTGAGCCAGAGCAGTAGAGGAGACCACTATTCAGCGGGGACTGTAAGCCAGAGTGGAGGGCAGGAAACAGATGGCCGTGGTGGAGGTAGTGGGGGCGGGCAGGGCACAGATAGCCGCAGTGCCTGGCCAGAGGAGATGACAGCAAGCCTGGATACACTCATCCTCTGTCCTATGCCTCCCAGGGGATTAATAAGCCCATCAGGCCTGGTGCCCATATGGAGACCTCTCCGGGGGGATGTGGCATTGGAGGGCTCATACTGTAACTGCTAAGCAATTTGGTCCCACAGTGAAGCACTTGAGCTGTGTGTGTGGTTTAGGGGTGCAGTCCATTGCAGATGTTACTGTCCGTTCAGCTTCACTTTGTCTGTTAATAGAGGGCAGAGAAAGTCTACTGAAAGCACTTAACCGACTGCAGGGGTCATTGTGTGGTTATTTTTATATCAGCATGGCCAAACAGGTGACTCACCTTAAGATTGACATAAAAATAAGAAGGCTCACCCCGTGTCTAGTGTTTTTTCCTGGATGCTACTAAAGGACATTTTACCCTTCCCCTTGGCTTGATTGCTTTCTAACAAAAGCAACAGCATTTTGTGAGGCTGCTGCTGCTGTGTCAGTATTGACTTTTCTGGACCAGTATTGGTGTTGGTGACATTTCATGTATTCTCACATCACCCTCGGTGCAGCTAAGGGCCCTGACTAACCTTTGAGGCGCCGAGTGCTAGCCCTTTGGAGCAGCAGCAGCCAGCTCACCTGACCTTTGTGAGTGCTTTCACGGTGCCCCCTACCCTGTGTTCCAGCCAAGTCTGTGTCTGCTGGTGGACTGCTGACAAGCTGAAAGTGCTGCTGTCCTCGGCTCCCCCGAGAGCTGGCTGGTCTCTGCAGCCTGTCTCTGGGTATAGGCTCACAGACAGGGATGGTACAAGAGAAGAGACAGTTCAGCTCCACTTCCAGACACAGAAGATGGAAGATGGACAGTTTTTACTGCAAATAGAGCAGGGGCTACTTTCCACTGGGCGCAGCTCCGTATCACTGTCATGTACACTGTAATTGTGTGTGAATCAGAACTCACCCAAACAACAATGTGAAAAAAGCTGGTCAGAAATACAGCTTTTTGTGCACTGTGGAAGAAAAAATGTTCCTGTCTCAAATAGTATATACATAGTGTCTAAACAAAAAACTGCATTGGTTAGTCCATGTTGCTTTATGATACAGTATGTAATCATCTTTGTGGTAACACTTCCTGTCTTTCCTGTTATAAAGAGAGCTGAACTAAGCAGAAGCTGACCATGCATCCTGCCTCTTGACAGTCAGGATACTTTAAAGTGACAGTTTGGGTTTTTAAAGTAGGGTTATATGGGGTACTTGTGCATCTATGGTCTAATAAGCACTTCCTTAAAACCCTTTGACATCCAAAGGGGTAGTGTGCTGGTGTGTAGGAATGCATCAGGTCATAGGATGTGAAATTAGAGTCCTCAAAATACTTGGTATGAACCGACATTACTGTTTATTGCTGCAATAAAGTAATAAAGTCTGTGTTTAAAATACATTTTCCCAACACACACTGTATTTACCATACAGCCCCACGCTGCTGCACAGTTTTCCAGGCAGTTCATACCTAGAACCACTGCACCATTTAATAAACCCACTTTACGAAACTCAAACTGTCACTTTCAGTTATTTTTTTGGCTTGAAAAAAGAATCGTAATGGTTGCAACTTTGATGTGTGGGAGGCATAAAAGGCCGGATTGTGCTTCAATAAAGTCAGCACCTCGGTTGTGATTTAGTTTAAGTAGTCTCGGATAAAGGTGACCTCCTCTCACAGCTGTCAGAGCGCTTTTCTGTGAGGAATAATATGAAAGCTGACAGTTAATAACAGTCACTGGTGTCAACAGTCAACACCTTTGGATTAGAGACTAGTGGCAGTTTCCAAAAGAGCTGAGAAGTAACACTCCTTCATATTAGACGCTGGAGTATAATTGACTGGACACCAAATGTAAAATCATATATTGTTGTAATTTTTCTAAAAAGTGATTATTTTTACCTCCTTGGTGAAATGAGTATGAAAATAACCAATTCCTCCAATTCCCAAACTGGGTCTGAATATACAGATACAGTTGTTTGTACCGAAAGCGGGGATTATCGCAGCAGGCCTCCTCTGAAAGGTGCCTTAATCCTGCTCCCAGCTTGCAGATTAGAGGCACACGCTTTTGCAAGATTTTATTCAATATCATCTCCTTACCCCCGGCAAGTAAACACATTTCAACACTGATTAGCCCCAAAACATTGCTTTGTACTTGGGGCTAAAAAACAGCCCTCCCAAGATATCAAAGGCATTACTGCACTGTATGTATGTATCTCCTCTAGGGAGCGGGCAGCGGGGTTCTGCGCTAATGCTGGGATATCTGCTGCTTCAGAGGCCTATAGGATGTAGTCTTCTCTGACAGACGGCCAGAGGAAATGTGAAATCGGACCCAGACGGAGAAAGGAGGTGGGATGTCCATTGCGGCCTGGCGGTTTGTCTCTTGTTATCTGCCTTTTGCCACAGCCCCCGCCGCGTCACGCATGGCCGCTGATACAGGAGCAGCGAGGATTGAGATGTGAGGCAGCGAGGGGTAAGGAGGGAGGAGCGACCGCTATCACCTTGACAGTTTGAGGGAGAAGGTTTTTTTTTTTGGTTTTTTTTTCAACTTCTGTGTGCAGCTTTATGCGTGTGTCTGTGTACAAACATCTGTGGGACTTCTTTTTTCTTCCCGTGAACGCTTGTTGTTGTGTTTTGTTTTTTTATCTGACGCAGGGGTAGGCTTGAGGTCACTTAAGATCTGATATGAGAAGAGCGACTTACCCGTTAATCAATCGGCCAATCAGTTTTGTCTTTCATGGTTCCTCCTGACATTCTCACCGTCTTCTATTTTCAGCTCATCAATATCAGTCCCAGATTCGTTTCGCATTTAACCACTATCTAGCCCGTACAGAAAGGGTGGCATTTTAAGCTTTTGCATCTTTTTTCCCTACTAAAAAAGCCATTCAAGTCTTTTTCAGGTTGACCTTGATTCGATGGGCGCTATCTCTCCTGTAGCGCCGGTTAATCAGCCAGCGCGTCCTTGCTAGAAAGAGGATGCTTCCTTATCGTGACAGGCAGTGTTCCTGTCAGCAATTGTGTGGCTGTAAAAAATGAAACAACCAAGCCGCAGTAATATTCAGAAAAATGACAAAGCCCTCCTTAATCACTCCCCCGTGGTGCAGCATCGGACTGTGTTCTTGATCTGTCAGCATGTTTTGATGTTGTTCGTCCGTCCCCCACCTCTGCCTGTATGGAAAAATATGCAGTTTGTAATAGATAAAAGAGAAAAGGGGAAAACACTGTCTCTTTTTAAGTGAAATGCAGGTATGAAAAAGAACGTTCAGTTATCAGTTTGGAACATAATGAAAATGAGACCTTTGCAGACTTCTGTCTTGAAACAGATCACATATAGTAAGATTATTATTATTAATTATTAATAAACTGAAAATGTGTCAGAACATACAGTACTTTTTTTGACAGGCTTGAAGATATGCAAGTAAAGAAAGAATGCTGTCAACAATATACTACTTGTTTTGTTGGTTTTTTGTTTTGTTATTTCAATTTACAAAATGGCAAAGTGAGTGTAGAGATGAACACCTTCAGTTTTTAGTGTGATCCTAGAGCAAGAAGTCCTCCTGAGTTGATGGTGTAACCCTGATCCCAGCATCATGGAGTCGGGCCTGGTCCGGTCTGGATTTAAAAGGCCTGGTTTAATATAAATTCGTTCTGAGATTTTATGGTTTGGTTTAGTCCATTTTGGCTGAGTTTTGTCTGGGATTCTCCAATTATTTGAACAGAATCCTTCAAAAACTGGGACAGGGGAACTGCTCGTACTGTTGCTGTTTTAAGGCAAAGTCACAGCCAATATTGATTTGAGTTAGAGTTGCCATCTGTTCTTTCACTTTGCATTTTGTAAACTAAGAAAAATGACTTTACAGTTGACTTTTTATATCCACACCTGCATAAAACTTGTGCACAGTACTGTATGTCATGTCAACTCAGAGCTGTCCTATCACAGTAATACGTTCGTAGACTGTGGCTTTCTGCTTAAGACCGAAATGGGGTAAAGAATGAGAATAGCAGCCCACACTTGCCTCTATAGTTACAAAGTTATCTTCAGCTGCAGCACACATTTTCTTTTCCACCTGGGTTGAAATAGGTGGACATTGCATCATACAAGTAAGCCAAGAAACAGTTTCTCTAGTTTTTCTCTTTCTTGTCACCCGTCTAAATCCTGATCCCAGCCAGGCCTCGGTATGACAGGAGGCAGTGTCAGAGAAGTCCTTTCCTGTGACACTTTCCTCTTTCTTCACTGTCTGTGGCCTGTTATTGTTGTCCTGCAATGACATCTCAATCCAGTTATAACCAGCTAATGTCTCTAATTGGAGCATTCATGCAAATTATGCCCATTTTTTTCCACTATGATCACATTTATGAGCTGTTAACCATAAAATAGAATAAATGCCACAAGGTCATCCCATTGTCCACTGTAAATAATAAAGCCACTTAAAACCCTTAAGAGAATGTCATCGCTCTGCCTCCCACGTTCACATAAATTACGGCGCAGGTTCGGGGCTAGACGCGCACTCAGCTGCATTTAAAGACTCATTTCTTGTGATTTGAAGAGGCACAGTTACAAACAATCCCTAATGGAGTGACATTTCGCCCCGTTTCCCACTCGGTCGAAAGATGGAAAGAAGCCTTTGCAGCGCAGCTCAATTTATAAGAGGCGCCGCCAGTCCAAATTAATTCAAAATGGAATGTCGGGGGGTTGCCTTGGAGACACACAGAGGTGGATGCGTGCCATTGTAACTCACCTGAGCTGTCACAAAAAAGCACGTCTGGGAAATAGAAATAGTCGTTCGGTGCTGTAAAAAGTGAGGTGAGGGTTTGTCACCGACGTTTCACTTGTCAAGCCTTTGTCTACTTACAGATGAATGCTTCCAGACACTGTTTTCTTAAATGTGTCGGTTTTGCAAAGCCATTTAAAACCTCCGTGTCTTTTGCACAACTGATTGACATCCACTGATTTGTAAAAGTCTGTGAAGGAAATCTTAAACAGCGTGTTACATAATAAGAGACACATAAGAGAGTAAGGAATTCATCTTTGTTTAATATCTCGCATTGCTTTTATTCTAATGAGCATGTTGTGCATTCCATCTTGCACTCAAACCTGAATACTCCGCCGCTCTTTGAGGCTTTCCTTTTTTGCTCTGCTGCGAAAAATCGTTCTAATTAAGAGGAAACGCAGCCTCAGCAACACGGGCTGATGCTCCAGATGTGACAGTTGTTGTTGTAGCCTGGCCTCGTCTCTCTCCCTCTTTCTCCACGCTTGTTCCTGTCTTTGCGGCTCTTCTCGCTGTTATCCAATTACCTAGCCTGATGTCGAGGCTACGCTGCCGGCGTTCCATCCACGAGTCGGGCTTCAGCTTCTGACAGTTGTAGGCTGACATTAAACGCAGCCGGCTTCTATCAATACAATCCCTGCAGCACAAAGAGCAATAAATCATCGTCTTTGAAGTGGTTCGTTGGAGGAGAATGTTCTTATTCTACCTTTGATTCACGTTTCCTTCCCATTAAATTGTTCCATGTTCAGTACCAGGCGCTGAAAAGCAATGTTTTTTTTTTTCCTCCTCACTCTCCAACTGTGTGTGTTGTCTTTGCCTTCTTGACTGCACACTTTGCTTTACCAATACTCTCCTCTGTCTGGGGCAGGCTCATACAGTGTTGCTTCACTGTGGAAACAAGACCGGCTTACTACTTGTTTCAATTTCTTTTTAAACTCGAAGACTGGTAGAGGAAAAGTGGATATGATTTATGTCTGCCTGCTCATGCTTCCTTGGCTGCCCCGACTGAGAGCACAAGCCAAAACTCCCTGTCCAATGTGGAATGAAAGAATTGCCAAATTAAATCTGTTTCTGTAATTACGGAATTGGTCATGAAATCCTTCCCTGAATCCATCAATATAATTAAACCAACTAACTAGATTGTTGCATTGCAAGACACATTCACTTTTCTCCACACTTTAAACCAGGCCAGTGCCTCCAAATGTGAAATAAATAAAATTGTTGCCGAGGTAGTGTTTTACCAATATGCCAGCCTATAACCATAGCAACTGGCACACACAGATTCATTGAACAGCTAAATTAAGTTACAGTCTAAAAGGGCAAACTTACATTTAGTCATCGCCGCTTGACTGTTTTGTAAATGTGTAAATACCAAGAAAGCATTTAATTAGTCCATGTACATATGGACGTAGCACATAAGGCGGTGGCTATAAATAATATGCAATGTAGTGCCTTAGTCAACACGCCAGATCTAATAAGGACTTAGGAACATTGTTGGCCAGGCTCCATTCAGAGTCATATGCTGCACTTCGCCAACAGATGCTCGTATTAAAAACTGAAAGGATACAGAGCCGGGGATCTCATTTGTCACGAAAGAATGCAAGGTCTTAGAGGAATTTTCACGCAGCTTTGTAATAATCATGTCTCAGAAGGGGAGAGAAAAGAACCTCAAATACAGTTGAGGGAGAGAGTTGTAGTTATTTGTGTAAATTCATTGTACAATTAAGTTACAAAAAAATGGAAGAAAACTATTCGAAACATAGCTGGGAATTTTCACGTCAAGAGTAAGTCGAGAAAGATTTGCACTAGTACAACTAGAACTATCATTTGGTTCATTCGCCTGAAACTAGTGACAGCGAACCTAAGTCCCTGGTGTAATTAAGCAGAGGTTTGAGGCTCGTGACTCATCAGCCTACGTGATTTTTTTTTTTGTTTTGTTTTGCATAAGGCTGTGTGACAACAGTAGTGGGCCGCCAGCTGGTCGGTGATTACCATCCTAAAGTGTTGTAGGCGGATAAACCTGTAATTAGAATCAAACCTTTCCACAATACAACAGTAAACTCCTGACAAGTTTTTCTACCTGTGGGAAGTGAACGTCTGAAAGTTGTTGTTTGGAAGAGAGGAGGTGATTGTTAACCAGCTTTGTTTCCCGACTCTAAGGGGTTATCACAGCCGGGTAGAAGAAACTGACAGGCATCACTTTG
Organism: Rhyacichthys aspro; assembly: GCA_036850595.1. Taxonomy (NCBI): domain Eukaryota; kingdom Metazoa; phylum Chordata; class Actinopteri; order Gobiiformes; family Rhyacichthyidae; genus Rhyacichthys; species Rhyacichthys aspro. Next base: position 9,086,505 of record CM072161.1, read on the forward strand.
TATCAGGAAGTTGATCACTCTTGGCTCCAAACGGCCGGCTCAATTAAAGAGGAGCAGGAGCAGCAGCGGTGCAGGCAGGTGGAAAAGAGGACAGCCTTGTTTCTGTTTCTGCACAGCTCTGGAGATTGGCTCCGGATTGCTGCAGGCGTCGCCTCGTTTTAGCCACTTCTTCTTGGCTTGCTCGCTCGCCCATGTTCAGCAAGAGACAGGTGCATTGAAACCATTTGATGTTCATCACTCTGCTGCCTGTTAGGCCTCTAATACAATTCCACTTTAAAGCCAACCAAAAGTAATAAATATCTGATTGACTTTTTGGAGGGAAACACCCTTGCTACTTTGAAGTGTCCTTGTTCCGGCCACACTTAGCAAACTTTAAATTGGCTTTCCTCCCTTTGAAGCTGACCCTGCTGTGGGTAATTTAATTTTGTAAAAACCCATGTCCAAACTCTTCCCACCAGTCTGGGCACAAGTTGGGGTTCATTTTGATGATTATGATAAAAAATCTTTTCACTTTGGAATAATTTCATCTCAGTAAGATACACACCGGAGAGAACATTGACATTTGGGAGAGCGTGTCTTTTGCCAGTGCTCGGTGCAGCAGCGTTGAGCTAATTTAAGCGTAGCATGTCTGTTGGAAGTTTGATAAGTTCTGTAATGGATGGTGGGTTTGGACGGAGTGGGCAGAGAGCAGGCTAATCTCTGGACTCTCTCTGACATGACTCAAAAAAGAGATGCCGCTGCTCTTATCTTGACGTTTTGGATGAAGGTATATATGATATATGATGATTTTACTGTTCACCTTGTCCTGCCTTTTGAAAAAAAAGTCACAGAGAACTCATACTTAGAAAACCACTTTGTTGCCCAAAACTGTATTATGCCCAATATTAGTGGATCGAGGCCAATGCTTTTGATGCTGAGTAAACAAGGACACAAGATGGAGGCGGAATCTATCAAGACACTCAGCACTAAGATGAAAACACGCACTTTTCGTACAGTTTCTCTCTTCTCTGTCTTTGTGTGGCTCCGAGAGGGAAAAAGTCAGACTCAAGTTTTAATGAGATCCCCTCACTTCTATGTAAATTGCTCTCAGAGGACTCCAGGGTTATTATCCAACAATTGAAGTCAGACTCTTCGATGTGAATGTAAGAATAGTAAAAAGTCCAGTAGGACACGGTAGAGATGTCACACTGCATTTCGTTCGATATACTTCCATATATTCTGTGGTAGAGTAGTGGTAGAATTGAAAGAATCAGCAATGCAACACCATTCTTTTGTATCTGACAATGCTGTGTTGTGGTTTTCGTTGCTTCCTGAGTCACAGGCCTGTCTCTCTAACCCACCGCTGACCCAAATAATTGCATCAGGAGTGGCAATGCTATGCTAATCACCCTTCCCCCGGGACACACTCCACCACATTGCGGAGTTTTGTCTGAGCGCCATGAAAGCGCCGGTGCCAGGTGAGTGCTTGTGAACCTGCCCGAGAAAAGACGGAAGATTAAAAAGAAAAACCCTTTGATCCTGTTTGGAGCAAAGGAAGTCAAAGTGTTCCAAGCCTGGTTCTGAAGAGGATTGTCAACCCCAGGGTGAACCCATGGCAGCCCAGATGTCGCCTTATGCACGCGGCGTCTGATTTTTCCCTCCCAGGGAATTCTCAATGTTAAAAATGGGACGCGAGGGGTTTATTTCTGTCGATTTATCTTCCTTGTGTCTCTGTCTCATGGCACTCATTAGTTCCGAGTCATCCGAAATGAGACGTTTTATCATCCCGCTCCAGATGAGTGTTTTTGCTTGTAGCTCGAAAAATAAAGCGCTGTTTTTTTGCATGTAGAAGAGGATGTTTTGATGTTCTAAATCGCTGGAGTTCCTTCACACGTGGCTGTCATCCCCTCCTCAGCTTTTAGCCCCCTATCTTCACCCTGAGAAAGTTGGAATCTCTTTCAGCTTTTTTCCTCTTCAAGCTGCTCTTGAGTTTCACAGCAGCTCCTCGACACACCTCAGATGAGAAAGTGAAACATTTTGCAGCAGGTTGCTTTGTAATAAGGCACCTAAATGGTTGGCAGCATCTGGGTATGTATTTACAAAAGCACCTGTTTGCTGTCTTTTTGCTGCACGACGCTCTGTGAGTCCAAATGGGCTGAGACGCACACAGCGAACAACTTCAAACAGGGCCACCAAGCACCAGGGCTGTTTCTGCCTCTTAGCTCCTCAAACCTACACTCCTCATTCTGTATGCACCTTCCATCCAAGTAGCATTTTGAAAAGGAACAGAGGAAAAAAAACGGTGCTTGTTTCCTGGCACCCAAAAGCACACCAACGTGCCTTGAATAGAGACCGCTGACCTTGTGAGAGCGAAACACGTCCTTTGGGTGCCAAAGTGCTAAAAACAAAACACAAGCCTCCAGCCATGGGGGCAGGTAATTTTAGAGAAAAGGTTCAGCGCAAAGGGGAAGTTTTGTTTTGAAGAGAGATATAGTCAGGTGTTACTAAAACACACAAAGAAGATTGCCAGAACACCTACCTCCACTCAGGATATATCTCTTATGCCGTCTGTCTGAGGGGGAGGTGAGAGATTGTTACCCAGGATGCTTTTCTCAGCCACTCTGCCAGTCTCAGGCAAGGTCAGGCCCCCTGTTACCGCCACCCTGCAATCATTGTCGAGGTGCTGCCACCTCTGAGTGAGATCCAATCACTGAAGCCTTGGTGCTCAGACACAATGACCCTCGACGGGCTAAGAAAAGACACACAAATGCTATCACAAGGAAGTCGGCGCTAAAAAATGGGGCTGTTACCGCACAAAATCCGCTCAGCCTTTCCCAGAAATCCTCCAGCTAAAGAATAATTGCCAAATGTATTCCTGCCTTTCTTTATTGATGATAAATCTATGACGGTATACCAATCAATATTCATAAAAAAATCCATTTTCCAGACGCATTCTGGCACAGACTGGGTTACAGCCACATAAATCTGCTAATCAGGAAATTTATAGTGGAAGGACTCGCATACAGAATCACTCTCCAGTCCCCGCTAATGCTAAATGCAATATGTTTTACAGAAATAGCCTCCTTGAATGCTCTCGTACAGATGGTCCTGCATATGTTCTATACTCAAAATGCCCTTTAGTCTATATAAAGATGTTTTTTGCATTTTTTTTTCCCGCTAGTGAGAGAAGATAAAGGAAGGATGGGAGGATGAAAGCATATGAAGCAAATGGACCCAAGCCAAGAATGAAACCTGGTTTTCTCTGTATTATGTTTTGCGCTCTTTACCACTATTACTCCCCCAGTGTTGTTTTAATGTCAACTCGATGCCCGTTCTTATTAATTCATGGACACAAACTATGAATATTTATGCCTCTTGCTGCTGACAGGTATGGCCGCAGGCATTTTGATTTCAGGTTACAGCCAGGAGCCAGGGCAAAAGTGAAGGTCGCGTACACCTTGCTACAATCCCAGTAACATGGAATTTCTTACAAACCTGGACGAGTTTCCAGTTTGTTGCCACTAGAATTAAAGAGGCTCGGGAGCACACAAAGGAGACTACTGCAGTGCAACTAAAGGATTTAAATGCATTATAAACAGAATCTATCCAACAAAAATGAAGAACTAAAGAACAAACTGTCAGCTTTACTGTGACATTGGTTTATTATATTGTAGCCTTTACTGGAAACCATACGCATTAGCAAAAACAGCTTGTTTTCATAGGAAATCATTTACTGGATAATAAATGTCACCATTACAAGGCCCCATTATTTTACTGGAGTCCTGCCTGAAATGTAGTGTGACGAGGCCCCTCCTTTGTCCGAATGCATTTGTAATGATAACTCAAACGTGTGGTGAAGATGACAGTCACACAATCTAGCGCAAAAGTTGTCATTTCCTTTTTTGGTAATTGAAATAATTAGTTAGCTAGTGTCCCACGTGAAACAGACAATAACGTTCCCTATAATTGTACTGTGGCTTGTGTCCAGACAGACCTCCCTCTAATGTGTCATTAGCCTAATGCAACATTCAGTTCCTCATTAGGCCATGGCCAACGCTGTCCTTATTAACTGAGCCTTAAGTGCATCTCTATATCAGATGAGTCATTCCTGCGTGGGCCACTGTCACTCACAGTGAAACTGAGAGAGTTTGGTGCTTGTATGGAGACAGTTAGAGAAATCTGCTTTGAAATCCGTCATAGGTATTAAGGACTCAAAACTAAACGGTTTCGATGACTACCTAATTTTTTGCCACTTATGGGTGTTTTTGCTCTCCAGGAGGCCCAGAAACTGTCTTCTACTCACCTGGTATCTTTATTGTGAGTCAAAAATAATCACTGCACCAAAAATGCTCTATGAAAGGAGCTCTTTTGTTTGTATTCTGTAGTTTTTATACTTTTTTTATCTTTGTGGTGTAAAAGAAGTGACGGTGATGCAGGGTACATCGCCATAATGACTAATTACAAGCACAGTTTGTTGGGATGTGACAGTGTGAAACTCCCTTGCAGTGATAGAAGAAAGGGTTGATGCCACCAATAATGCAGTATAGCTGCAGATAACCTTGAGTCCCTGTGGAGGACTCCCACACAATTAACTATGTGCTCCGCGCCTTATCAACCCACTACTGACAAGTCTCCCATTCTGCTTGGATTTATTCCTTACACAATTAAGTGATTTAGTTGTTTTAACTTGAAAGGAGCAGGTTTTTGGTCTGGCCCCTTTGGGAACCCATGGGGGACGGCTGTGAATGATGATGATGCATTAGTGTAATGAGACGCCTAGATATTTACAGCATGGTTTCAAACAGACAGACGCCTGGCCTGCAGCCTTTGACTCCCACATCTGGCATGGTGGAGAATTTAATTTGAGATGGGGGGGATTTTTCCTCTCCCATTTCTCGATGATATCCTCATTTCTTTTCTGGCTGTTATTGAGACAGCCTTTAATGTTGGGATGTATCCATATGCTGGGAATGGGACATGCGTTGTAACCCGGAACAACCTAATGGCCAAGACATGATGACCAGTACAAAGTGAATTATCTACGGTGGTCCCCTCTGGCTGAAAGATCCAGACCTGAGTGCTCTTGTTGCTCCATTGTCTAATTTAACCAAGGAGAGAACACGAGAAAGGAAGTGCTGTCTGTAAATCAAGTAAATGACTTTAAAACACTGGCAGTAGCTCACAGGGTGGTATATATCACTGTTTACTTTAACATCGCGTCAAGCCGATCTTGATAAATCACAGTTTTTCCCTCTTTGAACCAAGTCTTTGTGACACGCGTGCAGATGAGAGATTGCTGTCATGGAATATCAAGTGCTGATTTACTGTATAATAGATTCAGCGATGATGCCTCCTGCTGTCCCGCCACCTGTTCTGTCAGCCGAGAGCCGTGACGCTACGCACACATCCACGGCTCGTTTAGCAGCGCACTGCTCTTCCAACAATGAGAACCACACTATTCACCAGGCAAACACACTCCCATCCTGAATGAGAGATCCACCTGTCTGCTCAAAACTCTCTCCTGATAAGGGGAAACAGTCAGGACGGGGTTTATCTGCAGTTCTGAAGGTGTGTCCTTCCAGTCTCAGTGGAATCCTGTCCCGTATTCTCTACTCGTGACAGTGATGAAGAGCCTCAGTCTGGGTTTTTGGGCTCCCCGGTGAAAAATGAAGCCATTAGTTGCAGAGGAGAGGGGAGGTGCAGGACAGCCAAGGTTCGCGTGATCAGGAAGGCCTTCCTCTTTCCCGGCATGCTGGCCCAAATAGGACAGTCCATCTTAATCAGGAGCCCAGCGTGCAGCGCTCGCAGCAGATTTTATTCACTCAGATGACAACATTACCATTTTCTCCTTAAGTGAACCAATAATAGATTCTAAAAGCTAAAGCAAACACATTAATTTAATTTAGTCTCAGTCGTGTTGCTTGAGCTTCTTTAAGGTTACATTATATGGACTTTGTCGCTTCAATCTGATGTAAACATTGCAAAAACCTTATTATTCACACACACACACACACACACACTTGCAGTTGCATTTTGTATATTGTGATTCACTGCTTTCGTTCATAGTTAAGCTAGTTTTAGAGAGCATTGTGTTTCTCCCTCCTCTTCCCCCTAACTCGCCTCTAGGCACCTCTGGACTGACTCATGGAGCAGAAGTTGCTGCCAGCGCTGTCGCTGATAATGCATGTCTACATGTAGTCACACTCCGAAATGTGCCCGTGTGCTTGTATATCTGTGCATACAGTTTGTTGACGTGTGCGCACTGCTCAGCTCAGGCAGAAATTCTGCAGCCTGTCCAGAGGTATTACCATCAAACTCCAAGCAGCTCACTTTTCCCTGTGTACCCTCCAGCCCAGCGCAAATTATTCCAAACATGAAATATGTGTGTTTGTCTACTTCATATCTTTGCAATAAACTGGCAGCTTTGTGGGTCTTTTATACACGTGGCTGCCAAACAAGGGTTCAGGGACCATAAAGGGTTCTTCAGAGGCAGGAGCAGCATTTTATTATTCATTTCACAAAATGTGTGGCATGCCTTTGAATGAACACATCAACGGGAGCAAAGCAGAGACTTCAGAAATACACTCAAACTAATCTTTCCAAATAAGATTGATTTAAAACCTCAAAGCCAACAGATTCAGCACCTACTTACCCCTCTTTGTTTTCTGTTTCTTTTCAGTAACCATGTACGATGAGGCAAGGGTACCGTCTCCTAAAGATGGTGCCAACAGTTTGGCCCAGGCGGCTGTCCCGGGAGCGGGAACGGCATCAGGAGGTCAGATGTCAGTCGGTGCAGTCCTACAGGCTAAAACTGAAGATGGACAGCCGGGTGTGGAGGAGGAAGAGCCCACTGCGGAGCCCATCCTGGTGAAAAAGCCACACAGAGAGATCCTAGACCACGAGAGGAAGAGGAGGGTGGAGCTCAAGTGCATGGAGCTCCAGGAGATGATGGAGGAGCAGGGGTAAGCATTCCACATTTACATTTACATTGTGAACAAGCACTTGAGCTGCACCGGGAGTCAGTGTCGAGGTCTGCTTCCATTTTCACTGAACAAGTAGTTGTTTTTTGTTTATTTAGTATTCTGTCATTGCAGTGTGAGCTATGAAAGCATTTTGGGTGTTGTAAAATCTTGCCGCTGACACGTATGTAGCTGTTGGGGAGCTGAGTTCACAAGCTGCAAAAAATATTACATCCCAAACCTGTTAGCTACCAAAAGTCATTTATATTGCAGAACAAGACAAAACACAAAAAACACAGAACAGAGGAACTATTTGAATTAAGAAGTGGTGCCAGACTGTTATGTTTGTGGATATAGCCACGCCAGCATAATAAAAGGAGATAAATACATTAAATATACATCCTATGAATAAGAAAGAATCTATACAAAATGCAATGGTATAGGAAACAGACAAGTGGTGGTTTGAGAAGCTAAAGTAGGCTCCACTAGGACTGAATCCTTTTGGCAGAGCTTTGAGGGCGTCTTGCTAAGCTGGGTGCCTTATTTAGCACAATTGTCACTGTTCACGAGCGGTGACGGATGATGCCTTTGTGTCCCACCACATACTGGGCAGATGCCTGCGGAGAATCCAGGAGAAGGTGATGATCCTCGCTGGTGGGTAAAAATAAGGAACCACATATGTTTCAGTCACAGGAGATACCACACTGTCACTAGTGGGAGTGAGCTCGAAAAGATATGGAGACTATTTTAGATTGTTATTTTAAAAAAAAAGTTTAAAGGAAAATTTAAGGAAACTATTTTGCTCACTGAACTTTTGAGGAAACCATCTAATTTAAGTTCTTTTCTTAAAGCAATGTCCTATAACTTAGGTTTCACACTACTTTTACTTCTCTTTAAGATCAACACAAGAACTTTAAGGGCATGTTCACCACATTAATGCCGTTGTCATGTGAAAATTGTAGTATTATAGACACTAACAAAACTGTTGGTAGAGACTGAGACCAGCTCTTTTTTGTCTGGTTATAGCAATGTAAGCAGACTTGACTAAACTTTTTCTGTAGCAGGAGAAAGAAAAGAAATACAAAGCCCTCCTAAGACACATCTACACAATACACTTTGGATACCCACTGAATCAACAGCTGCAGTGGCACAGTGTGCATATTGCATTTTCCCTCTCCCAATTTTCTGCCTAGTGCAGCCTTAATTGCCGCAATTTCTCACACTCCCACCTCATAAGCTAAAACACACATGTCCTTTTCTGGCCTCATGCATTGGCTGCACTCACCTCTAAATAGCAATCTCAGGGCTTTTCTTTATGCATACTGCTGCTCACATAACAGAAAACCCCAGGTTAGCAAAGACTGTAATTATTAATCTGGTGTCAGGACACAAAAAAGTCCTTTTCCCACAGACGTCTTTTTTATTCACATCACATTTGTCATTTGTAGAAGCCGGATAATCCCTGATAGATTAGGGGAGGGGAGGTGTAATTGCAAAAAGGTCAGGCTAATTAGTTAGAGTTCCTTTGGGTTGAATGAAAGAGGGGATAGGTGCTTTTCAAAACCAGTCCGAGAGACACACATTTTTAAAAGATTAGAGCTTTATTTTTTTATTTCTTGTCTCCGAAAGGGGACAAAAGTTCAGTCTCACAGCTCTCTTTAGGCATTTCAGAGTGATCACTTCATTTGATGTTTCTGTAGGGTTTTAACAGTCTTCCCCATTCTCCAAGTCATTTCTTACCCATCTTTCTCCCCCAAGCATGACGAAACATGTCAGCCAATAGGACCTCGTTAATAGCGGCCTGTGACAGATGTATCTTATGATGTAGCTGAAAAGGAACTGCTGGACTTTACAAAAGGGAGGCGGAGGGGGGTGGACTCATGCCATCTGTCAAGGCCCCGTCATCTCTTTGGCCTGCAGACACTGCGGCTCCTGCTCTGAGAACAATGTAGCGGTCGTGACGCCTAGCGGAGCAGGCTACAGCCGCAGTTGGGCTAATGATGACAGAACACGCGGCGAGCAGACAGCCGTCCTGACCAGCTCCAGACAGTCACACTTGAAGGACATCAGCTGAGTGTTAAGACTCTGGACGGACCTAAGTCATCTTGTTAAGCCATAATAAAGGAGGATCTCATTTGGCAGCTTGTCCCGACATAGCTCCCCTTCCTTCTCCAATTCCTAATGTGGCTTTTTAAATGAGAGCCTGCGTGCATGTGTGCAGGATTAACGGATCGAGCGGGGGATGAAACACTGGGATAGAGTCGTTACAATGCCAGGCATTAGACACAATTAAGATGGAGTCTGTTTTCATTTGTTGTAGATTTAAGCCAGCGGGAGTCTCAGTCTGCTCATCACCTCCGAGTCTCTGTCCTCACTGAGGCCGAGATGAAGGATTAAGCTCAGGGGCGAGTTGGCTGGCTGCCCCCTCCTCTAAACCTGGCAGACACTCCTCCTTTTATACATCCCCTCGTGCATTTCTCTAGAGCGAACGATAAATAGGCTGTCAGGAGTGATGGCCTCACCCCGGGAGCCAATTAGAATGGCTCTTCAATTAACGGAGAGGGTTTATTTAGCCGTCCAGAGCTTGGCAGTCCTCATCTATTGGCTGTCTGAGTGCTAGCCCTCTGCGGGGAACATTACCCTTTCATGTATATGAGGTGGGCTGGAGGTTACGAACATGAAACCATTTATACATGACTCAGAGCAGATCTAAAAAGCACGGTGGCTTTCAGTGGGTGTCATATTCATAATGAAACAGAAGGGAATCTGTGTAGCACTATAAAGTAGAGCTGCACAATATTAGGAACAAATGTAATATTGTCGAACACAGGGATAGCACATTTTTTAAAGTCTGCCACTCTGCATGCAAGAGTCTGGACTCTCTGTTTCAGTGATGTTTTTTCCAGACTAATTGAAGCTGAATGATGAGCATGATTTGAACTCGTGTGGTGTCAGTGCCTTTTTCGTCTTCTCTAATGAGCTCTCTTCACAGGACCCCACTCAGTTGAAACTACACGCCACACGCTGCTTCTTTTAAACACATGAAACTGCACGGCCCTTTATTCACTGCGTGTACCCTCACACAAAGGCAGGGTTTACTTTAGAGAAGAAGGATGGCAGTTTTGTCTCTTTACAAATGTCTGCAGCTTGCTTATTTATGCATCAGTGTGAATGTATCATAGATGGTACAGGGCATGCTGAACAGAATAATTCACTCTTTGTGCTTCACCAAGCGGATAAATTAGATGTGCATTTGTATATTGAAAAATTAATGTGTTGTTTTAAAGGTGAGTTGAGGGGTGTTGCAAAGGCAAGCAACTAAACAGGGATGTGAATCCATTTGGAACAGTCTATTATCAGGGAAGACTAAATTGGCCCAGTTTGACTACTTCAGCTACAGAAGTGCATTAAAAAACATCTGCAGCACTCTGTGAATTAGAAGTGCTGCAAATAGCACAGATTTTATTAAAAGTGCTGCCAGACCACAGCAAATAACTCTCAGTGTGCTCTGATGAAGGCTTCCCTGTGAGCCCAAGCCCGCATCATAAGACGATAAGCCTGTGTCCAAAGACACTAAATTGGAGGAAAAGCATCTCTGGGAGAATGACCCATTTTGTACACTGTCACTGGAGGGGCTCCAACCTAATCTACCCGATCCATGAGAGACAAAACAGCCTCCAATGGCAGAGTTATAGAAGCGCTCAGATGAGATGAGCAGTCAGAAAGAGTGGCAATGGCAGATTGTGTTCTTCCGAGCATTGATCTGCTTAGACTGTGGGGGAGGTGAAAAGGGCAGCTTTATGTTGCAAGAGAGAGGTCTGTTCTTCATTTTCTACCTTTGTGCCTAGTGCTAGCTGTTCTATGTTATCTAACCAGGGAATCTATGACAGTAGAGTGCATCAATTGAATCCTCTTCACTGGAGAGTTTGCCTATTCCTCTGTGGTACCAGCAGGTCATTTTAATTCTGCCCCTGAAATAGAAGCGTGGGGGCGTCTAGGTTTGCCCTCCAATGTTCAAGCACCGTTCAATCTCACTAACTGCACTGGCATCGCTCTGCCTATTACTCTGCGATAGCTGCAGTGTTTCATAGGTGTGCAGCAGTGCCTGGGGACGACTTGTGGGAAAAGGCTTTTCAGACGCATCTCATTGGTGCTCAGCTCGACTGCACACAAAAAGCCACCCTCCACACACAGCCACACGCTCATCAAATCGATGACTATCAGCGTGAGGACGGTCTCTGGGCCGCAACTATTCATTTCCCAGGATTGCGAATTAATGGAGGGAATCTGCGGCTGCTCGGAGCTGTCTAATTACTCCAATCAACTTCTTTAATCGTGGTGATTTTTCATGGCGGGGGATGGTGGGGAGTCCCTCGCACTAATCAATGTACCTGGTCCCTTTCCACTCAAATCACTGTGATGTCGAATGTTGTAGGAAATAAGGTAGTCTGCGTAAAATGCTTTTGATTGGCTCCACTGGTTAACTTCTAAATGCTTTTGACATTTGACGGCACTTTCTTCCATTAAAAATACAGGTCTTTTCTCACTCAACTAAAAAATGTTGAATCGACTTTGAAGTGGGTTGTATTAAGCACTTATCCATGGTTAGCTACAGTCATGGATTAGAGTTATAAAGCTTAGGGCGAACATTGATTACATAAAACCAATGATAGCAGCTACTGAAGTATCTATTAGGAAAACTTTTTTTTGTGAAATAAAATTAAATGAGCAATTTTTGACTGGGAACTGAAGCAATAGAGCTCTTTCTAAAGCTATGAATTTTCTCAATTTTTCTTTGATTTGTGTAGGCATATGTATGTATGTATATGTATGTATGGCATATTCCCGTTTGTTCCAGTTTTTCATGACCTGTTCCGTGTTACTAATCATTAACAAGGAAACTGGAAAAAGTAAACTCATCTTCAGACCAACTACTTTTTGAGGGGTATTATTACAGCTTTGTCCAGGAGGTCTCATTGACTGTGAATAAGCCATAGTCTTCAAAGAATCCAGCTAAGCCTATTTGTATAATTGTTACCTTGCCTTGTTCATACTGGCCAATCTAATGTGGACTGCCTTTGTACTCTGCATTAGCCAGGGGCAGAACAGATGGTGAGTGGGAAATCAGCGAGCTTCACAGCTGGAAAAGTGTTAATTAAATGTACAGATAAGAGATGTGCTGTTCCTTTGTGCTGACAAACATCTGACATGTGGCTCTTCTTTCTAAGGCTTTCATTGGCCATTGATTTCCTTCCTGTATATGAAATTACCCGCTGCACACTCCATGTTTTCAAGTTGTGCTACGATTCACCTCCAAACCCCAGCCAGGTTGTAGAGGCTATGCTACTGCTGTGTTTGACTAGAGTAAGAAATGTTGACGGATCAGAGGAGACAAACTTTTTTACAGGTAAGCTGTCCAGTGTCTTAAAAAAGTGAAGCTGTCCGATAAAAATAGAAGGAAGACAAGGAGGTTAGGTAGGTCAATTTCAAACAGAGACTTTCGTTTCACGGGTTCTGACCTTTCTTTTTGTGCTTTAACTGGAGTGTGGACAGAGATGGCTGCAGGCACTAACATCCCGGCCATCGTCGGAAAAGTGTGAAGAGAAAACCACATGCCGTGTTTATGGACAAAGAACCTTCACAGTGAAAATCTGGTCTGATTCCTCTTCCTGTTGTACACCAATCTCCACTGTGTAAGAGAGAAAGTGCGCAGGAAGAGCAGTGAAGATGGAAGCTTTAACGTATGCTGATAGGTTGAGCTTTGTGCATGGAAAGCCATGAATATAGAGCGTGCGTTTGTGGCCTCCATTGTGCTGAGTTGACAGCTGCCGGTGCTGAGAGATTGCCGTACAGCAGGACCTGATGGCGCTGTCACACAGGCTGGCATACCCTCCATTCGGGCCATCTTCCAGCTATTTCAGCTCTCTATCACACTTCTCCTAATCTCATTCTCCGCACTGTCGACGGACTGATAGCACCGCGGCCCGGAATACAAGATATCAGCTTCTATATTTAATCTGAGGAGAGCAAACACTCTGCAGGGCTAATGCGGTTTTCACGCTCAAATATGACTGCTTATTTTGCAAACCACCTCAAAGAAAAAGTTTCTGATGGACAGTTCCCAGTACGGGGCACTTCACTATAAAAAACAATCACATTCTTATCAGGAACAATATTATATAGAAGTGCTAAGATTTTAATATTTGTTTATCTTTTTTCGATTTTTCTTCCCTTTTCTGTTTGGAGACAACTGAGCAGCACACAACTCCCTCTAGTGGTACAGACCTATACTGCACAGTCTCTTTAAGGCTTCCAGTCAGTCTCACTTTGTCTTGCGACTCTTTCTCCATTAATTCTTCCTACCTTTTCTCCTCATGTCTGCCTCTGTAGATCTTTATTACAGCTTATTACCGACAAAAGAGGAGACTGTGAAGACGGTGTGAACAGGCCAGGAGATCATCTCGGTGGAGTGTGCACTAAAGACGACATGTACAGTACTGACAGTAGTTCAGCCTCTCAGCATAACAATGGTACAGCAGGGGAGGATGACAGGCCAAGAGGAATTATTAGAGGCTTCCTCACTGAGCTGTCACTGCTTCCACTGTGGCAAGTCTGTGGTCAGAGTCTGGTGTTTGTGTTTCTCACCAACTGAATGCATTAAAAAATGTGGCGCGGTGTTCATCATGTCCCTTCTCACGTTCACACTCACAATGTAATGAAAGCATAAAGGGTCATTTTACGCTTCCGCCATCGCACAGGCTGATAGACACTAAATACAAGAGATATTTGATAGTGAGACATCTCTTTTTAAGCCTCTACAATGTTAATGGATCCCCTCCGATCCATTTATCGCTTACTTTTGTGACTGTAGTGTGTGTGGATATCTGTCTGATACATGACGTTCTCTTTTATGTCTTTCCTCAGGTACACGGAGGAGGAGATTCGACAAAAAGTGAGCACTTTCAGACAAATGCTGATGGACAAAGAGGGAGTCATCACCAGAGAGGGCTCCAACACACAACCAATGTAAGCGCCGACTGCAAAACACTCCTCTTGTGTATTTTTCTCTTCATCCCACAAATCCATTTTATTTATTATAGGGCTTCAAGGGCTCCTAAATGAATTACATGATAAAATGACTCACGCTAATCAAATATGATAGAACTAAAGCATTGCAAATCATAAAAGCCTGCATAAATTGATGTTTGGTTTGTATGATTAATGGCTTGCTTGTATAATAATATCTTCAGGCAGACAGTTCCAAAGAATATGGACCACTATTGCAAAACTTTGTAATGCAATTGGTGATGCTTTTTTGAGCCTCAGTATTCCAGACTTGGACAGCAGAGTGACAGTTGGCATTATAATTGTCTATTTGTAGCTGATCTCTAGCTTTAAGAAGAAGGGAGGGCGAACCGTTCAGCAGCTATAGACCTAAGTATAGGAATTAAATGATATGGCGATTATGAGATCTAGTCATCTTAAGCTGTGTGTGAGAAACAGCAGGATGTAGGCGTGGCAGCTCTCCTGACTCAGCCGTCAGCCTCTATGTGTGAATGACAGAGCGAGCGGTGACAGCGTGACCTGCTGTCTGCGAGTCTAATGACTGCTAATGACGCGGATGCTTCCCCGTTCACAGACACGGCTAATGGCGCTCCCTCCTCAACACTCGAGCCAGCGCCTGACATTTAAGCGGGCCGCGTTAAAACGAGGGGGACCATCTGAGTGGAGGAACAGATGATCGAGGGCTGAACGAGACCGTGCAGAAAAGTTTTGTTAGCATTAGTTCTCTCTGAAGGGCACTTCTGAGCCAGGATGCCGAGTTCTGGTTCCATTTTGCAGCAGTCCCTCCACAAAAAGGCCTTGATGTGGAAAATTGAAGACTTTCATTTGCAGAGGGCTTATCCCTCACCTTCTGCCACACACAGGACTGAACTACAGCCTCCTCCTGTCCACATTAACTTGACAAAAGAACGTTGTAGAAACGCAGCACTGTTGTAAACCCAGCTTTATTAACCTGCAGCTCGACCTAAGGGCATACTCTAGTATAGACTGACTCCCAGGGTTCCTCCTGCCCTCAGCAATAAGTGCATTGTCATT
This sequence comes from Rhyacichthys aspro, assembly GCA_036850595.1. Classification (NCBI taxonomy): domain Eukaryota; kingdom Metazoa; phylum Chordata; class Actinopteri; order Gobiiformes; family Rhyacichthyidae; genus Rhyacichthys; species Rhyacichthys aspro. Next base: position 9,101,543 of record CM072161.1, read on the forward strand.
CCCCACATTAATAGGTAATGCAATAAGGGACTCTCATGTCAGCTCATGTGTTCCATTTGGGCTTCTGTTATGAACTAGCTGATAGTCGTGTGCCCTCTGTTTCAAACAAATGCAAATTTTACATAGACTTCACATCATATTTTGGGTGTTCATAAATGCCGCCCCTGGTTATTAAAGACAGATTAGTAAAAGTTTTATAATAGCTTGGATCAAGCATTCAGGCTCTTGGCTAGAATTCAATTTGAAGCCACTATTTTAGATGAAACTAAAAGTATTGTCTTTCAATCCAGAGTAAAATAACAGTTAACTGCGATCACTATTAATGTGTGACTAGAAGCACTGAATCACCTTAACTAAACTCAAAGTTAACAGATGTAGGTGTTGGAGTCAAATATACTACAGCCCACAAAGTGTTTAACTTCGCCAGAAGGGAAGCTTTTTATTCAGATGCCTTCATTTTCCGTAGGGACTGTTACTATTGACAGCACAGGCCTGTCAGAAGTAGCTTAATGCTCTTATATACACCACCAATAAACAGCCTGCAGTAAGCATGGACACATGAGCTCATAACTCTGTTTACCGATGTCCTGCATTGATTTTCTTGCAGAACGGACGGAACAGGGAAGTGAGGAGAGGGAATACAGCACGTACAGGCTCTCCGATTCAGTCGGGCTTACACACCTTAGGCCGTCCAATCACAGCTGGATCAATAGTAAAGCTGACCCCAGGCTTCGCATAGCATTCAATATTGGACCATATGCCTGAGGCTAGTGTTTCTTTATTAAAAGAAAAAATATGTTTCATTTAGATAAACAGGGATTTGCTGTCTGCCTGGAGTGTGCATACTGAGCAGGCTGAAGGAAAAAACTACCAGATCTAACTTCTACTTCCCACCTGGACACTAGTTCACTATAAAAGGGCCTCTAAAATAAAACCTTTATTTAACAGCTTCTAATAACAATTAAACAATAAAAAAAACATTTGTGATTGTTGTTTTGTCTTCATACCTACCTAAAAAGATTATTCCAATTTTTTAATTAAAATCGTGAATTTATTTTTCTGCTCCAGGCAAAAGCAAAACAACAGCATCAGTGTTTTTCCCACTTACAGTGAATATAAAGCAGTTTAGATACTTTTTAGTCTGGGCCTTTTCTGTCTCAATAGAATTTATATTAGCACATGGCTAATTTGCATAACTCAACAAAGTAGAGCTCATGCTGCTCAGAAGCTACAATGTTCATCAATTTCCAGACACTTCACTGCACTAAGGCATTACAAAATATAATAATAATATGACTCCTTTCTCTAGAGATGATTATTGTGTTTCACTCTGACCATTATTCAAGCTGCTGTATTAGCCACAACACTGTCTATAGCACAAGGGTACAAGATGGCGCTAACTTTTTGCTGTTAAATTCGATTTAGAAATATTATTTTAGACATTGTTCAAAATCACAAACTCGAGTAATTGGGCCTACTTCATAGTATTTAATCTAAGCTTCTTATCCATCACCAACAAACAATATCACTGCTGCCATCAAAGGAGGGCTTTAGTCTGAATGTGGCTGAATGGGTTTGTTATGTTGCAGCCCGAAGAGGCCATTGACTTCAGTCCATCACAGCCAAGCCAGACAGAACTTCTCAGTCAGATCACAACATTGAAAATTCAGTGATTAAAGAAAGGGAAGGGGATTAGTTGATTTATGGCTTATAGCAATACACAATGGCCCTATTTGTTGTTAATCACTCTTCTTGGCAGTGTGCTTCTTTACAATACCTGCTGAGACACTAGGCATTAGACAAGTAATGGCAGCTAAAATGGCTCTTTATTTTTCTACAAGGTATGTGATCACACCATTAGGCTAATTAAATGTCTCTTGTTGATTCCAGTGTGTTTGGTGAATTAAAATTCGGCTTAATCAGCTTACAATCTGGTGTCATCAGTCTTAATAATTCTTTGATTCTGTTTCGTGTTTTGTTCAAAAAAACTAAATTCTCTTAATGCAGGTTCAGCACTTGATAAATCTTGGAGGGTGCTGTTTGAGCACTTCGCTGTGTGGGCAGAAAAGGCTTTTGGGTGTGAAGTAGGGTTATTTTGCTGGTACTAGGCATTCCCTGCTGTGCTCAGTGATGCTCAGCCAATTAGGGGCTCTGTTACCCATCTTCTTCCAATAACAAACCGTCAGGCTTCTGCCCTGCTCAAATGCGCCTCTCAGACACTATTTACTTCAACTAGCAGCTCTTCTCTCCTTGTTATTTTCCCTTTTCGATCTAACCACCGCACTACACTCCTCTTTGGTTTGATCTCCTCACAAGAGAAGCTAAAGGTGGCTAGTGAAGGTTATTTCAAATCATTAACATTCCTAACCTTTGCATATACGTCCATATACATCTCTCCTATTGTGCAGTGCAGCCAGATGGTTTCATATTATAGCAGCAAGGTCAGTGCTGCATGTAATAAAATCATCAGTGAGGTGTTATTTCTCATTTTCCTCAGCCCCATGGAGCCAGGGAGGTCGTTTCTGGAGGAAGAGCGGGTTAATGCGGAAGGCATAGTAGGGTAGTGGGTTATGGAGGGATTAGGGAGGAGGCTGCTGCCATCTGTCTGTATGTACAGCATGTGTGAATACCAAGTGGGAAGATATGAATGCCACAAGCTGGGAGTGACATGCACACTGCTGGGGTGATGGAGGATGATAAATGTCAGCCAACAACGTGTCATCAAATATGGAGGAAGACGTTGACATTGTCACTGTTGTGGAGGGCCTGCGAATCTGTAAAAGTTGGATAATTACCCAAACTTTATGGTTATTTCCCAAACGGATTACTACATGCACATATATTTTACATAGTGAGTGTACTCTTTTCCACACCGAAGTCAGAATAACACCTCTTTCATGTGAGCTTTAAATATGAGAGGTGTTTACTCACAATATACTACATTGCAAGTATCTGGTGATCCAGGCGCCCTGTGTCTAAGAATGTGGGTTTGTTCTTCCTTTTTTTTTTTGCAGAAACTACCAGTAGGTTATGTGTTGTGAAAAACAGAGATGGCTATATTACAAATCCACAACAGGCACAGACACAGTGTATACACTCAGTGAAAGTTCAATGATAAAAAATCAATGGTCGCCCGCAGAAGTCCGTATGATAAATGAGCATGAAACAAACAGACGAAAGTGAGGTTTTTTTTTCCAAAATCTAATGGGATTTGTTCAGTGTGAGTATATGTTTGCACTAGTAAAAACAAAAATCTGACTTGTCCTTATATTATGTAAATAGATATGTAATAATCTCAGACACCTGAAACTAACTCTTCTAAAAGCCTTTAGTGTATTTATTAGTTGCACTGACAGATCAAGATCAACTTACACTACAGTTTAAATTAACCATTAAATATAGATCAGTGTTTGCCTGAATAGACTTTTAAATTTAAAAAGGTCTTACCCGGCCATCATAAATCACTTACCACTCAGGTAAATGATTTTCATCTCTAATTATTGCACTTGATGAACTAAGACTCACTTCAATTAAACTCGGGTCAGTTCTCATTATCCTCCTTGTTTGAGTGTTTTTATGTATGCTTAATATATTTTATAGATTCCAGACAAGCTTTTATCTCACTTTCATTGCACACCGAGATTTTTTTTTAATTTACAGCTTCTGTTTATGTTTCCAGGGTCAACCACTTGCACTACCATCCTGACAAGTATGAAGACGACCCTGAGTTTGTCGGCTATGAAGATGGAGACTATGACTACCACAGTGATAACAGGTATCCACCACAGTATTCTGTATATGTACCGAAGAACATGGATGCGTTGACTGGCCTTTTAACAGCTTTAACTATCTCAGCTGTTTGCACTGTCCATACACTGCATTTCTTTCGATATTCATTAATCTACAGATCATTACAGCGCACAAATGTTGTATGATACCCAAGTATCAAAGCTCATCTTGCTCGGTAGCAGCGAGATAACCAGCCGTTTATGTTTGAGAATTACAAAGGAGATGGCCATTTAGATTTCTGCTTGTGTCACTTCACAAAGCAGATTAAGTGTTAGTGTAATTTCCCCAAAGCAATATCCTGTTTTTTCGGCTATATTGCAATAATATTGTGTCTTATGGCAGAATTAGTTGAGGCAATGAGAAAATTGATGCTTAGGTTTGATGTGTTTTTTCTTGTTATTGCTTCAGAAGCAAATAACTATAATCAAGTTTTTTTTCCCTTTTTTGCAGAATATTATTATAACAATCTTTTGTAAATGATTCCCCTCTCTCTGTTTTTATTCTCCTCGGCCAATTCAGAGTGAAGAGGAAATCAAGCAGCTCTCCATCTCCGCGTCCAAAGAAAAGGAAGAAGAAGAAATCTGGCCGCAGAAGGAGCCGGTGAGTGGGAACAGCTTCTACTGATGAAGTGATTTTTCTGCCTTGTTTGGCTAAACTCATTGCAGCGTGGGTTTGTGGAAGCCCAATTAAAAGTGTAAAAAGCCAAGGACAGTCACAAAAACAGTGAGTCACAGGAGGTGTGAGTATGTATAAAGGTAGACTGGTGGAAGGCCAAATGAATCGAATAAAAAGAATGAACTGGTAATGTAAGCTCTGTTCTCCTTTACAGTGTAATGTAATGCGCAGTGTGCAAAGGAAACTCAAAACACTCAGCATTAATCTGAGGCTTTTTTTTCTCTTTTTTCTGTCTCTTTGCTCGTCACTAGATTTGGCAGCTCCTCGCCCACTCGCAGAGAGAAGAAGAAGAAAAGTGGGAAGAAACACAAGCGCGACAGGTGAGTTGTGTATGAACACAGTGGTGCGTAGCGACAGGAAAGCCGCTCTCACCGTTTCAAAGGGTTGCCTGCACTTGCCCTCATAGTGACAAGTTCAGAGACACATACACTTTTATGTTTCCAATTTAAAAGAAATGAAATTCCTTCAGTAAAAAGACTTTAAAATAATACACGTACATTAGGCATTAAATGTTATTATGCCTGTCTTTAATATGTTTCCCACTGAGGTGATTATTAAACTGGAAATGAATGGCTTCTGAATGACAAAATATAAGACAGAAAGAAGCAGGTCATAAAGGAAGAAACAAAAGTTATGAAGAACAACAGAACAAACGAAAGAATGGCAGAAAGTGGAGAAACAGGGAAGTGGAAGAGAAGGATATTTTATAGATAATAACAAAGAAGGAAGAAGAGGTGAGATGAAACGAAAACACAGCACCTCATCACCACATAACCCCTGCAATGCCTTGGGATATCATAACAAATAATAACAAACCCGTATTGAGCTCTCCTCCTCATTGGCAGCCTGACTCGGGGGAGGGGCAGGCCTAAATGAGTCGCTCTAATAACCCAGCGTGTACGGGGGCTGCACGCAACACAAGAAAAATGAGCCTCTCACCAAATTGCTGAGCACCAGTGCACCGGCCCACTCTTATTTCCCACCTCTCATCCATCCACGCACATCCCAGTCCCCACTCGTCCTGTTTCCTGTGGGTGCCCCCCACTCCCAGCCGCACACACCAAAGTGCTCTCTGCATTGCAGGTACAGTTGATATATGAATAATTTATAGACAGGGCAGAGGGGATCAGCACGCTTGCTTCCTCCCCAGAGAGGATAGCCCTTGACGCTATTACTAAAGCTAACTGCTGCTTGTTTGTTTAAATAGAAGCTTCATCCCCACAATTTCAGTGCATTTTGTCCTATGTGAGGCCAGCTATCTACGTCATCGTTGGAGTAAGGTATATAACTGTGGCCAGACTGTGTGAAAGGCAAGAATAATGGGCTTTCAAGAACATTGCCCCACACGGCCCCTAGCTAACTCCCTCCAGTGGGGAAACACAGGCCACTACCGGGGCCACAGCCCTAAGTCACATATCAGCCATATAGCGTACATTAGCGTGACAGCTTTATTACACTGCTCTCAGCGAGCTACAGTGAATCAACACACTTTGTGCCACTGCTGCCACCGCAGCTGCCTCCCACTCTCACACTTGGCGTGCTGTAGGTGTTTAAAAAAAAAAGGCCTCTTCAGGAAAATAACAACAACTCTTACAGACCAGCCTGACTAATCACCATGGAAACTGTATTGAGTGGGAAAGGGATACAGAGGTGAGGTGTCAGTCAAGCAGTGAGAGCTGATGAATGGCTGTCCACCCATTCAGTCCAGTATGTGGTGGAAGGAAAAATTTCTGCTGAATGTCAGTGGTTATTATTGCTGCTTTGTCAAATGGAGCAGTAGAAAAATGAACTATTAGAGTCTGTCACACAATACAATTGTGTTTATTGTGGTTCCCAGGACAAATACTGTCAAAATGGCACATGGTAATATGTGATTTTGATGTTTATGCCCAAACAATACTAAGCACAAACAGTTTTTCAAATAAGTAGGGTTGAAGGAAGATTAATATTCAATATTTTACTCCAAAGCAGACTTCCAGATTCATGGCAGTCCTTACCAAGAATTTACATTCTCTGTGTTTGTACTCTGTAAATAGAAATAAGTTGGTGTTACAATAATAACCTGAAATTGGTAGTGCTAATATTCTTCCACTCACAGTTTTGCTTTTGATGAAGCAGAAAATGTTTGATTTTGGACAGGAGTAATTTTATTTTTCTGGCACTGCCATTCTCCAATATAAGACTGTCTAAAGATATATCATACAGTTTATAAATATGCTTTCTGAGCTCATCAAGTTTTTCATTAACATCTTTTCACAAAATTGTATAAAGCTATCACATACATAAAGTCACATTTTTGCTTTATTATTTATTAGTGTTTGTTATTATTCTTGTCAGATCCACATCTGGCTCCAGGAAAAAGAGAAGATACCGGTAAGTGTTACACATCATTTAAATTCATAAGCACTTCATCTATAATACAATATGCATAATCAATACTTTATTGTCCATATTGCTTCATTGAGTTCATTTCTTTTCATTACAGTTCAGGCAGCCCAAAGAACAAACACAAAGACAAGAACAAGCAGAAAAAGAGGTAAGACATGCATTAATAGATAAACACATATATATTTAAATGTGTGAATGAGGCAGATACATTTAAATGTTAATACTCTGCTGACACATACAGATTTGTTTGTCTTTATGTATAGGACAACACATTTCCATATTTTTTCAGTGCATTTGATTTACAGCTTGTTATGCACAGAGCTAAAACAATCATCCATGGCTAGCCTTAGTCTGCACCAATACGTGCAATTGGACTCAGCGTCTCATAAATTTATATTGCTATTTTACACCTATTATCTCAGGCTCGGACTCGCAGAGAATGTTAAAGAGCCTAAAGACTGGAGTGCATCTTCTATAAATTATAGGCCAGTTAAACAGAATTTCCATGCCAAACATTGCTGCTGAGCTTGATTCAAATATGTATTAGAATATATATTGTATGTTTTGGTGGTGCATGAGCTGTTTTCTATATGATGTGTGCATACATCCACATAGATCAGTCTATGTATATAAATGTGTGTGTATTGGTGCATATTGTTGTCATCTCTCAGGTCCCCTGGGGAGACCCCCAGTCGGAGTTCACAGCGTCAAGGCAGCTGCTGCAGCTCCCGCAGTGCCTCTGTGTCCTCAGCACGCAGCATCTCCAAGTCTCCTACCAGGTAGACACACACTCATACACACACACACACACACACACATTAATATAAAGCTGCCGGGAGGAGGCTGTCTCTCATTTAATGCAAGCCTTTGGGCATAGATTTGGATACAAATGGATCCTCTCAGAATGTCTACAAATGATAACTATAATAGAGCTGGGACATCTCTCTCAGGTCTCATTCACTTTGATGAAAGAGGGGTTTTTGTGCTCTATATGCAATATCTTTCTGGATAGCTAACATCTTTTAATCTTTTTTGTAACCCTGAACATCTTTTCAGATTTGAAATCCATTAAACACAAACATAATTTGTTTAAATAAATGACAGGGAAATAAAAAAAAAATGTTTTGACGTTGACATTTTAGAAGGATATACTCAGTTTCTTATTAAAAGCCATCGGAGACCATTAGGCTACATTCACACTAATGCAGTGTTTTTTTATCTCTGATTTTTAATCCTGTTTTATTTATATACTGGCAATTTACAACAAAAGCAAGGCAAGTTTTATTTTTTTACTTTACTGAATCCAAATGATATGAAAGTGTGCTGCTGCTGTTTACACATAGATTCTTCTTGTCTTTCTTTAATGGGAGATACTTTTAAGTAAATATCTTTCAAATATTCTACATAATTCACTTGTGTCCTTGCTCTTTCAGAATCAACTCCAAGCACAAGGCGGATGGGCAGAAGGCGTCCAGCACCTCGCTGTCTCCGGGTCCCAACAGCCCCACCGCGCGGCACAACGGGGAGCACAGCCAACAGAGCCGTAACGGCCGAGCCAGCCGACTCAATCTCGCTGACGCCGAAAAGGGGCATGATGTATGTAAACTCCTCTATTTTACCCCCAAACCAACCTCCCCCACCACTCCAATGGTATCAACCACAGGCTTCAAATGACCTTTGTCTTTGTCTCTTCACTTTTAATACTGACTTTTTCTTTGTTTTCTTTAGTTTTAGTTTGTCTCAGCTTGTAGATCAGTTTATTTTTATAGGAGTATATTTTTGACGTGTATCAGACATTTCTGTCCTGTGTAAAACGTGCCACTGCTGTTTTGTTTCTGGCTCTTTTTGACTCCTCTGCCATCTGGTTATTTTTATTCATTTATTTATTTTTTGGTGTTGTTTAGTAATAAAGGGAGGGCGCAAAACAGAACAAAGTTCTAGTTTTACCATTCAGCACACACCACTCACGGTCAGAGCACAGCATTAGCATCCCACATCTCAGAAATGGAAATATGAATAGCAAAGGCACACTGCCTTTCCACCTGGATGACCAAAGAGATGTGTTGTATCTTCCAATTTGGCCACCTACTAAGCCATGAGACAAGTAAGATAGAATAGAGGAAGGTGGCAGTAGCTCAGAGGTCTATTTCCATCAACAAGTATCAAAGCAATATGATAATCCTGCAGATTATATTTTTATTTGTATAGCAGTCCAAGGTCCTGATCAAACATCTGATGTTGCTTTAAAGTGACTCCAACTATCAACACTATCAACCAATCATTCTTTAGCTAAAAAATCTCATTACTTGATGGCCCTGTGGTAACAGTGTCCTATCCCCTCTAATGTCAAGTCCACATAATTATGCATTGTGTTATAAATCACAAACATAATTGTCTACTTTGTGTTGCCTCATGGAATATAACCGTGTCCATTATAACCCCATAGACACGGCCCATGATAGGTTTTAAATCACTTCACCATTTATTATGGAAATACCTTTGCTCTTCTTTAAAGTAAATGGATCATTAAAGTTACACCAGAATGACTATTAGCCTGAAAGGAAAACATTAATCAGGCAAAAGAAGTATAATATAATATTTTCTATGAAGAATAAACATCTAAATGGGCTGTAGATACACTGCTTTAGTACTGCCCTCTGCTATTTCCCCCACCAGGTTGCATGTGTCTATTAGAGATCTCTATTTCTTTGTCTCTTTCTGCTTGTTCCTTTCATTTTCTTAACATTTTAAGTGGTATTTGCCCATGAATAAATGCCCAAATTCTTTCTGTCTTGTTTATATAAAAAGCACTCAAATGCTTTGGAACTGGACCAAGTAGGTTAAACTGGGTATGTGTAATAGTTTCTTCTTGTCAATACAGTTGTCTTTCTTTCAACAACATGTTCTGCTCAGTGATAGATCCTCTTCTCCTCCAGGCGTCAAAGTGCTGCAGGAGTGTAGTGCACTCCTCTCTATCGCTTTACTATGTCAATGTGCATGTCGCCCCTGGGTGGCAGTCTTCTCTGTCCCCTGCAGTTTCTACTATAATCTGTTCAGACCACTGGAAAAGGGTTTACGTAAGAGGAGCAATCCTTTCATAAGAATTAACCAGAGACAGTAGTAGAAAAGTGGACCTTGGGATCATTTTTTGTGGGGAGGCTCAACTGGAGGCTTCAAGTCTGGCCTCCATGAAGTCATACAATCATAATACTGAGGATTTTTATTAGCAATGGTATTTATCTTCATATAGAAATGTCTCTCCACACCTATGACCTTTTAGAAATATAGGAAACAAAAGAAGTCTTCTAAAATATGATAGCAATGGCCTCCTGCTCCCAGGTTATTTTCCGACTCTCCCAAGCTGCCCTTTTTTCAAATATGATAAAGCTTTCTGGCAGTTTGTTGGTCCAATATTCTCCTACTGTCCTTGGTGGCAACTTTTTAGTGCAAGACACGGTCGCCATTCTTATCAGAAACAACGGTTATTAATGGTTTTATCAGTGTGTATCCGGCAGCTTGTTGGTTCTAAATCTGTCTTGTTAGGTTGTGTCCCAGTAGCTGCGCTAATCTGTGAACACTACCGTACGAGACTCAATCACAAACACATTTATTAACAGTGTTACTTCAAAGGGACCCAAGCCATTTTGTACACTTACAGCTGATTTGACAAAACTATCACAGGCAGTGCTAAATAAAGAGAACACCAAAGCCTTGAATTAGGCTGAAGTGGATACTGAAGACCCAGGCCAAAATGTGACTGGGGTCCCTTTTTTTCCAAATGTGTTGACTCTCTAGCTGTCCATTTTATCAGTCAGTACACCCCTCCAAGACTTCCTCTAACCCCGCCCCCTCACCTGTTCATCTGTGTCCTGTGTGTCTCACTCTGTCCTGGCTTTTGTACATTTTCTTTTTTTTCTTCTTTTGGCCACATCTGTCAGCTCTGCATGCCCCCTCTCTCTTTGTTCTCCTACTCCTTTCCTCCTCACTCTTGACACTAATAAATATACTATGACTAATAACTCTTGTCCACTTCCCTCATCCCTTCCTGTTGATACAAATATGGCTGCATTTGTACAAGCGAAAAAGACAAAGCAACTCATGTAGTGTTGTTAGACTCATCTACTTTTAGTTTTGGTTTGGATTTTTTTGTTTACCCCTTTCTTTTTGGTTGCTTTATTCTCCTTAGGAACCAAATCTGTAGCTTTGATACTAAAAGAGGTCATTGTCTTTTTCCCATTTCGCTGCGGAGAACATTCCTTTCTACTTTTTTGTTTTTCTTTCTTTCTTTCCTGTTTTTATGTTGATATTGCATACGTGTCACTGATTGAAATGGAAGGTAGGTAATGCTTTGCCTACGCACGTGATCTATATGCAGATGAGAATGTGACAAGCACCCTAGCCTGAGTGACGTCAATGTTTCTCTCTTTCTTTCTCTCTATCTCTTTCAATGGTCAAATTGATTTACTTCATCAGTTATGATTTGACTCTTCGGAGATTGGAGTACGTAGAACTCTGGTTGTCCTCTTCCTATTTAACTTCATTCTGAAGTCCCGCTTTATCTTCCAGGTCCATTACTTCTCTCCATTTATTTTGTTCTCTTTTTGGTAGAATGCATTCCTGTTTGTCCAGCATCTCTCTGTTTGTCAGTGTATTAGCACATTTTTTTTTTTTTTTACCATGTTAAGTTCCGCAAATCAGTGGTTGTGTGTTTTATTCTTATTCTTCTAGAAGTTCTTAGTTTTCTTCTGTTTAGTAGGCAGTCTGTTTCTGCAACAACAAAAGAACAGTTGGAGCTATTGCTTTAATCCTTAGCTTACAGAGCAGCGCCAGGAGCAGGTGATGATGCATGTAACCAGCCAGATGGATTTGGCTCCATACCGTCGATCACCTGTCAATAATCAAATGTGCAACACAGTCCCTGGACTAACCTATCTAGAGTTTTAGAAGTAATATTTAACTTGTTTAGCAGACCAGGATAGTCCCCTAATAGAAGAAAGCACCAACAGAGTAACTCAGCAGAGTGCACTGTGGACATTGCCTGGTGTAAGATCATTGTTCATTATTTTTTGTCAGTTTGTATCAGAAAAACTCACTAAATCAACCCCGACCTCTAGAGTATTTTAAATTCTGAAAATAAATCCAGCACAGTATTCACAGTCAGTGTTATTGCCATGACATAATGGCTTTTTGTGGTTGTAAAATGTTCCAAATGATAATAAAATAATCTATTTGAAATAATAAGAAACCTCTCCAACTGTGATGAAAGTGGAATGGTGGTCGGTCTATAGCTACTGTATTGTTCCTTTTTTTACTGAGGCCATGTTAAGAGAAACAATAACTACAGAAATGTGGCCTTAAGATAGTTAATCTATGATGTTATCGGCTGATAAAAGTCTCCTGTTGTATATGGAGTCAAGGGTAAAGAAAAATACACTTTAAAGTGTAGGCAGGTCACTGGGCCCTGAGGACTGACTTTGTGTGAGGTATTCCCTGCACATTGTGCTTCTCCTCTTTATTTTCCGTTCTTTTCCATTGATTTTCATGCATTGTCTCATGAGTCACTGGCAGGGAAGGGTTTTGTGTCTTTTTCTCTTGCATTTTGTGAATCTAATGATGCACTTATGTTGCCCCACTTTTCCCTTTTCTTCATACCTTACCTACTAAAGGAGGGAATACCACTTTATTGGTAAGTGGATGTTAACCAGAAGGGAGTTAAACAAGAGTAACCATTAAAAAATCAAAGAAAATGGGTCGCTGTTCACATCTCAACAATTGTCTTCAGGAAAAAAAATCCAGAAAGTGAAAATTGAGTAGCAGATGATTTGTTTTCTGATTCAATTATTCAATAATTGTGATCTTTATTTTGTTCCTTCCATTTCTGTGATGTTCCGTCAAGTTGTCTTCTCTTTCTGTTCGTTTCATTTCTTTTGAACCATTACTAAAACTGGAGAAGTCCTCTGTTTTCTACTCTTCAAAATCTGTAGCTCTTTACTTTCTGCCTCTGCTCTTTAAACTTATTCAGTTCACAGTTCTACTTTTGTTTTCTCCTCTCTTTCCTCCTTCCTAGTTTTTTGTTTGTTTTGCGATTATGATTTCTTCAACTCATTATGGTTTTGCATGCCAAGTATTGCATGCGCTGCACCATAGAGGACTATCTATAAGCCATATGGAGAAAACCTTGATCTTTTTCTTTTAGATGTTTACCTTCTTTTGGCAAGTACACCGTAGCACTTTAACACCAACCCGGAAACTCTCTAATGCTGCTGTCACCCTTTTCTTTTTTTCTTTTTTTTCCTCCTTTGTTGGTCATAATTTCTCTACAGAAGCACCGTGTGCTGACTTCTGGATCTTCAGGCAATTCTCTGCTGAGAGAGCACAAGTCGCACAGCGCCACCAACAGGAGCCACACAGGACAGATGTGCAGCACAGCTGACACTGGGAGTGTGGACGGCAGAAACGCGGCCCTGGGAAGCTCAGTTACCCAGGCGACAGGGAGGAGAGGGGGCCACAGAGGACAGAACAAGAGCTCCCACTCCCCGGCTCACAGCAGTGACTCCACAAACTCCCACCACAACCACAAAGGAAAGACGTCCCGACACCAGAGAAGGTAAACATCTCATCTCACCACAGGACAGTAACGTGTTGTGACGGGCTCTGGTTAAATATTTGATGTCATAAACTTACTTATTTTCAAGTATCTTGCATGCATTGTGACAGATAACTTTTTTCTCTGGAAAAGCACATAATAACTCCACTTGTTCGTAGCTGCCATGACTGAAAGCGTGCAGTCATCATGAACTCAGTCTGAAGCTGCCCTTGGCTGCATGTTTTTGTTGTAGTACAAACTATTTCAGGGTTGCAGAACTCATTCAGATCTTGCTCTTCACAGAACAAAAAGCGGACACTCTTCTAAGAGACACCACCGCTCTGGTCGAGGCCAGCCACACCACCGCAGCCAATCACCATCTCCAGGACGCCACAAAAAGAAGGAGGAGTCCCGGAGCAAGCAGAACCTGCGGCAGCGCAGCAGCTCGTGGAGCAGTGGCCGCTCATCATCGCGCTCTGCCTCCAGGGATAGAGGCCCCAGCAAAACCAAGTCCCCACACACCAGACAGAACAACTCCAGGTAACAGCTCTCTTAAAGTCACACCTGACAGGATTTAGCGTGAGTGCATGTTAGTGAATGTCCTCTCTGTGTCCTACAGAGAGAGGGACAGTGCAAACCGATCTGACACGGACAACCGAGCTCGACGTCGCTCTCGAAGCTACTCACCCATTCGCAAAAGGAGAAGAGACTCCCCCAGCTTCATGGAGGCACGCAGGATCACCAGGTAACATTTCAACTTCACAACACACAATGGAAAACTGGCATTATGATGTTGTCTCCTGTATTGGTGACACTTGGTATCTACCGCTTCTCACTACCTTTTGGTTTTAATATACTAGGTTTCTAGTGTTATAAATATACAGACATAATTTAGCTGCTCAATGCCTATTAAAGTTATTATGAAGTAGAACTGAATTTACTCAACCAAACACTGTGTAACCTCCAGTCTATACAACTCCCTCAGTGTAGGTTAATTAACATTGTCTGATATTGGTTTATTTAAGTGTTTAATATTCTGCTAAACATTACTGAATACATTTCCTATTTAAAGCTCCTCCAGACTGAGAGCAGATTTGGATCACAGCAAGCCTCATTTTCTGCAGTTAAATGTTTGAATTATACGCTCCTGTGTCTTTGAAGCTTGTTATTTTGCACTGGTTTATTAATTACCGTTAATTATTTATTTTGATTTCACCATTAACATTACAATTAAAATAACTACAGTGAATTTAAAAGACGCAAAGCGAGAACACAAAACAAAAGTCTCCTGCACATCTTGTCCCACACGTGTACATGGGTGAAATATGTGTGCCTTGTCATTTTTCTCACTCTAGTCTTAAAGGTCCTGATTCCAAGACAACGGGATGCCGCTGAACCAAGCTGCAGGCTAGTTACCCTGGTAACTGTTGCTGTGCAGCAGGACCCTGCTAGTCTGACTCCTGAAGCAAAACCACCCGAGCTCCCTTGAGTAAAACCTGGCTTTCACCTGCCTTCTCTGTCCTCTGCCAGTTTCTTCGTCTGTGTCTTTAAACACATTCAAATTCACCTCGCATCAAAAGATAAACTCCATTGTGGTTATGCACTAATGTTTTAACACCGGGGTTCTGAGATTAAAACGCTATCAAGGCTAATTTAAGCAGGAATATCCTGATTGCACGGGCCGGCAGATAGAGAAAACAAAGGCTGTGTTATCTCCATGTCTGCTCAAATGACAGCAGCAGGAATACCTTGATGGCGTAGATATTTCTCCCCGCACTGTTGACTGTTGACTTTCGGGGTGTGGGCCTTCACTGTGAGGAAAAGGTTCATTTGGGTGCTAATGGCTAATTACTTTACAGGAAACACGGCGGGTGGCTATTAACAAGGCATTCTGGGAGCTTACACTAACCACTAGTATTTTTCTGCTTTGTGTGAACCTGACTTAACAGCTTGGCCTTTTAACCCATTTAGATGCTGTCTTTCAGAAGCGGCACTGATCAAATCTAAACCTAACACTGATGGGTTCTTGATTCCAAAAGTGTGTTTTTTTGTGTGTGTTTTTTAACACGTAGGGCTGGGCAATTTGAAATAAGTCTGTCTCAGTCCTAACTACACTGGATACCAGACAATTACCCTTTCATCTGTTATTGAATATCACTATGAATAAACAAGACAAAATAATATACTTCCCAACTCTCACAAAACACTGCAGTGACTTTTCAAATACTCACAACAGCACACACAGTGCAACTCAGTATAATTAGAATGATAGTTCATAGAATCATTTTGGTTTTGCCCAGCCTAACTAACATGTTACATTCATCCGTCTCTGTCCCCACTAACAGTCTTATCTATTTTTGTTCTCCTAGTGCTCGGAAGCGGCCGATCCCGTACTACCGTCCCAGTCCCTCGTCGTCCAGCTATGACAGCAGTCCATCGAGGTCGAGCCGCAGTCGCAGCCGAAGCTACAGCAGCTACAGCCGCAGTCGCAGCCACAGTCGTAGTCGCAGTTGGAGCAGGAGCCAAAGCCGGAGCTGGAGCAGGAGTAGGAGCCGCTCCCGGAGCCACCACAGCTACTACAGCCACAGCAGCTACGACAGCCCTGGCTTCTGAGAGGGAACAGTCCGGTTAACCGCGCTGAACTCTGGTTAAAACTCAAAAGGAGGCGGGGGTTGTACTGTTTAGTCCAAGACATCTCTTCCACATCATGTCTTTCTTTACAAGAGCCTGGATCAAAGAGAAGAGATGCATTTTGATATCTGGGTATCCTTGTTCATATCATACACAAGGTATTCTGTGTCAAAAAGTCTTGGGTCAAGCCTGTAGAACAAATTTGTGTATGAGCACTTTCGTTCCTTTCTTCCACAAAGCAACCAAAAATGAATCATTAAAACGTAAAAGCTATATATAAATATGTACTTATATGAAAAATATTTAAACACAAGTCTTTTTAAGTAGAAGAAAAAAAAATGCATCCATTAAAAGAGTTTACTGTGCGTTTTAAAATTGGACAATTTGGGATTTTTATAATCAATTCCCTCTCAATAGTCTAATTTCATCAAAGCACAGATATGAGCAAAGGTGAGAACAAACGATAGGAAGCAAAAACTGACCTTTTTTATGCTAGAAACTGTATAGGTTTGACTGTATAGATCCTTTTAGTTCTGGCTTTGTAAACTATGCACTGTATATTCCATATGGAGTTTTTTTGAAGGTTAGCATGATGCATCAGGAAAGGACTTGCTGCTCTTTGGAGAGTTGTGCATCTGCGCTCCCCTTTGAACTCCACAGTGTGTCAGCTGCCTGCATACAGAGGTGAACGGGACTGAAACCATGTATTATGTACTTTCTCTTCCCTCTTGAAAAGATTATGTTGCTAATCCTAACTTTTCTGTGGACGGATGTGTGTGTGTGTGTGTGTACCTCCTCTGCAGTGGCTGCTGAGGTTTTGATGATGTACAGGAAAACCGTGTGCTGAAGTGTCCATGCACACTTTCATTTCATTATTTATAAAACCGCTGTATTTATTTGATTATTTATGATGTTATTTATTGTTTAACTTATTGAGCTGTAAAGCAGACCGACAATGTCTTGCAGATGAGATTGCTGCCGCTGCATTCCCTTTGAAATATTTTTGACAGAAGGCCTCCTGTTGTTGTCAGATCAGTGCACAGGATGAAGATGCACTGCTGTGTGTTGATTACGCTCTGACTTTTGCCAGTGGAGCGTCGTGAGCATTTGCCCACATTTACTCTCGCTACTGCCCTTATGACATCCATGACTTATTCCAATAGCTCATTTGAATGCCAGCTATTGCGGCTGTATGAAGGGGTCCGATTTTTCATCTGCTTTTACGGCGAACGGAACTAAAGCGGCCCTCTCCATGCAGCCAAGACTTCATTTTCTGTCTCCTGTCTCCCTCTACAATATTTCTGTCAGAGATCCCTTGTTGTCTCCTTATTGCACTCCTTTAGTAGAAAGACAAAAACATTGAGAAAAGTGTTTTTTGGCCATCCATGCAGTAAAACCTAGAATTAACCCTGATACAACTTTGCAAAATATCAAGTTATTTCAAACTATAGCATTGCCCATTTTGTTCTCTAATGTCATTCTTTGTTGTGTACAAACTATTATACCTGACAATAAACAGAAGCAAATGGGGAATCAATGTAATGGTTTTTGTTATTTTTGTGCTGGACTCGCCTACAGATGGCGCCATTGAGAACCTTCCAGTGACTATGAGACATTACCTTACAGACTTGAGGTAGAATGTTCCCCAGTCATGCAAAAAAAAAAAAAGACAAGCAAAGCAGAGTTCTTTGTGGGACTGTTAATATCAGCACTTCTAACTGTACCTGAAATCAGATCCAGTGATAAACAAACGTGTATGGAAACTTTGGGAATGGTCTGGAATAGTGTAACTCTTTCTTGACCCTTTCTTGACCTTCAATGCATTACAGGCCCACAAAATATGTCTACTTTTAATTGGCTGTGTTCAGTGTATTGTGGATGATCAGTCACAGTCAAGACCTGAGCGGCTGAAAAAGTAATTTTCCCATACAAATTTATGTTTCAATATTTGCAACACAAAAGGATACTCATTTAACTGTACAGCAGCCTCTCAAAAATATTAGTTTTGTTTATTCTTTTTTGTCAGGGACCATGTACAAATGCATTAATTTCACAAGAAAAAAGATGCTTTGTACCAGATTTGGCTACAAGTTGCTTTCCATCTGCAGTCCCCGGGCAGGTGAGCACAACAATAAAACATTTCACAAAATTAACATAAATACATAGTTATAATGCTATAACTGTTACTATTCATTACCAAGCTGTTTCCTAAAAAGACCTTCTAGCCTAAATTCTTCATTAATTAAAATAGAAATAGTTAACAGCAAATATTGATCAGTACAGGTAAACACAGTGTTAGTTCGATTGATGTTGGCATAGTTAATTGTTGAGAATATGTTTTTTAAGTTTTGAGAAAAAAGATGCAGATCTACATTACACTTCAGACTGTCCAGGAGGTGATTCCATTGTTTGATGGTTTTAAATGAAAAGGCTAATTGTGCAAAGGCAGACCATCTTAAAAGGATTATACCGTTTTTGTGAGCTGTGGACCGAGATGTTAAGGTCATCTGTTCTGAACTAAGTTGAATCAATTTCTTCAATGGAGCTGGAGCAAAATTAGAGATAAATTTGAATCGAGAATTAGATTGTCAAAACTCAGCATTTTGTATTTGCTGAGAATGTTTCAGTGATGATATTGACAGTGGTTTTATCAAGTACCTTCAATGCCTGATTACTGACAGATCTGAGTTGGTTTGCTTCATGAAAGATCTGACTCATGAAGCTCACATGGAGGGGAAGCCAAGTTGTACACATTACAACCGGAAGGCAGGAGGTCTGAGTGTGCATAGGGCAGCTGTTACCGGGGAGGGCCTTCCTCCTGCTGGATTCCAATGGAGTATTACGTCTGCCACAAATAGATATTCCAGTACGTTCCACAGGCATGTCGGGGGAGTGAGTTCAGGGGGCTTGGGAGGGCTCTGTTGACAGGGGTGGCGTCAGTGTGTGTGTGTATAAAAGCTCTCAGCTCACCATACCCCATAGTCACTGGAAACTCCTTCCAAAGAGCTCTTCACTCCTAACTCTACACTTCAGCCATGGCAGAGAGACGCATCCCCTTCACCCTGATGCGCACTCCCAGCTGGGACCCTTTCCGCGACTGGCACAGCCGGATCTTCGACCAGACTTTCGGAATGCCAGCCCTGCCTGAGGACTTTGCCACATTCCCCACGACCCACTGGCCCGGTTACCTCAGGCCCACAGTCCTGGCTCCAGACATGAGCTCCATGATGGGTCCCGTGATGGGCCCCACGATGTATCCCGGGCAAGTGATGAACCAGCAGGCCCGCGCCTTGGCCCGTCAGATGAGCAGCGGCGTGTCTGAGATCAAGCAGACGCAGGACAACTGGAAGGTGTCCCTGGACGTCAACCATTTCTCGCCCGAGGAGCTGGTGGTCAAGACCAAAGATGGTGTGGTGGAGATCAGTGGTGAGTCTTGTTTCCATCATCAAAGTGTCTGAAGGCCGTTTCCTGGCCAGAAGTAGAGTGTGATAAGACTCAGCTCACTTGTCAGACAGCAATGTGTTGAGATAATACACTTTGGGTACAGTATGTCAGAGAAGGTGCAAGTTTCCATTCTTTTAGTGCAAGGAAATGATATATAGTACTGGTAAAACCTTTTTTCAGATGCATTGCAGGCGGTTACATAATAGCTTGAGACAATGAGTTCCAGTGCAGTGCAGGGTGGGGGCTTTTTGGATGCAAAACAATGCAGAATCCAACATGTGGGAGTTGACGCCTTAAAGCTTAGATATGAACATAACCCAGAGGCTGTTTATTAAACTGACACTGACTGTTTGAATTTATTTCTTCTTCTTTTTTTTGGTTTGCCCTTTGCACACTTGTGATGGACCAAAGCCAAATGTGCAAAGTGATTCAAGCAGGGAATGCGTCCTGTATAAAAAAAAAGCTGGACTCTCTTTTTTCTCCCACTTGGCCTCAGCCTTTCTCCACTTGCACAAAGAATAATACTCTCTGATTATTAACTGTAACTCACACAATGTGTCTGCTGCTTTAAAAGGGACTGCTGGATGAACTCCAAGTCCACACTACCAAGCCCCACCAGAATATCTCACATTAACCCCAAGATAAACATGGATACAGGGCTCATTCCAAGTGGGATTTACCACCTCATATTTAGAACATAGATAACATGATAGAACATACAGGCTTCACATGTGACCTTTACATGAGCCCCTTGATCTCACAGGTCTTACTTTCTATCCTATACAAAAATAATAGCCCTTTATGTAGTACTCTGGAGTTCTGTAGTGAGGAGAAGCTTTGTCCTGCCTGTTGTCATAACAAACAGACTGCTACTGACTTGACAGAGATGTGACTGACTGTGACACATTGGCAACACCTGATTGAGACCCAACAAATGGCTGCTACATGTGGACAGATATAAATACCAGAAGAGTAAGACCACACAGCCATAGAAAAACTTTGGTGCAATGTTAGTCTCTCTCAGTTTAGCACAACTGATCCTTGAAAGCGTCATCAAACTGTTTTCTCTGTCCTTTAGGGAAACACGAGGAACGGAAGGACGAGCACGGTTTTGTGTCCCGAAGCTTTACCAGGAAATACACGTAAGCATCTTCAGTCTTTTTGCAGAAAATTGGTCGAAAAGCTTGCAGTGCAGCAGTTTTTTCAGGGGAATGCCCTTTTGAGGACATCATATCAATCTTTCCTGTTGAATAAGTTTAGTTTGAGGTTTGTTTGGCCTGTAGAGGGCTGGCTGCAGCTGATAGTGGAATTTCATGCTCTGAAAAGTAGCATTGGCAGTTTGCAGTCTCCACTTCTAACATTCAGGCCTGCCTTGAGCGAGACTATGCTGCCATCCAGAGGCCACAGCACCAAACAGTTACACTTTATGCTACACTGAGCTGCTTTGGAGAATTCTTGTTTCCCTGTTGGCTTAGATTGTGTTGTTTTTTTACAGTCTGCCACCCACCGCTAACGCAGAGAAGGTGACCTCATCCCTGTCCCCAGAGGGTGTGCTCACCGTGGAGGCTCCCATCAGCCGACCTGCTCTGGAGTCCTCAGAGATCAAGATCCCTGTCAACGTTGACAAAAGCGCCGTGGCCAAGAAGTAAATCCGAGCCGTGTCTCTCTTCTGAGCACAACACACTCAAACACACAATTCATACTGAGCACTTTACTCCTCTGAAAGAGACTTGTTTCACATGTGAGAAGAAAACCTGTAAGGGCCCTTTTTGAACATCGTTTCTGTCTCATACATGTGTCCAAATTTCTCATCTGTGGCATAAAACTATTCACTCGGACTGTAGTGACACTGTGGTCTCACTTTATTGGATTTTCATGTGGTCATGGAAACAAAATGATCAGTACTGCAATAAAAATCAGTGTTATATCAAGTTATTTTGGCTTTTTTGCATTGAACTGTGTCTTCATAAAATGCCAGACCGTATTCACTGCATTCAAAAGGCTGTCATTCTCTCCAATCAACTCAACAAAACAACTCATTGTGCAATAAATACATCGTAATATAGTCTTTTGTCTTAAAACTTAAAGAAGAAAAAAAAAAACGTAATAAGTCTCTTCTCTATTTCCCGTGTGCATGGTTTATAATGTTGACCTTACCTTCATCCTGCCACTCCCCTGACTGCAGTGACTCATCAGATTATTGAAGTAAATGACGGTTAGAAAAACTGATAAGCCTTGTGAGATAGGAGATAGGTGTCATATGCACTTGTACAAAATCCAGAGCCATTTGCCTATTTGTGAATCTGCAGAGGGATGTGCCATGTTGCCCAAAGTTGCATAATTCCATCAAACCGAATGTCTCGTATGCATTATTCATGTCCAGATGGATCCATAAATGATGCAGAGTTGCTCTCTCTCATCTCTTGAGTGAGGAAGGTCATTTAAAACAATTGCATCAGGCTAGGGTGTTAGTTGGGAATCAAAAAGACAAAATATAACATGAAATTGTACTGAAATGTTTAGTCAGTTAGTGTGGTTTGGATTGCATTGTGTTCAGGGAGAGAATAAATGGATGAGGATAGATGTTAAAGGGCAATTGTAGGGCGCGGTCCAGACTCAAACAGGACTAAACAGGTCTCCCGGATATAGTGAGTATGCTTTTGGGGTAATTGAGGCGTAGTTGAGACATGAGATCTATCTATGTGTTAGGTTAGTGACTCACAGCACTGTTACAGTTCATAACGTTTAAGAAATTTCAGCTTTTCATCACACGTTACTCATTATCCGCAGGCAAAAAGAACGAAAGAAGCACAACTGGTGGTATGGCCTGTCCTGGTGGCTTCGTCACATCCTTTTTTCTTTTTTTTTTCAGCCTGTCAAACTTGCACTCATTCATGTTGCATGCCAGCCGACTAATGCACACACTAACTGTACTCTTGACTCCAAAGCTGCAGGGGAGGGCTATTTATAGAAAGCCTGGCCATGCACTGAGCCTGCGGCGGGTTGTATAGTTGCACAGGGTGGATAGCTGAAGTGGCCTGGCGCAGTTTTTTTTTTTTTGTTTTTTCACAGACATTGTAGACTGGTGACTAATAGGCTACTTATCAGCTATCATTGGCTTTGAGATGAGTCATTTGTACAGCATTGACAAGCTTTTATACCAACTAAGAGAGCAATAAATGTGCACAATGTGAAAGTCTGCACAGATCTGTTTGTGCAGAAGAGACTCTAAACATCTGTCCAACCAGATGTCAGCTGAAAACATTTAATCTTCTTGTAAATGGGTATTAGATTCATGATCCTTATATTCTATTGTATGTATGCAGAGTTATTTGATGCCGTAGACCGACTCAAGACTAGACAGAAGTCGCGAAACCACTGAGCATTTTCACTTTTCCTCTCCCGTGACTCACCATTTCCTTTTCCTTTAATTCCGCCCCTGAATTATTCATCACAATCTCCATCATTCCAGAAGCTATTCACTCCTTTAACAAGGGAAGGGCCTCGTGTGAAGCTCTCGAGCGGCTGATTGGACTCCTCTTCAGACCTCCACATCTTCTGTAGAGTAAAGAGGGGGACTGAAAAGGATCTCATATCATCTAAAGACGGGTTATAATTCTGTCCTGAGACTGAGTCTGTATCAATGTCTCTAGCATAGAATGTGAAGAATACATGAAGAATATAGTGTTGTGTGATTGTATTATTTAAATAAAAACTAAATACAGCAAGAATATGACTTTAACACATATCAGAGTTGCAAGATAAAAGGAAAACATGCAATAACTATGTGAAAATTAATGACATTACACATTTGATGTTAAATTCAACCAAAGTGGCGTGTGCAAAAATCTAGTGTGCAATGATAAGTAAGCTGTATTATTGATAAGTTAAATTATAGCCTCATTACACTGGAAAGATTAATCTATCAATAGTAAAAGAGTGTTTAGTATATTTTTACTGCAGTAGAAATGTGCATTGCAGTAAGAATAGTTTGTAGCTCATTTTCTTTCTCATCAAGGAGGATATAACTAAATGTCTATGTGTATTAGTATATTATCATGCATTGGTATCCATTATCTGTCCATTTAAATAACAGGACTGATGTGGCCTTAAGAGATGGCAGTTGTAGGGCTCCAGCTGTTGGGGAGGAGCTTAGTTCCACATTGAGCTGAGTTGAATAGAGGCCACAGAGAGAATCCTCCATTACAGACGCAGACTGAATGGAGGACAACATACGATTAAAACAGCATTCTTCCTTTATGTACTGCTCCTATCAGCTAATCTGATAAGCTTTAGCTGACCTTTTGCTAGTTTCAATATAATCTTGAATACTGCTCTGAGAGAGTGTAATTGTTATTTGTAGCCTACTATATAACGTTAGGCATAATTGTCACATGAGCTTCACTGTAAATCAATGTGGTAATTGGTTCGTGAAAAGCAGGTGGTGGAGTTTTTTTTTTTGTTTTTTTTTTTTACCCATAGCAACAAAGACACGATTGGCTAGTTGCAACACCTTAGTCTATTTGTCGTCCAATCAGAATCGCCGTAGCGGCAGGGCGTTGATTGCCTGCCACCCCTGCAGATTTCTCCTCTGCGTAATTAAAGGTAGTGTGTAATTAGGCGTTTGGCTCTGTAATTTAGTAAAGGATTTTTATAATTCCTCTTACTTCATTCACCGTGTTAGCTTTATTTTTTTTTTTTCCATGAACAGGACTGCTTTGGAATATTGTTAGCAACAGAGCACATCACTGAAAAAATAAAGCTAGGTATGTTAGCCATAGTGTTAGCCATAGCTTGTTTAAAAAAGATTAACATTAGCGACACCCATAGATGAAGCCAAAAAAATGCTTTTTGTTCATGCTCTTAACAGTTTCAGCAGTCTATAAAGACTGAAAAATGGAATGAAAAGAAGGGAGAGCTCTAAATATTAGGTCTATATGATTATTATTTATTTAAACATGATACACTTTGTATCATTTGCTGGCAATGTAAAACTATTCAAGATTGATTCAAGTTTTTGTTTCGTAAGCTAAATTATTATCATTTTACAGGCAATAGAAAACAAATATACTAAATGAGATGAGACATCATTACGTTACCTATGTATTTTTAGGTTACTGAAGCTAATGGAGCACCGTGGTTTGTGGAGCTTGTCTCAGAGTTTACTGATGGATAAGAAGATACTTTTTGTTTTACATAATCACGTACTAAGCAGTTATTAGTATTAGTTTAATATGTTTTCACCGTTCATAATTTGGGATTTTGTTCTTGTAACTGCTTTGTTTCCTATTTTTGGCCAAACTTAGGCTATGTTGAACACAAAAGAGGGATGCATTTATATGATTTATTTGGTCTCTATCTGATTACTTTTGCCATCGTGAATCCTCTTTTCTTGGCTCCATTGATAATGTCTTTCTTTCCTCAGCTGATGCAAACAGACTCCACTTGAGTGAATCAACATTAAACTTGTTTTCTGAAATGGGAGGAACAGCCATGTTTTCAGGTATGTTCAACCTGCCTTGTGACATAGGCCCTTATATAAACTGTGAAATGAAAATAATACTTAAATAGCATTTTTATTGCTAAATCTTTGCTAAATAGTGTCAAACATGTGATCGGGGTCTAACATTCATGGTGGTTGCAGCTAAAAGCATCCAGGCTCCATCTATGAGGCACGTACTGCTTAACAGCGTTCAGTATTTTCCCCAAATCATTTTTAACAAATTATTTGGTTATTTTTTTTATTCTCTTTTTGAGTGACGTAAAACACTTGCCCAGTGCTATTTGAATATACTGTAAATGTTTTCATTTTCAAGAATAGCATGTCACCATAGCAATGTCTGTAACAGATCAATTTATTGTTAACAATCACTGTTTTTGTATGCGTACTGCAGCAAACGGAGTAAGAAAAACACAAGTAAAATAACACCTAGCTAACAATTGCAATAAAAATAAATAAATAGAATAAAATAATCCAATCAGGCTCTGGTAATTCCATGTTCATGAATACATAACATCTACAGTATAAATTAAGAAACGAAAGCTACTGTATAAATACATCACCAGCATGCACAATATTGTGGATTACTGTGGAGAATATTGGAGCAACAGTATTAGAGGCAAGTGCATTTCTTGACCAAAGATAAAATGAAGACAAGTAAATCCACAACCCTGCTTTTAGACCTCCCTACATCATCGCATCAGATCACTGAATTTAAGGAAATGTGCTTTTTTGCAGACCAAACTGATTATTTAGAAGTAGCTAAAGAATGAGGTATTGGTTGTCTAATCATTGGGACATTAACTACATTTTTAAATAGTTTATTAATGGCATTTTTTTTGTATCTGAATTTGGTGAGTCAGTAAATTCACTGTGGGAGTAACAACAATACTGACAATAAGAATTAGGTGTCCAAAAACGGTTAATTTATTTATTAAAGCACATCAGCACATGAGAGGGACAAGCTGCACTAAGTTTACTCCATGAATTTGTATTTTAGTTACAGTATGAATGTGTGACTGAACTGGACACATACCTGACACAAAGCAAACAGAAAGATTTTAATGTCACCTTCAATAACACAGACAACCTGCTATTCACTCAATAATCCTCGTGAGGCGCGATTTAAAGATGCCACGTTGGTACAGCTGAAGATACACAATAAAGTCTGACACCTCCAAAATCTCACGTTCAGCTCTGTAACTCTGCTCTCACACAACATGTTCTTGACTCAATAAGCAAGGCCATGACATTCAAGGTTACTTGAATTTAGTTGTTGCTTAAGCATTACTCTCTATTTCTGAATGCCCCTCCCTCAACAAAGACGATAAGACAGCTCAGCTTCATTTGCACCATATGATCAGTCACTGCCAGTGTGGAGGTACCTTTACCAATAGTCACTGAATGTCAAACCTTTTGCTTTAATTGGTATTTTGACAAATGCTGCAGAGACTATCAAGAAGGAGGATTCATTCTTTTCTTTTCTTTTTCTTTTTTTTAAATGTAACCTCTTGAACTTAATTTGTCTTCCCTCCTCAAACTTTTATCACTTATTTGTGAAAAAAAAAAGAACTGCAGCCTTGTTAGTACCGTCGGCTAGCTAAATCATCAGCCAAAGTTCCATCACCCCCCTTTTTTAATTTCTAAGAACATTTTTAAACTATTATTGTTTTTTCATCATTTGTGAGCGCGCGTGTTGTGTTGTTTGGCAGAATGGACTTTGGACTTAATTGTTGCCCTCTCCTCCCTCGTCGTCCTGCTGGTCGCTTGTCCACAGCGTCAAGTTGTCTCGTAGCAGCTGCATGATCAGAGTGGAGTCTTTGTAGGAGTCCTCATTGAGGGTATCCAGCTCTGCGATGGCGTCATCAAAAGCGGTCTTGGCCAGATGACACGCCTGCTCAGGGGCATTTTGGATCTCATAGTAGAAGACGGAATAGTTGAGAGCCAGGCCCAGTCGGATGGGATGAGTGGGCTGCATGTGCTCCTTGCTGATCTCATGAGCTTCATTGTAGGACTTCTCAGAGGATTCCACAACAGTGCCCCTCTTCTCACCTGTGGCCACCTCAGCCAGGTAACGGTAGTAGTCACCCTTCATCTTCAGGTAGAACACCTTGCTCTCGTGCTGCGTTTCGTTGCAGTTCTTGATCAGGAAGTTGTCGAGGAGGTTGAGCACATCCTGGCAAACAGCCTCCAGCTCCTTCTCGATCTTTTCCCTGTAAGCGCGCACCATCTCGATCTTCTTCTCATTACCATCAGCTGATGTTTTCTGCTCAATGCTGGAGATGACACGCCAGGATGAACGCCTTGCCCCCACCACATTCTTATACGCCACAGAGAGCAGGTTCCTCTCCTCATTAGACAACGCTTCATTCAGCTCTGTCACCTGCGAAGACAACCCCAAAAGTATGATTACTAGGAAAATCTAAGCGAGATGGAAAGATGTTATAATGAATGTAGTATACATATCTCTAGCTCAGGGGCAGACACTTTAATTGGCTGACCTATGCACTTAAAGCTTGTTGCACAGTCCAAAAGAATCATTTTTGCACACCTTTTTAGAATTTAGGTCCAAAGCATGATGCCCTGACCATACCCTTTGCCATTACAAAATTACTTTTAAATATAATAGTGAGATTGCTTAGTTGTAAATATTCAATATGTAATGAGAGTACTGTAAGCCAAAAAACATTTGCTTTACACTTATACTAGCTGGAGCTGGAACATGATTGCAGCAATATGGCTCTAACACAATCTTTTTTAACATATTTAGATGCACAATCTTGTACAGATAAACTTGAGGTTTGTATATTAACAAAATAAATTATAGACATTATAGGTTGATAGGTTGATAGGTTAATACAAGTATTATACTATATTATACTATTTTTCATTGGTTAAGAATTTTTGGGGAATTATTTTTAGCCGTAGCTCACAAACCAAACATGTTTTAGGTCTAGCATCTACAGTACATACTTGAACCTTTATGTCTTCAACATTAATACTTCCATCAGCTGCATACTTTAATTAGACTTTGATCGGAGGCTCACATAAGCAGCTCATACACTATATAAGACTAAAATTTGTACCGATTCACATGACTAATAATGTATTTGTGTTGTTTTCTGGGCCTGGTCAGCTTCAGTTTGCCAGTAAGAGACAGTTTGCTTAATCATAGCAATAACTTGTGTGGAACCACCCTGTCCTCTTAGATTACTTCAGGTGGGAGGAGTAGAGGGCAAAGAGTAGTATATGATGCAATCGGTTGTTTCCATGGTGACAGAAAAATCTGCTTCGTTTGTTACGCCAGCCCATCTCTGCAGGACACCTGGCTATTCACAGCTACTTGCAGACTTCTTAACATGGGTGATCTACTGCACTGTGACAAGTTCTGGGATAGTGCTCTAAGTGCCTTTTGGACAAAAAAAGATGAGGCAAATAAGGCATGATGAGGCGTGGCATTAGTTGGGGTAAGGGTTTACTCTTGTCTGTACTCTCAACTACCACCATAGGAAGTCTTACTTAAGTCCCATAAAAATGACCTATGTACCGACACAGTATGAAAGCAGCCATAACAATAAAATGACAGTAGTTGTGCAATGATTGCACACAAGCACAGGGAGAGATCCCCTGCTCCCAACTTGTCAGTCATGAAGCATGTTGGGGTCATGAGGCTAAACCAAAGAATGCTACAGCCCCTGAATGTACAATTAGCCCATGTATATGATCCAAACATGTAGCTAGCAGAGTCGGACAGCAACAGAGAGGTTAGAAAATCGGCCTAAACAACCCGGCTGTAAAAACATGGCTGCCTTTGTTTCAGAGGGCTGCAGGGTGAGCAGAAAGCCCTGACGGAAGCTGTGGTGCACGAATGACAATAGAGCTCTGTCTACCCATAAAGCTCATCAATCGCGCCTGCTCTCTCGTGACTCATCCTTGCACTGAGCAGTCAAACTTTCAAACAACTGAGTGTTAATACAAACAAAGGCCAGGAAGGACAATCAATAACTTCCTCTCTGACAGCTCTCTGCATGGCCATTAATATCCACAGATGAGAAGCTGGAAGGGCTGCAGGGCAGGGACACTGAGAAAATGTATTTGAAGCAAGCAGAGGCTGGATTAGGACTGAATGCTTACCATTTTATGTTTGTTAATGGGTTACAATTCAAACAATGAAGCTTTGCAGTGGTCCCATGGCTCCTTTTTTTCCTCTTCCACACTGTCCCTCTGTCTTTTCCATGCTCATTGGTTCTCCTAAACTGATGTGACAACCCCCCTGCCTCTTTCAGGCAGCAGAGCACAAAGACACTGCACTGCCTGACGTCACTACCATTGAGAATAGGGCTAGCTGCTTTAGCTACAAAGAGCCTAGTACTTAGAAAGAGGGATGCAAGTGTGTTTCTTAGTAATGGAGGTGAAGAGGGAGCTTCAAGTAGCTTTTTGTTGCTATGTAACCACATATGACTGGGTTTTGTAGATATTAAGCTAGAGCGAATATCCAAAAGTAAAATTTAAATGTCTACGCTCTCACTAAGGACGTCTGGGAAAGCATGTAAACTTATTTGAATAAAAGCGTATTATGTAAACAGGCCTTTTTTGGGCACAGCAGTGTTAGATGAATGCAATTATAAATACACCCTAACCTAAAATTAAAGTGAAGCCCTTATCTATAGTACTACTACTATAGTCTAGACTACTAGTCTACTTAATATAGTGCATATTTGGATATGCCAAGAAAGTTACCTCTAGCTTTTTATTAGGTTTGTTTAGTTGCAATTGTAACTGTCTTGGACTAACCTATACAAATAAATGTCTGTTCTATAACATATTAAATCAAAGTAATAATTCAGAATTTTATTTAATGGTCCAATTATTTCAATCTCTGCGTTCTGCAGTACGTGATCAAACCGTGTTGCTCCCCTTGATCTACAAAGACAAATTCTTCAGAGCAGAGTACATATTGGATTAGTTGATTTAGCACAGCACTTTTTCCATTAAAAGAAAGCATTTACAAGTTACACATGTGATAGAAAATGTGATATAAAATAGTTGTTAGCTGGTAAGTAGCCTAAACATATATATATATATATATATATATATATATATATATATATATAAATATTTTATAAAACAATTCTTCTCGCCTCATCTTTTTAACCATTAGGCATGTAACATACTCAATATTATCAGCAGAAAAGTGGCACAGACTTTAATAATAGCAAGTATTGATAATCCTAATTGGAATCAAATGTATATAGGTAGAAAGATTAGGCCTTTGCCATGATTTAACACACACATAAACTTAATATGCTTTACAAAGAAGCATAATGTTGTAACTGTTGTATATAGAGCAGTTCAAGTCACAAGCTGCTGCGGAAACTGGGGCTTTATTTTATGGAGTGTGATTATGATCACATGTAACTGCCATATTCATGGCATAACCAAGACAAAAAACATATGTTGTTGGAAAATGTAGTCATAGCCTTTCTGTTAGTATCTTATACTTAGTTGTGCCATCTCATTACCCCATTACCCCATATTTGTTACCCCAGTTCCCAAAGATTGGATCAAATCAAAAAGCAAATGGACAAAGTGATAGATGCTATAAAAAAAGGATTGGTGTTGTTTTCTTATTTATGATCAATGCAGGGCTGGGGCAATAATAGAGTTAATTTAATCTACTAAAAATTTAAGTAATTGTAATATTTATTTAAGTTCATATTTTCCAGCTTCACATCTACAAGAAAGTACAGTAGACTACTGTGAATGTCTATCGTCATCATGCCATATTCCAAGGTGGCATTCTTTGAGATTGTGGTTATTTGGTGCTGTTGATACCAAATGGTAACCATGTCGACAGCAGCAAGGGATTCCCCTTAAATGATGGGCGAGGCAGCAGACACACCCCACTGCCCACTGCTGCAGAGAGACTGGCTGGGTGAGGAGCAGCTCTCTGACTCGGCATAAAGTGTAGGGGTGGAGCCTGGCCCCCTTGGCCTTACGACTGGTCCCAAAGTGTACTACGTCTGGACTTTAAACACAAAGACCAATTACTTGTTGACTCTGGACTTAAAACTGGACTGGAAATGACTACAATTTCCTATACAGTCTGTTCACTTTGCCATGATCCGAGCCAGTTACATAATAAACTATATCTACAAATACATGTTCATATTTAGATTAAAAGAGAGGAAGCCTGCAAAACAGCTCAATTCTCTGTGTTGGTGAGCATTAAACACTACAGATAGGATATTAAAGGAATTTTTCAAATGGGGTATCTGGCACAGCGTCATTATTACATGTACTATGTACTGTCTCATTTTGATACTGACATTGTAAGATGCAAGCTAGGTGTAGCTTGGCTGCCTGTAAAATGGTGCACTACGGGTGGGCCTGTGCTGCATCTTGGCAGATGCTGCGGCACGCCTCTGTGGGAACCTGCTGTATGAGGTCGAGGACGCAGAGATGCGGCTCCTCAACAGCATCGATCAGAACAGAAGAGTCTCAGTCCATCATGTTACTGTTCGTATTTGCTGCAATATGACATCCATGAAGCTTTCTGGAAAGCCACCCACTACCACCCACGTTTTAAAGGTGAACGGTTCGTATCTTATGCCCTCGTTCTGCGCAAATCGATCACCCTTCAGCCAACATTGCATTTTTCAATGCACCAGTTGTGCTCTTAAGACATAGAGAAATGGCAAATTGCTACTCCACAAAAAGCACATGATATTACATTCAATTTCCATTGATTGATTGACCGATGTCTTTTTTTTTTCTTTTGTCAGCATCACGTAAACTGGAACATGACCACTGGCACAGCATAACACTCATCGTGGAACCGCCTAGCTCGTCCTCTGCGCATCATTTGACACGTTCATTTTTACATCCTTCTTTGTCCTACAGATATTTAGTCATATCCTATCGATACCCATTTATGCCCATTTTAGCTTATTTCAGCCGATCTTTCATGGCACAGGCTGACTGTAGTCTCCAGCGGAGATTGTGGAAAGGCACCGCCCCAACATCAAACAGTCCGCATTTAAATAACCTCATCAATTGCTGCACACCCTTGATCAAATCTAACGTTCTGTGTGGATTGAGAATCACGGTGCTGTTCAAGCCATCTATTTATTAAACTATATATCGGAAACAGACAGAAATGGGCGAGACTGGGCGTAGGAGTTATCGGCCTTTAAACATTTATGTTTCCTCGATTTTGTCCATTTCATATTATAGCCGTGGCTTATCACTCTTGAAATTATGTATTCTTCCTAAATGTTGTCTACAAGTATATGTTTCATACACCATTTTATAAGTCAGCCTATGAAATGTGCGTTTTGTTGCCATTAACCAATTCACTACACATTAATCACAAACACACACACATCGATGAGGCATTAATGATCTATAGGAATGATTTGAAAGAAGGTAGCTCATTATTAGAGCGGAAGCCTACTTACCGATTTCATGGCAGCTGCCATATCGTCATATCTCTCTGCCTGCTCGGCCAACCTGGCTTTTTGCACCAGTTGCTCGCGGTCAACCATTTTAAATAGCGGTTATGAGCAGCTGTCTTATGTGTTGGAGCCTAAAATCTTACTATCAGTGTTTTCTTTTTCTTGGAGCAGAGAAGCGATAACGGATCCTCTCGCTGCAGCTGCTGCCTGCTGTCTGTGCCTGCCGACGGGACACCCCTCCCCCTCCGAGCACTTTGCCTTGGTTGTGTCACCATCCTAAAGGCGTGCCTTTACGGAGTGACGTAACGATCATGGCACCAGGAGAAAGTGACTGTGGAGCACACTCGTGCTGAAAAAATAGCGAATGTCATGGCCAGTTTTCCAGAGTAGGTTTTCTTCTGTTATGGAATTTCATTTAATGGGGGTATCATTGGCCATTTTCTTTTTTTAGTTTATTCACCAATTTTTAAACAGGAAAACTGTTCAAAAGTAATAAATTTGTGTTAGCATGTTTGTGTATGATTTAGTCAGTTTTCTAGATAAAGAATTCACACTTATTCAGAATTACTATGAATACTTAAACTAAAATAATAATGAGCCCATTACAAAGAGTGTAATCTTAAGACTGTTAGAAATGTAGGCTACTCAAACATGGTGAACCAGTCCTAATATCAAAAACAGGCCTCTTTCTGTGCTTGTGTCAAACAGAGGATCAATGTGTAATATCTATTATAATAATTAGGTGCCTACTTGGAACTGCAACAACTTATATACATATTGCAGACATGTACATACATACAATAAACTGTGTACTGGCACTACAAATGTGTATTCTACACATAGTATCATATGTACAAACGCTGATAAGCATGCACCCAAGAAGCATTTCTTGTGTTTACTGTGCCCTTTAATGACAGCTTTAGCTATATGTACTTAGAGCTTATTTATAATTGTTTCAGTTGCATCTTTAAACAGAGTGATATATAAATTCACTATAAATAAAGGATGTAGTGGTTGTGGCACGCCTTTTGGAATGCTTTGAGCTTTAATGTACTGTAACATCTGAGCACTTTGTGTTAAATGAAAGTAATTTTTAGTAAATATTCCTCAATATCTAGACCGACTGAACAATTATTCCATTCATAGCTTATGCATTCTATTCACTCAAGAAAATTTGTTTGGATATGAATTGATTTACAGTAAATATCTCAAAAATACGGAAAATAGCATTTATTTTTCACATAATTAGTTACATGTATGGTTTATGGAAATGCATTTTGCCAATCAAACAAAATATATACACAAGATACATTTATTTGTGGACAATACTCATATAATTAATAGCCTTCATACAGCATTGCTCAAATCATTTATAACTTCATTATTATTGTAAATGATAGTGTAGCATTACATGCACCTTTTTAGGGAAAGAACAAATAGAGACAGACCACCACATGTGTTTTTTTTGTTTATCAAATACAAACATGTATATACTTAAAGTGCTTA
Organism: Rhyacichthys aspro; assembly: GCA_036850595.1. Taxonomy (NCBI): domain Eukaryota; kingdom Metazoa; phylum Chordata; class Actinopteri; order Gobiiformes; family Rhyacichthyidae; genus Rhyacichthys; species Rhyacichthys aspro. The sequence goes on from CM072161.1 coordinate 9,135,519, forward strand.
ATTCAAAGTTAGGAGAATATTATCATATGTTAATAATGTAAGTTAATGGTGTAATGTCAGTAAGGGAAGTGCCAGTGAAAGTGTTTATTTACAGGTTGTGTACAGGTTTGAGTTTGGCATGCCCATCTCCAGTCACAATTGTTGTAGGAAAGTAGTTCTGTTTCAATCACAACTTTAAGCAGACAACACCAGCGTCTTCATTGTGGTCACAGTTGTGTACGTTCCAGAGTATATGGGAGCAGGTCAGCAGGGACCTTTCTGTTCCAGTGCACTTAAGATTGTCTAGCTGAATTGTTCCTGTGCCAGGCCCAAACTTATTTGCTTGCTGCACAGCTTCTACAGCCTGACCACAGCCCACCTGGTGGCACACAACTTGTGCATCCGGGAGGTCCCAAGCATCATCACACACTGTACCCCATTTAGAATTGAGGTACACCTCCACACGGCCCTCGCAAGAGTGTTCACCACCAGCCAGCCTAACTGTTCCTAAAAAACATGTGCATGAGCTTTTGAGTGCCAGTAACCAGAGTCAAAGTGTTGAGGCCTAATATGAATCAGACAATGGTACTGATGTGAAACACTATGTAGATTTATCTAACAACAAATAAGTGTTCAGAATGATATTAAGTTCAAAGACATTTGAAAAAATTAAGAACCTTGGAAGAAAATCTGGACCAAACATAAAGTACACTGCGTATACTAAATAGACTAGATAACGATAGATAATAAGATATGCCTTTATTGTCATGTCATTGAAATAAACTATTTTTACTAATATATTAAATGTAGCAGGTAAGATAAGATATGCATGTAACATACCTGAAGTAGGTTGAGTGGTTGGAGGAGCTGTAGTGACTGTCCTTGGGGCTATTGTAGCTGGCAATGCTAAGTTGCGTCCATATTCTTCAGACGATGAGGGCTGCATTAATATTTGGTTTCCTTGGGGTTCTAAGAAGAAAAGGTTTATGATTTGAGTGACAAATGCCTTTTTGCTTTACAGCCAAAGGGATGTGCCTAAAATACCATTTAAACCTGTTGACATTAGTGATGCCTGTGTGTGATAAGACTAATGTCCTGTTCACTTACTATTACAGATGACTCCAGCATCCTCATTATGGCCGCAGTTATGTTGTCCCCAGCCCAGGTTGAAGCAGAAGGACAGCCCTGCTTCATTGCCAGTACAGTCCACATTGTCCAGGAGTATGGGACCAGAACCATAGCCAAAGTATCCCTGGATCGGGGCTGCTATGGCACTGCCACACTGAAGCTGTCTACACACCACTTCTGCATTAGCCATTTTCCAGTCATCATCACATACTGTCCCCCAAACATTTCTGAACTGGATTTCCACTCTTCCCTGGCAGCTATCATTACCATTCACCAAACGGACAGGGGCTGGTGCTGTGCAGCAAATAAAAGAGAGGTAAATGTATCTTTACATATATGGTAGTTTTTAATGCAAAGGATTATAATAATTGGGTAATAGGATTGTTACCTTGACTTGTGGTAGCTGCGGTAGATGCAATAGTTGTGGTGGCAATGGTACCTGTGGTAGTGGAGGTACCTGTTGTAGTGGGGGTATTTGTGGTAGCTCTGGTAACTGTGGATGTTGAGGTACCTGTGGTAGTGGAGGTACCTGTGGTGGTGGAGGTACCTGTGGTAGTGGAGGTAGCTGTGGTGGCAGTGGTACCTGTGGTAGTGGAGGTACCTGTAGTAATGGAGGTGGCTGTTGTGGCTGTGGTGGTTGTGGTGGCAGTGGGGGCTGTGGTGGCTGTGGTACTTATGGTGGCTGTGGGGGTTGTGGTACCTGTGGTGGCAGTGGGGGTTGTGGTACTTGTGGTGGCTATGGTACCTGTGGTACTTGTGGTAACTGTGGTGGCTGTGGCGGCTGTGGTAGTTGTGGTGGCTGTGGGGGCTCTGGTGGCTGTGGTCCCTGTGGTGGCTGTGGTACCTGTGGTGGCTGTTGGGGTTGTGGTGCCTGTGGTAATTGTGGTGGCTGTGGGGGTTGTGGTAATTTTGGTGGCTGTGGTACTTGTAGTACTTGTGATGGCTGTAGGGGTTGTGGTACTTGTGGTACTTGTGGTGCTTGTGGTGGCTGTGGCAGCTGTGGAGGTTGTGGTACTTGTGGTGGCAGTGGTGGCTTTAGTAGCGGTAGTGATGGAGGTAGCTGGGGTTGGTGTGGTAGTAGCTTGGTTTGTTGCTATAAGAAAATTGTTGAACATTAATACAAAATGTCATCAGGCCATAACACAACTCTGCTCAAGTCATAATACCTTTTAGGCCTGTCATAAAATTTGACAACCATTAACACCCCTTAATCATATGGAAAAAGTGTTTATGTTATACAATTGTTTTTCTTTAAGCAAGAAAGCAAACTTAAGTAGATAAATACAGTTGAGGGTTCAAACAGTAAATATATGTTGTGTGTTCATACCTGTGGTGATACCATTTATTCTCTCATTTGATGATGCTGTTGTCACGGGACCTGGGATGGGTTTAAATGGGATATTTGAATGTTACATCCTACAATTGTACATATTTTACAAACAAGAATGCTAATATAATTGTTGTTATGGCACATGAGACACATACCAGCACAAGAAACTCCAGCATCCTCATGATGGCCACAGTTGTTTGTGCCCCAGCCCAGGTTTGTGCATTTTTCCAGCTTATCCTCATCACCAGTGCAGTTGACATTGTCCAAGAAGATTTCACCAGTTCCGTGGTCAAAGTATGCATTCATGTGCGCTGCCACAGCTTCCCCACAGTTTAACTGCCTACACACCACCTTTGCATTATTCAAGGACCAATCATCATCACACACTGTTCCCCAACTGCCATTGTAGAAAATCTCGACACGACCCGTGCAGTCATTGGGACCATTTGCAAGACGTACATCACCATCTGATGCAACTGATGATCCTAATAAACAAAAGATTAATGTAAGTAACACATTAAATCTGTAATTAAAAGTAGGTTTAATATCAAATCAAAATGCACATATTTCAATGAGAATATGGGTTAAAAAGGAAGGGGATAATATGGCTTCAGGCAAGGTGCAGGCAGAGAAAGGAGAAGGGTGTGAGCCAGCAGTGTTCATTACTACTGTTACACCAGAAAAATGGAGGTATGGAGTTAATGTTGAACATCTAATACTTCACTTAGCACGTATGTGCTCACCTTACGCCTGAACCCAGACAAAAACACATTGGGACAATACACATTCTCATGTGTCCATCATTCACAGGTGCTCTTCACCTGGAAACACATCCCTGAATTTGGAAGGTGTCAGTACATTCTCAGTGGGCTTCATGAATGCCACTGAAGTTTTAGCCAGATACATCATACCTTGACTAAATCTGACTCCTCCGGTCTCTCATGATCCTCTTGGGAATTAAAAGTCAAAACAACTGGGAAAGGATAACAATGGCCAGTAGACAATAAGGACTGCTAGGGTTTTGGAAGCGCTTTGTGGTCTTTGCCAGTTTCCCAGAAAAAGAGTTGAATAATGCTGACTTAATTAAATCCGGCTCAACTGATTCTCCACTGTGTAACTCTGAGTGATGGGACACGCTACCATTTCCCGTAAACAATTATCTCCGTACACCCTAAATATAGGATCCATATAAGATCCATATTAGGAATTATAAGTTAGTTTGCACTTGTATAGTTCCAGACAGAAGCCTTTGTTACTTTAATATTAGGTACATTAGATAATCACCTGTTTATTAGTTTTTTGTGTTTTTTAATTTTTTTTACCTGCACTATTGTGCAAACCTTGCAAACGCAAAACATCAGGCCATGCACTTTTGTTTGCTTTACATAAATTCATGATTAAGTTGATGGACAGAGAGTAAAATAATTGTGCTCAGTTTATGGTTTGGTTCATAATTCAATTTCACACATGACGTGCAGATAAAAAGTAGCAAGGACCTACCAACTGTGTTTGGTAGCGGTGTGGTAAAATCTCCAAAATCCTTTGGCCCAAACAAAACTTCTAGAAAACAAGAAAAAATTATAAAAAAAAAAAAAAACAGGCTGCACAATGCCTTTTTCATTAACACTGCTTTTCTCAGTCAAACTGGTGAGTTACATGGTTCTTACCTTCACATTTAACACCCACATCCTCAAAATGGGAACAGTTGTGAACACCCCAACCCGCATTCCTGCACTGGCTGAGTTCTGCTTCAGTTCCATCACATTCCACGTTATCCAACAGGATGGGATCTGGTCCTTGCCCAAAATGTGAGGTTGTGAGCGTCGCTATTGGTATTCCACATTGCATCTGTCGACACACTACACTGGCATCCAACATGTCCCAGTCATCATCGCACACAGTGCCCCATGCGCCGTTGTGAAACACCTCCACTCGACCCTCACAGGCAGTCCTCCCATTCACCAGTCTTACTATATAAGAAACAAGGAAAAAAATTGAACTTCTCCATCGAAAAGCGTATGTTCTAGAAGAAATAAATACATGATTTAAGGGATAGAATAAATTAACAGTGTGAGTGATGCTTACTTGGGTTTTGGATCTGTTGCAAAGGAGTGCCCCATGAGTTTTCTAAAACAGGAGGCAAGTGAAAGAGAAATTAACAATCAGATCTATGAAATGAGCTACACCATATGTCCTGTTATAATCAGAAAGATAAAAAACATATGTTCAAATAAACAGGTAAATGATGAATGACTATATTTTCATGCCAAACATAAATGCACTGTCCTCTACATGTTCAGAATGAGCCATACTGTATAAACACAAAAGATGTCTTGACCTAAATATCATAACACATCTCAACAAAAGCATTGTAAAACTACAACATTTTGCTTTACTGTAAGGTCACAGTCATTTGTTTTTAAAAAATGAGGAACTTACCAATATCATCGAAGAGCTCACGTTTATGTATTTTCAAGTCTCCTGCGAGAACAATACACAAAATTAGATTATATCTGTTAGGTCATTTGTAGTCAAAATATGGTATTAGTGCCTTTAAACAATTAACTCTCCATAAATTGCGACTCTTTTCAAACAACTAAAGGGCTTTCAGCCTGTTGACTGACAAAGACATAGCAGACAGAAACTGGGGATACAAAAGAAGCCCTCCTCAGGGATCTTACTGGGAAGTACACAAGATTTGTCAGCCTTATTATAAAGTTTTAACAAAATGCACTCATACTTTTTCTTCTTCTCATGAGACTTCTGTGGACCACTTTTTAGGTTCTGACAAAATGGTTAAATTTACATCTTTAATATCTATATACCTAATAAAACCTGAAAAAAACCCTAAAATCTGTTTTACCCACATTATTTTCTATATAACTAAAAGAGTGTTAAACAATACTGATAACATTTTCATTTGCTTTTTAGCACAACCTTCTGGAATTTCAGCAATAAATGCCTCATCGAAGCCCCTACCTTCGTTGTCCTGGCCAAATCGCAGCACCAAACTGACCGCCACAAAGATAAGGGATCCCAGCAGGGTCACCATCAGCCACATGCCGGAGTTCCAGCACCGACAGTCGCTCATCATCATGCGTTGGCCTCTCATGGCTGCTTGACTCACCATCCACCTGTAAATCACATCACACACACCCATCAGGCACTTGTCCCACCAGGCCTGGATCTCCCACTACCACTATATTACAAAACAATCACTATTTTAGTTGTGGTTTTCAACAAGCAAGAATTGAACTGTTGTGGTGCTGTATTAGGTATTGATACCTAGGCTTAGTAAGTGTTTAAATGTCCCACAATCCAGCTTTGTTCATAAGAACACATGGTGACAAAGTTCTAAAAGGATTTTAGCATTTTAGTGTTACTTCTACTCAGTTTTGCCCCCTGATGCAACAGATTATTTAACAGATGATGATGATCCAAAGGGCTGTGTCCACACTATTGCATGTTCATTTCAAACAGCGTTGTAAAGCTAAAGATCAGCTCACAACAGCATTACAGAAATACTTTTAAAAGAAGTAATTAGCAAAAAACCAGCATTATTGTTGTCTGGTACAAATAATTAGAAAAGACAACAAAAGTCCAATTAGACTATTCCAAAGCTTCACCATTCCTTATACAATGAAGTACCATGGACAATATTTAGGCTGAGACTTTTAAAGCAAAACTCTTTTAGTCTGGGCACAAACTGTCCAAAAATGAGGAAGGATGGAGTTACAGGAAGAAGCAGCCACCTGCATCTGTGTTTTTGATAATCAAGGGGATTTCCTAGAGGCAGATAATATTGGGATTCACTGACATCACTCAATAAACTGAGTTAGATTGTACAGTTGCTAGACATTTAATACTATACACTTTTGTCCATACAGTAGTTTAAAAGAAAGCAGCAAAATATTTTCTTTAGAATGACATAGACAAGTAGTATCCATATCATTTCATTATTATACATGACTACAGACCTTTGTATGACATGTTATCATTAGGTGGCGGCTCTGTGTGGTTCGGCCTTGGCTTGTTTGTCTTTTTGCCCATACAGAATCCCCCCTGACCTTATGCAAGAATGTGTATTTGGGATGATGAGGGGAGAATTTGATATTGGCCTCGCGAGATAGTGGACATTCCGAGCCCATGGGACACAAAAAGACATTTCTGCTTTCTGTGGTCCCCATCGTCAGGCATAACCACTGCTTCCTGCAATCTGTCACTAAAATCCTCCAAAACGCTTAGGTACCTGATGACAATACGGGGGCGCCGCTCGTCTCCTTGGAGAGTAGGAGACACAAGGATGAGCGGATGGTCAAATCTTTCAACTTAGGTGGGTTATACAGTGTGAGATTTTGTATTATTTGTAGCAGTACAACCCAGTATTAGCCCTGGGAATTGGGACTATGTTTTTTTGTTTTTTGGGGGGTTTTTTTAGGTTGGCGTATTCTCAGCTGTTAGATGCTGCGGCATCACAGGGAACTGAGTCGGTCCAATTGGTGAGGTGGGACATTTTAACACCAGCACAACACTCAAGAACCACCGCTGACGATTTTCCAGACAGTGCTAACAAAACCCTATGAAACTCTGAGACAAATGGCTTGGTTAGGAGGGGTGAAAAATAATCTAGTCCTCAATGCTATGTTTTTCAATACTCCATTCATAGTAGGATATAGCGCAGATCCGCCGGGGAATAATGTTGCCTTTTGTGTCAGCTCTGCTTCCCCTCCCTTCTCATTTCCAGTGCTGAGAAATAGCTGAAAGATCTCAGGCCCCACAAAAAATACCCCTTAATGTGTTAGACATATCACACATAGATAAATAAGGAACATTTGATTAGTTTAAATGGAGATTTGACCGATCAGAACAGGTTTTCCAATAAAAATTATTTATTAAATGAGGCTAATTGTGACTTTGTGAGAAAATGTTTCCTTTATGGTCAACATAATGATACTATAGTATATTCTTATTGAACAGATAGCAAAACCTAACATCAAGTGTTATACATATTACTGTCCATAGTGAAAAATCATTATAGTGAGCATATTTTTAAATTAAATAAATACCTACCAAAGTGTAGTTATTCTCTTCGGAAATAAGTAAAATCCTCAAAACAGAACAGCAGTCTTTAAAAATGCTGAATTGTCCAGGGAACTTAACTCCAGAAGTCACACAGAAACTTTCTGTGGGAATGAAGGAAAGTGTAACATCCAGGCTGTTGTTGGTCTTTCATCTCCTCGACCCTTCTTGGCTATAAGTACCGGGTATCCATGACAGAGATTACGTAAAATAATAAACACAAAGTAATATTCTAACGCCCCTCTATCTGTCTTTCCTTACCAAAAGCAGGAGGGGCCAAATAACAAAACAAAAGGTGGTGAAAGCTAAGCCATCAATAGTATCCCTGGATCTCCAGTTTCAGGTAGCTCTCAGAGAAGGTGAGTCCTGCTCATCTCTGCACACTCTACACACAAAGTGAATGGGATTGAGGCTGTGGCTAGAGCTGGGGGGCATGTGTGTGCCCTGGTGTTGGTGTGTGCAAATGAGGTCCGAGCACAGAAACGTGTGGTATGACATAAGGAAACAAAAAAAAACAGTTGAAACATTGTAATAATAAAACATCCTAATAAAATACTTAATCATTTATTAACAACTATTTTCCACCTTTTTCATGATAGTTAGGTCTAGTGCAGGTTACAGTATTAACAGAACAAGTATGAATCTTTTGTCTTTCCGAATGTGAAGTCTGTCACAACCCTCTTTATTTTTGTAAATATATAACTCCATAATAAGTCCATTAAACTGAATTGACTAAGGAATTTTGTTGTAATTAGAAAGTGCCAGCAACAGCTAAACAATGTGGATCACTAAACATCTGTAACCACTTTATTGCGTCATATAACGTTGTACAATTTTATCTCTAAACTACTCTACTGCAAAGGGTTACTTATTATGGTGACATTTCAGATTTTCTGTCTGTCTCAAATGCAAGTACACCAAAAATGACTAAAAAGAGGAGAACAAATATTGAAAATAATTGGAAAAAGGTTTTGCTTTTATGAAGGCAGCCCTATTGTGCCTAGGTAGTTAGTGGCTAGTTAGTAGTTAGAATAGCCTTCTTCCAGTCATATGTGTCGCTTTCTTCACATTATGTATTGTTCCAGAACAAATTTTAGGGGTCCAAAGGTACAATACTAGTAAACAGTGCTTAGCACCACACTAACACTGACCTGGTGCTTCAGTTCTTCAGCCTCTCAATCCCTCTGGGTTTTGTGACTTGTGTTCTTACCGAGTGCTTTGTTGAATTTCCCAACATTGATGTAGAAACTGGTGAAGAAGTGAACAATTTTTCAGAATAACCACAATGGCCTGATTAGGTCTGGTAGATACAGATACGGTAAGGACTAATACTGATACAGATTACTACTTCTGAAAAGAAGAACCAAAGGAACACCAAAATAAAGAGGGGTGAGGACAGAGAAGTTTCAAGGAAGCTCAGTTTTCCTAATTTCCCAGTTGAATTGTATAAAGAAGACAATACTGTGAAATGCAATAGTTGCAATAGTGCAAAAACACTGGTCCAGTAATATTTTACATAACATGCTGTGTATGCGCTTGTATATGAAATCACCCAAGATTATATATCTACATTTTGAAGTGAGAGAAAGTTATAGGTTACTTAAGAACTTTCCTTGAGCTACAAAACTATTGAATTTGAACTTGACACAAATAGCCCAGTGAGACATCCTACCGCCTTTGTCCTACACAATAATTTTAAGTGGGTCATGAAGACAAGTAAAAGAGTATTTTGTGTCTAACGAGAAAGCAGACACACTTCAGCATTATTATTTACTTACCAAAACCTACTGCTTTAGAACATCTTCCTGAACCCTTACTTTACAGTAAACATAAAAAAGTACAGTAAACATAAAAAAGCCTCTGAGCCTAATTAATGTATGGATACATTTTTATAATAACAATAATTGAAATCATATTTTTATTAATAATAATATTTTTAAGTACTTATAGTTTTAATTATTATTCCTTTGCAAAATGTCTTTTCTCTTTGTCATGTTTTTTTAAGCTCCATATATGAGGGTTTGTTTTCATTCCGTTTACATTACATTGTCCCTTCTGATGTTGTCATGGACATTTCTGAACAAAACCCAATTACAAGACACTCCCTTTGAGTCTGTCATCATTTCTTTTATGTATGCACTTCCCTTCCACATCTACCTGAAATGGGCTATTATTTAATAGAAGGTTAGCTGTAGACTTATTTGTGTTTTCACTGTTGGGTGAGCGGCTGCTCTCCGTTGTGCTGCTCAGATGTCCATACTGTCTACATATCAGTTATGATACGTGGGGCAACATTATGTATTTGTAGCTTGCTGTAACAATTGCTTGAACATGATGACGTTCTTCCTCGTCTACCTCATTGTGAACCTTTCTTAGCAGAGCACAATTTAGGTGATAATATAGCCCCAGGCACTTTGTAAGTGATTTCTTGTGAAACCACCATGAACCTCTCCAGGAAGCGTTTCATACTTGAACTGCTATTACATTCTCCCATGAGATTAACTCCACCGGTAATTATACCCTGAGAAGAGGAAATGGATAAGGAATATCAGTTAGGTATGTATTTAAAAGGCTACACTGCTGGACACCACTTTAATATGCACTTGCAGCATGTAACCACTAGTGGACGTACATTTCACGCAAGTTGGCAGGGGGTAAGGAGTTAAGTGACTTTCATGAATATCGGAAAAATGAACACTATTCTAAGAATAATGTGTGGAAAAAAGATTATTTATTTAAATTGAGGCATTAATCGGTACATTTAAACGTTGTCTATAATGCATAAAAACTGTTTAAATACATGCTAACAAAATAAATTCACTATATTCCGTACCAAGAAGCTCACTCCTCTGTGCTTATATGCGCTTCTCTGGAGCAACACTCCCCTCTCGTAGTGTCCGTGAAGCCATCACCGCAGTCGGACAGGCCATGCCAGTGGAGTGACGCTGGGCTGAGACGTAATTTGTGTGAATGTGTCACTACCTAACATAAACAAACCCCCTTGCACGGCTCTGAAGACCTTTAACAGACAACACTACAACAACAGAGACAATTACTGAATACGAAGACTTCGTAAAAGGAAAATACGATACGTGCAGAAATACTGAACAGTAGAGCTGCTGCACGCAGAGATGACTTTGATACAAGTTGTGTCCAGAAAACTTCAAGGTAAGCTAGCGTTAGCTAAAGGGACAATGTGGTAACGCGTAGTATTTATGTCGCTAGTTAACCACATGCTGATGTTTTGCGAATAATAAGCACATTTGTTTTTAATAACCTCGACTACATCATAATAAGCTCAAGCATGTCAATTAATTAGCTACTGACCGAAAGCCTCTTTGTAATATGAAGCCATACCCCAGCAGCCATATGGGCAAAGCTCTCAGTAGAGCAGCTCATGAGTGAAATGGGCTTTAGATATTATATGATAGAAGGTTAGCTGTAGACTTATTTGTGTTTTCACTGTCGTGTGAAATGCTGCTTTCTGTTTGTGCTGCTCAGATGTCCATACTGTCCACATATCAGTTATGATACGTGGGGCGACATTATGTATTTCTAGCTTGCTGTGACAATTGCTTGAACGTGATGACGTTCTACCAACATAGTAATGTTGCTGTGTTTGTTGTTTGAACATATCACTTCTTTCACTTTGTTGTTATTGTCACTGTATTCATCTCAAACACTAATCTTTCCCCATCTCATTCTTACATTTTTCCAGTAACCCGGACTGAAAAATGCATGCTGCATGTCTGGTTATCATCCATCATCTTTCTGCACTTCATCTTCAGAAATCCATAGTTTTTCCTACTTTGCATGTTGTGCTGTGAATGTAGCATTATGAAGAAAGACAGGGATAACCATCTGGCACTGTCTTGTAAGAATCCATGCCAGGGCCAGACTGACTATGGACGAGAGTTAAAGAAGCTTCGTGCTGATTTGGAAACAGAGAGACACCAATCACAACAGACCCGCCAACACCTAAGGGTGGAGCTCAGGCACCTGCGAGAAGAAGCAGAGAGGGAGCTGCAGAGGGCCTTGTTGGAGCTGGTGTCTCGACGTGGGTACCAAACAAACACACATCTCAACAGATCCCGGCTGCTGCTCAGAGAGGAGGTGGACATTAAAGACACCAGCCAGTACCAAAAGGAAGATACAAGGCTGGAGCAGCTGCTGACGTTATATGACAAGATAAATGTAGAGACGGCATGCTATAAACTGCATCATAAGCAGGAATTAGACCTAGAAAAGGCCCTCCTCCTTTGCCACCTGCTAAAGGCTCATGGGGATTTTTTGCAGCGGAGGCAACAGAAAAGCCATTCTACAAGTATTACCAAAAGAGAAAGTCCCTCAAGAAAGACTCAAGACAGTAACCAAACAGACAGATGTTTAACTTATTCCAGGACTTTACTCAAGACCACAGAAATATCCTTTAAATCTCAAAAGAAGAGAACCAGTCAAAGACCACAACAGCGCCCTTTGGGAAGGGACTTGTGTGCAGCTGACCCCTGTACTACTGCTATAGAGGGAGACACCTGTCCTAGCAGCACTCTAAAAATTTGTCACCCACACAACCCTCCCCATGTTGGCTGGGTCGACCCAACCTTTTGCTACACTGAGTCTTCTGGGTCAGACAGGTCATCGCCCTCCAAATGCTTGGAGACAAACATGGAGGTGAGCTGTTTATGTTTCTATTTTTTCTACAGTAAAATATGTTATGTCTCTGTCAAAGTTCAGATGTATATTATTTGACTGACATGATTTATTTTACCTCAGTAAATACATTCCTCACTCCAAAATGTTATTACAGATATATAAACTAATACCCAAGATTCAAAATTACTCGCTCCCCCAAAAGCATTGGTAACAAAAACAAAACAAAAACATTGTTCCTATATTTGAATTGTGGGTAATTAGCACACACACACACACATTTACGTTTTTAACTTGCTGTTCTGACCACTGCGAATAGTCCTAAGTGATGGTGGGGAGTGTTGCTTTGGATTGCAGGGAGTCATGGGTGGTTGGTAATCATTCATCCCCCTTGTTAAATTTCATGAGCAGGTCTGTGTTGTTTAATGCATTTTGTCTTTTGAAAATAGATTTGCATATTTGGATAATAATTAAAGGCTGATTGGATTTTAAACATCACACTATGTAAGGTACAATTCCATTTTAAATCAATACAGGCCTCTGTTGCCCATCTTGAATTTGCTTGTCCATGTGCCCGTTGAAGAGGCTCAGTGGGTCAAATATTTGTACAATAACAGATGAGCAGATTTACAAGCATTTTTGGAGAAATATGAAAAAATGTTACACTTGGCTCATTTCCAAATAACCTTGAATTTGGGTGGCCATGGCACCTTTTATAATCTAAATTCTTACAAACCAAGGTTTTGCACAAACAGAATTGAGTAGATTGACACTAATTACATAATGTATGAAGCAAATCGTAGACATCAGCATAAGCAAGAGACATAGTGGTGGAATTCAATTTATTCTTTGTAAAAAAAAAAAAAAAAAAAAGGGTTTTGCTTTAGTGTTTGCACCGAGACAACAAATAGCATATTTACAGTATCTAAATACTATAAGCTGTGATTAACATGTGCTTTGATTGTTATGGTGATTTAAAAAGAATGACATAAGCTTTAAGGTTGGGTTAGGGCTGTAATACAATAATTAATGTAATGTCAACATACATATCTCACATCTCAACTAAAACATCCCAACATTGCATATACAAATATCTGGCTACCATTTTTTTTTCAGTACATTATTTATAACATTTTTTCAAAAGGTGGATATTTAGGAATGACACATTCATCTGCTTCATGCTCATGGTACAGCTAAAAAAGACAGTTAACAAGTTATAGTGACAAGTATATAAAGAAGCTGCTCAGTGGGATAACATCCTAAAATACGACTACAAGTGTTCCCGCTGTCAGACACTCTTGAGTTTCTATAGAGAAGACCAGCCATAAAACATGAGAATGAACCTGGATTGGATACACTTGTTCCTTTGCCTGCCTCGTGCAGCCTCCCCGTGTTGCACTGAGGACTGCCTCTTCAACAATCAATAGGCAGCCTACATCATTCCAGCGTCATCTCCATGGAAACGAGCTCTAGTCACGGTAATGATTGGGCCCCGTCTCAGAGGCTGCCTTTTTGTGATAGGACGACAGAAATGGTCCTCCCTACCCCCTCCTCTGGGTAACAACACGCACCGTCTTACACACACATTTTTCTCTCTTCGTCCTGTTTCTTCACCTTTCTGGCTCTGGAAACGTCATGGGATCAAGCTGATCGCCGAGTCTCACTGCATCTGCATCAAACGCTTTATGAGACGGCAACATCAATGGGCAGACACTTCCAGCTGTGGACTTGACATGCCACCCACATCCAGGGCTTCCTGAGAGAAAGGGGACTGGAGACCTGTTAGTCAGATCGTTCTCTCCCATCTCTACGCACGCCTCTTCTTGTTTGCTTTTTCAGCTGGGCCTACATTTTTCAGCGTCATTCAGAGGAAGTAGTCAACACCTCTTCTTTTACCTTTTATGAGTGCCTACGCCAAATCACATGACAGTGAACCAATGAAAGGAGATAGTGGCCGCGTGTGTCAGTGTATTGACAATGATCGGGACACTTCAATGTGTAAGAAACTAATCAGAGGATGCTAAAGAATGCTAATGGGACGATGACGACCATATTACTGCTTTCTGAGGCCAGTGATGGAAAAACATAATATCCCTTTGGAGCCGATTGTCCTCATTTTAAAAAACGTCATAGCGTAGAGACAGAGTCATTTTTTTGTTTCCTAATTTGTGATTTTGTGACTGTTTCTTCTACATATTTTTTTCAAATGGGATAAGATTTTGACAAGTGGCATCTGCTCATATTATTTGGTGATTTGTACATTTTTAATACTGTTACACTACTGACAAGCATGGCAATTAAAAGGCTTTGCTCAGACACAGACAGTTTAACTAAGCTGTGAAACACTTCCTGAACCACTGGGGAAAAGAAGGACTGTTTTCCCCTTCATCTTTTTTAGTCCACTTGCCTCAGTGGATCCATGTAATTCTTCTTCCGCAAATGAAAAGCCTGCGATGGCTTGTCCTCAGCCAGGCGGCTCATTTTGTCATACAGATCTTGTCTCTGTTTGATTTTGACAAAGTGTGATATATGACTCTCCCTGACCAGTCCGAGCCCAAACCGGCACACACAGAGATGGAAGGTCGCAGCGAGGCAGAGGCTCCAGGACCGCAGCAGGATGTGAAGTGTTCAGAAGAGCCTAGTAGTGAGCACCGTGGGTTCACTGACAAGCCACTGCCAGCTACTTCAATGTTGGGGAAAAGACACCACTCGCTGTATGCAAGTCTCAATGGTTTTGAAGGGGAAGCAATAAGAAAGGTAACTGTAAGTCATCTGATAGGAAATGCTAAAATATTTCGGCCTGGGCTTGTCCATGTAGTATTTATGACCCATTTCTTGATTTAACCCATGACTGTGTGAGTACAGTTTTACACATCTTTAAACTACCTTTTATTTACCGATCAATAACACCTTCTAAGATATTATTTAAAACAAAAGACACACAATAGACTTAACTAAAGTAGGATTACAGCTAGTTACTTTTGCATGGCAAAGCCCTAGTTCCTTATCAGTAGTAATTGATTTTACACTGACACAATAGTGACCCTTTTCACAGTCCTTTTAGGAACCTGAAGCTCATTAAAGCCATGTTCAGAAGTGGTACTGACATTCTTCCTGAGATCTCAGCTGGCCTAATGCCAAAATGTAATGACTATTGTAAATGCTCCCTAAGCAACCCTAATGTGTCCTCAGAGGTCTGCTCATAGAATCATGCTCTGTAATATTCAAGCGCCTACTTATATTGGTAGTAATTGATATGAAACTGTCAGTGAAAGGTTGCTATGTGAGCTCTTGATGTGTTATGGTGGATTTATATTGGTAAATCACACAGACACATACAGCACACCTGAATAGTTGTCTATAACCCTTCCTGCAAGACCAACTTCTCCTCAAATGAATTTCTTGTAAGAAGTATATCTTGTAAGTCAGAAAATTCCTCTAGACAGTTTCACCTTTCTATTCACATAAGTGCTGCTCTCCCCACCCCCACCACTTCATTATCCGATCACTGCAATCACAGGTTAGTCAAGCCCCCAGTGAACCATTAACACAGGGTCAGTCTGTGGTTATGTGGCCACAGATACCAAGAAGGAGCATTAATTGAACCAGTTTAAGAATTCAGACCAATTGTCGCTTGTAGTTGTGTGCTCCAGCTGTGTACTGCCTGTCAGTATTTTGAACTACGTTGAGATTTTTTTAGATATTGTTGTCCTTTTGTTTGTCTCTCTGGAAACTTTAACTGTGCATCCCTTGAAGGACAGACTTGTAATTCCCCAGGTAAGAAGAGAATCAATAAATACAATGATTTATTAGAGATAACTTGACAAACATGGAAGGCTGGATATATGTAGAAAAACAATTTGCTGCTCATCTGTCATGTGTCTGTCATCTGAAACTGCTACATCAGATTGGGGTTGTAAAATCAGATGGCAGGCAGCTGAAAGTCAATTTGGTCCAATCGTGTCAGGAAGATAAAATTACATCTCACTTGTATCGAGACAATCCTAGGAGCTTTATGTCATGTGGGGTCTATATTTGTGTTCAGTTTAGCCCTAGCAGTTGTCAGTGTCGGTCATTCCATAAAATAAAACATTGATTCTCCAAAGGCTATAGAGGTATTTGAATGTGTGGTCTTCTGGGATGGGAACTCAAACACCTGTCTTTAGAGCATTTGGCTCATCCCTGATGTCCATAGATTCTTCTTAGCAAGGTCTAAGTTGAGCTTTTAACATGATGAAGCTAAATATATAAGCTTTGATCCCTTATACTGTAATACATTTTAGACTATTTATAACATGCCTATTTTGGCCCATGTGGTTTTACGTCTGTGTCCCTGTGTGCAGATGTGATGTGTGTCTGGTGGTGTCTCTAGCTGCCGCTGTAGTGCCTTGTGAATAATTGATTGTTGGTGTATGAATGTAATCTCTGGGGTGTGTTCTGCATAGTTCAACCCAGACATCACTGTCTGCCTGTCTGGTGACTACAGACTCTCTCTAGCACTGGATCAGAGGTCAGACGTTGAGTTGACTATCACAAATGTAGCATTCAACTTGAACCCATGATGATGTGCTTTAAATGAAATGGAAAAAGTGCATAGTTCATGGTACATGTAAATGTTAATGGTGTCTTTTTCTTTTGATCTTATGATTATCACAACCATCTCCTTTGGCTTTCCTGCAAACATTATTGAGAATATCTAACCATTGACCCAGACCTTTGCATTAGTCTTCCACTGGAACACTTTGCTACCTGCAATGGCGATATGTTATTTACTCACACTCAAAATGTTGGTAGGATTATATTGATGTAATGTTTTTCCACAATGGCAAATGCTTTTGCCTGAAGGAGCAGCAAACAGTTAAGTCAATGGATGTCAAGGAAGGTCACACCAGCCTTTTTTATTGTTGACTTGCTTTTGCCAGGAGTGCATTTATTGAAACACCTAAAAAACTATGATAAATACACTGAGATGGCACTTAACCATGTGTTTAGAGAACTGTCAGCTGCGATACCTGACTTTGTTGCCTCAGACTATTATGGTGAGTTTGCTTAGTGAAGGCTGGAGAGAGCAATAGAAATTTACTTTAATCAGCACCACTAGAGACTTCTAGGGGAGTATTGTGGCCCTTCATCATAGGGGCCTTCAGGTCATTGAAGCCGAACTCAACGCTTCAGTGATGAAAGTGGAGGAGTGATTTTTTCCCAAAATCAACGGTTGGCTGCATTGTTCAATTAATTTTATGCACTTGCAGTTTTTGCCCGGTGCTCGGGGCCTCTGGAGGTCAGACCTATTGTAGAAGGAAATTGACTGTGATTAAACCTAAAATATAAGCACTTGCACTTTAGTAAGAATACAGCACAAGGTAAGTAATCAAGCAGAACGGCATTATATTTGAGGGATGTGGTGCTGCATTTGGTGGACGTGGTTGTTTTTTCTTAAAACAAGTCTTTTGTCTATATTATAGGTGTCTATATTATGATGATTTGGTTTTGCAGTTGACTTTTGCAGTTTTGTAATTGGTTGCTGGGGTTGTACATGCATATGAGGTTCACCCTGATGTGATTAAGGGTCTGGTCTTTTGAAGCTTTCATTTTGAATTGGGGGAGCTACAAATCATCTCCATAACCTTCCGCCTCCTCCCTATTTGCTATTTGCTGACACAGTAAATAGAATAACTTAGTGACCCCTCCTGCTGTTCCTCTTTAGACTTTTCTAACGGCCAGATGTTCTTTGCATGTCTGACATCTTATTAAGTCTGAGAGGCGTGCATTGTAGCATTTGTGCACCAAGGTTGCAAAGCAGCAATGTGTTATTGTAGAGAGGAAATGCTGTTACAAGTGATAGTACCAAGCCATAATAAAGTCTACTGTGTCATCCTTGATGATATCTTTATTGAAGCAACTTCATTATTAATTGTTTGTAGATGTGCAGTGCTAGATTTACTT